>OX276498.1:0-1375000 GCA_946251955.1 Acronicta psi
CCTAACCTAACCTAACCTAACCTAACCTAACCTAACCTAACCTAACCTAACCTAACCTAACCTAACCTAACCTAACCTAACCTAACCTAACCTAACCTAACCTAACCTAACCTAACCTAACCTAACCTAACCTAACCTAACCTAACCTAACCTAACCTAACCTAACCTAACCTAACCTAACCTAACCTAACCTAACCTAACCTAACCTAACCTAACCTAACCTAACCTAACCTAACCTAACCTAACCTAACCTAACCTAACCTAACCTAACCTAACCTAACCTAACCTAACCTAACCTAACCTAACCTAACCTAACCTAACCTAACCTAACCTAACCTAACCTAACCTAACCTAACCTAACCTAACCTAACCTAACCTAACCTAACCTAACCTAACCTAACCTAACCTAACCTAACCTAACCTAACCTAACCTAACCTAACCTAACCTAACCTAACCTAACCTAACCTAACCTAACCTAACCTAACCTAACCTAACCTAACCTAACCTAACCTAACCTAACCTAACCTAACCTAACCTAACCTAACCTAACCTAACCTAACCTAACCTAACCTAACCTAACCTAACCTAACCTAACCTAACCTAACCTAACCTAACCTAACCTAACCTAACCTAACCTAACCTAACCTAACCTAACCTAACCTAACCTAACCTAACCTAACCTAACCTAACCTAACCTAACCTAACCTAACCTAACCTAACCTAACCTAACCTAACCTAACCTAACCTAACCTAACCTAACCTAACCTAACCTAACCTAACCTAACCTAACCTAACCTAACCTAACCTAACCTAACCTAACCTAACCTAACCTAACCTAACCTAACCTAACCTAACCTAACCTAACCTAACCTAACCTAACCTAACCTAACCTAACCTAACCTAACCTAACCTAACCTAACCTAACCTAACCTAACCTAACCTAACCTAACCTAACCTAACCTAACCTAACCTAACCTAACCTAACCTAACCTAACCTAACCTAACCTAACCTTTTTTTTTTTTTTTTTTTGTGTCTGAAAATGCTTTATGCACCGTCACGCCGCCCCGGGGAGGACGGCGCGGTGTGTGGGACTCCGCCCTGAAAAGGACGTCTACCCACTAAAAACAGACAGGTGTTCGCCTCATCACATATTGCCGGGGTCACGGGTACGTGTAGACATTCTTCCGCGACCCCGGCGGTGACGGGCCGCCTTATGCGGCCCCCGGCTCTGTTGGGAGGGTGCGTGTGGTGTGCACCCTCTTCTCCTCCACTGAGTGGGACGCGGCACACTCCGACCGCATCACCGACTCTGGCCTAGTGCTGGGCGGCAGACTTCCCCAAGTCTGCCGCCCGTGGCCCTTAGGTGGTGTTTGTGCACGCCCAGTGCCTAATCGTGAATTGTTGCGATGGCTGGGCGGGCTCCGCTACGTCCATGGCGACGGCGGACGATGCCTGGCTTCGCGTCGGGGGGGTCTGGTGTTCGACCCCACCGCGCTTTCCCTTCTTTTGGCGGGACACGCAGGCCTTGGCGCCAATGCGGTGTCCCGCGGGTTTTCCTTCTGCAGCGCACACGCTGCAATGTGGCTCGGCAGTACACTGCCCGGCCTTGTGGCCCCTCTGGCTGCAGCGATAACATTGGTCGCTGCGGTCGACCTCGGACGAGCACGTGTGCTGTACGTGCCCGCCGTACAGGCATCGGTAACACTGAAGGGGCCTGGGCTCCAACAGTGTCACCTTGGCCGACACCCAGCCTACCAGTAAGTGGCCCGCGTTTGCAACCTTCTTGGCTGCCGCGACAGGACAGCGGAGCCACGCGGAGCCGACGCCAGAAGGGCCGACCCGGATCTCCCCAACCTTTATTTCTGCGGCGGTGCAACCGCCAATGCGGGCAGCCGCGGCGGCGACCTCCGCCGCAGTCACGGAATCGTCCAGACCCACAACGCGTAACTCCGCGCATTTCGTGGGCCTGGAGACCCGGACATCCCCGTCGTCAAGGCACCCTCTAAGTTTGGCGGCGAGGGCATCGGCCTTGTCGCCGCTCGTGGCCCCGGGAATTTCAAGGATGCGGGCGCCAGTAACGGCCCGCTTGAACTTGAGGGAGGTGATCCCGAGGCCAGCCAGGTCCACACTCTGCTTGGCCTTGAGGAGGACAGAGACATAGGATACGCCCCTCTCCTCCGCGCCTGGCTGCAACGACAAAACAACCGCAGTTGAGCGCGGTGCCTTGAGCTTGCTCGCCTTCTTTTTCGTCCCTCCTCGCTTTTTCTTGCCCTTCTTGTTCGTGACAGTCTGCCACTCGCCCTCCTTGCGAGCGGCAGCCGTCGCGGCACCTTGTGTTGGTGCGGGCGCATTGTCCTTCTTTGTTGTTTTCCCCTTCCCCTTCCCTTTGGGCTTGGCAGCCGACACCTGAGATGGGCCGGCCTGGGGCTCGCTGGGAGGAGCTAGGGGCTCTGATGTTTCCATCGGGGCTTCAGTCTCGGATGGAGCCGGGGCAGGGTCCGGGGCTGGGACGCCGGACGTCTTGGCCACCGGCAATGTCCTAGCCGGAGGGGCCTTTTTCTGGCCCCCTTTGGTCGTATTCGCCGGTAAGCGGCTAGCACCGCGTGGTGCGGCAGCCTTTGCCGCGTATGAGGGCGGCGCCTGATCGCCAGCGAGAGGCGGGCGCAGGATCTTGCCCTCTATCACGGAGAACCTGGCAGCCAAACTTGCCAGTTCTGTGCGGACCAGCTGAACCAGATCTGGCTCAGCGGGCCGCGGTGTCTCTGGGGCGGAGGCGGATGGATTTTGTATCCGCGAGACGTCAGCTTTCAGCTTGTCTACCTCCTGCCGCATTTTGTGTTGCTCATCCTTGAATTTCTGGTTTTCGCCTTGAAGGCGGCGGTTGTCCGCCTGCAGCTTGACGAGCTGCTCCTGTAGGCGGCTATTCTCTTCAGAAGCCGATAGCTGTCGAAGCTCACCGGCTGCGTCTTCGATGACGGACATCGCATCTTTAAGGCTGCGCGTGAACGTGCCTTTTAAGTTTCCGGATTTGGTGGCCACATGCTGGACCACCTTCAGGCCCGCAGCCACCTGCTCGTAAAGAGCGGCTGCGGTGCGGGCTTCTCCCTCTCCTTCTAAGCTGGTGGCAACACCCGGCTTCGCGCGTTTGGATTTGGCCGCCTCGACCAAATCCTGCGCATCCTTCTCAACGCGTAGGCGAAGTTCTTCGCGTTCGGCGGCCACAAGTTCGGCTTTCGCCTTGGCCAGCCCCACATACTCCCCGGTGGTGGGAGGTCGGCCTCTCCCCCGCCGTGCCGGCGACGCCTCGTCGCCCGACTCGGAAGTCGAGCGACTCGTCACACTCCCTGAGCGCAGTCGCTTGCGCCCCTCCCTCCAGAATTGTGCCGGACTGAGCGCTAACGCGCTGCAGTCCACCACCATCACATCACTCGATGCCGACCCTGTATCGGATGCAGCACCCCCCTGAACATCAGTTTGGTTTTTTGTTTTTGATTTATCCATAACATATCCCACGAGTATGGGGGAAAGGATGGTCCACCCAGGCAGTGCCCCCTGTACCTGGGTAAGCCTAAGTCAACAGCGGGTCGGCCGGTCCGCTGAGGTTGGCGCCCTCACGACCGAGGCAATCCCCCCGGCCATGCGTCCCCTCGCCGGGCGCCGAAACTTAGGATTCGGAGTAATTTTTGTGGAGGTTGTCTTCCTCCCGGCCCAGGCGACCAAGCCAAGACCGACCGGAGATGTCAGACATCCCCCGGTTTTTCCGGCGGTGGCAGGAAAGAAAACTCCCACTGCCTGCCCGGGGTAGGGTAAGTACACACCGGGCCCGCCCTCGCGCCTCCACTACGGCCTCTGAAAACAGAGGCGCACGTGGTACAACGCCCCCTTAGCCACCCACTAAGCCTCGCGGCCTCGCGGGAAGCCTCCCCCCCTGGCCCTGAAAAGGGCCTTTTCTCCCCCGCTAGGCCTCGCGGCTTCGCAGGGGGTTCTCCCCCCCATGGCCCTGAAAAGGGCCTTTCCCCGGTGTCGGACCATTAGCCACGAGCAACAAGACTCCCCAAAAGGCAGAGAGAGTTGTTGCCCGTGTTGCCCAGGGTGAACCAGGCTCCACGACTACCGTTCCCACCGGACGTATCCGAGAAGGACTGATAGCCACGGAGCACACGAGGAGGTTGTCCGACCTGTCACCCCAACCTAACCTAACCTAACCTAACCTAACCTAACCTAACCTAACCTAACCTAACCTAACCTAACCTAACCTAACCTAACCTAACCTAACCTAACCTAACCTAACCTTTTTTTTTTTTTTTTTTTGTGTCTGAAAATGCTTTATGCACCGTCACGCCGCCCCGGGGAGGACGGCGCGGTGTGTGGGACTCCGCCCTGAAAAGAACGTCTACCCACTAAAAACAGACAGGTGTTCGCCTCATCACATATTGCCGGGGTCACGGGTACGTGTAGACATTCTTCCGCGACCCCGGCGGTGACGGGCCGCCTTATGCGGCCCCCGGCTCTGTTGGGAGGGTGCGTGTGGTGTGCACCCTCTTCTCCTCCACTGAGTGGGACGCGGCACACTCCGACCGCATCACCGACTCTGGCCTAGTGCTGGGCGGCAGACTTCCCCAAGTCTGCCGCCCGTGGCCCTTAGGTGGTGTTTGTGCACGCCCAGTGCCTTATTGCGAATTGTTGCAATGGCTGGGCGGGCTCTGTGACGTCCATGGCCATGGTGGCCGTTGGCTGGCTTCGCGTCGGGGGGATCCGGTGTTGGACCCCACTGAGCGTGCCCTTCTTCTTCTGGCGGGAGACGCAGGCCTTCGCGCCAATACGATGTTCCGCAGGTTTGCCCTCTGCTGCACACACGCTGCAGTGCGGAGCAGCAGTGCATTGGCCAGCCTTGTGGCCCGGCTGGCTGCATCGGTAGCAGAGGTCCCTGCGGTCGACGTCGGATGTGCAGGTGTGTTGCACGTGCCCGCCATACAGGCATCGGTAACACTGCAGGGGCCTAGGCTCCAGCAGTGTCACCTTGGCGGACACCCATCCTACTAATATGTGGCCTGCGTCTGCCAGCTTCTTAGCTGCCGCGACGGGGCAGCGGAGCCACGCGGATCCGAGGCCGGAAGGGCCGACCCGGATCTCCCCGACCTTCGTCTCGTCGACGGTGCACCCGCCGATGCGAGCAACTGCGCTGGCGACTTCCCCTGGTGTAACGGAGTCATCCAGACCCACAACGCGCATATCTGCGCACTTGGTGGGCCTGGAGACGCGAACATCCTCGTCCTTGAGGCATCCCCGGAGTTTTTCAGCGAGAGCATCGGCTTTGTCGCCGCTAGTAGCCCCAGGGATCTCCAGGATGCGGGCGCCGGTAACAGCCCGCTTAAACCGTAGTGACGGAATACCAATCCCTGCGAGGTCCACGCTCTGCCTGGCCTCGGACAGGACAGAGGCATATGTCACGCCCCTCTCTTCCGCGCCCGGCTGCAGTGAGATGACTACTGCGGTAGAGCGTGGAGCCCGCAGTTTACTTGATTTTTTCTTGCCCCCTCTCTTTTTCTTCTTCTTCCCTTTCTTGGATACGGTCTGCCACTCGCCCTCTTCGGGAGCGGCAGCCGTTGCATTCTTTTGGGCGGGTGCAGGCGCGTTATTTGCGCCCGTCTTCTTACCCTTCCCTTTTCCTTTCCCCTTGGGCATAGGAGCCGCGGCCTTTGATGGGCCGGCCTGGGGCTCGCTCGGGGCATCTGATGTCTCCATCGCTGATATGTCAGTCTGGACTGGAGCCGGGGCTGGTGCCGAGGCTGAAGTCGGGGTTGGGGCCGGGGCTGTGGCCGGGGCTGTAGTGCCAGTCGCCTTGGCCGCCGGGGCTTTCTGGCTCACGTTCGGAGCCTTGGCCGATGGGGCCGGTTTTTGGCCGCCTTTTGCCGCCTGTGGGCGGTTTGCACTGCGAGGCGCAGCAGCCTTCGCCGCATACGACGGTGGTGGCGGCGCTCGACTAGGTGTTCGGTCGCTAGCGAGTGGCGGGCGCAAGATTTTGCCCTCGATCACTGAGAACCGGGCGGCCAAGCTCGCCATCTCATTGCGGACCAGCTGAACCAGATCTGGCTCAGCCGGCCGCGGCATCTCCGGGGTGGTGGTGGTGGGCCTTCGGATACCCGCCACATCGGTCTTCAGCTTTTCGAGCTCAAGACGCATCTTGGCCTGCTCGTCCAGGAATTTCTTGTTTTCCGCCTGAAGGCGGCGATTGTCCGCTTGCAGCTTGGCGAGCTCCTCCTGGAGGCGACTATTTTCTTCGGACGCCGAGAGCTGTTTGAGCTCCCCTGCTGCGTCCTCGATGACCACCATCGCTTCCTTAAGGGATCGGGTGAAGGTTCCCTTAAGGTTGCCAGATTTGGTGGCCACGTGCTGGACCACCTTAAGGCCTGCTGCCACCTGCTCATAAAGGGCTGCAGCGGTGCGGCCTTCCCTCTCTGCCTCTGAACCAGGGACAACACCTGGCTTGGTGCGTTTCGACTTGGCCGCATCGACCAAGTCCCTCACGTCCTCTTCGACGCGAAGACGAAATTCTTCGCGCTTGGCGGCGAGCAGCTCCAATTTCGCTTTCGCCAGCCCCACGTACTCGCCGGTGGTGGGAGGACGGCCTCTCCCCCTCCGGGCTGGCGACGCCTCGTCGCCCGACTCGGAAGCCGAGCGACTCGTCGCATCTCCTGAGCGCAGGCGTTTGCGCCCCTCCCTCCAAAACTGGGACGGTGAGAGCGTAGGCACGCTACACTCGACCACCATCACATCGCTTGACGCCGAACCTGTGTCAGATACGGCGTCCTCCTCCATTCGTCTCTCCTCTCCTTCTCCTCCTCCTACGTCTTTTGGGTTTTTGTTTTTTAGTGAATCCATACAGTTCCCACGAGTATGGGGGATATATGTGGTCCACCCGGGCAGTGCCCCCTGTACCCGGGTAAGCCTAAGTCAACAGCGGGTCGGCCGGTCCGCTGAGGTTGGCGCCCTCACGACCGAGGCAATCCCCCCGGCCATGCATCCCCTCGCCGGGCGCCGAAACTTGGGCTTCGGAGTAATTTTTGTGGAGGTTGTCTTCCTCCCGGCCCAGGCGATCAAGCCAAGACCGACCGGAGATGTCAGACATCCCCCGGTTTTTCCGGCGGTGGCAGGAAAGAAGAACTCCCACTGCCTGCCCGGCGGTAGTGTGAGTACACACCGGGCCCGCCCTCGCGCCTCCACTACGGCCTCTGAAAACAGAGGCGCACGTGGTACAACGCCCCCTTAGCCACCCACTAAGCCTCGCGGCCTCGCGGGAAGCCCCCCCCCTGGCCCTGAAAAGGGCCTTTTCTCCCCCGCTAGGCCTCGCGGCTTCGCAGGGGGTTCTCCCCCCCATGGCCCTGAAAAGGGCCTTTCCCCAGTGTCGGACCATTAGCCACGAGCAACAAGACTCCCCAAAAGGCAGAGAGAGTTGTTGCCCGTGTTGCCCAGGGTGAACCAGGCTCCATGACTACCGTTCCCTCCGGACGTATCCGAGAAGGACTGATAGCCACGGAGCACACGAGGAGGTTGTCCGACCTGTCACCCCAACCTAACCTAACCTAACCTTTTTTTTTTTTTTTTTTTTTTGTGTCTGAAAATGCTTTATGCACCGTCACGCCGCCCCGGGGAGGACGGCGCGGTGTGTGGGACTCCGCCCTGAAAAGGACGTCTACCCACTAAAAACAGACAGGTGTTCGCCTCATCACATATTGCCGGGGTCACGGGTACGTGTAGACATTCTTCCGCGACCCCGGCGGTGACGGGCCGCCTTATGCGGCCCCCGGCTCTGATGGGAGGGTGCGTGTGGTGTGCACCCTCTTCTCCTCCACTGAGTGGGACGCGGCACACTCCGACCGCATCACCGACTCTGGCCTAGTGTTGGGCGACAGACTTCCCCAAGTCTGCCGCCCGTGGCCCTTACGTGGTATTTGTGCACGCCCAGTGCCTTATCGCGAATTGTTGCGATGCTGGCTGGGCGGGCTCCGTGACGTCCATGGCCATGGTGGCCGTTGGCTGGCTTCGCGTCGGGGGGGTCCGATGGTCGACCCCGCCGGGCTTGCCCTTCGTTTGGCGGGACACGCAGGCTTTTGCGCCAATGCGGTGTCCCGCAGGTTTGCCGGCGGCAGCACACATGCTGCAATGCGGATTCGCCGTGCACTGCCCAGCTTTGTGACCTGGCTGGCTGCATCTGTAGCACAGGTCACTGCGGTCAATCTGCGACGTGCATGTGTGCTGCACGTGACCACCATAGAGGCAGCGGTAGCACTGCAGGGGCCTAGGCTCCAGCAGTGTTACCTTTGCCGAGACCCACCCTACAAGTAGGTGACCTGCGGCCGATATGATTTTGGCCGCGGGCACAGGGCATTTCATCCAGACCGTGCCCAGGCCTGAGGGTCCGGTCTTTATATC
This sequence comes from Acronicta psi, assembly GCA_946251955.1. NCBI lineage: Eukaryota > Metazoa > Arthropoda > Insecta > Lepidoptera > Noctuidae > Acronicta > Acronicta psi. The sequence goes on from OX276498.1 coordinate 8,436, forward strand.
GCCGACCTTTACATCTTCGGAAGCACATCCGCCGAGTCGCGCGGCCACCTGGCATACCTCCTGCGAAGTGACCGAGTCGTCCAGGCCCACTACGCGTAGATCCGCAGTCTTGGTGGGCCTGGAGATCTTGATGTTGTCAGGGTTTAGGCAGTCCCGCAGTTTTTGGGCGAGGGAGTCTGCCTTGTCCGCCGTTTCCGCTCCAGGGATCTCCAATATGCGGGCCCCAGTGATGGCCCGCTTGAAGCGGAGGGAAGAAATCCCAAGGCCGGCCAGGTCGACCTTTTGTTTCGCCTCAGAAAGAACTGAGGCATATGTGATGCCCTTCTCCTCAGCTCCAGGCTGCAGTGTGATCACCACCGCCGTCGAACGGGGAGCTCGCAGCCTTGGAGTCTTCTTTTTTTGGCTCTTTTTGGCCTTCTTCTTTCCCTTTTTCTTAGTGACCGTCTGCCACTCACCCTCCTTAGTGGCAGCAGCTGTCACGGCACCTTGTGTTGGTGCAGGCGCGTTGTTTGCGCCTGACTTCTGGGTGGTTTTCCCCTTTCCCTTTCCCTTGGTGTTGAGAGCCACAGCCTTTGATGGGCCGGCTTGTGGCTCGCTCGGAGGCTCCGATGTTTCCATCGGAGCTACCTCGTCCTGTGCTGGAACCGGGGCTGAAGTTGAGGCTGGGGCACCGGTCGCCTTGGTAGCCGGGGCGGAGGCGCCGGTTGCCTTGGCCGTCGGGGCCTTCTGGCCTTGATTTGTTTTCTTGGCCAGAGGGGCCTGTTTTTGGCCACCTTTTGCCTGATTAGCGCCACGTGGCGCAGCAGCCTTAGCCGCGTATGACGGCGGCGTCGGCGTTTGGCTCGTTTTTCTGTCGCCCGCGAGGGGCGGGCGCAGAATCTTCCCCTCAATAACTGAAAACCGAGCAGCCAAACTTGCCATTTCGGTACGGACCAGCTGAACCAGATCTGGCTCAGCTGGCCGCGGCGTCTCTGGAGTGGAGGGCTTTCGCATACCCGCCACATCGGTCTTCAGTTGTTCAAGCTCAAGACGCATCTTGGCCTGCTCGTCTAAACATTTCTTGTTTTCCGCCTGGAGGCGGCGATTGTCCGCCTGCAGTTTGGACAATTCCTCTTGCAGGCGGTTGTTCTCCTCTGTTGCTGAGAGCTGGCGGAGCTCATCAGCGGCGCCCTCAATAACTGTCATGGCTTCTTTAAGGCTCCTCGTGAAGGTACCTTTCAAGTTGCCCGATTTTGTAGCCACGTGCTGGACTACTTTCAGGCCTGCAGCTACCTGCTCGAAGAGAGCGGCTGCAGTGCGTCCTTCCTCGGCGGTGCCAGAGCTGGTAACTGGCTTCGCTCGCTTGGACTTGGCCTCTTTGACCAAGTCATGCACATCCTGTTCCACTTGAAGGCGGAACTCTTCCCGTTTAGCAGCAACAAGTTCCGCCTTGGCTTTCGCCAGGCCCACATACTCCCCGGTGGTGGGAGGACGTCCTCTCCCCCTCCGGGCTGGCGACGCCTCGTCGCCCGACTCTGAAGCCGAGCGACTCGTCGCACTTCCCGAGCGCAGTCGTTTGCGCCCCTCCCTCCAAAACTGCGAAGCAGATAGCGCAGGTGCGCTACACTCCACAAGCATTACGTCGCTTGACACCGATCCTGTATCAGAAACGGCGTCCTCCTCCATTACATCATTGGGTTTTTGGGTTTGTTTTTTATTAGTATCCATAGCTGATCCCACGAGTGTGGGGGAAATAAAAGGTCCACCCGGGCAGTGCCCCCTGTACCCGGGTAAGCCTACGTCCAGCAGCGGGTCGGCCGGTCCGCTGAGGTTGGCGCCCTCACGACCGAGGCAATCCCCCCGGCCATGCATCCCCTCGCCGGGCGCCGAAACTTGGGCTTCGGAGTGATTTTGTGTCGAGGTTGTCTTCCCCGCAGTCCGGGCGACCAAGCCAAGACCGACGGAGGGCACCCCACCCTGAGCCGCGAGACCTGATCCACAGACACTCAGGGCTGGCGGTGGGTACCCCCCGTTTTTCCGGCGGTGGCACTGAAGACAACTTCTGTGCCTGCCCAGTGGTAGTGCGAGTACACACCGGGCCCGCCCTCGCGCCTCCACTACGGCCCCCTGGATACAGGGGCACACGTGGAGTTTCGCCACGCAACGCTGCCCGCTAAGCCTCGCGGCCTCGCGGGAAGCCCCCCCCTGGCCCTGAAAAGGGCCTTTTCTCCCCCGCTAGGCCTCGCGGCTTCGCAGGGGGTTCTCCCCCCCATGGCCCTGAAAAGGGCCTTTCCCCGGTGTCGGACCATTAGCCACGAGCAACAAGACTCCCCAAAAGGCAGGAAGAGTTGTTGCTCGAGTTGCCCAGGGTGAACCAGGCTCCACGACTACCGTTCCCACCGGACGTATCCGAGAAGGACTGATGGCCGCGGAGCACACGAGGAGGTTGTCCGACCTGTCACCCCAACCTAACCTAACCTAACCTAACCTTTTTTTTTTTTTTTTTTTTTTTTTTTTTTTTTTGTGTCTGAAAATGCTTTATGCACCGTCACGCCGCCCCGGGGAGGACGGCGCGGTGTGTGGGACTCCGCCCTGAAAAGGACGTCTACCCACTAAAAACAGACAGGTGTTCGCCTCATCACATATTGCCGGGGTCACGGGTACGTGTAGACATTCTTCCGCGACCCCGGCGGTGACGGGCCGCCTTATGCGGCCCCCGGCTCTGTTGGGAGGGTGCCTGTGGTGTGCACCCTCTTCTCCTCCACTGAGTGGGACGCGGCACACTCCGACCGCATCACCGACTCTGGCCTAGTGCTGGGCGACAGACTTCCCCAAGTCTGCCGCCCGTGGCCCTTAAATGGAATTTGTGCACGCCCAGTGCCTTATTGCGAATTGCGATGTTGTTGGCTGGGCGGGCTCCGCAACGTCCATGGTAACGACGGCCGTTGCCTGGCTTCGCGTCGGGGGGGTCTGGCGTTCGACCCCACCGCGCTTTCCCTTCTTTTGGCGGGACACGCAGGCCTTGGCGCCAATGCGGTGTCCCGCGGGTTTCCCTTCCGCAGCGCACACGCTGCAATGTGGGTCGGCAGTACACTGCCCGGCCTTGTGGCCCCTCTGACTACAGCGGTAACACTGGTCACTGCGGTCCACCTCCGACGAACATGTGTGTTGGACATGTCCGCCATAAAGACATCGGTAACACTGCAGGGGCCTTGGCTCCAACAGTGTCACCTTTGCCGAAACCCATCCGACGAGCAAGTGACCAGCGGCCGATATGGTTTTGGCCACAGGCACAGGGCATCGCATCCAGCAGGTGCCCAGGCCAGAGGGGCCGATCCTTATTTCGCCGACCTTCACGTCTTCGACGGCGCAACTACCGACTCGTGCGGCCACGTCACTCACCTCCTGAGTGGTGACCGAGTCATCCAGACCCGACAGGCGCAGCTCAGCGGTCTTGGTGGGTCTGGAGATCTTGACATCTTCGTTTTTGAGGCACTCCCTTAGTTTCTCTGCTAGGGAGTTTGCCTTATCAGCCGTGTCCGCTCCGGGTATCTCAAGGATGCGGGCCCCAGTAATGGCCCGCTTGAGACGGAGCGAGGGGATTCCGAGGCCAGCTAGGTTGATCTTCTGCTTGGCCTCGGTCAGGACGGACGCGTATGTTATCCCCTTTTCCTCTGCGCCTGGCTGAAGGGAAATTACCACCGCAGTCGAGCGGGGTGCCCGCAGTTTCGGCGCTTTCTTTTTCTTCTCCTTCTTCTTCTTGGCAGCTTTTTTCTTGCCTTTCTTGCTAGTGGCGGTTTGCCACTCCCCCTCCTGGGGAGCAGCAGCTGTCTGGACTTCCTGATTTGAAGCAGGGGCAGGGGCGCTGTTGTTGCCTCCTGTCTGCTTGCCTTTGCCCTTGCCCTTGCCCTTTTTGGGCTGCGGATTTGCAGGGGCCAACGTATCGGCCTCAGGTTGGGTCTGAGGTGGCGGTGCCTGCGCAGCCGCCTGAGACTGCACTGTCTCACCAGCGCTCGGCAGAGTAGCCGAGGAGGTGGTCTTTTGGCCGGGTTTGGCCAAGGAGGTCGTCTTCTGGCCAGATTTTGGCTTGGCTGCCTTTGCCGCGTAAGTATTAGGCGGTGCCTTCGGTTGGTGTCCGGTTCGGTCGCCAGCTAGGGGAGGGCGAAGGATTTTGCCCTCGATGACCGAGAACCTTGCGGCCAAGCTGGCCATCTCCGTACGGACCAACTGAACCAGGTCTGGCTCAGCTGGTCGTGGCGTTTCGGCCGCTGGCTGTCTCATCCTTGATACGTCGGCCTTGAGCTGATCTAGCTCCCGACGCATTCTCTCCTGCTCCTCCGTGAACTTCCTATTTTCCGTCTGAAGACGGTGGTTGTCTGCCTGCAGTTTGGTCAGTTCCTCCTGCAGACGGGTATTCTCATCCGTTGCAGATAGCTGCCTAAGTTCACTTGCGGCACCATCTATGAGCGTCATCGCCTCTTTGAGGCTCCGCGTGAATGTCCCTTTTAAATTTCCAGATTTGGTGGCCACATGGTTGACCACCTTAAGGCCCGCAGCCACCTGCTCGTAAAGAGCGGCTGCGGTGCGGGCTTCTCCAGTTCCATCCGTGCCAGGGGCAACACCTGGCTTCGCGCGTTTGGATTTGGCCGCCTCGACCAGGTCCTGCGCGTCCTGCTCCACGCGAAGGCGAAGCTCCTCGCGTTGGGCGGCCACAAGTTCGGCTTTCGCCTTGGCCAGCCCCACGTACTCTCCGGTGGTGGGAGGACGTCCTCTCCCCCTCCGGGCTGGCGTCGCCTCGTCACCCGACTCCGAGGCCGAGCGACTCGACGCATCTCCCGAGCGCAGGCGTTTGCGCCCCTCTCTCCAGAATTGCGATGGAGACAACGCAGGCACGCTGCACTCCACCAGCATCACATCACTTGACACCGATCCGGTATCCGAACCGGCGTCCTCCTCCATTCGTCTCTCTCCTCTAACGTCTTTGGGTTTGTTTTTATTTAAGGATTCCATATATGTTCCCACGAGTATGGGGGAAAGGATGGTCCACCCAGGCAGTGCCCCCTGTACCTGGGTAAGCCTAAGTCAACAGCGGGTCGGCCGGTCCGCTGAGGTTGGCGCCCTCACGACCGAGGCAATCCCCCCGGCCATGCATCCCCTCGCCGGGCGCCGAAACTTGGGCTTCGGAGTAATTTTTGTGGAGGTTGTCTTCCTCCCGGTCCAGGCGACCAAGCCAAGACCGACCGGAGATGTCAGACATCCCCCGGTTTTTCCGGCGGTGGCAGGAAAGAAAACTTCCACTGCCTGCCCGGCGGTAGTGTGAGTACACACCGGGCCCGCCCTCGCGCCTCCACTACGGCCTCTGAAAACAGAGGCGCACGTGGTACAACGCCCCCTTAGCCACCCACTAAGCCTCGCGGCCTCGCGGGAAGCTCCCCCCTGGCCCTGAAAAGGGCCTTTTCTCCCCCGCTAGGCCTCGCGGCCTCGCAGGGGGTCTCCCTCCCATGGCCCTGAAAAGGGCCTTTCCCCGGTGTCGGACCATTAGCCATGAGCAACAAGACTCCCCAAAAGGCAGGAAGAGTTGTTGCCCGTGTTGCCCAGGGTGAACCAGGCTCCACGACTACCGTTCCCACCGGACGTATCCGAGAAGGACTGATAGCCACGGAGCACACGAGGAGGTTGTCCGACCTGTCACCCCAACCTAACCTAACCTAACCTAACCTAACCTAACCTAACCTAACCTAACCTAACCTAACCTAACCTAACCTAACCTAACCTAACCTAACCTTTTTTTTTTTTTTTTTTTTTTTTTTTTTTTATCGTCTGGAAATGCTTTATGCACCGTCACGCCGCCCCGGGGAGGACGGCGCGGTGTGTGGGACTCCGCCCTGAAAAGGACGTCTACCCACTAAAACCAGACGGGTGTTCGCCTCATCACATATTGCCGGGGTCACGGGTACGTGTAGACATTCTTCCGCGACCCCGGCGGTGACGGGCCGCCTTATGCGGCCCCCGGCTCTGTTGGGAGGGTGCGTGTGGTGTGCACCCTCTTCTCCTCCACTGAGTGGGACGCGGCACACTCCGACCGCATCACCGACTCTGGCCTAGTGCTGGGCGACAGACTTCCCCAAGTCTGCCACCCGTGGCCCTTAGGTGGTATTTTCCCAGTGCCTTATCGCAAATTGTTGCGATGGCTGGGCAGGCTCCGCTGTGTCCATGGCCGTGGTGGCCGTTGGCTGGCTTCGCGTCGGGGAGGTCCGATGTTCGACCCCGCCGGGCTTACCCTTCTTTTGGCGGGACACGCAGGCCTTGGCGCCGATGCGGTGTCCCGCGGGTTTCCCCTCCGCTGCACACACGCTGCAGTGCGGAGCAGCGGTGCATTGGCCAGCCTTGTGGCCCGGCTGGCTGCAGCGATAACATTGGTCGCTGCGGTCGACCTCGGACGAGCACGTGTGCTGTACATGCCCGCCGTACAGGCATCGGTAACACTGCAGGGGCCTAGGCTCCAGCAGTGTCACCTTGGCCGACACCCAGCCTACCAGAATGTGGCCTGCGTTAGCGACCTTCTTGGCTGCCGCTACTGGGCAGCGGAGCCACGCGGAGCCGACGCCGGAAGGACTAATCCGGATCTCCCCGACCTTGATCTCTTCGGCGGTGCAGCCGCCAATGCGGGCAGCCGCGGTGGCGACCTCCGCCGTAGTCACGGAATCGTCCAGACCCACGACGCGCAACTCCGCGCACTTCGTGGGCCTGGAGACCCGGACATCCTCGTCATCGAGGCACCCTCTAAGCTTGGCGGCGAGGGCATCAGCCTTGTCGCCGCTCGTGGCCCCGGGAATTTCAAGGATGCGGGCGCCAGTAACGGCCCGCTTAAACTTGAGGGAGGTGATCCCGAGGCCAGCCAAGTCGACATTCTGCTTGGCCTTGAGGAGGACCGAGACGTATGACACGCCCCTGTCCTCCGCGCCCGGCTGCAGCGACAAGACAACCGCAGTTGAGCGCGGTGCCCTCAGCTTGTTCGCCTTCTTCTTTTTTGCCTTCCCTCCTCGCTTCTTCTTTCCCTTCCTGTTGGTGACAGTCTGCCACTCGCCCTCCTTGCGAGCGGCAGCTGTCGGAGCGCCTTGAGTAGGTGCGGGCGCGGTGTTTGTTCCCGTCTTCTTCCCCTTTCCTTTTCCTTTGCCCTTGGCAACGGCGGCCTTTGAAGGACCGGCCTGGGGCTCAATAGGTGGCTCCGATGTCTCCATCGGAGCTTCGTCAGTCTGTGTTGGAGCCGGGGCTGGGACGCTAGACGTCATGGCCGCCGGCGATGTCTTAGCCGGAGGGGCCTCTTTCCGGCCGCCTTTTACTGCACTCGCCTGCTGGCGGCTAGCGCCACGTGGCGCGGCAGCCTTCGCTGCGTATGAAGGCGGTGGCGGGGCTTGGCTCGCCATACGGTCGCCAGTGAGAGGCGGGCGTAGGATCCTCCCCTCAATGACGGAGAATCTGGCGGCCAGACTCGCCATCTCCTTGCGGACCAGCTGGACCAGATCTGGCTCAGCCGGCCGCGACGTCTCCGGTGCAGAGGGCTTCCTAATGCCCGCCACATCAGACTTTAGTTGGTCTAATTCCTTGCGCATTCGCTCTTGCTCGTCGGTGAACTTTTTGTTTTCCACCTTGAGGCGGCGGTTGTCCGCCTGCAGTTTGGAGAGTTCCTCTTGCAGGCGGGTATTCTCTTCAGTCGCCGAGAGATTGCGAAGCTCATCGGCGGCACCCTCAATAATTGACATGGCTTCCTTAAGGCTCCTTGTAAAAGTGCCCTTAAGGTTGCCCGATTTTGTAGCCACATGTTGGACTACTTTTAAGCCTGCAGCCACCTGCTCGAAGAGAGCGGCTGCAGTGCGTCCTTCCTCAGCAGAGCCAGAGCTGGTGACTGGCGTTGCTCGCTTCGACCTGGCCTCCTTGACCAAGTCATGCACGTCCTGTTCCATTTGTAGACGAAGCTCCTCGCGTTTTGTGGCGAGTAGCTCCGCCTTCGCCTTTGCCAGGCCCACGTACTCTCCGGTGGTGGGGGGTCGACCTCTCCCCCGCCGTGCCGGTGACGCCTCGTCGCCCGACTCGGAAGTCGAGCGACTCGTCACACTCCCTGAGCGCAGTCGCTTGCGCCCCTCCCTCCAGAATTGTGCCGGACTGAGCGCTAACGCGCTGCAGTCCACCACCATCACATCACTCGATGCCGACCCTGTATCGGATGCAGCACCCTCCTGAACATCAGTTTGGTTTTTTGATATAGAATTATTCATAACATATCCCACGAGTATGGGGGAAAGGATGGTCCACCCAGGCAGTGCCCCCTGTACCTGGGTAAGCCTAAGTCAACAGCGGGTCGGCCGGTCCGCTGAGGTTGGCGCCCTCACGACCGAGGCAATCCCCCCGGCCATGCGTCCCCTCGCCGGGCGCCGAAACTTAGGATTCGGAGTAATTTTTGAGGAGGTTTTCTTCCTCCCGGCCCAGGCGATCAAGCCAAGACCGACCGGGGATGTCAGACATCCCCCGGTTTTTCCGACGGTGGCAGGAAAGAAAACTCCCACTGCCTGCCCGGAGGTAGGGTGAGTACACACCGGGCCCGCCCTCGCGCATCCACTGTGTCCTCTGCAAACAGAGGCGCACGTGGAGCACCCCCTAAGCCTCCCGCTAAGCCTCGCGGCCTCGCGGGAAGACTCCCCCCTGGCCCTGAAAAGGGCCTTTTCTCCCCCGCTAGGCCTCGCGGCTTCGCAGGGGGTTCTCCCCCCCATGGCCCTGAAAAGGGCCTTTCCCCGGTGTCGGACCATTAGCCACGAGCAACAAGACTCCCCAAAAGGCAGGAAGAGTTGTTGCCCGAGTTGCCCAGGGTGAACCAGGCTCCACGACTACCGTTCCCACCGGACGTATCCGAGAAGGACTGATAGCCACGGAGCACACGAGGAGGTTGTCCGACCTGTCACCCCAACCTAACCTAACCTAACCTAACCTAACCTAACCTAACCTAACCTAACCTAACCTAACCTAACCTAACCTAACCTAACCTAACCTAACCTAACCTTTTTTTTTTTTTTTATCGTCTGGAAATGCTTTATGCACCGTCACGCCGCCCCGGGGAGGACGGCGCGGTGTGTGGGACTCCGCCCTGAAAAGGACGTCTACCCACTAAAACCAGACGGGTGTTCGCCTCATCACATATTGCCGGGGTCACGGGTACGTGTAGACATTCTTCCGCGACCCCGGCGGTGACGGGCCGCCTTATGCGGCCCCCGGCTCTATTGGAGGGTGCCTGTGGTGTGCACCCTCTTCTCCTCCACTGAGTGGGACGCGGCACACTCCGACCGCATCACCGACTCTGGCCTAGTGCTGGGCGACAGACTTCCCCAAGTCTGCCGCCCGTGGCCAATAGGTGGTATTGTACGCCCAGTGCCTCATTGTTGTGATGGCTGGGCGGGCTCCGCTACGTCCATGGCGACGACGGCCGTTGGCTGGCTTCGCGTCGGGGGGGTCCGATGTTCGACCCCGCCGGGCTTGCCCTTCTTTTGGCGGGACACGCAGGCCTTGGCGCCGATGCGGTGTCCCGCGGGTTTCTGCTCTGCCGCACACACGCTGCAGTGCGGAGCAGCGGTGCATTGACCAGCCTTGTGGCCCGGCTGGCTGCAGCGATAACATAGGTCGCTGCGGTCGACCTCGGACGAGCACGTGTGCTGTACGTGCCCGCCGTACAGGCATCGGTAACACTGCAGGGGCCTAGGCTCCAGCAGTGTCACCTTGGCCGACACCCAGCCTACCAGAATGTGGCCTGCGTTAGCGACCTTCTTGGCTGCCGCGACTGGGCAGCGGAGCCACGCGGAGCCGACGCCGGAAGGGCTAATCCGGATCTCCCCGACCTTGATCTCTTCGGCGGTGCAGCCGCCAATGCGGGCAGCCGCGGCGGCGACCTCAGCCGCAGTCACGGAATCGTCCAGACCCACGACGCGTAACTCCGCGCACTTCGTGGGCCTGGAGACCCGGACATCCTCGTCGTCGAGGCACCCTCTGAGTTTGGCGGCGAGGGCATCGGCCTTGTCGCCGCTCGTGGCCCCGGGAATTTCAAGGATGCGGGCGCCAGTAACGGCCCGCTTGAACTTGAGGGAGGTGATCCCGAGGCCAGCCAAGTCCACACTCTGTTTGGCCTTGAGGAGGACGGAGACATAAGAGACGCCCCTCTCCTCCGCGCCCGGCTGCAGCGATAACATTACGGCAGTTGAGCGCGGTGCCTTAAGTTTATTGGCCTTCCTTTTCGCCCCTCCTCGCTTCTTCTTTTTCTTCTGCTTCTTATTCGTGACAGTCTGCCACTCACCCTCCTTGTGTTGAGCGGCAGCTGTCGCAGCGCCTTGATTAGATGCAGGTGCGTTACTTGCGCCTGTCTTTTTCCCCTTCCCTTTTCCTTTGCCCTTGGCAACGGCGGCCTTTGAAGGGCCGGCCTGGGGCTCAATAGGTGGCTCCGATGTCTCCATCGGAGCTTCGGCATTCTCGGGTGCGGCCGAGGCAGAGGCCGGGGCTGGGTCCGAGACTGGAACGCCGGACGTCTTGGCCGCCGGCGGTTTCTTAGCCGGAGGGGCCTGTTTCTGGCCGCCTTTCGCTGCACTCGCCTGCAGGCGACCAGAGCTGCGTGGCGCAGCAGCCTTCGCCGCGTATGAAGGCGGCGGCGGTGCTTGGCTTGCTTTTCTGTCGCCAGCGAGAGGCGGGCGCAAGATCTTTCCCTCAATAACCGAAAAACGGGCGGCTAGACTCGCCATTTCGGTTCGGACCAGCTGGACTAGATCCGGCTCAGCCGGTCGTGGCGTCTCCGGAGCACAGGGCTGTCTCAACCCTGCCACGTCGGTCTTCAGCTGTTCCAGCTCCCGGCGCATGCGCTCCTGCTCCTCCTTAAATTTATTATTCTCGCCCAAAAGGCGGCGGTTGTCCGCCTGCAGTTTGGACAGTTCCTTCTGCAGGCGGACATTTTCTTCTGAGGCCGAGAGCTGACGGAGCTCACCGACCGCGTCCTCTATTACCAACATTGCCTCTTTAAGGCTCCGGGTGAAGGTGCCCTTGAGGTTTCCGGACTTCGTGGCCACGTGTTGGACCACTTTCAGGCCTGCAGCCACCTGCTCATAAAGAGCGGCTGCGGTGCGGCCTTCTCCTTCCGTGCCAGGGACAACACCTGGCTTCGCGCGAATGGACCTGGCCACATTGACCAAGTCCAGCGCGTCCTGCTCTACGCGAATTCGTAGTTCTTCGCGCTGGGCGGCCACGAGTTCGGCTTTCGCCTTGGCCAGCCCCACGTACTCGCCGGTGGTGGGAGGTCGACCTCTCCCCCGCCGTGCCGGTGACGCCTCGTCGCCCGACTCGGAAGCCGAGCGACTCGTCCCACTCCCCGAGCGCAGTCGCTTGCGCCCCTCCCTCCAGAATTGTGATGGAGACAGCGTAGGCATGCTGCACTCCACCACCATCACGTCGCTCGATGCCGACCCGGTATCGGATGCGGCACCCTCCTCCTTATCATCATTGTTGGGTTTTTGTTTTGAACTTTCCATATGAGTCCCACGAGTATGGGGGAAATAAATGGTCCACCCGGGCAGTGCCCCCTGTACCCGGGTAAGCCTAAGTGAACAGCGGGTCGGCCGTTCCGCTGAGGTTGGCGCCCTCACGACCGAGGCAATCCCCCCGGCCATGCGTCCCCTCGCCGGGCGCCGAAACTTAGGATTCGGAGTAATTTTTGTGGAGGTTTTCTTCCTCCCGGCCCAGGCGATCAAGCCAAGACCGACCGGGGATGTCAGACATCCCCCGGTTTTTCCGACGGTGGCAGGAAAGAAAACTCCCACTGCCTGCCCGGAGGTAGGGTGAGTACACACCGGGCCCGCCCTCGCGCATCCACTGTGTCCTCTGCAAACAGAGGCGCACGTGGAGCACCCCCTAAGCCACCCGCTAAGCCTCGCGGCCTCGCGGAAGACTCCCCCCCTGGCCCTGAAAAGGGCCTTTTCTCCCCCGCTAGGCCTCGCGGCTTCGCAGGGGGTTCTCCCCCCCACGGCCCTGAAAAGGGCCTTTCCCCGGTGTCGGACCATTAGCCACGAGCAACAAGACTCCCCAAAAGGCAGGAAGAGTTGTTGCCCGAGTTGCCCAGGGTGAACCAGGCTCCACGACTACCGTTCCCACCGGACGTATCCGAGAAGGACTGATAGCCACGGAGCACACGAGGAGGTTGTCCGACCTGTCACCCCAACCTAACCTAACCTAACCTAACCTAACCTAACCTAACCTAACCTAACCTAACCTAACCTAACCTAACCTAACCTAACCTAACCTAACCTAACCTAACCTAACCTAACCTAACCTAACCTTTTTTTTTTTTTTTTTTTTTTGTGTCTGAAAATGCTTTATGCACCGTCACGCCGCCCCGGGGAGGACGGCGCGGTGTGTGGGACTCCGCCCTGAAAAGGACGTCTACCCACTAAAAACAGACAGGTGTTCGCCTCATCACATATTGCCGGGGTCACGGGTACGTGTAGACATTCTTCCGCGACCCCGGCGGTGACGGGCCGCCTTATGCGGCCCCCGGCTCTGTTGGGAGGGTGCGTGTGGTGTGCACCCTCCTCTCCTCCACTGAGTGGGACGCGGCACACTCCGACCGCATCACCGACTCTGGCCTAGTGCTGGGCGACAGACTTCCCCAAGTCTGCCGCCCGTGGCCCTTACGTGGTATTTGTGCACGCCCAGTGCCTTATCGCGAATTGTTGCGATGCTGGCTGGGCGGGCTCCGTGACGTCCATGGCCATGGTGGCCGTTGGCTGGCTTCGCGTCGGGGGGGTCCGATGGTCGACCCCGCCGGGCTTGCCCTTCGTTTGGCGGGACACGCAGGCTTTTGCGCCAATGCGGTGTCCCGCAGGTTTGCCGGCGGCAGCACACATGCTGCAATGCGGATTCGTCGTGCACTGCCCAGCTTTGTGACCTGGCTGGCTGCATCTGTAGCACAGGTCACTGCGGTCAATCTGCGACGTGCATGTGTGCTGCACGTGACCACCATAGAGGCAGCGGTAACACTGCAGGGGCCTAGGCTCCAGCAGTGTTACCTTTGCCGAGACCCACCCTACAAGCAGGTGACCTGCGGCCGATATGATTTTGGCCGCGGGCACAGGGCATTTCATCCAGACCGTGCCCAGGCCTGAGGGTCCGGTCTTTATATCGCCGACCTTTACATCTTCGGAAGCACATCCGCCGAGTCGCGCGGCCACCTGGCATACCTCCTGCGAAGTGACCGAGTCGTCCAGGCCCACTACGCGTAGATCCGCAGTCTTGGTGGGCCTGGAGATCTTGATGTTGTCAGGGTTTAGGCAGTCCCGCAGTTTTTGGGCGAGGGAGTCTGCCTTGTCCGCCGTTTCCGCTCCAGGGATCTCCAATATGCGGGCCCCAGTGATGGCCCGCTTGAAGCGGAGGGAAGAAATCCCAAGGCCGGCCAGGTCGACCTTTTGTTTCGCCTCAGAAAGAACTGAGGCATATGTGATGCCCTTCTCCTCAGCTCCAGGCTGCAGTGTGATCACCACCGCCGTCGAACGGGGAGCTCGCAGCCTTGGAGTCTTCTTTTTTTGGCTCTTTTTGGCCTTCTTCTTTCCCTTTTTCTTAGTGACCGTCTGCCACTCACCCTCCTTAGTGGCAGCAGCTGTCACGGCACCTTGTGTTGGTGCAGGCGCGTTGTTTGCGCCTGACTTCTGGGTGGTTTTCCCCTTTCCCTTTCCCTTGGTGTTGAGAGCCACAGCCTTTGATGGGCCGGCTTGTGGCTCGCTCGGAGGCTCCGATGTTTCCATCGGAGCTACCTCGTCCTGTGCTGGAACCGGGGCTGAAGTTGAGGCTGGGGCACCGGTCGCCTTGGTAGCCGGGGCGGAGGCGCCGGTTGCCTTGGCCGTCGGGGCCTTCTGGCCTTGATTTGTTTTCTTGGCCAGAGGGGCCTGTTTTTGGCCGCCTTTTGCCTGATTAGCGCCACGTGGCGCAGCAGCCTGAGCCGCGTATGACGGCGGCGTCGGCGCTTGGCTCGTTTTTCTGTCGCCCGCGAGGGGCGGGCGCAGAATCTTCCCCTCAATAACTGAAAACCGAGCAGCCAAACTTGCCATTTCGGTACGGACCAGCTGAACCAGATCTGGCTCAGCTGGCCGCGGCGTCTCTGGAGTGGAGGGCTTTCGCATACCCGCCACATCGGTCTTCAGTTTTTCAAGCTCAAGACGCATCTTGGCCTGCTCGTCTAAAAATTTCTTGTTTTCCGCCTGGAGGCGGCGATTGTCCGCCTGCAGTTTGGACAGTTCCTCTTGCAGGCGGTTGTTCTCCTCTGTTGCTGAGAGCTGGCGGAGCTCATCAGCGGCGCCCTCAATAACTGTCATGGCTTCTTTAAGGCTCCTCGTGAAGGTACCTTTCAAGTTGCCCGATTTTGTAGCCACGTGCTGGACTACTTTCAGGCCTGCAGCTACCTGCTCGAAGAGAGCGGCTGCAGTGCGTCCTTCCTCGGCGGTGCCAGAGCTGGTAACTGGCTTCGCTCGCTTGGACTTGGCCTCTTTGACCAAGTCATGTACATCCTGTTCCACTTGAAGGCGGAACTCTTCCCGTTTAGCAGCAACAAGTTCCGCCTTGGCTTTCGCCAGGCCCACATACTCCCCGGTGGTGGGAGGACGTCCTCTCCCCCTCCGGGCTGGCGACGCCTCGTCGCCCGACTCTGAAGCCGAGCGACTCGTCGCACTTCCCGAGCGCAGTCGTTTGCGCCCCTCCCTCCAAAACTGCGAAGCAGATAGCGCAGGTGCGCTACACTCCACAAGCATTACGTCGCTTGACACCGATCCTGTATCAGAAACGGCGTCCTCCTCCATTACATCATTGGGTTTTTGGGTTTGTTTTTTATTAGTATCCATAGCTGATCCCACGAGTGTGGGGGAAATAAAAGGTCCACCCGGGCAGTGCCCCCTGTACCCGGGTAAGCCTATGTCCAGCAGCGGGTCGGCCGGTCCGCTGAGGTTGGCGCCCTCACGACCGAGGCAATCCCCCCGGCCATGCATCCCCTCGCCGGGCGCCGAAACTTGGGCTTCGGAGTGATTTTGTGTCGAGGTTGTCTTCCCCGCAGTCCGGGCGACCAAGCCAAGACCGACGGAGGGCACCCCACCCTGAGCCGCGAGACCTGATCCACAGACACTCAGGGCTGGCGGTGGGTACCCCCCGTTTTTCCGGCGGTGGCACTGAAGACAACTTCTGTGCCTGCCCAGTGGTAGTGCGAGTACACACCGGGCCCGCCCTCGCGCCTCCACTACGGCCCCCTGGATACAGGGGCACACGTGGAGTTTCGCCACGCAACGCTGCCCGCTAAGCCTCGCGGCCTCGCGGGAAGCCCCCCCCTGGCCCTGAAAAGGGCCTTTTCTCCCCCGCTAGGCCTCGCGGCTTCGCAGGGGGTTCTCCCCCCCATGGCCCTGAAAAGGGCCTTTCCCCGGTGTCGGACCATTAGCCACGAGCAACAAGACTCCCCAAAAGGCAGGAAGAGTTGTTGCTCGAGTTGCCCAGGGTGAACCAGGCTCCACGACTACCGTTCCCACTGGACGTATCCGAGAAGGACTGATAGCCGCGGAGCACACGAGGAGGTTGTCCGACCTGTCACCCCAACCTAACCTAACCTAACCTAACCTAACCTAACCTAACCTAACCTAACCTAACCTAACCTTTTTTTTTTTTTTTTTTTTTTTTTTATCGTCTGAAAATGCTTTATGCACCGTCACGCCGCCCCGGGGAGGACGGCGCGGTGTGTGGGACTCCGCCCTGAAAAGGACGTCTACCCACTAAAAACAGACGGGTGTTCGCCTCATCACCGTTCGGCCGGGGTCACGGGAACGTGTTGACACTCTTCCGCGACCCCGGCGGTGACGGGCCGCCAATGCGGCCCCCGGCTCTATTGGGGGGGGGTGCGTGTGGTATGCACCCCCCTCTCCTGCCAATCCACTGAGTGGGACGCGGCACACTCCGACCGCGTCGCCTACTCGGGCCATAGTGCTGGGCGACAGACTTCCCCAAGTCTGCCGCCCGTGGCCACTTTAAGGTGGTTGGAACAGGGCGCGGTATGCCCTGTTCCTGCGCCCAGTGCGTCGGGCGCGGATTGGCAGTGTTGCGGCAGCGGATTCGCGCTCCCGCTCCGCGGCCTCCTTCTGCGAGATTACGTCCTCGCAGAAAGAGGCCATCGCCTCCCAGGCGTCAGCGCTGCCGGCCATGGCGCTAGTTATGGCCGGCAGCGTGAGGTCTCCGCCGACGGCGGCACGTAGGACACGGCGCTGCTCCTCCCAGGCGACGCACACTTCGAGTGTGTGCTGCGCCGTGTCTTCAGGACAGTCCGGGCAATGATGGCACCGGGCGTCCGGCTCCCTCCCGGCTACGCGGCACAGGTACTTACCAAAGCACCCGTGCCCTGACAGCATCTGCGTGAGCCGGAAGGTCAGCACGCCGTGGCGCCGGGCCATCCACTCCAGAAGGACTGGCCGGACTGCCTCTATGGTCTTGAGGCCAGCCGTCGGCTGCGAGAGTCGCTCCTGCCACTCTTCCATTGCCGCCGCAGTTAGTCTTGCCCGGTATTGGGCCAGTTCTCGCGGGGCCACATCCTCTCCGCGCTCTTCCGCGCTCTTGCGCCACAAGTACAGGGACGCTAAAACCCTGGCGTCCAGGTCCCATGGCAGTGCGCCCGCCAGGACGCACGCCGCCTCTCCGGAAATTGTGCGATATCCGCGGATGGCTCGCACGGATATCGCACGTTGCGGCCGCCGCAGGATTGCAGCCCCTTCTCTGGTTATCTCGGTGGCCCAGACAGGGGCTCCGTAGAGGGCCATAGAGCGTACGACCCCCATGTAGAGCCGCCTGCAACTGGGTTTGGGCCCACCGAGGTTGGGCAATAATCTTCCCAGCGCGCCGGCCACGCTCATCAGTCGTGGCGCTAGGCGCTGGAAGTGGGCGTTAAAAGTCCACCTACTATCCAGCACGAGCCCCAGATAGCGCATGCATGCTTTGATGTCAATGCGGACCCCACTGATGGTTATGTGGGATCCTGGTGGGGGCGCCATCCGGGGCCCATGGAAGCACAGTGCCTCCGTCTTTCCTAGCGCCACCTCCAGCCCCAGCGAGCGAATGCGGGCAATCACCTGTGCCACTCCTGCGGTGGCGAGACGGGCAGCTTCCCTGAACGATCTCTCCCGGGCTAAGACGAGTGTGTCGTCAGCATAGCAGATCACGCTAATGCCCGGGAGAGTGTGGCCACGCAGGACCCAGTCATATCCTATGTTCCACAGGAGCGGTCCAAGGACTGACCCCTGTGGAACTCCGCACGACATCTCCCTCGTGCATATGCCATCACGACCCTGGTACTGAACTGCTCGATTGTGCAGGTAATCCCCGACCATCCGACTCAGGTAGAGCGGCATTCGGTGGTAACGGAGCGCCTCCTTGATACAAGCCCAGGGCAGGGAGTTGAATGCGTTCGCGATGTCTAACGACACCGCGAGCAACACCCCGCCGTCCGCCACCACCTGCTCCGAGAGAGCCTTGACGCTCAGGATTGCGTCGACAGTCGAGCGGCTCGCTCGGAACCCGAACTGATTATCAGATAGGTCGGGGCCAACCCTAACCATATGTTTGGTGAGGCGTGCGGCAGTGATACGCTCTAGGAGCTTGCACGCCTCGTCGAGCAGTAAGATCGGACGGTATGCAGAGGGAGTATCTGCAGGACGACCGTCTTTGCGAAGCAATATTAGTTTGCCCGTTTTCCATCTTTCAGGGAAGCGGCCCTGCCGGAAGCATTCGCAGAACAGCTCCCGCAGTCTCGGGCCCAGCTCCCGTAGAGCCAGCGTTAGTGCGCGTCCAGGGACGCCGTCTGGGCCGGGGGCCCTGTTTTTGGCCCTCATGCGCATCTCTGCCACACTGAGTTCCGCCTCTGTGACATCTGGTACGTCGCTGTCCTCCTGCGTTCCCTCAGTTCGGGGCGCCATTGGAGGTGGTGAGTGTGCCGCCCTGTTGGGAAACAGGGCAGAGACGACATCCTCGACAAAGGCGGGCTCGAGACTTTGTGTGAGCGGAGGCGCCCATGGCCGAAGCTTGTCCCTGGCAAGCTTATAGGGTCGACCCCACGGGTCCCCGTCCAAGAGCTGTAGAAACTGCTCGTTGGCATTTTCTTTGGCCTGACCAATGCCCAGCTGCAGGGCCTCTTTCGCCCGTTTGTAGGACTCATACAGCTGGGCTTCGATTTCTCTTCTGCGGAAGCGACGTCGGCGGTATCTCGTGTAAGGGCGCCGGGCTGCGGCGCAGGCGACACGCATGTCCGCCAGTTCCTGAGACCACCAGTATACTCGACGCTTCTGAGTGCCTGACCTGGCCCGGGGCATGGCCGCGTCACAGATTTGCGACATTACGTCCCGGAACCAGTCAGCTTCAGCGTCCACGTCCATCGGCCCCTCAGGAGCGGAGGACCATGCCTGTACAATGGCGGCTTCAATGAGGATGTCTCTGTCGAGCCGGCTGAGGACCCATCTGGGCGCCTCAGAGGTGCTCCGACTCGACCGGCCGGCGCTCAGGGCCGCCGAGGGTGTGGAGAGCTCAAATCGGATATAACGATGGTCGGAGAGGGTCTCCACATCCTCCAGGACTCTCCAGTGCTGAGCGCGGCGCTCCACCGATGAGCTCGCGAAGGTGACATCCACGATCGAGCCGCCATTTTGCCGCACGCATGTATGTGCCGTCCCGCGGTTGAGGATCTCCAGCCCTGTTGTGACAGCCCACTCCTCGAGCACGTCTCCACGCGCATCAGTGACGGGGCAACCCCAGGCCGTTGATTTGGCGTTGAGGTCGCCGAGGAGCAGGACAGGGTGGGTGCTGTTTCGCCCAATCAGGGCCCCCACTTCCCCGAGAAAAGCCTCGAACTCGGCGAGGACCTTGTTGGGCGAGAAATAGACCCCAACCACGAGGACACCCTGCACCAATACCGCGACGCAGCCCGGACGCCTTTCCACAGTCGTCATGTGGACACCCGCAGAAGCATTGCCAATAACTGATACCAATCCCGCCGAATCCCCTGCCCAGTCAGTCCGGGGAGGGATGAAATAGGGCTCAGCCACAACCACGACGTGTATCGACCACTCTGCCATAGTCTGGATCAAAAGGTCCTGGGCCCTAGCAGAGTGGTTGAGATTGCCCTGTATGAACGAAAGGGCCATTATTGTTGTGGTGTTGCGTCAACTTCCATCACGTCCGTGGCCTGGGAGGCTCTTGGCTGGGCAGGTGCGGTTGTCTGTGATGCTGGTGCATCACTCGCGGTCCTTTTTGCCTTTCCTCTGGCTGCGCAGATCTTTGCGCCGACCCTGTGCGTTGCAGGTTTCCCCATGTCCGCACATAAAGAGCAGTGTGGAGCCGCAGTGCATTGGCCAGCCTTATGACCAGGCTGGCTACAGCGGTAACAAAGGTCTCTACGGTCGACCTCCGACGAGCACGTATGTTGCACGTGCCCGCCATAAAGGCAGCGGTAGCACTGCAACGGTCGGGCCTCTAGTAGCGTTACCCTCGCTTGCACCCATCCCACTGGCAGTCGTCCGACATCAGTGACCTTCTTGGCTGCTGCCACAGGGCAGCGGAGCCATACAGTGCCTAGTCCTGAGGGCCCAAAAGTGCGGATCTCTCCGACCTTAATGTCCTCCACCGCACATTCTCCGGCACGCGCGACTGCAGCGCCGACCTCCTGAGGGGTCACAGAGTCGTCCAGTCCTGCCACGCGTAATTCAGCGCATTTGGTGGGTCTGGACACCCTAACGTCTTCACACTTGAGGCACTCTCGGAGTTTTGCTGCCAATGAGTCTGCTTTCTCAGCAGTTGCTGCCCCAGGGACCTCTAGTATACGGGCTCCCGTGATCGCCCGCTTAAAGCGAAGGGAGGGAATCCCTAGGCCAGCGAGGTCAACTTTTTGTTTGGCCTCAGACAAGATGGATGCATAGGAGATACCCCTTTCCTCTGCACCTGGTTGTAAGGAGATTACAACCGCAGTTGAGCGTGGCGCCCGCAATTTCGTCTTCTTGTTATCCTTCTGTTTCTTCTTCTTTTTCTTTTTGTCCTTCTTTTTATTGGTTACGGTCTGCCATTCCCCACTGCTGGGGTTGGCAGCCGTTTGTCTCGTCCGAGTTGTCTTAGTTGTAGCCGTTGCCTTTTTGGGCTTCTCTGGGGCAGCCCGAGCCGATGTTCCCCCCCGTGGAGGTTGAGGCGGGCACGCCTGGGTCGGTGTAACCTCTAGCTGAGCAGTCGAAGCACGAGTCGACTCGTCAGTGGCTGAGCTCTGGGCTGCAGTCTGGTCAGGTTTGGCTCCCTTGGCCTGGCGGTTCTTGGCCGGCCGGTTGGCACCTTTCTGTGTTGCAGCCTTGGCCGCATAAGAGGGCGGCACGTGCGGTTGGTCGCTGCTTTTTTTTATCGCCAGCAAGGGGCGGGCGTAAAATTTTCCCCTCAATAACACTGAATCTAGCTGCCAGGCCTGCTATTTCAGTGCGAAACAGCTGCACCAGCTCCGACTCAGCGGGCCGCGGCGTCTCTGGAGCAGGGGGCCGTTCAATCCGCGCTACTGCGGATTTTAGCTGATCAAGCTCCTGCCTCATTTTTGTCTGCTCTTCCTTGAATTTGGAGTTCTCTCCTTGGAGACGGTGGTTGTCAGCCTGCAGTTTAGAGAGCTGTTCCTGCAGGCGACTATTCTCCTCTGTCGCTGAAAGTTGTCGCAGCTCACTTGCTGCGCCTTCTATGACCTTCATAGCCTCTTTAAGGCTCTTGGTAAAAGTGCCCTTGAGGTTGCTGGACTTGGTGGCCACGTGTTGTACCACCTTAAGCCCAGCTGACACCTGCTCGAAGAGAGCAGTTGCGGTCAAGGTATCCCCTGCCGGACCAGATTCCGGCACTGGTGCCGCTCTCTTATTCTTGGCCTCCTTGACGAGGCCTAAAACGTCCTCTTCGGCGTGGCGGCGGAAGTCTTCTCGCTTCGCAGCTAGCAGCTCCGCCTTCGCCTTTGCTAGACCTTCGTACTCGCCCGTGGAGGGAGGTCGGCCTCTCCCTCTCCTGGCTGGTACCGCTTCGTCACCCGACTCGGAAGTCGAGCGACTCGTCCCATCGTTTGAGCGCAATCGCTTGCGCCCCTCTCTCCAAAATTGTGATGGAGACAGCGCAGGCACGCTGATCTCCACCATCATCATTTCACTCGATGCTGAGCCGTCAGACACAGCACCCCCCTCAACGTCTATTTGGTTTGGTTTTGGTTTTTTGTTTTTAAGGTTTTCCATAATAAATCCCACGAGTATGGGGGAAAGACGGTCCACCCAGGCAGTGCCCCCTGTACCTGGGTAAGCCTATATACAACAGCGGGTCGGCCGGTCCGCTGAGGTTGGCGCCCTCACGACCGAGGCAATCCCCCCGGCCATGCATCCCCTCGCCGGGCGCCGAAACTTGAGATTTGGAGTGATTTTTGTAGAGGTTTTCTTCCTCCCGGCCCAGGCGACCAAGCCAAGACCGACGGGAGATGTCAGACATCCCCCGGTTTTCGGCGGTGGCAGGAAAGAAGACTTCCACTGCCTGCCCGGTGGTAGTGTGAGTACACACCGGGCCCGCCCTCGCGCCTCCACTACGTCCCCTGAAAACAGAGGCACACGTGGAGAGACGCCCCCTCGGCCACCAGCTAAGCCTCGCGGCCTCGCAGGAAGCCCCCCCCCCGTGGCCCTGAAAAGGGCCTTTTCTCCCCCACTAGGCCTCGCGGCTTCGCAGGGGGTTCTCCCCCCCCCCATGGCCCTGAAAAGGGCCTTTCCCCGGTGTCGGACCATTAGCCACGAGCAACAAGACTCCCCAAAAGGCAGAGAGAGTTGTTGCCCGTGTTGCCCAGGGTGAACCAGGCTCCACGACTACCGTTCCCACCGGACGTATCCGAGAAGGACTGATAGCCACGGAGCACACGAGGAGGTTGTCCGACCTGTCACCCCAACCTAACCTAACCTAACCTAACCTAACCTAACCTAACCTAACCTAACCTAACCTAACCTAACCTAACCTAACCTAACCTAACCTAACCTAACCTAACCTAACCTAACCTAACCTAACCTAACCTAACCTAACCTAACCTAACCTAACCTAACCTAACCTAACCTAACCTAACCTAACCATTGACAATTTTCAAACTATATAACCTATTTGGACGCGGTTTTCGACCCTTAAAATTGTCAATTCGGTCACTTACACCTACCAGGCACCCCTCCACGCGATTGGACGCGAAAATTTTCACTTTTAAATTTTCACTTAGGTTTTCCAAAATTTTCACTTTCCTTATTAATTTCGACAAAAATTTCATTTGTAATTCTGCAAATCCGCTTCAGCCGTGCATCCCGGAGATCGCGACCTGAAAAACAAAATTATTATTATTAAAACATAGCAAAAACACTTTAAATTCTACAAAATTCACAGTTTTTCCGCGATTTTTCTCGATTTTTCCTCTCAACCTACCCCCGAAAACTGCACAGTCGTGTAGTGCTCGGCGGCCCGCATCTATTGGTACCCCACAAGTGGGCGTTTTCACTCGAGAAAATACGAAAAATCGACCAAAACCCTACTACATCAGGTACCGAGGTTACCTTATACCTGCCATATTCTTAGATAAACATTGACAATTTTCAAACTATATAACCTATTTGGACGCGGTTTTCGACCCTTAAAATTGTCAATTCGGTCACTTACACCTACCAGGCACCCCTCCACGCGATTGGACGCGAAAATTTTCACTTTTAAATTTTCACTTAGGTTTTCCAAAATTTTCACTTTCCTTATTAATTTCGACAAAAATTTCATTTGTAATTCTGCAAATCCGCTTCAGCCGTGCATCCCGGAGATCGCGACCTGAAAAACAAAATTATTATTATTAAAACATAGCAAAAACACTTTAAATTCTACAAAATTCACAGTTTTTCCGCGATTTTTCTCGATTTTTCCTCTCAACCTACCCCCGAAAACTGCACAGTCGTGTAGTGCTCGGCGGCCCGCATCTATTGGTACCCCACAAGTGGGCGTTTTCACTCGAGAAAATACGAAAAATCGACCAAAACCCTACTACATCAGGTACCGAGGTTACCTTATACCTGCCATATTCTTAGATAAACATTGACAATTTTCAAACTATATAACCTATTTGGACGCGGTTTTCGACCCTTAAAATTGTCAATTCGGTCACTTACACCTACCAGGCACCCCTCCACGCGATTGGACGCGAAAATTTTCACTTTTAAATTTTCACTTAGGTTTTCCAAAATTTTCACTTTCCTTATTAATTTCGACAAAAATTTCATTTGTAATTCTGCAAATCCGCTTCAGCCGTGCATCCCGGAGATCGCGACCTGAAAAACAAAATTATTATTATTAAAACATAGCAAAAACACTTTAAATTCTACAAAATTCACAGTTTTTCCGCGATTTTTCTCGATTTTTCCTCTCAACCTACCCCCGAAAACTGCACAGTCGTGTAGTGCTCGGCGGCCCGCATCTATTGGTACCCCACAAGTGGGCGTTTTCACTCGAGAAAATACGAAAAATCGACCAAAACCCTACTACATCAGGTACCGAGGTTACCTTATACCTGCCATATTCTTAGATAAACATTGACAATTTTCAAACTATATAACCTATTTGGACGCGGTTTTCGACCCTTAAAATTGTCAATTCGGTCACTTACACCTACCAGGCACCCCTCCACGCGATTGGACGCGAAAATTTTCACTTTTAAATTTTCACTTAGGTTTTCCAAAATTTTCACTTTCCTTATTAATTTCGACAAAAATTTCATTTGTAATTCTGCAAATCCGCTTCAGCCGTGCATCCCGGAGATCGCGACCTGAAAAACAAAATTATTATTATTAAAACATAGCAAAAACACTTTAAATTCTACAAAATTCACAGTTTTTCAGCGATTTTTCTCGATTTTTCCTCTCAACCTACCCCCGAAAACTGCACAGTCGTGTAGTGCTCGGCGGCCCGCATCTATTGGTACCCCACAAGTGGGCTTTTCAATCGAAAAAATTCGAAAAAATCGCCCACCCACCCACCCTGTGGTGATTGGCTAGGTGGATTTGGCAATATACCTAAAATTATATTTTTTATTAATTTTTATTTTATTTTTTATTTTGGCCGGAGGCGCTTTCTTTGACCCCTCTACAGTCAAAAAGCGCCAACCGACTGGTCAAGTAACCGTCCACGCGTCCTACGTGACAAATTACAAACATCTTATTTGAATAATTGTGATTGACTATATAACGTATTGACTATATATATTGTATATAAAACATAGGCGATTTGCTTACTGACATTAGAACCTATATCTTATTCTATTTTAATTTAGATAATTCAATTATATTTTACACAGGTTTAGGTTTTACTTTATTTAATTACACAATTTACACAGTCCCCCCTATTGGGGACTAAGTTTTTAAACCGTTTTAACGTCTATTTATAGTTTTGCTCCTTATCATAACTGTTATTTACTCAAATCATTTTATCTTTACATTATTAGTATACAACCCATTCCCCTATTGGGACCAAGCTTTTAGACCGTATACTATTATATTTATACCCACCACACAGTCACCCTATTGGGACCAAGTTTAAAGCTATCGATACTATTTAATCATATTTTATTGCGTGTTGCTTTAATAAAAAACATCAAGAAAAATGTTTGTGGCGCAGCGCACTCCCGTTAAAAAGGCCAGCGACCCCAGCTCTCCTGGAAAGGCTGGACCCACGCAAACCACCAACGTCAGGCGGAGTGTAGGGGAGTGGGAGGCTGAGAAGGTAGTATCCAAACCCAGCAGCACACCACCATTAAGGACGGCTCCCGCCCCCACCTCTACTCAGGAGAGCAAGCTGTGTGCAGCCGGATCGAGTAGCCAACAGACAAAGCCGGCCCGTCAGACTAGAGTTGCCGAGGCAAGAGCGTGCCTAAATAAGGCTAAACTCTATCTCGGCAACTCTAGAAACCTGAAAAATGACATAAAAGTCGAGGTGACGGCAGCTCTCGACCGGTTGTACCACCTCGTAAAGGAAGGGGAAGCGGAAAGGGAAAGGAGTCAAAAAGGGGACGAAAATGAACAAACATCAGAAACAGGAAAAGGAAGTAGGGACAAAGGAGAGGAAAAGATCTCGGAAGTGCTCACAACACTAGCTGAGCAGTCCCGAATCCTAAAAGACAACAATGAAAAGCTGGCAGAGTGTGCGCTCTTTACACGCACACTCTCCGAACAGATAAAAAAGCTCGAGGATAGCACGTCACCCTTTATGACCCCCCCCGCTGACCAACCAAAAACAGCCCGCACATACGCGAAGGCAGCAGCAGGCGTAAGACATGCCATCCCTCCGCACATGTACTCCATCATCGTGTCCTCCAATGACAAACAGGACACATGTGCCAACGTCATTGATAAAATAAGGACCGCGGTGGACGCCAAGGAAACCCGTATCCACATCGATAGGGTGCGAAAGGTCAAGGACCAAAAGGTGGTCGTCGGTTGCAAGAACCTGGATGAACTGGAGGCGGTCAGGAGCAGGCTGGACGGCTCCTCGGCTGGTTTCTCAGTCGAGGACGCATTGTATAGGGACCCCTTGGTGGTGTTGATGGACGTGCTGTCGTACAACACGGACGACGACATCACCAGGGCGATCCTTAACCAAAATGCGCATCTCCTGGAGGGAATACCGGCGGAGCAGGTGAGGGTCGCCGTAAAATACCGTAGACGAGCAAGAAACCCACATGAAAACCACGTGGTTTTACAAGTCTCCCCACTGGTGTGGCAGCGACTGGTCGAGGGCGAGCGGGCTTATATCGACATGCAGAGGATCCGCGTGTTCGATCAGAGCCCGCTAATCCAGTGTACCAGATGCCTCGGTTTCGGTCACCCGCGAAAACTGTGCACCGGTGAGGACGACCTTTGTTCGTACTGCGGTGACCCTAATCACCGGCGAACCGATTGCCCTGCAAGCCAGGCCGGGAAGCCGCCCAAGTGCACCAACTGTACCGCCGCCAAGTACAAGGACACCGAACACGACACCTTTAACCTGAAGTGCCCTGTCCGATTAAGGTGGGACGATCTAGCGCGATCCACGGTGGAGTATTGCTGAGGGCACCACTAGGGTATGGGAGATACTGTGCGCAGCAACAGGAGGGACCGCGTTCGGAAAGGATGACACGTCACTGGCGAGGGATGGGGAGGTGCTGGCACCTAAGACCTTCTATACGGAGGACCCATACAACCTGGCGATGATTGTCATCGCCAGGCTAGAATGGAGGCCGTGGAAAACACTGGGACAGGTACGACCCCCTCCTCGCCAATCGAGACCCATCAGCGTCCGTAGCACAGGAGCTATGCTTCTAATATATTGTATGTAATATAAAATAGTAAGCATAGATAGTAGGAAGCGAATATACGGACGTTGGTGGTGAGACAACAAAATGTACTCATCTAAAAGAACGCGGCAGAAACTGAACACTCCGACAAATAGGGTCAGTCAGAAAGATGGTGGATAGCACCATCTAAATAGATACCCAAAGCCCCAAAAAACAAAAGTGCTGCTACGCCTAGGGCTCAAAGGATAGATGAGGAACTGGCGAAAACGGAAACAAAACAAGGCTGAAGAATAGCTGAAGAAAGACTAGTGAAGCAACACGTAAAAGTTTAAGACAACTAAAGGGCGTAAACAGAAACTAGAGGAAACAAAATAAAACTATTAAAGCTACATGTGTGGGATGGAAGAGATAAGAAATATAAATGAGGTAGAACAGAGTGTAGAGACAAAATGAAAATAAATATTAAATCAAAATATGTAAAAGCTGAAATAAAAGTATACAATCAGTACAAACATTAAAACAAGACAGAAAGGATGATTATAGTAAATTAAAGAGTAAACAAGACAGACAGATACACTAACAAATCAAAACAAATGCGAAGAAGCTAAACAGAAAAAATGCAAACAAGGTCTCTAATTATGTTAGAGGAGCTAAAAGTATACAACAAAAAAAAAAAAAAAAAAAAAAAAAAACCTAACCTAACCTAACCTAACCTAACCTAACCTAACCTAACCTAACCTAACCGATTGACAATTTTCAAACTATATAACCTATTTGGACGCGGTTTTCGACCCTTAAAATTGTCAATTCGGTCACTTACACCTACCAGGCACCCCTCCACGCGATTGGACGCGAAAATTTTCACTTTTAAATTTTCACTTAGGTTTTCCAAAATTTTCACTTTCCTTATTAATTTCGACAAAAATTTCATTTGTAATTCTGCAAATCCGCTTCAGCCGTGCATCCCGGAGATCGCGACCTGAAAAACAAAATTATTATTATTAAAACATAGCAAAAACACTTTAAATTCTACAAAATTCACAGTTTTTCCGCGATTTTTCCCGATTTTTCCTCGAAACCTACACAGTCGTGTAGTGCTCGGCGGCCCGCATCTATTGGTACCCCACAAGTGGGCGTTTCACTCGAGAAAATTCGAAAAAATCGCCCACCCACCCACCCTGTGGTGATTGGCTAGGTGGATTTGGTCTTATACCTAAAATTATATTTTTCATTTATTTTTATTTTATTCTTTATTTTGACTGGAGGCGCTTTCTTTGACCCCTCTACAGCCAAAAAAGCGCCAAGTACTGGTCAGGTACCCGTCCACGCGTCCCTTTAATTTTATTTAATTTTATTTTTTATTGTGCAGATACTCTGATTATATTACGACGTAATTGTATTTTACACTTTTACTTTTAACTCGATTTTTATTTTACCCGGTCACCCTATTGGGGACTTAGTCTTGCTTATATTGACCACTGCACTTATTGTCATTTGACCTTTTAATGATTAACCGTTAGTTAGGTAGTGACGCATTTACCCCCCTTTTGGGATTAAGCTTAAAGTTTTTAGAGTTGCTAATTTATTAATATTTAATTATTTAAAACTGTATGATACGGTCACCCTTTCGGGAACCTACCCTGTTTGTCTCATTGTATTATCCCAAAAATGTTCGTGGCACACCGCACTCCCGTCAAAAAAGACGGCAACGCCAGCTCCCCAGACAAAGCCGGGAAAGCTGGACTCGCGCCAACCTCTAGTGTCAGGCGTAGCGTAGGGGAGTGGGAGGCTGGGAAGCTTGAGCCTAAACCCAGCAGCGCATCGTCTGCGAAGGCAGAACCCTCAGGGGCTCTGCCCAAGCATAAACTAAAGACGGCCCCAAATTACACTCACGAGAGCAGACCGGTCCAGGAGAGCAGGCAGAGTACAGACGGTCCGAAGAGCCCCCAGATAAAGATGGTCCACCCGACTAGAGTTGCTGAGGCCAGAGCATGCCTGAATAAGGCAAAACTAAACCTCAGCAGCTCTAGGAACCTCAGGTCGGACATCAAGGCTGAGGTGACGGCGGCAGTAGACCGTCTGTACCAGCTGGTGAAGGAGGCGGAGACGGACAGGACGAAGAGCCACAAGGAAGATGGGAAGGAGGCGACAGCCCAACAGACGGAGGTGGAAAAAGGAAGAAAGGACAATGGGGAGTTCACCCAAGTGCTTGCAGCGCTAGCGGAGCAAAACCGACTCGCTAAAGACAATAGCGAAAAGCTAACAGAGTGTGCGCTCTTTACACGCACACTCTCGGATCGTATTAGCGAGTTGGGAAAAGTGTCCCCCACAACAACGATCCCCGCCGCTAGCCAGCCGAAGCCAGTAGGCACGTACGCAAGTGCAGCGGCAGGAGTACCCACCATCGTCCCCCCACCAATGCACTCCATCATCGTATCGTCAAACGACGTAATGGACACGAGTGCCACGGTGCTGGAAAAAATCAGGTCCGCCGTTGACGCGAGAGAGACCCTGATTCGCGTCGACAAAGTACGCAAAGCAAAGGACCAAAAGGTGGTCGTGGGCTGCCAGAGGAAAAAAGACCTGGAGGCGGTTAAGAGCAGGTTGGGCGGCTCCTCGACAGGACTCACGGTAGAGGAAGCTGTCAACAAGGACCCCTTGGTGGTGTTGACGAACGTGCTGTCGTACAACACGGACGACGACATCACCAAGGCGATCCAGAAACAGAATTCGCACCTACTGGAGGGATTGCGGGCAGAAGAAATTAGAGTCGCCATCAAGTACCGCAGACGAGCCAGAAACCCACTTGAAAACCACGTGGTGGTGCAGGTCTCCCCGCCGGTGTGGCAGCGATTGACCGAGGCCGGTCGAGCCTACGTAGATATGCAGCGGGTGCGCGTACTCGACCAGAGCCCTTTAACCCAATGCACTAGGTGCCTGGGCTTCGGTCACGGCAGAAAGATGTGCACCGACGGGGAGGACAAGTGCTCGTTCTGCGGTGACTCCAACCACCTGCGAACTGACTGCCCCTCCCGTCAGGCCGGGAAGCCGCCCACCTGTAGCAATTGTAAAGCCGCCAAAAATGAAGACACCAGCCACGACGCCTTCAGTGCAGAGTGCCCAATTAGGAGACGATGGGACGCAATAGTACGTTCCACCGTAGCGTACTGCTGAAGGCAAAACTGCGGCCCACGCGACCAAAAGGCCTGAGTCCTGCTGCAATCCAAAGAGGACAAGGATCTGGGAGGGAATGTATAGGGATACAGGAAACACTACGCGTAGGGAAGAGGATGGACCAGTAGCAGGGGTTGGGGAGAAGCCGGAAACCAGAAACTCAGAACTATACTCAGCAAATACCTTCGAACCGGAGAACCTATATAGTCTTGACGATGATTACCATCGTCAAGCTAGAATAGAGGCCGAAAAATGTACGAAGAGGGACACGGTTAAAGCCACCCCCCCAACCTCTGCAATATTGGACTGCGTCAGAGTCTGATGAGGAGCCATGCTTCAAATATATTATGTATGATATAAAATTGTAAGCATGTTGCGGGATTAGACATGATAGGGCGGGCGGGAATGGAGTACGAAAACCCACTCCTTCTATATCCGCCCCTCCTGCCGTGTACAAGAAAAGGACAGACTCTGTCACTACAATAAAGGAAAATGGACTTATATTCCCCCAGTTAAGCGCAAAGTAGCAGCAAGGGCTAAGTGGAAAGACTAGACGAAGATAAAGCAATAACAAGAGTGCAACGCAAAGAACAAATAGAAACTACAACAAGCAGACAAATGCAAAAGTAAATGGGAATATACTTAAGGAATGATGATGAGGAATCAAAATGATGAGACAAACAGAGTGAAAATAAGACAAACGTAACAAGGTAGACAGAACAAAGTATAACAAGTAAAACGAAATAAAGCAAGAATAATAGACAAACAAAACATAAAAGCAAGAATAATAGACAAATAAAACATAAAAGAAAGAATCAAAGTATAATAAAACAAACAGAAGAAACTCTTTCATTCTTCTTCCTTTCTTAAAATAAAAAATTAGCAGCTATTGAATGAAAATGCGCCAACAAAGGCTCTAATCAAGTTAGAGGAGTACTGATTACTATTTAAAAAAAAAAAAAAAAAAAAAAAAAAAAACCTAACCTAACCTAACCTAACCTAACCTAACCTAACCTAACCTAACCTAACCTAACCGACCCTTAAAATTGTCAATTCGGTCACTTACACCTACCAGGCACCCCTCCACGCAATTGGACGCGAAAATTTTTCACTTTTAAATTTTCACTTAGGTTTTCCAAAATTTTCACTTTCCTTATTAATTTCGACAAAAATTTCATTTGTAATTCTGCAAATCCGCTTCAGCCGTGCATCCCGGAGATCGCGACCTGAAAAACAAAATTATTATTATTAAAACATAGCAAAAACACTTTAAATTCTACAAAATTCACAGTTTTTCCGCGATTTTTCTCGATTTTTCCTCTCAACCTACCCCCGAAAACTACACAGTCGTGTAGTGCTCGGCGGCCCGCATCTATTGGTACCCCACAAGTGGGCTTTTCAATCGAAAAAATTCGAAAAAATCGCCCACCCACCCACCCTGTGGTGATTAGCTAGGTGGATTTAGGTGACCTTGACATATAAAAAAAAAAAAAAAAATTTATTTTTATTTTTAATTATTATTTCGTTTCGTAGGCGCCTTTCTCGAACTGTAAGCGTTCCCGAGCCCTATACAGGCCGCGAACTGCGGTCAGGTACCCGTCCAATTCTGAAAACTGACTTATAAAAATTCCTATTTTTATTTATTTATTTTTAATCAATAGATAAAAGAGATATTAGAGCCTAAATTAAATCTGACTTATTATTTACATTTACATTTTTAAATCTAACTATATTTTTACACGGTCCCCCCTATTGGGGACTAAGTTTATTGACTACATAATATAATCGTTTATTGACCAATTGTTTTTATTTGTTTATTTGACACGGGATAGTTGTGTTCTGATTGTGTAAGTTGTGTTCTCCTTCGGTTTCCGACTATTTACATACACATACAAACAAACAAAATGTTCGTGGCTCACCGCACCCCCGCCAAAAAGGGCAACTCTAGCCCCAACTCTCCGCCCAAACCCGAGCAGCCTAGACCCGCTCCTAGCTCAAACGTCAGGCGTAGTGTGGGAGAGTGGGAGACAGGGAAAGTGGAACCCAAGACCAACGTTCCGTCTGCAAGGGCAGAGACCTCAGGGGCTCTGCCCAAGCAAAAACAAACGACGGCTCCCACTCTCTCGCTGGAGAGCAGACCTAGACAGGAGTGCAGGCGGTCTACGGACGGTTCGAGAAGCCCACCAACCAAGCCCGTCTACCCAACTAGAGTTGCTGAGGCGAAAGCATGCCTGAATAAGGCGAAGTTGCACCTCAGCAACTCTAGAAACCTCAGAACCGACATCAAGCTCGAGGTGACGGCGGCTATCGACCGTCTGTACCAGCTTGTGCGGGAAGGGGAAGAAGAGAGGACAAAGAACAGCAAGGAAGAGGGGAAGAAAGAAGAACAAATGGGAAGCCCGGACAATACAAAGGTGGAAGGCCTAATGGAAGCGTTGGGGGACACGAAGGAAAAGCTGGCAGAGTGTGCGCTCTATACACGCACACTCTCAGACCAGCTTAGGAGCCTGAAAAATGGAACACCTCCTACTCCAGAGTTCCCCCCCGCTGACCAACCCCAACAAATGCCAACTTTGGCTGGCACATACGCCGGAGCGGCAGCAGGCACAACATCTGCCATCCCACTACCGATGCACTCCATTATAGTGACCTCCAACAACAAGGAGGACACAAGTGCCATCGTGGTGGATAAGATTAGGGCCGCGGTGGATGCTAAGGAGACCCGCATCCGGATCGATAGGGTACGCAAGGCAAAAGACCAGAAGGTCGTCGTGGGTTGCCAGAACAAATCGCAACTGGAGGCAGTTAAAAGCAGGCTGGGTGGCTCCTCGGCAGGACTTACGGTCGAGGAGGCGGTCAACAAGGACCCCTTGGTGGTGTTGTTAGACGTGCTGTCCTACAACACGGATGATGACATCACCAAGGCGATTCTCAACCAAAACGCCCACCTCCTGCAGGGTATAGAGGCGGAACAGACCAGGGTCACCGTAAGGTACCGAAGGCGAGCAAGGAACCCCCATGAAAATCATGTGGTGGTTCAAGTCTCCCCACCGGTGTGGCAGCGGCTAACCGAAGCCGGCCGTGCATATGTGGATATGCAGAGGGTGCGTGTACTCGACCAGAGTCCACTCATCCAATGCACCAGGTGCCTGTGCTTCGGACACGGCAGAAAGGTGTGCACCGAAGGGGAGGCAAACTGCTCGCATTGCGGTGACCCCGACCATCTACGGTCTGATTGTCCCGCCCGTCAGGCCGAGAAGCCTCCCAGATGCAGAAATTGCATAACTGCCAAACAAGACCAGCCCAACCACGACGCCTTCAGTTCTGAGTGCCCAATCCGGAAGCGGTGGGATGCTTTGGCGCGATCCACCGTGGCGTATTGTTAACGGCACCGCAGGAACTAGGGGAATTATGGAAACAGGAGAAAAGCGGAGGAGGGACAGTTTGCAGGAGATGGGGGATGGGGAGGAGCCGAATCCAAAATGCCCAAAGACTGGTACCTTCTTTTCGGAGGTCGTGTACAACCCTGACGATGATGATCATCGTCAGGCTGCAAATAATCCGGAAAGAAATGGAACACAGATGAAGCCCCAACCCAGCCCTCACCAAGTTGGACCAACTCAAGTCCGTATGAGAAGCTATGCTTCAAATATATTGTGAAAATATATAACTGCAAGCATAGATAGGTAGCAAAGGAATATAGTGAGGTGCACGGAGGCAGAACAAGAATATTGTCAGGTCCTGCCTCCGCTCACTTCACAGCAAAGGCGCGAGATGGATGGACGGACAATGAAGCTGGGATGCTGTAACTGTACCTACCGAAAACGCAGATAAAAACTCAATTAATCCCCTAATGAATGGAAGGCCAAAATAAGTGCGATAACAAACAACAAACAAGTACGTAAAATAACATGGAATAGCGATTAGAAGGAGGATATAGGATTAATCTCCCCTTAATTTAGTCAAAATTATTAGCCTGAAAAGATAAAAACAATAGAGAAACAAACAAGCAAGATAAAAGAATACCTAAGAAAATACTGAAATAACACAAACAACTCACTAAAAGGTATAACTAAACATAGAAACAACAATAATGTAAGTAAATGTAAAACAAGTAAAAGAAGCAAGTAAGATTTGAGTATAAAGAGACGAAAGTTATAATATCAGTGAACAATTAATGTAGAAAACAACAACAGAATAAAATAAAGCAATGAAAAATAAAAATAGAATCAAAAAACGTAACTATAGAAATTAAAGTGTCAAAACAATACAGAGGAAAACAAAAAACAATATAAAGATAAAAAAGGACTGGAAAACATAAATAACAGACCAAAAGGGCAACAATAAGATAGACGCAAGAATAAAGTGGTCGAGTAGAAAACAAGTAAGAACCATAATTGAAAAGAAAGAAGTTATAATATAAGTGAGTAAAAGCAGAATAAAACAACAGAATAATAAAACAACAAATAACAACAAAAATAATTTAACAACGAACATAGAAAATTTTAAGCGTAAAACAGCAAAGTTGAAGCAAAACAATATAAAAACTATAATAAGACCGATATAAAACTCGTGTAAATAAAAAGAAGCACATAATCAAGAATAGAAAAATAACAACTAACACAAATTGACACATAACGTCAAGACAAATAAACGAACAAAGATATAAAAAGGCTCTAATAATGTTAGAGGAACCACAAGTATAAAAAAAAAAAAAAAAAAAAAAAAAAAAAAAAAAAAAAAAAAAAAAACCTAACCTAACCTAACTCTGACCTAACCTAACTCTGACCTAACCTAACTCTGACCTAACCTAACTCTGACCTAACCTAACTCTGACCTAACCTAACTCTGACCTAACCTAACTCTGACCTAACCTAACTCTGACCTAACCTAACTCTGACCTAACCTAACTCTGACCTAACCTAACTCTGACCTAACCTAACTCTGACCTAACCTAACTCTGACCTAACCTAACTCTGACCTAACCTAACTCTGACCTAACCTAACTCTGACCTAACCTAACTCTGACCTAACCTAACTCTGACCTAACCTAACTCTGACCTAACCTAACTCTGACTTAACCTAGCTTGCTTTGCTCAGAATCAGGTTATCATAGTTAGGTTGCTCAGCTAGATTTCAGAAAGTTAGGTTACTCAGAGCAGGTTGCTCAGAGTAAGGTTTGCTTTGATTTAGGTTGCTCAGAATTAGGTTGTTTAGAGTTAGGTTTCTTAAAGTTAGGTTACTCAGAGTTAGGTTGCTTCGAGTTAGTTTTCTCATAGTTAGGTTGCTCAGAGTATGGTTGCTCTTAGTTAGGTTTCATAAAGTTAGCTTACTCAGAGTTAAGATTATCAAAGTTAGGTTGTTTAGAGTTAGGTTTCTTGGTTAAGTTTCACATACTTAGGTTACTCAGATTTTGGTTGCTCAGAGTTACGTTTTTCAGAGTTTCTCAGAGTTAGGTTTCTCAAAGTTAGGTTGCTTCGAGTTAGTTTTCTCATAGTTAGGTTGCTCAGAGTATGGTTGCTCTTAGTTAGGTTTCATAAAGTTAGGTTATTCAGAGTTACGTTTTGAATAACCTAACTTTATGAAACCTAACCTAGCTTGCTTTGCTCAGAATCAGGTTATCATAGTTAGGTTGCTCAGCTAGATTTCAGAAAGTTAGGTTACGCAGAGCAGGTTGCTCAGAGTAAGGTTTGCTTTGATTTAGGTTGCTCAGAATTAGGTTGTTTAGAGTTAGGTTTCTTAAAGTTAGGTTACTCAGAGTTAGGTTGCTTCGAGTTAGTTTTCTCATAGTTAGGTTGCTCAGAGTATGGTTGCTCTTAGTTAGGTTTCATAAAGTTAGGTTATTCAGAGTTACGTTTTGAATAACCTAACTTTATGAAACCTAACCTAGCTTGCTTTGCTCAGAATCAGGTTATCATAGTTAGGTTGCTCAGCTAGATTTCAGAAAGTTAGGTTACGCAGAGCAGGTTGCTCAGAGTAAGGTTTGCTTTGATTTAGGTTGCTCAGAATTAGGTTGTTTAGAGTTAGGTTTCTTAAAGTTAGGTTACTCAGAGTTAGGTTGCTTCGAGTTAGTTTTCTCATAGTTAGGTTACTCAGAGCAGGTTGCTCAGAGTAAGGTTTGCTTTGATTTAGGTTGCTCAGAATTAGGTTGTTTAGAGTTAGGTTTCTTAAAGTTAGGTTATGCAGAGTTAGGTTGCTTCGAGTTAGTTTTCTCATAGTTAGGTTGCTCAGAGTATGGTTGCTCTTAGTTAGGTTTCATAAAGTTAGCTTACTCAGAGTTAAGATTATCAAAGTTAGGTTGTTTAGAGTTAGGTTTCTTGGTTAAGTTTCACATACTTAGGTTACTCAGATTTTGGTTGCTCAGAGTTACGTTTTTCAGAGTTTCTCAGAGTTAGGTTTCTCAAAGTTAGGTTGCTTCGAGTTAGTTTTCTCATAGTTAGGTTGCTCAGAGTATGGTTGCTCTTAGTTAGGTTTCATAAAGTTAGGTTATTCAGAGTTACGTTTTGAATAACCTAACTTTATGAAACCTAACCTAGCTTGCTTTGCTCAGAATCAGGTTATCATAGTTAGGTTGCTCAGCTAGATTTCAGAAAGTTAGGTTACGCAGAGCAGGTTGCTCAGAGTAAGGTTTGCTTTGATTTAGGTTGCTCAGAATTAGGTTGTTTAGAGTTAGGTTTCTTAAAGTTAGGTTACTCAGAGTTAGGTTGCTTCGAGTTAGTTTTCTCATAGTTAGGTTGCTCAGAGTATGGTTGCTCTTAGTTAGGTTTCATAAAGTTAGGTTATTCAGAGTTACGTTTTGAATAACCTAACTTTATGAAACCTAACCTAGCTTGCTTTGCTCAGAATCAGGTTATCATAGTTAGGTTGCTCAGCTAGATTTCAGAAAGTTAGGTTACGCAGAGCAGGTTGCTCAGAGTAAGGTTTGCTTTGATTTAGGTTGCTCAGAATTAGGTTGTTTAGAGTTAGGTTTCTTAAAGTTAGGTTACTCAGAGTTAGGTTGCTTCGAGTTAGTTTTCTCATAGTTAGGTTGCTCAGAGTATGGTTGCTCTTAGTTAGGTTTCATAAAGTTAGCTTACTCAGAGTTAAGATTATCAAAGTTAGGTTGTTTAGAGTTAGGTTTCTTGGTTAAGTTTCACATACTTAGGTTACTCAGATTTTGGTTGCTCAGAGTTACGTTTTTCAGAGTTTCTCAGAGTTAGGTTTCTCAAAGTTAGGTTGCTTCGAGTTAGTTTTCTCATAGTTAGGTTGCTCAGAGTATGGTTGCTCTTAGTTAGGTTTCATAAAGTTAGGTTATTCAGAGTTACGTTTTGAATAACCTAACTTTATGAAACCTAACCTAGCTTGCTTTGCTCAGAATCAGGTTATCATAGTTAGGTTGCTCAGCTAGATTTCAGAAAGTTAGGTTACGCAGAGCAGGTTGCTCAGAGTAAGGTTTGCTTTGATTTAGGTTGCTCAGAATTAGGTTGTTTAGAGTTAGGTTTCTTAAAGTTAGGTTACTCAGAGTTAGGTTGCTTCGAGTTAGTTTTCTCATAGTTAGGTTGCTCAGAGTATGGTTGCTCTTAGTTAGGTTTCATAAAGTTAGGTTATTCAGAGTTACGTTTTGAATAACCTAACTTTATGAAACCTAACCTAGCTTGCTTTGCTCAGAATCAGGTTATCATAGTTAGGTTGCTCAGCTAGATTTCAGAAAGTTAGGTTACGCAGAGCAGGTTGCTCAGAGTAAGGTTTGCTTTGATTTAGGTTGCTCAGAATTAGGTTGTTTAGAGTTAGGTTTCTTAAAGTTAGGTTACTCAGAGTTAGGTTGCTTCGAGTTAGTTTTCTCATAGTTAGGTTGCTCAGAGTATGGTTGCTCTTAGTTAGGTTTCATAAAGTTAGCTTACTCAGAGTTAAGATTATCAAAGTTAGGTTGTTTAGAGTTAGGTTTCTTGGTTAAGTTTCACATACTTAGGTTACTCAGATTTTGGTTGCTCAGAGTTACGTTTTTCAGAGTTTCTCAGAGTTAGGTTTCTCAAAGTTAGGTTGCTTCGAGTTAGTTTTCTCATAGTTAGGTTTCTCAGAGTATGGTTGCTCTTAGTTAGGTTTCATAAAGTTAGGTTATTCAGAGTTACGTTTTGAATAACCTAACTTTATGAAACCTAACCTAGCTTGCTTTGCTCAGAATCAGGTTATCATAGTTAGGTTGCTCAGCTAGATTTCAGAAAGTTAGGTTACGCAGAGCAGGTTGCTCAGAGTAAGGTTTGCTTTGATTTAGGTTGCTCAGAATTAGGTTGTTTAGAGTTAGGTTTCTTAAAGTTAGGTTACTCAGAGTTTGGTTGCTTCGAGTTAGTTTTCTCATAGTTAGGTTGCTCAGAGTATGGTTGCTCTTAGTTAGGTTTCATAAAGTTAGCTTACTCAGAGTTAAGATTATCAAAGTTAGGTTGTTTAGAGTTAGGTTTCTTGGTTAAGTTTCACATACTTAGGTTACTCAGATTTTGGTTGCTCAGAGTTACGTTTTTCAGAGTTTCTCAGAGTTAGGTTTCTCAAAGTTAGGTTGCTTCGAGTTAGTTTTCTCATAGTTAGGTTGCTCAGAGTATGGTTGCTCTTAGTTAGGTTTCATAAAGTTAGGTTATTCAGTTACGTTTTGAATAACCTAACTTTATGAAACCTAACCTAGCTTGCTTTGCTCAGAATCAGGTTATCATAGTTAGGTTGCTCAGCTAGATTTCAGAAAGTTAGGTTACGCAGAGCAGGTTGCTCAGAGTAAGGTTTGCTTTGATTTAGGTTGCTCAGAATTAGGTTGTTTAGAGTTAGGTTTCTTAAAGTTAGGTTACTCAGAGTTAGGTTGCTTCGAGTTAGTTTTCTCATAGTTAGGTTGCTCAGAGTATGGTTGCTCTTAGTTAGGTTTCATAAAGTTAGGTTATTCAGAGTTACGTTTTGAATAACCTAACTTTATGAAACCTAACCTAGCTTGCTTTGCTCAGAATCAGGTTATCATAGTTAGGTTGCTCAGCTAGATTTCAGAAAGTTAGGTTACGCAGAGCAGGTTGCTCAGAGTAAGGTTTGCTTTGATTTAGGTTGCTCAGAATTAGGTTGTTTAGAGTTAGGTTTCTTAAAGTTAGGTTACTCAGAGTTAGGTTGCTTCGAGTTAGTTTTCTCATAGTTAGGTTGCTCAGAGTATGGTTGCTCTTAGTTAGGTTTCATAAAGTTAGTAGTTGTTTAGAGTTAGGTTTATCAAAGTTAGGTTGGTCAGAGTTACGTTTTTCAGAGTTACGTTTTTCAGAGTTAGTTTGCTCCGAGTTAGGTTTCTCAAAGTTAGGTTCCTCAGAGTTAGGTTTCTCATAGTTAGGTTGCTCAGAGTTAGGTTTCTCAAATTTAGGTTCCTCAGAGTTAGGTTTCATAAAGTTAGCTTACTCAGAGTTAAGATTATCAAAGTTAGGTTGTTTAGAGTTAGGTTTCTTGGTTAAGTTTCACATACTTAGGTTACTCAGATTTTGGTTGCTCAGAGTTACGTTTTTCAGAGTTTCTCAGAGTTAGGTTTCTCAAAGTTAGGTTGCTTCGAGTTAGTTTTCTCATAGTTAGGTTGCTCAGACTATGGTTGCTCTTAGTTAGGTTTCATAAAGTTACGTTATTCAGAGTTAGGTTGGTCAGAGTTAGGTTTTTCAGAGTTAGTTTGCTTCGAGTTAGTTTTCTCATAGTTAGGTTGCTCAGAGTATGGTTGCTCTTAGTTAGGTTTCATAAAGTTAGGTTATTCAGAGTTACGTTTTACAGAGTTACGTTTTTCAGAGTTACGTTTTTCAGAGTTAGTTTGCTCCGAGTTAGGTTTCTCAAAGTTAGGTTCCTCAGAGTTAGGTTTCTCATAGTTAGGTTGCTCAGAGTTAGCTTACTCAGAGTTAGGTTTCATAAAGTTAGCTTACTCAGAGTTAGGTTTCATAAAGTTAGCTTACTCAGAGTTAGGTTTCATAAAGTTAGCTTACTCAGAGTTAGTTCAGAGTTTCGTTGCTCAGTTACGTTTTTCAGAGTTAGTTTGCTCCGAGTTAGGTTTCTCAAAGTTAGGTTCCTCAGAGTTAGGTTTCTCATAGTTAGGTTGCTCAGAGTTAGCTTACTCAGAGTTAGGTTTCATAAAGTTAGCTTACTCAGAGTTAAGGTTATCAAAGTTAGGTTGTTTAGAGTTAGGTTTCTTGGTTTAGTTTCACAAACTTAGGTTACTCAGATTTTGGTTGCTCAGAGTTGGCTTTGTGAACTTGGCACCCGACTTTTAAAAAAAAATTTTTTTTTCGTTTAGTTTGCAAGAGTTCGGTTTGTAGTAGATAGTAGTAAAGACAATTTCGTTTGTAGTTGCGCCGAAAAAAAAATATGGACATTGAAAAAATGTTCAGCACCCGAGTTAAAAAAAAGTGACTTTTTCCGATTGTATCTTGTAGAGTGACGTTAGTAGTGGATTGTAGTGCATTTTTTTTCGTTTGTAGTAACGTAGAAAAAATATAAAAAAATATAAAAAAAAAATCAAAAATTTTTTTTTCATTTAAGTTCAAAAGTTTTACAAAAATAATATTTTTCACATAAGTTCAATTTGTAGGTTTATAAGATTACTACAAATGCTAAAAATTATTGGGAGACGTCCGTAGAGGTCAGCAGAGGACTGTAGTGCAATTATTTTCGTTTGTAGTAACGTAGAATAATTATAAAAAATTCTAGACTTTTACAAAAATAATCTTTTCACATAAGTTCAATTTGTAGGTTTATAAGATTACTACAAACGCTGAAAATTATTGGGAGACGTCCGTAGAGGTCAGCAGAGGATTGAAGTGCAATTATTTTCGTTTGTAGTAACGTAGAATAATTACAAAAAATTCTAGACTTTTACAAAAATAATATTTTTCACATAAGTTCAATTTGTAGGTTTATAAGATTACTACAAACGCTGAAAATTATTGGGAGACGTCCGTAGAGGTCAGCAGAGGATTGTAGTGCAATTATTTTCGTTTGTCGTAACGTAGAATAATTATAAAAAATTCTAGACTTTTACAAAAATAATATTTTTCACATAAGTTCAATTTGTAGGTTTATAAGATTACTACAAACGCTGAAAATTATTGGGAGACGTCCGTAGAGGTCAGCAGAGGCCTGTAGTGCAATTATTTTCGTTTGTAGTAACGTAGAATAATTATAAAAAATTCTAGACTTTTACAAAAATAATCTTTTCACATAAGTTCAATTTGTAGGTTTATAAGATTACTACAAACGCTAAAAATTATTGGGAGACATCCGTAGAGGTCAGCAGAGGACTGTAGTGCAATTATTTTCGTTTGTAGTAACGTAGAATAATTATAAAAAAATCTAGACTTTTACAAAAATAATCTTTTCACATAAGTTCAATTTGTAGGTTTATAAGATTACTACAAACGCTAAAAATTATTGGGAGACGTCCGTAGAGGTCAGCAGAGGACTGTAGTGCAATTATTTTCGTTTGTAGTAACGTAGAATAATTATAAAAAATTCTAGACTTTTACAAAAATAATCTTTTCACATAAGTTCAATTTGTAGGTTTATAAGATTACTACAAACGCTGAAAATTATTGGGAGACGTCCGTAGAGGTCAGCAGAGGATTGTAGTGCAATTATTTTTGTTTGTAGTAACGTAGAATAATTATAAAAAATTCTAGACTTTTACAAAAATAATATTTTTCACATAAGTTCAATTGGAGGTTTATAAGATTACTACAAACGCTAAAAATTATTGGGAGACGTCTGTAGAAGTCAGCAGAGGATTGTAGTGCATTTGTTTTCGTTTGTAGTAACGTAGAATAAATATAAAAAATTCTAGACTTTTACAAAAATAATATTTTTCACATAAGTTCAATTTGTAGGTTTATAAGATTACTACAAACGCTAAAAATTAATAGGAGACGTCCGTAGAGGTCAGCAGAGGATTGAAGTGCAATTATTTTTGTTTGTAGTAACGTAGAATAATTATAAAAAATTCTAGACTTTTACAAAAATAATATTTTTCACATAAGTTCAATTGGAGGTTTATAAGATTACTACAAACGCTAAAAATTATTGGGAGACGTCTGTAGAAGTCAGCAGAGGATTGTAGTGCAATTGTTTTCGTTTGTAGTAACGTAGAATAAATATAAAAAATTCTAGACTTTTACAAAAATAATATTTTTCACATAAGTTCAATTTGTAGGTTTATAAGATTACTACAAACGCTAAAAATTAATAGGAGACGTCCGTAGAAGTCAGCAGAGGATTGTAGTGCAATTATTTTCGTTTGTAGTAACGTAGAATAATTATAAAAAATCTAGACTTTTACAAAAATAATATTTTTCACATAAGTTCAATTTGTAGGTTTATAAGATTACTACAAACGCTGAAAATTATTGGGAGACGTCCGTAGAGGTCAGCAGAGGATTGTAGTGCAATTATTTTCGTTTGTAGTAACGTAGAATAATTATAAAAAATTCTAGACTTTTACAAAAATAATATTTTTCACATAAGTTCAATTTGTAGGTTTATAAGATTACTACAAACGCTAAAAATTATTGGGAGACGTCCGTAGAGGTCAGCAGAGGATTGTAGTGCAATTATTTTCGTTTGTAGTAACGTAGAATAATTACAAAAAATTCTAGACTTTTACAAAAATAATATTTTTCACATAAGTTCAATTTGTAGGTTTATAAGATTACTACAAACGCTAAAAATTATTGGAATCTTTAAGTGTTAGATAGCCCATTTATCGGAGAAGGCTAT
Source organism: Acronicta psi (assembly GCA_946251955.1). Lineage (NCBI taxonomy): Eukaryota > Metazoa > Arthropoda > Insecta > Lepidoptera > Noctuidae > Acronicta > Acronicta psi. The sequence continues at coordinate 50,728 of OX276498.1, forward strand.
AGGCTATATACTATCGCGCTACGACTAATAGGAGCCGAGTAGCAATAAAAAATGTTGCAAAAACGGGGGAAAAAAAGTTATTGAGACCACGCGGGCGAAGCCGTGGCCAAAAGCTAGTATTAAATATTGATGATATGATTAAATACTGACTAACTAGAGCCAAAAAAATATCACATTTTTTAATTACCTTTATTTTTACTCGACTCCCGAAGGAGGGTTATGTCTTTGATGCGTATGTATGTATGTAGGTATGTATGTCCGTTCGTGACTACTCAACGGCTCAACCGATTTAGATAAATGACACCTCATTCAATTCGTTTTGATGACCCCGCGTCATCAAAACGAATTGAATGAGGTCATGTCACTGGGTACATGTAATTAAAAAAAGAACTAAATGACGGATTTTGTACGCTTTAGTGCGAGCTGATTTTGAAAATGCTCTTTAGTTGTATCAATTTTCATTTTGAATTATCATTTAGGATCTATGATTTATAAACTAAAAAGTAGAATATACATGGGCGTACCCAGCATTTGGCCCAAGGGGGGGCAGTTGATTTTTTCTATAAATCGGTCATGCTAGTCTAACTCAAAATTTTTCTGGAATCAAATAAAATAGTTTTCTTCCTCTACGTCTCTTCCTCCAGGCGTCAATAACCATTGCAAGGTTTTTGACGCCTGGAGAGTCAGCATAAAAAAATAGAACCGGACGTCGGATGATGACGGATGATGAAATTTATTATTGTTGCCTGGAAATTCATCAACAAAACTCAGAACCGTAAATCGGATGAATTTCTGACCGATATTCTTATAAGCCAGTCATGCTAACTCAACGCTTGATTTATCCGGGATTTATAAATATAAAAAAATATTGCTTAACGTAGCAATGAAAATTGATGACTAAGAGTCAGCAAACGAGAAGTCGAAAACTTGGGCCACGCACTTTGGTCAGGTTAAGTTAGAAGGGTAATTACAATTAGTTTGTTACTAGACCTCCAGTTATCTCACACAGTAAGAGCGAGCGTAGCGAGCTCGAAAACTTGGCCACCTACCTCGGACAGGTTTGGTTAGAAGAGTAACTACAATTAGTTTGTTTACTATCAGCTGGTGTCTCATGTAAGAGCGAGCGTAGCGAGCTCGAAAATTGAGACCACCTCCTCACACAGGCTGGGTTAGAACAGTAACTACAATTAGTTTGTCTACTACCTCCAAGTGTCTTATGTAAGAGCGAGCGAAGCGAGCTCGAAAATTTGAGCCACCCCCGCCTTGGACAGGTTAGAGTGGTAATTACAATTAGTTTGTTACTACCTCCAGTTGTCTCATGTAAAAGTGAGCTCGTAAATTGAGGGAACCCGCTTAGGAGGACAGGCCACGTTAGTGAAGGGTTTCTTACTAGCTCTGTTCGGCTAGCGCCGCCCCTCGAAGCCTGGCGGTCCGGGCCATGGCTCTTTTGGCCCTAGTGTAAATACGCCACTGTAAAGGTTGGATGAGTATCCCAACCGGCTTCCTTATACATGACCGGTTGGTCATGCTAGCTTAGCGCTCGATTTTTAGGGAACCAACAAAATACAATATAATATTATTGTGATGCTCAACTTGGTTAATGACGCCTTGAAAATCGGCAATAGGATATCTTCCGGTGATCGCATGAGTTTCTGACTGGTATTTTTATAAGCTCATCACTCTCGATTTTTCCAAAACAAATAAACAATATAATTATTTGCGCAGCATAATCGGTTTATAAGAATACCGGTTAGATATATTCATTCAATTTAGGCATCACTATTTTCACGTCGAGCAAGAATATGTCTTTCAAGCATTAATATTGTCAGTTTGTCACGTCGAGCAAGAAAATTTGTAAAGTTAAGCTAGCTTAAGCGGTTTATGAGTATACCGATTGGAAACTCATCTGATCTTTGAAAGATTTGTTGCTCAATAATAATTGCTAACTCAAACAACTGAATTATATTTTACTGGTTATTTTTTAAATTGTTGTTTTAATGAGGTCTTCAGCAACAAACATTGGTCTATTTGTTTCCCTGATTATAATATAGTAGGTATTATAATATAATCTATGGCTATATATGGCTATTTTTTATGCTATCTTTAAGTAAAGCTAGCATTGTTGTCAATTCTGTAAGATCGGTTTGGGCAACAAAATCGTTTTTGTAACAACTAATTGTTAACAAAAAGCAACAAATAGTAATTATTTTTTTCTATTTTGACAAATTGTCACTGCCAGTGTTATGTAACTTGTGGAGGACAAATTTGTTCCATCCTACACACAACACTAGAAAGGTTTTTTTTAGCTTACTATAACTTTTATCTACGCGGGCATCCAAGTTCCAGGCAGCTGCCCCCTCCTGCCCCCCCCCCCCCCCCGGGTACGCCCATGGGTCGGTATCGATATTATTGGCGTCGGTATCGATATTATTGGCGTCGGTATCGATATTATCGGCGTCTATATCGATATTTTTATGGGCGTTGGTATCGATATTCTTGGCGTCAGTATCGATATCATTGGCGTCGATATCGATATTTTTATGGGGGTCGGTATAAAAATTATCGACGTCGGTATCGATATAATCTGCGTCGGTATTGATAATATCGGCGTCGCTATTGATATTATCGGCGTCGGTATCGATACTTTTATTGAGGTCGGTATCGATATTATCGGCGTCGGTATCGATATTTTTATGGGCGTCAGTATCGATATCATTGGCGTCGGTTATTGATATTTTTATGGGGGTCGGTATCGATATCATTGGCATCGGTATCGATATTTTTATGGGGGTCGGTATCGAAATTATCGACGTCGGTATCGATATTATCGGCGTCGGTATTGATCATATCGGCATCGCTATTGATATTATCGGCGTCGGTATCGATACTTTTATTGAGGTCGGTATCGATATTATCGGCGTCGGTATCGATATTTTTATGGGCGTCAGTATCGATATCATTGGCGTCGGTATCGATATTTTTATGGGTGTCGGTATCGATATCATTGGCGTCGGTATCGATATTTTTATGGGGGTCGGTATCGAAATTATCGACGTCGGTATCGATATTATCGGCGTCGGTATTGATAATATCGGCATCGCTATTGATATTATCGGCGTCGGTATCGATACTTTTATTGAGGTCGGTATCGATATTATCGGCGTCGGTATCGATATTTTTATGGGCGTCAGTATCGATATCATTGGCGTCGGTATCGATATTTTTATGGGGGTCGGTATCGATATAATCGGCGTCGGTATTGATAATATCGGCGTCGCTATTGATATTATCGGCGTCGGTATCGATACTTTTATTGAGGTCGGTATCGATATTATCGGCGTCGGTATCGATATTTTTATGGGCGTCAGTATCGATATCATTGGCGTCGGTATTGATATTTTTATGGGGGTCGGTATCGAAATTATCGACGTCGGTATCGATATTATCGGCGTCGGTATTGATCATATCGGCATCGCTATTGATATTATCGGCGTCGGTATCGATACTTTTATTGAGGTCGGTATCGATATTATCGGCGTCGGTATCGATATTTTTATGGGCGTCAGTATCGATATCATTGGCGTCGGTATCGATATTTTTATGGGGGTCGGTATCGATATCATTGGCGTCGGTATCGATATTTTTATGGGGGTCGGTATCGAAATTATCGACGTCGGTATCGATATTATCGGCGTCGGTATTGATAATATCGTCATCGCTATTGATATTATCGGCGTCGGTATCGATACTTTTATTGAGGTCGGTATCGATATTATCGGCGTCGGTATCGATATTTTTATGGGCGTCAGTATCGATATCATTGGCGTCGGTATCGATATTTTTATGGGGGTCGGTATCGAAATTATCGACGTCGGTATCGATATTATCGGCGTCGGTATCGATATAATCGGCGTCGGTATTGATAATATCGGCGTCGGTATCGATATTTTTATGGGCGTCGGTATCGATATTATTGGCTCGACATCGGTGTTATTGACGTCGGTATCGATATTTGCTGACCCCTGCTATACGGCTGATCCGGCATTGATAGTGACTCAATTAAAAAGAAAATACCGTGATCTTAAGAACAGAGAGGAGTTAAATCAAACGTCAATATATTTTTCAATACAATTTTATTGCAAAAGATATAAATAATGTGCATGTACTTGTGTATTCTTGTACAGTTAACAAGTTAGTGTTGTTGTAGTTGTTGACACAGTCCTGTGTTTGCGTTGGGAAGCGCACCCGCTAGTACATGTAAATGCGTATTTATGTTGCATTCAAAATATATGACATATTTTCCAACTTCGGCATTAGTAAATACATACTATAATATCACTCGGTCACCCTGCATAGCGTCCGACGTATTGCAAACATACAGTCTATATAGTAATCTGTTATACAGTGCTACAGCAATTTATACCTTATCTCTTTACAATACAGTCGCGTACAATAACAATAACAAATTGATTGTTCGCAGCGACAGACGCTGGCCGTGTCTAAGTAACTTTGTTACAACATTTTTGCCACACACACACACACATTTTCGCTATATCACACATGGACATCACACACACACATACAAGTACTCTCACCGACTCACACACTTGCACTACAACAGCTATTATACTTCCAATTCATATCCAATATCCTAATCTATACATATAAGTAAGGGTGACGGCACACGCGTGGGCGTGGGCGTGGGCGTGGGCTAGCGGGCGGGCGCGGGCGTGGGCGCGGGCGCGGGCAGGTAGTGGTCGGTGTTCATGTCGTTGATGCCGAGCTCCTCGTTCTGCTCGAAGCTGCGCTCGTAGCGCGTGATCTTCAGACCTGCGGCACACGTCACACACATGATCTATACTTATATAATGTGTAGCGACATCTATCGAGCTACATAAGAACTTGTACGAAAGAAGTGAATTGTATGCAAGTAGTATGTTAGTATGAAAGCTACTTAAGAGTATTTTACTATGTGTAAACACTCCTTTATACTGATATTGGATATATTGCTGACTTAGTATTTTACGTATAATGCGCATTATTTTATAGTTATAAGCTCTCTTAATAAATGGCTTTTGAACAAGGTGGTTGTCTACTGTTTTAATAATATCTCATACGACCCCCAACATCACAGAAGCAACAAGTCCTGAATCGCGCAAGTAAAGTTTACCGTGCAACTTGCATATATACAACTGCCCGACATCAACCGTCGAGCAGTGGCCCGCCAGGCACAACACACGCCTGAGAGGAGGATCCTCCCTTTGGTGCGAGGGACAACACTCCCCGTCCCTCCACAAATGTAATATTACTAAGCTGAAGAGTTAGTTTGTTTGGTTGAACGCGCTAATGTCAGGAACCATTAAAAAAAACAAAATCAAAATTAAAAAAATCTTTCAGTGTTAGATAGCCCGTTTATCGAGGAATCGTACTTTTTTATGCTTACTAGGGTGATGAGAAAAAATGTTTCAATTTGAAAAAAACGCACGCAATTTTAGCACACTATGATGCGTTTCATTGTGATTTCAATAGTAGAAACTGTCAACGTGACATCTATCTGCTGTCAGTGTTAGTTTCGGAATGTCAAACGCACGCCATTATGGCATATTATTAACAGATCTATAGTGATTTCATAGTTAACTGTCTGTCAACCTGACAGTTGTCATGTACCTCAGGTACAAATTTGGGCTGAGTTGTATGGGCTTTTGCTGACCACCTTTATATAAAAATGTTTTACTATGGGCGTGCATTCCTTGATGCTTTGGCGTGGTGGTAGACCCGGCCCCGTGCTTGGGTACGTACCGTCGTCGCAGGCGGTGGGGTCCGCGGCCAGGCTCTGCACGTAGGAGTTGCCGGCGGGGTCGTCCAGCACGAGGGTGACGGCGCGCTCGCCGCGGAGCACCTCGTCCACCTTCGCGATGAAGCTGGACAACGACGACACAATGAGTGTGTTAAGACGAAAAAAGCGCTTTAAGCAGTAAGCGCTGTCAACAATGTCAACTGCTAAATCAATGACAGTTATTTTAATAAAGGAAAATATCGACTTGCGGGCAGGACTCGAACCTGCGTTATGACCGCCAAGCAACCGCGACTCCTCATCTTCCTTGACATTCTAAATTCCCGTCTCAAGGTAACGTTAGCGACATCTATTGGAAAGTAACCGCTTCACAACTGACACGACTTACTCAATGACAATAAGCAAACGTGTCCTGGCGAAACAATTGTCTAATTCGTTTTAAAGCGCTAGTAAGCGCTTTTTCCGGCGCGAGAGTGTCGCGTACAGAGTACAGAGTGGTGTACTCCAGTACTCCAGTACTGGTGTGTTACCTGGCGAGGCCTTGTGTGTTGATGCCGGGCGCGTCCCCCACGGCGCCGGGGCAGTCTTGCAGCTGCTGCACGGTGGCGGTGAGGATGCCCTCGGCCGTGGTGAAGCGCCCGCCCAGCGCGCGCCCGCCCACCTCCAGCTCCAGCTCCGGGATCTCCATGCTGCACGTCTCCGACTGCACAACACACGACATTAATGTCTACACTAATAACATCGTCAGCATCACAAATCATCAATGTCGTCTTCAATATCATCATCGGTCTCCGTATTACTTTGTTTATTCTTAACATCACCGTCATTGTCATAATCATCATCACTGTCGTCATCATTATAATCATTGTATACGTCATCGTCAACAACATCATCGTCAACGTCATCAACATCATCATGGTCGTCGTTATCGTCATCATCATATAAGTAAATGTCGTCAGTGTCATTATCGTGAACATCACCATCATCAGCATGTCCTAGTCCCGCTAGAGGGCGCTGTACTGTTGCACACTACACTACATGTACCTTGAGTATGTCCCGCGAGAAGTCGTCCTGGTTGGCGACGCGCAGCTCGAACCTGACGCCCTTCTCCTCGATGCCGCCGCCCGACTTCACCTGCGCCACAACCACACAGTATACACACAATATACAATACTAATACTAAATAATAGTGTGTTAAAATAAAGATGAAAATGTTTTTATTTAAAATACAGAGTTCTTACATTTTTCACTGGTGTGAACATTGTTGGTTAAAGTCACAGTCCACCCTTAGTCAAAATTTTTTTTAAGTGTGTGTGTGTGTGTATACGTACCTCGTTGGTGCGGTGCCCGCAGTAGTCGCAGGTGGTGCTCATGATGACCACCTCCTTGAAGTGCGGGATGTCTGCGAACACGACACAGTACTACACTATAACAATCTATAATCAACCCATATACCGTCCCACTGCTGGGCACGGGTCTCCTCTCAGTATGAGAGGGGTTAGGCTAAAGTCCACCACGCTAGCCTAATGCAGGTTGGCAGACTTCACATGCCGTCGAGAAAATCTCTCAGGCATGCAGGCTTCCTCACGATGTTTTCCTTCACCGTTACAGCGAGTGATAATTACGCACGTGAATTCGAAAAGTCAGAGGCCTTGGGAACTTGAGACCTTTGACTTGGCAGTCCAGTGGTCATACCCCTAGGCTATCACTGCTGCAGCTCGACAAACATTAACAAAAATGTGATAACCTTAAAAACAATGGCAGTCTCTTAGAATAAACTGTGCCTCGTCTCTTTAATAGTTTGTCTCGTATTTATAACTTATCTGATAACTCGGACTCAGCTCGAGCTCATACCTACTGTCTGCTGGGTAGTACGTGTGTGAGAGAGAGAGAGAGAGAAGAAAGAGAGAAAGGGGGTGAGAGAAAGAGAGAATGAGAGAGAGTGTGCGAGAGAAAGAGAGATTGAGAGAGATAAAGAGAGAGAGAGAGAGACGGAGTGTGAGTGAGTGTGTTACAGAAAGAAAGACAAAGAGAAAAAGAGCATGTATGTGCATGACTGACTGGTCATCTTCATGTTGGTGGTGCAGGGCGAGTCGCAGTCGGGGCAGTTGGTGGGGAACTGCATCACGTCGTCGGCGGCCAGCTGCTCGTACTGCATGCTGCCCTCCGCGGCCGGCGACAGCAGGTGCTCCTGCTCCTGCGCGCGCTGCTGCCGCGCCGCGGCGTCCGCCGGCGCCGGGGACGGCTCGGCCTCCGAGGCGCCGTGCTGCCACAGACAGTATAGTGATTTCGGCTTCGTTTCGATATGGAGAAAAGAAAAGAAAAGAAAAAGAAAAAGAGAGGGAAAGAGACAAAGGAGAAACCACTCAGAACACTGGGAAGATGATGTGGTTAAAACAGTTGGAAAAACGTGGACCAGTCTGGCGCGAGAGAGAGAAGGTTGGAGTGTTGGAGGAGACCTTTGCCAAATGGCACATAGAATAAAAACTTGTGTGTGTGTGTGCGTGTGTGTGTGCGTGTACCTCGTCGGGGCTGTAGATGCCGAGCTGGTGGCGCTGGTCGGCGGAGCGCTCGAACTCAGTGCGGCAGCAGCGCGGGTCGCGGCGCGGCGCCTCCGGGTTCTCCACGAAGCAGTTGCCTGCGACAACACATCGGTACAGTCATGTGAATAAAAGCAAGCGCCCCCGCCCCTCCGCCCCACCGCGCGCAGGCGCCCCCGCCCTCCGCCCCACACATACCTAAGGCGCCGCCAAATAGTTCCGCTCAGAGTATAATCGAAATAGCTCTAGTTTGTGTTTGATGGAAATGGATGGTTCATAAATACAGAACATTGTAACTGTAAACAGGGAGCTAGTGGGTGTGCTCACCGCTGATGTCCTCGAGCTCGAGCGTCCAGGGCGTGTGGCCGTCGAGCAGCGTGCGCAGGCGCAGGATGAACTGGTCGATCTGCGCGGCGGCGGCGGGGTGCTGCGCGCGGCGCGGCGCCTGGTCCTGCGCGAGCCCCGCGATGGCGCGCGCCACGATGCCCTCCACCGTCGTCACCTCTGCAATCAATGTTACACACGCTTGTTGCTTACAGTCTACTACTAATTACTGAGACTGGAACTCAATGAGGACTACCGTTTTTTGTGTCACCAGATAGCACCACTGTTGAGTGAGGTTCTGAAGTATGGCTGTCAAAGTGTGTTAATACGCGGGTAAAAACAAAGTAAATACATTTAAATCATCTATACTTAACATTATAAAGCTGAGAAGTTTGTTTGGTTGAACGCGCTCAGAACCTTCCGGTCCGGTTTGAAAAATTCTTTCAGTATTAGATAGCCCATTTATCGGGGAAAGCTATAGGCTATATACCATCACGCTATGACTAATAGGAGCAGAGTAGCAATGAAAAATGTTGCAAAAACGGGAGAAAAAAGTCAACTTTTACGGGAACGAAGTCGCGCGCAAAGGCTAGTTACTAATATTGGAGCTCAAAGAAGGCTACGGTTTTCTGTCCCACCAGATGGCGCCACTATTGAGTGAGATTCTGAAGTGTGTCTGTCAAAATGTGTAAATACGCGCGAAACAAAGTTTACATTTAAATCATATATCAGTTCCGTTTTGTAAGAAAAAAGGAGGACATAATTATATTTTGCAACTCTTTCTCTTAGCTCCGCTTTTAAATCACTGTCATTCATTGACCCGCAACTCATGTTTGCCATAATTAATCTGAGTTATTGTCAAATATTCACATTATTTTATTGAGAAATAAACCCGCGTCGTCAATCCACAAGCAATGACATTTGACATTTCGGGGACCTCACGCGACACAAGCGCCTCTAGCGACGGATTTATACGCGATAGCCCTCATCCAGCTATCGACATAAATTGTTAGTAAAATGCTAAAGTGACATAGTAGCCGTGTGCCAGTGTGCCAGTGGTGCGGTACCTCCGCTCTGGCTCTTGGCGGGTATCTCGAAGTCCAGCTCGGGTATGCGCACGCTGGTGTAGTCGCTCTTCACCACCTGCCGGTTCAGGTCCGTCGGCGTCTCCACGCGGAGCTTCCAACTGCAACACACACACACCGATTGTCACTATCATTGATATCTTGGAAAACAGACAGTCTAGCCGAGATGAACTAGAAACAAGAACAAGAGACTTGAAAAGTGTGTATGTGTCTCTGATTGATTTAATGGATTTTATCCTGTATCATGGTCTGGTCACAAACACCCAGACCCAACACAAAAACAGGAGCAATTTTTTTGTGCAGTTTCATCTGACAACCTGTAGCGTAGAACGCTGTCCTCTCAATCACTACGCCAGACATGCTGTCCACTAATGTATGTATAGTATAACACATGCAGTGCTCACAGGACTCCCTTCTCTGCGTAGGCTCCGCCTGGCTGCAGCTCGTTGTTCTGGTAGCCGCACTCCTCACACGAGAATGACATCACCACCACATTCTTGTAGTACGGGATGCGGGTCAGCAGGAGACGGGTCATGCCCTGCAAGTTACCACAATAACACCTCACTATAATATTAAAAATACTACTACACTACTAATACTACACTACTTATATTATAAATGTGAAAGTTTGTGAGGATGTATGGATGGATGGATGTTTATTACTCTTTCACCCAAAAACTACTGAATAGATTTTCATGAAATTCTACATTATTATAGCTTATCAAACTAGTATAAATGTAATTAAGTATTTTAGGATGCAAGTGAAGTTGTAGTCAACAGCTAGTTTATGTATATAGTGATAACATTACATAACATACCAGATGGTATGGTATCCTTGCAGATAGTGTACTAATGTACACCTGTAGTTTGCCAGTATGTTTTAGTCCTATGTAATAGGGTGTGAACCTATTGCCATTAACCAGACACAAAGCCAAACTGAGCTGCTGCTGTTTTTTGCCTACTCCAATTATTTTTCTTACTTTTCAAAATGACTAAAGGGCTAATTAGAAATAAACATTCTGAATTTTCTTGATCTTTGAAGTAGTGTATCTAGCAATAATGTGAGATTCTGAGGAGAATACTGGTACTGGCCAGAGAGTACTTTATAAGTACTGGCCATACGAAATCAATTCATCCTTCATGCTCCTAACCTCGCAGAAACGATCGCTCTTCGCAGTGGCCACCAGTCCATATGTATCAAGAACAACCGTTCTATGACTTAAATCTGCTAACTCATACATCTAGAAGGATCAACCGAGCATAATAGCGCGTATATCCAAATAAAATGGGCATACTTATGTTGACATCGCGATGGTTCGAGAACGCTCTTCATCGTCAATGTTTGTTTACGTACGTTGGCGTGGCAGTTCATGCAGAGCGACTCGATCTGCGTCACCTCGGGGTCGTCGTCGTCCTCGTGGCCGGCCGCGCGGAACACCGGCTGGTGACCAATACGTATCATTTTCAGTAAATACAGAAAACTTTCAGCAGTTCAAAGCGCAACGCACAACACGTTTCTTTGTGAATCGGACTTAGTTCTGACATTGACAGCGAACGACAGCTGATCCTGGTAAACTGACTAGGCATGGGTAAAATATCGATATTTTAATAATATTTAGTATTATTATATTATCGACTATATTTTTTTCACGATATATCGATATTTGAAATTATTTTAAACTAGCTTCTTCCTGCAGCTTCGCTCGCGTCGAGTTTGAACCCCGTTTTAATTGTTATTCTGTTATTCGGGGTGAAGACAAATCCAACAAATCAAAAACCATGAAAATCGGTCCATCAGTTCTCGAGTTATAAGTGTTGTAACAAACCCGACTTTGTTTTATATATTAAGATTATCACATATTCGAGTAAGTATACATTTAAAAAATAATTATAAACATAATATATTAACGTAACTCTTGTTTCGTATTTAATAATTACTAGATTCTCCTTACATGTATTTCGTGCATGGTTTATTTTAAAGAAACTTGCCACAATTTTCTTTAAACAGCATGTAATAGTAAAATGGTCTTTAACTGTGTATGAAAATAAATTCTGTATGTGTGTGGGACGGGATTGCGTCCTCAGCAAATTGTAAAATACTTGCGGAAATACAACCAATTTTGCCACTTATCTAAAAGCATCATTTTGCTTATTTGCAAATAATAAAAATGCAGAATTCATCAAAAACAACAAAATTGGAAAATAATCTGAAGATTAATGAAAATAATAGGTACTTTTTTTCTTATTTTGAATGTTGGGAATATTTATGATTATTATCTAAGTACAGTTTCTCACTCAAAAATTATCGATACGATAAATAAATATTTTTTTTATCACTTCCCCATCCTTAGAACTGAATCTGACATTGACAGTTCACAGTTTGACGTTGACACCAGGTAGACTGCATTTTTTAAAGGTTTGTTAATTTATGCAAAGTCATTAAATAATTATAAAACCTAAAATAATACGTATTCGACTGTAATAAACACCATCACAACTGTCAACTGTCGTCCGGTTATCTATGCTTTTACTAGCGCAGTATAGGTAACATGCGCAGCGGAAGGCGCGAGATTCAAATATACAAGACTTTCTACTTGCATTGTGGTGTGAGGGTGAGGGGACCCTACATCAACGACCCCTACTTGCCACCCCCTAAGGTCACCATACTCTGTGGTCGCCATTGTCAATACCATCATGGCAGGGGATGGGGATTAGTTATTATTGCGAGACTAAAGTGTGGCTAGCTTGCCATGAACAGAACAATCCCAGAGATGATTTAAAGAAGCATCTACATCGGAAAGTGGATGCAGTGTCGACTCTACGCTACTTGTCAAGAGTCGATCGAGACTGATGAATCATCTTAGCGAGTTGAGATTTGAGTGGACATTGCGTTTTCGCAAGTCACTTGTTTATTTGGCATCAACACGCTTTATCGATAACATCATAAATATCCGGTGCATTATCACTTTGTTCTGTAATTATCATCGCAAGCATAGTTTTAACTGTTTGGTTTTAAAAATTGACAGTTAATTGGAAGCTCAAGTGCCGTTTACCCATAAACTTAGTAAGTAGGGCCGTCGATAAAGTGAAGGTTACTGCTGCGGGCGTGTGGCGTGTGGCGGCGCACGCTGTGCACATGATGTCATTACGAGATATAAACACAACCTTGGAATAGCAACCAAACCATTGCGTCACTGTCTTATTTTGGTCGATTTTGTCGCTTCTCTATAACCCGACTGAATTGAATATCACAAAACAAAACTAGACTTTGTACAAGAAGGCTGTATCTCAATCCGGTAGCATTATAGGGAAATGTTCCCGCTCGCAGTAGAATGTTATTTGAAAATATTAGTCAACAGTGAAGCTCGGTGCGCGTCGCAAGTGTGCTTACACTTAATATTTTAATACGTTTTTAAACATAGCACGTGATAGTGTGGCCAGTCTTGAAATAAGGAATTTCATTTTTATAATAATCGTAAGTACTTTTAACATTGTTTGTAGTTCCCGCGTCGGAATTTATCGTTGCGTCTGAACTCGCCCTAAATACATTTCTAGTGTTATGTATGTGTTTTAGCTGTTTAGGATAACACCGCGTCTGCATGACATCATAATATGTATAATTAAATATATTCACTGATATTGAGAAAAACTAAGTTCGATAAAAGGTTGCCTTTGGTTGACGTATTCTATTTCGCTTTCGGTTTAATATAAAAAAGTAAATGTTTTTTATAAGCACCTGTCTGACCCGCCAGATGTTGTCTTATTTAAATCGCATAGACTAGCCGTTGCCCACGATTATAGTTTGCTGAGTTTTGAAGGAAAAGGTGCTAATTACTCAGAAATGAATGTCCCTATCGAAATCTGTTTATAGAGGCATTTTTGTTTTGTTATAATATTAGTAATGGATTGGCTCTGCAGCCCGTCCCCTTATAGAGTTACGGGCAGATGTCGTGACGATGGCCGAATCCAATGAGCTAACAGACAAAGTAAACAGCATTACCGGCTCAATTCCGACACGCTCCACTGCTAAGTGCATAGCTATAATATAAATAACGCCTATTACTATACACCTGTAACATCTATTATTGTGGCAATACTAAGCGGGAGTTGAAAAGAGCGGAGTGAGACTTATTCACATTTTGGAGACTGTGGACTTGAGGAGTTTAGATGTTTGTTATTGCCAATATACCTACGAAGTTGTAGGTACCTAACTACGTGGGTGTAGGTATCTACATAATATTAGCACACAGTTTGGTGCACTGAATTGCTAAATCTATCACAATGTCATGGAGTGAGGGGCGCTGGGGCGCGTGCGCGCTAAACTATTTAATTCAAGCGGAACTGACTATCGGCGCTTGAGTTTGCAGGTTATCTATAGGTACCCACCTATACTAACTTAATAAGCTATATCCTACGAGTGCCTAAAAGTTAATTAATAGAAGCATATTGAATAATATACTAAATTGCGGACGTTCTCAAGGAAAGAGCACCCTAAACCGAAGAGCATGCAGGGGAGGTTGATGAGCATTAAGATGAAGCGAAAGTGGTGTGCCAGGATCGTAGCAAGTGAAATCTATAGTCTCTGCCTACCCCTATGGGAAACACGCGTGGAGCTATGTATGTATGTATTGAAGTAGGTAGCTACGTACTTTTGACCAGAACAAGCCATGCTGCAGTTTCGGTATCTGGTGGCGCCACTATACGAGTGAGTACCGTTGACTGGCCTCACTGGTTTAGGTTACGACTGGGTGCTGTAGACGCTGTAGTCCGTGGCAGCATATCGCTCCCTGACCCTATTTAATAGTTTTATTGTGGAACAAGAAACAAATACAAAATACAAACGAAATTAAGATAAGATAACAACAATCGTAAAAAAACTGTGGCGCTGTTATCAACGCCTCTCCAGGCTGCAGGGTTGTTCCAGATTCATTATCAGCCGTTATCGTCCCACTGCAGGGCAAAGGCATCCCTACCCGCCTTCCACTCGTCACGATTGAGGGCTATCTGCGGCCAATCCTTCCAGTAAAGGTCTAGCTCGTCCCGCCATCTCCTTTTGGGCCTACCGCGACGTCGTCTAACGTTGTATGGGCTCCACTCGGTAATACGTTTTGCCCACAACTCGTCCGACATGCGGCAGATGTGACCAGCCCAATTCCATTTCAAGCTTGCGGCTTTTTGACCATCGTCGGCGATCTGAGTTCCGGAGCGCAGTATACTATTCCTTATACGGTCTAACAATCTGACTCCCAGGATACTGCGCTCCATGGCTCGCTGGAAACAAATTGTTGTTCCAGATACAATACAATAAATCTATACTAATACTATGAAGCTGAAGAGTTTGTTTGTTTGTTGGAACGCGCTAATCTCAGGAACTACTGATCCGATTTGAAAAATTCTTTGAGTGTTGGATAGAACGTTTATCGAGGAAGGCTATAGGCTATATGTCATCACGCTACGACCAATAGGAGCTGAGTATAAATTCAAAATGTTACAAAAACGGGGGAAAATTTAACTTCTACGGGAACGATTATGACGTAGATTTAGCTTCACGTAGCACGGTGATAGCTACCTACGTGACGTCACTTACAGTGGCGCGCGTGTGTGTAATACATTATGTATTGTATTGTATACATACATACTTATACATATAGAAGTGTATTCAAGAGGTTTACATGTTTGAATTTGATGATTATGTCATCATCAACAGTTTAAATATCTCCGTTACAGCCATAGCGAAAACGTGAACTGCAACATGCAGTTCACGTTTTCGCTAGGACTAAGTACTACTTGACCACAGATTCAATAATCTAAGTACCAGACTCCTGTCTCTACCCTGACAGTTTACTACCGGGCGCTAGATAGCTTGTAAATACATACTTATAATTCATAGGAAACACCCAGACAAACAAAGATTTATATTCATCACATAAATATTTGTGTCTTGTGGGAATCGAACCCAAGAACTCGTGATCAGCAGTCCGATACTCGAACCACTAGACCACAGAAGTCGTCAAATTCATTTTTGTAGATTCAAGGAATAAGAGTTCAGTGTTGACTGTGCGTATTTATGACGGACCGGTGGCGCAGTCTATTCTAGTCTGCACGATCTTCAATCACGTTGGATGCAGCAGATGCGCGTGCGCAGAACGTTGTACAAACATGCGCGAGACGCTCGAGCCCACTTGCTGACGTCACTCACAGTATTTACACAAGTCACGCACAGATTTGGACAATAATCATGCTAATATTGTACAAAATGTAGCCAAATGCTGTAGTGTACAGGTAGGTACACTGATCATACTCTATACTATATTAAGAGAAAAGATTTGTTTTTTTTTTTGGATTGAACTTTTAGTGTTAGATAACCCATTTATTGGGGAAGGCTATAAGGCTATAATTATAACATTACGCTCCGATTAATAGGAGCGGATTATCAATGAAAAATGTTGCAAAAACGGAGGAAAAATGTATCAGACCACGCGGGCGCAGCCGCTGGCAGAAAGCACATTGTCTTGGGAACCTGGATTTCGGTTCCTAGCTCTCAAGGACAGCAGTGCTTGAGGGCCTTCAGGATACAATCTAGATCTGGTGGTTAGTTTCGCCCATGGGGATAGCAATAGAAAGCTTCTTCTCCTCACGCCGGGAAGACATCTCGGCAAAAACAGGAGATATCTCAGCAAACTCTCTCACGAGATAACTCAGCAGTCTGGAATCTGGATCTGCCTCGGTAGCCTAGTGGTCTCCAGCGCGAATGCAGCCTGGAAATGTGTAGCGTAATGTGTAGCTGAGTTCTTGAGTGGAGACCACGTTTTGGCAAGCGTAGTGTAGGACGCTCGCCGGCCAGGAATGACGACTTGCAGAAGATAGCTGGCAGCGACTGGATTAGGAGAGCCGAAGATCGGGCTCTGTGGCGTTCAGTAGGAGAGAGAAAAGGGAGAGAGCGAGAGAGATGATGATGATGTGTAGGCTTACGTACATCACATGCACGACAACTACTTCGCGTGTGAACACCGAAACGTCATCGCATTTACGAATATTGCGATTCTACGAATAGATGAGCCGCACGCTTGTGTGCCGCTACGACATTGAGGTACTAACAAAGTAGCGTAGAGTACCTACTGTACTAACATACTAAATGACTAATCATTTGAATACGACGCGTTACCACCATTACCCTTGAATCTTGACATTCCAACATTCATTTAATCTCTGTGTCAAGTCACAGCAAACGTCGACGTTGCCATTAGGATTAATGAATTAGGTTATTGCATAACATTCTAGTCATAATAATTAATCTAATCAATAATTGGGGTTCAGGTTAAGGGATCGTAGTAGGAATGCCTTACGGATTTGCTTTGCCCCATGTTTTGAAAACTACAACAAACAAGAGCCTAGTAGGTAAAGTGCCGAGATAATACGCGTATGTAGGTACACTTTAAATTAATAGATATCATTCGTTTCATTAGATATTATGAATACGAGAAAAAATAAAAATGGACTCGAAAAACAAGCAAACTCGGAAAACTTGAATTTTATTCGGTTATTATACTTATTATTAATCTAAGCTGATTTGTCGTACCTTCAGTCACATAATGCTTATACCTCAATGGATCAACTAAAGCGAATTACAAAAAGAAAAACGTTTTCTTTCACCACATTTTTTATCGACGATGTGACAAATACAAGCTGATTTTTTTTCAGCTAGCGAGGCCGCAACACTTTTATATTTTTGTCCTATAAATAGCAATAATTTCGAGATACAAAGTTTGGGAATGAATCGATTACGAATCAATCGTGACGAGTATCAAGAAGTATATCACCTATAAGTATTCATATATGAGTTGAAACATTGTTTTTAACGAGGTGGTTTCGACTTACGAGCGAGCTCATATATATCTTTCATGTCATAGTCACATAAACACTGCAAGCAATAAACATGTCATGTATTTGCATAGGTTAAACTAGCTACCTGATAGCAATGACATCATGCATGTTAATTAAATCAATGGAATTTCATTGATGTTCAAACGTGGTGTCTCGCAGTTTCTGTGAAGTAATACTACGTAGACAATGGGCCATCTTCCATCTTGCCCCACCAGCCCCACATGTCCTGTTAATTGTTTACGCGAGGATCTGATCGCGATCGCGTCGACAAACGCATTCCGGATTGTTTTGGGCTAGACAAGTTGCCCGTAACATTTTTTTTTATTGGCTATGGACGCGCTAAGAAGTCCACAAATTCTATTGGAATGGAAACTATAAGATTTAAAATCGTACAGAAATGATGTCCTAGACCAGACACTCAGTGTTGCCACGTCACTTAATTTTTAAATATAAAGCGCGTCAGTCTACGAGTGTTGTTTTTATGTGTGCCAAGTAGGTCATCGATATAAACGACGTATCTATTATATGAGTGTTCTAATACTAAATACATTCTATATTCACGCTCTTGTATTCATCTGGGGCTGGCTGTAGTGGGCTTGTTATGTCCTCTAAGATCTCTAAGACCTGCGTCTTCATGTATTGTTCCATTGCCGGGAGTCGAGTTAAACTGAACATAGAGTTCCGTATGCTCAATTTGATTTTACGTACAACGTTCAACGTCGAAAATCCAATAGTGCTCGATAAGAAAGTGCCGCGGTGTGTGAATAAATACATGGGTTTTAAACATTTTTTTAACGCCCGGTGAAAAAACACTCGTGCGAACTATTTACATCGGTCGAGTACAGTGGCGCGCACATTGGAAGGCAGCTTGACTCGCTACTGTCCAATCGGTTTACACGACTGTACTTATTAACTTCGCTAAGCACATGGCCAATTTAAAATGGGCTTTAGATTGTAACTCATGAGCTAGGAGCTCCGCGCTGGCCGCCCGGCCGCCCACCTCGTGAAGGACTTTCCTAGGCAAACTGCACCAAATATGGCGTCGTCTGACCATCAGCGTGACTCAATAGTCACGTTACGAACCTCATCTGAAGAAGGTGACTGTACTCAATAAGAAGTTAACTACTAGAGTCGTGCGACCCCGACGGCGCATGCGCACTGTATGTAGGCGATGATGTTGATAAATACGCGTTTGATCGAAGTGAAAATAATTCATGTAGTAGGTGTCTGTATTCCTGGTAGTACGGGCTGTTATATATTGCAAACTAAGTAGCTGCCCCCGCGTTAATCCAATTTTTTAAAATAAATTTAGCCTAAGTTACTTCTTTAACACTAACAACTATCTGCGAGTGAAGAAAGTCCCGTCAAAATAGGTCCAGCCGTTTCAGAGATTAGCCGAAATAAACAGACAGACAGTACATACTTTCATAGGCATTTAGTGAAAAGCTCCTGAAATTACAAACAAGACACTTCAATTTTATTTATTTGTATAGATTTTTATGCTTACCACTAAGGTGGCAAACAAGCATACGGCCCGCCTGATGGTAAGCGGTTACCATAGCGTATGGACGCTTGCAACACCAGGGGTATCACTCGCGCGTTGTCGACACTAAAAACCTCTTAGGCGCAGTGAATCCTCCATAAACCTATGAAGGATTCACTACGCCGACAGTTTAAGAGAATATTCTTCTTGCTGCCAGCGCAGCGCATCATTAGAAGGAGCTCTGGTAACCCTCCTACTCATTGCAGGAATACACAATAAAGTGTGTTATTTGGTTGCAGTTTTCTGTAACGTGGAGATACTTCCCCAAATGGGCTGCTCCAGATTTGAGCCCTCTTAATTTAAATCAATGTGTTCAAATCAAGTTCAATGGCGGTCTTACTGTGAAAATGTACCAATACAAAATACCCACCTTTGACGTTTGATGACAACTTGTTACTGTGGAAGCGTTTGCTACTGAAATTAATGTTTTAATCTAAGGAAATGCCTAACTATACTTATCTACGTATTAACATGTACTGTAACGTATGCAAATTGCAAATACACGCAGGCGCTAATTGTTAAGGCTCACTGAATATTTTCAGTATTTAAACTTGTAGTGGCAATGAACGATACGGTGGGAGCCTTGTGTGGGCACCGCACCCCGCGCCCCGCGCCCCGCGCCCCGCGCCCCACGCCCCGCACCCCGCGCCCCGCGCCCCGCGCCCCGCGCCCCGCGCCCCGCGCCCCGCACCCCGCGCCCCGCGCCCCGCGGCGTGTCACAGTGTCACCTGCACTCGTGCATTTGTTCAAACAAATGTGTTTGGACTGCCAAATCTTAGTACAAATTCAACATTTTATCAAGAGCTAACAACTATCTAGATCTGTGTGAAGGATTGCGCTACCTACATCGGTACAAGACCGAAGAGATTAACTTACAGAACAGCAACTATATTTTTGTATGGAAATAGCGGACGAAATCAAAGAGCTAGGTGCCTAGTTTTTTCACTAGGCTGCTGGGAGAAAGTAGGCCTATCGGCCTGTGTTCTCTTCCTCCGCAACCATTCGTCTTCTGCGTCCAATCCACTTCAGCTGTCTATTTTAGAGAACTGTTTCAATACACAAAGGGCCTTAGATTTGAACTTGAAGCCGTGGGTATCGTTATCGTGGACTGACATCATCAACCCATATACTGTCCCACTGCTGGGCACGGGTCTCCTCTCTGTATGAGAGTGGTGAGGCTATAGTCCACCACGCTAGCCTAATGCGGGTTGTAAGACTTCACACGCCGTCGAGAAAATCTCTCAGGTATGCAGGTTTCCTCACGATGTTTTCCTTCACCGTATCGTGGACTAACCACTACATAACTGTAAAGAATCTTTTAAATAGGTATACTTACTTATTACGTTTCATAGAAAAAGAATACTGGCTTGTTACTTAAACTTTTTTAAATAAAGGTTTCATCTGCCGACAGACGCCTTAGGTACGTAAATAATTTGTTAATGCCAATTATGTACAGTCAGCAACGAAAGTAGCTGAATACTATGAAATCTTCAAAACGCTTTAACATCTTTAATATTCAGAATTCACTGACCCTTGAAGGCGATACAAATTCTCATAATAGAGGACAATTATATGTTTTACCTTAGTCAAAATCTAATGAATAGTTTTGGTTCTGTGATGTTTTTAAACTTTCGTTGTGTTCAACGACTTTCGTAGCTGACCGTACAAATAAATTATAGTCATTATTGAACATCTAACTGAAGCTAGACTTAAAATAGCATACCTTTATGTTAATCAGATGTGACCGTGCACTGCGGATCGCTAACACTACTTTATAGAAAATATAGGTAGTATCAACATCATTTACATTGACGGCTCCATTGCCGATGACGTAATACTTAAGGTCAATACTACTTCAAGTTAATCACATTCAAGATTATCGAAGCGTGATGTAATGTCCAAATAAAAAACTTTTAGGCGATTTTCTGAATAATAGGACAGTTTGGATAATGATTAACATGATTCGATTTAAATAACATTTACATATAAGTATGGATGCTACCTATATCACGATCATGACACTTAAATTATGTATTCGGTTATAATGTTTAAAAATGCATGTTCTTGACGAATTAGGATTCAAAATGTGTAGACACATACTGTTAGCTACAATATCGATTGAGTACAGTCGTAGAATTTGCGTTTCGACGGGAGATATGTAATAAATTTTTTTTTTGTGATTGTACCGGTACACATTCCGCATAGCGTGGTATCCATGGCGATTTGTCTACGCAAATGAGAACACCTAACTGCTAACATTACCTACATCGATTGGTAATCCTCATTAAAGCTATCACTGCAAAAATTCTCAGTTCATATTGAAACAGTAAAAGTTTGTTTACATTTTTGTTTTAGCTTCCTGAAAAATGCTTATATAGAAATACTATACTAAGACGTTTACGTTTTTTGTTTTCAGAACCATGGGTAAGGACGACAAGGAAGACTCGGGCTTCGGATTCAAAGACAAGGCGAAGGCGGTGGAGACCTTGCGCCTGCTGGAGCAGCACGATATGAACTACCGGCGGCTCACCGTCAGAGGGCTGCTCGGGAGGGCCAAGAGAGTGCTGTCGAGTAAGTACTACCCTCACATGGCTCTCAGGTGACGCATGTCTTGCGAGTTTTTTTTTAAAACCAACAACTTTGTTTTGAAACATCGGATTAAATTAAGAAAATTATATGGGTTTTGTTTGCACAATATGAATTATGCATATTTAAGAATAATTCAGCAGATTTCTGCCTCACATGATGTCATCAGTAGGTAGTAGGTACAAAGTTCTTGGAGTCATTTATCAGTTTCAGTATATTTTCTATTTTTCTTTCTTTCAGACATAATTATTAGTTTGACAATGCACATAATCGTCGTATATTCATCACCATAACTTAAAACTAATGTTTAATACTTTTAATTTCCAGTGACAAAAGCGGAGGATAAAATAAAAAACATAAAGGAAGCAATGGAAGTGTTTGAGCAGTGGCTGGCCGAGCTCGACGCCAACAAGAAGACTGATAAGAAGGACGACAAAAAAGAAGAGAAAAAGAAAGTGGAGAAAAAGAGTGACAGCGATGACGTGAGTAGTACTTGCGCTCGTATAATTTAGTCCGATACAGGTGGTCGACAGACCATCTTCAAAGAAGAAATCTGTAATATAATATACCAATAACTAGGTCTAATGAAAGGCGCGATGTTTTGTCATCACACATTTTGCAATATAATATTCATCCCAAATTCACAACGTTTTCTTTCACTTGCGGTGAAAGAAAACGTTGTGAATTTGTGAGTTTGGGAGTGGTACGCACAATTAATTAGGTATTCAAAAAGCATCAAATAGCATGACTAATGATGTGTGAATTTAACTAACAAATATGTAATAGAATACTAGTGACAATTGTATTTGTATAAATGTAAAACTGTGAATATTTTCAGAGTTCATCATCATCAGACGTAGAAATGGAGGTAAAGAAGGAGAAAAAGGAGTTACCCCCCGACACAGTGCCTGGGCTCGGTTTCAAAGATGCCAGCACCGCCGAGGGTACGCTCAAGGAGCTGGAAGGCCGCGACCCTGACTACCAGAAGCTAGCGATCAAGGGACTCATCGGGAGGGCCAAGAGAGTGCTCACATGTGAGTATCTTATGTATATTTTATTGGGAGCCATTGCTGTTCAAGGCTATTAACTTCATGATGTATTAACATCTGATGTAAGCAACCCAGATCATATTGAGCACTGCATTCATCACTGACAACTGATCGTAAATAAGTACTTAAGAAACATAAGTCACAAACATAACTCAAAGGTAGCGATCATCAACATCTAGTATAATTATATACTAAAAAAGTATATAGGTATAATAGTTATAATAAGAATCAGTGCTTATGTAAGTAAGTGAATGATAAAATTTATTTCTCTAAAAAATTGTGATTCTGTTGTCCATCACGTCAAGCTTACCTAAAAGCCCACTTCTATCTCACTGATTTAAATCGTTATCATGCGCACATTCAAATATAGCAAATCATTCATTTCAGGTACTCGCGATGAGACCAAAATCTCTAACATCAAGGAAGCGATGTCAATCTTCGAGAAGTTCTTGGACGATTTCGACTCCATGCACCTGAGTAGACAGAACAACCCATACGTCAGCCTCGGCATCGTCAGGACCGCCGAGAAACTCGCCGGAGACGACATTACTGACCAACAAGTAAGTATACCTACCTTGCAATATATAATTGAATAAAACAGTGCAGAGATACAATCAGAGAATTATCAGACATATATACAATAATTATTACATAACGATACTTCTTCTAAAATGTGCTTTGATGTATATACACGCTACGCATGGCTAATTTGTAATGAAAATACAGTAAAAACTAATTAGATATCGCCGCTGGCGGAAAGATTTTTATCTATAGAAGATGCAAGCGTTTTTTTCAACAGTTCAACTTATAACAGTCTAGCCAACTATGTATAACGTTTTTGTTTCATTTTACAGAAATCATTTATAGCAGCATACAGTTCAGTTCGGGGTGAGTACAAGCGCCTGCGCACCGTCCCTGAGCAAGAGGACGGCAAGACCTGGGACATCGTCAGGAACGTCGCGCTCAAAGAGTTGAAGGAGAAGGTATTGTATCCCAAAACTTACTCTTTACGTTTTGATGAAAGAACAACAACTAAATAATTATGCTATTAGTCCACCTATCTATTATAGATGACGTATTTCCCTAGACAGAGGGCCTTGGTTCGATTTCCAGGAGTAGCTCAGTTTGTACTTTGTAATACTTTAGTACTATTTTTATTTATGATTTGTACGCTCTAGGCTCTAGGCAATAGGCTCGCTGCGCACTAAACATACCGGCAAACGGCGAATGTGCCGTAGTACACCTCTGCCTAAGCCTTTGCTGAATACAGGTGTAGTTGTAGGTTATATTATGGCGTGGCAGAATGAACCAAAATTGATGATGATGATGAATCAGACTTTTATTCTTGTATTATTACAGCATGCCGACGCCAAGCTATTTAACGAGAAAGACGAGCCTACAGCGGAACACATTGAAATGTTATTATGGGCATATTCTCCTGAGCCCGCGCGCGTCAAGAAGTACGTGCCAGAGACCAAAGATGAGAAAGAGAAGGAAAACAACGACAGGAAGCGTAGGCGCGAGAGTAACGAGGTGACCGCGAGCGCGACGGACAGCAGCGACAGAAAGAGACGGAGCAGTGCAAGAGACGACGAGTCACCCTCCAAGAAGAGCAAGGAATAATGTGATTGTGATGCATTTATTTAATAAATATTTACTTGAATATAATGTGTTGCTTTATTTCTAATAACTATATAATAGACAAGCTATCAGAAGACACTGTCACCAAAGAACACCTACAGTAGGTAGGTAAGGACAAGAACCAGAGAATCAATGAATTCTATTCGTTGAAATAATAGTAGAATTAAAATTCTTTAAACCCATACAATTTTATAAATAGACAAAAGATTGCAAAAATAAACAAACTAAAACGTAACAACATAAATGAGAGCTAATTCAGATAACAGGCCTTCCCAGTAAAAGATTGTTGATTGTTAGTGAGTGGAGTGATACAAACAATTTGGCAGCACTTTGAGAGCAACTATAGTAAAGATGTTTATGCTTTTTATGTTGAGATCAAATGAAATGAATAAATCTGTAACATTGGGCAATGTAAACAAAACCTACATTGCAATACTTCCCTGTCTGTGCCTTAAATACAAAACGTTCCTATTCCATCCACATTACTAAAGTGATAAAGCGGATGTATAAAACAAACGATCATATGAAGCAAATACGTCTAAAAAGAAGACCGAGAAATGGTTGTTATTAATAGAATATGAAAAAGTTACAGTTATTTTATCGCAAAGAGTACATAATAAATATTTTTTATAGGTGTATATAGAATCATAAAACGTTACTTTCGTGAAATGGAACGTTTACTGCAAAGATCGATTTGACAGTTTGACAGTAGATTGTAAACACAGGGTACAATGAACTCTTTCATTTTCATACAAACATTAATTATAATGCACTTATTGTGAATGAAAAATGTGTTGTCCTGTGTCTCTGCAGAGTTTTACAGTGTTTGCACCCATGATGGTGCTATAACTAGTGAGTTTTGTGCAACAGCGCGTGTGGGCGTGTGAAGCCGCACTTTTGGGCTATTTTTGGACTAAAAGTAAAGCAAATAGTAACAAACTATCATGCAAGTTCATGTTTAAGTGAATCACAGTGCCTGTGCTTAGTTTCAAGTGATGGAGAGTGAGTTGTGTGAAGAAAATAAAATAGTTATTGATGTAAGTACTCACACCTTATTAGATTCTTTTAAAGAACAGATTGCCAGAAGAAAAGTTGTTTTAAATGTTTCATCGAATGTTTATAACTAACTTAAAATTAGTGTCTTTTTACTAAAAATTCTTCTACTGGATAAAAGACTACAATTTTCTATTTAAAGTTAATAAATAAAGTTCTTACTAAGTCATAATTATTAGCTTACTATAGGTATTATGGACATTCTTGTTTTATGAAGATTCATATTCCTAATGCTCAGATAAAACCTTTTTTCACTATAACTATTTGTTTCAGAGTGCCAAGTGTTAGATGTGAGTGATGCACCCGAGTGCGGGCGCAGGCGCTCAGCGGCGCAGCATGGAGGCCGCCAGTGAGGCTAGCTACTGTGAGTGTTCATCAATCAATTAAAAAAATGCACAACATTAAGGTAAAACCTTATAAAAGCTGACACTGCTATGAAGTTAATAAAAACCAGCCCTCCCTGAAAAATGGAGGGATATCAATCAAGGCATAGTCCTGCATTGATTGTGTTGGTAGAGACAAAGCAACTTCTATAAATTACACAGCACCATCTAGTCCCAAACTTACATTTATCACTTAAATATTTGTGTTGCATGACAACCTCATGATCACCAGTCCGATACACGAACCACTAGACAGGAGATGTCTACATTATACTAAAAAAGCTCGTGATTTGTAAAAGCCGGAGCCTTGAATTAGAGCTCTTGAGCTATAACTTTGCAGTACACAATATGCTTTGAGCACTAAGGCTGAGATTCAGAGAAGAGACTTAGCATGAACTTACACTGCCATATGTCAAATTTGTATGACAATTTGACATACGGAAGCCTTACTTTACGCTGAGGGTCGTCTCTGAATGTTAGCCTAAGTGTGGTTTGTTGTTGCAGGTGAGAGGGAGACGTGGGAGGACTGGGGCAGCCGCTCCTCTCTCAGCATTGTAGAAGAGGTAAGCAGTGCTGATTAAATCCTCCTCAAAAATAATACTAGTTTTTTAAATAATGAATGAAAACTTTTATTACTTATATCAATGATTATAATTACTAATTATTGTTATCAACAAGTAAACCAAGACCTCTGTAAGCAGTGTAAGCTACAAAACTCATGATGAAGATAATATGGTAATTTCCATGAAACTATTTCAATTAATTAAATAACAATCGCGCATTGTCCAACTTGTCATAGGTTTTACCGTCAGGAACTGAGGCGTCACGTTCGGTATTTATGGCGTCGACATTATAAACGTCGGTATTACCGGCGTCGGCAATACAAGTGTAGGTTTTACAAGTGTCGGTAATACAAGCGTCGGTATTACTGGCGCCGGCAATAAAAGCGTCGGTAATACAAGCGTCGGTATTACGAGCGTCGGTATTACCGGCGTCGGTATTACTGGCGTCGGTATTAAGGGTGTACTACAAGAGTAAGTCCAAGCATTTACTAGTAACACTTGTAACTAAGTAAAACGAGCTTATAAGACGCGTCGACCTACAAAGAACCCTAGCTTTATCAATTTTAAAGTGAAATAGTACACTGTAGGGCTGTATCCAATTAATTAGATCGTGATGCATCGCGACTGGCACACCTCATAAAAATATATCACAATCTAGACCAGTGATTCTCAAATGTTGCTTCGTATAAGTTAGTTAAATACACATAGGTACACCACAATCCTAATGTCATTCTCTCTCTCTCTTCCTGGGTATGCGTCCCACATGGCGGTGGGATCAGCCTTCCCTATATTTCTTCTCCGCTTCGCTCTGTCAAATCTTCTCAAAGTCTGTGAAATCGTCTTCGGAAACTTTACACTCACTCATGTCTTTTTGGACTGCAGTTTTCCATCGTATCCTAATGCCATTAAATTTGAATCCGCACCTTATGCTCAGCAGCCACTCTTGCAAGCACAAGACCAATGACGAAGTTTGGAAATGGATAAACCGAAAAGGTTAATCTAAAAATGTTTAATTTAAACTCAAAATGGTTTACCTATAAAGTTCATTCTTACTGCAGTTTGGGCACCGCTGTGCTGGCTATATAAAAATGTGAATGGTGTCGCGGCGGGCGGCGGCTTCCGCGTGCCGAACTGACTAACGTTTATTACGAGACCGCTAATTGACTCACTGTTAAAAAAGTAAAATATATCCACTTTTTTAACGGTCTAGGAAAACATCGTGAGGAAACCTGCATGCCTGAGGGCTGAGACATTTTCTCGACGGCATGTGAAGTCTGCCAAACTGCACTAGGCTAGCGTGGTGGACTATGGCCTAATCCCTCTCATACATCGAAACAATGAGGACTAATTAGGTATTTTTTTTTACTTTAAAAAAAAATTATGTTTCCCATTTGCTTTCCTTAGCTCACTAAAGTTTAAATTATCGTGTGAATAATGTGTATAGTTTTAATTGGACTTCAGGTTGAATACTATGATGTTTGATTGAATATTCTGTAAAACTTAATCTGTTGTCTGTTACTGTACCTATTATAAAAACATAAAAATAAGATAAAATAAAATAAATACTGAGAGGAGACCCGTGCCCAGCAGTGGGACAAATTGGGCTGATGATGGTGGTGTCCACTGACACGCTATCACCCTGTAATATCTTGCAGAAGCTAAAGCCTAGCCAAGCCACATAAAAATTGTTGTACAGACACGAGCAAAAACATGTATACACTAACAAAGCGATATTTTTCTTTAATAAACTATTGAAACTTTATGATAACACCAATGTCACTATAGTATTGGTTCGTAAATATTGTGTTCGTAATCCTACTTCCTACTAATATTATACATGTGAAAGTTTGTGAGGATGGATGGATGGATGGATGTTTATTACTCTTTCACGCAAAAACTACTGAACGGATCTGGATGAAATTTGGCACAGAGATAGATTATAGTCTGGAATAGCACATAGGCTACTTTTTATCCCGGTAAAATGTATGGTTCCCGTGGGATAGCGGGTGAAGCCCCTGGCGGAAAGCTAGTATCACAAAAGTTCTATTAGTATTTAGGAGAAAATCGATAGCACTTTTGTTAGTATATACATGTTTTTGCTCGTGTACAGTCATACATACTTTAAGTGACTTTTGGTGATATTAGCGCAGAACAAAGTATATAATAGAACTGTGAACCGGTTTTAAATAAATGACCAATATCAGAATGAAATGCCCTCAGTATGACCAATTAACTCGTGCCCTATGTAAGAAACCCGGTGGAGAAGTATCACTACATAATACATATTATAAATGAAGTCCTCCGCCGCGTCAGTCTGTTCGCAATAAACTCAAACCGATTTTCATGCTGTTTTCACCAATGGATAGAGTGGTTGTCGAGGAAGGTTTTAGTATACATATAAACGCCATATTATAAAAAAAGTCCTCCGCCTCCGCCGCGTCTTCGCGATAAACTCAAAAACTACTGGCATGATTTTCATGCTGTTTTCACCAATGGATAGAGTGGTTGTCGAGGTAGTTTTTGTATACATTGGCTAAAATATATATATAGGACCACGCGGACGAAGCCGCTGGCGGCTGCTAGTGTAGCCTCACCTATTATAAAAATGGCACCAAACAGTGTCCGCCTGCACCAGATCTCGCGCTGCATAAGTATAAAGTGTTGGCGGCAGGAAGTTATTTTTTCCCGCCATTAATGGCGTCCACTCGCTATTTGTGGCTGAGCGCGCGTTTCCTTTGCGCGGGGCGGCGGGCCAGGGGTGACACGCGCCAATTAATTTATAGCTTTTCAGTTTTTTTTTCTCAACGAAGACGCTGAGGAGTATGGAAGGGTTTTATATTTATGTTGCTTGACTGTTATTCATTTATTCATTAACTCTTTATTGTACATCATTATTACAATACCAATAAAACAAGGAAATCGGACTAAACTAATGTACAATGGGCGGTCTTATCGCGCAAGGCGATCTCTTTTTCTCTCAGACAATTTTTGGATGGACTGGGAGAAAATAAATAAACAGTGGCTTTCGTTCAGAATTGAAATGTTCCAGCTTTAGATTTCAGAGGATAATTTGTAGAAAAGGTTAAGAAATATAGTTATATAGTAACTAGCTTTATGCCCGCGACTTCGTCCGCGTGGAATAGTTACTTTGTTCCATATGAACTTTCATCCCCTATTTCACCCCTACATAGGTCATTGCGATTTCATGCTAAATTTCAGCCCGATCTCTCCAGTGGTTTGGGCTGTGCGTTGATAGATCACTATGTCAGTCAGTCAGTCACCTTTGAGTTTTCGAAAATATAAGAAGATTTATACAAACATTCATCCCCTACTTTATCCCTTTAGGGGTGGAATTTATCAAAATCCTCCTTAGGGGATGCCTACGTCATTGTAGCTATATGCATGCCAAGTCTCAGCCCGATCGGTTTAAAATTGACAAAGTTTCATACAAACTTTCATCCCCTATTTTATCCCCTTGGGGGCAGAATTTATCAAAATCCTTTCTTAGCGGATGCCTACGTTATAACATCTACCTGCATGCCAAATTTCAGCCCGATCCCTCCAGTAGTTTGGGCTGTGCGTTGATAGATCACTATGTCAGTCAGTCAGTCAGTCACCTTTGAGTTTTATATATTTAGATTTCCGAGTACAGTACGCGAACTGTACTATAATAAAAATCCAGTACAGTTCTCGACAAACTTATTGTCTGGGTTGAAGTTGGCACGAGCTAGCTTTAACCCGGCCGTAAAAATCGGAGAATCAAAATTCTAGGATTGTAATAAATAAAAACGAAAGCTCAAGTCGTAGGCTGTCGCTTCATATATTTTTTATCCAATATTTTAATTTCTCCGATTTTTACGGCCGGGTTAAAGTTAGCCCGTGCCAACTTCAACCCGGACAATAAGTTTGGTGTGAACTGTAACATTTCTGCACAGCGAATAGAACAGTTGAACTTGGCCAATATCTATTACAAGTTGTGTGCTCCGCGGAGAGCTTCAACCTATATCGCTTAAAAATTAATATAAAACACACCATCACGCCTGTATTCCCCGAAGGAGTAGGCTGAGGTGTAGGTTACTAACACACACCCACATTTCGCCGGTATGTTTAGGTCCCATGTAATAGGGGGCGAGCTTATTGCCATCAATCGGGACAAATCCAGACTCCGAGCTTCTACTGGGAATTTCACAGAAAAACCCAACAACACTGCTCGAACCGTTAATCGAACTCAAGTCCTCTACCGTAGCAGTCGCGCTTGAGACCACTAGACCAACGAGGCAGTTATGTGCACCAAATCATTTAGCTCTTACGACATCAATCATTTGGCAACCTACGATTCAAAAGGTGAAAGAGACATTGAGGCTTGTTTTCTCTACGCCCCCCGTCCGGAGACCAAGGTGTCATGTCGAGTAGTCGAGTGCGGCGCCACTTGTCACAACAATCTGACGTGTGTCGGCGCCGGCGCCTGATGACGTAAGAAATACAGTGTGGCCAACTATACTATCGTCTCTGTAGCTAAATATTCTGCAAAAAGTTGCCAGATTTTTAAATCTTACCCCAATAAGTAGCTAGAACTATATTTTTGTATTTTTTCAGCATTTTCCATGCTAAGATTCATCATCATCAACCCATATACTGTCCTACTGCTGGGCACGGGTCTCCTCTCAGTATGAGAGGGATTAGGCTATAGTCCACCACGCTAGCCTAATGCGGGTTGCTAATGCTTAGATTACCAGTAAATTTAATGAAGGAAAAAATTGACGTCGACGGCGTTTAAATGAAGGAGAAAACGTCACTTTTAGACGTATATTTAGAATGTGAAAGAAGATTTGGACTTGGCGAGTATGATTCGCGGTGGCTTAGCGGTCATAGCGTCTGGTGCTTCGAATGTTAATAGTATAGTATTGATCGAGGGTCTGGTCTCAGCGAGTCGACTTTTTCCTTTATTAAAATAACAAATATCTGTTTAAAATAAAGCTAAACTAATCATGGAATTCATTGTTCAATACAAAGTAATCCTTAGATTAAGGTACATTTTTTTTAAATATAGCTGTTAGTGGTGCAAAAATAGCTAAATATAGCTATAAAATAAATAGCTAAGTTGGCATCAGAGCCCCACTCCCACTCCGCAGAGCCTAGTCGACGGAAGAAACGAACAACTAATGAAGTGAGGTGAAAGTCAGTGAAAGGCACAACCGACTGTCTTTGTATCAATCAAGTTTTTTATGTCAAAGGAAACGCTTCTTCTTAGCGTGTCGATGGCAGATAATAATAGTTCACGTTGTGGGCTCACACTTGTCTGGCCCAAAACTCAACAACGCGACCATTGTCTGCGGGGAGACGCCGCATGCACACTGAAGGGCAGAAGCGTCTGTGAACCCTCATTTGTGGAGGTTGTCTTTACTACGACCGACCTGGGTTCGGAGCCTGTTAAGACTTTTCCAAGTCGGCCATGGCAGTGTATGCCCAGGTGGGAGCTTCTCCAAGGAACGCTTATTTGCGGTGACCATAGGACAATATTTGTAACTTTTACACAATCGCGAATCCCCCGGTACAGTCACAAGCAAAAACATGTTTACACTAACAAAAGTGCTAAATCGATTTTCTCCTAAAGTACTAATAGAACACAGGATTGACGAAACAATACTACAATAACATTGGTGTTATCACAAAGTTGCAATTGTTCATTCATGAAAAAAACACTAGCACTTTTGTAAATGTTTATAATGGCTGCGCTCGTGACTGTACAACTGGCTGTAAGTCAGTATTTTCGATCAGTCGTTGAATATAAAAGACTAGCTTCCCGCCAGCGGCTTCGCCCGCGTGGTCTTATAATTTTTTCCCCCGTTTTTGCAACATTTTTCATTACTACTCCGCTCCTATTAGTCGTAGCGTGATGATATATAGGCTATAGCCTTCCCCGATAAACGGGCTATCTAACATGGAAAGATTTTTTGAAATCGGTCCAGTACTTTTTGAGTTTATTCGTTACATACAAAAATACAAATCTTTCCTCTTTATAATATTAGTGTAGATAATATAGCGAGGTTACGGGTATGTGGGCGAACGGGTCACAACCAGCATCGGAACTGTGCCACGAGTCGCCTAGTAAACGTTACATAATTATCACGTACCGTTAAATATAATTGTCATCAGCTTATTATGGGACTCCTACGTTGAAAGCGGACTTCGTTCCCGTAGAAGTCGAATTTTTCCCCCCGTTTTTTGCAAACATTTTTAATATATACTCAGCTTCTATTGATCGTACCGTAATGATATATAGCCTATAGCCTTCCTCGTTAAACAGGCTATCTAATACTAAAAGATTTTTTCAATTCGGACCAGCAGTTCCTGAGATTAGCGCGTTGAACCAAACAAACAAACTTTTCAACTTTATAATATTAGTATAGATTAATTCACATTACCCAAGCATATGAGACCAAAGAGAGTAGCAATATCGAAATAACAGTAACAAGAAAATAAAATAGTATGCGAATCTGTAAAAATAAACTCAGGTCATACAAAATTGACTAGGACACGACGAGTACTGTGACCTATTTAATTTGATACACAACATCGTGATAGCTAGTCCGCGGCCGCTCTGCAGTGTGCGGATAACTTTACAAAACAAACATGGCGGCTGACACAAACACTAGGTATTTATTATTTAAATAATTCATTGCGCGTAGGTAGCGCGACAGCCCTGTCGCCCGCCGACGAGTACTATGTAACCTCACTTACAATAAACCTTCACCATTATTGTCAGTAATTAAAAAGATTTTATTCGAAATTTGAATTTGGGTCGCGGCAAACAGAATGCAGTCGCTTCTTACAGTTCGCGCCAAACTTATAGTCCGGGTTGAAGTTGGCACGAGCTAAGTTTAAACCGGCCATAAAAATCGGGGAGAGAAAAATATTATTTTATTAGTATTACAACCCGGACAATAAGTTTGGCGAGAACTGTACCTTCTGAATTTCTTTTTAGTATGTTCGGCCGTAGCTCATAAAAAGGCTTTGCGAATCATAATTTTGAAGTCGTATAGAGATATTAATTAGAATTAGCAATTTAGCATAATATATTTCTCTTACCAAAACTAAAAAAAGAAGCAAATCTCTTCTCCTCCTCTGTCTGCCTGTCTGTTCGCGATAAACTCAAAACTACTGCACTGATTTTCATGCTATTTTCACCAATGAATAGAGTAGTTCTTGAGGAAGGTTTTAGTATATAATTTGTAGAGTTTTTGTATACATTAGCTAAAATATAGGCCTAAATGGCCACGCTGGCCCTTGGCGGAAAGCTTAGTGGGAGTAAAATTTACCTGAGACAAGCTGTTGTAGTACACAACAATCACACTGAAGTAGCCTTTTGGGAACAGACGTCACCATTGTTAGCAATTTATAATGTTTTCATTGTTTCCAAGGTGAGTTTGGTGGTTATCTATATTAGATTTAAGACAAGTTTTAAAACAAAATAAAATAATTCACTATTGATACAATGTTTATCAAAGTCCCTACCTTATCTACATAATATTTTCAAATAATTCTTATATCCAACTGACAAAATCGTAATTGCCGTTTTGAATGAGAAACATTCGAGTTTAGAACTTGTAGTAGTCCCGCAGAAATCCAATGACATTTAGAATAATGTTGTCAACCTTACGAAATTTGCTCTGATTGAGGGAGAATAGGCAACTGTTTCAATACATTGGGAAGTTTTTCTTTGCCAACGCGATTATATGCAAGAAACTATTAAAAAATAAAAATATAAACTTTTAACTAATCCAATGTTTTTATGTAATTGTTAACAGACCAAGGACATTTAAAATTTTATTGATTCGACCTTTAAAACCCTAGAACTTTGTAAGTTCTTCAAAATATTTACTTTCATTAAGCAACGAAGTGTAACCATGGAATATATAAGTATACATATAGGAGGCAATATTTTTTTAACCAAATTTAATATTAATAATTACCCTAATGTTTATTATTATAAATTAATTATTATAATAATACTTATTATAAAACTGAAGAGTTTGTTTGTTTCTTTGGTTGAATGCGCTAATTTCCGAAATTACTGATCCGATTTTAAAAACTCTTTCAGTAACTTTTTGTATTTTTTAAGTATTTTCCATGCTAAGATTACAAGTTATTTTTTAATGAAGGAAAAAATCGGCGGGCGGGCAGGATTCGAACCTGCGCCTTCTGGTTCGGTACACCAGACGCTCTGACCACTAAGCCACCCCTCGCCCTGCTCGCCAGTCGAAATCGTTCGAATCGTCGCAGTTTCGAATCCTGCCCGCCCGCCGATTTTTTCCTTCATTAAAAAATAACTCTTTCAGTGTTAGATAGCCTGTTTATCGAGATAGGTTATAGTATCATCACGTTACGATCAATAAAAGCGGAGTATCAATTTAAAATGTTGCAAAAACGGGGAAAAATATCAACTTCTACGGGAATGAAGTCGCGGGCAAAGGCTAGTGTATTATACAATCAGTGGTAATTTCGTTGTACGCGATGGCAATCCCGGCCGGTTCAAATGCGCCATTCCGCGGCGCGCTACGTCACTCGGCGGTCGGTCGCCGCTCGCGTATTTACGTCATCAAAATAAACTTGAAAAAATACATCTACAACACTAATGCACTGAAATAATAAACTAAGTTTCGACATTAATTGAGTAATTAGTTGTTAATGGTGATTGTGAGTGAATGGTGAAGTGAGAAAACCGGTTCTAGTGAGTTTCGCAAGGGAAAAAGTGTTACATATTACGGGTTTATGGCGTTATTGTGAAGTTGTGAGCTAAACAGTGTGTGAGCGCGGTGAGGTCGGCGCGTGCATTGCCCACGCGGGCCAGCGCTGGGCCGCACAACAAGTAAATAATCTCAGCGGTTGCAACGGCGATGACCTACATTTTATAGCTGACGGTAATGCAGTGTGACGTCACCGGCTTTCGGCGTTCGATTTTTGAAAATCTGATGTTTTCGCTCTTTTTTTTTGGTGATGAGGTTTTGTTATGTTCGAGCTGAGGCTGAGTACTAAAGTTCCCAAAAATAATTCAGTAGGTGACCGACAAGCCGACAACTTGCAATTCAATTATTTTACTTTACGATCGAAGTTAAGTAGGTACCTAGTACCTACAGACAGGAATAGTTTTCCTTCCTCTTGGCTCGTACGTAAAATCTCTGTCTGTATAATCATTCAATGTAAGTACTTGGTACATTATTTAATGCTTACATTATGTGGGTAAGAAATTAAAAAAAATATCAAGTCATTTTGCTGTAGTTGTGTCTAAAGTAGTATGAAGAATTTGAAGAATATATTGAAATGAAGAATAAAGTTGGCTCATCTGATAATACTTGGCAGCAATACTTGTAACTAGTAGTTCAATGAGGCAATAACTATATCTGCTTATGTCATAATCAAGTTATTAATGTAGGTAGGTAGTAGGTACCAATGAATTCAATACCGGCGAACTGGTGTGCGCATTACTACACCTCTGCCAAACCCTTCGGTGTTGCCAGGCGTCCCGATAAAGCCGGACATAGTTAGGCTTTTTGATTGCCTGTCCGGCCAAAATAATCGGATTCTCGCCTTTGTTAA
The DNA here is from genome assembly GCA_946251955.1 of Acronicta psi. NCBI lineage: Eukaryota > Metazoa > Arthropoda > Insecta > Lepidoptera > Noctuidae > Acronicta > Acronicta psi. The sequence continues at coordinate 86,770 of OX276498.1, forward strand.
GCTTTTTACCATCGCAAACGAGCGAGCACCGAGTGTGGCCGAGCGAAGGCGAGTCGACTGTCGGTCCGCTCAGGGGTGTCCGGCTTTTTTACCCAAATGTCCGGCCAAACCGGCTGGTCTGTCCGGCTATTAGGTTTGGCGACCTGGCAACCCTCTTCGGGGAATGCGATTGGTATGTTCATTTAGGGAGCTAAACACGTTTCATTGTAATCAAGCGGTGACTGTGTATGTACGTCCAGACAAACGGTACTCCTTAATTGTAAGCTATTGTTTGTAACAAAGCATTGTGCTCCCGATATGTCCGCATCAATAGAGCCGACGTGTACAATGGAGATGTACACACAGACGACTGACCATGAACCATCAATGTATGTAGCTAACTAGTTCCTGACTCATAGCACAGACAACATAATTCCCATAATTATGTCCTTCGTCAAAATCATTTATACTTAATGATATAAATGCGAAACTCTGTGATATAAATTAAATTTGGTGCACAGGTAGAGAGCTCTAGAGCCTGAGAACGGACATAGGCTACTTTTTAATGTGAAAAAAGGCCTGTAAGCTATAATAATAGGACATATTAGTGTATCCTACAAGACAGTTGTTCTTCCGGGTCTCGGCGTGGGTACAAATAATATTTGATAGATATTATACATAACGATGAAATGATATTCTGAAATACTTTGAACGATCGTTAGTGACTAGGGGTTAAATTAATAACATGACATCTCTTTCGATGAACATTATTTATATGGAGCTGGTCACATTTCGATATCGGTTCCAAAATCAATCCGCCTATTTCTAGAGGTCCTAACACCGCCTTTTAAATTAAACTGACACGAATTAGGAAGTCATTTTTCAGATAAATTCATTTTTAATCTTCCTTTAAGATAAACAAAAGCACAAAAAAGGTTTTAAGATGCAGTACACAATACACAGTTAAGATATAATATACCCTTTCGTGTTTTGGCTTTAAAATACACACGACGGGACACAGCAAAACTGTTTGTCGCTAGTGTTACATGTGGACCCTTAAACCTACCAAGAGATATTAGACCGTACCACCAAGCGTGTTGGCTTTTGTTAACTCTAACAACATGCGTTTCTTGTGGAGAGGAACATTTCGTATTGTTCCATAGCAAGTCTGTTACAAGCTAAGCACCATGTGTAGTTTATAATGTTGCGGCAACATTAGCGGGCTACGGCCAATATTCGTGTTAACTCGATGAGTGTGGCCGGTAGATCGTTGCAACGCGTAGTATTCGGCCGAAGACGATGGCGGTAAACTGGCCCGCAACAAAGGGATTTGTCGCGACAATATTCGCTCGGGTGGCTACACCTACTACAACTTCAGTCAGTGTCGTCCAGACTTTGATGCGGGACGAATCTCAGTCTGCATAATGTAGACAAGAACATCGCGTATACCCGTACTGCCCGTACAGTTCTCGCCAAACTTATTGTCCGGGTTGAAGTTGGCACGAGCTAACTTTAACCCGACCGTAAAAATCGGAGATAGAAAAATATTGGATTAGAATGATTTAAAACGACAGCCTACGACTTGAGCTTTCGTTTATATTTATTAAGATCTAATATTTTTCCTTCTCCGATTTTTACGGTTGGGTCAAAGTTCGCGCGTGCAAACTTCAACCCGGACAATAAATTTGGCGAGAACTGTACACGATGTTTTTAGCACGCCAAGGCGACACGACTCTTCCTTCACCCGCTAGTGTAGGCCCAGCATTAAAAAAGTTCCCGCGCTGCATACAAGACTCCGTCCATGTTCATAGAAACAACATAGTACTTGTTTAAGTACAACAGTTTACAAGTGGTGCACTCTAGTGTGTCAGTGACGTCATAGCACTGAGAAGGCCGCTATCAGAACTATTAGGTCATCTTATATCTATGGTTCGGTATACAACTTCCTTGTTACACGAACTCTTTTACAAAACCGTGACTATAGACGCTGTAAAGGGTCCGAAACGTCGGGATTAAAATAATATCAATATAACGCGATAAATTTTTTATTTTAAGTTTTAAGTTTGGTAACCTTAGTCTCTTACTTTGACAAACTGATAATATTTGGAAGTATGCGGACTTAAAGGACCTTCCACTCTTAAACTGAACAAAGAAGAGTGGAGTTCAACTGTCTACTGACTAGAAGAGCATTTTTATAAAGGGACCTAAAGGGTACATGTACCCTGTACAGTACAAAGTAAAACGAAACGTTTTAAATCATTTTAATCCAATATTTTTCTCTCCGATTTTTACGGCCGGGTTGAAGTTAGCTCGTGCCAACTTCAAGCCGGACAATAAGATTGGCGAGAGCTGTAACCTGTGACAGCGCAGTATGGAGTGTTTCTGGTGCATGTGACATTCCCGCGCGGCTGCGGTGCGCACTACGCTCTACGCACGTGACGTTTGAAGGGCATCGCCAATTAGCTCGGCTGCGTCCTTCCACCCCCCCATCCCCCACCTCCTCACCCGCCCCCACTAGCGCTAAATATATTGGCTATCCTTCTATCTGACCTATTTTTTCGATGTTCACAGTGGCTTGGTCCTCTGTAGAGAAACGGGACGTCTAACCAATTATCAGTGACAACGTTTAATTTTAAATCGTAGGTCTAATTAAAATTTCACCTTCCTCCTTGGGGTCGGCACAGATACGGCTGGACATCACAATACTACACGGAGTGACTGCCATCAGACCTCCGCAACCTAATTTCTGTGATACCGACATCCGTTTGACAGACTTTTAAGACTTCTGATGACGACATAACACCTTTGTATTTAAAACAGCAACAACTATGGTGTTACTCGTTTTCATCTATTTTGTCCCAATTCCGTGGGAATTTCCCAAAATCCTGTCATAGCGAAAGCTTACATCATAATAATATCTGTGTGCTGAATTTCAGCACAATCCATTCAGTGGTTTTAATATGTATAGATAAGTATAGAGAAGATTACTTTTTTTAAATTTTCGATAGGCTTGAGCTTGAAGCTTCTGTTAAGCAGCGATGTGGTCTACGATGGAACGCGCTTGCCTAGAAACCGATTAACTCTCGTTTTAAAGACACCCAAATTGTAAGTCTCGGGGAACGAAGATTTCGGCAGCGAGTTCCACAAACTTGTCGCAGTCCTGGTCTTTATGCCACTTTGCCAAGCGTCATCATCATCATCATCATGTCAGCTAAAAGAGGTCCACTGCTGAACAAAGGCCTCCCCCATTGACTTCCACAGGGACCGGACGCATGCTACCTGCATCCAACGACTCCGAGCCACCTTTACCAGGTCATCGGTCCATCTCGTTTGAGGCCGTCCCACGCAGCGCTCTCCGGTGCGTGGTCTCCACTCGAGAACCTTTCTGCCCCAGCGGCCATCAGTTCTACGCATAGCGTCAGATCATCTGTGGCACAGCACAGCAGCACATGCGGTGTGTGCGCTCGGCAACAGCGCACCGACAGCGTCGTGTTCCGCCTCACTAGTGCCGCATTCCGCAGTAGAGCGCGACCGTGACCTGCGAGATGTGGGCACTCAGTGCTCAGTGCACCGCCGCCGCGCCGCCGCGACAGTGCGAATATATTAGCGAATGGATGATAACACTTACGTAACATACCAACTCGTCACAAAGGTGTACTTATGTAAACACGTAAAAGTTCGCCGATATGTTTAAAGTCCCAAATAACAGAAGGTGAACCTTTTGCCATTAACCGGGCACAACTGCAGCTGCAACTGGAAATTTTATGAAAAAAGACTAACGTTATATCTACGCTGATCAACCGATCTGCAAGATTAAGCTACGGTTGCTGCGGTCAGTCTGTGGATCCGTGACCATTGTTAACACATTGAGACTTCTCCGTGCCTCGGAGAGCACGTAAAGCCGTCGGTCCCGGTTGTCATACGAACACCTATGACAATCGTTAGTGGTACTCAGAAGCCCAAAAAGCCTGACCACCAGTCTATTCTTCGAATATCGGTATTGCCCAGAAATTATGTAGCGGAGGTCTGATGGCAGTCGTTTCGTGTAAAATACTGATATTTGGCCGCATCTGGTTAGACTGGAAGCCGACCACAACATGGTTGGGAAAAAAGGCTAAGAGGATGTACACGCTCGTTCTGGGAATAGAATAGAACTAAACATTTCAGCAGCTTCAATAATAATCCTAATGCAATTCAAATACTTTCTTTTGTCTGTCCCCATCTAAGTGCGCAGGGATACTGCCAGTGACGTCATAGCCCCCACCTCCCTCCCCCCACCCCTACATTATAGTCTGGCGACAAAGCCGTACAGGTAGTAAGTACCTATTGTATCTCATACTAACTAAATCTAGAGCTTAGGGAGATATTGCTACAGTTTGAAAGTCACCTTGTAGCTTAGATTGACGACGTCTGTGGTCTAGTGGTTCGAGTACCGGACTGCTGATCACGAGGTCGTGGGTTCGATTCCCACAGGACACAAACATTTATTGTGATGGATTTAAGTGTTTGTCTGGGTGTTTCCTATTTATTATAAGTATGTATTTACCAAAAAAAGTATATAAGTATTATATCCATTGTCTAGTACCCATAGTACAAGCTCTGCTTAGTTTGGGACTAGATGGTGCTGTGTAACATGTCTCAGGATATTTATTTATTATTAGATTAAATACGCCACAGTCTAATTCGAAAGCATTACTTTACTCACGACTTTTCCGCACAGGGGTAGGCAGGAACTAGAGACACCCACTTGCTACAATCCTTTCATACTCCTTTAGCTTCCTCCACGTTCTTACATCTTGTCATACACACGCGCCGGTTGTGAGTACTACGCACCTGACCTCTTAACTCTGAAGGATTTCACCAATAAGGTCGGTGTAAGTGTTTCTAGGGCGTCCCCTCTCGGCGCTTCCCTAAATCCCTTTTGTCAATCGCCGTTCATCCATTCTATTAGGTGTACTGATGTGCCTAAGGGAAGAGGAAGACCGAAGAACAAATAGATGGACTGTGTGAGAAACGATATGAGCACAAAGGAGTTGAATGATGAGATGACGGCTAATTCTGCTAGTAACTTGCAACATTCTTAAAGACTCCCATGTAATAGAGGCTTCTTGCCACAGGGTATGTGGCAAAAAGCTCCTAATCAAAGCTCCTAAGTTGGGTAGGCTGCTAATTTCAGAGAAATATCTGAATGAAAAAAAATGATCTCCCTAGCCTCTTCCCATTTCCCAACCATGTTGGAGTCCGCTTCCAGTCTAAGTAACCAGATGCGGCTGAATATCAGTATTTTACACGAAGCGACTGCCATCAGACCTCCGCAACACAATGTCTGGGCGTATGGCTCAAATATTGGAAGGATAGACTGGTTGTCAGGCTTTTTGGGCTTCTGGCTACTTAACGATTGTTAATTGTTCGTATGACAACCGGGACCGACGGCTTTACTTGCTCTCCGAGGCACGGAAGGGTCTCGAAGAGTTAATAATAAGAATTAAGAAAGAAAAGACCGTAGCTTAACCGTGCTGATGAATTGATTAGCGTAGTTATAAACTAGAAAACAATCCTTAGGTACTTACTAATATTATAAATGCGAAAGTACCTCTGTCTGTCTGTCTGTCGCGCTTTCACGCCAAAACTACCGAACCAATTTAAATGAAATTTGGCACACAGATAATCTAGAGCCTGAGAAAGGACATAGGCTACTTTTTAATGCGAAAAAAGGGCTGTAAGGAGTTGAAATAGGGGATGAAAGTTATAAGAAATACCCTGACCAGGCGCGCGGAGCCGCTGGCGGAAAGCTAGATAACAATTAATCCGCTGGCCGTGCTTATTGTCCTGTTCCTATCTTCAGGCACGTCTGATCATAGTGCGTAGTGAGTCAACACGAACACTTTCCCCCGTGTTCCCCTTCTCACAAGTTGCGCTATAAACCTGTGACGTCAGCGCCGCAGACGCCATGTTTTACGACGCAGCGACAGTCTGGCAGACAGGTACCAGCGCAAACCGTTCCGGGGACTTTACATAACATACCATCACGCCTGTATTCCCCGAAGGGGTAGGCAGAGGCGTACTAATGTACACCCACATTTCGCTGGTGTATGTTTAGGTCCTATAGGGGGCGAGCCTATTACCATCAACCGGGCACAAATCCAGACTCATAGTTTCACAGAAAAACCTAACAACACTTTGCTGGACCCGGGAATCGAACCCAGGATTTCTGAGCATAAAAAATACACTGTGATATTGTTCTGTTTTCGTAACCGGAGAAGACGGATGTGGTAGCACCAAGCTCGTATATCTGCGGTTGATTGATATCTTGTGTTATAAGAAGATCTTCATATAAAGTGTTCTAAATTATCGTAACAACTAAGAAAATTTAACTATATCGCAATGGCACAAGGACTATTTCAGAATGAAGACACTACACGGCAGCTGTCATTCTGAAATAAACTTTATCACATTGAGATAAAGCCGGAAACCCACCGCCACGAGGAATGGCTACGCACGTGCGCCAAGCTTCGCTTTGCAAGGAAATGTATGGAGCTGTATCCACTGCAGCCCACGGACACGCTACGCACGAATTGACGTCATGACACACGCGTGGCTTGCTCGGACACGGCGCCCACGTAGCTCAACGCCATGCACGCTGTGTACATTCGTGTATAGCGTGTGCTGCAGTGGAATAGTAGACCCACGTTGTCAAATCAACCCACGCAGATAAAGTGCGCCGCGTGGCCGTGGACACCGTGCACCGCGATGGGTTTCCGCCCTAAAGGAACTCATCAAAAGCCCATACAACTCAGCCCAATTTGTAACGTACATGACAGCTGTCAAGATAATAGTTTTTACCATGTAATCACTATGAAACTGATATTAATCTGCCGTAATGGCGTGCGTTTGATATTCCGAAACTGACACTGACAGTTTTTACTATGAAATCATTACGAAACAACTAATAGTGTACCAGAATGGCGTGATTTTTCTCAAACTAAAAGTTTTTTCTCATCCCCCAGTCAACATAAAAAAAAAGTACGACGAGAGTTTTAACCAGCGTAATACAGGGTATTTTTTCCAATAAGTGTACCTTCGGTACATCATTTGGGCAGATTTCGATGACCTCCTTTAATTTTATTAGTTATTCCCGATCATTGTGAACACTGTACCCATATATCTGATGTTGACTGTACAAAGTAATCCTTAATCGATTCGTTAATGACCGAGCTATTTATATCCGAGTGGCATCATCGCGATAGACATCGTAATCGATACTCCTCAGCGTGTCGCCGCGCAAAGATACTGTGACGTCATTGTACCCTCTTTTTAACCCCCGACGCAAAAACGACGGGGTGTTATAAGTTTGACGTGTCTGTGTGTGTGTGTCTGTCTGTGGCATCGTAGTTCCCGAATGGATGAACCGATTTTGATTTTGTTTTTTTATTTGAAAGGTGAATTAGTCGGGAGGGTTCTTAACTATGTTTGATGAAAATCGGTCGAAGATGGCCACCGCCACAAAATAGCGAATTATACACACACAACACAACACAACTCCCTCACAACTCCTTCACAACTCCCTCAATATGGGTATCAAATGAAAGGGCTTAACTAGGAGAATACTATCACTATACCTCGACGGATATATTCATTATTCATCAAAGAATTATATTAATCAAAACGAAGGTCTTTTGGTTTTCCATAAAACGAATCTACAGGTTATCTGTGAAGAACCACCACATCAAGGCTGTAACTGCTTCATCCTAAGAATTGGCCATGAAACTGCAATAGTGGCAATCTATAGATCTCCGTCAAATAAAAACACTGACTCTTTTCTTAAAGCACTACACAATATCTTAACTGAGCTCGGTGGCTTTAAAAATATCACTATAATTGGGGACATTAACATCAACATCAGTCCTAAAAGCCAAAGCCCTCAATCCTTGGAATACCTGAATTTATGCGCATACCACGGTATTCTGCCGGCCCATACCCTGCCCACAAGAAATGAAACGACATGCCTTGATCACGTGATGCTGAAAACAAAATTACAAGCGCTCACTATTGTAGCACGATCCACAATTACTGATCATCAGGCTGTTTTGTTATGTCTTTATCAGAAACCAGCAAGAACATATGCTCAAGTCTCTTTCAACAAAGTTAACTCAGAAGAACTGAGCTTAAATCTTTTGAAAATTAACTGGAATCAAATTTACTCCTCGGTCGACGCAAACATGGCTATGGAATACTTTATAAATTCTATTCAGCGTGAAATTATAGCAAACTCTATCGTAATAAAAGTGTCAAAACGTAATAAAATTTTTAAACCGTGGATTACACCGGGCTTGATCCGTTGTATGAGACACAGGGACAGGCTTCATAAAAAGTCACGAAAATCACCTGTAAACCATATACTCAAACTTACTTATATTAGATACCGAAATTTTTGTAACAATCTATTAAAAAAAGTTAAACGAACATACGAAAGAAACCTTTTGATGCAAGCGGGCAAAAATAACAAAAAAATCTGGGATGCGATCAAGGACATCACAAATACTCGTAAATCTAAAACTCACGCGACAGAATTATTAATTACATCCCACGAAAGGGAAGCGGTAGAGAACGTTAATGAGTTTTTTGTCAGCGTGGGCGAAGACTTAGCTAATAGGACCATTCACTGTACAAATACTAACCACAGTAGCCTAAATATTGAGCACCCAAAGTACTGCCTTAAATCATTTGTGCTAATAGACACCGACGAAGCCGAAGTCGAAAACTTGATAATGAGTCTGAAAAATGTATGTTCCACTGGATGGGACCTCATATCTAACAGCATTCTGAAGGATAACAAACACATCCTTGTCCCTCCATTAACACACATTCTTAATAAATGCCTTGAGCAGGGAACATTTCCTACCGTTTTAAAGAAGTCAGTGGTGTATCCAATATTTAAGTCCGGAGATAAACATAATGTCACTAACTATAGGCCAATCTCCATCCTGCCATCCGTATCCAAGGTCCTTGAACGTATCCTCAATAAAAGACTTACCAATTATCTTGAAATTAATAACCTACTCTCTAACAATCAGTTTGGTTTCAGAACTGGTAAGTCGACTAGTGATGCAGTACATGAGCTCACAAATTATGTGGTAAGAAATCTGGATGCGGGTAAAAAGACTATAGGAATCTTTCTAGACCTGGCTAAGGCCTTTGACACTGTCCGTATACCGCTGCTTCTAAATAAACTTCAACGATTAGGAATTAGAGGAGACCAACTCAAAATCTACAAGGATTATCTTTCCAATCGATCCCAATGTGTTAAAATAAATGATTATATGAGCAATGACCTTCCGGTCTCTTTTGGCGTTCCACAAGGCAGTATTTTGGGCCCTAGTCTCTTTCTAGCCTATTTAAACGACCTATGCGATTTAGTTCTACCGAATGGTAAATTAATATCTTACGCAGATGACACCGTGCTTCTATTCACAGCTGATACTTGGGATGAGGTGTTTAATATTGCACAACATGGTATTAATATTGTATGCCATTGGCTACAAGCAAATTCCCTAACCCTTAATGCTAGCAAAACACAATATATCACTTTCTGCATGCGTAACTGCAACCCATTTCCCCCAACTGGTTCTATAATAGCACACAACTGCTGCAATGACGAAATCTGTTACTGCCCTCCCTTAGTCAACACTACTAAAATAAAATATCTGGGTATCATAATTGATAATAATCTATCGTTCCGATTTCATATAGAACTAGTCACATCCAGGATGAGGAAATTAATTTACGTCTTTAAAAATCTAAGACATGCAGCGGATAATAAATTAATTAAGCATGTTTACCTGGCGCTAGGACAATCAGTTTTAAATTATTGTATATCAGTTTGGGGAGGTGCACCGAAAACCATATTAAAACCCTTAGAAATTGCACAACGAGCTATACTTAAAGTCAGTACCTTTCGTTCATACTTGTACCCAACGCAACTTTTGTATCAATCCTGTGATGTTCTCACGGTGCGCCAGCTGCATATAGTGCAAGCTGTCATGAAACAACATGCTGCTCTAAATTATGATAAACGCCCATATTTCGCCAAACGCAGACAAAAGGCCATAATAAATAGTGATCTACCAAATTTCAAACACCCTTATGTGAATAACCATTTCTCTTTCTTAGGACCATTCCTATATAACAAAATTAACACCATCATTGATATATATCCCTTAAATAGACATAAATGTAAAACTAAGATCATTGAGTATATCCATAAGCTTACCTATGATGAAACTGAAAATTTACTACTAATTGTGAAGTAACCATAACAGCCGATTAATATTTTTATACTCACCCTCCCACACCCACTCACTCATTACCATTCACACACAGGGAGGTCTTTTACACAATTCCTACCTTTATTTTTATTTTTTTGTTCTTACATTTTAGTTTTTGTTTTTGTTTTTGATTACCCCATCTTTGATTCCTGTACAAAGATCTTATCCATTGAGGCTTATAACTAAGTGACCTTGTCTTGGGAAGAGCGCTGATGTCCGAAATACAGATATTCTCTATCTAGTTCGGACACAGATGTTTCTTTTTTTTTTATTAAATATGGATATTGTTAAGTACCATTACTAGATTTATCCCACGGGAACCATACATTTTACCGGGATAAAAATTCCAGACTATAATCTATCTCTGTGCCAAATTTCATCCAAATCCGTTCAGTAGTTTTTGCGTGAAAGAGTAACAAACATCCATCCATCTATACATACAAACTTTAACATTATTTTATAATATTAGTAGGATGTACGTTCAAATTAGATATGAGCGCCGCGCCGGCGCGCCGCCGTCGCCGTGAGTTCATGTCGGCGTGCCGCCGCCGAGTGTAGCACGCGGCGCGCCGCCGCAACTTGCTTTCTCGCGCGCACGACCGGCCCGACCGCGTCCATTCGCCGCGCCTAGAGTTGCCAGGCGTCCGGATGAAGCCGGACATAGTTAGGCTTTTTGATTGCCTGTCCGGCCAAAATAAACTGGTTCTGATAGGCTTTTTACATATCGTAAACGAGCGAGTACCGAGCGTAGCCGAGCGAAGGCGAGTCGACTTTCGGACGCTCCCGCAGTCCCGCTCACCCAGGGATGTCCGGCTTTTTTACCCAAATGTCCAGCCTAACCGGCTGGTCTATCCGGCTATTATAATTGTCCGGTTTGGCGACCTGGCAAACATAGCCGCGCCAGTGACTACATGGTAGTACTGGAGGTCACGGAAACCGTGAATCGTATCACAGTCGAGCGCTTACCTGTAGTAGTACCATATGTGAGCGGAGTCACTAACAATTAAAACAAGCCGCTGAAGGAGATCAGTCAGTTTTTACCACCTGTGAAGTGTGAGGACACTTCACAGGTGTTCACACTTCTACATGATGCAGGAGTATACAAGCTTGATTGTGACTGTGGTCTCTCTTACATAGGCCAAACTAAACGAAGCGTAGGGACCCGCGTAAAAGAACACAGCTAATGTCAAACTCCGCCGTTCCGGAAAGTGCAATTTATGAACCCTTGACAAGCCCATGCTGGGCTTGTCAAGGGTACATCAGATTTAATAAACCACAAGTCCTCGCAAAAGTTAACCGATTCCTACCCAGAATGATTCGTGAGGCTATTGAAATTAAAAAACACCCAAATTTCAATAGAGGAGATGGCTGGGTCCTACCACCTGCTTGGAACCCAATTATAGATTCATCATCAGCCCGTATTCGTTCACTGCTGGACGTAGGCCTCCTTTAGTGAACGCCACAGAGCTCGATCTTTAGCTCTTTTCATCCAGTTGCTGCCAGCTACCTTCTGCAGGTCGTCACTCCACCTGGCTGGCGGGCGTCCTACACTACGCCTGCCTAGACGTGGTCTCCACCTAAGAATTCGTTTACTCCAACGATTGTCGGTTCTCCGAGAGACGTGACCGGCCCATTGCCACTTCAGCTAGCTAATCCTTTTAGCTATGTCGGTTATTTTGGTTCTCTGACGTATAACCAGGTTACGAATTTTATCCCTCAGAGAGACTCCGAGCATAGCTCTCTCCATAGCTCGCTGTGCGACTTTTAACTTATGGACCGGTCTCGCCGTGATGCCATGCCGAGTGTCCACGTTTCAGCTGCGTAGGTCATGACTGGTTGGACGCGCGCATCGAAGACTTTCGTCTTAAGGCAATGTGGAATAGCGAGATGACTTGTCGAAGTTTACCAAATGCAGCCAGTCCATCCCAGCTGAATCGTCCTTTCGGCTTCCCTCTCGAAGTTGTTTCTACTTGTATTGTCTGCCCTAGGTACACGTATTCCGAAACCACTTCGGACGACCGGTCTCGGGGTAATAAGGTCCCGAAAAACTGCAAGACCGAAGGATACGGTGAGCTCGTTCTGCGTGAATCGGATTGCCAATAATCAACAAAAATGTAGGGTAGCTGTTAGTAATTAAAACGTCAAGACGCCTACCACCTTAGTCACCCGTGACCATGGACGCTGTAAAGGGTCCGAAACGTCGAGATTCAAATAATATCAATATAACGCGATAAAATCCGTAGTTTTAATTCAGTTATGTATTTTGCAGACTCCATAAACTAATAAACGGCATTTTTTTGTATGTCTACTTATGCATAATTAAATATTTTATTATAGGTGGGTATAATATTTTCTGATCCCAACTTATTATTTAGAATACTGCAAAATTGTAATTAAAAAATAATTATGTTGCTATAAAAACCTTTTTAGGTGACAACAGTATGATTATCGTTATGCTATTTTCAAGAAATCTCTCCCTTATTAAAAAACACTATGGCCCGCGGCCGGCCACGCCGCGCCGCCGCGACGCCGCCGCCGCCGTGGAAATTTTTTGGCCACGCCGCCGCCGTGAAATTGGCCATCGGCGCTCATGTCTAGTTCAAATAACTCACAAATGAGAATCGAACCTGGCTCGTGGGCAGCCGCGTTGGCGACCACTAAACTGTTGAAGCAATTTGCAGTTTTACTGATGTATCAGTCGACATGTACATATTAAACTAGCATCCCGCCAGCGGCTTCGCCCGCGTGGTCTTAAAAACTTTTACCCCCGTTTTTGCAACAATTTTCATTGCTAGTCCGCTCCTATTAGTCGTAGCGTGATGGTATATAGCCTATAGCCTTCCCGATCCGATAAACGGGCTATCTAACACTGAAAGAATTTTTTCAATCGGTCCAGTAGTTTCGAGGCCTATTCAACACAAACAATCAAATCTTACCTCTATAATATTGTTAATATTTATTGACTGCCGGTGTGTCGAAAGCTTATCGATTCCAAACATTTTTATTCGATTCGGCAACTTGTCTTTGTCTACTTCTATAAGACCATATCTACATCATACCATCACGCCTATATTCCATGAAGGTGTAGGCAGAGGCGTACTAATGTACACCCACAGGTCACCGGTATGTCGAGCCTATTGCCATCAACCGGGCACAAATCCAGGCTCAGAGCTGCTACTGGGAATTTCACAGGAAACCCAACAACACTTTGCTCGACCCGGGATTTCTAGCATCGTAGTCGCGCTTGGGACCACCAGACCAACAAAGCAGTCACAGTTTTCAATATTTCATCCATTTCCACATTATCATGTTACAACGTCGCATCACGTCCCGACGCGGAACTGTTCCCAAAAGCCCCAAACGGTTATGAATATGAACCGCTGCGCTTGCGCAACGGATCGTTAGATCCGCTGTGTCGCAACGGCTCGTTTGATCCGGCGTTGCATCAGCATATAAAAGCGTTAACGTTTATAATGTGTGCCGCGACTCACATAAATCTTACTTATCTTCTCAATGGCGGCTGTGAACTCACTTGATTTGTGGTTTTTAATACATCAAGTCAAAATTTCGGTTCAAACAAACCCTGGCGGTTATTTTTAAAACGCTTATATTAAACAGCAACGGTTTTTTGCAAATAATGCACTTTTTACTCGTTTATGCTTTACATGCTGTTCAATTTATGACCGCAGTTAACGCGGTCATAATTTTTTTTGCAATTCCGTGGGAATTTCTCAAAATCTTGTTATAAATTAAGAGGCTACATATTATTCTGATGTATAAACAATAATACTGTAAAGTTTCGTTAATGTCATATAACTTGTACTGCCTAATACATAATAATATACTGTTATGTTTAAAGAGCTGAGCTGGCGTATGTGCATTGCACTTAAATACATAATTGTGTTTAAATGTCAAAAAGGCTGTTCAGTTCTGTCTAGTTTTTATTATTTGTTTGTATTATGTCTATTGTTTTCACCAACTGCAGGAAAGATTAATTTATTAGATAGCATCCTGACTTAGGAACAATATAAATTATATTGCCACCCTTGTGATATTAAATAAAGATCTAGATTTAGAGTTCACCGCTAAACCCTGCGGCTGACACAAACTGCAGGATTTGCTTAGGGGTGAGCTCCTTCAATAAATCTGAGATTAAAATCCATATGGATTATGAACTATATTTAGACACGCTGGCTACGGATTTAAAGTACGGAGAAATACCAATGATATGACAACTTCAATATATTTAATAATAGTGAATACCGTTGACACACACACTGCTCTGTGTGACGTATCCACTATCACACATGCATTAATTAGCTGATGATTCAATTACGTTAATTGACGCGTGAGCGGCAGCGAAGCATTTTCCTCTACATTAGTGTACAAGTATGTCGTCCATATATATTAGATCAGAACAACTTACCGCTGAAGAGTTTAATATGGATTTATTAAGGCCAAAGAGGAAGAGATTAACATTAAACCTGTTGGAATTGCAGTACATTTCGATCAATTTACTGTAACGGCATTTATGTTTGTAGATTAAGTTTGAATGACGGGTTTTCAATGAAGCTTTCATTCTAATGTTTCGTTTTTTTGTCATAAGCGTTGCGTATCTTACACATAATTCCACACTTACTAATATAATGATTGCGTCAGTACCTAACTTTGTTTGTCTATTAGCATATCACCCCTAAACTGCAGGAAAGTTTTTTTTAAGTGTGAATATGGAGTTTCTTGTTATTTAAAAATAATTTGTTTTTAAATTTTAAATGTATAATGGAAAGGATTAGTATTTTGTTTATACCTAGAATGGGTGGGGCAACTAAACGCACTGCTCCAATGAGATAGCGAGGTTTCGGAATAAGCGAAAATATCTAGATCTATTAAAAACCACTCGACCGATTTCGATAAAATTATATGGGACCACCTCGGGAGTCTTCCCTACCAAACAAAAAATAAATTTTATTATCTATCCACAATTAACGGAGAAATCGCGTAACATACATACAAAAAAACTACGGTCAAATAAAGTATGTTAAAATCATCCTCCTTTTTTTAAGCCGGTTAAAAAACTTCTTAAAAAAACAACTTGTTGTTATGTTGTGGTGGCCCGCAATTGGTCGTTGGTTAAAGCTCGTATGTCCGGACGTGTCGCAACCCGCGCACCGCGGCGGTTCGACCTAATTACCGTTGACATCTGTCTAAACAGATTACAACATATTTATCTCGCGCATTAGCAAGTGCGCTCGATGTTTTAGTAAAGGTTTCGGCAGGCTGAGCTCTGCTATTGTTAGACGAGTAACTTAAGTTGTCGGCTCTTACTGCTATGGTTATCTTTTCTTATGGTCCTCATTACTATTCAAGTATTCACAACAATTGTTACTGTTATCATACATTATAAAAAGAGTCGGATGTCTATCGAGTTTCTTGCCGGCTCTTTTCCATAAGACCAACTTTTTTTGGAACCGTGCCACAAGTTTGAGCTTTCAAAAGTACCTATTTATATGGTGTAATTGGCATATCAAAGACGATAATATAAAAGATGAACATATGGAGACCCTCATTCGGTGTCTACGTGTAATTTTGCATCGGTACATAAAAGCACTCCTTAGTTTTCCCAAGATCGTTACATTTGATGCATTTATTTTCCTCTGCTATGTACCCAAATATAACCTTTATTTATAAATTGCTTGAAAAATTGATCAACAATTCAATGATCCCTAAATACTTGACCTTTAACAGTTAAATGCATAACATATTAATCGGTATGAACAGTACATTCCGTGGTATAGTAACATTGAATGGCTCGTTTCCTCGCCGACGCCGTATTGATTCAGAGCAGCGGTGGCTGATAACGGAGGCGTGTGGTGCAACTCGTGCGAGCACACACGACGATAAGTCACGGTTGCCCACGACGATGCCCTACTTGTGAATCAAACATAATAGTACTGTAGTCGTAGTGTGCCATTTCTACTAGAACATAGGTTTTATAGTCCGCGCGGAACTAGTTGGCCGCGTCTTAGGTAGGGTCGGGGGTGAGGCGGCGGGTTACTTTAAATGAAATTAAGCGCCCCCGCCTCACCGTCCCACTAGTTTTCGAATCGATTTCGTCTATAAGGCGCGGCCAATTAGTTCCGCGCAAACTATAAACCTTATTTTACCCATTAACCACTTCGAGAAATTTTTTTGAAGGTCCAAATTTTTTTTCATTTGACCATTTTCACGAATATCAACGTCTGTTCCTCTAAAAGTCCAGTCCAAGGGAGCCCCATAACCCACGTTGAGAACGTAATGTACTAAAATGTCGATAACCCGGAGTTGGTGGAAGGCCGTCCTAAGAGCTAACAACAAGAAACTGTAAATAAGCATAACTTCCTTTTTTTGTTGTTTTAGCTAAGCTGGATTACATGTTCTCATAAAGGACCGATAAGCTAATCTAAAAAAATAAAACATCGTCTCGACTCCAGAGGGATTCACCGTATCTTTAATTAATTAATACGACACGACACAACTAGTTCGACTCCTCGATAAGGGCAATGACTGATTGACTTGCTTCTAACGTAAAAATAAAACATGAACAAATAGATTTTTTACTCCGTCTGTGGTTTCATGTACATTTGCGATGCGCTGTAAATAAAACCTAGTATAGGGTTACCAGAACAAAAGGAAACTACCTATCTCTGCCACCCAAAGTGGGTCTTCGCTATAGAAACGTAATTATTCCAAAAGAAAGTTTCGGCCTGAAAGCAGAACCCCCCAGGCCTGCACTTAATCCTGGCGGTTGGTTGAGTGATGTTTTTAAACAACTTTATAAACCTACTAGCTTCGCCCGCGTGGTCTACGTATTTCTTATAAATTATTCTATTTTGCTGACGTAATTGTCTTTAATCATCTTCTTAAAACAAATCTATCCCACGGGAACCATACCTTTAGCTGGATAAAAAGCCTATGTGCTATTCCAGAGTATAATCCATCTCTGTGCCAAAACATCATTCATCCAGATCCGTTCAGTAGTTTTTGCGTGAACATCCATCCATCCAAACTTTCACATTTATAATATTAGTTAGATGACATAACAAAATATTTTTTTTTCAGTGGCATACGAGCAGGTGACCCACCTGATGGTCAGTGGTAACCACCAAATATATACAAATAGAAGTCTTGTAGAAACAAGAAGTTGGTATTGTAAAAAGTCTTACGTTAGCAATATAAGAACTTTCGACGGTTAACTTTCTTAGTATTGCGGTGTTTCTAGCTCAATATTATTTCAAAGTTACTTCCCTGAACTCAGATAAATTGATACTGTTTACATTTCGTTTCCACTTCAATAGAAGGGTCTTCCTGAAACCCGATGAAAGGGAAATTCAAGCGCAAACACTTTCACTTCATTTCCTACTGTACTTCCTTTGACAGAAGGCTCAATATCGCATTTGCAAGCTCCTCAAAGGTACCCTGCAGACGTAACACATTCCTAATCGATTTTCGAAAGGTGCCTGCGGGTCTAGAACTTTGTACACTATTCTAAGCCGAAGTGCTCCAATTATTAAGAAGATATTCGCGTGTACATTGGATAAAGTACATGTTTTCGAGCATTCAGGAACTTGACCGTGAATTGTGAACGCAGAAATGAATATAAAATAGATACGACACAGAAGCTCCACTATTGAAAACTTTTAGCAACAGAAGAACAAAACGCAACTGTCACATGCAGCACTTTAAGAAATTATTACTAACCTATAACTACTTGGGTAACCTTGGGTTCGCCCTCAATAACCCAGAAGGGATCCCAAACTAAATAAAATAAATATCTTGGGACATTTTTACACAGCACCATCTATTCCCAAACTAAGCAGAACTTGTACTATGAGTGTACTACTGTTATTTTTTGCTTTTTAGTTCCTAGGTGTTTCTTGGAGGCGGTTTGCTTTTTATTTAAAAATAATTTATTTTACTCGAATTCAATCAGTATCGTGATGTCACCTGCATATCTAACAGGATTATGGCAGCGTGGCCGGTGGCGACTCCTTATTTTTATTGTCTGCTAGCCCACCACTTACTTCCTCGTCTCCTGTTTCTGGTTTTCGGCGTACTAAAGTCCAACGTTAGTTTGTAATCGATCGTATTCTCTATCGCAATCACAACGCAATCTCGAATGATATTAACGGTAGGACAGAGCACTAAGATATAGTGCGGGAATCCGTATTCAGCATCACAAATAATCCTCGCTTTCAACTACAACTTGTGTTCTACCATGTTGTTAGTAACGACTGACTGTTGCATATTATTATCTTCTTTAGCGATACGCTTTTTCAACCCCCGCGGCAAAAACGACAGGGTGTTATAAGTTTGACGTGTCTGTGTGTGTGTCTGTCTGTGGCATCGTAGCTCCCGAACGGATGAACCGATTTTGATTTTGTTTTTTTAATTTAAAATTTTGTTTTTGTTCTTAGCTATGTTTGATAAAAATCGGTCCAAAATGGCCGCCGCCACAAAATAGCGAATCACATATTTTACCAACCAATATGGGTATCAAATGAAGGGACTTAACTAGGAGAATACTGTACACTATGATAAATTTCAAATCCAAGATGGCCGCCACCACAAAATGGCATATTACATTTCGTGTCGGGGGTTTTCTAAATTTTTAATTTAGGTTAGGTTATTATTCAGCCATTGTCGTCCCACTGCAGGGCATGGTCTCCCTACCTTCCTTCCAGTGATCTCGATTTAAATCTCAAATTCAAATATTTTATTTCAATTAGGCCATAATATTTAAGGTACCAATGAAAAGTAGTTGCACGGTTCCAAAAAGTGGCACTTATGGAGAAGAGCCGGCAAGGAATTCCATAGTAACTCTTTTAAAATAAAAAATCGTAGCAGTAACGTGTAAAATTAAAAAGTATTAAGATAAAAAAAGCTAGCTATCAGCAGTAAGAGCTGACCAGTCCCGACAGACAGCACCCGTTCACGAGCATGACGTGTGCATCGGCGTCGTTCTGCGGCCAATCCTTCCAAATTAGGTCTAGCTCGTCCTTTTAACTATACGGTACGCTTACTGAATGTTATTCTGTCGTCGTTGGAATGATATCAATAACAATACTTGACTTTGCAGTAGCTGACATAAGCCGTTGTCATCGGATGGGTCGTCCAGTGCCAAATAAATCCAGGCCAATACTTTTTAAACTCCAAAGTCTTGCTGTCCGGGATAAGATTTGGTTTAATAAATCGAAGTTAAAGGGATCAGGCATCACCACATCGGAGTTTCTGACTAAAGGCCGGCATGACGTTCTTCTTGCAGCGCGAGAGAAGTTAGGCATAGCTAAATGCTGGACTAAAGCAGGCTGTGTTTATGTACTCGGCCCAGACGGTAAGCCGCAACGAGTGGAGTCTCTCGCTGAATTGGCTAAGTTTGCGCAAGATTCTGCTGAGCCTAATTCAAAACCGGCCGCTGCAGTGAAGACGACTACGACGACGAAAGTGAAGCGTGCTGCGGCCTCGAAAAAGTGATTATTACAGTAATCACTTTAGTTACTCAAGGCATTGTTCGGGTAATCTATTTTTTTCTTTTTAGTGTCGGTAGTCAGTATAACCCCACTTTATACTCAATTATTGCAGCTATTCATTTACCACCGTCACTTTGCACGTGGAGTAGGTAGGTACTTTTTCTCTATTGTTATTAATATAATATCACAGAATAGCTGATTAATATTCATTACTTGTTAAGATAGTGTCAGATAATTGACACATGACAATTTGGTGGCATACATATCTGTCACTGACAGATAATTATTAAAAGACCACGTGTCATTGTCAAATTATTGTCTGCCATAATTGGATGCGTTCTGTTTTTTTTTTTTTTTTCAAACATTCTAAATTCAAAAACCCGAACTGTCTTTCGTTGATAATATTGTTTTAGTCTGTAGATTTAGTAATTCTTATCTTATTTGTGAACACAACCAGCAGGTGGACGAAATTAGTATTTTTTATCTTTGTTCCCTTTTTTTTTTTTGTTTTTAATTTTGGGAATCTATTTATTATATTTGTGTATTTTATTTATATTTATGTCTATCGATTTTAATAGCGACAATGAAAGTTTTTATTCTTGTACAAGCGACGAAACTAGTTACACTAGTATCCCTTCACTAGCAGACACACTTACAACACAGTTTTCCGATATTCCTAAAAATTTCAACGTTGTTCACATAAATGCTCAGAGTATTCCGGCCCATTTCCCCGATATGCTGGCAAGCTTTGACTGTAAAAACATACATGCAATTCTCGTTTCCGAGTCATGGCTTAAGCCATGTCTTCCTTCAACTACCTACTCCTTGCAAGGCTTTCAACTTATCAGAAATGACCGTACGGTTGGCGGTGGTGGTGGTGTTGCCATCTACCTCCGCACGTATATTCCTTTCTCTGTCGTCGATGTGTCAGCACAGCCGCCGCCGACAAATGCTGGCGAACATCTCTTTGTTGAAGTCGAGTTGAACCACACCAAAGTTCTTCTTGGTGTATACTATTGTCCTTCCTTACGCGTTAACTTCTTCTCTTCTTTTGAAAACATCTTACAAATGCTAATACCCAATTACAGTCATAGCATAATCATGGGTGACTTTAATACCTGTCTCCTTAAACCTGACCATCGCTCTTCCTCCTTGCGTTCTGTACTAAATTCTAATAATCTCTCTATTTTACCTTTAAATGCTACTCACCATTTTCCCAATTCTACTCCCTCACTTCTTGACCTTATCATTATCTCTTCTCCTGATCACGTTGTTAAACATGGTCAATGCTCAGCTGACAACTTTTCATATCATGATCTGATCTATTTATCTTATAAAATTCGTCCCCCTAAGGCGAAGCCTAAAATCCTCATGCAGCGCAACTTTGCCACAATGAACGTGGACAATCTTTGTGAGGATGCTAGCAAGATAGACTGGTCTCCACTCTATAATTCTGCTTCAGTCAATGAACAGGTGGATTTTTTTACAACTATGCTTATGCAGCTATATGACCGACATGCACCAGTTCGAGCAGTGAAAGTAAAACACTTGCCATCGCCATGGCTGACCAATGAGATTAAAGCGTTAATGTATCGTAAAGCGACAGCAAAATCTAAATACAAATGTCGACCATCGGACTCAAACTGGGAAAGATACGTCTCAGCTCGTAATCACTGCAATAAAGTATGTAGGAATGCTCAGCGCCATCATATCCACAAGTCTGTTCAAGACGGAGATCCAGCAAAAGTCTGGAAATTTCTGAGATCTATGGGAGTCGGGAAATCGCGTCAAGAAACTGTTCCAAAAGATTTAGATATCAACTCGCTTAATCAACATTTTACTACTTCGTCTAACTTTGATTGGACAACTAAATGTAATACCTTGACATATCTTTCAACTCTTCCGGCTCCCAGTTTTCCACAGTTTTCATTTAGTCAATTCTCCGCATGTGATGTTAAAAAGAGTATAGTATCAATAACTTCCAACGCAGTCGGGAGTGACTGTATCAGCCGTAAGATGATTCTTCCTGTGCTAGACATTATTCTCCCCGTTATCTCTCATATCCTTAACCATTCCATATCCAGCGGCGTCTTTCCATGTGCGTGGAAAGACGCAAAAATAATCCCATTACCAAAAAAATCAAATCCTGTATCTTTCTCCGAATATCGTCCCATATCCATTTTACCTTTCCTGTCTAAAGTTTTAGAACGGCTAATTTACAATCAATTAAACTCTTTCCTCTCCAAAAATAGCCTTCTTAACTCCTTCCAATCTGGATTTCGTCATGGTCATAGCACAGCGACAGCCCTTGTAAATATTACAGATGATATCAGGTCAGGCATGGAAATCGGTAATCTTACGGTAATGGCATTACTGGACTTTAGTAATGCTTTTAATGCCGTTGATTTCGATATTTTGCTTGACATACTACGCTCTCTTAACATATCTCCATCGGCAATTGACTGGTTTCACAGTTACCTGTTCGGTCGTCGGCAACGTATATGCCTTGAAGAAGCTTCATCTTCTTGGAGCAATACATCTGCCGGTGTTCCACAGGGTGGCGTTCTATCCCCTCTTCTTTTCGCAGTTTTTATTAACTCTATTTCCGAAAGACTACTTTCTTCCTATCATCTTTATGCAGATGACCTGCAGATTTATTGTCGAGCTCCTCTTGGGAATTTGCCTCATGCGGTACATATGGTGAATCAAGATTTAGCTTGTATTTGCGACTGGAGTAAGAGGTATGGACTTATGGTCAATCCCGCAAAGTCGCAAGCTATAGTAGTTGGTAGCTCCAGAACTATCTCTAGGATTGATTGGACGGCTCTTCCTCAGGTTTCTTTCGACAATATTGTTATACCTTTTAGTGACAAAGTTAAGAACCTAGGTATATTTATCGATCGAAATCTTTCCTGGACTGCTCAACTGCAGGAAGTGAGCCGCAGGTTATTTGCATCCGCCGCGGGCTTAAAACGACTTCGCAATTTCTTGCCAACTGCGACCAAAGTTGCG
Source organism: Acronicta psi (assembly GCA_946251955.1). Taxonomy (NCBI): domain Eukaryota; kingdom Metazoa; phylum Arthropoda; class Insecta; order Lepidoptera; family Noctuidae; genus Acronicta; species Acronicta psi. The sequence goes on from OX276498.1 coordinate 109,592, forward strand.
CTTGCTCAGTCCGTTCTCCTTCCCATCCTTGATTATGCCGATGTCAGCTATCTCGACCTCACAGAAGAACAACTTGATAAACTTGAGCGCCTCCAAAACTTTTGTATAAGGTTCATATTTGGTTTACGCAAATATGACCATATTTCTGAATTTCGTGTTAAGCTCAAGTGGTTACCTATCCGTCTTCGCCGGAATGCTCATATTCTTTCACTATTATATAATGTACTTTTCCTCCCTTCTTCACCATTTTACCTAAAACAACGTTTCGAGTACTTAGGCGATACTCACACTCGATTCCTAAGGTCATCGGATAACCTGAAGCTTAAGATGCCAATGCATTCCACAACATTTTTTGACAAATCCTTTACTGTACAAGCTGCTCGTTTGTGGAATGCATTGCCAGTATCCACCAGGCGTGCTCAATCTCTCCCAGCATTTAAGAGACTTGTGAAGGAGCATTATTTATCTTTGTAACGAATTCATTACATTTTATCTTTTTTGTTGCTAATCTATGTCTTATTTATGTCACTTTATTGTTGCTAATATTGTTTTGTTGCTTATTGTTTATTCTACGATTATAAATTTTTTTATTTAAATATATATACAATATATATTTTTATAATATGGTATATATATATGTTAAATTGTTATGTATATATATGTTTATATATTAATATATCTTTTTCTGTACCGTGTTCAACCCCATTTTTAGTACTTTTTCGGTATGTCCATCCAAAGGTTGCCTGTAAGAGATCGCAGATAGCGATAAGGCCGCCCATTGTATGTTTTAATTACATTAGTATTATATCTTTTGTATTTTTTTGTTGGTGTACAATAAAGTTTATAATAATAATAATAATAATAATACTTCGTGACGCGTGCGCCGCGCACCGTGTCCTTCACATTATACAGCCTCAAGTGAACGATATGATCTGCATCGTGCACTTCTTTGTTCAAACACACATCCTGCAAGTTTTTGATGTGTTAAGATGGTTATGATAATACCGCGGGAACTGCGAACGTAAATCCGTAAGTCTTAAACCGCGACTAAAGTAAAATTATTCAACCCATATACTGTCCCACTGCTGGGCACGGTCTCCTCTTAATATGAGAGGGATTAGGCTATAGTCCACCACGCTAGCCTAATGCGGGTTGACAGACTTCACATGCCGTCGACAAAATCTCTCAGGCATGCAGGTTTCCCCACGATGTTTTCCTTCGTCGTTAAAGCGAGTGATAATCACGCACATTATTTCGAAAAGCCAGAGGTGCGTGCCTTGGATTCGAACTCGAGACCTTTGACTTGGCAGTCCAGTGGTCATACCCCCAGGCTATCACTGCTTTTTTGACTAAAGAAAGAGTTAACTTATTTAATTTGAGGCTGAAAATCTGCTTTATAAAGGACCGCGCACATTACGGCGGGCCGCAGCGCACCGCATTGCTAAACATGCAGACTGAATGTACGCAGAAAACCCCTGCCCTATTACCCCCCCCCCCCCCCCCCTCAACCCGCTTAGTACAGCGATGGTATGGTGAAGAATTTGTGTACCCTTTTATAAATCCGTTTCTCTAAACGCACTGTAACCGAAGAAATTCTAGCGGTAGAATGTTATATGGGGAAGAATTTGTGTACCCTTTTAATACCCGTTTCTTTAAACGCACTGTAACCGAAGAAATTTTAGCGGTAGAATGTCAAATGTAAGTAAAAACATGTCTATTGGGAACAAAGAGAACAGTGAAGGGTAATGGTATTTGGTTGACACGGACGAAAGTTTTGCGATGCGCAATCAATTAGCAGCTGATGAGTCGCGACAGCTCCGCGGCCGCGACGCCGACGTAGCGATGTGAAAAGTTCGCGGCCTTCGTGTTTACACTTCGGTTGACGCGCGACACGCGGCGGATAATACACGCCGTCATTACGTTGTGTACTGTGACGTCACTCGACAGACTAGACTCATATTATTCACAACAAAAAAAATGTTACTGTCTGACTATCTTTTTTTAAAAGAGTGAGTGAGTGAAACTCCATTTAATAAGAACTCTTTAGGGCTTGTTACACAGCTTACTGATATGTTCCCGTTAAATTAGCTGGCAGATAACTTCGTACTAATTTTGTTCCATTTTTTAATTTATTCGACAGTTAGCGGCTATCCAGAGATGGTGTAATAGGCCCTTATTAAGATATCATAAGTCTATATGGTACTCGAAAGTGATAAATATTAGATTGCTGATATAAAATTCCATGTTCAACTGCGGAATACTTCATCACTATCGAAGGTAGTGCTAACGCTAGCAAAAACGAACAAACGTTAATGTAAGCGTATCAGCTGACTCGGTCAAGGTCGCGCCTCCCCCGCCCCCGCCCCCGCCCCTCGACGATCGCGATCCACGCGCCCGTGGGGACGAGACGACCCGAAGTTGATATGGGGTGCGGCCTCACTCACAGAGGTCGAAAATAAAGTATTATATGAACGTGGCATCTATACTAATATTATAAAGCTGAAGAGTTTGTTTGTTTGGTTGTACGCGCCAATCTAAGGAACTACTGGCCCGATTTGAAAAAACTTTTAGTGTAGGATAGCCCGTTTATCGAAGAAGGCAATTTTATGCAATTAAGAATTGAATTGAATTGAAGGCTATAGGCTATATATCATCACGCTACGACAAATAGGAGCAGAATATCAATTAAAAGTCGCGGGCAAAGGCTAATTCAAGATAAAAAAAAAATGTATTTTTCCTGTATTTTGGATCATGGATACATATTATATTGGTTCCGGGAAACCGAATTCACTACTTAAAAGCCAAAGGATCGCTCTTGACATTTGACTGTCAAATGGCGTTTTATGTATTCATGCTTGAGCAACGATATTGTGATTCAAAACAACAGGTGACTGCCGGGTGCATGTCATGAATCGCATCATGAATCTTTGTCTAAAGGATGCACGGAAAAATAAGCTTTCTAGGAGTCTCCGAAATGGAAAGAAACGGAACTAAACTTTATAAATAGTACGCAAGGTAAAATAAGTACAGAGTTTAAATTAGAATAATCTTCTTCTCTAATCATCACAATTTATAACTCGAGAACTGCTGGACCGATTTTCATGATCTTTGATATGTTGGATTTGTCTCCACCCCGAATAACAGAATAACTACTAAACTTCAGAACACAGTTCAAACTTGACGCAAACGAAGCTGCGGGTAAAAACTAGTATTATATACAAAAAATGGCACATTTTAAAAGAATACGAACTGGGGGGCTAGACAAGTTGCATTTTGACATTCGAATCGACAAACAAAATGTATGAAAATGACATTACTGACAGCCCGATTTGTCGAAAGCTTGTGTCATTTCCATACATTTTGTTTGTCGATTCGAATGTCAAAATGCAACTTGTCTAGCTCCCATGATTCGTCAAGAGTCGACATGATTATTGTAAATCCTTTTTTAACCCCCGACGAAAAAACGACGGGGTGTTATAAGTTTGACGTGTCAGTGTGTGTGTGTGTCTGTCTGTGGCATCGTAGCTCCCAAACGGATGAACCGATTTTGATTTTGATTTTTTTATTTGAATGGTGAATTAGTCGGGAGTGTTCTTAGCTATGTTTGATGAAAATCGGTCTAAGATGGCCGCCGCTACAAAATAGCGAATTATATATTTTTTTCACAACTCCCTCAATATGGGTATCAAATTAAAGGGTTTAACTAGAAGAATACTATACACTATGATTAATTCCAAATCCAAGATGGCCGCCACCACAAAATAGCAAATTACATTTCATGTCGGGGGTTTTCTAAATTTTTAATTTATATTTAAATTGGATGACTATTTGTTTATATATTCTAAACTGAACACAACTCTCGTCTCCATAGCGTAGCCGACTAGTTAATAGTAATTCTTTCAACTTCATCATTTCCAAAGACGGAATTGACAAAAGTCATTGAGCTCTACTTTGTATGACAAAAGAACATATTTATATTTTGGTCGTAAACCCGCCATTGTAGACTATTGTAATGTAATAATACTCTCATTATTAAAATGAGAAAAAACAAAGCTCTTTTAATCTTGACGCTTTCATAAACGGCATTGTCAACAGTTTTCGAAAACAATAACGCGTTTCGAGACATATTAACATTCAGACATTTTAGTTGTAGATGGCGCTAGCGCTCTTATTTGGTTCTTTCTTAACGTTCACGGTTCACGATTTCTTTTAAAGTCCAGATATAATTTACATAAAATAAGGTATAACCTTTAATTAAGTCGTCCCGTTTAGTCAGTATAGGCACACCACTCGGCTTGCGTCTGCGCAGGTCATATGAAGAGATTTAAACCGTGGATTTTTTCCATGATTCGTCGCCAAGGTTAGAAGAAATAAAATAATAAACTGTTTATTTATGTTGGCGTGAGGTTTGACTGCGCCAAAGTCATTGGACCGATTTAGAGTAATGAGATCTTAATCGATTTGTCTCAGTGACGCGCGCGCCGCTCACTGTCGAGTGTTTGCCTCATCTTATTTAGGCAGCTTGACTTGTTTTTAACCCCCGACGCAAAAACGACGGGGTGTTATAAGTTTGACGTGTCTGTGTGGGTGTGTGTGCGTGTGTGTGTGTGTTTGTGTCTGTGGCATCGTAGCTTCCCAACGGATGGACCGATTTTGATTTTGTTTTTTTTATTTGATAGGTGAATTAGTCGGGAGTGTTCTTAGCTATGTTTGATGAAAATCGGTCCAAGATGGCCGCCGCTACAAGACAGCGGATTAAATATTTTTTCACAACTCCGTCAATATGGGTATCAAATCAAAGGGCTTAATTAGTAGAATACTATACACTCTGATAAATTTGAAATCCAAGATGGCCGCCACCACAAAATGGCAAATACATTTCGTTTCGGGGGTTTTCAAAATTTTTAATTTAGGTTATTATAACTACTAAGCTAAACTGTGTTGCGATTGTGATCGATTTTGTGTCGTACCGGATGCTCCCAAATATAAATGCAATCTCGTAACTTCAATTAATTGATTATGTCCATTATCCTTACTAATATTATAAACGTGAAAGTAACTCTGTCTGTCTGTCGCACTTTCACGCCAAAACTACTACTGAACCGATTTAAATGGAATTTGGTACAGTTTAGAGCCTGAGAAAGGACAAAAAAATGAAATGGGGGATGAAAGTTATAAGAATCCAGATCACGCGAAAGCTAGTATAAGTTTTTAAATTATTGATTTTTGGAGAAAAATGTAAGCTAACCTGTTTTGCCTTTCGGCAAAGTATTTAAAAATATACACAAAATATCCGCGTTCGCTTATGAAAGTGCCGCACCCCAAGAGGGGGAAAGTTATCCAGCAAAGTGTGCTGATTGTATTAGCACCCCCCCCCCCCCCCCCTGGGGACACAAGCGCGACCACTCCACAAATAGTTGACAGAAAGTCCGCACACAACTTTGGAAGTAACCTATACACGCTTCAAAAAGTTGTGGGTAGTACGACTTTCGTTATGCCACAGAGGGACAGAGGCTCTGCCAACCAAAGACTACAACTTACGTTCATGTACGCACAGTTCGCCGCTGCTACTGAGGATTTCACAGAAAACCTCATTAGCACTTTGCTTGACCTGAGAATCGAACGAGCGTAGTAGTCCCGCTGAGGACCGCCAGCGAGGCATTCAGAGCGTAGTAGGCTAATCGCAAATGTTTAACGCAATGTACCTCTAAAAGTTTAGACTCAAGAAAATTTGTTAAAAATGACTCTTCGTCACTTTGTTACACAGTGTCACGCGGCACAAATGAGGGTAGTATTACAAGACGCCCCGGCGAATTGACTCATTCACCAATTAACAAAGATGGCGGCGAATGAATGAATGTTTCTGTTTAATCATAAAACTGGAGATGTTTACTCCTACCAACCAAGTTCAATCAAGAGCAATCTTGGAGCAAAGTAATCAGTTGCTTTGGCAATATTCACCATTGATACCGAAGGAAAGATATAATATTTACACAGTCTCTGCTTCTTTTGACATTGCCCAATACCAATACGACTGTTTTTCCCCCTAGATAGGTAGTTGTTTGTTTATTTTTTATGGTCTAATGAAAAAGTTGACCATAAATATAGACGAATACCAAAAACAATAAAAGTCTGCTAACAAATAAAGAAGTTATGAGTTAAAGGAGGTCGTCGAAATCGGCCACTAATTAAGGCCGAAGGTACACTTTATTGGAAAAAATACCCTGTATTACGCTTGTTAAAACTCGTCGTACTTTTTTTATGTTGACTGGGGGATGAGAAAAAATCTTTTAATTTGAGAAAAATCATCTGTTTCGAAAAAATCTGTTTCGTAATGATTTCATAGTAAAAACTGTCAGTGTCAGTTTCGGAATGTCAAACGCACGCCTTTACGGCAGATTATTATGGGTTTCATAGTGAGTTCATGGTAAAAACTATCAACTTGACAGCTGTCATCTGAGTTGTATGGGTTTTTGATGACATCCTTTTATGCTAGACAGAGAGCGTACTATATCCGACTGTGACGTCAAAAGCTGCGTGCAGCGGGAAAGGGACAGAGCATCCCCACCAAAAACTTTAAACGCTTATATCTAAGAACTTTATTAGTGGATTTAAATTATTGTTTTAGTATACAATTTATAATTCTTTCTCCATTTTTACTAAGCCTGGTATTTTGAAGAAATCTAATACCAATCAACTACCCTAATAAAAACCAAGGAAATTAAACTGCTACTGTTTTTTCTTCGGACAGAGACGCTGCGTCCATCTCGTATGTAACGGACAATAGCTGCCCATGCCTTCATTTCAGATGTTTGAACGAATGAACTTATCCTATGAGTATTCTTTTAAACGACTGTAGCTGGCAATAGGCTCGCTCCTATTAATTGGGACCTAAACATACCGATGCACCGTGGATGTATAGCGTAACCCAGAATACAGACATGATGATGTTAAGATTTTATGTTTGTAACACTTTTCCGGGTAATATTGCACGGTTGACAGTTTCAAAGAGCAGTTGGTACAATACGTTATTAGTTTGTCGTAGTGGTGCGCGGGCGCAGCGGTTGCTGGCAGCGCGCCAGCCGCCGCGCCGGCGCAGCGGGGTCTGTGAACGATGCACTATGTGCGCACTCAACAACAAACAAACAAACGCGCGCATTCTCACACGATCTTGTGTTATGTAATACACACCTTGACAGTGAGTTCTATACAGGGCGGCGGGAGAAGTGACGTCCAAAAAGAAAATTTAGATACCTCTAATATAGGGGCATCCGAAACACCCCCATGTATGTTCCGCGATTTTCAGTTGTTTAGAAGATACAATGATTTCAATGATTTTTTAATAATTTCCACCTGACATTGGTTTTCTGTGTTTTTTCTCTTACTGTTGTATCATTATAAATGCTTTTTTATGGTAAGAGATTACTGTAATGTCAACTACTTCATCAAAATATGCCTAGGCCTGATGTAACATGACCAAAATTGAGTTTAAAGTACAACATTTCTGCTCAACTCAATTTTTTAGTCACAAAAGTTCGACTCTATTTTTTTTGTTTGAATAGTGCCAAGCGCTTCGGAGTATTTTTAAAAACTGCCACGTATCTTGAAGATAAAAATACATTAAAAAAATCTAGAGCTCAATCAGGATTTATTTCCTGTAAATTGCATTCAAAGTGATAAAGGAGTAACTTTTTTATGGAAACTGGAACAGCACATACACTATATCCGCGAACAAATACACTATTGGCACTATCACTGACACACTATTGCTAGGATATTGACTATTTAGCAGAATATCATAATCTGTTAAAAATCTCAATAGAATCTCAGTAGTGTGTCGGTGGAATGATAATCTTAATTAAAATAGCAGAATTGGGGCACTGTACCATTGTGGCCTGGGTAACTTTCATAATAAGATTAGTCCAGTGAGTTGGAAATCGGCCACGAGCTCGTCTTCCTCAAACTTGGCCCTGGATGACCAGCTTTGCCATGGAACCCTCGTTTCTGGAGACTAGAGACTCGATTCTGGATGTATCTATACTCTTAGATTATTCATCTAAGTCTATACTCATATTATAAAGCTTAAGTTTGTTTGGTTGAACGCGCTAATATCAGGAAGTACTGTTCCGATTTCAAAAAAAAATTCAGTGTTAGATAGCCTGTTTAATGAGGAAGGCTATAGGCTATATATCATCACGCTACGACCAATAGGAGCGGAGTATCCATAAAAAATGTTGCAAAAACGGGGAAAAATTCAACTTCCACGGAAACGAATTCGCGGGCCTATGCTAGTGTTATATACATGCATTGTTTCTACTGCAGTACGTCGCAAGTCTTGGACACATAACGCCACGCGGAAGGAAGTGTGCGCCTTATACAGAGTGCGTAGAGAGCGCACGATCACATTAATTGGTCGCTATTTATATACGACAATGCAATGGTTCCACGTCTATTCCTATCGACGCGACGCCCCGGCGCGCGGCGCACAGTGACCGGAAACATCGACCAAATTAGCATTCCTTAAGACCATAATTAATTAAGACAACACTACACATTTAATTGAGACTAATCAAAAAATCGTTGCCAGAGCTCCTTCTAAGGATGCGCTGCGCTGGCAGCAAGAGGAATATTCCCTCAAAGTTACGGCGCAGTGAATCCTCCATAAACCTCTAAGAGGTTTTTAGGGTCGGCAACGCGCGAGTGATACCCCTGGTGTTGCAAGCGTCCATAGGCTACGGTAACCGCTTACCATCAGGCGGGCCGTATGCTTGTTTGCCACCTTAGTGGTATAAAAAAAATACTGGAAGGATTCTCTGCAAATAGCCATTAACCGTGACGTATGGAAGGTGGGTGGGAGGCCTTTTCCCTGCAGTGGGACGACAACGGCTGATAAAAAAAATAACATCACAGGAATGGCGTTATATTTGAAAAAGGGTAAATTAACAGTGTTTTTTGTTTGTTTTGTGAAATATTCGAAAACGTTCTAGAAAGGTTCTATTTCCAAAGAACTATCCTTATTGAGAGGCTTCTCGTCCGTCATCTGTCTACCAGGTTACAAAAACTGTGTATCGTTACTTCACAGACACTCAAGATGTACAGTTCTCGGCAATCTTATTGTCCGGCTTGAAGTTGGCATGAGCTCACTTCAACCCGGCCGCAAAATTCGGAGACAGAAAAAAACGACAGCCAACGACTTGAGCTTTCGTTTTTATTTATTCAAGTATTTTTCTCTCCGATTTTTATGGCTTGTAGTGCTTGTAGTTGGCTTGCGTCAACTTCGGACAAAAGATTGGCTAGAACTGTAAAGAACAGAACACCATTTGAAATTGTATCGGAAAGGAATTGTATTTAGACATGAAGTGCGCATGCGCGCGTTGATCCCCACTCGTCAGTGAAGCGGCGCAGGCGGCGGCGTTTACACAGAGATAGTAATTCCACTTATTTGATGACAAAGCTATCAGTTATCGTGTGGTGTGTGCACTGTGCAGTGTACGTGTCGACACGACACGTCGCTTCTGATTTCACCGACCTTACAGGGAGGCGACGTGACCACACATACACACTTATAACTGTACGAGTACAGATACAAAATCTGTATCTATACCAATATTATAGAGGAAAGATCTGTTTGTTTGATTGGATTGAATAGGCTCCGAAACTATTGGAGCGATTTGAAAAATTCTTTCAGTGTTAACACTTACGCGAATACTAGACATTGAAATAAAACTGCTTTTTACGGATTTAATCGCGTTATATTGATATTATTTTAATCCCGACGTTTCGGACCCTTTACAGCGTCCATGGTCACGGGTGACTAAGGTGGTAGGCGTCTTGACGTTTCAATTACTAACAGCTACCCTACATTTTTGTTAATTGTTGGCAATCCGATTCACGCAGAACGAGCTCACCGTATCCTTCGGTCTTGCAGTTTTAGGCTTGGATTTAGATTTAATTGAATCTATATAAAGGTTTCTAACAACATTTTTATTTGGCGGGACAAGCAAAGAAACAATTTTGTTTATGAACGAATAGCTTATGCCGCCTGCAATATATTTTTCAACATCAAAGAGCTTGTTTTTAGATTTTTAGTTAGTACTTTTTACGTAGTCGGGTTTTTTATTTTATTTAATCATTGATATTTAAACATATATAATGTCATTGACGGCAGTTGATAGTGTTGTCACATTATATCTATGGTTGTCACATTAAAAAAAATTATAGATTTTGGGTAATTTTGCAATGAAAGGTAATTTTGGTACAAAAATCGTGCATTTTAAACTTCTTTTAGATTCATTATGGTAATTTTTTTTTCATTTTCTTTGGTACTGTGATTGGTATACCTATAAACCCCTTTCGGATCATACAGGATTTTTTTTACATATTGTATGAGTACTACAAAGTAATGTAAGTACCTAGTGTAGTGGATGTGACTCAGTGCCTTATTAACGCCAGTGTTTGGTCACCTTCGAATTAAGGCGATGCTAACACACCACTCTGATAGGGTTGTCACGTGAACATCCGAATAATATTAATCGTTATTGTTTCTACGACGAAACGATACATAAAAATGTTCTATTCGTCCATATTTCCCGAAGAAACTGGCAGTAGTAAGAGCAGAACATAGTCAGGTGCACCACAAGTGCCAATACTCTAATGCTAGGGCCACACTAACGAGAAACGGCAAAGCCCATTGTTGCGAGAATTAACGCCAAAATTAACGCCTAAATTTAGTAGCCACACTTGAACCGCCAGTCGAGCTGTCGCCTAACGTCAACGGAAATGTCAATGACGTTGTAAAATTATCGCGAAGAGTCGTGGCTACACTAACGTTAAACGTCCATTATTGCGATAATCATCGGCGTTTCTCGTTAGTGTGGTCCCAGCTTAATAACGTGTCCGCTTATGTTCTTCTGTCATGTACGTGTTATTCAAATCATGAAAGTATTCAATATTCATTCCGCTGCTGAACGCTGACGTACAGGCTGCTATTTACAATTTTCTGACCGAATAACTCTATATCCACCCGCGTGGAACCCGGGTCTCTGTATAAATAATGTACTCTGTGCCCAGGACCTCAGGCTTGCTGTCCACATTGCGATTAGTTAATCGTAAAAGCAAATTTATATTGTATTGAATTTAAAATTAAGTTGATGTTGGCAACCCTAGCCGGTTCATTTACACGTCGCACACAAACGTATTGTATTCTAGTGACGCACACATACACATATTGAGGACAGACGGGTATTAGCACTGTTATGAAGATCAACACTAACATCATATTTGGCTGCAACAACCATCATAACATGATCTCTGACGATGCTACGAATGTGTTGGAATCAGAGGTCTACAATAATAGATAAAGGTCGAGAAACAACCAATATAATACAATAAAATTTATAACTAGAGTATTGTGCAGATAACTGAAAATAGTATCCAACGTAACATGACCCCTAATGAATATGGAACTGTGTAGATGCCACATTTCTTTTATTATTAGTCTTGAATTCCAGAATAACTTGACCTCTAACTATCACAGTACTAAATATGTATCAAAGGTCTCGAAATACTGGTAAAAGTTGAGCCTTTTATATCTCGGGAGAATTAGGCCAAGAATTAATACTGCTGAGAGGATAATACCTAAGTGTTGACCTTCACAAGCTTTAACAAATTCTAGGAAATTTCCAGGCGCCGACAAGTTTCAGGAAACATTTTATTAAATTGGCACTTACAATATCTGAGTACAGGATTCACTGTGCCGACAGCTTGAGGGAATATTCCTCTTACTGCCAGCGCAGCGCATCCTTAGAAGGAGCTTTGGCGATCTTACTCACTGCAGGAACACAACACACAATAAAGTGTGTTATTTGACTGCAGTTTTCTGTAAGGTGGAGGTACTTCCCCAGATGGGCTGCTCCAGATTTGAGCCATAAATGGCTGTGCCCTACCTCTCTTGATAATTTGTGGTAACGTAAACCCACGTTGTCAAATAAATGAACCCACGCAGCAAACGTGCGCCGCGTGGCCGTGGACACCGCGCGGCGCGGTGGTTTACCGCCTTTACAGTACAGTGTGCGGCGTTCCTTAACGTGAATTCGTCTCCATTACAAGTAGAGCACAAAATGGCGTCAGATGTGTATATCAATCACCGCTGTTGTCAATATTGTATCATTTCCTCGTGCTGTTCGACACCGAATGAAAATATACTGTCAAGGTCGAGTCAAGGAGGTTGCATACCATCTATAAGGTATATAAGTGGGTATATAACCTCCTTAGTCGGTATAGGGTACTTACTATACAATAAGACTTGACTTGAAGCTATGTCGTACGGTGTAATACGGTTTCTCTTGGGAATTTCACAAAATCGTATCCTAAGGATACTTCCTTACATATTATAAAACAAAGTCCTCCGTCGCGTCTGTCTGCCCCTATATATGCTTAGATCTTTAAAACTACGCAACGGATTTTGATGCGGTTTTTTTTAATAGATAGAGTGATTCAAGAGGAAGGTTTATATGTATAATACATGACCACGCGGGCGAAGCCGCTGGCGGAAAGCTAGTACGTTATAAAATAAACCTATGTTCTCTCAATCAGTCTGTCCGGACCATTTTATAAGAATAAGTAGATTGGCAGAGAACTGTAGACAGAAGAATGAGATTTGATCTGTTGTCAGACTTTGAGATGGGAATTTTGAATTCTATATTCGATCAAAGTAACCAGTACTATGTACAGAACAGGCTCACTGCGTTTAGGTCATTATAGTTCCATACGGGAACCGAACCTGATGCATAAACCACTGTGGCAAAATAAACTGACATCATTAACTAACATTTTTTCTGATCACTCGAACCTTAGTGCACACCTCATCACCTACAACTATCTCGAGCGCCGAACTCTGGTAACAGACAAGAACAACATCGATCTTATTTCAGTCTCTCTCACACCCACACATTGTCCACACAGGCAGGTGAAACAGCATGACGTTACACCGGAACTTGTAAAAGCATGCTATGAAAATCCAGAGGGTGGCGGGCACGCGGGGCGCGGGGGGCGTGAGCGCGGCCGGCGGGGCGGGGGGCGAGCCGCCGCGCTCCACCGCCTACTACTACGCGGACCTCGAAAGACTCAAGAGGAAGAACGGCGACGCGCATGCGCACGCGCCACCGCCGCACGACGCGCAGCAGAACCCCGACGAGCTCAGCGAGTATGTGGAGACCAACGACGTGGCCGACGACGGCGCCGTGCGCGAGGTGCCGCCGCTGCGCGATAGGGGGCGCCATTGGAGCCTGCCCGAGTACAACACGCCGGAGAACTCGCGGAAGATCGAGGAGACGTACTCCACGGCCGGCACCTTCCCCATGCCCGAGCCCAAAGAGAAGGAGCCGCTGCTGGCCGAGCTGGAGGTGGTGGGGCGGCTGCCGCTCACGCAGCTGGACGCGGCGTCGGGCGTGAGGCGCAGCCGCAGCTGGTACCTGTGCTGCCCCAACGTGGCGGACGAGGAGATGTCGCGCGAGTCCTCGTGGCGCTACTCCAGCCTGCGGCCGGTCACCGCGCCGCCCGCGCCCGGCAGCAACGGCGTCAGCATGATGGTACGTGCGCGGTGGTGGCGGCTGGTGCAGGCTTATAGTACCGGGTGTTGAACGAAACCGTGGCTTGGATAAAAAATATCTCTCTTTATTATCTATTTCTATCTTTATTATATTTATTATTATCTCTTTAGATCTTGACTCTTTGGACTCGCTAGACAGGCGTGCTCGGAGGATAATAGGTGATGATGAGCTGACGAATAAAAAGTTGCTTAGCCTGAGCCACCGACGTCAAGTCGCATGCTTGTTGGTTTTCTACAGGTTGTTTCACGGGGAATGCGCACAGGACCTCCATGATCTTGTTCCACCATCTCCATTCTTCCATCGAACCACTAGGCTTCGGAAGGGTCTCCACCGCTATGTCGTACACGTTCCACCTTGCCGCACTAACCGTTTCGCTTTATCATTTCTTGTGCGCACAGCGAAGTTGTGGAATTCTCTTCCGGGGACTGTGTTCCCTGACACCTACAATATGGGTCTTTTCAAGGCTAGAGTGAATGGGCATCTTTTGGGTAGGCGCGGTCCATCTTAGACCATATCTACACTTATCATCAGGTGAGATTGTGGTCAAGCGAAACCCATAAACGATAAAAAAAAATTAAGAAATTAAAAAAATTAAATACTTGGCTAAATTGAACAGCGCCTGTTACACTAGGAGAGTTTCGTATGTGTGTATCGCCCTACAAATACTTGCAGTGTATGTTACCAGTGCATGGAGCGAGTCTCGCCTTCGACACTCGAATCCGACTATCGCATAAGTGACAGTCTTGGTCATAGTGTAAACACCAAAGGAGAGAATCGCATGGAGAGTTTCGCATACGATTTCTCGCCGCTCGCGTTCAAAAAATAGTCCTAGTGTAACGGCGGCTTTATCTACGAGACCAGTCACGCTAACCATGCCGTCTGTCTGTTCCAGGTGGCGACGCAGAGCTCCGGCCGCGAGGACGTGACGTCACTGCGCGCGGAGAGGGACGCGCTGGCGCGTGCGCTGGCGGCCGAGCGGCAGCGCGCCGCGACGGCTGCGCGCGCGCACGACGCGCGGCTGGCCGAGCTGCACGGCGTCATCGCGGAGCTCGTGCGGCGGCGCGCGCACGACAAGCACGCGCGCGCCATCCCCGAGGAGGACGTGTCAGGTACACACACACACACACAACAACCTATACGTGTCCAGTATAACATGACCTCGCATTGTACAGCCTTTCCGTACAGTGAGGGGTCCGCTTATACTGGTACTGTGTAGCTTGTTATGTATATGTATACTTGTAGATAACATTTATGGAGTAGGGATATCTTGCTTAGGATTCACTTTTGAATATAATAATTATGTCGTACATAGTGACATACGCCTGTATTCCTCCAGGAGTGAGGCGAGAGGTGAACTGTTGTGCACCCCCAGTTCACTGTTTTAGGTCGTGTAAAAGGGGGCGAATTACCATTGCTACTAACCGAGCACCAATCATTTTTGAAAAGTGTCTCTGGTCTCAATTTGATCCTAAGCTGCTAATTTATTAAACCCATCTACAACTATTTTACAAAAATAAAAACCGACGAAAAAATTACGTCTCCCCTTCTCATAGTGAGAAGAGACCCGTGCCCAGCAGTGGGACAGTGTACGGGTTGCTGATGATGAGCATGTGTTGTTTCAGACGAGTGCGAGTCGACGACGCAGCCGGCGGGCGAGCTCGACCACGACGGCGACCACTCGCGCACTGAACAGGTCACTGTTACTGTAACACACACACACACACACTTAACGAGTGAACACTGTGTGATGAAGTGTGTGTGTGTGACACACTGTACTTCACAGTAACCCCCGCCAACAACTTGGTTGCGTGGATTTTACCCATCGACTTTTATATGACAGGGACTTTTATACAGGACCGGGCGGACCGCATGTTACAATGACACCCACGAACTTGCTTCCAAAATGGTCTTCTCTAAACCGAAGTGAACTAGTCGGCTAAAAAACAAACGCCACGCGACACTAACAAAGATGGCGCTAGTGTTTCTGTGTGTGGCGAGCGCGTCTGTCAAATGTTCCGGCGACGACGACCCTATCTTTAGTATAAGGCGCTCGCTTTGTCTATTTTGCTCATCATTTTGTTTGCTGTCGACAGAACGACACGTCATCAGCGCTGAGCCCCGAGCTGCCGACCCCTCAGGAGTCCAAGGTGGAGAACACCATCCCACCTTCAACGTTCGAAGAACTACCCACTGACACGGAGACCAGCGTGCAGGATATCAGGTAAAGACGCTACACCACTTGACCGAAACTTGTACACCTGGACCGTAAAACTCACTAGAAAGAAAGAAAGAAAGAAAAACACACACGCATACACAAATACACTACTACCGAATCGTAAATCCCTAAATTTCTGCCCTGTGCTTGTCACCACTCCGTCGGGCCATAATTGTTTAATGCGCTGCAGTACTGTTCTGTACCTCCTGACTACTGTAACAACATTTTCAATACCTTGGACTGGATAAAATACGCAAATCAAAACAATGACTTCAATAAAACGACTTCTAGATTAGCACTAGTAAGAAGGTACGCCTTCTGACTACTTCTGACTAGTACCCTGCTTTTCAATACTCTACCTCCGCACTACATTGATGGCTCACCAGCTCGTGTGCTCGCAGGGCGGACGCGCCTCAAGTGGAGGTGACCACCCCGTCGGTGGGCGAGCAGTGCGACACCAGCCTCAACCTGTCCGAGAGGGACTCCGAGCTGTGTCTCAGCACTGCCAGGTAATGCGACACTGTGACGAGCGAGCAGTGCGACACCAGCCTCAACCTGTCCGAGAGGGACTCCGAGCTGTGTCCCAGCACTGCCAGGTAATGCGACACTGTGACGAGCGAGCAGTGCGACACCAGCCTCAACCTGTCCGAGAGGGACTCCGAGCTGTGTCTCAGCACTGCCAGGTAATGCGACACTGTGACGAGCGAGCAGTGCGACACCAGCCTCAACCTGTCCGAGAGGGACTCCGAGCTGTGTCCCAGCACTGCCAGGTAATGCGACACTGTGACGAGCGAGCAGTGCGACACCAGCCACAACCTGTCCGAGAGGGACTCCGAGCTGTGTCTCAGCACTGCCAGGTAATGCGACACTGTGACGAGCGAGCAGTGCGACACCAGCCTCAACCTGTCCGAGAGGGACTCCGAGCTGTGTCTCAGCACTGCCAGGTAATGCGACACTGTGACGAGCGAGCAGTGCGACACCAGCCTCAACCTGTCCGAGAGGGACTCCGAGCTGTGTCTCAGCACTGCCAGGTAATGCGACACTGTGACGAGCGAGCAGTGCGACACCAGCCTCAACCTGTCCGAGAGGGACTCCGAGCTGTGTCTCAGCACTGCCAGGTAATGCGACACTGTGACGAGCGAGCAGTGCGACACCAGCCACAACCACCAGTATCACCAAAAAAAAAAAGTTCTATTGTTCTTTGATTAATAAAGTGCGCGTTGCAGATGCTGCGAGGGCAGCGCGGGCGTAACTCTGGGCGTGGGCGGGGCTGGGGCCGGGGGCGGGGCGGGCGGCGCCAGCGAGGGCGCGGGTGGCAGCTGCGAGCGGGAGCGGGGCTCGCCCGACTCCCCGCGCCTCTACACGCCCTGCACAGGTCAGCGCACACTAGTACTTTTTTTTTAATCCTAATATTATATAAACCTTTTCTCAAAATCCAAAAAATCGACGTATTAGGTAAACTTCATAATTTTTATTTATAACACACAATATCAGGAATCACTGGTCCGTTTATGTAAGTAGTGTGTACCTCAGGTGCGTGCGCATCGCGGCAGGCGAAGCTCGCGTCACGCGTGAAGCTGCGCAAGACAGAGGACTCGGACTCCACCAACCCGCGCAGCGACGACGTGAGTCACACACACACACACACACACACACACACACACACACACACATATACACACACCCACACCTATACACACCCCCGAAAGACACATACACAAAGACGCTGCTGATTGTATGATATAGATTTTGACAGATAAGTAATGTCTCATCATATTGCACACACTTACACTCATACACAAATACACACACACACACACGACACACATATACACGCGTCCACACACAGACACGCGCGCCCGCGCACACTCACAGCCGAGTTGACATAAAGATGGATTAGTATTATATGAGTGTCGTAATGTGTGCGCAGTGGATGTGCAGCGGCGCGGCGGAGCGGCTGGCGCTAGACGTGTGCGCGCACGCAGAGCTGCGCGAGGCGCTGCTGGCCGCCGCGCACCAGCACGACGGTACCCTCACACCTACTACACGCCTTCGACACTGTTCCAGTGACAATTATCGTCACATAAATCTTCAGTTTTGAGCTTACTCTAACTTTTAAGATTATAGAATATAGTGCATTTTTTTAAATCCATTTAATATGTATTTTTTCACTTTTTTATACATTGAGAAGTGTTCATAATATTATGTGTGACGACTGTGACGAGTGCTGCAGTGTGTGTGACGTATGTGTAACATAGTAACGTGTGTGTGTGTGCCAGGCGGCGCGTGCGCGTGGGCGGCGCGGTGCGCTCGGCTGCGCGCGGAGCGGCGCGTGCTGCAGTGTGTGTGACGTATGTGTAACATAGTAACGTGTGTGTGTGTGCCAGGCGGCGCGTGCGCGTGGGCGGCGCGGTGCGCTCGGCTGCGCGCGGAGCGGCGCGTGCTGCAGTGTGTGTGACGTATGTGTAACATAGTAACGTGTGTGTGTGTGCCAGGCGGCGCGTGCGCGTGGGCGGCGCGGTGCGCTCGGCTGCGCGCGGAGCGGCGCGTGCTGCAGTGTGTGTGACGTATGTGTAACATAGTAACGTGTGTGTGTGTGCCAGGCGGCGCGTGCGCGTGGGCGGCGCGGTGCGCTCGGCTGCGCGCGGAGCGGCGCGTGCTGCAGTGCGCACTAGCGCGCGCCGCTGATACTGCGCACAGGTACATAACACTGTTTTTCTATCATTGCTCACAAAGTATCATTTCTCACTTCAAAATTCCGAATTAATTAATATGTTTAAAATGTTGAAGGTTATACTGCGCGTGCGCGATACAGGAGTCGACGTCCGTGTCGCTGTGCTGCGCGCTGCGGGCGGCGGACCGCGCGCTCGAGACCTACGACGTGCTGCTCGCGCTCGCCGAGACCACCGACCAGCACGGCGACGAGGTACGCACACACACAGACACACAATTTGAGACACAAAATCTCACACACGCAGTCACAAACGCACACTCACTCACTACATGCTGCTCGCGCAATTAGAGATCGCACGCACAGACGAGGTACACACACACATAGACACACAGTCTCACACACACACATAGACACACAGTCTCACACATTTTGTATCAAACATATAATTGTTGTGTGATGGTTTCAGCGCGAGTCGACGGAGCAGGTGGCGGCGCAGCTGCTGGCGCGGCTGGACGGCGAGCAGCAGGGCGCCGCCATCGGCGAGCCGCTGCTGTCGCCCGGGCCCTGGCAGCAGCACCACCCGCAGTACGTACCCGAGCACGCGGCGGCAGTGGCCCGGTGTGGCGAGTGCGGCGTGTAGTGTAGTGTTGCGCGTGCGCAGGGCGGCGGCGCGCGGCTGGTGCGCGGCGCGCGAGGCGCGGCTGCGCGCGCACGCGGCGCGGCTGAAGGCGGACACCGTCGTGCTGCGCGCCGACCTGCCCGAGCCCAAGCTGTTCTCCTACCACGGTCTGTGCTACACTTACTCATTCTCTTCGACTCGTTTCAATTATCGTGTCGTGGTGTTTGTTACCAAACTCCTCCGGAACGGCTGGACCGATTTGTATGTTTTGTGTGCATATCGGGTAAGTCTGAGAATCGGCTATTTTTCATACTAAACGATAAGGAGTGACCCACCTCTACATGACAAAACAACGTTTGCCGGGTTTCTTGTTCTTTACTGAGAAGTGCCCGTCCTTACATTTTAGACAAGGGGTTCTTAAACTTTTAGTGATGAGGGACCATTTGAGAATAATTTAATAGCTTCGTGGATCATTTCGGGTGCTGCCAGTAATTAAATTGATCGCAACATAAAAGAAAATTAAACTTTATCTCAATGGCACAAGGACTATTTCAAGCAACTGTCATTCTGAAATAAACTTTATCACATTGACATAAAGTTTAATTATGTTAATAGTTCCGATCATGTTGTATATGTATCTGTAGGGACACTGCTGACGCATTAGATTTGCATTGTACTAGCTTAGCGACTTGCGCAGCGCGGCAGTCGTCTCCCCGCATCTACCCGGTTAGGTCGTTCTTAGTTATGTAGCTTATATGTATTTTTATAACTGGTGCCAGTAAAGTAATAGTATCTGATGAGTCTCACATTTATTTCTCCGCAAACAATCAGCCTCCACAAGTGACAAATAAAGAAACCCCACATATCCTTGGTATGTCCCAATATATGTATTGCTGAGTGTGTGTGGACGGTGTGACATGTTCCGTTCAGACGTGGAGGAGTCGGAGCTGGAGGGGTGCAGCGCGGCGGAGATGGAGGCCGCCGTGGCCGTGCACGACGCGCTCGCGCATGCGCACCGCAACGCGCACAACAACAACAACAACGCCGACTGCGAACACAAGGTACACACACACACACACACGTACATAACCACATACACATCCACACATATAATCCAAAATCATAAA
This sequence comes from Acronicta psi, assembly GCA_946251955.1. Lineage (NCBI taxonomy): Eukaryota > Metazoa > Arthropoda > Insecta > Lepidoptera > Noctuidae > Acronicta > Acronicta psi. The sequence continues at coordinate 129,837 of OX276498.1, forward strand.
ATCGAAAAAACTGAAGACATCTGTAGTCTTGCTATAGCGGTTTAATTTATCAGTTACAGAGCGGCAGTACATCACGTCGGCGCACGCGCAGCCGGCCGCGACACTGGCTGGACGCGCAAGCCTCCGAGACCGACCTGTGAGCGGTCACCCCCACGTCACTCAAGTCGCGCACGTCACAGACGTGAATCATGTCATGCACGTCACACACGTGGCTCACGTCATGCACGTCACACACGTGGCTCACGTCATGCACGTCACGCACGTGGCCCACGTCCCGCATGTGCGCACCGAACCGATACGTAATAATTGTGACGCTTGCGTTAGTGAACGATTTCTAAATAATTTGATGATAAGTACAATCATAGTGACGTAACGCCGAGTGCTTTTTTCTTCCGTGATCTGTATCAAAAATTAACCATCACGAATATTTATAAAGTTAATATTTTTTTAATGTTGCCTCCATAAAATCACAAGAACTGTCAAGAACGTGTCATTGACGCGACAGTGAAATAGAAAAAAAAATTGAGTAATGGAAAAAATAATGATCAAGAAAATAATGACTTCAAGAATGCGAAATGACGTTGGACCAAGACGAATGCTCTGGAAATAGTTGAAATAGTCAATGTATTGATGTAATTAGACTCGAATGTTATTAAGACTGGCGCGGAGAGGACTGACTAGGTAAGATCTACAGTGACATCAATTATTGGCAATACTTTACACACTACAACATCTTGTAAAGGTCGCTGCACACGTAACGGGATAATACCTAGGACGGGACGTGCATCGTTCATGACATGAACGTGGACTTAACACATACGTACAGTTGTCGCCAAACTTATTGTCCGGGTTGAAGTTGGCACGAGCTAACTTTAACCCGGCCGTAAAAACCGAAGAAACAAAATTATAGGATTGCAATAAATAAAACCGAAAGCTCAAGTCGTAGACTGTCGTTTGAAATAATTTTAATCCAATATTTTTGATTCTCCGATTTTTACTGCCGCGTTAAAGTTAGCTCGTGCTAACTTCAACCCGGACAATAAGTTTGGCGACACACGCCGCGACGGACGTCCTGTGTCATCGTCGCCAACGATGTTTTTTCACGTCCCGTCCCGCTCCGTTCCGTTCGTGTATATTTTGATGCTATAATTTTATATTCCATGATGTTTAAAAATCGTCCCGTCCCGTCCGGCACGGGAAAATCTCGTTACCTACGTATGCAGCGACCTTAAGTCGACCAGTTGAACGCAGGGCGTTGACCTCAGTCAGCTGATGTTAAACAATTGTGCGTCGCCTGTATTGCCATAGAATTAAAAGTCACCTTGTAGTATGAATTGATTAAGAAACAAGCCGGAGAAGATGTGAATATATCAAAGTGTATAGTGGAGATATTTTGTGTAGAGTACAATTTCGACTCATTGATTTTACTTCCAATATGAGGCTAAATGAAAGATTTATTTTAAAACTAGTTGTTCCGTGAATAAAAGAAGCATCTTTGTGTAAACAAACATACAGTAGTCTGCAATCTTTTTGGCCGTCCTGAAGTTGGCGCAATCTGCTGCGCATAATGCTAAATAGTGTATGCAAAAAAAAACGAGAGATCCATAGGATTTATTCAGGCCGGTCAAAAAGATTGGAGACTACTTTGCCGACGAGTTGTGCAAATGGCTGCGAAGTCGTCAATTTTACGACAAAACTCGTTGCAAACATAGTAGGGAATGCTACTTATTGTAACGGCTGTATGATCATCTAGAACCATTTATAATAAACTTGATGTGATAATATAAATGTTATAAATGTCTCAGAAATATACGTACCATTGTGAACATCGTAATTATATTCATAGTGAAGAAAAACGATGGACTTCGTGCTGAGGGAGTAGACTCCTGTCTTGCGTGAGAAGTTCCTCATCGTCAGGAGTCACAAAGCCGTCGTCTACTTAGGGACAAAGCGATATTTTCCTCTTGTACAATTATTAAAATACAAAATGTAAGAGGGAGACAACGACACTAAACCTTTCTATTCTAATTCCTAATGGGCTGAATTTATTTCGTTACAGTTCTCGCCAATCTTATTGTCCGGCTTGAAGTTGGCACGAGCTAACTTCAAGCTAGCAGTAAAAATCGGAGAAAGAAAAACATTAAACTATAATAAATGGAAACGAAAGCTCAAGTTGTAGGCTGTCGTTTTAAATCATTTTAATCCAATATTTTTCTTTCTCCGTATTTTACGGCCGGGTTTAAGTTAGCTCGTGCCAACTTCAGGCCGGACAAAAAGATTGCTGATTGAAGCGAGAACTGTAACTAGTAAACATTTGTCATTCTTGTAAATAATGCGCATTAACACCATAAAACTACTTATCCTACATTACATAATGTTTGCATGCCTTAGCACAATTTTATCCAAATATGTCGCAGTAATCTGCAGCTTGTCCATAAATGTAGGTCGATGTAGTAACAGAACCAGAAATCCAATAAATAATGAAGAATTTGATTTCTAGGAAACTGAGAAAATTTTAAGGTATCATTATCTCGTGTCTCCCTTCTCCTGTCAGGCTAACATGCGCGCCACGACAAAATTTTGTCTTCTCTTTTATCTCGCTCTTGCTCGTGCGAAAACGAAACAAAAGCACGACATAAGCGTCGACAAAATGTTCTCGCGGCGTGCATGTTAGCCCGGCTGGATACGAGATAGTGACGAGAAAATGATGTCGTGACATGCATGTCGACCTAGCTGGTCATGTCACTATCTCCAAATTATAATTAAATTAAATGAATTATGTTGTATTGTAATATAGTCCGCTTGACGTCGCGACGCCCCTCCCGCGCCGAGGCCGCCCTAGACTAGACGAACGCATTTACGAGTATGTTACGATAGTGATAAGGTCAGCCATACAACATGTGTCAACTTAATTTTAAAATCTGAATTTATTCTGTACAATATTGTAATGCACTGCTAAATTGTTAAATATAGGTAGAGTCGTCTGAGATATATTTGGAGAACTAACAAAATTGAACTTTATCTCAATGTAAAAGGTATGTTTCAGAACAAACACACTACACGTCAACTGTCATTCTGACATAAACTGTTTAACTTTTATATAGGTACAGTACAGTTCTCGCCAAACTTATTGCCCCTTCAACCCAGCCGTAAAAATTGTAGAAAGAAAAGTTCGTAGCTCGTTCCAACTTCAAGCCGGACCATAAGTTTGGCGAGAACTGTAGTTAGTTCCAATATTTTGATGTTGACTGTACAAGTACTTGCGGTACGATTTTAGATGATCAACAGCTCAATCGCATACGATTTGCATTTCCAGAAATTCTTCTTTTCTTTTTAGTGAGTAACAAAATGTTGATCATCTAAGATCATTATTAATATTATTCGACCCAACAATATTTCGCTTACGTTACAGTTGTTAAAATACAGCTTTATTGCATCGAAATACGGGCGAAATAGAGCAACAATGTAAAGTTAAGTACAGTGTCTAAATCTCTTTAATGTGTCATAATAATTATATTCTTTAAGTTTGGTTTATGTTTTATAAGGCGTTGTGCAAATTGTTTATAAATTGTTGTATAGAAGATTCTTATTCGAAGTATTGACTTTTAAATCACGACAATGTAAGACGAGTATAAAAACTATTGTTTAAAATAATAATAACGCGTCATACATCAATGTGCGCACTCTGCGCACACGCAGCCATGCGCGCACATTGATGTTAGTCCATATTTTGCTGATTAAAAGTCGGAAAAAATAAAAATTATTGTAGTATTCTGTTACCGATATGCTTTACCACCAAATATAATTTGCGCACTGGATAAAACAATATCCTGTATAATAACCGTCATATAACCGTAATAAAGTGTCAAGATTGTGCTTGCTTGTCTTCTTACAGTAAAAAAAATACTGTTCAACGCATTTAGATCTCGTGTAGTAATTAAATACTTAAATATTTTAATGTTGTTGCATTATTTGAAAGACTATGGACTAGTTTCCCCTCTGGATAGCCGCTGATCGCTGAATAAATTAAAAAATGAAACAATTTTTTTATGAAATTATCTGCCAAGTTTTTTAACGGAAAACGCTATTTTCACAGCTTACTGATAATTCCATATACATTTTGTAATATTTTTAAATTTATCTATCAGTTAGCGGCTATCCAGAGACTGTGAAACAGGCTCTATTTTAGATTCCGTCAGAATATCTTATGAATTATTGAATGTTTTACTTGCGTTGTGTTGAAGTGGTAATGTAAGTGTATGATAGTGTAAAAATGTATGTATGTACAGTTGTGTAGTGGGGGGGGGGGGCAGGCTGGTGCTAGAATATTATGATTAACGTTTAAAATAAATATAATTACAAATTAAATGGCGTTTTTTTATTCCACGACCGATTTTCCATTGCCAGGTCACTTCTCTCACTAAGAGTGAAGAAGTCCACCAGACCAGTACCTCGACCATGAGTTTTTCTTACTAAGCTAGCGACGCCGTAAAATATTTATATGGAAAACCCTCGCAGCGCCTCTAGCGGGGGCGTAAGGAACTAAATTGGCTATGAGATTACAACGATTCGATGTGCAAAAAAACCTGTCGAAAGCGATCGGCATTGTCCGAATAAAACAAAAAAACTAACAGGAAATTTTCAACTATTTTTTAGCCGGCACGCTAAAGCGCATAAAATCCGCCATTTTAATTTGATGTGCCAAGTGGCACTCGTACCATCAAAACGAATCTAATGACGTATCATTTATCAAAATCGCGTGAGTTGTGGAGTAGTTACGAGACACAGGAACAGACATACATGCATACAGGTCAAACACATAACCCTCTTTCGGCAGTCGGGTAAAAACACCTGTTGACTGCCAGATTGGACGACGAGTTCCATTCCTTGGCGGTGGCATAACAAACATTAGCAAAACGCTATTTAAAAAATTGAATAGCAAAATGAAACCACATAGTTTGTGAATAAATATTTAATTTATACATAATAATGTTCGGTGACATACACTGGGTCACATTCGCGACGCGAGTCTATACAAAAGGTCGGTCAAATTGTCAGAACAGCACTATCTACACTTATGTTTACAAAACATGTTTATTTTACAAGTTTATTTTATTGTAATATTAACTTTACAGTAATGAACTAATGACTCACAAGTAAGTTCAATGTATGGTACACTAGTACATAATATACATTATATAATTATATCAACAGGAGTATATATATAAAGTTAGTTCGACGGTATATTTATCTAACAGATTTTAGAAGTACTCAAATCACGTTTCCTTAATTTTACAGAAATGTTCAAATATTACATACAGATAATTTTTAAATTTATCTCAGTCACTTGACTCACTAAGTCTTAAAAAGAAATGTTTGGATTAAAAACTCAGCTAACATTGTTTTAGATAATTTAAAACGTAAAGGATCTATAACTGTAAAGGAGCCTAGAATAATATACTAGAGCAAGTGTTACGATTTTGGTACGTTTTAGGTCGCATCTGAGAATTTGAAAACAAAACCTAATAATTGCTCGACCTGGCAATCGATCCCAGGAATTACTTATCATTGAAATAATTCCTATATTAGAATAAAAATCTTGAATATACACCAAAAAAATAAAATATTTATCATATAAATCCACACTCTTTCGGATTCATATACCGATTCAAACTAACTTGATATAAGTCAACAGAAAACTCCGCCACAACGGCTGAACATATTTCGATGAAATTAACACCGTCGTACAATCAGTACAATCAATCAATCAATCAATCGGATATATCGGGACTATATCTCAATGGCAAAAGAACTATTTCAGAACGAAAACGCTACATGGCACTGTCATTCTGAAATAAACTTTATCACATTGAAATAAAATTTAATTTTCTTAGTTGTTCCGATCATTTTGATGACGTTGTATGTTCCGATATATCTGATGCCGAATGTACATCTCACGGCCAAAACTTACAAGTATAAACGCGGGCGGCGCCGCGTATAACAACATGGTCATTGATTGGTCAGTAACAACATAAATGGCAAGATATTTATATAACTATTAACACTAATACTCTCTCTCGTGTGACAAGTCACTTTGAAGCGTGTTTAAAATGCAATAATATATTTTAATGAAGGAAAAATCGACTGGTTTCATGACTCGAAAATGGGGGTCTACTACTTATGCACGAAGTCCGTAGTTTCGGGACTGGTTACGGGCGTTTCCTACTCCGTATCACCTACGGACGCATGATTCGTTCGGTGCCCGAACTAAGAATGAAGTGCAACACAATTTGACAGTTGTATCTACTCCCGATGTGTTTACTTCATGGAAGTAGTAAGTATACTTAGTATACAATAGGAATGTGCACTTATGAAGAAAAACGGTCTAAGCGAGATAGTTAGGGTGGAGCAACTCATCTCGCTCTATTAGAGTGACCATGATTTTTGTCGTCAAGAGAGACCATGTCAGTTTTATGTTATATGACAGGATTTGTGAAATTAGTTTATTTTTCTTTCTACTAAAGAAAAATATTTGCAGTAAGCATAGGCACTGTTGTTGTAATTGCATCTTGCCGTCTGTCGCATAAAAATTGGTAAAAGCGTTGAACTGTTGATAATGAGATAAATATATTTATGTGATAAGCACAAGTGTTTGTGTTGTTCTGGGAGTATGTTATAATAATAATATAAGCCTTTATCCAGACAACTATTGCATTAATTTAACATTGACGACTCTGGTGAGTCGATGACACCGACAACTTGGTCTGTTTGCCCAGCTTTGGCAAAGGCCTCCTCCAATTCTTTCCACTCTCTCCGGTTTACCGCTTTTCTAGTCCATGTTTTCCCAGCTATTGCCTTTATTTCGCCTTCCCACCTTCGAAACTATCTACCTCGTTTCCTCTTTCTATTTCTAGGATACCAAAATACAATATTTTTGTTCCATTTTTCAGTGCCTCTTAATATGTGACCTGTCTTTTCTGTGTTTTCTTATTCTAGTTGTGACGTTTTCTATTTTTGTCCGTTTCCTAATGGTTTTATTGTTGATTTTGTCCAATTTCTTTATATTCAACATGCTTCTCTCCATTGCTGTCTGGCATGTTTCTAGTTTCTTGATTGCGCTTTAGTAAGTGCCCAAGTTTGGGAGTTTCATAAGTATGTACCAAAAAATATGCATTATACCATGTCTAATGCGCTAAAGAGGGCACCACCGAAGTGTAGTGCGCGATGGCGCCCAGACGTCCACTGTCGTCTCAAAAAGTCAACTGGTCGTTCGTAATCATCAATAAATAATTATAGTCGACATAACTAATATTTTTAATTGTCGTCAAAACATACATGTCCTTTTAAAGTCTGACATAATTTGAAAACATTGTCACCCGAAAGGCCCCTCAACCCACCATTTGTGACGTAAATTTAAATTATATTATTGGTTGACTCGGTCCCGTGTACCGGGATTTTCAGTCTTAGATTTTGCAATAATTAACTTTAAACATAAATACTACTAACATTTTCAGCAAAATGAATAATCATGATTATTTAAAGTATAAGTAGTTTGGTTATTAAAATACATTTATAATAAAACAAAGGCATCTTATAAATAACAAAGCTCGTTTATTAGTATATACGATTTCACTTAAATAATAAAAAAACAAAATAATAAAAAACAACAGTTAAACAGTGAAATAGTTGGAATTTTTCGATACGTCCGGTCTCGTAGACATTTACGTTACCATTGGTGGGTTAAGTTTGTAACCTGTGAGTGGATTTGTTAGAGCCAGTATATGATTAATTTCCACATCCTTTATACGCAACACCTTTTCACTATTTTATACATTCTTCACAAATAAAATAACAACAAAAAATCACGGAACGAAAATGACGCGATGTCATTGCCATTGTTTTAAAGTTGTCATATCAAAATTTCAAAACTAACCATAAACCTAAAAAGTTCTATTATATTTCAAGAATTTACTTAAAAAAAATACTTTTGACTTTTCTTATCTTTATTTCATAAAAAGATATTTTACGCAGTAGTTTATCTAGCAATGTATAACTCTATAATATTTTTTGGATCAGATACCCTAGCCTCGTGGCAAATCTACTAGACGATTTGAAAATTCTTGAATGGCAATTTATTAAAACGAGACACAATCCCCTACCCTAACCTCTCTATCTGACCGTAACGTATTTCGGCTTAAATATAAAGTTTAATAGATTGCAATAAGGTCGGTTTTACGTTGAGTTGTTGAGCCGAGTACGCATTCCGGATGTAAACGAAGTTTGACATACTAGTTCCATGGTTTACTTATCCGAAAAATGTAACCTGACACTTGTTTTAACGGATCGTTACGTCTGGGCTACTTTCGGACGGGCCCGTTACATCGTTGACGGAGAGGGAGTAGACCCTAACCTCTACTCCACCGCGAGTTAACTCGTCAAGTCGACATTTTCCTTCACATTCCAAATTTACGTCTTAAGGTGAGGTTAGAAGACGCAGGTTCGAGTCCTGCCCGCCTGTCGATTTCTTCCATAATTAAAATAACTGGTATTATAATAATATTAGCGTGGAAAATGCTTAAAAAAATACAAAAAGATAATGCAATAATCTATATTAAAAAGCTGAAGAGTGTTTGTTTGGTTGAACGTGCACACCTCAGAAAATACTGGTCCGATTTGAAAAATTATTTCTGACGTGAACTGTTGCTTGATATTATGCTCTCAGAAACTGTATCTTACCCGAATTATCAACAAACAACGCACCACTTTTTAAATCTCTGTCATAACATCACGCCTGTATTTCATAAGGGGCTAAGCAGAGGTGTATGAGGTGTGTATAATATGGAATAAACAACCTAATGGCAGTAAAAAGCTTTCAAGTGTGACGTCACATCCTATGAGGATTTCATAAAAGACCATCTGTGCAGATGCAGAAAAGTGTTGATTATCAGAACATACATTGTTCTTTTTAATGAAGGAAAAATCGGCGGGCGGGCAGGATTCGAACCTGCGTGTTCTGGTTCGGTACACCAGACGCTTTGACCACTAAGCCACCGCGAACCCCGCTAGGCCAGTCGAAATCTTCCTTCACATTCTAATTTAAAAATAACTTGTAATCTTAGCATGGAAAATGCTTAAAAAAATACAAAAAGATAGTTAATAGGTAAGGTGGCATCATACGACGTCGAACTAGCTGTAAAGTTAGTCGTGTCGGTTGTGAAGCATTCACAATAGATGTCGCTACACCTTTAAGACGTAAATTAGAATGTGAAGGAAGATTTCGACTGGCGAGCGGGGCCCGCGGTAGCTTAGTGGTCAAAGCGTCTGGTGTACCGAACCAGAAGACGCAGGTTCGAATCCCGCCCGCCCGCCGATTTTTTCCTTCATTAAAAATAACTTGTAATCTTAGCACGGAAAATGCTTAAAAAAATACAAAAAGAGAATATATTGTTCTATGGGAAAGCTTGGGATTGGGAACTAGCGAATCACTATTCTCTAATTCCCAATGTTTCGATTTCATCGTCAACGCGTCTATATTTCAAACAACTGCTGGGAATGTCATAGAATATCAATAACACTTCTCGATCTGAGATTTTTAATTTAAAGCGTGCGGTTTATAACATCAGAGGAAGCAGGTTCTGAACTGTTTGAGATCGATTTCATTAAACTTTATGATATTAGCAATAGTTTAGTGTTGCGGAAGTGAAATAGATTTTTTTAAATGGAAGTCAACCCCAACATTGGGGAACAGTTAATTGGAAGATGTATGGTTATGAAGCCCAGCTGTGGGCTCTAATATTATAAAGAGGAAAGATTTGATTGTTAGTTTGTTTGTACTGAATAGGCTCCGAAACTACTGGACCGATTTGAAAAATTCTTTCAGTGTTAGATAGCCCATTTATCGGGGAAGGCTATAGGCTATATACCATCACGCTACGACTAATAGGAGCGGAGTAGCAATGAAAAATGTTGCAAAAACTGGGGGGAAAGACCACGCGGGCGAAGCCGCTGGCGGGAATATAGTTCAAAATAAAGTCACTATACAATATACGGCGCGCCGTACAAACAACCTTACCTCTATATTATACAATCATAATTATACTTACACTAGCAATATATTTATATTATATTATACAGAAATATATCATTCTTATACAATGTCAGCCCGTAGTAATAAATAGAACTCATTGCTAAACTTCTTCTCTAAAATTTGAGCAAACTTAAAAATATTGTAAGCAATACGAATTGTTCGCAATAAGCTTATGTATATTGGGTATTTTTGTCGGGGTTGTAATGACAGGATTTGTCAACAAAATGCTTTAAACGCCACGGTGTTTCCGGTAGCCTACCTATGTTCCCCCCTTAATTACCAATAACCCTAACAAGTTGCACAGTAAACTTCACTTGCGTTATTCAGGATTTGTCGTTTCGTAGTTCTTATGTAGCTCGATAGATGTCGCTACACACGTTTAAATAATCGTGACAATAGCTGTCTCAGATTCGCGACAAATGGTAAGTTAAAAAAAACTAAATGTGAAGTTTTGAGAATCTATAGCCTAACCCCCTCTCATTCCGAATGGAAGTTTGTGCGTGTGAGTGCGGCTTATGACTACGGGCTGGTCAAACTCTTTGTTATAACCTCTTTTACCAATAAATATTGTTGAACTGTTTTTATGACACAAATACATACATCTTTTGTTTAAAATAATATTATTATATTTGTTGGTAAAAGTGATAAATTATGTTATATGATACAATATTATATTATACTTATACACGGAGGTTGGAAACTGTATATTAAGCCGAAAGGGTATAATATCAATTATAATGAATAACACAGTATGTCCAAATATTTTATTATAAATTCAATAATTTAAAGTAAATATCTGAGTAAGCGTCGTTTGTACACCAAGTGTGCAAAAAATTTGGCGATTTTTTTTATCATGGAAATTCGTAGAACTATATTATTCCTGCTCTAATTTGCAAAAATTGTAGGGAAACGAAAAGGATGGCAATAATATGAGATATGCACCCGCATACTGCACATTTTCGCATGGGTTGCATTCATTTTCGCAGGAAAGGTAATTAAAAAAAACTATATGACACTGGCGCTCGCTCGACACTTTATAAATTATTATTTTCAGGGAACATACCATCACGCCTGTATTCCTCGAAGGGTTTGGCAGACGTGTACTAACCATTCTTCAGTATGTTTAGGTCCCATGTAATAGGGAGCGAGCCTATAGCCATCAAGCGGGCACAACTGAGAACTGTATCTGTTCGACTGGGGAATTGTACCGAAGCAATCGAGCCGAGTCGACCACGAGGCAGTCGGTTCTACTATAATATTCAGATAACCACACATCTCGTAGAATAGTTAGGGAGCGTCCATAAGTTACGTGAGGCGTTTAGGGGGGTTAGGGGGTCGAGCCGAATCTCACGTATGGGAGCGGGGTACTCAGCAAATATCATGTAATTTTTCAGCAAGAAATAGTGTAAAATTACGAGAAAATATAAGTCTCCTCTCAAATATAGTTAACGAAAAAATCAGGAAAATCAATCAATCATTAATTAAATTTATGGACCTTATCATCGTGGACACTGTAACACCCTTTGTTATCAACACACTGTCTCCAACCAACTCTGTACAGTGTATATTACCTATATGATACAGTAATATTATTCTTATGCGATGAGATCATAGGAGTGGATGGGACTAGGAGGGGGAGGGAGGGGGGACACTCTCTAGTACAGTTTGTGTATACGAACGATGGCGGTAGTCAGAAAATCGGTAAAGTTTTAAATAAACAATTGAGTAGATTTTATTTACAGTGTGGTCAAAATAACTGGGGGGCGAGACAAGTTGCATTTTGACATTCGAATCGACAAACAAAATTTAGTGAAATGACACAAGCTTTCGACAAATCGGGCTGTCACTAATGTCATTTCCATACATTTTGTTTGTCGATTCGAATGTCAAAATGCAACTTGTCTAGCCCCCCTGTGCGTGTGTGAAGTTGTATTCAAGTGCATGTAAATAACTTTACACAGCACCATCCAGTCCCGAACTAAGTGGAGGTTGTACTATGGATATAACACTTATATTTACTTACTTACATACTTGAAATATATAAGAAACACTCAGATCAACAGAAACACTTACCGCCTTATTAATAAACAAGGTTTAGGCTACGTTATGACACTCATATTGTGTATGTAAGTATTTGTGTTTGTCTGCGTTTCTTATGTATTATAAGTATGTATTTACCAAAAAAAAAGTATATAAGTATTATATCCATTGTCTAGTACTCATAGTACAAGCTCTGTTTAGTTTGGGACTAGATGGTGCTGTGTGAAACTGTCCCAAAGTGAAATCATTTTTGTTAACTTTGGGAACCGCTGTCTAACTCGTTTGTTATTGAATGATTACAATCATTCGTATACACAGAATCATTAAGGCAGAAACCCATCGTGGCGCACTTTATCTACGTGGGTTGATTTGACAACGTGTATCTACTATTCCACCGCAGCACACGCTATACACGAATGTACACAGCATGCATGGCGTTGAGCTACGTGGGCGCCGTGTCCGAGCAAGCCACGCGTGTGTCATGACGTCACTTAGTGCGTAGCGTGGCCGTGGGCTGCGGTGGATACAGCTCCATACATTTTTGTATAATTGAACACAGAGTGAGGGAGTAAGGAGTGGTGGGGGGGAGGCACTCGCGCACAAAACGAGAACGCAACGTAAATAAACCGGCACATTATAGTTACACTTAGTTCGTGGCGGCGACCGCGGCCGGTAGACGCGGGCGGCGCCAGACCGCCGGCGGTCGCTAGCAGTCGCCGGTACAGTACCACTCGGACTGGAAGAGAATAACAATTACATCAATAGTCCGAGTGAATTTGTACATGAAAAATCCTACCAATATTATAAATGTGAAAGTTTGTGAGGATGGATGGATGGATAGATGTTTGTTACTCTTTCACGCAAAAACTACTGAACGGATTTGGATGGAATTTGGCACAGAGATAGATTATAGTCTGGAATAGCATATAGGCTACTTTTTATCCCGGTAAAATGTATGGTTCCCGTGGGATAGCGGGTGAAGCCGATTTCTCCGATTTTTACGGCTAAGTTAAAGTTAGCTAGTGCCAACTTCAACCCGGACAATAAGTTTGGCGCGAACTGTAATTTCGTATTTATAATATTAGTAAGAATAAATCGTCATGCATAGTAAGTAGGTAAAGATAAGTACCTGCGTGGGGGCTGCGCCTCACGCGTACGTGTGTCGGCTGCCAGAACTCGAACCCGAGTACGACGGCTCCAGTCTGCGACAAACAATATTCTACATAACGACTCGACGAAGGTAAACAAATAAAAAATATGGTATAATAAGAAACACTGTATAATAAGAACGACTGTATAATAACAGCCAAGGTATAAAAACAACCATGTCATAATAAGAATCACTGTATAATTAGAATTACTGTATAAGTAAAACTACTGTATTTAAGTAGAATCACGGTATAATATAAACCATTGTATAATATAAACCACTGTATAATACGACCCACTGTATAATATGAACCACGGTATAATATGAACCACTGTATAATACGACCCACTGTATAATATGAACCACGGTATAATACGACCCACTGTATAATACGACCCACTGTATAATATGAACCACGGTACGATACGAACCATTGTACAATATGAACCACGGTATAATACGAACCACTGTATAATACGAACCACTGTATAATAAGAACAACTGTATAATAGGCTACGTCAGATATTCTCTTCTGTGACAGCTGCTTTATGTCATCATGACGTCATGGGATCTGTTGCGGCTTTAAAACTTCACCACACCAGAACAACGCCCACGATGAGGTCACTTGAGCCTATCATGTGACCTACAGCAGCTGTCATCTCTCATCTGTCATTAATTTGATGAATATCAAATGTAATAGTTAGTAATAGCAGACCTGCAGTCTCGATGCGCGTGGCGCGACGGCTCCCGCGGGCTGGGGGGCGAGCGGGGCGAGCGGGGGCTGCGGGGGCTGCGGGGGCTGGCGGGGCTGCTGGCGCCCGAGCCCCGCGCCCCGCCCCGCGCCGCCACGTGCACGCGGCTCACTGCAAACAACAACAACAGTATCACACCCGCAACATACAGCTGTGTTTAATGGTTCCAATCGAAGTCTTTATTACAGAGGTGACAAACGAACATGGATATCAACGACATTGTGTTGTGACTCTTAAATATGTGTATGCTCTTTTCTTGAAGGCAATTGGAAAATGTTGTTCAAAAAGGCACTTTTAATAACATTTTCCTATACTTGGAATAGTGCTAAGTTAATTCAATAACGGCTATCGTTTTTTGTATCACCAGATAGCGCCACTGTTGAATAAAGTTCTAAAGTGTGGCTATCAAAGATTATTAATACGCGCGTGAAAACAAAGTTTACATGTAAATCATTATCTAATACAATAGAACTGTTGCATAAACATAATTATCGGCCATGCCGTGTTACGCAGTTCCAAAGTTGGAAAAAAGGAGGACATATATTCAATTTTGAACCTCTTCTTTTAAATCATTTAATCTGAATTATTCACAACATTATTTTAATTACCATACTAATATTATAAAGTTGAAATGTTTGTTTGTTTATGTGGTTAAACGCGTTAATCTCAGGAACTACAGGTCCGATTTGAAAAATTAATTCTGTGTTTGATTGCCCGTTTAACGAGGAAGGCTATAGGCTATATATCATCACCAGTGATCGGCGTAGGTAGTGCTATTTTCGGTCAATGACCCTGAATGATTATGTTAATATGGACATGTCCCGGGATTTTCGGGGTTCACGGAAATATTTTTCGGAATGTTGATGTAAATGAAGTTATACTGTTAAAGATACCATGAATATGCACTGCGTCATATCAGACTACTTATTTCTGGTTTAACTTGTCCTGCACAGTGCTGTTTGCCATATTACTTACTGGTCAATAGGTAGGTCTGATTATACCCGAAACAGGTGGCATGATATGTCGTCATGTGTACAACTACAATTACTTTACAATTGCTCGTCAATGTGATATAAATTAGTATGTAACATGTATGCCGGGATTTAGACGGCATATCCATGTTAAGTTAACGGTCACTAATTCCCGTGAATAGCACTACCTACGCCGATCTCTGATCATCACGCTACGACCAATAGGAGCGGAGTAATAATTTAAAATGTTGCAAAAACGGGGAAAAAATCAACTTCGAACGAAATCGCGGGCAAAAGGTAGTTAGAAATAAGCCCGCGTAGTCATTGCTGAGACCTCACGCGACAGAAGCGCTCTAGCGGCGGATTCATACGCGATAGCTCATTGATCGAAAACGTCAATGATATAAATGATCGTAGATATAATATACTCACGCGCTAGGTGCTGCGGTGTGGGGGTGTGCAGCTCAGTCAGTCGCTGCGGGGACGCGCTCGACCTACTCCTGCTGCCTGCAATGTACATACATATATAATTATATACATTCAACATTAGGTATCCAAGGTGGAACCGCTCAAACGTCGTGGCAAGGTGTCACTCAAGGTCAACAATAAAATAAGCTAGGTCATTCATGTAGAAAATGATCGGTTATTACAGATATTGACATTTTTGAAAGCGCAGTGTATTGCTAACAACGCAATTATAGCGTTTCGCGGTGAATGTTATCGCACGCGCTATCCGAAATAATGTTTTTTTAATTATAAATCTAATTTGGGTAAATAAAAATAATGTTTTTTTACACGTTCAAGTAAAAAAAAAACAGCAGAAAAAATTGAAACAATGATGAAAAAAGTTACGGAAAATTTTAACGCAGGGGGTATCATGTACTGAACTCATGGTATTCGGATGTGCGCCGATGTGTCTTCCACCTTGTATATGAGACGACAGCGCCACCTGGTGGCACTGAATAGAACTGGAGACGTCTTGCGAGTTGTCAAACGTCTAGCTGTTGGCCAGTTGTGAATGTAACTGTCAGCAGTGCGTTTGTTGAGGCATTCACTTGCTCTCAGAACGTTAGAATTCGTGACAATCATATATTTAACACAGACACAGATATAGGTTGTGATGTGTTCGTACCGTGCGGCTGGTGTGTGGGCGCGTGCAGCGCGTGCGCGTGCGCGTGCAGGTCGCGCGCGCGCGGGGGCGGCAGCGTGGCCGCGCCCGGGGCCGCCCCCGCCGCCCCCGGGGCGCCCCCGCCGCGCGCCCCGCCCAGCAGCAGCGGCGCCGCGCCTGCCGCCGGCCGGGAGGACGAGTAAGCTGCGATATAAGCCATATTGTTAACATAACATCAAGACGCCCATCACCCTATAATACCTATGAAAAGGGACAGTAAAGGTTCCGTTATTATAGATTAAATTAGACATTATAAATTGGATATTATTTCATCATTATAACACGGGAAAATCCGTAGTCATCTTAATAAAACTTTATAAAAAATTGGAATGACGTTGACATTTTAAATTACAACTTTAACTCTTGAAATACAACTTTCAAATTCAAATTCAAATTTAAATTCAACTTTTCACAATTGAAATTACTACTTTGACACTTGAAATTACTACTTTCACATTTGAAATTACTACTTTGACCTTGAAATAACTGCATTGCCACTTCACAATAACATAATCACGCTTGTACTCCCCAAAGGGGCAGGCAGAGGCATACTAATGTACACCCACAATTCTCCGGTATGTTTAGATCCCATGTAAGAGGCGAAGTTATTGCCAACAACCGGACACAAATCCAGACTCCGAGCTGTTACTAGGAATTTCACAGAAAACCAAACAACACTGTTTAACCCGGGGATCGAACCCAGGACTTGTAGCGTAGCAGTCGCGCTTGTGACCACTAGACAAACGAGAAAGGCACAATATCACAGTGATATAATATTGATTAAAGCAAAAGTATTATAATAATAATAATAAATGTAAATACGTCACTACAATTTACAAAAAAATAAAAATATTGTTGGGGTTTTCGACATTGTCGACACTCCAGTTATGTGTTAGATAAATAATGCACACAATAAAAACTATTCAGTAAAAGAGTTTAATAGATAAAAGTTCACCTACGCGTATGTTAAGTAGTCTGAGCCGCACTTTACGTATTTGTTACTAGCTTTCCGCCAGCGGCTTTGCCCGCTATCCCACGGGAACCATACATTTTACCGGGATAAAAAGTAGCCTATGTGCTATTCCAGACTATGTTCTATATCTGTGCCAAATTTCATCCAGATCCGTTCAGTAGTTTTTGCGTGAAAGAGTAACAAACATCCATCCATCCATCCTCGCAAACTTTCACATTTATAACATTAGTAGGATTAGTTAGGTATTGACACATACGACTAAAGTTAATTGTTTACGAACGCATACAATGCTATTCGCTGCATGAGCATTTGGCTCGTACAAATATAATGTATCCGTTACCTCTGATGACGGAGAGCTCGATGGCGGCGCGCAGCTCGTCGTCGTCGCTGCGGCTGCGCAGGCACGACATCGCCTGCAACACCCGTGGATACAACACGCGTTACACTCACGCGGACGCTGTTTCGGGGCATTGTGTGTGTGTGGGGGGGTGGGGGGGGAGTATAATGTAATGTAGTGTGTGTATAGTGTAGTGCAGTGTAGTGTCTGTATAGTGTAGTCTACCTCTTCGTGTCGATGGTACGACTTTTTAAAACTAAATTTGGTGTGCTCAAAACTTCGCCACTTCCACAGCATTGTCAGTGGCAGCGCAGAGATCGCTTTGATTGCATGTTGTGGGGCATAAAGGACTATAAATAAATAAATAAATATTTTGGGGACATTTTTACACAGCACCATTTAGTCCCAAACTAAGCAGAGCTTGTACTATGGGTACTAGACAATGGATACAATACTTATATACTTCTTTTTTGTAAATACATACTTATTATACGAGAATTGTAGCGTGTGTAGTGTAGTGTGTGTGCAGTATATGTATTGTATGCAGTGTACTCACTGGCGTGTGGTCCCGGGCGTGGCGCGCCGCCGCGCCGCCCGCCCGCGCCGCGCGGGACCCTGCGCACGCGCATACACACATTAGCCGCTTGCGACACTAAACTAAAAGCATCTTGCACAACAGCGCTTAAAACAATAATATTACATTACATATTATTTTTTATTTTTTTTTGTTATTTGGGGGTTTTATCCAACAAGGACATGCCAACCCCATCATACCTTATTACAGTGTTATTCTTATATTTAACATACATATTTACTTAATAACTTGAGTCACAGCTGAGACGCTATACTGATCAATCAACATAATTTTTTGGCTGAATCTGAGTTTGGATTGGATAAGATGCTTTGAATCAGGCAATTTTATGCTTGTTTAAGGGCGGCACTCAGAAACGTCACTTAACCTAATGAATCATTAGCTAATGAGACCCAGTATATCTTAGTACACTGACAACAAACTCTAATATGGAAAAATAGGTCAAGATATAGTAGCCACTGTTTGTTAACGATTCATTAAGGTTAAGTGACGTCTCTGAGTTGGGGTGTAAGTCTGTTAAACATAACATACCATCACGTTAGTATTCCCCAAAGGGGTAAGCAGAGGCATACTATACTCTGCGCGGAACTAGTTGGCCGCGCCTTAGGTATGTGAGCGGCGGGACGGAGGGGCGGGGACATTTGCCTTTGTTCACAGTAACCGCCTCACCCCCGCCCCTACCTAAGGCGCGGCCAACTAGTTCCGCCCGGACTATAGTGTACACCCACAATCATGTCGCCGGTATGTTTAGGTCCCATGTAATAGACAGCGAGCTTATTGCCAAGGCACAAATCCAGACTCCGAGCTGCTACTGGGGATTTCATGGAAAACCCAACAACACTGCTCCACCCGGGATTCAAACCCAGGAGCTCTAGCGTAGCAGTCGCTTGGGACCACCAGATCAACGAGGCATTATTTATTTTAATACTTTATGCACATTACATAATGATGTACAAAAGCGTACTTAATGCCATTAGGCATTCTCTGCCAGTCTACCTTAAGGTAATGCAGAAACAAATCTAGGTAGTAGGTGCACTAACAATAGATAATAGTAACAAGGAATTTAAGAAAATAAGATATCAGAATAAATATATGAGCAAGGAACACAAAATGACGAGATACATAAATATACTATACATCTACACTAATATTATAAAGAGAAAAGATTTGTATTTTTGTATGTAACAAATAAACTCAAAAAGTACTGGACCGATTTGAAAAATTCTTTCCATGTTAGATAGCCCATTTATCGGGGGAGGCTATAGGCTATATATCATCACGCTACGACTAATAGGAGCGGAGTAGTAATGAAAAATGTTGCAAAAACTGGGGAAAAAATTATAAGACCACGCGGGCGAAACCGCTGGCGGGAAACTAGTTAAGTTATAATCGTAAAATAGATACTTTTACATACTAAATATTAATACATTGTAATATTTTTAGTAATAATAGAATTATGATATGATTAGTGATGATATTATTATGTATGTATGTATGTGTGAGCCTGACCGGGTCGCGGCGTGTGGGTGGCGCCGTCGCCCAGGTCCAGCTGCAGCACGCCGCCGCCGCTGTACTCTGCAACACACAAACATCACGCTATATTAATAAAATAATCATAATTAATAATACAATAATCTAATAATCAAACCATATACTGTCCCACTGCTGGGCACGGGTCTCCTCTCAGCATGAGAGAGATTAGTCCATCACGCTGGCCTAATGCGGGTTGGCAGACTTCACATGCCGTCGAGAAAATCTCTCAGACATGTAAGTTTCCTCACGATGTTTTTCTTCACCGTTAAAGCGAGTGATAATTACACACATGATTTCGAAAAGTCAGAGGTGCGTGCCTTGGATTCGAACTCGAGACCTTTTCGAGCGTTTATAGCAGTGTCCGAGGAACCGGTGATTTGGAGCGTGCAGCAGAACGGCAAGTTGGAACAGCCAGTAAGCGGTGTCTCCCATTGCGAGTGTTGCGACAGTAATTAAGGTAATAACAGTGTACAGTTCACGCCAAACTTATTGCCCGGCTTGAAGTTGGCACGAGTTAACTTCAACCCGGCCGTAAAAATCGGAGAAAGAAAAATATTGGATTAAAATGATTTAAAACGACAGCCTACGACTTGAGCTTTAGTTTTTATTTTTTTACAGTCAAATATTTTTCTTATTTCGGCTTGAAGTTAGCTCGTGGCCACTTCAAGCCGGACAATAAGTTTGTCGCGAACTGTATGTGTGCTGACCCCAGGGCGGCGCGTGCCGGAAGTAGTCGCGCGCCGTCAGCAGGTGCGTGTTGGCGTTGGGCGCCATCGCCACGTCCGGCACCGCCGCCGACAGCCGCGCCCCCGCCGCCCCCACCGCCCCCGCCGCCCCCGCCGCGCCCGCCGCGCCGCCCCGCGGGGACGACTCCGACAACGATTGCCTGGGGGACAAAAATTACAACATTTTATTCAAGAAATTATTTATTTATTTAATTTATGATGATAAAGTTGTGCCAAACTTGGAATTTTTGGCATTCAGACTATAAAATAACTTTGAATTTGGTTTTACCTGTTGGAAAACATAATAATATGCGTCAACTGAATTAATTTCATTAAAGTATGAATCCTGAGATAAAGCTTGGCCTACCAATTATATGCAGCCTCTTAGAAACTAGAGATCACCTTAGTTGGTTTCTAATTAAATTCCTTTTATTTCCACGGAAGCGACGCTGCTAACAAAAGTTAGTAGTTTTTTTTAACACTAAGGCAGCAAGCATACGGCTCGCCGGATGGTAACCGGTTACCGTAGCCTATGGACGCTTGCAACACCAGGGACCAATCATTTCACACCCTTTTTGAAGAACCTGTAATGCTGTAATCTCTTGAGAAAACCTTCTACCTTCAGTAGATAATTTTTTAATTTTTTTGTTTTTCTTGTGGGGGGACGAGGTGTGTTGTCCCTCGCACCAAAGGGAGGATCCCCCTCTCAGGCGGTGTTATGCCTGGCGGGCCACTGCCCGACGGTTGATATCGGGCGGTTGTATACAGGAATACTTTTTAAGCAGTGCGCAAAAAAATTTTGGTGACCTACCAAAATTTTTCAGTAATAGAACACATTCCCATTATTATTTAAAAACTTTTTTTTTAATTTTTATCCGGCTTGAAATCAGCAAAATATGGACACTTATCTATTCAGATAGTCGCCGCTCGCCATACCTACGCGGGCGGGTCGAACGAGCGCACAGCTGATGTAGGTACTAAGGCGCGCGCGCTTTGCCGTGCGCTAGCGAGTAAACATAAAATCAGTTTCAATGTAAACATCTTTCGTTAACGATAACTTTGACAATTTGTACTAAGACATCAAAATAACAAATTGGTGTTTAATAAAAGTCGTTTAAGTTTCAATTGACGAAGTTTGCGCACTGAATAAAAAGTATTCCTGTATATGCAAGTTTGCACGGTAAACTTTACTTGCGCGATTCAGGACTTTTTGCTTCTTTCTTACAAGTTCTTATGTAGCTCGATAGATGTCGTTACATTCTACATCATGACAAGCTGTTTACTAACAATAAACCTTGCTTTTGTTCGATAAAGGAGGTCATCGAAATCTGCCCAAATGATGTACCGAAGGTACACATATTGGCAAAAATACCCTGTATTACGCTGGTTAAAACTAGTCGTACTATTTTTTTAATGTTAACTGGGCGATGAGAAAAAAAACTTTTTAATTTGAGTAATATCACGCCATTACGGCAGATTAATATCAGTTTCATAGTGTTTCATAGTAATGTTGACTGGGGGATGAAACTTCTAATTTGAGAAAAATCACGGCATTTTAGCACACTATTATCTGCTTCGTAATGATTTCCTAGTAAAAACTGTCAGTGTCAGTTTCGGAATGTCAAACGCAAGCCATTACTGCAGATTAATATCAGTTTCATAGTGATTTCATGGTAAAATCTATCAACTTGACAGCTGTCATGTACCTCCGGTACAAATTTAGGCTGAGTTTTATGGCCTTTTGACAAACTTCTTTATCTGTAATAATATTAGTCACAGTTTAGCCTTGCCAATATAAAAAGATTTATTGCCACACAAAACAACACGTGCAATTCAGCCATACACACAACTTATAACAAATACGATTTTTTTTTTAAAAATACTAAAATGTAATGACCATTGTACAGCGCGCCGCAGGTGTGACAATGAGGTTGACGCTCAGCATAATGCTGGATGTGACGTGAGCCACAACTACGCAGGTTTTGAGTGACTACCTCGATGACGTAACGAACGGGAAGCCAACATGACATTTACATCTACAAATAAGTAGTAGATAACCTATAGATAAAATATAAATAACAGTACTTAACTTTACTTACTTAATAATAACATGCACACACAATTATATAATTTAGTCTACACAAGTTGTCTTGTGAGTGATAATTGATTTGTGCTTGACTCATTTTTTTATATTTTGTCTCGCTCCCACCCGGAATCACTGGTTACGGTTACAGACCACTGCACTGCCTTGCCTACATAATGAGCCGGGGCCGCCCGGCTTTTTTGCTGGGAAGCTTTCACTTTCTTTGGCAAAAGCAGTTGATAAATAAATATAGTACCTGTGTTGCGTGGCGTCGGGTCGCGGCAGGTCCCGCCGACAGGTGCCCGGCCGGGAGCTGTCTGCAAATACACACAACACAATATTATCTTTACTAATATTATAAATCGTTGGTCTAGTGGACCCAAACGCGACTGCTACGCTAGAGGTCCTGGGTTCGATCCCCGGGTCGAGCAGTGTTGTTGGGTTTTCTGTGAAATTCCCAATAGCAGCTCGGAGTCTGGATTTGTGCCCGGTTTATGGCAATAGGCTCGCCCCCTATTACATGGGACCTAAACATATCGGCGAAATGTGGGTGTACAATATACATTAGTACGCCTCTGCCTACCCCTTCAGGGAATATGGGCGTGATGGTATGATGGTATGTATGTAATATTATAAATGCGCAAGTAACTCAAACATTTTTCTTTCTCCGGTTTTTAAAGCCGGGTTAAAGTTAGCTCGTGCCAACTTCAACCCGGACTATAAGTTTGGCGCGAACTGTAAGTAATACAGTGTAGTAGTTACCCATAGGTATGTGTAGCGTCCTGACGGCGGCGCCGCAGCGCAGCGACCCGCTGCCGTGCAGCGCTCTACTGCAAAAAAAAACAAACATTTATTCAACTCCAATTATTTGAAGGTAGTTACATCTATACTTATATTATAAAGCGTAAGTTTATTTGAACTAAGAAAGCTTTTATTCAGACGGACAGACAGACACAAATACATATACAACAAATTCTGATACATTTAAAGTATAACCTAAATTAAAAATTTAGAAAACCCCCGACACGAAATGTAATTTGCTAATTTGTGGTGGCGGCCATCTTGGATTTGAAATTTGTCATAGTGTATAGTATTCTCCTAGTTGAGCCCTTTCATTTGATATCCATATTGAGGGAGTTGTGAAAAAATTAGTAATCTGCTATTTTGTGGCGGCGGCCATCTTGGACCGATTTTCATCAAACATAGCTAAGAACACTCCCGACTAATTCATCTTTCAAATAAAAAAAAAACAAATCAAAATCGGTTCATCCGTTAGAGAGCTACGATGCCACAGACAGACACACACACAGACACGTCAAACTTAATAACACCCTGTCGTTTTTGCGTCGGGGGTTAAAAATTAGGTAGGTACATGTAACAAGGGAAATACAAAAGAAAGAACGTTGTCGTCATGTCCGAATGGGTTACCAACTCAGCACTGCTGGGTATCAAGTGCCCAAGGCTGGTTTTCACTTTGTTTGTTTGAACGCGCTAATCTCAGGAACTACTGGTCCGATTTGAAAAATTCTTTCAGTGTTAGATAGCCCGTTTAACTAGGAAGGCTATAGGCTATATATCATCACGCTACGACCAATAGGAGCGGAGTAGCAATGAAAAATGTTGCAAAAACGGGGGAAAAAAGCTATCAAGACCACGCGGGCGAAGCCGCTGATGGGAAGTAATAAATAAAAACGAAAGCTCAAGTCTGTCGTTTTAAATAACTTTCCTCGATTTTTACGGGCGGGTTGAAGTTAGCTCGTGGCAACTTCAAGCCGGCCAATAAGTTTGTCTTAAGTTGCAGGTACCTGCAGCAGTCGAGCGCGGGATGTTCCTCCGGCCAGCGGTCGCCGTCGCCGTCGAGCGGCTCCCGCTGCCGGTCCCGTGAGCTCACCGACTCCCAGTCTTCGGCATCTCTCTCCCTGAAACATACACACATTATCAGGACCTAGCTTACCGCCAGCAGCTTCGCAAAAACTTGACAAATGATATACTAAAATCTTCCTCGAGAACCACTCTATCCGTTGGTGAAAACAACATGAAAATCGGTGAAGTAGTTTTTAAGATTATCGGGAACAGACAGACAGACGCGGCGGAGGACTTTGTTTTATAATGTATGTGATATTGTACAAATACACAGTTAGTTGGTATATTTAGGTGCCATGCTATGGGGGCGAGCCTATTGATTCTCCAAAAAACACAATACCAACAAAACTCGACCTTATCACTCCGAAATACAACTTAGAGCTATTAATGAATACTAACAGCTATACCATGAGAATTACAACAGGTATAGGAAACATATTGAAAATTTCATATAAAAATAACAACACTGTTCGAAACAAACACAATAATACTGTCCGACCTGGGAATCGAGCGTATCTAACAGTCACATTTACGATTTTATAAGTCAATTTTATAATAGTATAGATGAGGCAGATAGTCAGCGGAGGGGGGCAAGTAATACAATCCATTGCACAGTAATCACCTGTCGCTGTCCAGGTCAGCTAGCAGCAGGTCTGCGCATGCGTCGGGCAGCGACATCTCGCGGACGGCGCGCAACGCTATCTGTAAGTAATTATCCAAGTTATTCATACACTTATAATCGAGACCGCAGCCGGTAGCGGTCGTGTTCGTGTGACCGCAGCCGGTAGCGGTCGTGTTCGTGTGACCGCAGCCGGTAGCGGGATTTACTAAGACGTGTGTAGCAGCGCGTGTGACGTCATAATACGTCACATTTATGTGAGTGTACTGGCCAGTAAAATATATATTATCATTGCAATTATTATTTACTTAACCTTTTTATCTATTAATGCGTACTTAGAGCGGTTACGTCATTTTTACGTCACCAAGATGGCCGTCAGGCATATTATCATTTATCGGGCTTATACATAGGCTACGGTAACTGCTTACCATTAGGCGGGTCGTATGCTTGTTTGCCACCTTAGTGATATGAAAAAAATGTTGGGCTATAGTAACATGGACAGGATTCGTAATGATTACCTGTTTGTAGACAGTCATCTTGTCGGCGGAGTGCAGCGCGAGCGCGCGCGCGGCGGGCGGCGCGGCGCGCAGCAGGCGGGCGCGCGCGCGCAGGCCGCCCAGCACGCGCGGCGACACGCAGGCGCGCGCGCAGCCCCCCGCGCCCGCCCCCGCCCCCGCGCCCGCGCCCTCCGGCTCGCACGCGCGCGGGGACCGACCCCCGTTGCGCGCAGCCGCTACCTGCAACACCGGATATGACGTCACTCTAACACACGAGGTATACTTAAAAAAATCGCATAAAGCACACTATAAAAACTTTCTTATATACCGTTATAAAAAATACCTTAGCTATTTTCGATCTTATGAATCAGAATCAGGAACCGAACACATTGGTGAAGAAAAAGAAAATAATTTTTTTTCGTTATTTTGTCGTTACAATGTCCGAAATATTCTAAAACGATAGAGAGCCTAAAAAGTGAATGACCTTAAGGTAAGTGCTCCCGCATGGTCGGCCGTACACTCATAGGCATCTTTACTTAGATAAATGTGCGAAAACGTTTCACTATCACGCACACACACACACTACCCAGCGCAGGCGACGCGGGCGCACGGGGTAGAAATACTAGGAGCGGCGGGCGGGGGCAGGGGGCGGGCCACGGGCATGCCGGAACTCCGGAAGTAAACAGTTTCCGAAAACCTGTGACGCGAGCGCACGCGTGTCGGTAATTGCGCTCGCGACAATTTTTTACGTAAACCGCGCACGGGCGTTATTTAAAATGTACAGTAACCGCGAATATTACGAGATGGTGCGAGTGTACATACAAAGTGGTGAGAGTCTCTACGAGGCACGTAGACTTTACGAAGCTGAGAGCATCCCTCGGTTACGGGCTCAAGGAATTGTTAATGCAACAGTTCCTCACGCGATGTTACACAGTACTTAGTGAATACGTTAATCGTTGGATAGGCCTTGGCGGACCCGTGGCTTGGCCTCCTAGGTCACCGGACTATACACCATGTGGTTTTTTTTTGTGGGGTGAAATTAAACGTTACGTGTATCATGACGATTAAACAAAAGCCAGAGTACTGTAAGTTATTTCTCATGTTGATTATTTGTTAATTTTTGTACGCTGATTGCATTTTTTTAAATACGCCTGAATGCATCATAAAAGTATGAAAGGAAAATTGCACCTTATTACAGATGCATAGGTTAGATAATTGAATAGCGCACGGTGCGCATTTAATCTACACAGCGCTACTGCGCGCCCGCGCCGCGCCGACACGAGCGGGGGGCGGGGCCGCTCGAATACAAGTAATAAATAGGTAGGTACGGCAGTACCGTAGGCCTCGGTTGTTGACCCCCGTGCGGTGGCGAAAAAGCTAGTGGTTTTTAGGCTAACCTGGATACGCTCTAGTGTTTTATTTTTATTAATTAAATTAATTAAATTAAATAAAACGACCAAAATAAAATTTTATTTTAAATTTAGAGCAGGTTTTTGTAAAATAGCTAAGGTATTTCCTATAACCCTGTATTATATCGATTCGCAATAAGATATCTTACGTTTTAAAAATATACTTTTCAAGTATAAATTGACGTCGCATTGTGTCCAAATAGATTAGCGTTTTGTATTGTGAGCCTATAGATGTGTATGAGTAAAAGCTATCTATATCTATACAAGGTGAAAGGGACATCGACGCACATACGAATACCATGAGTTCAGTAGATGATCCTGGACCCCCCTGCGTTGAAATTTTCCGTAACTTTTTCATCAATTTTTCAATTTTCTCTGCAGTTTTTTATTACTTGAACGTGTTCAATATCATTATTTTATTTACCCAAATCATATTTATAATAAAAAAAACATTATTTCATTTATTTCGAATCGCGCGCGCGATAACATTCACCACGGAGCGTTATAATCGCGTTTTTAGCAATACACTGTGCGCTCAAAAATTTCAATATCTGTAATAACCGATCATTTTCTGCATGAATGACCTAGGGCATCGTCGACAGACCGACAGACGTAAACAGTAAGAGCCGCACTGACCATGTACAGCGTGTCGGGTATCCGCTGCAGGTACCGCTCGCGCCGCGCCCGCGCCAGCTCCGCCTCGGGCACCGCCTGGTCCTCTAGTAATGCCTGCAAACAACAAGTATAACACTTTTAGTATTTCTACCTGCCTATACGTGTTGAAACAAGCACAATTATCCTAAAATGACGCTCTCTGCCCACAGACATAAATATCCCGGAGTGACGCTCTCTGCCCACAGACATAAATATCCCGGAGTGACGCTCTCTGCCCACAGACATAAATATCCCGGAGTGACGCTCTCTGCCCACAGACATAAATATCCCGGAGTGACGCTCTCTGCCCACAGACATAAATATCCCGAATAACGCTCCCTGACCCACTGACGTAGCTATACCGGAGTGACGCTACCGTACATAAGCATAACTATTGTAGTGACTCTCCGCTCATAATACTGCTTGTGATCACCTACAGGCGCACTATGACGGGATAGCGTACCTTGACCTCGTCGAGGTAGGGCAGGAAGCAGCGCGGCGGGCGGTAGGCGCCGCGCGCCAGCCAGGCGGCGGCCGCGCCCGCGCCCTCGCCGCCCGCCGCCGGCACGATGCCGCGCCGCACCACCTGCCGCACACCGCACACTTGTACATACATACATATACATATATTGGCTGTAAGATGGTCTATTTGGAAAATACGTTATCTTTATATAAAACAAAGTCGGGTTTGTTACAACACTTATAACTCGAAAACTGCTGGACCGATTTTTATGATTTTGGATTTGTTGGATTTGTCTCCGCTCCGAATAATAAAATAACAAAAAAAAACGGGGTTCAAACTGCGGCAAAGAGCTAGTAAATAAATAAATACAGAAATCGGTACGCGACGGTACGGGATGTGATCAATTTTAATACCTCATTGTACTGTAGCAATGCTGTTTTTGTTGAAATGATTTAGCAATGGATATCGTTTTTTGTCTCACCAGATGGCGCCATTGTTGTGTGAATCAGAGATAATCAGATGAGTTTTCGCAAGAGAAACAGTGAGACAAAAGAGCAGACAACATTTTTGGATTATGTGTTGTTAGCTATGTATTAACTTTATTCAATATTGTATCTGTTTGTTTCCCAAAGAAAGAAAGAAATAAATAAATAAACATTTTGTCGTGACGCGCATGTTAAGCCCGGCAAGTGTGAATGACTAATTACATAGTCAAAAATTTCAGTGATTTCCGTAGCTATCTACTACGTCGTAGCAGTCTACGGCGTAGTGCTACGGCGTAGTGCTACGGCGTAGCAGGTGACGCACCTGTTGCAGCAGGTCGTGGTCGGGCGGCAGGTGCTCGAGGCGCAGGTGCGGCGCGAGCGGCGCCAGCGCGTCCCGCAGCGCGGCGTCGCCCGCGTCGCGCCGCCGCCCGCCGCGCCGCGCCGACTGCGCCCGGCACCACACCGCGCTCGACTCTGCCACAACAACGCACACATTCAGACCGCTGACGGTAGCTAGCCGCAGTACAGACCGCTGGCGGTAGCGCGCACCTCGTGGCGGCTGAGCGGCGCGCGCGCAGGCGGCCCAGCGCAGCAGCGCGCGCAGGGCCTGCGGCTCGCTGGCCTGCAGGAAGGGCGAGGCCAGCGCGTCCGCCAGCGCGCCGGCCGGCACGCGCCCGCACGCGCTCGCCGACATGATGGCCGGGAACTCGTCGCGGAGGTACCGCATCGCTTGTCTACAGACATACATGTAACAAAATCACTAACTTCAAATAATTAGGACTATATGGTACAAAGGTACTTCTTCATCAACAACCCATATACTGTCCCACTGCTGGGCACGGGTCTCCTCCAGTACGAGAGGGATAAGGCTATAGTCCACCACGCTGGCCTAATACGGGTTGGCAGACTTCACATACCGCTACTATAGTGTAGCGACATCTATCGAGCTACATAAGAACTTGTACGAAAGAAGCAACAAATCCTGAATCGCGCAAGTGAAGTTTACCGTGCAAAACTTGCATATATACAACCGCTCGACATCAACCGTCGGGCAGTGGCCCGCCAGCAGGCTTACTCTTGAAAACAATTCCGATCCATTGGCATTGGGATTATGACGTTTCGTACTCTTGAAGGCAACACTAGCGCCATATTGGCTCAATATTGAGCGATTCTTGGGTGAACTAAAAATGATTGGCCAATGCCGCCAATACCGTACTCTTGACGCCGTTTTGACAGCTCCGTATTGAATTAGAATTGTGTTTGGAATTGGGATTAACACAATAGCGTACGAGTAACTTTTTTGGTATTGTGAAGGTGCTTTCTATCGGTTTTACTGTGTTAAAAGTGTAAAGTTTTAAATAAAAATGGCTCGACTTGCTCTTCCATACCTCATGCTTCGTGCAGCTCATAGAAATAAGCTAAAACAAAGAAGAAATGAGCGTCGTATTGCACGTTTTATGGACAATGCTTTTTCTATGGGTGACGATGAAATGGTGCTGTAAATAAGTATGAACAATAAAAAAACAAATTCAACAAAGTAAAGAAACAAAAATGTTCAGGGTAGAGATCCACTTGAGTGGGATGCTTGAATTAGACCCAAGTGATTGTTACAAAAAAATGTGTCTGCCCATTGACTTATATAGTATTTATATCAATGTGTCTGCCACATTAAAATATCATATCACATCACAACATGTGGCCTAAGAATTACTAAAGTTGAATAATATTTTCTTTCTAATAATTCAACTCATTTTAGCTGTAAAAAAAAAACGTATTTAGCTGTAAAAATAATAAAATTAAAAAGAAAGTGTAATTCAAAAGAATATATATCAACTGTCCACTTCACTGACACTTATTAGAAAAATAGATAGTCCTAAAACAATAATAAAATCCCTGAATCAAAGTTTAATAGTTTAAATAAACATACCTTAAAGTTAGCTAAGTAGGTATAGGTTCATACAATCCACCAGCAACACAGTAACTCAACAAATAAAGCACTTCACATAATCCGAAACGAGAGGAGGCCCTTATCTTTTAATATAAACAGAGGCCAGCAAAAACTTTGAGTTAAAATTTCAAAACTCGTGCCTACTCAACATGCCACGCTTTTTTTATTGAAGGCAGGCAAAGAGCGCAAAATATACAGCCAGAATTGTGTATTTTTCTTATAATTTACGTCTTAAATACTGAAATACGAAAGAATATTAACAATCACTTTTTATTTCAGCAATTTCAACTTAAAACTACCTTTAAGTAACCCTATTTTTTATTTACATCAGAAATAGTAAAACAACTATTTCATCAATCCATAAGGCACACCACTACTGCGGATGTTAGCGTCGCTAACTTCATGTTGAAGGTAGCCAATTCTTGAGCGATTCCAATCTCAATCCAATATCAACGAAATTGGTTTCAAGAGTACTACTTTAAAATTAACCTTGGATTGGGATTGGAATTGGATTGCTATTGCGATTGTTTTCAAGAGTAAGCCTGCAGGCATCACACCGCCTGGTCGGAGGATCCTCCCTTTGGTGCGAGGGACCACCCTCCCCGACCCTCCACAATAGTATAACGGTAGTAATGGGTATAATAGTGTAGCGGGTGCGGGTACCTGTGCACCCAGTGGCTGGCGTGGGGCTGCGCCGCCCAGCGCAGCACGTGCGGCAGGCTGTCGGGGCTCAGCGCCTCCACGATGGCGTCCTCGCACCCCTGCACCACTATCGCCATCTCCAGGAACCTGCAAGCACAACAATCTACATTCCGGGAACATTGTACAGAGCGCCATCTAGTCCCAAACTAAGCAGAGCTTGTACTATGGGTACTAGACAATGCCCCTTGATTACAGGTACTTCAATTTTGTTTTTGGACATCACTCCTCCGGCCACCCTATCCAAGGTGGAAGGGACATCGTCACAGAAACGTTTCGTGACAAGGTTTCACTTAAGGTCAAAAATAAAATGACCTAGATGATTCATGTAAAAATGATCGGTTATTATAGATATTGATTGTTTTTTTTACCCGTTCAAGTGAAAAAAATGAAAAATTTATGAAAAAAGTTACGGAAAATTTCAATGCAGAGGGGTCCAGAATCGTGTACTGAACTCATGGTATTTGGATGTGCGTCGATGTCCCTTCCACCTTGTATAGAGTGGTTCAAGGGGAAGGTTTATATGCATGTTATAGTAAAGAAAACCCGAGATAAATTAAAAATTTAGAAAACCCCCGATACGAAATGATATTTACTATTTTGTGGCGGCGGCCATCTTGGACCGATTTTCATCAAACATAGCTAAGAACACTCCCGACTAATTCACTTTACAAATAAAAAAAAATACAAAATCAAAATCGGTTCATCCGTTCGGAAGCTACGGTGCCACAGACACACACGTCAAACTTATAACACCCCGTCGTTTTGCGTCGGGGGTTAAAATTTTTATTCGTGCGAAGAAAGGGGCGGGTCGCTAGTATTAAGGAGAAGGTTAATTAGACAAGATTCCAGCCCCATAAGTAAGTTGCGGCGGTTATAATTATGTTGATAGATAGTTACCTGGCGATCTCGTAGAGCTGGAAGGCATCGTCCAGCATGGCGGCGGTGACGGGGCGGCCGCCGCTGCGGGTCACGCCCGCCCACGCCTGCGGACACCACCACAGAATAAATAATAACAGAACGGCCACTCCCCGCCCCTCCCTAACGTCAGATACCGCAGGTCCCCCGCATCCTGCCGGTGTTGTTGCCGGACTGCCAACAAACCCTACGATCTCACGCACACATTTGCACGTGTACAAACGTAATTTTGACAAGTTTGACATTTGGTATTGTAGTGTGCAGCGGTATCGGAAAGTTTGTATGGAGTGTCACAGGTGTGGCACCACACTGTTACACGCTGCGGCACTGCTGGGGACCCGGGGCCCGCCATCGCGAGGATATGTATGTCCGCGGACAAGTCATCCACATCGGCGTGGACATACCGTTCTCGCCAAACTTATTGGCCGGCTTGAAGTTGGCACGAGCTATAGTCTGAACTAGTTGGCCGCGCCTTATGTATGTGAGCGGTGGGGCGGAGGGACGGTGTCGCCTGCGCACGGTGGGGCGGAGTGGCGGGGGCGCTTGCTTTTGTTCGCAGTAACCCGCCGCCTCACCCCCGCCCCTACCTAAGGCGCGGCCGCCACGTCGTATGGGTGGTAAGTTTGTCTCACCGTGGTGCCGGTGCCGCTGCCGGTGCTGCTGGTGGACAGCGGCGACGTGGAGTTGCGCCCGATCAGACTCAGGTCCACCTGCCGGCATAACACAATATAGACTATTATATATACTCTATACTAATATTATAAAGAAGAAATATTTGATTGTTTGTTTGTATTGAATGGGCTCCGAAACTACTGGACCGATTTGAAAAAATCTTTCAATGTTAGATAGCCCATTTATCGGGGAAGGCTACAGGCTATAAACCATCACGCTACGACTAATAGGAGCGGAATAGCAATGAAAAATGTTGCAAAAACCGCAACCGTTTGAAAAAGCCGCTGGCGGGTAGCTAGTTGTTAATATAATGACTATCACAAAGTTGGAGAGGGCTATGCTGCCCATCAGTAACCCGTCATGTTCTGCCCCCGGTTACTCGACACGATTGAGCCCCCAGTAAGTAAGAAGACATATAGGTAGGCCCAATTACACATGTTCATGCCCCCAGTTAACACAACATGTTCGTGCTCCCAGTTAACACAACATGTTCGTACGCCCAATTACACATGTTCCTGCCCCCAGTTAACACAACATGTTCCTGCCCCCAGTTAACACAACATGTTCGTGCCCCCAGTTAACACAACATGTTCGTGCCCCCAGTTAACACAACATGTTCATGCCCTCAGTTAACACAACATGTTCGTGCCCCCAGTTAACACAACATGTTCGTGCCCCCAGTTAACACAACATGTTCATGCCCCCAGTTAACACAACATGTTCGTAACCCCAGTTACATAATTGTTCATGCCTCCAATTATGCGACATGTCCGTACTCCAAGATACTGAACATGTTCAACGTGGCAACCATTTACACATGTTCATGCCCCCAATTATTGGACATGTTTGTCCCCCAAGATACCCAACATGTCCGTGCCCCAAGCTGTTCATGTCCCCTATTGATCCAACATGTTCATGTCCACATTGATCCAACATGTTCATGCGGCCATTATCAGTAATGTTCGTGCCCCGGTACTCACGGTGTCTGTGTATGCGGCGTGCAGCAGCGCGCGCGCGAACCTGCGGGGCAGCACCTTCTCGTCCACGCACCAGGCGGTGGCGCCCCCCGCCCCGCCCGCCCCGCCCCCCGCCTGCGGGGACCGCCGGGACATCACGCTCCTGCGAACACAATGTTTTAAATTTTTTCAAAACATTCTTTTAAAGTACGATTCCATTATATATCAAACCATTGCGCTTGTATTTCCCGTGGGGTTACAGAGGTGCACTGATGTACAGTCAGCATCACATATATCGGGACATACAGTGTTCAAAATTATTGGAAAAACTAAGAAAATTAAACTATATCTCAATGGCACTAGAACTATTTCAGAGCGAACACACTACACGTCAACTGTCATCTATACTAATATTATAAAGAGGAAAGATTTGTTTGTTTGTTTGTTTGTTTGTTTGTTTTCTATACTAATATTATAAAGAGGAAAGATTTGTTTGTTTGTTTGTTTGTAATGAATAGGCTCCGAAACTACTGGACCGATTTCAAAAATTCTTTCACCTTTGGAAAGCTACATTATCCCCGAGTAACATAGGCTATATATCATCACGCTACGACTAATAGGAGCGGAGTAGTAATGAAAAATGTAGCAAAAACGGGGAAAAAATGATAAGACCACGCGGGCGAAGCCGCTGGCGGGAAGCTAGTTCTGAAATAAAACTTTATCATATTGAGATAAAGTTGAATTTTTCTTTGTTGTTCCGATAATTATAAATTTTGAACGAGGGGCTCGTGGCTAAGTTGTTACTACGCTGATCAACCGATCTGCAAGGTTAAGCTACACTTGCCGCGGTCAGTCGGTGGATGGGTGACCATTCTTAACATATCGAGACCCCTCCGTGCCTTGGAGAGCACGTTAAGCCGTCGGTCCCGGTTGTCATACGAACACCTATGACAATCGTAAGTGGTAGTCAGAAACCTAAAAATGCTGACAACCAGTCTATCCTTCGAATATCGGTGTAGCCCAGAAATTGGGTTGCGGAGGTCTGATGGCAGTCGCCCCGTGTAAAATACTGATATTGAAGCCGACCCCAACATGGTTGGGAAAAGGCTACGAAAAAGGAAAACGAGTTCCGATAATTTTGAACACTTTATATGTCCCGATATATCCAATGCCGACTGTGTACACCTACCATTTACTGGTATGTAATAGGGAGCGAGCCTATTGCCATCAACCAGGTACAAATCCTCATTCCCGAGCTGCTAGTGCTATTAGGAAAAGAAACACTGCAGTGAGCAGGCTGACCTGAAGAACCTGGAGCGCGCAGCCAGCACGAGGCGGTGGCAGGGCAGCTCCAGCGCCGTGCGGAACCCGTACGCGGCGCCGCAGCCGCCCTCCAGCCGGAACACCAGCCGCGCGTCCGCCATCTCGCCTGCAACATCGTATACAATCTTATAGAACACTAGCTTCCCGCCAGCGGCTTCGCCCGCGTGCTCTTATAATTTTTTCCCCCGTTTTTGCAACATTTTTCATTACTACTCCGCTCCTATTAGTCGTAGCGTGATGATATATAGCCTATAGCCTTCCCCGATAAATGGGCTATCTAACATGGAAAGAATTTTTCAAATCGGTCCAGTACTTTTTGAGTTTATTCGTTACATACAAAAATACAAATCTTTCCTCTTTATAATATTAGTGTAGATAACTATTTAAAATTCCAGATTATTCTAAAAACTTGAAGGTGTTAGAATTTTCTAGAATTATGTAGAACACTGCAGTGCAACCAGTAGTCAGACCCGCCAGAGCAACCTACACACAGATTAAATTCCAAGAACATTCTAGAAACTTGTAGAATTTTCTAGAAAGTTCTAGAACATTAGCTGCCGCTACCTATACAGAGACAGCTGTCTCTACGTACAGTGTGTCGGCAGCTTATGTTCCAGAACTTTCTAGAGATAGCAGGTGACAGCATTCTTATTGAAAATGAATTCTGTAAACCAACCATATAACCAACGGTATTTTAAAAGAAAATCGACAAAAAGAAAGTTATTTTTTTGTCTACTATAGTCTCGTGATCGTAAACGGCTGTGATTGGCCGAATGGTTTATGTCATAAACCATTCGGTTATAATCGTGACGTCAACTGCTTGTATTTATTATCTTTTTGTATTTTTTAAGCATTTTCCATGCTAAGATTACAAGATATTTTTAATGAATGAAAAAAATCGGCTGGCGGACAGGATTCGAACCTGCGTCTTCTGGTTCGGTACACCAGACGCTTTGACCACTAAGTCACCGCGAGCTCTAGTAACCCTTTTGACACCGGTGACTTAGTGGTCAAAGCGTCTGGTGTACCAAACCAGAAGACGCAGGTTCGAATCCTGTCCGCCAGCCGATTTTTTCCTTCATTAAAAATGCTTGTACAACATTTCGTACATAAATACAAGCAGTTCAGTTTTTAGTAAAAGCGTTTTCGCAGGATGTTTATTTTTTTTAAGAATGTAAAATATACATTTTGGTAGTCCTTAGAAATCAGTGATTAACGTAGAAGAGTTTTTAAAAATCTATCAAATAGTGTATAGTACAAGTGAGTAGTACTGACCGGAGTCGAGCAGGTAGCGCATGTCGCGGTGCAGCGAGTCCAGGCAGAAGCCCAGCAGCGCGCCCAGCCGCCGCAGCGCCGCCGCCTCCACGCGCGCGCGCCCGCAGCGGCACGCGCCCCCGCCCCCGCCCCCGCCGCCCCCACCGCCCCCGCCGCCGTACGCTGGCACGGGTACACACAAATAAATGTAATTCACCATTAGCAGTAGCGGCCATTTTGGATTTTAAGGGTCATCGAAATCGACCCAAATGACGTACCGAAAGTAGACTTATTGGAAGAAATACTCTATACGCTGGTTAAAACTGTAGTCGTACTTTTTTTAATGTTGACTGGGAGATGAGAAAAAAAACTTCTAATTTGAGAAAAATCACGCCATTTTAACACAATTTTATCTGCTTCGTAATGATTTCCTAGTAAAAACTGTTAGTGTCAGTTACGGAATGTCAAATTAAGCCATTACTTCAGATTATTATCAGTTTCGTAGTGGTTTAATGGTAAAAACTATCAACTTTACAAATTTGGGCTGAGTTGTATGCGCTTTTGATGACCTCGTTTATCATAGTATTCTACTAGTTAAACCTATTCATTTGAAACAAATATTGAGGGAGCCGTGAAAAAATTATGTAATCCTCCATTTTGTGGCGGCGGCAATCTTAGACCGATTTTCATCAAACATAGCTGAGAACACTTCCGACTAATTCACCTTTCAAGCAAAAAAAAAAAACAGTCAAAATTGGTTCATCCGTTCGGGAGCTACGATGCCACCACAGACACACACACACACACAAGCGTCAAAATATGTAACATCCCGTCGTTTTTGCGTCGGGAGTTAAAAATACATCAGAGGCAGTCACGCAAGAGGTAGTTTAAAAATGGCACCAATTACTGAACATCACTATAGTCTGCGCGGAACTAGTTGGCCGCGCCTTATATATGTGAGCGGCGGGACGGAGGGGCGGGGGCGCTTGCTTTTGTTCACAGTAACCCGCCGCCTCACCCCCGTCCCTACCTAAGGCGCGGCCAACTAGTTCCGCGTGGACTTATACTTGTGTGTACTTACTGCCGCTGTTGTCTACGTTGATGATGTCCAGGTCACCGTCCGCGTTCACGCCGCGGTCCCACTCTGTCACAAACACAATTCACTCGTAAGAATGGCATTCATCTTGCAATCAAACCCCTATTTCTAGATCTTTGTTCCAGTTTGCGTCGGCGCATGTAATTCGCATGTAATATTCATAATTGTCATCGCATGTAATAGTTATAATTGTAATTGAATGTAATGTGTGTAGTTATTCAGTGTAAATAAGGTGTATATTTGTATGTTCCTCCGGGTCTAGCTCGCGCTAGAGTGTATGTGTGTAGTACTGACTGGCGCAGAGTGCGCAGGCGCCGGCGCCGGCGTACAGCGCCAGCGCGCACGCCTGCAGCTCGCGCTAGAGTGTATGTGTGTAGTACTGACTGGCGCAGAGTGCGCAGGCGCCGGCGCCGGCGTACAGCGCCAGCGCGCACGCCTGCAGCTCGCGCTAGAGTGTATGTGTGTAGTACTGACTGGCGCAGAGTGCGCAGGCGCCGGCGCCGGCGTACAGCGCCAGCGCGCACGCCTGCAGCTCGCGCTAGAGTGTATGTGTGTAGTACTGACTGGCGCAGAGTGCGCAGGCGCCGGCGCCGGCATACAGCGCCAGCGCGCACGCCTGCAGCTCGCGCTAGAGTGTATGTGTGTAGTACTGACTGGCGCAGAGTGCGCAGGCGCCGGCGCCGGCGTACAGCGCCAGCGCGCACGCCTGCAGCTCGCGCTAGAGTGTATGTGTGTAGTACTGACTGGCGCAGAGTGCGCAGGCGCCGGCGCCGGCGTACAGCGCCAGCGCGCACGCCTGCAGCTCGCGCTAGAGTGTATGTGTGTAGTACTGACTGGCGCAGAGTGCGCAGGCGCCGGCGCCGGCGTACAGCGCCAGCGCGCACGCCTGCAGCTCGCGCTAGAGTGTATGTGTGTAGTACTGACTGGCGCAGAGTGCGCAGGCGCCGGCGCCGGCGTACAGCGCCAGCGCGCACGCCTGCAGCTCGCGCTAGAGTGTATGTGTGTAGTACTGACTGGCGCAGAGTGCGCAGGCGCCGGCGCCGGCGTACAGCGCCAGCGCGCACGCCTGCAGCTCGCGCTAGAGTGTATGTGTGTAGTACTGACTGGCGCAGAGTGCGCAGGCGCCGGCGCCGGCGTACAGCGCCAGCGCGCACGCCTGCAGCTCGCGCTAGAGTGTATGTGTGTAGTACTGACTGGCGCAGAGTGCGCAGGCGCCGGCGCCGGCGTACAGCGCCAGCGCGCACGCCTGCAGCTCGCGCTAGAGTGTATGTGTGTAGTACTGACTGGCGCAGAGTGCGCAGGCGCCGGCGCCGGCGTACAGCGCCAGCGCGCACGCCTGCAGCTCGCGCTAGAGTGTATGTGTGTAGTACTGACTGGCGCAGAGTGCGCAGGCGCCGGCGCCGGCGTACAGCGCCAGCGCGCACGCCTGCAGCTCGCGCTAGAGTGTATGTGTGTAGTACTGACTGGCGCAGAGTGCGCAGAGCGTGCGGCGCGCGCAGGCGCCGGCGCCGGCGTACAGCGCCAGCACGCACGCCTCCACCTCCTCGCGCGCCAGCGACGCGCACGCGCCCTCTAGCGGCACGCGGCAACACGACCTGATCACAACGACGACCATCAAACAGTAGCAAAAAAAAGCAATTCAATGTATAATTCAAACGTATAATCCATTCATCTAGACTATTAACCTTTGCCGATGACATGAAAATCTTTGTCACTATCTCAACGCTCGAAGATAGCCTAGCACTTCAAGCTGACTTGCATCGACTTGAAGAGTATTGTCGAGCTAATAGACTTGATCTTAATCCATCCAAGTGTTCGGTGATCACTTATACTAGAAAACGTGTAGCCGTAGCCACTACTTATGTTTTGGCGGGTCAAATTTTGCCAAGGTGCAATACGATTCGTGACTTGGGCGTTCATCAAGACAGTAAGTTAATATATGACAAACACATTGATGCTATTGTCAAAAAAGCTTCTAAAATGCTTGGGTTTATAATACGTCTCTCTAAATGTTTTACTAATGTTAAAACACTAAAAATATTGTATTGCACTTTTGTAAGAAGCCAGCTAGAGTATGCGTCACAGGTTTGGAATCCGTGTTATCATAAATACATTGACCGCATTGAAAATATCCAAAGACGGTTCATAAAATATCTTTGCTTCCATCAAAAGATCCCATATCAGTCAACCGATTATCTTGGAATCTGTAAGAAACATCATCTGCTGCCACTGGTAGATCGACGTAAAATTGCAGATTGCTTATTCTTACTAAAAATTTTAAATAACAATATTGATAACTCTGAATTATTGTCAAAGTTTTATTTCAATGTGCCAAATAAAGCACTTCGTTTTAATCCACCCATATATGTACCTCAAGCGTCTTCGAATTATAGACAGAACAGTTATATCGTGCGAGCAAGCAGAAATTTTAATGATATTTGCAAGGAATATGATTTTGATCCATTCACAATTAGTGTGAATTCAGTCAGAAGGTGCTTAAGCCTCAAATTCTTCAAGTAGCGGTAGGTTACTATAGTTATACCTACTTAAGTTATACTTTTGTTTTTGTGCTCACATTACAAATTATCACTCTAAGTCTATACGTGAGGATTTGTAATTGGCTTTCTGGTGACTATGAGTTCCTTTTTACCCGACTGCCGAAGGAGGAGGGTTATGTGTTTGACGCGTATGTATGTATGTATGTATGTATGTATGTATGTATGTATGTATGTATGTATGTATGTATGTATGTATGTATGTATGTATGTATGTATGTATGTATGTATGTATGTATGTATGTATGTATGTATGTATGTATGTATGTATGTATGTATGTATGTATGTATGTATGTATGTATGTATGTATGTATGTATGTATGTCCGTTCCTATGTCCGGTAGTAACTACTCAACGGCTCAACCGATTTAGATAAATGACACCTCATTAGATTCGTCTTGATGGCACGACTGTCACTGGGTACATGAAATTTAAAAAAAAACAATATGGCGGATTTTATACGCTTTAATGTGCGAACTGATTTTGAAAATGATCTTGAGTTGTATCAATTTATATTTTAAATCATCATTTAGGATTTATCTTGCGGTTCTATGATGATTTATAAACTAAAAAGAAGGAAATAAAATCAATTATTAAAAGAAACAAAAAATCCGACTGCGTAAAAACTACTAACTAAAAATCTAAAAACAAGCTCTGAGATGTTGTAAAATGTATTGCAGGCGGGACAAGCTAAACGTTCATAAATAAAATTGTTTCTTTGCTTGTCCCGCCTGCAATACATTTTCCAACATCTCAGAGCTTGTTTTTAGATTTTTAGTTAGTAGTTTTTACGCAGTCGGGTTTTTTTCTCTATTTTTATTAGCTGTAAGTCCTCCATGTCCTAAATAAATAAATAAATAAATAAGTATGTCGCGGATTCACACCAATTAGTATGCGCATGGTCGTTGTTAACGTCCGCCATGTTGATTTTATAACAGCCAATAGTCACAACCGGCGCAGGCGACGTTCCAAGACCAAGTGAATGCAAGTGATACTGACAGTTACAACAACTAGCCAATAGTTTGAAGTTTGACAGCTCGCAAGACGTCTCCAGTTCCATTCA
This sequence comes from Acronicta psi, assembly GCA_946251955.1. Taxonomy (NCBI): domain Eukaryota; kingdom Metazoa; phylum Arthropoda; class Insecta; order Lepidoptera; family Noctuidae; genus Acronicta; species Acronicta psi. Next base: position 170,722 of record OX276498.1, read on the forward strand.
GTGCCACCAGGTGGCGTTGACGTCTCAAATAGTCAAATCAGATCCCGTATAAATGCATTCTACTACAAGTACAGTTCTCGCCAAACTTACTGTCCGGGTTGAAGTTAGCACGAGCTGCACTTCAAACCGGACAATAAGTTAGGCGAGAATTGTACATTGACTTTGACAACTAGCCAACAGTTTGACGTTTAACAAGACATTTCCATCTTTTTGTATTTTTTAAGCATTTTCCATGCTAAGATTATAAGTTATTTTTAATGAAGGATACTGCCCGCCAGCCGATTTTTGCCTTCATTAAAAATAAAGACATTTCCAGTTCCATTCAGTGCCACCAAGTGACGCTGACGTCTCTAATACTATAGTATACTACGTTCCCGCCAGCGGTTGCGCCCGCGTGGTCTTATAAATTTCCCCCCGTTTTTGCAACATTTTCATTGATACTCCACTCCTATTAGTCTTAGTGTGGTGATATATAGCCTATACGCTTCCCCGATAAATGGGCTATCTAATACTAAAAGATTTTTTTAAGTCAGTCCAGTAGTTTCGAAGCCTATTCAATACAAACAAACAATCAAATCTTTCCTCTTTATAATATTAGTATACATAGTTTAATATTTTTCTTTCTTCGATTTTTACGGCCCGGCGATTTGTACAACTTCAAACCGGACAATAAGTTAGGCGAGAACTGTACATTGACTTTGACAACTAAAAACAGTTTGACGTTTGACAGCTGGCTAAACATCTCTAGTTCCAATGAGTGGCACCAGGCGGCGCTGACGTGTCTAATAGTATAGTATAGTCACCCCTGTGACACTCCATACAAACTTTCCGATACCGCTGCACACTACAATACCTAATGTCAAACTTGTCAAAATTAAGTTTGTACACGTGCAAATGTGTGCGTGACGGTGCGTAGGGTTTGTTGGCAGTCCGGCAACAACACCGGCAGCATGCGGGGGACCTGCGGTATCTGACGTTAGGGAGGGGCGGGGAGTGGCCGTTCTGTTATTATTTATTCTGTGGTATAGTGTGTGTGGCACTCACGGCGGGTAGCGCTGCAGCAGGTCGCGGAAGTAGGTGCAGCGCGCCGACAGGATGGCGCGGTGCGCCGGGATGGACCAGCCGCCGCCCACCAGCTCCACGTCACACCACCATCTGCAACACAACACACAACATGATCAATAAATAATATAAATAAATAAATATCCTGGAACATTTTACACAGCACCGTCTAGTCCCAAACTAAGCAGAGCTTGTACTATGGGTACTAGACAATGGATATTCACGTACAATGTCCCACTGCAGGACTAAGTGCGGAAACCGAACCCACACAGGAGTGGGTTCTGCTGATGACTACTTTAAATTAATAAAAAATAAACTGTTAAAAAATATTGTCTCTTCGTTAATTACCTTGTTACTAAAATTAAGTACATAAATGAAATAAAAAATGTTTACAACTTAAAAATGACTGATGAAACGAAACTTCCAGCAAGAATTTTTTTGTTTATTAGCCGTTGCTGTCCCACTGCAGGTCAAAAGCCTCCCCCAGGTCTTTCCATGTACTCTTATCTCGTGCCGCCTCGAACCAGTCCTCGCGGTATGCGTCTAGATCGTCCCGCCACCTCTTTCTAGGCCGGCCTCAGCGGCGCTTACTATCTACAGGCACCCATTGTGTGGAGACTATTGCCCAGCGGTCGCTTTGCAGCTGACGTAACCAGGCCAATCCCACAATAAATAATCATCATCGATAAAGATTGACACTACTAAACTAAAAAAATCTATGAATCGGAGCGGCCAATTATTTCGTTCATAAAATCGGTAATTCCAATTCCATTTTCTTTACCAACTGATTCGATTTTATTTTATTGGGTTACATCACTATAATGAGTGGTAAACAATACTATTGAAACAAAAGTGACTATACGAGCGATACTATCGATAGTATTGCTGTAAATTGATACTATTGCTCTAACAGAAGTCTATGGTATCAATATTATTGATAATATCGATTGGATATGATTTAAGTGGCATTACGACCGAGTTTACCTTAAGAGTGGAATGGTTGGAGTCTCATGTGGATTTAAATTCTTTTGTTGTGAGTGTCAACCAACCTTCATGAAAGAGGAACTTCGGCCAAGTGTTTTAGCCATTCCGATATCCTTTGTTGAACCTGGGAATGTACCCCGGAAGGTGGTTACCTGTCGCGGTAGGCCCGCGCGAGGTCGGCGTGCAGCGCGCCGGCGGGCTCGCGCGCCAGCTCGGCCTGCGTCACCAGGTCGCGCAGCGCCGCGCCCGCCTCCAGCTCCTCGCACAGCAGGAACACCTCCACCAGCCGCCACGAGCTCACCACCGAGCGGATGAAGCGCGCGTGCTCGCACCCTGAACGCAACATACCACTTCTGTACGAACTAGTTGGCCGCGCCTTATGTAGGGACCAAAAGTAAGCGCCCCGCCCCTCCGCCCCGCCGCGCGCAGGCGACTCCGCCCCTCCGTCCCACCGCTCACAGACCTAAGGCGCGGCCAACTAATTCCGCGCAAACTATAGTGGTTAGCGGTCGGTCAAGCTCTTATCATCATCCTACAAGCCATTTCCCAACCATGTTGGGGTCGTCTTCCAGTCTAACCAGATGCGGCTGAATATCAGTATTTTACACGAAGCGACTGCCATCAGACTTCCGCAACACAATTTCTGGACAATACCGATATTCAGATGATAGACTGGTTGTCTTCTGACTACTCCAACGTTCGTATGAGAACCAAGACCCACGGCTAGACACTTCGCTCTGGGCATTAAAAAAAAAAAATTGTCTTTGGACGGACTTGTCCAGCCACCCTGTATATTGTGAAGCCTATACATATTTTACCAGCCAACCTGTATATTATGAAGCCTATACATATTTTACCAGCCAACCTGTATATTATGAAGCCTATACATATTTTACCAGCCAACCTGTATATTATGAAGCCTATACATATTTTACCAGCCACCCTGTATATTATGAAGCCTATACATATTTTACCAGCCAACCTGTATATTATGAAGCCTATACATATTTTACCAGCCACCCTGTATATTATGAAGCCTATACATATTTTACCAGCCACCCTGTATATTATGAAGCCTATACATATTTTACCAGCCACCCTGTATATTATGAAGCCTATACATATTTTACCAGCCAACCTGTATATTATGAAGCCTATACATATTTTACCAGCCACCCTGTATATTGTGAAGCCTATACATATTTTACCAGCCAACCTGTATATTATGAAGCCTATACATATTTTACCAGCCACCCTGTATATTGTGAAGCCTATACATATTTTACCAGCCAACCTGTATATTATGAAGCCTATACATATTTTACCAGCCAACCTGTATATTATGAAGCCTATACATATTTTACCAGCCACCCTGTATATTATGAAGCCTATACATATTTTACCAGCCACCCTGTATATTATGAAGCCTATACATATTTTACCAGCCACCCTGTATATTATGAAGCCTATACATATTTTACCAGCCACCCTGTATATTATGAAGCCTATACATATTTTACCAGCCACCCTGTATATTATGAAGCCTATACATATTTTAAGTTAGACCTTCAGCAATACAACTGTGAAAACAGCATCCACATTCATGGAGGAGTTTTTATGTGATGCGCGTACAAATAAGTACGGTCGCGGTCATAAGTCCATTACCATTTCTACAAGTCTATTGCATGAAACAAGTTTCACTTACGACCTTTTTCTATAACAAACATTGAACATAAATAGACGATCTCGTATATCGTACTCTTTCATAATAATTTAGTCGTAAAGAGAGCGATGTAATGATCATTCAGTGCTGTGATGTCGCGACAGCGTATTAAGATAGTGGCATTAAATTTCAAATCACTAAGTATAAATTATGTTTATTTAAACGCGCAGTAAGGGTCCGTCCTACAAATCGACCCATTTTGATACATTTTGATCATCGATTGCAAGGAACCGAATAGGGGAAAATAAAAACTGAGCCATGAATTGAAAAGAACAGTTCCTTTTATGTTAGAGAGCCAAGGTGGATTTTTTAAATTATTTCCATATTAGTGGTAAATCACGAATATTGACAACTCTTTTTCCGAAAAGTTGCGTTCGAGTGACGTTTGATCGTCGCTAGCTAAGAAACTATAAGTAATTATGAATGTAAAAAATATGTATTAAATACAGTACATACTCTTCTTTTAGAGAGCCAGGTTACTTTTTTCAAGTTTTATACAAAATATACCAGAAAAAAAATGATGAAATAATGTTATTTTTGGAAAACTTCCAGTCAAATATGTATTTTTTTCTATTTTTTAGAGGCACTTTTACGAAATTTAAAAAATAGTGTATTAAACTTAAGTTATCCTTTAAATAGAACGTAAATTAATATTTTCAAAAAAGTTATATTTTCACTGTGAAAATAATAGATACATTGAGCTATATTATCGAGCGCAAAAACTCGATCGCGCCAGTAACCATCGGGCCATCATTTATTTGTGATAATTATTATTGAAAAGATCAAAATTGTTTATACGATACTACGCCCAACCTCGAGCCGAAACATAGAACTCGATTGAATCAAATTTTGAAAAATTGAGTCAAATTTGTGCACGGCCTCGTAACGTGCAGCCTCTTACTGTACATACCTCTGTCGGGTCGGTTATCGCGCGGGCGCCGCACGAGCGCGATGCGGCGCCGCAGCGTGCCGAGCCCGGAGCCCGCCGCCTTCTTTTTCCTCTCTCTGTAAATAAGCGAGACAGAATATGTCAGAACTATACACGAAATACTCAGAGAATTTGACGTCATCAGTACTGCAATAGACTTTATATTTTGTAGCGCCATCTATCGCGCTATATAAGAAACTTGTACGAAGCAAATCCTGAATAATCTGAATAACCAAAGAGTAACCATGGAGTTTCTTGCCGGTTCTTCTCCATAGGAAACGACTAATTTGGAACCGTGCACCTAAATTCGACATTTCATAAGTGCCTGTATATGGTTTATATGAAAACTAACCTAAATTAAAAATTTAAAAAACCCCCGACATGAAATGTAATAGGGAATATGCGTCTGACTTAAAAAAAGGTCAAATTTTTTTTTTTTTTATGAACTTTATCGTTTTAGAATTATGTCTATGTAGATATTTTTTTATATTATTTCTTTTTTGATGAGAAAATAATTATTAAAAAGTCCAAAAAAACTGTTGGAAATTCAAATCACTTGAAACGCCACACTATCGGTCAAATGGAATATGACGTCAAAGTCTACTAAAACAGTGTCTGTTGTACGTGGTTGTTTGGTTGAGAGAACGTAGACTTTGACGTCTCGGCAAGCGCGCCAAAATCGCGGGTGTTTAAAATGCCAATATCTGTCTCATAATTTAATAAAAATTTTTTGTTACTTAATTTTAGTTTTAAGGCGCTGGAATTTTTTTTACGGCTACATAACGATATAAAGTATCGTTTAAAAATATAAAAAAAAAATGTGCATATTCCCTATTTGCTATTTTGTGGTGGCGTCCATATTACATACATACATACATACATAGCTTCACGCCTGTTTCCCATAGGGGTAGGCAGAGACTATAGATTTCCACTTGCTACGATCCTGGCACACCACTTTCGCTTCGTCTATGTTCATCTTGGATTTGAAATTTATCATAGTGTATAGTATTCTCCTAGTTAAGGCCTTAACCCACGTGAATGACCTTGAGGAAATGGAGCTAATTTGAAAAATTCGCCATCTCGCTCGAGACGCTCCGTACTGCTTACACACGGATTTGAATAGTTCAAAGATTAGAGTCGCAGAGAGAATAAGTGGTATTATTTGGAATACTGCCTATTATGTTTAAGCATCACTGAGAGTCACGTCATGTGCACGGTATTAAGTGACTAAATCGATACTTTCAATTATTGTGTGTAAGATAAGTATGTTTTCTTATTGGTGACATGACGTAACGTGAAGTACTTCATTTCCGATATTACCTATATAGAGCTTGCTTTTAGATTTTTAGTTAGTACCGTTTTAGCATTAGTTTAACGCAGTCGGCTTTTATGTTTAATTTAATAATATGTTTTTTATTTTTTTGCCAGTGAAGTGAGTGTGTAGATGATGTGTAGTTCAGAGAACCAAATAAAAGTTTCAGCCACTCACTTTCAAAGTTTATTAACACATAAGTATTACGTATGTTTTACACTAAGTCTTAGCGCACAATTACACAGCCGAATATGCATACAAAATACTGGTTAGGTACGGTTTATAAGTATTTTTTATTTTTTTATTTATTTATTTGTTTACATACACAAAGTTAGTTAGGAAACATACAGATGTAGAGAATACAATGAAATGAGTAGGTACTAAGTGGAAATAGCCGTGGGCCCCAAACTAGGCACAGCCTGTATCTTGGTGGCCCAATATTGATGGTAGAGACAGATTGAGTTACCGAACGTTCATTGTGACGCAGCACAGCAGGACGGATTAGAAATATAATTATATAATTATAATCTTTAAAATAATAATAATAAAAGAATAGGAGAGAAAAATAATAATAATAATAATGAAAAAAAAAAAAAAAAAAAAAAAAAAAAAAAAAAAAAAAAAAAAAAAAAAAAAAGTCTCATAGTATACTCTCTCTCTCAGTATACAAGTCGCATCCGAGAATTATAACAATAAACACGCTGTAAGCGGCGGGGTACAGCAGACTAAACAGACTAACTCAACTCGCCGAACGCCACCATGTAACTCAGTATCCTACAATGTGGGTACCGGCGCTGGCACCGCGCCGTTGTATTTCGATGTACCGCCACTGCGGCCGGCCGGACGTTTTGTCACGCGCCTCATTAGTGATGAGCTAACTACTAATACAAAAATCTGTTTGTGCGTAACAGACAATTATTGATATCTGCAAATTATTATATTATATAAAAGCTATTGTGTGTTCGTTTACCAATGTCATATTTATTTTATACAAAATAAATTTAGCTGTTCACACAAAATTATTAAAACATTTTGTTATTTATTATATTATAACATTATTATTATATTAATTTAATTACATATTAAATAATATCATTATTTATTGATATATAAACTAATAACAATTAAAAAGGACGATTATCGGGCATAATATAAAAACGGTACTTTAAATAATTAAACTGTAGGTAGGACACTACACCAGTTTATTTATTACTAGCCTAGCTAGCCCGCGTGGTCTTATAATTTTTTCCCCGTTTTTGTATCATTTTTCATTACTACTCCGCTCCTATTAGTCATAACGTGATGATAATTATATAGCCTATAGCCTTCCCCGATAAATGGGCTATCTAACACTGAAAGATTTTTTTTTTCAAATCGGTCTAGTAGTTTCGAAGCCTATTCAATACAAACAAACAAACAATCAAATCTTATAATATTATTAGTATAGATTAGTTTAAAGTAGTATGCGCGGCAAGGATAAAAAATTTGAAAACCACCGACACGAAATATAATTCGCTATTTTGTGGCGGCGGCCATCTTGGACGAATTTTCATCAAACATAGCTAAGAAAACTCCCGACTAATTCACCTTTCAAATAAAAAAACCTACTACTAATTCAAAATTCGGGAGCTACGATGCCACAGACAGACACACATACACACACACACACACACAACACCCCGTCGTTTTTGCGTCAGGGGTTTTAAAATGAGAACTGTCAGGCATATCATCTTACGGCGAAAATACTATTAGTGTAATTAAAAAAGACAGTATATTCTTGCACGACACAAGTACCGCGTCGCGTTACTTTTATGTGCATAGAAATATGGTTCAAATTTAAATGACTGTACCGCGCTTCGCCGCGCCGCGTTGCTCAATTCGAGCGGGCCTCGGATGCCGCGTACCCATAGTCACAGTGAGTCTAGGAGGATCGAGTATTTTAAAAGATGGAATAGGTACTACATGATCTCGTTAAATACCTAGTCCTTTAATCTATTCTAGTATATACATTCATCTTTAATATCCATATCATACTAAATTAAAAAATAATGTCCGCCATTTTATATTCAAAAACTTATGCCATTTTCGTAATCAGCATCCCAAGAAACCACGAATTTGATATCAATATTATATTATAATTATAATCATCAGCGCCCTGAAGAATCTTAAAATATCATAAAAAATAAAAAAACAATATCCGCCATCTTAAATTTTAGAATAAAGCTTATTTTCATAATCAGCTCCCTAAAGAACCTTGAATTTGATACCTATATCATAATTCAAAATTTCAAAAATATGTCCGCCGTATTGGATTAAAGAAATAATGCAATTTTTGTAATCCCATTTCCCTGAGGAACATTAGGATTTGATACCCTTATTTACCTTTACAATTAATGCCTATGTGGTTTTTTGAATAACCATACCTAAATAAATCAAAACTCGATAAACATTTACGATAAGTACCTGCGGTAAGTAACTATAAAATTACTTTGACAGGCGAGCGGGGCTCGCGATAGCTTAGCGGTTAAAGCGTCTGGTGTAAGACGCAGGTTCGAATCCTGAACGCCAGCCGATTTTTTCCTTCATTAAAAATAACTTGTAATCTTAGCATGGAAAATGCTTAAAAAATACAAAAAGATATAAAAAATTACTTTTAAATAAGAATAAGGCGTGTTCGTGAGAGAAGTGGACTGATGAAGAAAATCAAACTATGGTGGTAATTTAAGAGAAATTTAGTAGCACTGGAAGTATTTTATTTCACAATAACGGACTGACAGCACAAAAAACAATACAATCAAATATCAAAAATAAAAACTATCAAAAACAGAACTGTTGCCAGCCAGTCGCCAACAAGGCGAGTGGCGTAGTAATATTTTTATGCCTAAAGTGCGGAGCAATACATATCAGATCTACCACTCTGCAATCTTACTCTTTATGCACTTAAAAAATGAATTTGTTTAGAAAAAAATATTTACAGCCAGCAATATATAAATATTAACTAAACTAAGCATTTCTGTTAATATAAATATTTATCAATAAGTATAAAGCCTTCAAAACTTAAAATGTATTTTAAAATAGTCGCTCAAACACCGACGCGCGGTCCACCCTCGACAACGTCCGGAGACGGACTGCGCGGGTGAAGGAGCAGGGAACGCTCGCATGGATAGACTCAATTTCGAGGAAAATGAATATTTTGACTAGTAAAATGCAAAATAAAAATAATACTTTCAAGTGAAAACATTGATATTTTGAAGACCTATTTTTGTATGAAAAAGCGAAGTAAGTAGCTTCAGCCGTTTAGCAAACAATTTGAAAATTCTGACAAAAATAGGTAGTCTTTGGTGATTTTTTTTCCAAAAAGTGGTTAGCGGAATTACATTTTTTTTCAAGTGAAAAAATTTATCGAATCCTTATCTATCACATATATTTTTTGTGTACAGATTAAATGAACAGTTATTGAAACAATCTTAATTGAATACCCAAGAATTTGGGCATTTCACTGTTGTTAAGGCCTTAAGCCCTTTTATTTGATACCCATATTGAGGGAGTTGTGACAAAATATATAATTCGTTATTTTGTAGCGGCGGCCATCTTGGACCGATTTTCATCAAACATAGCTAAGAACACTCCCGAGTTCCCGACTAATTTACTTTTCAAATAAAAAAAACAAAATCGGTTCATCCGTTTGGGAGCTACGATGCCACAGACACACACGTCAAACTTATAACACCCCGTCGTTTTTTCGTCGGGCGTTAAAAATAAAACTACTTTGATTTTGAATCGCGCAAGTGAAGTTTAGTGCAACATCAACCGTCGGGCAGTGGCTGCCAGGCATAGCACCCGCCTGAGAGCAGGGTCTTCGTTTTGGATGGAAGGGCAACACGGTAAGTATTAGACAAGTGTACTAATATGCACAGCCCAAGTTCACTAGTATGTTTAGGTCCCATGTAATAGGGAGCGAGCCTATTGCCAATAACCAGCCAAACTCTAAGCTACTACGGACAATTTCTTCTTTTATAGATATTGAAGCAGTGATAGCCTAGGGGTATGACCACTGGACTGCCAAATCAAAGGTCTCGAGTTCGAATCCAAGGCACGCACCTCTGACTTTTCGAATTCACGTGCGTAATTATCACTCGCTTTAACGGTGAAGGAAAACATCGTGAGGAAACCTGCATGCCTGAGAGATTTTCTCGACGGCATGTGAAGTCTGGCAACCCGCATTAGGCTAGCGTGGTGGACTATAGCCTAATCCCTTTCATACTGATAGGAGACCCGTGCCCAGCACTGGGACAGTGTATGGTAGAGGTGTGCGCCGATTTAATTTTCATCGGCGGCGGCGTGATGGCAAAATTTTGCCGGCGGCGGCGGCGTAACCGGCGTGAAATCGGCGTCAGTACTTTTGAGTTAGATTTCAAAGAGAAGAAAGACAATTCAGGTTTAATTACCTTCTAGTTTTAGAAAAAACAACATCATCATCATCATATCAGCCAAAAGAGAACAAAGACGGGAGGTTTCACAGGGACTGGTCACGGGGACGGGAGGTTTCACTTTCACAGGGACCGGTCGTATTTTGTCTGCATCCAACGACTCCCAGCGACCTTTACCAGGTCTCCGGTCTATCTTGTTGGAGGCCGTCCCATGTTGCACTTTTCGGCGCGTGGTCTCCATTCCAGAACCATTCTGCTCCAGCAGCCATTAGTTCTACGAGTACGACTAGTATGTGCCCCGCCCACTGCCACTTCAACTTGCTAATCCTTTCGGCTATATCGGTCATTTGGTTCTTCTACGGATCTCCTCATTTCTGATTTGGTAGCGTATAGATATACCAAGCATAGCTCGCTGAGTGACCTTGAGCTTTGGCCCATAGTGAGTGACCACGTCTCTGTGCCATATGTCATCACTGGTAACAGACACTGGTTAAAGACTTTTGTCTTTAGACATTGTGGAATACATGACGAAAAGACGTTGCGAAGTTTCACGAACGCTGCCCAGCCGAGTCGGATTCGAAGACTGACCTCTTTCTCGAAATTGGACCTGCCTAGCTGGACGGTTTGTCCTAGATAGACATACTCGTCAACAACTTCGAGAGCAGAGCTCCCAACGGATATTGGGATGGGCACGACATGAGCGTTTGACATAACTTTTGTCTTGCCCATGTTCTTTTAAGACCCACCTGGTAGGAAACTTTTGAGGTCATTCATTGAGCATTATGCTGATTTTGCGATATCGATATCGTCGGTAAATTGAAGATGAGTGATATACTCGCCATTGATGTTGACGCCAAATCCTTTCCACTTCAGTAACTTGAAGGCATCTTCCATTGCGGTGGTGAATAGTTTCGGGGATATGACATCTTCCTGGCTAACACCCTTTTGCAATGGAATTGCCCCCGTACACTGTTTGTGTACTTGGACCGACATAATGGCGTTTTTGTATAAGCACTCAACGCTTCAAACTGTGGTTAGAGATATCTTCCCCGCCTACTTATTACTTACCAACAAGCGAGCACCTCTCCCCAGGATGTAACTTTCCTTGACACATTTGGAAGTCACTAAACCGACTCCGAACCCAAGTGGGGAGGTGTAATTCAAATCTGGTGAAGTGGGAGGACGTGACGATGACGTCTTTTCGTCAACTATACCACAAAGCCTCAAGACACAAGTCTTTAACCAGTGTGTATTACCAGTGATGGCATATGGCACAGAGACGTGGACGCTTACTATGGGCCTCATAAGAAAGCTCAAGGTCACTCAGCAAGCTATAGAAAGAGCTATACTTGGTATTTCTCTAGGCGATCGAATCAGAAATGAGGAGATCCGTAGAAAAACCAAAGTTGCCGACATAGCTCAAAGGATAAGCAAACTGAAGTGGCAGTGGGCATCGCACATAGGTTGTAGAACTGATGGCCGCTGGGGCAGAAAGGTTCTCGAGTGGAGACCACGCACCGGAAAGCGCAGCGTAGGACGGCCTGCAATGAGATGGATGGATGACCTGATAAAGGTCGCTGGAAGTCGTTGGATGCAGGTGGCATATAACCGGTCCTTGTAGCAAAGTTTTGGGCACACCAAATTTTATTTTAAAACGTCGTACCTTCGACACGAAGAAGAACGCTTCGATATACCAATAGTCAATGTGACACCGCTGCAGAGATTGCAGTATCGCCCAAGTTTCAATCGAAGGCTTTCTCATAGTACACAAACGCTGAGCAAAGTGGCTGTTTGCACTCCTCGGTCTTCTGTAAATATGCCGAAGACTGAGGACCGAGAAGCGTATGGAAGTGGTCTATAGTACTAAAACCTTTTCGGAAACCGGCTCGTTTCGAAGGCTAGAAGTCATCAAACCTGCGCTCGAGACGATTCGTGATGACCCTTCTGACTCAGAAGCGAGATAGGTTCGTCAATAAGGTTTTATCGCCTTTTTTGAAGAAAAGCACCACCACGCGTCTGTTCTATGCCTCCGGCGTTGTGCTCTCGAGTATGACAGAGTTAAATAGCTTCTGAAGGACTTGATTAGGCGTTTATTTGTCAATGAAATAAACTTAAAAAGACACGCCGATTTCACGCCGGTCTCACGACCGGCGGCGGCGGCGTGCTTCAGGTCTGCCGGCGGCGGCGGCGTGGCGGCGCGGCGCACACCTCTAGTGTATGGGTTGATTATTTGTATTATTATTATAGATATTGACTTGATATAGTGTATCACATAGAAGGGTTCTCACCGAATCACGTCAGCCATGGTGGGAGGCGCGGCCGCGACGCCGCCGCCGTCACACGCCTCGCCCTCCTGCAACATGAACCAACGTTACAGTCTCTAAGAGAAAGAAAAATGGGCACCCCACATAGAATGAGATAGTTCAGAGTACGGGTACGCACAGAATAAGTTTAGAGAAGGGTGACTGCTAAGAATGGGGTGAATCAGTGTAGGGATGACTGCTAAGAATGGGATGGTTGAAGGTAAGGCGTAGGGGTGACTGCTCAAAATGAGATAGTTTAGTGTAGGGGTGACTGTTCAGAATAGGATGGTTCAGTGTAGGGGATAACTGCTCGGAGTGGGATGGTTTAGTGTAGGGTTGACTGTTCAGAATGAATGGTTTAGTTTAGAGGTGACTGCTCAGAATGAGATAGTTTAGTGTAGGGGTGACTGCTCAGAATAGGATGGTTCAGTGTAGGGGATAACTGCTCGGAGTGGGATGGTTTAGTGTAGGGTTGACTGTTCAGAATGAATGGTTTAGTTTAGAGGTGACTGCTCAGAATGAGATGGTTTAGTGTAGGGGTGACTGCTCAGAATAGGATGGTTCAGTGTAGGGGATAACTGCTCGGAGTGGGATGGTTTAGTGTAGGGTTGACTGTTCAGAATGAATGGTTTAGTTTAGAGGTGACTGCTCAGAATGAGATGGTTTAGTGTAGGGGTGACTGCTCAGAATAGGATGGTTCAGTGTAGGGGATAACTGCTCGGAGTGGGATGGTTTAGTGTAGGGTTGACTGTTCAGAATGAATGGTTTAGTTTAGAGGTGACTGCTCAGAATGAGATGGTTTAGTGTAGGGGTGACTGCTCAGAATAGGATGGTTCAGTGTAGGGGATAACTGCTCGGAGTGGGATGGTTTAGTGTAGGGTTGACTGTTCAGAATGAATGGTTTAGTTTAGAGGTGACTGCTCAGAATGAGATGGTTTAGTGTAGGGGTGACTGCTCAGAACGAGATGGTTCAGGGTAGGTAAGAGTGTTCGCCAGACAGTACCTGAGGATGCGAGAGCGCGGCGCCCATGTCGGCTCGGCGCTCACACAGACAGCACAGCAGCCGGCTCATGGGGCGCCCGCCACCGCCACCGCCATCACCGCGCTATGCAAGCGCCCGCACCACCTGACAACAACACAATACAAATTATTAGTACTGTCTTCAAATATTCTTACTTTAATCCTACAGGCTGTTACAGGCATATGGGATTAGGAGCCGTCTCCATGAGCCAGAGACTCGCAGCGATATCGCACTACAAGGGTTTTTATTAATTATTATTAAACAGAATACAAAAAATACCTACGAACTAAAAAGCATGAAATGTAAATATGTACCTGGTATTTTTAACAGGTACATATTTACATTATGACTAATTTGGAATCGTGCACCTAGTTTCGACATTTCATAAGTGCCTGCATAAGGTCTATGTGAAAATAAAACTATTTTGATTTAGATTTTTGACTTCTGACTAACTTTGAGTTGCTGCCAAACAAACAACAAACAAAAGTCATATTTAAATTAAATTAGTAGTTTGGCACCGCCTCCAAATAATTTATTATAAGGCTGCGTAAAAAAAAGAATCATCAAAATCGGTTCACCCAGTCGAAAATTCTAAGGTGACATAAAAAGTCGAATTGAGAACCTCCTTTTTTGAAGTCGGTTGAAAAGAATAGTATTGCTATAAAGTTTCGCCGATGACAATGTCCTAGGCCAACTAAGTTGTGAATGTTTACCTTTGTTAAGTGTTAGACGCAATAACATTGGCCTCCGACACCTTGTTATGAAACACAGTGTGAGACTAGAGTGGTACGCACTCAGGAAACAATATTACCTATATTGTTATGAGAATATCACTAAATAGTGGAACTCGCTTTGTACAGTTAGTCATAAACTATATCTCAATGGCACAAGGACTATTTCAGAACGAACACACTACACGGCAACTGTCATTCTGAAATAAACTTTATTACATTGAGATTAAGTTTAATTTTCTTATTTGCTCCAATCATTTCGTATGTACCGATATATCTGATGCTGACTGTATGACAACACTAGCTGTTCATTGCGATGTTACTTGCGTTAGATTTTTTCCTCATCCCGTAGGAATTTCCTTTAATAATTTCTTTCGTACGATTCCCAGATCAAAAGCGTCCAAAAATTGACACCTCAAGTGTGAATTTGTGCCCTGTTAATGGCAACAGATTCACCCCCCATTAAAAGGTACACCTATGCCCCCTTCAGAGAATACAGGTATGGTATGATCATCATGAACCCATATGCTGTCCCACTGCTGGGCACGGGTCTCCTCTCAGTATGAGAGGGATTAGGCTATAGTCCAGCATGCTAGCCTAATGTGGATATGGTATAGGGCTGTTTACCAAAACTCCACGTCACTGCGCGTATTTTTCGTGCGGTTTGTCTATTTGGACCACCCCAACTCCTCAAGAAAGGCTAACAAACTCCTGACGTTGCTGACGAAATCTCTGAGAGAATACTGCTATGCTACGTACCAAAATAAGTACTAGGAAGCGACAAACAGGAACACACAACAGTATCTTTGTCATAATATTTACAGTACTTGTAAAATCTTATCTCCTCGTTATCTAAATGAACTGATAACATGCAAAACCTTGAGAATGTAGGTTGAATTGTTGTTATTATGTAGGACAAAAAGTTATAATAAAGAGAAAGAATCTCGTATTGGATCGGTCAGAGCATCAGTATAAACTATATAAAAATGTCTGAGGTCTAGTGGTTCAAGTACTGGACTACTGATTATGAGGTTGTGGGTTCAATTCCCACAGAACACAAATATTTATGTGATGAATATTAGTGTTTGTGTATGTCTGGGTGTTTCTTGTATTATAAGTATTAGACTCCCTAATATAAAACCCTTCCTTCGGCTTTTTCCCGTGTCGTCGGGTAAAAAAGGATATATGTCCACTGTCTAGTATCAGTACAAGCTCTACTTAATTTGGGACTAGATGGTGATGTGTAAAAATATCCAAAAATATGTATTTATTTATTACTAACTTTCCGCCAGCGGCTTCGCCCGCGAGGTCAGGGTATTTCCAATAACTTTCATCTACTATTTCAACCCCTTACAGCTCCTTTTTCGCATTAAAAAGTCGGCCATGTCCTTTCTCAGGCTCTAGACTATCTGTGTACCAAATTTCATTTCAATTGGTTCAGTAGTTTTGGCGTGAAAGCGCGAAAGACAGACAAAGTAACTTTCTCATTTATAATATTAAGTAAGGATTTTTAATGTTAAGCTATTATTATAAGATACTTAGATCACAAATCTAACCTCTGAAGCTGCTGAAAAACCTAATCGCACTTTCCTTCACCTAGATATTGTACCTAGGACCTCTTGTTTAGAAGCCATGACAGAAACCACTTACAGAATGAGACAGTTAAAATTGTGTTGAAATAAAACTACTTTTTACGGAATTTATCGCGTTATATTGATATTATTTTAATCCCGACGTTTCCGACCCTTTATCAATATAATGCGATAAATTCCGTAAAAAGTAGTTTTATTTCAATGTCTAGTATTCACGTAAGTGTCAGAAATCAGTATAAAATAGTGTTGTTACAATTATTGCATATTTCTCTTGCTTGGATCACTTTCATACATCTCAGCTTAATGCAGCAGTTGTTAATATTTAAAATTAAATTATTATTATTTTTTTAAATACTGTTATTGTGTTACTGTAAATTATAAATGTAATACACAACATCTACGGATGAAACAGAGCAGAGTTAAGAAGGACTGTCATGGGTAATACACAGTTTCCAACCCTTCAAATCTCCAGGGCCGGACGGTATATACCCAATACTACTGCAAAAAGGTGAATCGATACTGAGCCCACATCTAACAAGGCTCTTCAAGGCCTGCATAGCCTTCGGGTACATCCCGAAGATATGGAGAGAAGTTAAGGTGACGTTCATTCCAAAACCAGGAAAGGATAGTTATCAAGAGGCTAAATCATTTCGTCCGATCAGCCTCTCATCATTCCTTCTCAAAACCCTGGAAAAACTGGTGGATCATCACATAAGGGATGGCCCTCTGAAAAGGAAACCATTTCATACGCTGCAATGTGCATACCAGTCCGGGAAATCAACCGAAACCGCGTTGCACTATGTAGTAACAAAAGCAGAGAATGCAATTGATAATCAAGAGATATGTGCAGCCGCCTTCCTAGATATAGAAGGAGCCTTCGATCGCACGACTTTTGATTCAATCAAACAGGCCGCTACGGATCATGGCATTGAAGGCACTCTATGCAGATGGATAGAGTTCATGCTTAAAGGTAGGAAACTCAAGTCGTCACTGCTAGGGGATGAAATCCGTGCAACGACCACAAAAGGGTGCCCACAAGGTGGAGTACTGTCACCAACATTATGGTGCCTTGTTGTGGACTCCCTTCTGCACAAACTAAACAAAGGAGCATGTTTTTCTGTGGGATACGCAGATGACATAGTCGTAATGATAAACGGCAAATTTCCGGAAACTGTGTCCGGACTTCTGCAGCAGGCTTTGGCTGTGGTGGAGGACTGGTGCAGAGAAAACCACCTCTCCATCAACCCAAAGAAAACCGTGGTTCTTCCTTTCACAAGAAAGAAAAACTTGAGCAATCTGAAAAAGTTGCTACTATTCGGAGCAGAACTAGAATGGTCCACGAATGTCAAATACCTTGGCATGACTTTGGACAAGGAGCTCACATGGAATCTACACGCTAAAAACGTGTCTGATAAAGCAATGAGAGCTTTTAATATGTGTACATCAGCATACGGAAAAGTCTGGGGCCTTAAACCCAAAATACTATATTTTATCTACACTACTATGGTGCGCCCCATAATGTCCTATGGCAGCATCGTGTGGTGGCCGAGGACAAAACTGACAACATGTGTTGGAGAACTAGGCAAACTGCAAAGAATAGCCACTACGGCAATCACAGGAGCGTTCAAGACTACGCCGAACAAGGCGCTTGACATATCACTGAACTTGAACCCTCTTCATATCTTCATAAGAACGGAAGCAATGAAGGCCTTACACAGGCTAAAGGTAACAGGTGTATGGCATAGCAACATGCCGATCACAAAGCACACAAGAATGGAGCTTGACAAAGAACTCCTAAGGAAGATGAACATGCCGAATGACGCAATGACGTCAATAAAAATCTTCAAAAGGAATTTCAAAACGTACGTCCCCACAAGGGAAGAATGGAAACAAGGACTGTCGCCAAACACGGACAGCCTAATATGGTACACAGACGGCTCGAAAATAGAATCTGGTACTGGAGCAGGAGTTTACTCAAAGTCGCAACAAATATGGAGCAGCTTAGGTAAATTCACCACGGTCTTTCAAGCTGAGATGTATGCCATCATCGCTTGTGCAGACGAAAACATAAAAAGGAACATAGAAAATAAAAAGATCTATATTCTAAGTGATAGTCAGGCATCAATAAAGGCCCTAACTTCTTACAAAGTTAACTCTAGACTGGTCCTCAATGCCATTAAAACGCTAAACAGGCTTGGCCGCAGGAACAATCTGCAGTTAGTATGGGTCCCGGGGCACCAGGGCATCGAAGGAAACGAGAAGGCTGACGAGTTAGCTAGAACAGGATCAGCGAATGCAATGATTGGACCAGAACCATGCATGGGGCTACCAACATGCACCATTAAAAAGGCCTTACAGGACTATGCCGATATGAAACGCATAGAGGAGTGGAACAACAGCCTAGGGTTAGAACACTCACGACGTTTCCTCGGCTGCAGCACCACAAGAGTCTCGAAATTCGTTCTGAGCAACAGAAGAGACAAAGCCCGAGCTGTCATTGGAGCTCTTACAGGGCACTACACCACTAATGACATGCTCCATAAAATGAAGCTAGCTTTGAACAATGACTGCAGAGCCTGTGGTGAATTCAAGGAAACTATGCAGCACATCCTGTGCGATTGTGACGTCCTGGCGACGAAACGGATGAGTCTTCTCGGCAACGGGTACCCGAAGCCGGAAGATTTTAGGTTCCTTCCTCTCAGTGGGTTAGCCGCCTTCGTAAACCACGTCTTCAAAGAGTAAGGAATATACGGTAATGGGGACAACACAAAAGATCCCATTGGGTCGAAGTGTTGCTGGTTGTACCAGCCCCCGTAAGACAAGATACAAGATAATTAGGATTTAACTTATAAAATACACAGAGAAAACAAACTGTAAACCATGTAAAATTGCAGAACTTCATGTCTAAGTTATAAAGAGAATAGCTGTTCTCCTTAGTGTTAAGTATTTGTGTATGTCCATTTATTTTTTTAAATTATTAAAATGTCTAAATTAAGAGTAACCTTAGTTACTCCTTATAATATCAGCTATCTGCAAGTGAAAGTCCCGTCAAAATCGGTGCAGGCGTTTCAGAAAATAGCCAGAACAAACAGACGGCCAAAAAATTTAAGTATCACTTTTTTATGTCAGTATACTTTCATGCATTTAGTAAACAGACAAACATACACTTCAATTTTATTTATTTGTAGGATTATCATTTAGAGCATGACTTAGGACTTATAATTTTTTAAATAATTTGGAATGAAATTTACAAGTGAGTGTGAATGGTCAAATCTGTTGTAATAAATAAAAATACTCAAAGGAGTCTCAAGGCTAATGTCAAAACTGCATCATTAGAATTATTTGTATGTATTAATTATTCCGTATGTCAAATTGTAATACAAAGGCCCATGTAAATCGGCCCAAATTATGTACTGAAGGTACACTTATTGGAAAAAATACCCTGTATTACGCTGGTCAAACTAAACTGGTGTAAACCCTAGTCATACTTTTTTTGATGTTGACTGGGGGATGAGAAAAAAAACCAGCCTTTTTGGCACACTATTATCTGTTTCGTAATGATTTCATAGTAAAGACTGTCAGTGTCAGTTATGGAATGTCAAACGCACTGTGGCGGATTATTATCGTTATTATCAGTTTCATAGTGATTTCATGGTAAAAACTGTCAACTTGACAGCTGTCATGTTGTATGGGCTTTTGATGACCTCCTTTGACATAGGGAAGCATTACTTTATGCTTAGCGTCATCTCTGAATAAACCTAAGACCCATAGATTTTGGAGAAAACAAGAAGACAACCTGTATTCATTACACTATCTGATAGTTTCACTAATAAGGTTCACATTATAATGAAATATAGCAAACTGAAGGTCAGAAGGATAACATAACTCTGTTTGTTTAAATTTTTCATGTATACTACTGAACAGAATTTAATAAAATTTGACAAGGAGATAGGTTGCATCCTCAGGATGGACACAGAGTATGTTTAGTCTCAAAAATATGTATTGGTATGCAATTGAACTGAACAGAATGACTTTGCATGCCACTATGGTGGAATATGGTGAACGCATTAGTATAATTTATTGTTATCACACCAGCCCATGTATAAACTATGATATATTCAGCACATAAAATATTTAACCTGTTCTAAATATTAAAAAAAAACATAAATACTAAAAACTTTTTATCTGACTATAAGCTAAGCCAAAGGAAGGTCCTTTGCTGTAGTCAGATATTTTTTTAAATTAAAATTACACACACACACACATTTAACTAATTCCTTTGTTAGTACCTAAGTGTCAATGACCTACACTAAACTCATTAACCATCACAGTGGGTAGGACAGTATTTGTTTACAGTCATTGGTCTCTTGTTTATCTCATCACAATATTTTCTTTAACATTCACATTAAACTGCAATAATTATTCACATTTAATTTTAATTTCACTGCCTTTTTGGTCTAGTGGTCCTAAGCTCAACTACTACGCTAGAGGTACTGGGTTCGATCCCCAGGTCAAGCAGTGTTATTGGGTTTTCTGTGAAATTCCCAGTAGCAGCTTAGAGTCGGGATTTGTGCCCGGTTGATGGCAATAGGCTTGCCCCCTATTGCATGGGACCTAAATATAACGGTGATATGCGGGTGTATATGAACACCTTTGCCTACCCTTTCGGGGAATATAGGTGTGATGGTGTATTATATTTTTAATTTTAATTTCAAACCTAATTGCATAATCCAAATTAACATTTTAGCCAATGAATTTGTCCCTGCCAGGAATGTCTAAAACAAATTATTCACAAAAAAAATATATTTAAAGTATCTATGGATGATTTATGCCAATTCTCCTCCATAAAACACTATTTGGAACCACACTAGTCTTTGACCACAAATAAATGAAACAAAAAACCTGACTATGTACAAAATAACTAGGTTTTTTGTTTCATTTAATAATTGATTTTATTTCCTACTTTTTAGTATATGAATCATCATAGAATCACTAGATAGATCCTAAATGATAATTTAAAATGAAAATTGATACAACTAAAGACCATTTTCAAAATCAGTTCACACATTAAAGCATATAGAATCCACAATTTTGTCTTTTTTTTTAATTTCATGTACCCAGTGACACTTGTGCCATCAAGACAAATCTAATGAGGTGTCATTTATCTAAATTGGTTGAGCCGTTGAGTAGTTACGACCGGACATAGGAATGGACATACATACATACCTTTTTACCCTCCTCCTTTGGCAGTCAGGTAAAAAGTGAAAGAATAGCTTATTTGAAATACCTAAATAAATATCCTGGGTCATTTTACACAATACCATCTAGTTACCTACCTGATGGTAAGTGGTGTCCGCCACCCATGGACATGATGACTTGTGTCTACTAATGGAAGCCACCAGTCTACTTTAAATGATAATGTGGCCCAATATTTTTTTTGCTATTTCTGGTACACAACCTGCTTGGTCTATGTTTTAAAAGTAATTATAAAATGAACAATATATTTGAAAAGGTTAAAGCTCCTGTTTAGACCAGATATAATAGGTACTGGCTTGAACAATAGTGTAACAATGCTTGTAAGTAAAGAAAAAAACATTAAAATATGCACATACCAAATTAATCCACAAATGAGGGTCATTGGCCCATACCACAAAAAATATCGACCATAAACAAACAGACTAAAAATATCTGACACAGGGTTCCTATACCTCCTTACTTGCATGACCTAGCGTTTATATATTTCTTATTTACGTGTATACAGAAAGTGAAATGTTCTGGGGGTAGCAAGGGGAGGCATGACGTCACTGCGCGCGCATATGACCCCAAACTACATGACCCAGATTCAGATTCGACTTGCGACACGATTCCGGTAAAATGTCAACATAGCTCGCTCAGAGCGGGGCACCGCAGATATTGACTAACACAAGCGCTACACGACCTAGATACTACCTCAAACACACCGCAATCACATTCTAAAACATATTTATGACCTATTTTTTTACACTTTCAGGATCTAACTTTTAGTGCTTGAAAAAACATTATAATCGATCGATTTCAACATGAAATTATAATTTCAAAATCTAGGCATTATGTACTGACCAGCAACTAAACACATCACAGCAGCTTCCTGCGATTATTTCACGTTTTCACACAAACATTTTGATTTTATTAGGTCCTGGACGCCATTTAACAACATCGATGATCAACTTGTTAGGCACAATTTCACAGCTTATGCACTGTCCATGGCGTTGTTTTACGCACTAGAAACACTTATCACTATCAGCTTATAATTATTTTACACAAATAAGCCACGGATTGAGGTCGCACTATGTGAAAAATGTTAAAAACGGGAACAGGAGCAATCCGCTATGCCACCCCGTTCCACTGCAATTTTGTCACTGCCGTTGCTGCCAACTGACAGGAACATAAATAAATACATTTCAGTGCCAACTTTATTTTACGCAATGCTATTGGCCTATATGATTTAGTTCAAAATGATTGGCTTAAAAAGTGACATACTAACATTTTGACCAATCAGATGCTATACACTATGAGGTCTTTTCGATTCATATTTCGACTCGAAATCAAATTATTGCGTTCGGATACTTAACGAATTTACAGTTATATCTGCTGCTACCTTTTATGTGGTTTATAATGAGGCGGTCGTTGTTATTCATTTACTTACAAACTGAGTAAGCTATTAAAAACATACGTCATGCTACAGATTGGATTGGACTATGATGGGACTTATGTACAGGTTCTCGCCAGTCTTATTGTCCGGGTTGAAGGCGCGAAAGGAATTATAACTCAGCCGTAAAAATCGGAGAGATAAAAGATTGGATTAAAATTAATACAAACGACAGCCTACGACTTGAGCTTTTGTTTTTATTTATTTTGATCCTATCTTTTTCTCTCTCTGATTTACAATACAATAAGATTGGCGAGGAATGTATGTTATTAGACATTTGGACGTGTATCCGAACATTTCAAATTTAACTGACAGATGCTAGTTCAATGTTTCGATTGATCTCAAAAATAACAAAATTGTTAAAATTAACTGTTTACTGTAAAATCTTAGTGTGCATCAAATAGACATTATATATTTTCACATTTATTAAACATTAGAGTGGTTAATTTATGTTTTAATTTGAAAGTTTTGATAAAAAACTGAAATCGCATGGCGATGAAGTAAATACTTGGACTTGGAATATTGCTTGGAGCACTTTGTAATTTATAAGTAAAGTAAGTAACATTTTATTTACCAATTACTATTACACTTATTTATATTCACGTACTTCGTTATTTACTTTTACTGTAACATCCATAGTTCTTGAAAGTTTCGTGGTCCCGCGTAGCGTACCCGCTTATCAGCTGATTCTGATAACTAAGATTGAAGATTCTTTATAATCAACCAGCAGGCTCAGTTGTTCCAATGAATTGAAATCATGACTATCAATTAGGAATTCGTGTTATATATTAATAATCTATACTAATATTATAAAGAGGAAAAATTTGTTTGTTTGTTTGTTTGTTTGTAATGAATAGGCTCCGAAACTACTGAACCGATTTCAAAAATTCTTTCACCTTTGGAAAGTTACATTATCCCCGAGTAACATATATCATCACGCTACGACTAATAGGAGCGGAGTAGTAATGAAAAATGTAGCAAAAACGGGGAAAAAATTATTAGACCACGCGGGCGAAGCCGCTGGCGGGAAGCTAGTAATAAATAAATATCTTGGGACCTGTTAATTTCCAATACACATTATTTTATTGATTAAAATTAAGGTGTATAACATGATAGCAGATTATTTATATACTTATACATGTCATAGTTATAAAGCCTAGTGCAGACCTATCAGTTCAGTAAGTAAGCCCAGTTGCACACTTTCAAGTTCAGATGATTTAAAAGAAAAACTGGACACCAAAATGGTGGTTGTTCCTGGACAATTCCAGATAGATAATCTAAATAATCGTCATATTTCTGCCCTAGACATATAATAAAGCCATCATACACATGTCTTGTAATGGAGCTGTGTACCGATGTTCCAGGAAAGTCTATTTTTTTCCTTTCCTGTAGGATTTTCATAACATTATCTTCATTCCCTGTGCCTATCCCTATTAACTTCCTTGGTCTCTCTTCTCCCTTATAACCGCCACCATTTATATCATTTCTATGCATCACAAGACCACTATAACCAGTTGATGCACAAGTTTTTAGTATTACTAGCAATTGTACACTTAAAATGGGGTGATTACTACAAAACTGAGGTAAGTGTCAGTGTGACTGGTAGACGGATAATTGGGTTCCTGGACGCTCAAATTAATTTAAAAACTGTTATTGTACCAAATGAAAGTAATTTATTTTCGAAGGACACAAAAAAAACTTGTATCATCAAAACCATCGGAAAAAGGAAGAGGAGGGTGCAAGGCGCAATGACCAGAGATTATAATAAATAGATAAATCTATAATTTGTTTTTAAAACTAAAAGGAGCGACATCTAGCAACATGACAATGACAACCGCTACAATCATGTAGAAGTCAAACTTGCACCTATCAATTAATAGATGGCAGTATTGTCCAACTGGTACACTTGAGGTCCTTAGTTGAACAGTGTTAGTCGTTTTTTTAATTAAATTCTCAGTAGCAGCTCCGACTGGCAATATGCTCACCCTGCTATTACATAAGACCTAAACACAATGGTGAACTAAGGCTGCATAATAGTACATCACTGCCTAACCCTTAGTTGAATACAGACGTGATGGTATATTGGTTAATTTTTGTTTGTTATTTTCTAAAGTTTTAGACCAGAGATATTAATTCCAGAATCCTTTGAGGTATTGTGTTACACTTTTTTTCCACTTTACAGGTACACCACATGACTGACAATGAGCAGCCAGCATCATTCCTCACCGGACCGGCTGAGCCCCAGCATACTGATCCCTGAGTCTCCTGGAAGCCCCAACATTTTGGACCCCAACTCCCCAGAAGGTCTGGACCCTGCTGTTGAACAAGATTCAGATACATATACAGAACAGGAAAGACCAAATGATGTGCCTGCTGGTGAAGCAGTAAGTGATAATAGCAATGACTCTATGACAACCAATCATGATCAAATTCTAAGGTTTAGGACCACAGATGGTATAGAAGAGAATACTAGAGACAGTGTTGTAGATAGAGAATCAGTTTATAATGAGGACAGCAATGCGCCTTCAAGCACCCAAGAGTCCAATCTCTCTTTACCGGAGAGTCACGTACGGAAACACAGTGATCATGAAGACGAACCTCCTGCAAAAGTGAGAAAAATTAGTTCTCCACAGAAAAACGAGGATTTGGATGGAGAAACTTGCCCCATCTGCCTGGACTCCTGGGGCAATTCCGGCGACCATAGACTAGTAGCCCTCAAATGCGGCCATTTATTTGGCTCCGAATGTGTCGAAAGGTGGCTGAAAGCACAAGCTGTCAAAGATAGGTCTTGTCCCACATGTAAAAGTAAGGCGGCGATGAGAGACATAAGATTTATTTACGCAAGAAGGTTGGTAGCGGCAGACACCTCCCAAATAACCGCATTACAAAAACAAGTGGAAACATTACAGGCTGAAAAAAGTAGAACAGAATTAGAGTTACAGAAAGCTCATATAGCACATCGCGCGTGTGTCGCGAGACTGGAACTTATAAAGAATACCTACGCGAAAGTCCAACTTGCCAAAGAACAGATTTACGTCAGAAAGTCCTGGCGATTCGCATTGGAAAAGAACTTGGAGGTCTGCAAAGATGGCGGTTGCCGAGTCCTCACTTATAACTGCAGGACTTACGAATTATATGTGTCTCAAAAAAGTACCAACTACCTCTTTCCCGGTTACGGTATCAGGAAAGTCAGCTGCGTAGATTACAAATTGGGGCAATTTGTGCATTTACACCCGAAACCTATTAGAGACATTTCATATTCAATGCCGAGCGATTTGCTTTTAAGCGTAGGTTTAGACGGGTGCGCGAGAATTGTGGATAGAGGTATCCCTAGCACGAGTTTGAACGCGGGGTTCGCGCTATGGTCGTGTGCTTGGGACTCATCGAGAAACAACTTGGTGTACATGGGCGGCGTCGGTGGCGTCATACATCAATACGATTGTAGAAACACGTCGAGGTGTCTGCAGACCTTAAATGCTCCCGGAGACATGTCCCCTGTAGTGTCCCTCTATTCCACCGAGTTTGGACTGCTTTCCTGCCAGCTAAACACGTGTAATCTATGGATAGATAATGGCAGCCAGTGGGAACCTCAACCTTTACCCGTAGAAGGATCTTTCATGTCTTTAAGCTATGATATCGAAACTCAAAGGGCTTTAGTGTCAGTGCGACCGAGTGCAAACGGTTTAGAACGCTCAAAACTATCAGTGTGTAAGCTAAAAATGGATCTGTTGAGAGCAAAAGTGGTGTTTGATATAGAGGACACTTTTATGGGTTCGGCGCGGTCTTCGTTGATGTCCAGAGCAGCTTGGGTTAAGGCGCCTGGTTCCTTGTGGGCGGCAGCTCATTCTGAGAGTGATTCAGCGTTATATCTTAATGGTGTTGACGGTGCGCGGACAATGTCGCTACCGGCAGCCGAGCCTGCGCTAGACGTGTGCTCGGTATCTCTTAACGGTAACAGTGTTCTAGCAGCTTTGTCAGAATCAAGGTTAAGACTGTATAAAGGTGTGGCATCTAATATTTGAGTAACGCTCCTGTTGTTGAACTAACTTTAAAGGAACTTTGCCAAATTGCTATGAACTTTTCGACATACATTGTGATATTGTGCATTTATAAGTGAATGGTGTTCGACTGAAGATCGCGAAGACATCGACGAGGTCAGCGCGTTAGATAAGTATCGGTTGAAGTTTTTGACTGTAGGCCTCTTCAGAGCTCGTTGAGTGTGAGGGAATGGAAAGCAGGACACTATTCAGTGATTGAGGATTTTTAAAATGGGTGTAGAAGTCTTTATAGACATTCGCAGTTGAATTAGCTATCCTCGACACCACATAATACAAGATGCCCTAAAAATTATAATGTTTCGTCACGCGACTTTGTCTTGAGGACATCGGAGCGGTTTGCGCAATAGCAAATAATGATGCAATTCATAACGTACTCGTGTTAAAACAAGTACTCCATTCGTATCGTCGATTATCGTATCACTTTTCTTTCCCTCACTTTTAACAAGCCCCGGATGCGTAAATACAATCTTATTTGTTTGTAGTAACATTATAGAAATCCTGCGACATTTTTTAGCTGACTAACTTCGATCAGGCACTTAGGCAAAGATTTTGTTAAATATGTATTACAATTTGACATACGAGAGCGTAAGTTTGCGCTTAGCGTCGTCTCTAAATATTAGCCTTATGTAGAGACGAATCTATGTGTACACTTATGACTCAAGTTTGGCTGTTTGGAAGCATAAGAAAATGCTTTTTGTAGTTATACTGTCCTTAGCAGTTATTTTTGATCTCTAAAACGGCCCAACGACTGTTGTATAGAATTTAATACGTAAATACACTGTCTAAATGTTAGACGGTTCTCTAACACACATTATGTCACTGTTCCACAAAGCTAATCCATATTTTTTATAACAGGATTATTTCTATGATTCCGACGATATAACTGTGCGTATTTGAAGATTTTGTTTTTTTGCAATTTTACGATAAAACTTTGTAAATGTACAGTCGCGGTAGTAAATGGTACACATTCGTAATTATTTTCTAACGCAGACTAACAGAGGCCCCTTGGGTATAAGAGTTCTGGGCCCTTAAAAAAGAAAATTCTCATTTTTTTCTTCTCTTATTGTTTTTATACTGCAAACCGAGGGCCCTGGGCCTACTGTTGCGCTACGCTGTTTTACGGCTGTAAGAAAGGACTTGCGTATAATGTGTAGATTGGTATCCCTCCCTCTCAATTTCAAAAAGATTGCAACAATAAATCCAGGTTTGGGGGCTCCTGTAAATTCTGCTTTTGTGGCATTGATTTTAATATCTCCCGCGTTTTTTACATTATTCATTCTTTAAGGGATAGAACAATGCCATTTAAAGATTTTATCATAATCTTTAAGCATTTCTGAAGTACAGATACTCTGTTAATGTGTGACTGTGTAGTATGTGTAAATTTTGTCTATGCGTATTATTTAAAAAGTTAAGGTTTGTTTGCGATTGATAAACTGCCATAGTTATGTAAATAAACAATGTTAGTCATTTTGTTTGTGATAATAAGTGCTTTATTAGACCTATACCCAACAATGGGACTGTAAGGGCCTGTTTTGACCACCTCTGGGTAGCCGCTACCCGCTGGATAAGTTCTAAAATTGAAAAACATTTATCTACGAAGTATTTTATCGCGGAGTTACTAGGAGATGGTGTGACAGGCCCTAAATGGGTTGAATGGATTTCTTATAACTTTCATCCCCTATTTCAACCCCTCACAGCCCTTTTTTCGCATTAAAAAGACTATCTGTGTAACAAATTTCATTTAAATCGGTTCAGTAGTTTCGGCGTGAAAGCGCGACACACAGAGTTACTTTCACATTTATAATATTAGTAAGGATTATAAAATTTTGTTTAAATAATACATTGACGATTTAAAAGCTTTTTTTATTAAAAATATCAGATGAAAAGTAAAATTTCTGAGCTTTTATCCTAACTCTACAAAGGGCTGGTTCCCGCATAATAAAGTTCAATTTACATTGGCTCGGAAGAGTAACCAAGCAGTAACCGCAATTCTAGAAAAAAATCAAAAATGCGAATTTGTTTGTATGGCGCGTTACTTAAAAACTTCATGTATATTCTCGCTGTCCGTATTTGGGACTTCAGATAAAGTAGGGCCTCAACTCTACCATTTTATTGTGTCAGACAATAAAATGTGACTTGCAAATTATCTGTCAGTTTGGCTGAGATTGAAGCTTATTCAGAAATATCTAAGCGTACCTACTTGTTTCAAAAATTCAGTGCAAGTTTGACGTAATGCAAGCTGTAAGCTTATGATAACGATTAGTCTGGTGTGTCCCAGCGCTAGACAAAAGGCCTGCCCAGGCCCCAGTGCGTCTAATCTGTGCTTATTATACCAATCAGCGCCATCTTAGTTTTTTTTTTCTTAACAAAACTCACGTATGCTTATAAATAAAAAAATGAAGAAGCATGAGTACGCTTCTCTTTGAACTAGTGTCATTAAACGAATAATCTGATCAAGGTTTGAGCAACAGTCTAGATAATTATATCTGCATTTCACTGTTGTGTTTGGTTATTCCTTCCGTGTCGAAACGATACTTAAAATTCCTCATACGCTTTCCCGCCCTAGTAACTTGGTACTTTTGACGTTTAACTATTATTTGAATAAATAATTTAGAAGAATTATTCCCACCAGTCACCACATTGTTGCACCGCAAATTATCTGTTATTTTTAAATACCTAAGCCGTTTAAATGGTGTTTTATGTTGTTGTATAAATGTTTAATATGATTGAATCTTCATTAATGTAAGTGTTAGATGTAGAGCAATAATAATTGTAATTAAAATCCTTGAAGTATTGAATAAATGGACATTTTTGTTACCTAATGATTGTTTTCTTTACCTGCTTTTAGGGCTGCCAGTCTAGAAGTGCGGAGCTAAGGAATAATAATATTTATTCGGACCCGCGACGCCTAGCGTAGCAGCCAACCACTCGAACTTGACCACTACACAAACCGAATCGTCAGTTAAAAGTTTAAACAAACTAATAGTATCCCATAAAAATTACGTATACGCTCAGCTTAGTTCCGGTGGACATAGCTACAGCAGCGGAATGGAAATTAGTTGTATTTGAATCAACCGAAGAATGTAGCTCTATAGCTGTGTGATGCAGCGAAACTAAGCAGTGCAGTGGCGTATTCTTCGTATTGCATTTACGTTTGCAACAAATGCACCAACCGGTCAACTCGTAATTGATTATGTTCTGAAGTAAGCTATTAAAGCTAAAGCAACTGCACCAACAAATCAATTATGTATTCCAAGAAAAGGATTTAGTCTAGGGAGATCTTAGCCCAGCTGTGGGATAGCCATGGATGTCACTAGAAGACGAATTATGTTGGCCCAGGAGCCTATTCTAATATCTGCAGTACCGTAAACAGAAAAATTATATGCTTAGGTGTTTGAGCCATTACTATTACGAACCGGTAAAGAAACCTGTGAACGCCCATTACGTGTGAGTTGCCAAAGTTCCACTCTAGACATCGTGCGTTCACATGCAAGTCGGGCAAATGCAGGTGTCTGTTTCTTTGTGCCAGTTACAATTTTATTTTTTACATGGGACATGACAACACTGCCTCTTAATTAATTTGTCGGCAACATTGATTTGACGGCTGTCATGCATGCTGTCAGGTCAGTCAATCAATGATCAATGTCAATTTGTGAACAAACAAATAGCGGTGCCTTTTTGTTAGATTCACAAAAATACACAAAAAACTCAAAATTTCTAACAAATACTATCGGGAAAGTGTTTTAACAGTAACTTTAACTTTGTCATTCTATATACTATCAGTTTTTCAAGGCGGAAAGAGGTAAGTTTCTGTGATATTGTTAGATCGATGAGCATGTGTTTATACCGTGAGGTCATCACGCAAATACTTTTCGAAAACACAATATTTTATCAGATACTGGTTGATTACAAAAGCGCACAGTATCGTAATCGTTTTTATATTATTTTATTTCAATGACATCTAGTTAAGAAGTGAGAAATCAAGAGTTTTGTTGGTAATGCGTATTTTAATGAAAGTCAATCTACGCCTCCGCTTTGGCCTTATTTAGCTGTTCTGGTACTTGCCTTTTTGGGTAGTGATTTAATAAGTCACTGTAAGTAACTAATAAAGCTTTTTATTATCAGATAATGCAAGATTTAGAGCTAAACTGATCAAGTATGTAATTATAAATTAGTTTGTAATTATAAAATATTGTGTAACTAACCTAACCCTAAATTAACTTCTGTTTGTCTTTTATATTTTGCTGTCTTACTCAGGTACACTCGAAAAACAATTGATATTGATAAAAGAAGCTTTTGTCTATAATTTTTTACTAAAAAGTAAATTAAACTACTTCTATGTAATATTACTAAATATCTATCTATTAATATTTTTAGGATTTTAACCTGTTAAAGACTGCCTCTTTAGTCTAGTGGTCCCAAGCGTGACTGCTTCGCTAGAGGTCCTGGGTTTGATACCTGGTTCAAGCAGTGTTGTTGGGTTTTACTGTGAAATTCCCAGTAGTAGCTCGGAGTCTGGATTTGTGTCCAGTTGATGGCAATATGCTCGCCCCCTATTACATAGGACCTAAACATACCAGCGAAATGTGGGTGTACATTGGCACGCCTCTGCCTACCCCTTCGGGGAATACAGGTATGATGGTGTGTTATCCTGTTAATCTCAGCTGAACTTTCAAATAAAGTTACTTTTTATTAATTTATTTTCTGTGAATAATTTTTCAGTAATAATCTCCAAACATGGATCAGCTACTGCATCATGTGGCCACCAATATGGAGAAGCAGCTGGACAGCGAGATCGAGAGGTAAGCAGCATCGTCACACTGATCTATAGTCCGCGCGGAACTAGTTGGCCGCGCCTTAGGTAGGGACGGGGGTGAGGCGGCGGGTTACTGTGAACAAAAGCAAGCGCCCCCGCCCCTCCGCGTGCAGGTGACCCCGCCCCTCCCTCACATACCTGAAGCGCGGTCAACTAGCTCCGCACAAACTATAGTCTCTATGGGTGAAGCAACACAGCAATAAATCCTGAGTCATTGTCGACGACGTCATGTCATGGACGACGTCTGTGGTCTAGTGGTTCGAGTACCGGACTGCTGATCACGAGGTCGTGGGTTCGATTCCCACAAGACACTAACATTTATGTGATGAACTTAGGTGTTTGTGTTTGTCTGGGTGTTTCTTATATATTATAAGTATGTATTTACAACAACCCATAGTACAAGCTCTGCTTAGTTTGGGACTAGATGGTGCTGTGTAAAAATGTCCCAAAATATTTATTTATTATTATTGTTAAAATTTATTATTATTGAGAATTTTGTACCTTTATTATTCATAGCTTTAAACAACACTGCAGGGCTATAAAAGATTTACTCGTCATTTACAGTTCTCGCCGAACTTATTGTCCAGGTTGAAGTTGGCACAAGCTAACTTTAACCTGGCCGTCTCCGAAAATCGGAGAAACAAAAATATTGAATTGTAATTAATAAAAACGAAAGCTGAAGTAGTAGGCAGTCGTTTTAAATCATTTTAATCCAGTATTTTTGTTTCTCCGGTTTTTACGGCCGGTTTAAAGTTAGCTCGTGCCAACTTCAACCCGGACAATAAGTTTGGCGACAACTGTTCGTCATTTACGTCATATAATAGTATACTGTTTTGGGCGAACCCTGTCCCTGCAGCAGCTTACTGCCACTTAATTTTGTTGTCACTTATCTCACACAAAAGCAATGACTGGAGACGAGATGTGAGGAGAATATGTTGTCACATGAATAATAATTTAATAGTGGTACTTAAATATACTTTATGATATCTACTTATATTCAAACTTATTCTGGTTTGACTAAGTGTGGTCTGTTCGCTAGGTTGGAGACCATGGACACCAGCGATCTGGAAGCGATCAGACAACAGCGCATTGCCGAAATGAAGAAGAGAGCTAAGGCCAAGCAAGAGTGGATGGCTAATGTAAGGCCTATGTTATATTTTAATTTAACTTCTCACACCGCCTTGCCGTTATATAAAACGAACACATTCACAGGGACACATACCTTCTCTCTTTCACACACACAAACGCGCGCGCGCACAATCTCATTCATACGTCATTACGTACCACACAAACACACACGCGCGCGTCCACAAGCTACAAACATACTCACTTGTACATACACACGTCCACACGCATGCAGCGACACACACAAACAAACCCGCATGCACATATACACACGCGCGCACGCACAAACTCGTAAACGCGCTCATTTACAATCTCAATTTTTTTTTTATTTTAGTTTCATACATAATCACTATTTATTTATTTTTGTTTTAAATTATTTTCGTAGTGCCAGCTGCTGTAACTTTAATTTCCAACAACCTTTATCTCGTTGGAGGCTGTCTAGTGTCCAAGACTTATCCATCCTAAATGACCGAACTATTTCACTCAATCCAGGGTCACGGGGAGTACACAGAGATAGACGGTGAGAAGGAGTTCTTCACGGTGTGCAACAAGAGTGAGCACGTCGTCTGCCACTTCTACAAGAATGACTCCCCGCGGTGCAAGATAGTGGACATGCACCTCAAGATACTGGCCAAGAAGCATGTCGAGACCAAGTTCGTGAAGTTAGACGTGGAGAGGGCACCGTTCCTTACTGGTAAGTGACTCATCTGATTCAAGTAAAGGAGGTCATCGAAATCTGTTCAAATGATGTACCGAAGGTACACGTATTGGAAAAAATATCTTGTATTACGCTGGTTAAAACTCTAGTCGTACTTTTTTTTAATATTGACTGGGGGATGAGAAAAAACTTTTAATTTGAGAAAAATCACTCCATTTTGGCGCACTAATATCTGTTTAGTAATAATTACATAGTAAAAAATGACAGTGTCTGTTTCGGAATGTCAAACGCAAGCCATTACGGCAGATTAATATCAGTTTCATAGTGATTTCATGGTAAAAACTATCAACTTGACAGCTGTCATGTACCTCCGGTACAAATTTGGGCTGTGTTGTATGAGCTTTTGATGACCTACTTTAAAAAAAGTATCTATATATATTATATCCTAGACAGTTCTAGTACCCATAGTACAAGCTACATGCTAAGTTTGGGACCAGATGGTGCTGTGAAATGTCCCAGAATATTTATATATTTATCATAATTTCTTTGTTGCGCAGGTCGCCTGAAGATCCGCGTGATCCCCACCATTGGGCTGGTGAAGGAGAACAAGACCAAGGACTTCATTGTGGGCTTCACAGAGCTCGGCAACCGCGACGACTTCTCTACTGAGATGCTGGAGTGGAGGATAGCTCGGTAAGAATTGTCTAGCTAAGACAATAAATAAATAATAAATATCTTGGGACATTTTTACACAGCACCATCTAGTCCCAAACTAAGCAGAGCTTGTACTATGGGTACTAGACAATGGATATAATGCTTATATACTTATTTTTGTAAATAACTTATAATATAAAAGAAACGACGACGACGACGTAGTCGTGGTGTGCCAGGATCGTAGCAAGTGGAAATCTATAGTCTCTGCCTACCCCTATGGGAAACTATGTATGTATGTATAAAAAAAAACACCCAGACAAACACAAACATCTAAGTTCATCACATAAATATTTGTGTCTTGTGGGAATCGAACCCACGACCTCGTTCTCGACCTCGTAGTCCGGTACTTGAAACACAGACGTCAAAATGGTGTAGAGAATTAGCAATTTTGCGTTTTGCGATAAATGACCAATAACCCTGTATATATTTTTACTATTGAGTCCTTTTTTTACAGGTCAGAGGTGATAGAGTACTCGGGCGACCTCCTGGTGCCTCCAGAGGAAGCGAGGAAGGCGCGCATGCTGCAGATCCAAAGCAAGAAGACCATCCGCGGCACGCCAGATTCAGACTCAGACTTAGATCTGAGCGATTAACGTGAAACGGAACGTTTTCTACTAAATTACATATACAAGTCCTGCCAAATTGCTAATGTACCGGACCTTGTCAAGTAAACATGCCAGAGCTCCTTCTAAGGATGCGCTGCGCTGACAGCAAGAGGAATATTCCCTCAAACTGTCGGCGCAGTGAACTCTCCATAAACCTCTAAGAGGTTTTTAGGGTCGGCAACGCGCGAGTGACCCCTGGTGTTGCAAGCGTCCATAGGCTACGGTAATCGCTTAGCATCAGGCGGGCCGTTTGCTTGTTTGCCACCTTAGTGGTGTAAAAAAACATGACGTCATCCGCCGTACTCGCTGCTAACGGTAACCGCACTCAGTACCGCAGTACCGTACAGTAACCGCCGGTTACGTCATTTTTACGTCACCAAGATGGCGGCCAGGCATTAGCAATTTGTGGGAATTATACTGGTGTTGTGGGTGCCAATGGGCGTCAGTGGTCATTTACGCCCCCTTGCTAGCCTTCCTACTATAAAAAAATATTTTGTCTACGCATTGAAATATTCAACCTCCCTTGTAAACAGCTGATGTTTAATATAATACTAATGCAAGATATCACATTTTAATTGATATATATTTATTTTAAATTTGCATTTGAGAGAGCAATAATATTTTGTAGATGATATATGTATATCATTCTATCAATAAGAATTTTCTACTATGTGTGAATGGTGCTAAACAAATGTGAACTTTATAATGTTTTTTTTATTTCTGTTTGAGCGTGTGTTTAGTGTTGCCAGTTAGCGTTATGGTATGTTGCTAGGTTCGCTAGTAGTGTTTGGGTAATTTTATTATTGTGATTGTGTGTATGGAATTAAATTTATAACGCATATTATTCATAAATTCTGATTAAATACTTTTTTATTAATATGTTGTCTTATTCACTTACAAATGAAACCATAGAGACATTGAACTGTTGTCTACTACGAAAGACATTTAATTTTGATGAATGGATAATGCCTTATTGCTCTAGTGATTCCAAGCGCGACTGCTACGATAGAGGTCCTGGGTTCGATTCCCGGGTCAAGTCGTGTTGGCTTATTCAGTGAAATGCCCAGTAAATAACTCGTGAGATTTGTGCCCGGTTGATGGCAATAGGCTCGCTCCTTATTACATGGAACCTAAACATACCGGTGAACTGGTGGTGAGCGCGGGACATTAGGGGGTGTCCATTAATTATGTGAGGTGACCCCCCACGCGTACCCATACCAACATCACGACTGCTCTCCCTGAAGGAGAGGCAGAAACGTTTTATGCCCACAATTCACCATATTTGTGGTCCTATGTAATAGGAAGTGAAAAATTGCCATAAATTGATGTTGAAACGTGTTAAAAAGGTAGAAGTAGAATAATATTATATTTGGTAGAAATAGAAATCGGTAGTATTTTAAACTACCAACCTAGTAACTTTGCTTAAGCGCTGTCACTGTCAAGGTGCTGTCATTTCTCAACAGGACAGGACTGAAAAAAAATCTCATTTGACAGCTGACTGTGCAAGTTGAAGTTGTGAAGTGCCTTGTGCCAATTATTACGTGTAGTGTTTTTCAAAATTTTCACTCTTTATGAAAATTATTGACTAAACAAGCAACTATCTTAGTGCTAAAACTGTTCAAGTAATATCATTCACTTAGATATTAATATCTTGAAAGTGCACCTTTATGTAATAATTTAAAAAAAGTATTTTTTTACGAAAATCTCGATGGTGTGTTTGAAATAAATATTCTCGGTAAGTTTACAGTGTGTCCTTGTTAGAATCACTTGCTGTGAGTCTATTTATAGCTTTTAGACGTTGTAGTATCGCTCGTTAGCCCTAAAATGATAGTTTCAAGGTTAAAAAGTAGACTTTGAACTACATAGATTCAAAACATTATTTTTTTTACGTCTGATTGTATCAAATGCCTTTGCCTAGTTTTCAGTTTGTAAACATTAAAAACTTGCGCTAATGACGTAAGGTTGCACGTTCGTAATTTGAAATATGTACATAAATTCTGAATTTCTGATGATTATACTTTTTACGACTTGATTATTACACGATATAGTAATTACTTCGGTATTATAATGATTGTATTCTTTAGCGCTGTTACAAAGAACGTAATTATCGCTTTTTTATGGTCCTACCACTGGCAACAGTATAATTTATTATTGACTCAACATTATCTTTCTGCAGACATTGAAATATTAAGTGACCCTTTTAACTCTTTGTGTTTTTATCTTGCAAACTTAATAAGTTTTTATCACAAGCCTCAGTTCCTTTACAAAATTATAATATTTTATGCATAAATTAAACAAGTTTTAAGCCAAAAGTATTGATAAACACTGGCCTGTGAGAATATGTGAGTGTAAGTGTGCTAGAAAAGAGGTTTTTACCCAGCATATGCTTTACTGGATGTTTAAATATTTGAAGGTTAATTTACATAACAATACAAAATTAAATTAAATTTCCCACATGCATCGTGAAAACAATTATCAATAGGAAATGAAAAAACATAATTAGCTAGGTATTGCTTACATAATGATTTGAGGATAAACATGAACAGGTTTTATACTTGTTTATTTGTAATTCTATATAGAACTATGAAGTGTGACCCTGTAACCCTGTATCTAGACTATTCTGTTTGCATGTATATGTATATAAATACTAGCAAGCAAATAGTTTTAACGAATTTAGAAATTCTCTGCACAAATTTATTTTATTTATTTATTTATTTATTTATTTATTTATTGCAACAACTTAAACACTATCATGACAGGTTTTACCCTAATGCGACAGCTAAGACCTAAAACTTGAAACTAAATTTAAAACTATGTATTTACAATAATAAAATGGGGACCTACGAATAAAAAACAATAAAATTAAATTACTAACACAATATAACATACCTAACTCATCTATCATAATGTTATTACTTATAAATATATAGGTATTATTATAATTTAAGAATTATTTTGCTTGTAGCATAATAAAAATAGTAATACCCTTGCGAATTCACTCCAATTAACTGTAAACACATCAATTTTAGTTTGAAGTTCATTTATGGTATGGATAGCTCTGGTAAGGGGCGCCTTGGCGAGCAGGTTAGTCCTCGCAGTAGGCACCAGTATATGTTGTTATGTTGTTAATGTGTTATAAATTTGTATTATGTGTAATTAATTTATTAACTTCTCCATATTATTTGATGTATAATGACCAAAATTGAAATGTTTTCATCAATTTAACCTTTACTGTCACTAATTAATTGAATGTTATGTACAGTAATAATTGGACTTCGGGTTTATGTATTGTATCTTGTCGTAGTTGTAATGAATTGTCTTAGTCTGTAGTCTCACTAATAAAAGTAGGTCGCATTGTCAGCAATGTAAACTGGCTGTACGTAACTCGTACAAATGGTAATGGACTTATGACCGCGACCGTACGAACGATGTAGGTAACATAGTGGTATGATGACTTACGTCCTTGTATTTTAAAGGAATGTTGCATAATGCACCATTTTCTCAAAACAAATAACATGTTGTTTTGAAATATATTGTTGATCAGTCGTCTAGTGTAGGCTGCACAACACCACAAATATGTATGCGTCATTATAATGTATATTGTGTAAATATTTGTGTAAAGTTTCATTATATATTTCGAAAAAAAATTGCGGGAAACCCAAAATTCCATGAGTTCTATCGAATGACTTTCGATAGGTTTTTTACGCATCGAAACGTTGTAATTTCATAGCAGGTTTTAGTTCCTTACGTAACCGCTAGACGCGCTGCGATAGTTTTCCATACAAATATTTTACGGCGTCGCTAGCGAGTCTAGTGAGAAAAAGTCATGGTCGACGCACTGTCCCTGCTTAAAACCTCTACCTATTGCGTCCCGTGCTTATCACGCTATTTCTCAGTCAGTATATTACATATAGCTTCCCGCCAGCGGCTTCGCCCGCGTGGTCTTATAATTTTTTCCCCCGTTTTTGCAACATTTTTCATTACTACTCTGCTCCTATTAGTCGTAGCGTGATGATATATAGCCTATGTTACTCAGGGATAATGTAGTTTTCCAAAGGTGAAAGAATTTTTGAAATCGGTCCAGTAGTTTCGGAGCCTATTCATTACAAACAAACAAACAAACAAATCTTTCCTCTTTATAATATTAGTATAGACATATACTCACGCCATTTCCGCACAGGGGTAGGCAGGAACAAGAGACCGGCACTTTCTATTCTTGCATACTTCTTTAGCTTCCTCCACGTTCATACATGTCGTCATACACACGCGCCGGTTGTGAGTACTACGCATCTGATGATCTGACAGTTTTGAAGGATTTCACCAATAAGGTCGGTGTATGTCTTTCTAGGGCGTCCCCTCCCGGCGGTTCCACTGACATCCGCCGTATAAATCCCTTTTCAACCGACTTCAAAAAAAAGAGGAGGTTCTCAATTCGACTGTTTTTTTTTTATGTTTGTTACCTCGGAACTTTCGACTGGGTGAACCGATTTTGATGATTCTTTTTTTATTCGAAAGCTGGTGCTTACGGATTGGTCCCATAATTTAGGTACAATACAAAATACATCTATATTCCACTAAAATCGTGTAAAATAAATAATTTTTAAACAAAAAACAAACCGCTTAAATTAATTAATCCGCAAAACTTAAATTAATAGTTTGGCACCGCCTCCAAATTAGTTAGAAATCATAATGTAAATATGTTATTTATTGCTTTTTAGTTCCTATGTGTTTTGGAGGCGGGTTGTTTTTTGTTTTGTCAATCGCCGTTCACCTATTCCCTCGACATACCAAATCATCTCAACATGTTTTTCTCAATACGAGTCACTACTTATATCCTCTCTTAAACCGTAACATGCGCGTTCTAGTTCTCAATCTATTCTATACAGATTATAAATTAAATATACCTAACTTATCCATGTGTGTGAGAACTAAGGGGCCAGACTGGGATTTCGAAAAAAAAAGATTGTAGGATTTAGTAGTAGTCCTAAAACAATTGTAGGCTAAATCTGGGAATTTGTAGTTACTTATATATTTTAAAAGTTACAGCCCTTAAAGTGTGGTCCCTCAGTTCGCACACACATAACTTATCCGCGGGGTCAATGCTTGACCAAGTATCCGATATATTATCACGGAGTTCATGGCCAGTTAGATAGCGGTACTACCTCGCGGATAATCGTCATCATAATTACATCATCAGTCTTAGGACGTAGGTACTGCTAATTATAGTCACATACAAGATACGGCTTGCGTTTGTAAATAGTATAAAGCTATAGTTCTCGCCAAACTTATTGTCCGGCTTGAAGTTGGCACGAGCTAACATCAACCCGGCCGTAAAAATCGTAGAGAGAAATATTTGATTAAAATGGTTTGAAACGATAGCCTACGACTTGAGCTTTCGTTTTTATTTGTTACTAGCTTTCCGCCAGCGGCTCCGCCCGCATGTTTATAGCCTTTTTCACCGTGTCAACCCTTTACAACCCTTTTTCGCATCAAAAAGTAGCCTATGTCCTTTCTCAAGCTCTAGACTATCTGCGTACCAAATTTCATTAAAATCGGTTCAGTGGTTTTGGTGTGAAAGCGCGACAGACAGTTACTTTCGGATTTATAATATTAGTGGATAAACAATTTAATCAGTAAATAAATGTATTAAGGCATAATACCTTGTTGTTGCAACCTTTGTTCGTAGCGTATTAATAAATATACTTTTTTATTCAAAGACAATATTTTATAGTTAGATAGTGATAAGATATTAATATAATTATCACTAATATCAGGCTTTTGTATTTTGATAATAAATGCCCCCCTATAATATTATAACTGCCTTATAAGCCTGTGCTTTGACCATGAGTTTTTCTCACGCGACGCCGTAATATATTTGTATGGAAAACCCTCGCAGCGCCTCTAGCGGTTACGTAAGGAACTAAAATGGGCTATGAGATTACAACGTTTCGATGCGTAAAAAACTTATCGAAAGTAATTCGATAGAACTCATGGTTGAGGTACAGCTACGTTTGGTTTCGATTCCCATTAGCTTGGATAACGATATGAATAACTGAGCACTTTCAATGGACTACTGTTCAACATCAACCCGTTAATTGTCCCACTGCTGGGCACGGGTCTCCTCTAAGAATGAGAGAGGTTAGGCTATAGTCCACGTTGGACTAATGCGGGTTGTGCAGACTTCACATGCCGTCGAGAAAATCTCTCAGGCATGCAGGTTTCCTCACGATGTTTTCACCGTATTTCGAGAAGTTAGAGGTTAGATTCGAACTCTAGACCTACGGTTTGGCATTCCTGTGGTCATACTGCTAGGCTATATCTACATTTTATATTGTAGCTACTATTAATTAATTTGAGACTAGGAGATGGAAAAGAACGCCGAACGTCTTATTACATACCTGCCATATCTCAGACAAGGCTATTAATCTAAATGCTATCAGAATCTATGTGATTGCCAATTACATGGTGGCGCATGGCGATAGCTGACTCTGTGCCAACGCGATAGCATCTGTCAGATAAGATAACACGTAATTACACGTTAGCTCAATATGCCGTAGGCTAATATTAGACTAGGCTGTTTGTTCCCTGCGATGTTACTATAGTCCGCGTGGAACTAGTTGGCCGCGCCTTAGGTAGGGACGAGGGGTGAGGCGGCGGGTTACTGTGAACAAAAGCAAGCGCCCCCGCCCCTCCGTCCCGCCGCTCACATACCTAAGGCGCGGCCAACTAGTTCTGCGCAGACTATAGTTAGCGTTCATCCATTTTTTTTCTCAATCTTGTAAGAATTTCTCAAAATACACATACCATCACGCCTGTATTCCCTGAAGGGGTAGGCAGAGGCGTACTTATGTACATTGTACACCCACATTTCGCCGCTATGTTTAGGTTTCTTGTAATAGGGGGCGAGCCTATTGCCATCGGGCACAAATCCAGACTCCGAGCTGCTACTGGGTATTTCACAGAAAACCCAACAACACTGCTCGACCCGGGGATCGAACCCAGGACCTCTAGCGTAGCATTCGCGCTTAAGACCACTAGACCAACGAGGCAATTTCGCAAAATAAATCTAAACTAATATTATAAAGAGGAAAGATTTGTATTTTTGTATGTAACGAATAAACTCAAAAAGTACTGGACCGATTTGAAAAATTCTTTCCATGTTAGATAGCCCATTTATCGGCTACGACTAATAGGAGCGGAGTAGTAATGAAAAATGTTGCAAAAACGGGGGAAAAAATTATAAGACCACGCGGGCGAAGCCGCTGGCGGGAAGCTAGTATTAAATATCCTGGGACATTTTACACAGCACCATCTAGTCCCAAACTAAGCAGAGCTTGTACTATGGGTAGTAATGGGTACCAGACAATGGATATTATATCCATTG
Organism: Acronicta psi; assembly: GCA_946251955.1. Lineage (NCBI taxonomy): Eukaryota > Metazoa > Arthropoda > Insecta > Lepidoptera > Noctuidae > Acronicta > Acronicta psi. The sequence continues at coordinate 212,856 of OX276498.1, forward strand.
TCATACTAATATGTATAGTATAAGAAAAAAACGGAGAAATTAAAATATTGGATTAGAATGATTTATAACGGCAGCCTACGATTTGAGCTTTCGGTTTTATTTATTACAATCTAATATTTTTCTTTTTCCGAATTTGTGGCTGGGTTAAAGTTAGCTCGTGCCAACTTCAACCCGGACAATAAGTTTGGCGAGAACTGTACATACAATGTACCTATTGCAATGCCAGAAATGTCCTTTTGAGGAAATGGTCACAACGTAGGATAGTGTTTCGTATGTCACGTTCTAAGATAAGACGTGGGTGTTAGTGCCCACACCACATCTAGGCACAAACACACCCACTTAAGTAGTAGTCACACATCTGTGTGTTATCTTATCATAACGAGTTGTTAGTGAAAAATAAATTATAATTGTAGGTATGGTAATTTATTTATTTTTGTTCACAAGATAAAATAGATAAGTTAGGTACATACTACGTAATACACATACACTTACATATTTCTATGTTATTATGTTTACATAGCCACGTGCCCCCCCCCCACCCCTAGTTATAATTTGTGAAGTGTTAACTTCCCGCCAGCGGCTTCGTCCGCGTGATCTTCTAATTTTTTGTCACGTTTTTGCAACATTTTTCATTACTACTCCGCTCCTATTAGACGTAGCGTGATGATATATAGCCTATAGCCTTCCCCGATAAATGGGCTATCTAACACTAAAAGATTTCTTCAGATCGGTTCAGTAGTTTCGGAGTCTATTCAATACAAACAATAAAATCTTTCCTCTGTATAATATTAGCACTCCTGCATACTCCATTTACCTATATCTATTATAGGTAGATGCAGTATGCAGGAGTGCCATTTGAGTGGCATTTTTTTTCCTTTGTTATGGTCGAATTTCGAACACTAGTTACTATTATTAATTGTGATGAGATAAGGATTTTGGCTGTCGAGCCCAGGGTTGGACTGAGGCGGAAGGGCCCGAGTGGCTCTACATCTCCAAAAGCCCGGGGCCCGAGACGGAATATTCGTTCAAAAGATATTGCGCTGTTGAGAAACGGTCTTTGCAGACCGATTTTCGCCACCCTGACTTGTACATATATTATATAGATCACGGGTCTATCTCGTCGGGTCAAGGTCGTCGAATTCGACTCGGCTGGGCAGAGTTCGGGAAACTTCGCATCGTCTTTGTGTCAACTATACCACAGTGCCTCAAGCGACAAAAGTCTTCAACCGGTGTGTGTTACCAGTGATGACGTATGGCACAGAGACGTGGTCACTCACTATAGGCCTCATAAGTAAGCTCAAGGTCGCTTAGCGAGCTATGCTTGGTGTTTCTCTACGCGACCAAATCATAAATGAGGAGATCCGTAGAAGAACCAAAGTGACCAACATAGCTAAAAGGATTAGCAAGCTTAAGTGGCTATAGGCTGGGTGCATAGCTCGTAGAACTGATCGCCGCTGGGGCAGAAAGGTTCTCGAGTGTGACCACACACTGGAAAGCGCAGTGTGGGTCGGCCTCCAACGAGATGGACCGCCGACCTGGTAAAGGTCGCTGGGAGTCGTTGGATGCAGGTAGCATGCGTCCGGTCCCTGTGGAAGTCAATGGAGGAGGCCTTTGTTCAGCAGTGGACCTCTTTTGGCTGACATGATGCTGATGACGATGAGTAACTTGTTGTTGTCCATAGTTTAAGATATTAAACCTGCCATACCGACTATGAGTCACGTAGTCCAAACTCCAAAAGATGTACATAATATACACTTCGCATTATTTATGTCTAGCAAGGAATATTGTTTTTGTTACAGATAGGTATATTTCTTAAAATAAGTGTTTTTGTTTTTATGAGTAATATATTAAACATACAAATATGTCGCTTGAATAAAGAATCAGTTTTTAACTCCCAACGCAAAAACGACGGGTGTTATAAGTTTGACGTGTCTGTGTGTAAGTGTGTGTCTGTCTGTGGCATCGTAGCTTCCGAACGGATGAACCGATTTTGATTTTGTTTTTTTTTATGTGAAAGGTGAATTAGTCGGGAGTGTTCTTAGCTATGTTTGATGAAAATTGGTCCAAGATGGCCGCCGCCACAAAATAGCGAATCATATATTTTTTCACAACTTCCTCAATAAGGGTATCAAATGAAAGGGCTTGACTAGTAGAATACTATGCACTATGATAAAATTCAAATCCAAGATGGCCGGCACCACAAAATGGCAAAATACATGTCGTGTCGGGCGTTTTCTAAATTTTTAATTTATTGATTGATCATTTTAGCTTTTAAAAACATAGATTCATATTAGGCAAAGTACCTAGTTTTGCGATCACAATAGCTAGGTATTTACGTTAACTACATACCATCACGCCTGTGTTTTCCAAAGCGGTAGACAGAGGTGTATTAATGCACATGCATCACATGATAGTTCGCCGGTATGTTCAGCTACCACGTACAGTTCTCGCCGAATTTATCATACAACTTTTTTTTAATTTGTTAAGAACTCAGACTTGGAACCATCCCTAGGTTCCGAGTCTAAACGCAACAAAGTATCGATATATTATGTCGTATCGATATATTATGTCGTATCGATATTTTTTGAAAATATCAGTATCGATACTGATATTTTTATTTAAAAATATCGATATATGGGCGATATATCTTAAAAACCAAATTATAAAACAACAAATCGAGTCGACCAAAAACAAAAAAAAAAACATTAAATATAATTTGTTAAAAAGATGTTACTATAAAAAAAGTATTCCTTTTTGGGATTTTATAATCTTAAAACTTATAAATGTTTATTGGTCTGTAAAAAATATAGATTTTTATACCTTTTCGATACTTTGAATTTTATATCGATGCATCGATATATCGAAATATTAAATATCGCTCAAAAATATCGATACATTAAAAAAATTATATCGATATATCGATGTATCGATATTTTTTCAACAAGCCTATCGGAACTTTCTTGGTGTACTTTTTTAAGTCACTAACACCAACATTACAATACTTAACAAAAATATTACACTCAAGTAATTGTAGCAACGTTACTTTCAATTTCTCTTAATTATACCTAGTATTATTTGTTATAATTTAAAGAATATTCTGTAAAACTTACCTATCATTATAGTATTTAATACCTAAACTGAGATAAAAGTATCTTGTGGCTGTAAATGTTTTTTTTAGTCATTTCCTCGCTGAGGTGGGATGAAAAGTTACGTGTTGCACTCGAGTGCAAAGATTTTTCACCTTGTACTCTTTTAATTCCCTCGCTGACGCTCAGGATTCTAATTTTTGAATCACTCGCTTCGCTCGTGATTCAATTTTAGAATCCTTCGCTTGCTCGGTCATCAAAATTGAGCACGCGGTTAAAAAGCAACTTTGCACTCTTGTATAACAAATAACTATTTCATCCCACCATCTCGGAAAGAGTATTTTTACTCTTCGATATCTGAGTGCAAAGTCGTTTTTATCCTCTAGAGAGACAAAGTAAATTGAATTTAGAACATCGTGCTTTTAATTTACCCCCCTGGCGCCGAAATTTTCATACAACTTTTTTTTAATTTGTTATAAACTCAGACTTGGAACCTTCCGTAGGTTCCGAGTCTAAACGCAACAAAGTATCGATATTATGTGGAATCGATAATTTTTGAAAATATCAGTATCGATACTGATATTTTTATTTAAAAATATCGATATATGGGCGATATATCTTAAACACCAAATTATAAAACAACAAATCAAGTCGACCAAAAACAAAAAATACATGAAATATAATTTGTTAAAAAGATGTTAGTATAAAAAAAGTATTCCTTTTTGGGTTTTTATAATCTTAAAACTTATAAATGTTTATTGGTCTGTAAAAAATATAGATATTTATACCTTTTCGATACTTTGAATTTTATATCGATGCATCGATATATCGAAATATTAAATATCGCTCAAAAATTACGATACATTAAAATAATAATATCGATATATTGATGTATCGATATTTTCTCAACAAGCCTATCGGAACTTTCTTGGTGTACTTTTTACCCGACTGCCGAAGGAGGAGGGTTATGTGTTTGACGCGTATGTATGTATAATGTATATATGTATGTATGTATGTATGTCCGTTCCTATGTCCGGTCGTAACTACTCAACGGCTCAACCGATTTGGATAAATGACACCTCATTAGATTCGTCTTGATGGCACGAGTGTCACTGGGTACATGAAATTTAAAAAAAACAATATGGCGTATTTTATACGCTTTAATGTGCGAATTGATTTTGAAAATGATCTTTAGTTGTATCAATTTACATTTTAAATGATCATTAAGGATCTAACTAAAAATCTAAAAACAAGCTCTGTGATGTTGGAAAATGTATTGCAGGCGGGACAAGATGTTCGTTCATAAACAAAATTGTTTCTTTGCTTGTCCCGCCTGCAATACATTTTCCAACATCACAGAGCTTGTTTTTAGATTTTTAGTTAGGACTTTTTACGCAGTCGGGTTTTTTGTTTCATTTAATAATTGATTTTATTTCCTTCTTTTTAGTAAATCATCATAGAATCACTTGATAGATCCTTAATGATCATTTAAAATGTAAATTGATACAACTAAAGATCATTTTCAAAATCAATTCGCACATTAAAGCGTATTAAACCCGTCATATTGTTTTTTTTTAATTTCATGTACCCAGTGATACTCGTGCCATCAAGACGAACCTAATGAGGTGTCATTTATCTAAATCGGTTGAGCCGTTGAGTAGTTACGACCGGACATAGGAACGGACATACATACATACATACATACGCGTCAAACACATAACCCTCCTCCTCCGGCAGTCGGGTAAAAATACTATTGGATTAAAATGATTTAAAACAACAGCCGATGACTTGAGCTTTCGTTTTTATTTATTAAAATGCAATATTTTTCTCTCTTAGATTTTTACGGCCGGGTTCAAGTTAGCTTGTGCCAACTTCAACCCGGACAATAAGTTTGGCGCGAACTGTAATATAGGCAATGATTCACTAACATACATTCATTGATGTTTGATATATTGATACATGATACTGTGTTATGCTATACCTAGTTCTTCATTTGTAATTAACTATTATGCTTGAAAGTAAATTTGCATGGCGTGAGCCTGAGTATGGCAACATGTTCTTCCTAGCCTTTTCCGAACCATGTAGGGGTCGGCTTCCAGTCTAACCAAGATGCGGCTGAATATCAGTATTTTACACGGAGCGACTGCCATCAGACCTCCGCAACCCAATTTCTGGGCAATACCGATATTCGAAGGAAAGGCTGGTTCTCAGGCTATTTAAGTTTCTGACTACCACTAACGACTGTCATAGGTGTTTGTATGACAACCGGGACCGACGGCTTTACGTGCTCTCCGAGTCACGGAGGGGTCTCGATATCTTAAGAATGGTCACCCATCCACTGACTAACCGCGGCAAGTGTAGCTTTACCTTGATCAGCGTTGTTACAACTTAGCCACGAGCCCCTCTGAGTATGGCGACATAACATTCTTAATTGTAACATCCTTTATACCCATATTCTGCAAATAAATTATTTGAATTTGTTTGTGAGCGCGGTAGTAAGTGAAAGAGAAATAGAAAGTTTCTTAATTATTTATATGTTGTCAAAAATAAGTAAAAAATATATCACAGACATACACAATGACACATATTTAATTACTATATACATAGTATATATACAATTTGAAAGTCACACAGATCTCTTAACTTTGAGAATCATCAACTCTTCATAGTCATTCATGGTATGCATCTCTGGCGTCTGTACTATCTCTGCAGTCGAACCACTAGATGGTTCGAGTACCGGACTGCTGATCACGAGGTCGTGGGTTCGATTCCCACAGGACACAAATATTTATGTGATGAATATAAGTATTTGTGTTTGTCTGGGTGTTTCTTATGTATTATAAGTATGTATTTACAAAAAAAGTATATAAGTATTATATCCATTGTCTAGTACCCATAGTACAAGCTCTGCTTAGTTTGGGACTAGATGGTGCTGTGTAAAAATGTCCCCAGATATTAATTTATTTCATTTATCTCTTAAAAGATTTTTTAGGCAAAATAGGGTTAAGAGGTTTCCTAATCCGTCCGTACCACCTTTCAGCTGGTGACAGTGATGTGAGATCGTGACGTCAAAAGATGGCGGTGGGAGAGGCGCGAGTGCCCCTCTTACACGGCGACAGGCCTGCGCACACGCATCATGGTAAGAACCTTACCCATCCAATTTTATGCCTTACCAATTTAGTGGCTATATATTTTACCAGCTTGATTACCTCATAGGTGTAAGGGTCGTCAGCGCAACTGCTACGGTTGCGGTGCTGGGTTCGATTCTTAAGTCAAGCAAAGTGTTATTGTTTTTAGTAGCAGCTCTGAGTTTGGATTTGTGACCGGTTAAAGGAAATAGGCTCGATCTAATCATTCTGGCGAACCGTAACCGTTTCTGTCTATTAGTCTCTGCCTAACGCCTCAGGAATACAGGCGTGATGGTGTGTATTGTTTTTTTGACCGAAATTTAAATCTATTCATATTGAATAAAGTTATGCACGAAGATACATACGAGTACAGTTCTCGCCAAACTTATTGTCCGGCTTGAAGTTGGCACGAGCTAACTTCAACCCGGCCGTAAAAATTGGAGAGTGAAAAATATTGGATAATTTTTTTTAAAACGAGAGCCTACGACTTGACTTTGCGTTTTTATTTATTACAATCCTATAATTTTGTTTCTCCGATTTTTACGGTCGGTTTAAAGTTAGCTCGTGCCAACTTCAACCCGGGCAATAAGTTTGGCGAGAACTGTACATACAGACGAATTGATGTTCTACTCCTTTCTTTAAAGTCGGTTAATATGAGTAAAACAAGGAGTGTACAATAATTAGATGATATTTATTCAGTAAAACGTTCATTGACACAGAAATAGTGATGTGAAAATGTCTAGGTTGCGGATAATTTTCGGATACAATTTTTCGCATAATTATCATTTTGTACCTAATAATATCAATATTCTGTACTTAATAATAACCACTATTTCTTATTTACTTTTATGTATACTTGACTGCCTCGTCGATCAAGTCGTAGGCGTAGATATGCCAATGAAACAATTATTTTACCTGAAAATATTCTTAAAACATTTTTTCGGGAGAGCATTATTAAAGAATTTAAAAAAATCCGTACGAAAAATCTAGATATCTATTTCGGATTTTTCGTGTGCGTTCGCGCAGCGGAATGTTGTTGAATTTAAAGATTTTAATTATGCAGATATTTAGTGTATGACGTCGTATAATTGTGTATGGTAAAAAAAAATTTGTGCACGCAGCCATTGTTGAGTAATTCACCAAAAACTGATTCCGCTGGGCGAACGTTGTCCTGGCGGAACTCTTTTTAATCCATAGACTTTAGAACAAAAAAGATGTGTCAAAAAATTAGTGTGTATTTGTGTGTAATTGTGTATGTATGAATAAAATTAGTGCATGCATAAACTTCGGAGAAATTCAAGTTTCCGCTACGCGAACGTTTGGCCATTAGCTAGTTTTCATATAAAGCGCTTACATAGAGAGCTGTAGATTTTTACATACATTGTTTTGAATTTGTGTGTATTTGTTTAAAAAACAGATTTAGAAAAAAACGTAGGGCTTAAAAGATATAAATATAAACGTATAATACGCTGATTAGGTCTTAGTTCTTAAAGTATGCACTTTGGGGTCTAGATTTTCACGTTTATACAAACCTTGTAAGTGTCTGCAACATGTTGCCAAGTATCAATGATGTTCCGTTAGTAATTAAAGAGTTATAGGACAATTTATCATGAATAGATCACTGTTTACAAAGCAGTCAAATATCACGACGTTCTAAGGGAATTGCATGGTAAAATGTATGCCAATAATTAGTGTATTCATTAAACTATTCACATGCAAAATTTCATGTTATTAAATTCAGTAATTAAAGAAAAACAATTATAATACTGACGAAGCATCGAAAACGTACATAACCCGACCAAGTTCAGATGGCTACAAAAAAGCGGCCGTGCAATATATTTAGGTAACATCCCAAAATTTACAGTATAATACCGGTATTGAATTGGTACAGGTGATAACACAATTGTTGTTTCGATATAATTTATAGGTCATTTATTTTTGTACACCTACTTTTTTAAATGTATTTGACTATGACAGAAAGTAGGTACTATTTACGTAGGTACTTTATTTAAGTAGGTATGCGCTTGAGACTTGAGATATAATCTAGATATATTATTTAAGTCAAAAATAATACAACTAATTTCTATTAAAGATTTCACGGATCAGGATTCTAACTATAGACCCCATAGGGAAATTACCACATGTAAGTACTACTGTTTCGGTAAATATTTATCATATTGTAGCTTATTACAGCATTTTTATCGTAGATAGTGGCGTTATTATTAAAAATATATTTTTAATTCAAGAAATGGAATTGTTTTCTTTTTTCCTAACGATTGTGTACGCAACTGTACCATATTAATAAATACTATACTGGAAGTTTAAGAACGTTCCTTAGATATATGGCACGGCCGCTTTTTTGTAGCCATCTGAACTTGGTCGGGTTATGTACGTTTTCGATGCTTCGTCAGTATTATAATTGTTTTTCTTTAATTACTGAATTTAATGACATGAAATTTTGCATGTGAATAGTTTAATGAATACACTAATTATTGGCATACATTTTACCATGCAATTCCCTTAGAACGTCGTGATATTTGACTGCTTTGTAAACAGTGATCTATTCATGGTAAATTGTCCTATAACTCTTTAATTACTAACGGAACATCATTGATACTTGGCAACATGTTGCAGACACTTACAAGGTTTGTATAAACGTGAAAATCTAGACCCCAAAGTGCATACTTTAAGAACTAAGACCTAATCAGCGTATTTTACGTTTATATTTTTATCTTTTAAGCCCTACGTTTTTTTCTAAATCTGTTTTTTAAACAAATACACACAAATTCAAAACAATGTATGTAAAAATCTACAGCTCTCTATGTAATCGCTTTATATGAAAACTAGCTAATGGCCAAACGTTCGCGTAGCGGAAACTTGAATTTCTCCGAAGTTTATGCATGCACTAATTTTATTCATACATACACAATTACACACAAATACACACTAATTTTTTGACACATCTTTTTTGTTCTAAAGTCTATGGATTAAAAAGAGTTCCGCCAGGACAACGTTCGCCCAGCGGAATCAGTTTTTGGTGAATTTCTCAACAATGGCTGCGTGCACAAATTTTTTTTTACCATACACAATTATACGACGTCATACACTAAATATCTGCATAATTAAAATCTTTAAATTCAACAACATTCCGCTGCGCGAACGCACACGATTTTTCACTTTTTTTTACTTTAATTTTTTCTACTTACGCAAGCGCAATTCCCGGGTCGTTGTAGTACATACCATTACGCCCATATTCCCCGAAGTGGTAGGCAGAGGCGTACTAATATACATCCACATTTCGCCGGTATGTTTAGGTCCCATGTAATAGGGGGCATAATAGGGGGAGCCTATTGTCATCAACCGGGCACAAATCCAGACTCCGAGGTGATACTGAGAATTTCACAGACTAACCAATAATGCTATACTCGGCCTGGGAATTGAACCCAGGTACTAGACTACCTAGGTAACTGACTGACGCAAAATAAATGTATGAATAAATATCGCAAAAAAAAGTCGGATAAATATCCCTCACGATACATCACTACTAATTTCTTATCTCGCTCGATGAATAGTTCTAAGCTAACTGATATCTGTTATCGGCTGTTATCGCAGCGTGCATTCATCTCTAATGATTTCATTAAGAACAGACTGTTAATTAAGAATACCATCGCGCCCGTATAGCGCAAGAGGTTAGGCAGTAATGTACTTTTTTTATTTATCGCTATCATCTAACTAAACTGCTCGTGAAGAGGGGCTCGTGGCTAAGTTATAGCAACGCTGATCAACCGATCTGCAAGGTTAAGCTACACTTGCCGAGGTCAGTCTGTGGATGGGTGACCATTCTTAACACACACATACAGACCCCTCCATGTCTCGGAAAGCACGTAAAGCCCTCGGTCCCAGTTGTCATACGAACACCTATGACAATCGTTAGTGGTAGTCAGAAGCCCAAAAAAGCCTGACCAGTCTATCCTTTCGAATATCGGTATTGCCCAGAAATTATGTAGCGGAGGTCTGATGGCAGTCGTTTCGTGTAAAATACTGATATTCAGCCGCATCTGGTTAGACTGGAAGCCGACCCCAACATGGTTGGGAAAAAGGCTAGGAAGATGATCTAACTAAACTAATATTATAAAGAGGAAATATTTGATTGTTTGTTTGTTGGAATTAAATAGGCTCCGAAACTACTGGACCTATTTGAAAAATTCTTTTACCGTTGCGAAGCTACTATATCCCCGGTTGAATTATGCTATAATTTATAAGTAATACCCAGACCACGCGGGCGCAGCCACTGGCGGAGAGCTAGTAATAAATAAAAAGTTTAAAAATATATATTTATTTATTTAATTAATTAATACGGATCCACCAATTACAGTAACTAATTAAAAAAATACTAAATTTATTAAAATCTACAAAGCAAAGTAAATGAAAGAAGGTAAAAAACACTTTCATACCTTCCTCTCACAGTACTTCTGACATACCAATATAATCTTCGTCCACTCATCCGCAAACAGATCGCCTGTTGGATTAGAATCCAAGAGATCGTTTAGCGCGGCCAGGGTGCGAGGAATTGGCGACTTAGCACGTGCATTATGAGCAGTAAAAGCAACTTTATTTCTCTAGCATCACGCCTCTATGCTTCAACGGGTTAGGCAGACGTGTTCTCGTGTACACTCACACTTCGCTGGTATGTTTAGGCATAATGTAACAACGGATAGTGATCCAACTCCTTTGTGTGGATGCTAAATGCCGACAATCGTCTAGACACTGAAAACAGCTTAGGGTTGTCACAAAAAACATTTTGCAAGTACTTACGTTCCTACAGGTGATATTATGTTTGTAAGTTCATTTTAGAACAAATTTTATCATCGTATAAAGGGTTATAGGGTTATATTACGTCAACCTTTCTAGATACCTAGACATTATGCTATTTTATATAGGTACAGTTCTCGCCAAACTTATTGTCCGGGTTGAAATTGGCACGAGCTAACTTTAACCCGGCCGTAAAAATCATAGAATATAGGTACATAGATAATCTATACTAATATTATAAAGAGGAAAGATTTGTTTGTTTGTTTGTAATGAATAGGCTCCGAAACTACTGGACCGATTTCAAAAATTCTTTCACCTTTGGAAAGCTACATTATCCCCGAGTAACATAGGCTATATATCATCACGCTACGACTAATAGGAGCGGAATAGTAATGAAAAATGATGCAAAAACGGGGGAAAAAATTATAAGACCACGCGGGCGAAGCCGCTGGCGGGAAGCTAGTAAGTAATAAATAAGTTTAGATTCGCCAAATCTTACTTATTATCTCGTAAAATACCAACAATAGGTACCTACTTATCTTACTTATCTGAAAAATCTAGTAAAAATTACATTATTATTATTATACGTGAAAATCGTACCAAAACCCATTGGAAAGTTAAAATATTTTTTTAGTAAGTACCTAAACACACGGTGGCGGCGGATAGATACTTTATTCTGTTTACTGTAGAGATAATATTACTTTAGGTAGGTATACATAATAGGTTAAGAGGCACTTATCGATTCTCATCCTTTGGAAATCGATTAAATCTCAATTCTCCTTTATTACTGCTGTACGATGTCGGCAAACAACCGTAAACTGCACAAGTAGAACGCATTATTATTGAAAAATTGTCGCATCGGCAATATTCGAAATAAATTTAATAATATTAACGACAGCGCGATGGCGATGCACTTGAAACTCCGTACCGACGCGCAGTGTATGTCGGGCGGACGGGCCGCCTGCGAAAAAGCGGTGGGGGGACGCCGCTCTGCCCCGCAACCCACCTCATCGTTGACCTGTCTAGACGGCCGAGTCGTTCCACTGTTAGAGATTTATTACACTGTGGTTTAGGTCCCATGTAATATGAGCTGTTGCCTATGTCACTCGATAAATTATAATTAAACAAACAAACAATCAAATCTTTCCTCTTTATAATATTAGAAAGAAAGAAATATGTTTGTTTGGCCAAAGCAAAGTAAAACATACAATTTCAGCAGATGGTAGTGCATAGTACTGTGGTGATTACTTATTTATTTATTTTAAGGAAAACCAACAGCTATAACATGAGAATTACAATAGTTATAGGAAGATTAAAGCCAATTATAGGTTTCCACGATTAGCAATAATAAAGCACACAGAAAAAATAATACAAATTAACTACACTATGAGGGGCTCGTGGCTAAGTTATAGCAATGCTGATCAACCGATCTGCAAGATTAAGCTACGCTTGCCGAGGTCAGTCTGTGGATAGGTGACCATTCTTAACACATCGAGACCCCTTCGTGCTTCGGAGAGCACGTAAAGCCGTCGGTCCCGGTTGTCAATTGTCATACGAACACCTATGACAACCGTTAGTCAGAAGTCAAAAAAAGCCTGACAACCAGTCTATCGTTCGAATATCGGTATTGCCCAGAAATTGTGTTGCGGAGGTCTGATGGCAGTCGCTTCGTGTAAAATACTGATATTCAGCCGCATCTGGTTAGACTGGAAGCCGACCCCAACATGGTTGGGACAAGGCTAGGAGAAATGAAATGATACACTAATACTAACTACAGTTTTCGCCAAACTTATTGTCCGGCCTGAAGTCGACACGAGCTAACTTCAACCCGTCCGTAAAAATCGGAGAAAGCCTAGTCAATGCCAATGCCATCAACCGGGCACAAATTGAGACTCCTAGCTGCTACTGGGAATTTCACAGAAAACCCAACAACACTTTGTTCGACCCGGGGATTGAACCCAGGATCTCTAGCGTAGCAGTCGCGCTTGGGACCACAAGCAAGGCAGTCATATTTACCTTATATTCCTTATATTCCAGACTCGTCCCCCCACAAGAGTCCCGCGGACCACTCGCTGCTGGGCGGCGGCGTCACCGTGGTGACGTCGCTGATAGCCGGCGCGTCCGCGGGCGCCCTCGCCAAGACTGCCATCGCGCCGCTGGACAGGACCAAGATCAACTTCCAAATATCGTAAATATTATAATATCTTTATCTATAGTTCTATATTTCTATACTTCTATACTTCTATACTTCTATACTTCTATACTTCTATACTTCTATACTTCTATACTTCTATACTTCTATACTTCTATACTTCTATACTTCTATACTTCTATACTTCTATACTTCTATACTTCTATACTTCTATACTTCTATACTTCTATACTTCTATACTTCTATACTTCTATACTTCTATACTTCTATACTTCTATACTTCTATACTTCTATACTTCTATACTTCTATACTAATATTATAAAGAGGAAAGATTTGTATTTTTGTATGTAACGAATAAACTCAAAAAGTGCTGGACCGATTTGAAAAATTCTTTCCATGTTAGATAGCCCATTTATCGGGGAAGGCTATAGGCTATATATCATCACGCTACGACTAATAGGAGCGGAGTATTAATGAAAAATGTTGCAAAAACGGGGGAAAAAATTATAAGACCACGCGGGCGAAGCCGCTGGCGGGAAGCTAGTAATATTATAAAGAGGAAATATTTTATTTTTAATGAAGGAAATATCGGCTGGCGGGCAGGATTCGAACCTGCGTCTAAGCTAAGCTACCGCGAGCCCTTAGCGGTCAAAGCGTCTGGTGTACCGAACCAGAAGACGCAGGTTCGAATCCTGCCCGCCAGCCGATTTTTTCCTTCATCTAATCTAATATATAAAAGCAAAGTCGGGTTTGTTACAACACTAACTCGAGAATTGCTGGACCGATTTTCATGGTTTTTGATTTGTTGAATTTGTCTCCGCCCCGGATAACATAATAACTAAAAAAAATGGTGTTACGGGGTTCAAACGCGAGCGAAGTTGCGGGAATCAGCTAGTTAAAAATAACTTGTAATCTTAGCATGGAAAATGCTTAAAAAATACAAAAAGATAGAGGAAATATTTGTTTGTTTGTTTGTAATGGCTCCGAAACTACTGGACCGATTTGAAAAATTCTTTCAGTGTTAGACAGCCCATTTATCGGGGAAGGCTATAAGCTATATACTATCACGCTACGACTAACAGGAGAGGAGGTTCCTGCAGTGAGTAAGTTGCCAGAGCTCCAAAGGATGCGCTGCGCTGGCAGCAAGAGGAATATTCCCTCAAGCTGTCGGCGCAGTGAATCCTTTTGCAGGACCGGCAACGCGTGAGTGACGCTTCGGTGTTGTAAGCGTCCATAGGCTGCGGTAACCGCCTACCATCATACAGGCCGCATGCTTGTTTGCCACCTTTGTGGTATACAAGGTGGAAGGGACACGCACATGCGAATACCATGAGTTCAGTACATGATTCTGGACCCCCCTGCGTTGAAATTTTCCGTCACTTTTTTCATCAATTTTGTGTAAAAAATCATTATTTCTATGTACCCAAATTACTAGATTTATAATTAAAAAATAATTATTTCATTTATTTCGGATCGCGCGGGCGATATTTTTCACCACGGAGCGTTATAATCGCGTTTTTAGCAATACACAGCGCGCTCAAAAATGTCAATAATAATAACCGATCATTTTCTACATGAATGACCTAGGTCATTTTATTTTTGATCTTGAGTGAAACCTTGTCACGACGTTTGTGCGTTGATGTCCCTTCCACCTTGTATATAAAAAAAACACCCATGCTTTCCCCCCACAGCCAGACCCCCTACTCGTGGCGAGCGGCGATCAACTTCCTGATAGCGTGCGCGCGCACGGAGGGCTTCGTGGCGCTGTGGCGCGGCAACAGCGCGACCATGGCGCGCATCGTGCCCTACGCCGCCATACAGTTCACTGCGCACGAGCAGTGGAAGAGGGTGCTCGGCGTCGACACGCCGGCCAGCGCCAAGTGAGTCGCATTCATTTTAAGAATACATTCCATTATGCAGTGTGCGTGTAGGGCACGCATGCTTTTTAGGGCACGTGTGCTTTTGAAGGCATGCGTATCCACACGTGCTTTTGAAGGCCCGGGTGCTTTTGAGGGCACGCGTGTTTTTGAGGGCACAGGTGCTTTTGAAGGCACGCGTGCTTTTGAGGGCACGCGTGCAAGTGTATGCGAACTGCCTCGTTAATATAGAGAGAAACAAAAGGTTGGACTAAAATAATTTAAAACGACAGCCTACGATTTGAGCTTTCGTTTTTAATTAATTATTGTTCAATATTTTTCTTTCTCCGAGTTTTACGGCAGGGTTGAAGTTAGCACGTGCCAACTTCAAGCCGGACAATAAGATTGGCGAGAACTGTATGTAACATTTTGTGTTTGTGTGTGCGCAGGGCGCAGCCGGTGCTGCACCTGGTGGCGGGCTCGCTGGCGGGCGTGACGTCACAGAGCGCCACGTACCCGCTCGACCTGGCGCGCGCGCGCATGGCCGTCACCAACGCGCGCGAGTACGGCACGCTGCGCGCTGTCTTCGTCAAGGTCGCCGCCGACGAGGGGCTGCGCACGCTGTACAGGTATGCATAATGTGCCTGACGGCCATCTTGGTGACGTAACAATGACGTAACCGCTCTCAGTGCGCCTTAGCACTACTAACCGGCGCCATGGATCACGTCACGTGGACCACTGCGCATTGGAACATATGGGGAGCGAGCCCATGCGTGCCCCACGCCGCCAGGATCGTGAGTCGTGAAATAGTGGAGCCAGTGTCTCTGCCTACCGCTCTGGCCCGGGAGACAGGAGTGACCTACAGTTCGCGCCAAACTTATTGGCCGGGTTGAAGTTGGCACGAGTTAACTTTAACCCGGCCGTAAAAATCGGAGAAAGAAAAATATTAGATTGTAATAAATAAAAACGAAAGCTCAAGTCGTAATCTGTCGTTTTAAATTATTCTAATCCAATATTTTTCTTTCTCCGATTTTTACGGCCGGGTTAAAGTTAGCTCGTGCCAACTTCAACCCGGACAATAAGTTTGGCGAGAACTGAACCTAACTAATGAAATAATATTAAGAACATAACATGACCATGACATAAATTATTATGATGATGATAATATTAATAATGATGAGACTGATGATGATTATTATTTTTTTTATTTTTTTATACCACTAAGGTGGCAAACAAGCATACGGCCCGCCTGATGGTAAGCGGTTACCGTAGCCTATGGACGCTTGCAACACCAGAGGTATCACTCGCGCGTTGCCGACCCGAACAACCTCTTAGAGGTTTATGGAGGATTCACTGCGCTGACAGTTTGAGGGAATATTCCTCTTGCTGCCAGCGCAGCGCATCCTTAGAAGGAGCTCTGGCGACTTTACTCACTGCAGGAACACAACACACAATAAAGTGTGTTATTTGGCTGCAGTTTTCTGTAAGGTGGAGGTACTTCCCCAGATGGGCTGCTCCAGATTTGAGACATAAATGACTGTGCCCTACCTCTCTTTATAACAATAATAATGATGATGACGATATAAGTAATCACAATAATTAAGAATGTCAATACTTCAATAGTAAAAAAAAAACTAACTTTATTCTGATGTTTTCGTAAATTCGTATTATGACCTTATGTTATTATTATGTTGTTATTTTAACTATGTTATTTAAGTATGTTATAGTTATATGATGTAATGAGCTTATATACTGATTTCTGACACTTACGCGAATACTAGACATTGAAATAAAACTACTTTTTACGGATTTTATCGCGTTATATTGATATTATTTATTAACAAAAATGTAGGGTAGCTGTTAGTAATTGAAACGTCAAGACGCCTACCACCTTAGTCACCCGTGACCATGGACGCTGTAAAGGGTCCGAAACGTCGGGATTAAAATAATATCAATATAACGCGATAAAATCCGTACAAAACCCGACTTCGTAAAAAATACTAACTAAAAATCTAAAAACAAGCTCTGTGATGTTGGAAAAGAAACAATTTTGTTTATGGACGAACAGCTTGTCCCGCCTACAATACATTTTCCAACATCACAGAGCTTGTTTTTAGATTTTTAGTTAGTATTTTTTACGCAGTCGGGTTTTTTTTTTTAATAATTGATTTTATTTTCTTCTTTTTAGTTTATAAATCATCATAGAATCACTAGGTTCAATCCTAAATGATGATTTAAAATATAAATTGATACAACTAAAGATCATTTTCAAAATCAGTTCGCACATTAAAGCGTATAAAATTCGCCATATTGTTTTTTTTTAAAATTTCATGTACCCAGTGACAGTCGTGCTATCAAGACGAATCTAATGAGGTGTCATTTATCTAAATCGGTTGAGCCGTTGAGTAGTTACGACCGGACATAGGAACGGACATACATACATACGCGTCAAACACATAACCCTCCTCCTTCGGCAGTCGGGTAAAAAGTAGTTTTATTTCAATGTAATGAGCTTATGTTTATATGTCAGAGGGTTCCCGGCGACGGTGCTGGGCGTCATCCCGTACGCCGGCGTCTCCTTCTACACGTACGACTCGCTCAAACACAAGTATTTAGGTAAGTACGGGGACTTTTCACTCTTACAAAACATTGTAACGCCTTGCCAAGAGATGTCGCTACTGTTATCACAAGCTAGACAGCCGTGACGTCACATCCTACCGCCACACCGGCCAGTTAATGAGAGGGGGGAGGTGTGAACGTTTGTATTTTCCGTAGGTAAGGTATATTTTAGCATTGTTACTCCTCTCCGGAATGTAGCAACATGTTTTCAACCGACTTCAAAAAAGCATGAGGTTCTTAATTCGACTGTGTTTTTTTTTATTTTAGATCATGAGGTCGTGGGTTCGATTCCCACAGGACACTAACATTTATTGTGATGAACTTAAGTGTTTGTGTTTGTCTGGGTGTTTCTTATGTATTATAAGTATGTATTTACAAAAAAAAGTATATAAGTATTATATCCATTGTCTAGTACTCATAGTACAAGCTCTGCTTAGTTTGGGACTAGATGGTGCTGTGTAAAAATGTCCCAAGATATTTATTTATTTATTTATAAGCAGTATGCAAGAATCGTAGCTACTGGCGTTCTGTAGAGTCTGCCTACCCTCACGGGAAATAGGCGTGAGTGTATGTACAGTTCTCGCCAAACTTATTGTCCGGCTTGAAGTTGGCACGAGCTAACTTCAACCCGGCCGTAAATATCGGAGAAAGAAAAATATTCTCGTGGCTAAGTTATAGCAACGCTGATGAACCGATCTGCAAGTTAAGCTACGCTTGCCGAGATCAGTGTTTGGATGGGTGACCATTCTTAACACATCGAGACCCCTCCGTGCCTCGGAGAGCACGTAAAGCCGTCGGTCCCGGTTTTCATACGAATACCTATGACAATCGTTAGTGGTAGTCAGAAGCCCAAAAAGTCTGACAACCAGTTTAACCTTCGAATATCGGTATTGCCCAGAAATTGTGTTGCGGAGGTCTGATGGCAGTCGCTTCGTGTAAAATACTGATATTCAGCATCTGGTTAGACTGGAAGTCGACCACAACGTGATTGGGAAAAAGGCTAGGAGGATGATATAGAGAATATTATAGGTTATGTATGTAAAGATATAGGATTCAAATTCGAATTGTTCTCAAATCAGTTTTATACAGAAATATTGCTACACTTTCAGAGTACTTCGGCAAGCCTCAGGGCGCGCTAGTGAACGTGGTGTTCGGCGGCATGGCGGGCGCGCTGGCGCAGACGGCGTCGTACCCGCTGGACATCGTGCGCCGGCGCATGCAGACCAGCCGCCGCCGCGCCGACGGGTCCTACCCCTACTCCAGCACCGCGGCCACGCTCAGGCTGGTCTACAGGTCAGAACACTATCTATCAAGGGTGTTATGGAGCTCAAATATTTTACTGATTGGTAGTGTTGTGCGTCGGGTCGTTGAGCTCTCTATGATATGGTTCGAGCTTTACAATGTCTGATTCATGCTTGCCCTCTGTCAGGATAGATCAACTCATGGCTGCTGCGGCTCTTTCCTCAAAAGGACACTGACATAGTCCTACACTGGGACACATATTTGATAACAAAAAAAAAACCATGTCTGGAATTAAAAAAAAGAGACCATGATTCTCTGAGTTTGTTTTGGCGCTTCTTCTCAGCCTGTACATTAATCCGACGCGCTCGATTAACTCCAAGAATCCCTTCTAGGGCTCCTCTACCATTAGCTTCCTCCACGCTCATACACCTTGTTATACACACGCGCCGGTTGTGAGTACTACGCATCTATTAATTATAATATACTAGCTTTGCAATCAACTATCATACAAATCTACCTACCTGCCATTTTTTGCTACAAAAGATAGGTAGGTATCCCATGTCCTTCTTCAAGGATATATCTATCTCTGTACCAAATTTCATTTTAGCGAAGCAGACAGACATAGAATTACTTTTGCATTTAAAACGATTTATAAATTTATAATATAATTCGTTTGGTGAAAAAACTAAACTTTTTTTTTAAAGCTTTACTTCGAATTGTAACGTTCTAATGCTTCGAATATTCGTATCGTGTTGGCGCGACAAAAACATCGTGTTCGGGTATAGGCGATGTTCTTGTCTACATTAAGGCGGGCGAAGATTCCTGTCGAGTTGACGCGATGCATCGTGCCGGATTGTGTTGTTAATCTTAATCGATTTCTTAATTTTATTGAAATGGGCTCTGTAGTATGCCATCAATGAATCTTTTTTCTTCTTCATTTCTTCTACTGTGGTAGGCCAACTGAACATATTTTTAATTCGAATCCACGCATCATGTACCAAGTGTTTCTTTTTATGGTTGGGGTCACTAGGATTCCATATAATACTCTCAGTTTCATAAAATTGAATAAATTCTAACACTTTTTCGTTACTCCACTCCATAGTGTAAAAAATTAAATGCACGTCCGTCTCGCTTCAAAGTCTGGACGACACTGAATTGACGTAGATGTAGCCACCTAAGCGAATATTGGCGCGACAAATCCCTTTGATTCGCGCCAGTTAACCGACAACTCCCCGATACTACATCGTCTTCGCCCGAATACTACGCGATGACACGATGTACCCGGCCACATACATCGCGTTACCACGAATATTCGCCGTAGCCCGCTAATGTAGACGCAGCATAAGATAGAGGCGTTTAAAGTTACTGTGGGAAAGGGATAGAGTATCCCCGTCTATCTCTTTTTGATCTGGAACTGACCTGAATACTCCATTCGCGTCGCTCTGCTTTCCCACGGGACGCCGGTCACTTGTGTAAGGCACTACAATAGGAGTACTATAGGACATAGGGCACCAGTTCAGGAAGGATTCCTCGAGATATGATGTCCACACAATACACTAGGCAGGGTCACTAATTACTTTCAATATTAGGGTCCGCTTAAAGCCTACCTACCACACATCACAAAATGTATCTTTTTTGTCGATGCGAAAAAAAGGGTATGTTGGACACTTAACGACTAAAACCAGCATTTGCCTTCTATAGCTCTTTATGTTATGTCCTTGGGACCAGTTTAAATTCAAAATTCAAATTTAAAATATTTTTATTTCAATTATTAGACCATATAAATAGGTACTTTTGAATCGTTAAACTAGTTGTACGGTTCCAAAAATAGTGGGTCTTATAGAGAAGAGCCGGCAAGATACTCCATAGATACTCTTTTTAAAAAATATGTGTGGTAACAGTAACAATTGTTGTGGGTAGTAATGAGGATGATGCAGCTTGATGTGTAGAGTTACATTCACCAACACCATGCCGGGACTGACAATCTCAACCTCCGCGATCGGCATAACTGATTAAATTGTAAAGAAAAGTCACAATACTAAACTACAAAATTTAAACTACCTACTTACAAAATTAAAAAATGTTGTTACACTAACACCCCAACTCAGAGACGTCACTTAACCTTAATGAATCGTTAACAAACAGTGGCTACTATATCTTGACCTATTTTTCCATATTAGAGTTTGTTGTCAGTGTACTAAGATATACTGGGTGTCATTAGCTAGTGATTCATTAGGTTAAGTGACGTTTCTGAGTGCGGCGGTAACTATATGACGTACCTACTTAAGTAAAACAATAGAATTATATTGTACTGTTTATTTAAGGCTCGCACAAAATAGGTTTCTTGCACAACTGTTTCAAGGCACGTTTTTTGAAAAACCACTTAATAAGCAACAAAATTAGAAGAAAAAATGTCTAAAGGAACATTTAACACATAACTGTCAAAAAATAATCTCGACGCGGCGAAATCGGAGGCGTTGTAGTCCTTCCTCCGCTAGAGCGCGGTGGTGCGTGTACTATTCAGCCAATCAGATTGCAGATCCATACTCCGTTCAAAAACAGTTTCGTTCCACGCATATTTATTACGAAATGCAGTTTGAAAACGGAATTTTATTGTCATCTTATCTAAATTTAATGTAAGCTATTTATTTAATTTAAACCGCCATATTAGCCTAGTAGTCGTACCCGCGACTATGACGCTAGAGCTCCTGGGTTCGATTCAATGGTCAAACAGTGTTATTGGGTAGCTCGAAATGGATTCGTGCCCGGTTAATGGCAATAGGCTTGTCGTTACACAGGATCTATATATAACGGCGAAACGTGGATGTACATTAGTTTACCTTTGCCCAACACTTCGGGGAATACATTTTTAAGTTGCTTACCATCATTTTCTTTTTCTTCAGTTCTGAGGGCTGGCGCGGTTTCTTCAAGGGTCTGAGCATGAACTGGGTGAAAGGACCCATAGCCGTCGGCATCTCATTCGCGACGTACGACGCCATCAAGAACGCACTCCGAGACATAGCCGTGCGCTTCAGGTAGTCCAGAGTGTAAGGTAGTGATGATGAGTGGCACCCGTGCCTTTAGTGGCACGCGTGCTCTTGAGGGCACGAGTACTTTTCAGAGCACGCGTACTTTTGAGGTCACGGAGTTCTTTAAGGGGCACCATTACTTTTAGAGGCATGAGTGCTTTTGGGGGCACGAGTGCCTTTAGGGGCACGAGTGCTTTCAGGGGCACGTGTGCTTTTAGAGGCACGTGACAAAGTAGTGTGAACAAGGCTTTATTTAAGGAATGTAAGTCTTTGATACTATAGTTGACTTTAAAAAAATAACTTCTCAATACGACTGTGTTTTTTTTGTATTGTTGCACGAAATCTTGGGGCACGCGACAAATTATGAATATTATATCAGTAAAGAAGTCAAGTGTTATTTGTATGTGTATGACTGAGATATGACAATAAATATTACAAGTACTGACCTCCATTAGGGAGGTTCTCAATCCCAGCAGTGGGATTAATAGGCTAATGATTGAATGTAATCACTATTATCCCCAACCCTAGAGATGACGTCATGACTAAGAAATCCTGTAGATTTCTGAGGACATTACTTGGATGGGTGACCTCAAACTTTTGCAAAAACATTTGTATCGTTTACAGCGCAAAATTTGCGTTGTCTACCTATAGTAATTCGAATTGCGTTATAGACATGAACGCACATTTTGAGTTATAGTCCACGCGGAACTAGTTGGCCGCGCCTTAGGTAGGGACGGGGGTGAGGCGGCGGGTTACTGTGAACAAAAGCAAGCGCCCCCGCCCCTCCGCCCCACTGCGCGCAGGCAACCCCGCCCTCCGTCCCGCCGCTCACATAACTAAGGCGCGGCCAACTAGTTCCACGCAGACTATAGCTTATCAACACATCATTGCGGTAACTTTAGCAACGAAAATGTTGCGTTGTTTAGGCGACACACATGTTGTTGTACAGCAACGCAAAATTGCGTTGTTTTAAGAAAACGCAGACTGTGTTAATTTTAGCGACGTAAATATTGCGCTATATTCAGCAATGCATATACACTCGTCCGAATACTTTAATTAATAAATCGATAAGAGTATGTACTTACACGCACATTCATAATTATAATTGTTTTATAGTCTGCGCGGAATTAGTTGGCCGTTGGAATTAGGTATGTGAGCGGCGGCACGGAGGGGCGGGGTCGCCTGCGCGCGGAGGGGCGGAGGGGCGGGGGCGCTTGCTTTTGATCACAGTAACCCGCCGCCTCACCCCCGTCCCTACCTAAGGCGCGGCCAAGTAGTTCCGCGTGGACGATAGTTTACCTAATAATAGACAGTGGTGATAAATGCAAACTTTATTACTAACAATAGTAAAAGAAACAGTATTTTAGTGCATTTCTTTAGTTTTATATTATTGAAGATATCCTAACATTAGTTATTAAGAATAATTTATATTTCTATTTCTTTATGCCGCCCACTTATCCCAAACGTTACAAAGAGGGTCCAAAATGTGGACGACCCCTTTACCTCAGCCTTCTCAAAATCATTTGGGGACTATCCCCCCCTCCCCCCCTTCTAAGACGGGGCAGTGTTGGTGGGTTTTTTTGCTAAGAAATTCTCCGAAGTAGCCAAATGTTGCCCCATAAAACACCACCTGTGAACTGGCACTGTGCATCCTGTCAGAATTTATTGACAGAAAAACTTGATCAAGTCCGCCAAAAATTTAACATTTGGTTTCATCTACAATATACATAAATTTATTGTTGAACAACACAATCTTTTTATCGATAATCTTCATTAAAAGTATAAAGTACTTCCAAAATATTTTAACTTTTTATCGAAAGACTGTCCTTTTTTCTTCCTTATTTAAGGGGGAGTTATCCACTGTCTATTTGTTAGGTTACTTTAAACTCATTGTACCCCGAACCTATAAAGTTAACTTATTATTAAAGAGGTTATAAAATGAATTGAAACTCACTACCTTATCATTATGTTAAAACATACATATTATATGTTCTATGTTTAATACAAACAACTCATATCATATATCTGTACATTATATGTTATATAATTTATTTTAATTATTAAACAATGCAATTTGTTAAATATTACCTAAACTTAGTCGATTTGTTATAAATTTAGGAATTTTATGTTTCCAAAAAAAGTTGTTTGTCTTTTTATAAGTTGAAAGCCGGGTTGGTAAGCAGTGATAGACTTGTCATGTGACTAAAGACTGCTCAGGTCTCAGGTTCGGATCCAAGGCACTCACCTCTGAATTCCTTCGCTTAAATGGTGAAGGAAAACATCGTGAGGAAACCTGCATGCCTGAGAGATTTTCTCGACGGCATGTGAAGTCTGCCAACCCGCATTGGGCTAGCGTGGTGGACTATAGCCTAATCCCTCTCATACTGAGAGGAGACCCGTGCGGTGTTGGCGATAAGTCAAGGGCTTGTTAATGTTTATCAAAACCGGTTAATATTATCATAGAAATGCATATACTATCTCAAGTTGTTTATTCAAATAATATATAAATAAAGTTTGTATCAAATTATGAAATCAAATATTACGTTTTGTTTTTAAAACGTCGAAAAAAGTAGTTTTTTTTATTATTTTATGAGAATAATGTAGAAAAAGATTGAATACATTACAACACAATTTAGGGCTTGTTACATCTCCTCTAGATATCGGCTAATTGCTGGATAAATTATAAAATGGAACAAAATTTGTATCAAATTATCTGTCAATTAGTTTAACGAGAACTTAAAAGGAGGTGGTTAAACTTGCCTCTAATATTTTATTTATTGCTTTGAAGAAATTATTGTTTGGAAAAGAAATCTATACTACAATAAGATTTAAAAACTCCTTAAACTATGTATTTATAATTAATTATTATCTTTTTGGGCATTTTCATCGGTTTGTGCAATAACGCTCAAAATAAGCGCACTATTTTATGTTTTAGGGTTCCCTAATATTGTATCTAGTCCTTTTATAGGCGGAACCCTTAGCAATGTTATTCTAGAAACCAAATTATAGTACCCACGATAGTAAACAATTTAATTATTCTATAGCTTTCTTTAAAGTATTCAGCCATATTCCGCAAATTGATAATGTGCGTGGCGGCCATCTTGTTGACGTAAAAATGACGTAACCGCTGTCAGTACGCGTTAGCAACACTACCCGGCGAGTACGGCGGATGACGTCACGTGGAGGTTAATAAGCCAAGGTTCCAGCTTCCAGCTTCCAGCAAGTTGCGAGACTTATATTAAACTTAATAATAAGCGACCCGTATTCGTTTACGGGTTGAAAAGGGAAAATCGGCTTATTGCTTTAAGGGGGACGGGTAGGAGAAATAATTTGCACCAAATTGAGCCCATGAACCGGGGGTCTAATATGAGCGATTACCGATATATTTGAGGTTCTGAGTGTTTTTTTTTTTTCAAAGATTTGACTTTTGGAGAGAGTTGTAGTAATTAGTAAGTTATTTATTATCATGAGTACTTTCTTTTTACTTTTAATACTTACGCTCAAATCTATACAGTACGCTTTGACTCGACACCCACCGTCGAAACAGCAAGGTATTTTTAGCAAATTATAAAATCATTGTCTTTGAAATTTCAACTGTAATGTTTTAAATTAAATATATTATCCTTACTGCCTACCAACTGCCTCGTTGGTGTAGTGGTCCCTAGCGAGACTGCTACGCTACGGGTCATGGGTTCGATTCCCGGGTCGAGCAATTTGTTGTTGGGTTTTTCTATAAAATTCCCAGTAGCAGCTCGGAGTCTGGATTTGTGCCCGGTTGATGGCAAAAATTTCGCCCTAAACATACTGGCGGACTGTGGGTGTACATTACTACGCCTCTGCCTACCCCTTCGGGGAATACAGGCATGATGGTATGTGACATCACTCTCCGCTAATTTTAAGCAAAAGTCGAGTGTGGCTTAGTCAAAGTCGGCTAACAGTAGATTTTAGCCTAAGCGTGAATTGAGATCAGGTGGGAAAATTTTCGAGCAATTTTGAAATAGAAATATCAACCTTATTCCATTTAGACAAAGCTGAAAATAGTATGCAACATTAAAATCGGATAAAATTGAATTTTGCATACTAATTTTGGGTATTTGGACATTTTGAGAATTGGACATTTTGAGAGTTGGACATTTTGCCCCTGAATGTACTTTCAGCTTTATGTATACGGAACAAGGTTAATATTTAATTACCATTTAAAAACTGCTCGAATATATCTTTGCCTGATCTAAATTGACCCTAATTGTCTGTTTATGTTTTTTTAATAGAGTATAACTCAATATTATATTGTTTGTTGATGTTTTATAAACGAAGTATTATGTTTATTATATTACTGAAGTTATTAATTACAATTGAGGATAGCAATCGGGACTTGCGTCGACTAGTCTGCATACCAAAAAAAGTCTGCATAGCAAAAAAGTATGCATAACAAAAAAGTCTGTATAGCAAAAAAGTCTGTATAGCAAAAAAGTCTGCATAACAAAAAAACTCTGCATAACAAAAAAGTCTGCATAACAAAAAAGTATGCATAACAAAAAAGTCTGTATAGCAAAAAAGTCTGCATAACAAAAAAGTCTGTATAACAAAACAGTCTGTATAATAAAAAAAACATTCGGGGGTCCGGTACCATTTTGAATTAGTATCAATAAAATTAGTAGTTGTTGTAATAGTATTACTAGAAATATGAACTCTTTACCTATTTACGGTTTATGAGATACAGCCCGCTGATAGACGGGCGGACGGACATCGCAGTTGGCCGCGCCATAGGTATGTGAGCGGCGGGGTCGCCTGCGCGCGGTGGGACGGAGGGGCGGGGCGCTTGCTATTGTTCACAGTAACCCGCTGCCTCACCCCCGTCCCTACCTAAGGCGCGGCCAACTAGTTCCGCGCAGACTGTAGTAATAGGGTCCCGTTGGCACCCTTCGGGTACCCTAAAAATGGTTTAGCCTGTGAATACACGTCAGGTTTTTGCATACGATCGTCGGTTCCAATAGTTCTGTGTTGCCAACTCTTATAAATCATGACTTCTATTATCAGTTCTTTAAACTCAGTTTTAAATAACAAATCTTTTTTTAAAAACTAGCCCTAAAGTATGTTGTTTTGATGTCGGTCAGTCGTCAGAATCGTAAATAATTTTACCGTCAAATGTATTTCTATCGCAAACGTTTCTAGCGACGAAGACACTAAATTGGCAACACTGAACAGATAAGACGATCGTATGGAAAAACCTGAAGTGTATTCTCAGACTAAATAATATGTTTATGTAATTAGTATTATTGGAATTTTGATAAGCTTGTTGCAGTGTTTTGTAGTAGAATCGGAAATGAATTTTGTATTTATTACTTTCTAAAATATAATTACTACGGTAAATATAAAAATATTCACTAAAACTATATATTGCAATGTATCTAAGTACTAAATTAAAAATCTATTCCTAAATATAACTAAAATGAAATAATAATAAAATAACTATTTACAAAAAGGCATCAAAAAACTCCTACGCATCGCTATCAGCTGGCAGGGTACCCAGAAGGCTGGCTGCATTGCCACGTTGTATGGCAATGCTGATTCTCTGACCAAAATAAAGGCCAGCCTTTGGGTCCCGAGAAGCGTCGAAAAGGCGTTTGGCAATGCCCTTAAAAAGTGAATGAGCATGATGCGGAGGAGTTTTTTGATGCCTTATTGTAAATAGTTTATTTTATTATTATTTCATTGAAGAGGAAATTAAGTTAATTATTAACCGCCGCACCCAAAGACGTCAATTAACGTTAATGATTTATTAATTCTCTACAATGTAAGCTTGTATATAATGGTCATTGTATGTAGGTATATAAATATTGTCGATGTAAGCAACTAGTTACTAGTCCCGGTTGCATCTCAAATTGTTCACTCAAGATGTAAATTTATAGTTATTACGCAACGACTGTTCACGTGAATCGTATAGACTTGTATAATTAAATGTTTATACAAATTAATGCGTTTCATTTAAAAATTAAAATACAGTGAGTCAGTTACTAGAATTCTGACCAGACCAAAGATAACATTTTCCTTACCTTTATCCCTAGATACAGTTCTCCCCAAACTTATTGTCCGGCTTGAAGTTGGCACGAGCTAACTTCGGAAAAATCGGAGAAAAATATTATATTAAAGTTATTTAAAACGGCAGCCTACAACTTGAGCTTTCGTCCAATATTTTTCTTACGTTGTAGCCATTTTAAATCCTAGTCACCGGCGGCGCCTACTTTGAGCCATGATAGTGGGTGGAAGAGAAATAAAAAACGTTATTCAATTTTAGAAACTAATTTATTCACAAGATTGCTTTTATTTTTATAAATAATCGTAGCTACGTTACTAATAATAATATTGCACAATTTTGACTTATAATAAAGTTAACGCCACATTCAGTTGTCACTATCGTTAATTAATGATTAACTAACGATTGGTTAATGTGATCGTAGATCTTGGCAGGCGGTGAAACAGAGTATTATTTTTATTGCTGTTATCATCTGTATTTGCAAGATTGTGACCGATGTACAGTCACGAGCAAAAGTAAGTATACAGTTGGAAATATTCAAAAGCAATTTTCTCCCAAAGTACTGATAGAGATTTTGTGATATTACGAACGCAGTATTTACGAACCAACACTATAGTGACATTGGTTTTATCTCAAAGTTGCAACCCTTTAGCACTCTAAAGGGTTGCAAAGGCAGAAATCCCTTTAGATTTTGTTTGATTTATTTATTTGCATAGAATGTATGTAATTAATATAATTAGGTGTTACATTATTTTTGAATCCATATACATAGTGCCCCATGGCGTGCAAAATTTATTAACTTATAATATTTGACATAGGTATATGAATTAAAATCATCAATTGAATTGAACAAAACATAATAATATTTATAAAAATAAACAAATAAATACAACGATAGAAACAAAAACGAAATGTCACAATCAAAATACTATATTCATAATTATTTTATAATCATAAATTAAAGTTAATATTTAGCACTCTAAAGGGATTTTTTCATGGATGAACGGTTGCAACTATGTATATATAAATACTTACATGAGTGCCTGTAAGTGTTTATATATCTTTGCTCCTGACTGTACACAAACATAGCCAGTATAAGTGGATCCCTCATTGTACGGAAAGCCTTTACTATGCAAGGTTCGCTTAAACTGGATTTTTAGCCGTGCTTACTACAACATATTGGCCACCCTTCGTTAATCGATGTTAATGATGAATTAACGTTAATAAACATCTGTGAGTGGGGCGTTAAAATTATATTTAACCTTATATAAAATACCTATTAAAATGGATTTTGATTGCATAACTTCTATGGCAAGGACCCACGAATCTTTATTTTCATAACATTAGGTATTCTGTCTAGATTTTTTGATGATGATGATTTAAACAAATTCTCTTTTTTTAATTATGTGCGATGAAATATAGCCATCAATGGTCCTTGTAGAGAAGTTCAAAGTGTTGTAGAAATATTAACATTAGCACTGTCTTCTTAAAATGTTGTATACAAGGTGGAAGGGACATCGACGCACAAACGTCGTGACAAGGTTTCAATCAAGGTCAAAAATAAAATGGCCTAGGTCATTCATGTAGAAAATGATCGGTTATTACAGATATTGACATTTTTGAGCGCGCAGTGTATTGCTAAAAACGCGACTATAACGCTCCGCGGCGAATATTTTCGCGCGCGCGATCCGAACTAAATGAAATAATGTTTTTTTAATTTTAAATCTAATTTTGGTACATAGAAATAATGTTTTTTTTACACGTTCAAGTAAAAAACTGCAGAAAGAATTGAAAAATTGATGTAAAAAGTAACGGAAAACTTCTACGCAGGGGGGTCCAGAATCATGTAGGTACTGAACTCATGGTATTCGGATGTGCGTCGATGTCCCTTCCAACTTGTATACAAGTTAAACACTATTTACCTTACAACCACCCAGAGACGTTAATTGACGTCTCTGGGTGCGTAAATATGATAGAGATTGAGTATTGTTATGATTTCAGTAATGATGAAACATAGTGAAGATACTATAATTAATTTTTCTGTACAACAATGGTACTAGCAGGGATTATCTATTGACTGGTGAAACAGTTTTACTACTAGTTTTATTTAATACAATGTTATGTAACCTTAGACAGTTCATTTGACCCCCGCGGGACCCCATTAGAGAATTAAAAATGACTAGAAATAGTATCCTTTGCACGAAATCTTCTAGTTGACGTATTACACTCCACTTGGCTTGACTAGAAGGCCAGGGTTAAGACAGGTATGTTGGGACAATAGAGCTCCAAGTATAGTATAGAGCCTCTTAGTGGGAGACAGTAGGGCTCAGTTGTTGTAAAGAGCCCTGCAATAGGATAGTACCTAGGGCCCAATATTGTAAAGAGCCTTGTAATAGGACAGTGCCTATGGCCCAATATTATAATGAGCCCTGCAATAGGACAGTACATTGGGCCCAATATTGTAAAAAGCCCTGCAATAGGAAAGTACCTTGCGCTCAATATTGTAAAGAGCCCTGCAGTAGGACAGTGCCTAGGGCCCAATATTGTAATGAGCCCTGCAATAGGACAGTAGGGATCAAATATTGTAGAGCTCTGAAATAGGACAGTACCTAGGGCTCAATATTATAAAGAGCCCTGAAACAGGACAGTAGAGCTCAATTGTTTTAAAGTGGGGCTCAATGCAATCTACGCTTCATAATGTCCGCTATGGTTGATATGATGGTGGTGGTAGTATCTCCGCTGGTAGTCGGTCTGCGGCGGCAGGTACTGCGGGTACACGCCGCCGTACAGTGACGTCAGCACGTCGTAGTGCGCAGGCGCGGGCGAGCGCGCGCGCGCCGGCGCCGCCATGCTGAACAGCGCCTCGGGGTCGCACACGAACTTGTACACGTAGCGCTCTCCTGGGGACATGAGAAAGAAGATGTAGAAGTACATTCTCATTCATCTTGATACTCCTATAAATAAATTTATTTACTAAAAAGTTAACATTTCCATACATTGTTTACTTTTACACATTATATATTAACATTATAACATTATTATTTAATAGTTAAGTAATTATCAAAAGAAACATACTTAGCATGGAGACATAGTTTTTACTGTGGCCTCCACACTAGGTCGAGCCTGTCTCGTGAAGGCTTATAATTGTTTTAACAATTAAATTTGAATCAGATCGACTTAGACAGAGCTGTTGTTTCTGTTGTGTAAAGTAATTGTGTTTTGTAGACGTGTATGAGTAGACATAACTATGTTTATGTGTGTGTGTATGTACTATTATTGTGCACAATATAACCATAATAATATATAACTTTAATTGTACATAATCGATTTATCATATTACTCTAACATTTTTTTCTGTATCAGCATAGGAAAGTGATAGTTGATGTCACTTACGATTTCCTAACGAGTTCAAAGCGAGGCGAGTTACGCGACGTGCTGTCCGCGTTTTGAACACTCAGTGAAGTGACAGAATAGATTGACAGCGCTATTGGATTCGCTTGCAAATCGCCAGTGGGATAAGACCTGTAGTGACATCTATTAAGCTACATAAGAACTTGTACGAAGCCTCAAAATCCTGAATCGCGTAAGTGAAGTTTACCATGCAACTTGCATTTATACAACCACCCGACATCAACCCTTCGAGCAGTGGCCCACCAGGCATAACAACCGC
Source organism: Acronicta psi (assembly GCA_946251955.1). NCBI lineage: Eukaryota > Metazoa > Arthropoda > Insecta > Lepidoptera > Noctuidae > Acronicta > Acronicta psi. Next base: position 244,485 of record OX276498.1, read on the forward strand.
CTGGTCCGAGGATCCTCCCTTTGAATGGAGACACATCACACCTCGTCGCTCTATAGACCCATAAGAATTCATAAAAAAACTCAGTAACACTTTGGTCGACCTGGGAATCGAACCCAGAACCTCGAACCTCGCGTATCAGTCGCACTTAGCCACTAAGCTAACGAGGCAGTTAGAGACCTTCAAATAGCGAAAAACTATTTAATTTTGGAAGGCTAGTCGTACGCCCTAAATCCACCTAAAATATTTTCTTTAAATTTGGGGGGTGGGGGGGGGGGGGGGGTACCTGCAACTTTCTGCATGATGCCTTTTTCGTAGTAGTACCGCAGTGATCTGGACAGCTTGTCGTAGTTCATCGCCGGCCGGTTCTTCTGCGCCCCCCACCGCCGAGCCACCTGGAACCACACACATACATACAATCTATCACACAAACTGTGGGGTTGTGGGATGGGATACTTTGGTTGGGTGGCAGCGGAGTTGTATATATCGGCGACGGACTTAAAGGGTCTCTTGTCAAAACCAGGGACGTGAACGGTGGACCTTAAGAAGAAGAACACCTTTATTCAGACGAACAGACATACACAACAAATTCTGATATACATTCAAAGTAAAATTAAGACGAAGTCCTACCTAAGGAGCTGAAACGTCGACACTCACGGCGAGACTGGTCCATAAGTTCAAAGTCGCACAGCGAACTATGGAGAGAGCTATGCTCGGAGTCTCTCTGAGGGATTAAATTTGTAACGAGATTATCCATCAGAACTAGCATAGCTAAAAGGATTAGCACACTAAAGTGACAATGGGCCGGTCACGTCTTTCGGAGAACCGACAATCGTTGGGGTAAACGACTCCTTGATTGGACATCGCGTCTAGGAAGGCATAGTGTAGCACGCCCCCCGGCCAGGTGGAGTGACGACTTGCAGGAGGTAACTGGCAGCAACTGGATGAAAAGAGCTAAAGATCCAGCTCTGTGGCGTTCACTAAAAGAGGCCTACGTTCAGCATTTATTTATTTTCTTCACCACTTAATAAAATAAAGTTTACAGGATAGGATTTTGATACATCAATGTTGTGGAGAATGGAGCCTGCACTAGGATTAGCATTGGACGAGTACGGGCTGATGATGATGTATGTATGTATGAACGGTGGACGCGGGTTCCAATCTCCGAATCTCCGAACTTTTTCTTAGCTAGAAGATGAAGACAGTACCTCCTCAGGCTCATGCAGCTTGAACTCCAGTCCCCGGCCGGTCCAGGCCACGCAGCGCGCGCCCTCCGCCAGCAGCGACACCAGGAACTGCCACAGCTGCAGCGCGCCGCGACGACCGCCTCCTGACAATGAGATAAGAGGTACAGAGCTGCAAGGATCCCTCCTCTATTTCACACGACTAGATGGAATGGATGGATAGATGATGGATGGAATGGAAGTCCTTGGAGTTTCTTACCGGATTCTTGTTTCTTCTCCATTGGATCAACTTATTGGAACTGTGCAACTAGAAACATTATATTCATAAATGCTTGAAGCAGTAGCCTAGGGGTATGATCACTGGACTGCCAAGTCAAAGATCTCGAGTTCGAAACCAAGGCCTTTAAATCATTACTTCAAAATTATGTGCGTTAATTATCACTCGCTTTAACGGTGAAGGAAAACATCGTGAGGAAACCTGGCTGAGAGTTTAGTTAGAATCTTGAACTGAACTTTAACTTGCCTGGCGCGTGGGTTTCTGCGCCGCCTCCTGGAGAGGCTAGTTACCTGCATGTGTGGTGGTGACGTGCTGATGCGGTGACGCGGCGTCAGTCCTCGCCGATGTGGTGGGCGCCGCCGACGGGCACAGAGAACTGCTTACTGCGAAGTTCAGAGAGGGAGGGAGGGGTGGAGCTCATGTTACATCGAATTTACGATCATTGACGAAGTGGCACCTACCAGTTAGTGGGAAAAAAAAAAATCTGATCTTTCCTCGCCTCTCACGAGAAGCAGATTCGATTGGCAGTGGGGAATTTTATTCTTACATATTTTTACATACGGGGAAAAGCACCTTGTATACAAGTTTATATATAAGCTTAAAAGAGAATGCTCACCGATCTTCTCGTCCCAGTGCTGGTGGTGTTCTGTGCTGGACACCGGCTCGTCTCTCTCGCGAGCCTCCTCAGCGACCTCCTCCCCACATTTACCGTAAGAAGTGCATCTGGTTGACATACAAACAAGCTCTGTGATGTTGGGAAATGTATTGCAGGCGGTAGCAAAGAATAAGTTGTATGACAAGAGGGAAAAATAGTAGAATGTATGACAAGGGAGTAAAATACTAGATTGTATGACAAGGGAGCAAAATAATAGATTGTATGACATCGGAGCAAAATAATAGATTGTATGACAAGGGAGCAAAAATAGTAGATTGTATGACAAGGGAGCAAAAAGTACATTGTATGACAAGGGAGAAAAATAGTAGATTGTATGACAAGGGAGCAAAATAGTAGATTTACGGCGATTGCGCTATTTTGAACCACGAGCGAAGCGAAGGATAATGAAGGAGTCTAACGTAGAATCCTGAGGGCAGCGAGGGATTCAAAGTACATCGCCCGAGAGAAAAATAATTTGCTCTCGAGTTATATACTCTACTTTCATCTCCTCTCTATGAGAAAATAAATAAAAGACGGTGTTTCGATTTCTATGGTTCCAAATTCAAATCTCATCTCCGTTCGCTAAAAAGTTCCTATCGGAAAAGAGCTATTTTGCTTCCACTTGAGGAACAAAGCAACACTTTTCCAATAGAAGGGATGAAAACAATTTTGTTTATAATTCAGTGTTGCTTATCATTGTCGTCGGTTAAAAAGAGAAGTGTTTACCTGTGCAGTTGTCCTGTGTAGTGCTCCCTGTACTCCGCTCGTGTCTCCTCGCCTTCGCCTTTGCATCTGCACATAACAAGAACAACGTGGTTAATTCCCCCTTTTTGTATTTTCCATGCTAAAATGATACCAGTTATTTTGATGAAGGAAAAAGGTGCGTCACCCTGAGACGTAAAGGAGGTCATCGAAATCGGCCCAAATGATGAACCAAAGGTACACTTATTGAAAAAATACCCTGTATTACGCTTGTTAAAACTCTAGTCACACTTTTTTTAATGATAAGAAAAAAAAAATTGAGAAAAATCACGCGATGTTGGCACACTATTATCTGTTTCGTAATGATTTCATAGTAAAAACTGTCAGTGTCAGTTTCGGAATGTCAAACGCACGCCATTACGGCAGATTATTATTAGTTAAATAGTGATTTCATGGTAAAAACTTGACAGCTGTCATGTACCTCCGGTATAAATTTGGGCGGAGTTGTATGGGCTTTTGATGACCTCCTTTAGAATGTGAAGGCAAATTTCGATTTGGTGGGTAGGACTCGCGGTGACTTAGAGGTCGTAGCTTCTAGTGTATTTAACCAGAAGACGCAGGTTTAAATCCTGCCCCCCCACCAATGGGCAGTATGTAATAGAAGTTAAGTGTGAGTTTGGTAGACAAACGTCTGCAGTCTCCAAAACTCTAATCATTGCTTAAGGTACTCACGGCTCGTGTTGTTCGACGAGCGTGTGCGCATGTGTGTGTGCGTTCCTCGCGTACAGCTGCGGGTGTGCGTGTGTGTGCTCGTACGGACGCGCAGTAGAGCTCGGCGTCTCTCTGGAAGTAATAAAACTTAATATAAACATTATTGTATACCGCAAGGGTGGCAAACAAGCTGGCAGCCCGTTTGAAAGTAAACGGTTACCGCAGCCTATTGACGTTTACACCGAAGCGTCACTCACGCGTTGCCAACCCTGCAAAAACATCTTACGGAGAATTTACTGCACCGACAGTCTGAGGCTGAGATTCAGAGAAGAGACTCAGCATGAACTTACGCTTCCGTATGTCAAATTGTAATACAAATTTGACATACGCAAGCCTTACTTTACGCTGAGCATCGTCTCTGAATGTTAGCCTAAGGGATTGTTCCTCTTGCTGCCAGCGCAGCGCATCCTTAGGAGCTCTGGCAACCTTAGTCACTGCAGGAACACAACACACAATAAATTGTGTTATTTGGCTGCAGTATTCTGTAAGGTACTATCCTAGATGGGCTGCTCCAGATTTGAGCCATAAATTGTTGTGCCTTACCTCTCATAAGCTCTCTTACATTTCTGAAGACTAAAAAGTTCTTTATGATATTTTAGGACTTCCATCTCACCAGAAGGGGAGCAAGGGCGGCAATGCCTACTCTAGAAACTTCTGCCTGATCTAGAAATGGGCATAATATCTACATTACGCCTGCATTTCCCCAAAGGTTAGGCAGAGGCCTACTATTATGAAAGTAGTAGTCCGGCTTAGGGCTCTGTCGCAAAATGACCACTTCTCAAAATGACTACAGGTAGCAAAATGTCCCTTTCTCAGAATGTCCCTTTCGCAAAATGTCCCTTTCTCAGAATGTCCCTTTCTCAGAATGTCCCTTTCGTAAAATGTCCCTTTAGCAAAATGTCCTCCCCCCCTTCCTCAAACAGGCATTAAATTACTTTCATCAGTAAAAAAACTGGTCAAGAGCCAGTGTACAACACAGAGGGGTACTGTATTAATGTTCAATCATTAAAATATGGGTAGGTAGGTGCATGCACATAAACTAAAATAAAATAATAGAAATCGAATTTTGTCAGATTTACTGTCAATCAAAAGATCAATTTACATAAATAAACAATCAACTTATTAAACTTAACTCAAATACAAAAAAAATAAATGTTTTACAATCATTGTAATATTTATTTTGATAATAATCGTCAACATCAATTCTAAGTTGTGCTGCCCAGCGTCATCGTACCACAAACGCATTAGAAGGCTGGCATCGTCGTATTAATACAGGAAGATTACCAAAAAAAACAGGTTTATACATGTTGGTAAGTAAATTAAAAAAAGAAAGCAAATGGGACAAGAAAATAAGAGATAATTTATTTAACAATGTGAAAAGGAACAGACGTAAGGAGGATATTTATTTCGACAAGAAATATAAAGTATTATTAGCTAAATTAGAAAATAATGAGTTAACACTTAAAACAAATAAAAAAAAAATACGAGTATTATCAAAATAAATATTACAATGATCTTATTTTTTTGTATTTGAGTTAAGTTTAATAAGTTGATTGTTTATTTGTGTAAATTGATCTTTTGATTGACAGTAAATCTGACAAAATTTGATTTCTATTATTTTATTTTAGTTTATGTGCATGCACCTACCTACCCATATTTTAATGATTGAACATTAATACAGTACCCCTCTGTGTTGTACACTGGCTCTTGACCAGTTTTTTTACTGATGAAAGTAATTTAATGCCTGTTTGAGGAAGGGGACATTTTGCTAAAGGGACTTTTTACGAAAGGGACATTCTGAGAAAGGGACATTTTGCGAAAGGGACATTCTGAGAAAGGGACATTTTGCGAAAGGGACATTCTGAGAAAGGGACATTTTGCTACCTGTAGTCATTTTGAGAAGTGGTCATTTTGCGACAGAGCCCGGCTTAGGACCTCTAAATAAAGAAGGCCACTGAGTCACTCAGAGTCATAAAAGTAGTTTTAACTGTCATTGAGGGACCATAACATAGACAGACAGCTTTTGTAAGCCCGTTTGTAAATAGTTTACGTCTTTAATTATTATAAATCAAAATACTAAATAATAAATTAAATAATAATACAGAAGCCATTTTAGCGACACTCCACCGACACACTATTGGTAGATTATTGAATATTTTGCAGAATGTCCAATCCGTTACGTTTAAATTTTTGTAACACTTGTATCATGAATAGCTGGGTACTCACTTAGCAGTTGCATGTAACGTATCAGATACTGTATCAACCTGCAAGTGGGTACGGCTCGTCCACGGTCCACCACGTAGCTGCGAGCTGCCGGAGCCGCCTTTGTGTTCGCAGTGATACCGCCACTCGGCGGGTCACTGCGAGCTTACAGCGCTCCACGCGCGTGCGGCTCGCAGCGGGCTCGTAGCTACGTACTCACTAGATACCGTATCTGATACATTACATGCTACACTGCTAAGTGTGTACCCAGCTAATTGTGTAATTCTTTGTTGGAGATCCAAAATAAATAAATCTCAATAGAATCTCAATAGGTGTGTCTGTGGAGACCGAATAGAATTGGGACCCTGGTCTCCTCTGAAAAGGAATAGCCTCTAGCTGACCATGCAGGTTGGCTCTTCCTTACCTGTGCTGGTAATGGAGCCCCCAGGGGACGGGGTACGGCTGCCCCTGCTGCGCCATGTCACCACCCCTCACCCTCTGCCTCTGCTCTCATCCTGAGGACCTGTAGATGAGTATACCTATATTACCCGCAAAGTAAAACCTAGGAATTCTACATAGCGCCGAATTTGGCATTGTATAGAATACAAGTTGTTCTTCGCGATGTTACTCACGTGCAGCTATTTTTCCCAATCCCGAGGGAATTTCCCAAAATCCTTTCGTAGTAGATGCCTACGTCATAATATCTGTGTGCTAAAGGAGGCCCAAATGATGTGCCGAAGGTACACTTATTAGAAAAAATACCATGTATTACGCAGGTTAAAAGTCTCTAGTCGTACTTTTTTTTTTATGTTGACTGGGGGATGAGAAAAAAAACTTTTAATTTGAGAAAAATCACGCCATTTTGACACTATTATCTGTTTCGTAATGATTTCATAGTAAAAACTGTCAGTATCAGTTTCGGAATGTCAAACGCACGCCATTACGGCAGATTTTTATCAGTTTCATAGTGATTTTATGGTAAAAACTATCAACGTGACAGCTGTTGCGCTGGTAGATGGTGGTGGTTGTTGTTGTGCTGGTAGATGTACTTCCGGTACAAATTTGGGCTGAGTTGTATGGGCTTTTGATGAGCTCCTTTCAGCCCAATCCGTTCAGTGGTTCGACCTGTGCGCTGATACATCAGTCAGTCACCTATTAATGTATAATAATTTACACCATAATAGACACCTTTCAAAAGCCTATTTATATGGTCTAACTAAAATAAAAATATTGTAATTCGAATTTACCGTACTACAATTCTAAAATGCAATTGAAAATAGTCAAGAGATTCAAACTACATTTCTAAAAGTCATTGAAGTTTTCCGATACAAATTGTATAAAAAATATGGCGGAGCCGACTCGAATGCAATAGCGCTGGCTTACTAATTGTATCGTCCACAACTACTCTGCATTCCACAACTAGAAATGCAATTATCATCTCTATAAAGCTATGTCTTTCTTTTTCAGAGTGTAGAACAGATAGCCCTTTTTTTACCACTAAGGTGTACACCTACATTGAAAGCAAATAAATGATTTCTGATTCTGATTCTGGTGGCAAACAAGCATACGGCTCGTCTGATGGTAAGCGGTTACCGTAGCCTATGGACGCTTGCAACACCAAGGGTATCACTCGCGCGTTGCCGACCCTAAAAACCTCTTAGAGGTTTATGGAGGATTCACTGCGCCGACAGTTTAAGGGAACATTCCTCTTGTTGTCAGCGCAGCGCATCCTTAGACGGAGCTCTGGCGACCTTACTGCAGGAACACAACACACAATAAAGTGTGTTATTTGGCTGCAGTTTTCTGTAAGGTGGAGGTATTTCCTCAGATGGGCTGCTCCAGATTTGAGCTAAAAATGGCTGTGCCGCACCTCTTCAAAATGCCTTTTAGACATTTCCCTGGATTGTGAGACATATATTCACGCCTGTTTCACATAGGGGTAGGCAGAGACTATAGCTTGCCACTTGCTACGATCCTGGCACGATTGTGAGACGCAGATTGATCCACTATTTACGAGATACAGGGTATCCCGATCCCGAAAATACTGACACATTACGAATACTGTTATTTATTTTTATTGATGATCTTATTATGTTTGTGTCAATAAATATTAATATTTCTTTCCTTCATATAATGTGGTGAAGTTGAGTAAAACCGAGAGAGTGGAGAAAGAAAAATATTAGATTGCAATAAATAAAAATCAAAGCTCAAGTCGTAGGCAGTCGTGAGTCGATTTAATTTCTCCGATTTTTACGGCTGGGTTAAAGTTAGCTCGTGCCAACTTCAAGCCGGACAATAAGTTTGGCGAGAACTGTATCTAAGTTTCCTTGTTTTATTAAAAAAAAAAAACTTTTATTCCGAATATTTTTTTTACTTGAAAACTGAAAAGGATTACATAAATGTAATCTAATATCGATACCTCATAATACCTTCACGGGTCGGACAGGGTTAATACCTAGACAACGCGGGCGAAGCCGCTGGCGGAAAGCTAGTTTTTAATGAACCAAATACCAGTCAATTCTCCTACCTGTTAGGGAAACGTTAAACTAGTTGCACGGTTCCAAAAAACTGGGTCTTATGGAGGAGAGCCGGCAAGAAACTCCATAGATAGGTACTCTTTTTAAAGAAATGTGTGGTAACAGTAACAATTGTTGTGAATAGTAATGAGGATGATGCAGCTTGACGTGTAGATGCAGAGATTAAAGAGTAGGAATTAGAATTGAAAAGATAGCCATAGCAGCTAAGAGCTGATCAGCCCCGAAAGACCAATGAGATAAAAATTACGAATTCAAAACACTCAACACGAATCTGCATGCGATTATTTGGCGAAAATTTAACAAAAACATTGTATCAATTGATTTGTCAGGAGCGCGGCGGGCGGCGCGACACCCTCGCCAGTGGATTAGTCGCGAAATCGTTAGACATTCGTGTCGCGTCGCAGTCGCAGCAAATCTGATTGATTTGGGAATCGTATCCGGGTGAGGGGCGACTCAGCGAGCTGTGGGTTTTTTGTGGTATTTGCACAGATTATTAATCACAAAATTGACTGCCTCGTTGGTCTTGTGGTCCCAAGCACGACTGCTACGATGACCGGGTCGAGCAGTGTTCCCAGTAGCAGCTCGGAGTCTTGATTTGTGCCCAGTTGATGGCAATAGACTGAATCACATGGGACCTAAACATACCGGCGAATTGTGGGTGTACATTAGTACGCCTCTGCCTACCGCTTCGGGGAATATAGGCGTGATGGTATGTACAATTGAACTTAAAAAGTCTGATTTTCGTTGGAATAGTTATATTTCAGTCTGGATTTGTGACTAACCTCACTTAAAATAACATAATACCGGCTGTTACTGAGAATTTCATACGATAACCCAAATCACTTTTCTCGCATCGGAATCGAACTCAAGACCTCTAGAGTAGCAGCCGCGTTTAGACAACGAAGCAGTCTTTTTAAACTTCAAAGTAAAATATCTTTTGATTGACGGTGACACGCTATCAATTTGATTACGAATAAAAATATTGGTGAAACGCAAGCCGAGCCGGGAGGCACGCTATGAATGATAATGAGACAGAGTATTATACTGTAGCGACATCTATAGCACTATATTAGAAACTCCTCCGCCTTGAGTCGTACTCCTCAGTGCTGACTGCTGAGGGTCGTGACCTCCCATCACTTTCTCCCGTACCATTTTCCCCAGCTGTTTCTATCTCTGGCGTCGTGTCTAGGGTGGTGCGGATCTGGTCAGACCAACGTATTGGGCTGCGTCCACAAGGTCTTTTTCCCTATTCAAGAGAAGTAGGGCACAGCCATTTATGGCTCAAATCTGGAGCAGCCCATCTGGGGAAGTAACCTTACAGAAAACTGCAGCCAATTAACACACTTTATTGTGTGTTGTGTTCCTGCAGTGAGTAAGGTCGCTAGAGCTCCTTCTAAGGATGCGCTGCGCTGGCAGCAAGAGGAATATTCCCTCAAACTGTCGGCGCAGTGAATCCTCTATAAACCTCTAAGAGGTTTTTAGGGTCGGTGACGCGCGAGCGATACCCCTGGTGTTGCAAGCGTCCATAGGCTACGGTAACCGCTTACCATCAGGCGGGCCGTATGCTTGTTTGCCACCTAAAAATAAAGTCAAAATTCTAGAAGTAAATCTATCGAGCTATCGACTAAGGTATAGAAACAGGCGACTTATCAATAAACCGCATTTATTATCTAAGATTTGATCGAAATCAAATCGTAGGGCGGATGCGTATCCCGCGCTCATTTCCCGGCGCGACGTCCCGGAGAGAAACCCCGGGGTGATCCCGGGACACTCAGATAGCGGGGAAAGGTGAAATGCTTTTTAAATTGGCATTGTTTTGTCTTGAGGAAAGAAATATTTTATTGCTGACTATACTTTGTGCAGCGGTTAGTGTGATGGGTGACCATTAGCAATTAATGTCAACTCCATCATGCATGATCCTTCTAACCTTTTCCTATATACGAGTCGGTTTCAAGTCAACACAGATGCGGCTAGATTTACAATTTTACCGTTATTGATAAAATTATCGAATTTTGTCGTATTGATTTTTTTACGTCATTTGTCAAATAGGTACAGTAAGAGGTCATAAGTCCATTATCATGTCTAAGATCGTATTTGCTTGCACGTTACTGCGCGTATACATAAACATTATGCTTAGTGATTTAAAATTTAATACCACTATCTTAATACGCCGTCGCGACATCACAGCACTGAATGATCATTACATCGCTCTCTTTACGACTAGATAATTATGAAAGAGTACGATATACGAGATAGTCTATGTGTGCAACATGTTTGTTATTTATTTATTTATTTATTTGATGTAAAATCAACAGCATTATGTTACAGATAGCCAATTACAGGTCTTCACTCTTAAGTTACACTTTACAAATACATTTGTGGTGAAAGTAATATTAGGAACCTATTAACAATAAATACAATATATATCCAATTAGTTATATTAAACTTGGTATTTAAGAAGTCCCGGCTCAGCAAACCTTATAGAAGTTATGTTATCGTTAAAAATGTCAATTTCATGAGATTTACACACACCATTTTTAGAAAAAGGTCGTAAGTGAAACTTGTTTCAATCGATTGATTAGCAAAAATGGTAATGGACTTATGACCGTGACCGTACGTCTAACACAACCTTAGTTACTGTTAACAGGCAGGTAGCATTTTTGTAGCATCTATGTCGAGTCTTGGAAGGCTTTTATTAGTTAAACAAGTATAACATAGTGCATGCTAGCGCGGGGCGGGCGGTGGGCGGCGCCGGAAGCGGAAGCGCCCCCACTCTACGTGCGTTTCAAATTGAGAACACACAGATGGGAATATTATCCTGTTTGTAGACACAACTGTTACTGCAATTTTATTGCAATAAAACTTTGTTATTGCATATATCTGTTAGTAGCTTTCCGTCCATTTGACAAATTATATACTAAAACCTTCCTCGAGAACCACTCTATCCATTGGTGAAAACAGCATGAAAATCGGTGCAGTAGTTTTTGAGTTTATCGCGAACAGACAGACAGATGAGGTGGAGGACTTTGTTTTTTATCATGTAGTGATACAGTACAAATCTCTACTTATGACTGCTGATCACAAGGTCGTGGGTTATTAATATTATAACTTTAAGAGAGGTAGGGCACAGCCATTTATGGCTCAAATCTGGAGCAGCCCATTTGAGCAAGTACCTACTATAGAAAACTGCAGCCAGATAACACACTTTATTATGTGTTGTGTTCCTGCAGTGAGTAAGGTCGCCAGAGCTCCTTCTAAGGATACGCTGCGCTGGCAGCAAGAGGAATATTCTCTCAAATTGTCGGCGCAGTGAATCCTCCATAAACCTCTAAGAGGTTTTTTAGTCGGCAACGCGCGAGTGATACCCCTGGTGTTGCAAGCGTCCATAGGCTACGGTAACCGCTTACCATCAGGCGGACCGTATGCTTGTTTGCCACTTTAGTGGGATACAAAAATATTAAAAAAAAAGTTGTATTAATAGTGGATCTAAAAGCTGAATTCCCCAAATGACCCCCTGCATCAATTACTAAGTATCAACATAAACAACGGGGCCCCCCGGGCCCCAGGCCCCCTGGGACTGTAGAGACTAGAGAGCTCTCCTTAAATATTTAACGCATAATGCCGATACCGATTAGTTACCCTTCTCGTAAACACAAGAGGTTAAGCTGCACTGGCCGCGGTCAATTTTAGGATGGGCGGTTGTTTGTTATTGTACTGAATACCCGTTTGCAGACTGCCTAAATTGAATGGTTTAAGTTAAGCTGCGCTGACTGCGGTCAAACTTAGGATGGGTGCCTATTTGTTGTTGTATTTAATACCCGTTTGCAGACTGACTGATTAAGTGGTTTGTTAAGCTGCAATGATCGCGGTCAAATTAAAGATTCATTCATCGATGCGTTCATCGATGTATCGTGAAAGTGCCGCGCGATAGCATAGCTACGTTCGAAGTCCTGGGTTCGATTCCCAGCTGGATCAAAATATTTTCGTTCAAAACGATCAATTTTCGTTAATAGGCTCGCCCCCCATCAAACAAAAACAGTCGTGACGAGTGTACAAAAACAGTCGTGATGGTATGACCATACTTACTGTAAATTAAAAATGTAGAAAACCTCCGACACGAAAAGTAATTTGCTATTTTGTGGTGGCGGCCATCTTGGATTTGAATTTTATCATAGTGCATAGTATTCTACTAATCAAGCCCTTTCATTTGATACCCATAAGTTGAAGGAGTTGTGAAAAAATATGTAATTCGATATTTTGTGGCGGCGGCCATCTTGGACCGATTTTTATCAAACATAGCTAAGAACACTCCTGGCTAATTCACCTTTCAAATAAAAAAAACAAAATCTAAATCGGTTCATCCGTTCGGGAGCTACGATGCCACACACACACACACACACACAGACACTTCAAACTTATAACACCCCGTCGATTTTGCGTCGGGGGTTAAAAATACTCTATGATACGATATATTTATTTTAACGTAAAGAAAAAAGGCAATTTTAATTCAATGCCGTGGATTTGAAGATGGACTGATAACTACACATTATTAACATCATTTTTTTTTTAATTTTCCCCTCGATATGCTTGTCACTTTGAACTGACACCCCACAACACAGACAATGACGAGCCCTATTAACTATATTGAACTATTTGCTTTTGTCTGCGACTTCGTGTTCGTTCCCGTAGAAGTTGAATTTTTCTCCCGTTTTTGCAACATTTTTTATTGATACTCCGCTCCTATTGGTCGTAGCGTGATGATTTATAGCCTATAACCTTCCTCGATAAACGGGCTATCTAACACTGAAAGAATTTTTCCAAATTAGACCAGTAGTTCCTGAGATTATCGCTAATAACACACTCTTCAGTTTTTATAATATTAGTATAGATTTGTTCTATATTAATATTATAAAACGTAATAAATAGTTGTCATACGAACACCTATGACAATCGTTAGTGTTAATCAGAAGCCCAAAAAGCCTGACAACCAGTCTATCCTTCGAATATCGGTATTGCCCAGAAATTGTGTTGCGGAGGTCTGATGGCAGTCGCTTCGTGTAAAATACTGATATTCAGCCGCATCTGGTTAGACTGGAAGCCGACCCCAACATGGTTGGGAAAAGGCTAGGAGAATGGAGAATGATGAGTATAGATTTGTTCCACAGAAGCCCGGCAATACATGGAAAGAAAGAAAGAAAATGTATTTATAATAATAATAAATATCTTTGGACATTTTACACAGCACCATCTAGTCTCAAACTAAGCAGAGCTTGTACTATGGGTGGACAATGGATATAATACTTATATACTTTTTTTGTTGTAAATACATACTTATAATATATAAGAAACACCCAGACAAACACAAATACTTATATTCATCACATAAATATTTGTGTCCTGTGGGAATCGCACCCTCGTGATCAGCAGTCCGGTACTCGAACCAATAGACCACAGACGTCGTCAAATTATTCCATGGGACGTAAACATACCGGGGAAATGTTGGTGTACATTAGTACGCCTCTGCCTATCCGTTCGGGGAATACGGGCGTGGTGGTATGTGTATATACAAGGTGGAAGTGACATCGACGCACATCCGAATACCATGAGTTCAGTACATGATTCTGGACCCCTCTGCGTTAAAATTTTCCGTGACTTTTTTCATCAATTTTTAAAAAAAATCTGCAGTTTTTTACTTGAACGTGTAAAAAAACATTATTTCTATCTATAAAAAAACATTTCATTTATTTCGAACATTCGCCACAGAGCGTTATAATCGCGTTCTTAGCAATACACTGCGCGCTCAAAAATGACAATATCTGTAATAACCGATCATTTTCTACATGAATGACCTAGGTCATTTTATTCTGGACATTGAGTGAAACCTTGACACAACGTTTGTGCGGTAATACTAATCAAATAAAAAGTGTGAAAAACACAAGTTTCTTTACAAAAACCGACACCCTAGTTGTATTTCTTTTGTACAAACTTTTGCCGTACAATAGCGATATAGCCTATTATGTCCAAACCCCTGTTCATTAACTAATTGTGTAGTGACGTCAGAGTACACAATAATACACAGTACACACACCTGCGCTTGTCATTTCATTATCACGCTCTTTCATTTTATGGGGGTCGATAGAACTACACAAGAAGATTTGTAATTTGCTTGATTATTGTAAGTTCCACCATGTCTGGATAGCCGCTAACCGACGGATAAATTAAACAATGAAACAAAATTTGTGTAAAATTATCTGCCAATTCATTTAACGGGAACTTATCGGGGGGGTGAAAGTTTCTTATAATTTCAAATAAAATAAAACCTCTTTTATCATAAACCAGCTTTACGGCAGCGGCTTCGCCCCCGTAGTCCTATAAATTACAGCCTACTAGCGACCCGCCCCGGCTTCGCCCGGGTATAATGTAATTTCGCGACTTTTCTCTAGTATATTATGCATAATATTATACATATATATAAACCTTCCTCGTGAATCACTGTAAATATCTATTAAAATCCGCATCAAAATCCGTTGCGTAGTTTTAAAGTTCTAAGCTTAAATAGGGACAGACAGACAGCGGGAAGCGATTTTGTTTTATACTATGTAATGATGATGCTACCCGGTAAAAAATTTCAAATCGGTCTAGTAGTTTCGGAGCTTATCCAAATCAAACCAACAAACAATTAAATCCTTTCTCTTTATATTATTATAGTATAGATATAGATAATTATTTATTTATTTAAGTCAATAAAATAAAAATGTATTTGTAAAGTTAACCCCTGCACTGCAACGGGCGCTCTGAAGCGCCCCAAAATAATTGAGTGGCCCAAACTGCTCATCGCGAGCTGTGAATTATTTACATCGTCCATTACACGGTGTTGACTTGCATTACACTCAAAAGGGATCAACAGTGAAGGGTTAAATGCGCTTGTTGAGTTTTTATGCATGTTTTGATTGTTTAATCATTTGCTTCTGTAAAATTAAAGTAGAAACAATGGCCATATTATAAACGTCAGTAGATCGCTATTTGGGGATGCGACTGAGTGAATGAGGATCATTATACCGGACAAAGGTCGTCCACTGATAAACAAAGGCCTGCTTCGTAGGCCTAGGAGCAGTTATATGCCTCCTGCGCGCAATGAATCTCAGTAACCTTTAGCAGGACGTCTGTCAATATCTTTGGAAGCCGTCCCACGCGACATTTTTCGATGCTACTTAGCTTTCATATATCTTTATTTAATTAACTGTATAAACTTTAAAATGACAACACAGTTAGACCCTGTCTGCGCATTGGGAAGCATATTAAGGCCCCGGCTGCCAACCGATCTATTTATTAGTCAGGAGCTCGAAAAGCCAGACTTTCCTTAGTTCGGTATTGAACAGACATTAGGTAGTTTGAAAGCCGACACCGACACTTAGTAGTTGGGAAAAAGTTAGGATAATTACCACTTTCTAGAACCTCCTGCAATATCGTGTCTATAATTTCTAAATCACAATTGTTAAATACTAATAAATAATAATACCTAAATAATTATTCCATCTCTATGAGAATAGTTAAAATACCTGCAGTATTCATTTCAAACCCAAAAAACAAAACGTTATTGACGTGTTCTAAATCAAAATTGACGTGAAGCAAACAATAAATTTCATAACATTATCGCCGCGGGCCCCCGCCCGCTCCGGTCGCTCCCGACGGGCACGAGCGATCCGTCAGCAAACAGAGGGTTAACTAGCTTGCTCTTTTCATTAGGAACTTTATATTTGTGTGGGGTTGTTATACAAGCGATAAACTCTTTTGTTTAAAAACGATTATTAGTTAAATTAACTCACTCTGTCGAATAATTTAAGTATTGCCGTTTGAGCATCTGTATTTAGAGAACCGATGCATGAGCATCGACCATACTTAATATTATAAAGCTGAATTTTGTTTGTTTGGTTGAACGAACTAATCTCAGGAACTGCTAGTCCGATTTGCAAAATTCTCTCAGTTTATAGGCAAAATGTCATAGCGCTACAATCAAAAGGAGCGGAATATCAATTAAAAATGTTGTGAAAACGGGGGAATCAACTTCTACTGGAATAAAGTCGCGGGCAAGTTATTAATATTATAACCAACAAAACACTACAAACAAGGGTTGACAAATAAGCGTAATGTCAACACCACAGTTGGGGCAGCGTCACTAACCCGTCATTAAGTTGAGTGTCCCGGTCAGTATTTGATTAGCCGCCGCAGTGAAAGGGTTAAGCTACAGGTGGCCCCTCTAATTTAATTGTTTAAGTAATTAGATAAGTTATTTGATTGGGTGAAACGACCTTATTGGTGAAATCCTTCAAAGAGCTCAGGTGCGTAGTACTCACAACCGGCGCGTGTGTATGACAAGATGTAAGAACGTGGAGGAAGCTAAAGAAGTATGCAAGGATTGTAGCAAGTGACTGTCTCTAGTTTCTGCCTACCCCTGTAGGGAATAAGTCGTGAGTGTATGTATGTATTTGAAATAGTTAACGTTAATCATAGCTAGGGGCTGCTAGCGCATTGAGATTACCAGGTACAGTTCACGCCAAACTTATTGTCCGGGTTGAAGTTGGCTCGAGCTAACTTTAACCCGGCCGTAATAATCGGAGAAAGAAAAATATTGGATTCAAATGATTCAAAACAGCCTACGACTTGAGCTTCCTTATTTTTAACCCCCGATGCAAAAACGACGGGGTGTTATAAGTTTGACGTGTCTGTGTGTGTGTGTGTGTGTGTATGTGTGTGTGTCTGTCTGTGGCATCGTAGCTCCCGAACGGATGAAACGATTTTGATTTTGTTTTTTTTATTTGAAAGGTGAATTAGTCGGGAGTGTTCTTAACTAGGTTTGATGAAAATCGGTCCAAGATGGCCGCCGCTACAAAATAGCGAATAACATATTTTTTCACAACTCCGTCAATATGGGTATCAAATGAAAGGGCTTAACTAGGAGAATACTGTACACTATGATAAATTTTAAATCCAAAATGGCCGCCACCACAAAATGGCGAATTACAGTTCGTGTCGGGGGTTTTCAAAATTTTTAATATAGGTTAGGTTAGGTTATTTTATTACGGGGTGACAGGTCGGACAACCTCCTCGTGTGCTCCGTGGCTATCAGTCCTTCTCGGATACGTCCGGTGGGAACGGTAGTCGTGGAGCCTGGTTCACCCTTGGCAACTCGGGCAACAACTCTTCCTGCCTTTTGGGGAGTCTTGTTGCTCGTGGCTAATGGTCCGACGCCGGGGAAAGGCCCTTTTCAGGGCCATGGGGGGGGAGAACCCCCTGCGAAGCCGCGAGGCCTAGCGGGGGAGAAAAGGCCCTTTTCAGGGCCAGGGGGGGAGGCTTCCCGCGAGGCCGCGAGGCTTAGCGGGCAGCGTTGCGCGGCGAAACTCCACGTGTGCCCCTGTATCCAGGGGGCCGTAGTGGAGGCGCGAGAGCGGGCCCGGTGTGTACTCGCACTACCACCGGGCAGGCACAGAAGTTGTCTTCAGTGCCACCGCCGGAAAAACGGGGGGTACCCACCGCCAGCCCTGAGTGTCTGTGGATCAGGTCTCGCGGCTCAGGGTGGGGTGCCCTCCGTCGGTCTTGGCTTGGTCGCCCGGACTGCGGGGAAGACAACCTCGAGACAAAATAACTCCGAATCTCAAGTTCCGGCGCCCGGCGAGGGGATGCATGGCCGGGGGGATTGCCTCGGTCGTGAGGGCGCCAACCTCAGCGGACCGGCCGAACCGCTGTTGAGATAGGCTTACCCGGGTACAGGGGGCACTGCCCGGGTGGACCACTTATTTCCCCCACGCTCGTGGGAATCTTATGGATATTGAACTAACTAAAACCCAAACCAATGACGATAAGGGGGGTGCTGCATCCGATACAGGGTCGGCATCGGACGATTTGATGGTGGTGGACTGCAGCGCATCAGCGCTCAGTCCATCACGTTTTTGGAGGGAGGGGCGCAAACGTTTGCGCTCGGGGAATGCGACGAGTCGCTCGGCCTCCGAGTCGGGTGACGAGGCGTCGCCGGCCAGGCGTGGGAGAGGACGTCCTCCCACCACTGGAGAATACGTAGGGCTTGCCAAAGCCAAGGCAGATCTTGTTGCTGCCAAGCGCGAGGAATTCAGACTTCGCGCGGAAGAAGACGTGCTGGACTTGGTCACTGCGGCCAAGTCCAAGCGCGTAAAGCCGGGTGTTGTCCCCGGCTCGGAAGGAGAAGGCCGCACTGCCTCCGCTCTATATGAGCAGGTGGCGGCAGGATTAAAGGTGGTCCATCATGTGGCCACCAAATCCAACAATTTAAAGGGTACGTTCACCCGTAGCCTAAAGGAGGCGATGGTCCTCATCGAAGGCGCGGCAGATGAACTCCGGCAACTTTCGGCGTCGGAGGAAAATGCCCGCCTTCAAGAGGAACTGATCAAGCTGCAGGCGGATAACCGTCGCCTCCAGACGGAGAACAAAAAGTTCACGGAGGAGCAGGAAAAGATGCGTCGGGAACTAGACCAACTCAAGTCCGACGTGGCGGGGATGAGGCAGCCTTCCGCTCCGGAGGCGCCGCGACCAGCTGAATCTCAGCTGGTCCAGTTGTTCAGAACAGAGATGGCGAGTCTGGCCGCCAGATTCTCTGTTATCGAGGGGAAAATTCTACGCCCTCCCCTCGCTGGCGATAGGATAGCGAGCCATCGGAGATGGAGCGGAGCGAGATATCGGAGCCTCCTAATGAGCCCCAGGCAGGCCCCTCTAAGGCCGCCGCTCCCAAGCCCAAGAGTAAGGGGAAGGGCAAGGGGCAGAACAAGAAGACGGGCACCAACACCGCGCCCGCGCCTGCCCAAAGTGCCTCTACAGCTGCCGCTCCCAAGGAGGGTGAGTGGCAGACTGTGAGCAACAAAAAAGGCAAGAGGAAGAAGAAGCGAGGTGGGGCCAAAAAGACCAACAGACTGCGGGCCCCGCGATCGACCGCAGTCGTCATCTCCCTGCAAGAGGGTGCAGAGGAAAGGGGTGTCACATACGCCTCCATTCTTTCCGAGGCCAAGCAAAACGTGGACTTGGCTGGCCTCGGAATCCCCTCCATAAAGTTTAAGCGGGCCGTCACCGGCGCCCGCATTCTGGAAATTCCCGGAGCAACTAGCGGCGAAAAGGCCGACGCCCTTGCCACTAAGCTCCGGGAATGCCTGAAGGATGAAGACGTACGCGTCTCCAGGCCCACCAAGTGCGCAGAGCTGCGCGTTGTAGGTCTGGATGACTCAGTGACCAAGGACGAGGTCACAAATGCTGCTGCCCGCATCGGCGAGTGCGCCGCGGGCGAAATAAAAGTCGGGGAGATCCGCGTCGGCCCTTCTGGCCTTGGTTCAGCATGGCTCCGCTGTCCCGTCGCGGCAGCCAAAAAGCTGGCAGACGCGGGTCATCTACTCGTGGGCTGGGTATCGGCCAAGGTAGCACTGCTAGAGCCTAGGCCCCTGCAGTGCTACCGATGCCTATACGGCGGACATGTCCAGCATACATGTTCGTCGGAGGTGGACCGCAGTGACCTGTGCTACAGGTGCAGCCAGCTAGGTCACAAAGCGGGCCAGTGCACCGCGGACCCGCACTGCAGTATGTGTGCGGCCGCAGGCAGGAACGCGGGTCATCGAATAGGCGCTAAGACCTGCCTATCCCGCGAAAAACGGAGGGGGAAGCCCAGCGGGGTCAGTCAACGGACCCCCCCGGCGCCTAGCCAGCCAGTCACCGTGGCTATGGACGTGACGGAGCCCGCAGAACCATCACAATAATGGCCCTCGAAGTTCTGCAGGCGAATGTCAACCACTGCGCCAGAGCTCAGGATTTCCTGCTCCAAAGCATGGCGCAGTGGTCGATAAACGTGGCCGTAGTGGCGGAGCCACTATACGTTCCATCTAGGGACAACTGGGCGGGCGACACCGATGGCGTCGTGGCCATCGGTTGTCAAGTGTCAACAGGCTCCTCTTTAGTCGTCGTCGACAAAATGCCGGGCTGCGTGGCAGCTATCGTCGGTGGTGTCCTCGCGGTTGGTGTCTACTTCTCGCCCAACAGAGTCCTCGCAGAGTTCGAGGCTTTTCTCGGCAGCGTGGGGGCTCTGATTGGGCGGAACAGCTCTCGCCCCGTCCTGCTCCTCGGCGACCTCAATGCCAAGTCTGTGGCTTGGGGTTGCCCTGCCACAGATGCGCGCGGCGATGCGCTCGAGGAGTGGGCAGTCGCAACGGGGCTAGTGGTACTCAACCGCGGGACAGTGCACACGTGCGTGCGGGACAACGGCGGCTCCATCGTGGACGTCTCCTTCGCCAGCACATCCTTGGCGCACCGCGCTCTAGGCTGGCGGGTCATGGAGGGTGTGGAGACTCTCTCCGACCATCGGTATATCCGGTTCGGGATATCCGCACCCTCGGCGTCCCCCAGCGGCGGGCGCCCGAGTCGCGTCGATCCGACGACCCGGAGGTGGGTCCTGACGCGGCTCGACAGAGACGTTCTCATGGAAGCCGCCATCGTCCAAAGCTGGTTCTCCTCACCTGAGGACCCGCTGGACGTGGACGCCAAAGCCGACTGGTTCGGGTTCGCAATGTCGCAGATCTGCGACGCGGCTATGCCCCGAGCCAGGTCTGGTCCTCAGAGGCGTCATGTGTATTGGTGGTCCCAGGAGCTGGCGAGCCAGCGCACGACGTGTGCAGCTGCCCGGCGCAGCTATCTGCGGCAGCGTCGACGACGGCCACGCGATCTCTCGGCCGAGGCCCGGCTGCGAGAGGCCCTTGCAGCAGCCAAGGAGGCCCTACAACTCGGCATCAGCCGGGCCAAAGAGGTCGCGAACGAGGAGTTCCTGTGCCTCCTCAACAGCGACCCCTGGGGGCGGCCCTACAAGCTCGCAAGAGCCAAACTGCGGCCTTGGGCGCCCCCTCTAACGGAGACACTCGAGCCCGCTCTGGTCCGAGATGTCGTTTGGGCTCTGTTCCCGGACAGAGCGGGCCACGAGCCCCCGTCCATGGGGTCGCGAAGACGTGGTAGGGAGGAGGCGCAAGAGGAGCCTGTACCCGCAGTGACGGAGGCGGAGTTGGCGGTCGCCGTCGACCGCATGAGCGCCCGGAACACGGCCCCCGGACCCGACGGGATTCCCGGCCGCGCATGGGCGCTGGCCCTCAAGGTCCTGGGGCCCAGAACACGACACCTGTTCACCGGGTGTCTCGAGCAGGGTCGATTCCCCACAGAGTGGAAGACGGGCAGACTGGTCCTCCTGAGGAAGGATGGACGCCCCGCGGATTCTCCCTCCGCGTACCGTCCCATCGTGCTCTTGGACGAGGTGGGAAAACTCTTTGAGCGTATTGTCGCCGCCCGCCTCGTCAAGCACCTGACGCACGTTGGCCCCGACTTGTCCGACAACCAGTTTGGTTTCCGAGCGGGTCGCTCGACCGTTGACGCGATCCTACGCGTCAAGGCCCGCTCGGAGCAGGCGGTGGAATCCGGGGGGGTGTTGATGGCGGTGTCGCTGGACATCGCCAACGCCTTCAACACCATCCCGTGGAGCTGCATTTTGGCGGCACTCGAATTCCACCGCACACCGCCTTATCTGCGTCGGCTGGTCGGGGACTATCTCCGTGACCGCGCCATCACCTTTGCGGTCAGGGACGGTACGCACACACGGCCCATGTCCTGCGGTGTTCCACAGGGGTCCGTGTTGGGGCCCCTCTTGTGGAACATCGGCTATGACTGGGTCCTCCGCGGGGCTACTCTCCCGGGTGTCAGCGTCGTGTGTTACGCTGACGACACGCTCGTCCTGGCCCGGGAGAGGGACTACAGGGAGTCTGCCCGTCTGGCGACTGCTGGAACCGCACAGACAGTGGCGCGCATTCGCCGCTTGGGGCTGGAAGTGGCGTTGAACAAGACGGAGGCGATCTGCTTCCACGGTCCGCGGAAGGCGCCTCCGTCGGGATCCCACATCGTCATCGGTGGGGTCCAGATCGCTGTGAGGCCCGAGCTCAAATACTTGGGCCTCCTACTGGACAGCAGATGGACGTTTAACGCCCACTTCCAGCGCCTAGGCCTGCGTCTTTTAAGCGCGGCCGGGGCGCTCGGTCGGCTACTGCCGAACCTCGGTGGCCCTAACGTCGCGTGCAGGCGGCTATGCCTGGGGGTCATACGTTCCATGGCCCTCTACGGTGCCCCTGTCTGGGCCACCGAGGTAACGGAGCGCGGCGCTGCACTGTTGCGGCGGCCGCAGCGTGCGATATCCGTACGGGTCATCCGCGGATATCGCACCATATCGACGGAGGGGGCCTGTTTATTGGCCGGCTCGCTCCCTTGGGACATCGACGCTCGGGTCCTTGCGTCACTCTATACATGGCGCAAGGACACGCTGGAGCGTAGGGGTGGGTACGTCCCGAGGGAGCTGGAGCACCAGAGGCGGCTGCTGCAACGGGCAGCGCAGGAGGAGTGGTCGGCTCGGCTGAGCCGACCGAGTGCAGGCGTCAGGACGGTCGAGGCAGTCCGTCCTGTTCTGACGGACTGGGTGGGCAGGCGTCACGGCGTGCTGACCTTCCGGCTGACACAGGTGCTGTCGGGGCATGGATGCTTCGGCAGTTACCTGTGGCGTATCGCCGGGAGGGAGCCGGACGCCCACTGCCACCATTGTGTCAACTGCCCCGAGGACACGGCGCAGCATACGCTCGCGGATTGCCCCGCATGGGCAGAGCAGCGCCGTGTCTTACGCAACACTGTAGGGGCGAACCTCGACCTCCCGGCCGTCGTCAGGGAGATGGTCGGGTGTCCTGACGCCTGGCAAGCGATGGCCTCCTTCTGCGAGGACGTCATCTCGCAGAAGGAGGAGGCGGAGCGGGAGCGCGAATCCGCTGCCGCCACCCTGCCAATCCGCGCCCGACGTACTGGGCGCAGGAACAGGGCAAACCGTGCCCTGTTCCATCCACCTTAAAGTGGCCACGGGCGGCAGACTTGGGGAAGTCTGTCGCCCAGCACTATGGCCCGAGTAGGCGATGCGGTCGGAGTGTGCCGCGTCCCACTCAGTGGATTGGCAGGAGAGGGGGGTGCACACCACACGCACCCCCCGTACAGAGCCGGGGGCCGCATAGGCGGCCCGTCACCGCCGGGGTCACGGAAGAATGTCCACACGTACCCGTGACCCCGGCCCTAAGGTGATGAGGCGAACACCCGTCTGTTTTTAGTGGGTAGACGTCCTTTTCAGGGCGGAGTCCCACACACCGCGCCGTCCTCCCCGGGGCGGCGTGACGGTGCATAAAGCATTTTCAGACGATAAAAAAAAAAAAAAAAAGGTTATTTTATTACAACCCAATATTTTTCTTTCTCCGATTTTTAAGGCCGGGTTAAAGTAGAGAAGCGACAACTGTAGACTGTTAATGCCGTCATGGTCGGCTTGCATGTTTCTCATCTCATGGCCATGACGCATAGGGTTATTTTCTGTCGATTGGTACACCGTCCAGAAGACGTAATTTGAGGGTACAAGCAACATTTTATAGGCCAAGCTTCATACAAAATAAACAGCTCTAAGGCTGATATTCAGAAACGAGACTCAACATGAACTTATGCTTCCGTATGTCAAATTTGTATGACAATTTGACATACGGAATGCTTCCGGCTTCCGTATGTCAAATTGTCATACAAATTTGACATACGGAAGCATTACTTTACGCTTAGCATCGTTTCTGAATCTCAGCCTAAGACTAAGGCTAATATTCAGAGACGACGCTAAGCGTGTAAATTGTAGTACAAATTTGACATACGGAAGTGTAAGTTTACGCTTAGCGTTGGCTCTGAATATCAGCCTAATATTCAGAGAGCTAAACTAATCGTAAATTATCTCTCTGAATATTATTTAATTAAACGATTATTTGTCTCTGACCTAGCCTAAGTGTCCACTCTGAATCGCTCGCCTTAGTATTTTGGCACACAAATAGAGCATCGGCTAAAAACAGACTTTAGTGAAATCCTAACGACATTAGGAACAACTAAATGACGCTAAGTAACACCGCGGGGAAGAGCCAGTTAATTTATAAATCTGTAACATCCACGCACGTCCCCCGGGATTTAAAGACAACGGTATATTGGGGTCACTATGGCCCCCTATTACTTATAGTAAATCGGATTAAAAGCTAACCACATCTTCAGGTATGTACAACAAATCACAAATAAAACTACTTTTTACGGATTTTATCGCGTTATATTGATATTATTTTAATCCCGACGTTTTGAAAACTAAACGAAGCATAGGGATCTGCGTAAAAGAACACGCTGATGTCAAACACCGCCGTTCTGGAAAGTCTGCAATTTGTGAACACACCCTTGACAAGGCCCGGCATTACATCAGATTTGATCAACCACAAGTCCTCGCAAAAGAAAACCGATTCCTACCCAGGATGATTCGTGAGGCCATTGAAATTAAAAAACATCCAAATTTCAATAGAGAAGATGGCTGGGTCTTACCACCTGCTTGGAACCCTATTATAGATTCAATTAAATCTAAATCCAAGCCTAAAACTGCAAGACCGAAGGATTCGGTGAGTTCGTTCTGCATGAATCGGATTGCCAACAATTAACAAAAATGTAGGGTAATAGCTGTTAGTAATTGAAACGTCAAGACGCCACCTTAGTCACCCGTGACCATGGACGCTGTAAAGGGTCCGAAACGTCGGGATTAAAATAATATCAATATAACGCGATAAAATCCGTAAAAAGTAGTTTTATTTCAATGTCTAGTATTCGCGTAAGTGTCAGAAATCAGTATAACAAATCACTACATAAACTCCACCAACCAATGTCTGGGCAATGTCAATATTCGAAGGACAGGCTGGTTGTTAGGATTTCAGGGGTTCTGAATATCACTGGATTGTCATAGTGTTCCCGTATGACAACCGGGACCGGCGTTACGTGCTCCAGTACTAACTAAAAATCTGTAAACAAGATGTGACATATACAGTGCCTCGACCATGAGATTTTCTCACTAGACTCGCTAGCGACGCCGTAAAATATTTGTATGGAAAACCCTCGCAGCGCCTCTAGCGGTTACGTAAGGAACGAAAATTTGCTATGAGACAACAGCGTTTCGATGCGTAAAATACCTATCGAAAGCCATTCGATAGAATTCATGGTTGAGGTTCCTTACGTAACCGCTAGAGGCGCTGCGAGGGTTTTCCATACAAATATTTTACGGCGTCGCTAGCGAGTCTAGTGAAAAAACTTATGGTCGAGGCACTAGTCGCAATTTGACATTCGAATCGATAAACGAGTTGAAACAAAATGTATGGGAATGACATTAGTGACAGCCCGATTTGTAGAAACCTTGTGTCATTTCCATAGATTTTGTTTCATTTGTTTGTCGATTCGAATGTCAATTGCAACTTGTCTAAAATCTGTAAACAAGATCTGTGATGTTGGAAAATGTATTGCAGGCGGGACAAGCAAAGGAACAAGATTGTTTATTCATACTCAATAGTCCAGTAAATCTTGCTTATAAGTAATTTAAACTGAACAAATAGATCAGCTTATGTCAGATCTAAAAAAAATGCATCTGGCCAGGCTGGAAGCCATCCCCAATTGTTGGTAAAAGGTTAGAATAGAGATGGGCAATGTGCCCGGCATTTTGGGCATAACATTATTTATGCTCCTAAATTCCGGGCAAAACGGGTTTCTGCCCTTTTTTGCCCATCTCTAGGCTAGAATGATGGTCTACTCTACTATCTATAATCTCCCAATATTTAGCCATAACATCAACAATATTGGTACGTAATTGCCGCGGCAGGGGGCGCCAGGGTGCGGGGGCGCGGGGGTGCGGCATGACGTCACGCGGCGAAGTCGGTGATCAAACATCGCCCAAACGTCACCACCAGGCTGGAGTAGGGTGACAAAGATTTAGGATAAAAAGGAGGTCATCGAAAACGGCCCAAATGATGTACCGAAGGTAAACTTATTGGAAAAAATACTCTGTATTACGCTGGTTACAGCTCTAGTACTTTTTTTTATGTTGACTGTAGGATGAGAAAAACAACTTTTAATTTTAGAAAAGTCACGCCATTTTGGCACACTATTATCTGTTTCGTAATGATTCCATAGTCAAAACTGTCAGTGTTAGTTAAGGAATGTCAAACGCACGCCGTCACGGCAGACTATTAACAGTTTCATAGTGATTTCATGGTAAAAACCAGTAAAAACCATCAACTTGACAGCTGTCATGTACCTCCGGTACAAATTTGGGCTGAGTTGTATGGGCTTTTGAGGACCTCCCTTGATACTTCAACATACCATCACGCCTGTATTCCCTAAAGGGATACGCAGACCTGTACTAATATACACCCATGGTTCGCCGGTATGTTTAGACCCCATGTGTGCGTCTGGGTTAAAAACGACCCGACGGTCGTTTTTAACCCAGACGCAAAAACGACGGGGTGTTATAAGTTTGACGTGTCTGTGTGTGTGTGTGTGTCTGTGGCATCGTAGCTCCCGAACGGATGAACCGATTTTGATTTTGTTTTTTTTATGTGAAAGGTGAATTAGTCGGGAGTGTTCTAAGCTATGTTTGATGAAAATCGGTCCAAGATGGCCGCCGCCACAAAATACTGAATTACATATTTTTTTACAACGTCCTCAATATGGGTATCAAATGAAAGGGCTTAACTAGGAGAATACTATACACTATGATAAATTTCAAATCCAATATGGCCGCCACCGCAAATTGGCAAATTACATTTCGTGTCGGGGGTGTTCTAAATTTTTAATTTAGGTTATATTCCCTGCAACATGGTTGAGTAGAACGACCCCGATACACAAGTCATGCTCGTGAACAGGAGCTGTCTGTCGGGGCTGGTCAGATTTAACTTGCTATTGCAATATTTTACTGTTATTTTATATATTGAATAGGATTTTATAAATTAAAGGAGTGCCGGCTCTTTTCCATAAGAGATTTGACTTTTCGAAAGTAATGATATGGTCTAATTGAAATAAAACATTTCATTTTGACTTTAGGCGGCGAGCTTATATCCAGAAATCCAGACTCCGAGCTGCTACTGGGAATTTCACAAAAAAAACCAACAATACTGTTAGACCCGGGAAACGAACCCCGGACCTCTAGTATAGCAGTCGCGCTTGGGACCACTAGACAAACCAGGCAAAAGTTGGATATTAACGATAAATCATAAAATGTTTTTTTTACATAACGAATTATTGATATTTTTGATCATTTATTTTATACATACGTAGCTGTTGGTCGCCTATCGAATGTAGGCATGTGTCATTGACGGTTTTTTGGTTAATGTAATTTAACTGTTATTCATCAATAGTCAACGGTAAAAAAAAACTGTTAAATTAATAACAGGTTTTGAATGTTCAACGGTAGCGTTAAGCGTTAATTTATGTTAACGTTTTCAATCATTGACAATGAAAAGTTGACAATTTAGTTGCAAATATTTATTAAAGATTATTCAACAATTTTTAACTTTGATCGGCCGCCGCAATCACGGATTGTTATCTAAATAAAAAAATCATAACATCGCAATAATGAGCGACAAGAATTAATGTCTCGCTGACTCGCTCACACATACGAGTAGTGCGATGCACCACGACGCGACGATGTTCGGCAAATCGGCATTGTTCGGTATTGTTCGGAAGTAATCGTTTCGCAATAGAGTTGATTCTCAGAAATGTTGTTAAATAAAATTTTAATGAAATAAGCCGTTGACGAAAATTAACATAAAATTTTCAACCTGTTTTTTCATTGATGAATAACAGTTATCTCGTTGACGAATGAAAATTCGTTAAAAAAACAGTTTATTGATTCAACGACCACCTCTAATCGAATGACTCTTACAGACAAAATCAAGGTAACCTATATTTTTAGTCCAGGATACATTATTTCTACTTACCATATTTTGACGTTGTCTGTTTAGCGGTTTATGTGAAAAAGTAACTGATAAACAGACAGTTACTTTCACATTCATAATTTAAATTAAACATAATAAAATATCCATATTTATCCAAAAACAAACGTCACCCTACTCCAGGTGACATCCCGCGGCGCGAATCAAAAATAAGTTACTTCAAAATTATAAACAAACTTATTTATTCACTTCGAAAACTTCTTGCTGAACAAAACTAAGGCTAAACGCCGAACACATACGACTTACATTTATTAGATAAGCATTTTATCGACCGCAAATGTTATTGAACTTTTTAGAAATACTGTTCGAAAACCGATTTGAAATCCGAAAATGGGCTTTATTGACTTAAGAATAAGGGTTTTGTAGTAATGTAAAGAGGTTTTAGTAGAGGTATAATACGTGCTGTTCTTTGAGATAGGGCTGTCAACAATTTTGAACTGATTATAAGATGAAAGGAATGAATTTTGGTTGTCTTCAAGCTTATATCCGTTCTGAGGGAGTATGCCGCGTCTCGAAAAGCTTGGTATTATGACGTACGTTCTCAAAAAAACAGAAAAAATATTTTTAACCAAGAGGTTAATATGACTGGCTTCATTGGTCTGGACTCTAGAGGGCGCGGGCGCTGCGCCGCTAGAAGTCCTGGGTTTAATTCCTGGGCCGAGCAAAATGGTTGATTTTTGAGTAATTCCTACAAAAATGTCCGATCCGGCAATCGAACCTAGGACCTTTTACCAGTCGTGCTTACTTATTTAGGCAGTTGACAAATATCTTTAGACTTTATTCAATTTCACAGATATAGCTGAGTAGCGTGAAGTGTAGACAATTAGTTTTAAGAAATGTTTTTGTAAGATTTTAGGGAAAATTCGTGACCGAAAACAACGGTTTACTAAAGATTAATGTTACACAATAAATTGCAGAAATTATTATCTGTACTAACATTATAAAGAGGAAAGATTTAATTGTTTGAATTGGATAGGGTCTGAAAGTTCTTTGAACGATTTGAAAATTCTTATTCGAATATCGGTATTTCCCAGTGTTTTTTAATACAACTAAGGTGGCAAACAAGCATACGGCCCGCCTGATGGTAAGCGGTTACCGTAGCCTATGGACGCTTGCAACACCAGGGGTATAACGCGCGTGTTGCCGACCCTAAAAACCTCTTAGAGGTTTATGGAGGATTCACTGCTCCGACAGTTTGAGGGAATATTCCTCTTACTGCCAGCGCAGCGTATCCTTAGAAGGAGCTCTGGCGACCTTACTCACTGCAGGAACACAACACACCATAAAGTGTGTTATTTGGCTGCAGTTTTCTGTAAGGTGGAGGTACTTCCCCAGATGGGCTGCTCCAGATTTGAGCCATATGTGGCTGTGCCCTACCTCTCTTAAAACTTACCTGAGTCGACTCGAGAGTCCAGTTATCATATCACTAGCTAGGCTAACACTGCTACTGTCTGCTAATAATTTAAACTAATCTAATTCTTATCCTTACTAATAATATTATAAATGCGAAAACACTTTCACGCCAAAACTATTGAACGGATTTGAATGAAAGGAGGTCATCAAAAGCCCATACAACTCAGCCCAAATTTGTACCTGAGGTACATGACAGCTGTCAGGTGTCATGTTGATATTTTTTATAATGAAATCACTATTACTGATACTGATAAATGGCGTGCGTTTGACATTCCGAAACTGACACTGATAGTTTTTACTATGAAATCATTACGAAACAGATAATAGTGTGTCAAAATGGCGTGATTTTTCTCAAATTAAATGTTTTATTTCTCATCCCCAGTCAACATTAAAAAAATACGAGAGTTTTAACAAGCGTAATACAGGGTATTTTTCCAATAAGTGTACCTTCGGTACATCATTTGGGCCGATTTCGATGACCTCCTTTATGGCAATGACATGGCTCAAATTTGGAGTAGCCCAAATGGGGAAGTACCTCCATACAGAAAACTGCAGCCAAATAACACACTTTATTGTGTGCTGTGTTCCTGCACTGAGTAAGGTTACCAGAGCTCATTCTAAGGATACGCTGCGCTGGCAGTAAGAGGAATATTCCCTCGAACTGTCGACGCAGTGAATCCTCCATAAACCTCTGAGAGGTTTTTAGGGTCAGCACC
Organism: Acronicta psi; assembly: GCA_946251955.1. Taxonomy (NCBI): domain Eukaryota; kingdom Metazoa; phylum Arthropoda; class Insecta; order Lepidoptera; family Noctuidae; genus Acronicta; species Acronicta psi. The sequence continues at coordinate 274,840 of OX276498.1, forward strand.
GCGCGAGTGATACCCCTGGTGTTGCAAGCGTCCATAGGCTACGGTAACCGCTTACCATCAGGCGGGCCGTATGCTTGTTTGCCACCTTAGTGGTATAAAAAAAAACACAAGCTTTCGACAAATCTGACGTCCTTTGGAACACAGACAGTCTAGAGCCTGAGAAAGGACATAGACCTACTTTTAATACAGACTTTTTAATGCGAAAAATGGCTGTACGGGGTTGAAATAGGGGATGAAAGTTATAAGTAATACCTAGATCACGCGGGCGAAGCCGCTGGCAGAAAGCTAGTAGTTATTAATTCTTGTATAAAGCAAAGTCGGGTTAGTTACAACACTTAATAACACAACTATTGCGAGTTTTAAATCGCGTCACACCTATGACACTCCATACAAACTTTCCGATACCGCTGCACACTACAATACTAAATGTCAAACTTGACAAAATTACGTTTGTACACGTGCAAATGCAAATGTGTGCGTGAGAGTGCGTAGGGTTTGTTGGCAGTCCGTCCGGCAAGAACACCGGCAGGATGCGGGGGACCTGAGGTATCTGACGTTAGGGAGGGGCGGAGAGTGGCCATTCTGTGATCGCGTCTAAGACGCTGGCTGGTCGAGAATGCGTTCTATAATTATGACGAATTCATGAATATCTAAATATTAAAAAATTCAATGATTTTAAGTGACATTTCTATGTAGGTATAACGATTTAATAATGACATGTAATTAAGGTTACTAATAAATTACGATTGACTTGAGAACTGCTGCACCGATTTTCATGGTTTTTGTCTCCGCCCCCAATAACAGAATAACAATTAATACGGGGATTAAACTTAGCGCGAACGAAGCTGCGGAAAATACATAGTTTATTATAATACTTACCAAAATAAAATTAAATATAATTTATTTTTCAGACACTATATAATCACTGAATTAACTATTTCACCTCACTTATCACTATTAATTAATGTAATTTATTCATTTATGTTTGTGTTAGAATAGTATGAACCACTGCACTCAAAGTGATAATTATACAAGGTGGAAGGGACATCGACGCACATCCGAATACCATGAGTTCAGTACAAAATTCTGGACCCCCCGCGTTGAAATTTCCCGTAACTTTTTTGCATGCAGTGTTTTTTACTTGAAAGTGTAAAAAAACATTATTTCTATCTACCCAAATTAGATTTATAATTAAGAAAATTATTATTTCATTTATTTCGGATCGCGCGCGCGATAACATTCACCGCGGAGCGTTATAATCGCGTTTTTAGCAATACAGTTCGCGCTCAAAAATTACAATTCAAGTCATTTTATTTTTGACCTTGAGTGAAACCTTGTCACGACGTTTGTGCGTCGATGTCTCTTCCACCGTTTATAATGCGATTTTGCGATTAGTCGGAGTGGCGACTATTCAACATAATAACGCCTGTATTCCCCGAAGGGGTAGGCAGAGGCGTACTAACGTACACCCAAATTTCGCCCATATAATAGGGGGCGAGCCTGTTGCCATCAACCGGACACTAATCCGGACTCCGAGCTGCTACTGGGAATTTCAGAGAAAACCCAACAACACTTTGCTCGACCCGGGGATCAAATCCAGGACCTCGGGCGTAGCAGTCGCGCTTGGGACCACTAGACCAACGAGGCAGTCTATTTAATTTACTTAGCTATTACTGAAAAATACTACTACTAGGTACTGACAGATACTATAAAAAAATTCTATGAACATATTTAAACAAAAGCTTTGATTCAATATTAATTAGATTTATCTCTTTGTAAGCCTCATAAGCCTAGTCTTAACAGTTGCAACTTGCGCCCAAGGTTCTGGAATTCGATTCCCAGGTCTAACAGTGTTATTAGGATTTTCTATAAATTTCTCAGAAGCAACTCAAGCTGTCAATGGCAAGGGTTACACTCCCTAATACTAATATTATAAAGAGGAAAGATTTGATTATTTGTTTGTTTGTTTGTATTGAATAGGCTCCGAAACTACTGGCCCGTTTTGAAAAATTCTTTCAGTGTTAGATAGCCCATTTATCGGGGAAGGCTATAGGCTATATATCATCACGCTACGACCAATAGGAGCGGAGTAGTCATGAAAAATGTTGCAAAAACAGGGGGAAAAAGTTATCAAGACCACGCGGGCGAAGCCGCTGGCGGGAAGCTAGTGTATGGAAAGATACTGGCAAACTGTCAGTGTACCTAAGTACACCGCTGTCTAGCCCTTTGAGGAATATAGGCGTGATGGTATATATTATATTTATGATAAATCATATGGACAAAAAGAGAAGACGTCACAACTAGAATAAGAAAACTTAAATGGAAATGGACAGGTCAGATATTAAGAGGCACTGAAAAATGGAATAAAAATTTAGTATTTTGGTATCCTAGAAAGAGGAAACGAGGTAGAAAGTTTCGAAGGTGGGAAGACGAAATAAAGGCAATAGCCGGGAAAACATGGACTAGAAAAGCGGTAAACCGGAGAGAGTAGAAAGAATTGGAGGAGGCCTTTGCCAAAGCTGGGCAAACAGACCAAGTTGTCGGTGTCATCGACTCACCAGAGTCGTCAATGTTAAATTAATGTAATAGTTGTCTGGATAAAGGCTTATATTATTATTATTATGATTGAAAAGGAAGAGAATGGAGGGATGACGGCCGAAATAATTAAATGGAAAAAAATTATATACCCCAAATAAATAAAAACAAGGGTAGGAACAAAATGATTCATGAATCATCATCAACCCATATAGGTACTGTCCCACTGCTGGGCACGGGTCTCCTCTCAGTATGAGAGGGATTAGGCTATAGTCCACCACGCTAGCCTAATGCGTGTTGGCAGACTTCACATGCCGTCGAGAAAATCTCTCTGGCATGCAGGCTCAGTAAACTGTAACGACAAATCGCAAAATCGCACAAATCTATTTAGGCATTATAATACACTAAGCAAAAAATCACGTTTCAAAAATAAAACTTCACTATAAAGTACTCAAAAAAGGTCACAAACACACTCGCGACTAATCGCAAAATCGCACGGCAATAAAAATACCTTGGAGATATTATCGGGGACGCAGACAAATCGTTACTGCCGCAATGACAGGGGGTAGGGGGCGTGGTCGGAACAAGCCCCGCCCGGTGCCAGGGGAGTGTCTCAGGCACGCCCCGCATCCCTTATTAAAATATTTACAGGAGCTAAATGGAAGGGGTTGAAACCCTTTGTTTTGGGGATGTTTAAGTAGTTTTTTTATATCAGTGTTGAATTTAGATTTTGTTATGCATTTTTTTGAAGCGTGTTGTTCTATAAAATCCTTACTATACAAGGTGGAAGGGACATCGCCGCACACCCGAATACCATGAGTTCAGTACATGATTCTGGACCCCCCTGCGTTGAAATTTTCCGTAACTTTTCAAATTTTCAATTTTTTCTACAGTTTTTTTTTACTTGAACGAGTTAAAAAAACATTATTTCTATCTACCCAATTAATAATAAAAAAAACAATCAAATCAATGCATTATAATCGCGTTTTTTAGCAATACACTGCGCGCTCAAAAATGTCAATATCTGTAATAACCGATAATTTTCTACATGAATGACCTAGGTCATTTTATTTTTGACCTTGAGTGATACCTTGTCACGACATTTGTGCGGCGATGTCCCTTCCACCTTGTATATTTTTAATATTATAAATAAGAAAGTAACTCTGTCTGTCGAGATTTCACGCCAAAACTACTGCAGCGATTTAAATGAAATTTGGTACAGAGATAGTCTAGAGCCTACCACACATATTTTTTTAAAAAGAGTATGTATCTATGGAGTTTCTTGCCGGCTCTTCTCCATAAGACCCACTTTTTTGGAACCGTGCAACTAGTTTAACGTTTCAATACTACCTATTTATATGGTCTAATTGAAATAAAAATATTTTGAATTTTTGAATTTTGAATTTTGCCTGTGAAAGGACATGCAGTCCCAGCAGTGGGACAGTATATGAGTAGATTATATTTTTTTAAAGTAAAGAAAATAGGCAATTTTAATTCAATGATTTGAACATGTACTAATAACTACACATTATTAACATCAATTTTATTTACAACTAGCTAGCTTTCCCGCCAGCGGCTTCGCCCGCGTGGTCTTATAATTTTTTCCCCCGTTTTTGCAACATTTTTCATTACTACTCCGCTCCTATTAGTCGTAGCGTGATGATATGTAGCCTATGTTACTCGGGGATAATGTAGCTTTCCAAAGGTGAAAGAATTTTTGAAATCGGTCAGTAGTTTCGGAGCCTATTCATTACAAACAAACAAACAAATCTTTCCTCTTTATAATATTAGTATGGGATAGACAAACAGATTTTCTGTGAAATTCTTGGTGGCAGCTCGGAGTCTAGATTTGTACCTATTTGATGGCAATAGGCTCGCCCCCTATTACGTGGGACCTAAACATATCGGCGTATAAATATTAACCTGATTTCTGACACTTACGCGAATACTAGACATTGAAATAACATTGCTTTTTACGGATTTTATCGCGTTATATTGATATTATTTTAATCCCGACGTTTTGGACCCTTTAAAGCGTCCATGGTCACGGGTGACTAAGGTAGTAGGCGTCTTGACGTTTCAATTACTAACAGCTACCTACCCTACATTCTACATAAACATTCATTCATTCAGAAACGTCGGGATTAAAATAATATCAATATTTAATAACGCGATAAAATCCGTAAAAAGTAGTTTTATTTCAAAGAACAATAATATATTCTGTGAAGATGTATAATCTTGAAGAACGCGTTAAGGATCACTCAGGTTAAGCAGTCACTCGCTGAGTTGTGTGCAGTGTAAGGATGGGAAAACATTACTCACCCGGTTTCATAGCGCGATAAAACTTCACGGCTCTGCCGCCAGGGGAGACGGCAGAGTATGTCGGACTCCGCAAACAGACCAGTAAGGTTACCATGCTTCCACCTTGCAAAGGACACGTCTCCCAAAAAACCATAAAAATCGTTGATGGATATCTGGAACAATCAGGATAAATTCATTCAGGATAGATCATTTAAAAAAATGCAGAATTATTAAATGAAACAAAAAACACGACTGCGTAAAAAGTACTAACTAAAAATCTAAAAACAAGCTCTGTGATGTTGGAAAATGTATTACAGATAGATCCTAAATGATAATATAAAATGTAAATTGATACAACTTAAGAACATTTTCAAAATCAGGTCGCAGATTAAAGCGTATAAAATCCGCCATTTTTTTTTTGAATTTCATGTACCCAGTGACACTTCTGCTTATCTAAATCGGTTGAGCCGTTGAGTAGTTACGACCGGACATAGGAACGGACATACATACATACATACATACATACGCGTCAAACACATAACCCTCCTCATATTCATATTCATATTATTTATTTGCATTCCACAATGTAGACTTAGGTGGTAGATACAGTGCTTAAAGCTTGTGACAATCATGGACCCCGTAGGGCACATCAAAATATAAATATAAATCACAAATAAGTATCCTTCCTTCGGCAGTCGGGTAAAAATACAAAATACGCAGCTATTCTATAAAGGGAGAGGCAGATATGTACTATATAGTGTACAGTTGTACATTTCTCTGCTATGTTTATATTCCACATGTAATAATCTTCGAATCTAAACTCCGAGGTGAAGCTGAAAATCTTATTAAGTATATAAAACAAAGTCGGGTATAACTCGAGAACTGCTGGACCGATATTTATGATTTTCGATTTGTTGGATTTGTCTCCACCCCGAATAACAATGTTAAAACATCAAAATTTCACGAAAAAGCTAATGGGGTGTTAACGGAGGGGGAGCGAAGCTCATATAAAAACCCAACAACACTGCTCCCGTGACCATGGACGCTGTAAAGGGTCCGAAACGTCGGGATTAAAATAATATCAATATAACGCGATAAAATCCGTAAAAAGTAGTTTTATTTCAATGTCTAGTATTCGCGTAAGTGTCAGAAATCAATAACACTGCTCCATCTGGGAATCGAACCCAAGAACCCAGCAGCATTGACACTTACAATGAACAGACTATCTAGGCAGTTATTATTCTGATAGGGTCTGTATCACCGCCCTCTAGTCAGTTACAGTGAAACTACTTGCCAGATAATTTCTCACAAATTTTTAATATATTTTTTTTATTTATCCGGTGGTTTAGATAACCAGAGACTGATGATATAGGCCCTTGGTCAAATGTAATAAAACATTTGATATTTTAGAATTTAAGAAATCCCTATTTAAAGTATGGTCGCCCTTATTGTTTTACGAATAAATTTCATTAGCTTCTGAATAATTTGCCATTCTGGAATCGTCTTAGAACTGAAAGCATTAAAGTTGTTATTTATTTGAATTGCAACAATGTCTGCTCCAGTCTGCGTCATTATGCTAATAGATAAGTTAAGATGCGCATGCGTTACTAACGATAATTTTCCAAGAATATAAGTACTAACACCGACAAAATGTTTGCGGTAATGCTCCGCATGTGTGATAATGTAATTTGATAAAGAGACAGAGTATGGTCACGGACAGAGTTGTCGGGTCAAAGGAGGTTATCGAAATTGGTTTTCAAATAGGGACAGCTATAGCTATATTTCATATTATTATGTTAGGGAAAAGTCGGGGCATTCAGGGTCCCGATTTTTGTGTGTTGCGAACGAATCAAACCTGTAATACTTTGTGGCTAGCGGCCGCAGCCAACGACTCGACCACTACGCCAGCCACAAAGTGAAATCCATTCGATTCCGAGGTCAAGTGATGCGTTGGGTTTTTTCTTAGTAAGTTATTTTTTAAGATATTGTATAAACAGGATGCTGTAAAAACTAGAAAAAATGTATTTTCCATTAAAATTTGTGGTTTGTGGTTAAATAAATAGCCTGGTTTAAATATAACATTAATTTGTTAATAAATTAATTGATTATTATGTTATCATAGTCACTGTCAAACTGACGTCAATAAGGTATTTCCTGCTCTATTTTTGGAAGAATCTAAAACCTTCCACGGATGCCAGTCAGTTCTAGATCCTTCTTGGTCCGTCTGGGTTTTTCCAAAACGTCGCCACTTCCACAGCGTCGTCAGTAGGCGCTTTGACTGCAGGTAATGGGGCACAAAGGACAGGATAAAACACCTCTTATCCTGTCCTTTTGGTTGGCAATTCCCAACAGTACCGAATCTCTACTCCATATCTTCGTTAAATAAGAAAGTCCGAGAGTAGCCCAGCTGCCAGCGCAGCGCATCCTTAGGAGCTCAGGCGGTGAAGCGAAAGGGGTGTGCCGGGATCGTAGCAAGTGGAAATCTATAGTCTCTGCCTATCCCCATAGGAGACAGGCGTGAAGCTATATGTAAGTACTTGCCTACTTTAAAAAAGACAATCACATTAAAAAAATGAGCTCAATGACCAAATAATAAAAATGCCGACACGCAAATAATTCACAATGCAACACTGACAAATGTATATGTATCTCGCTCTTACATACGCAAGATTGTATCTCCTCTCTCGCTCTCACGTAGAGTAATTGTGTCGTTCAGAGTTTAAAAATCGGCTCACGCGCATCAAAGCGTGGCAAATACCACAGTTAAGTAAATGTAGTGATACAATAACTGTATTGCCTATTAGTTAACGTATAGCTTAAATTGTATAACATCATGGTTAAATAACAACTTGAAGGTTAAGCAACAGTTGTCGCGGTCAGTTTATGGATGGGCGAGCGGTAGTCGGCCCTGAAATCTAGGTAGTAACTACCTATCTAAAATAACCCTGCTGAGTAAGTGCCACTTTCTAGTGTGACAAATGCGACTGCTGTGGTGTAGGTTGGATACCCAGGGGTTCGATACCCAGGGCGAGTCGTTTTTTAGATTTTTCTATGAAATTCTTAGTAGTTAGTCTCTCGGAGTTTGGATCTGTGCCCGGTTAATGGCAATAGGCTTGCCCTCTGTAAATAATAATTCGAAATGTTTTTATTTTTAGGCTTTTTCATTTTAAATCGCCAGAGCTCCTTCTAAGGATGCGCTGCGCTGGCCGCAAGAAGAAAATTCCTTTCAACTGTCGGCGTAGTGAATCCTCCATAAACCTCTAAGAGGTTTTTCGGGTCGGCAACGCGCGAGTGATACCCCTGGTGTTGCAAGCGTCCATAGGCTACGGCAACCGCTTACCATCAGGCGGGCCGTATGCTTGTTTGTTTGAGTTGTACGGGTTTTTGCTGACCTCCTTTAATGAATGCCAGCCTTTTGCGAAGTTTAAAAAAAAATTAATGCGAGTAGATGAGGAAATATGTTTACAGGTTCGGCAAGCGTCCATAGGCTACGGTAACGGCTTACCATCAAACATATGTTTGTTTTCCACCACCAGACGTACGACCCCGACTCTTCGTGTGCCTAGTGCCTACTGCAGTATTGTTTATCAACCGACTTAAAAAAAAGGAGGAGGTTCTCAATTCGACTGTTTTTTTTTTTTATATTTGTTACGTCAGAACTTTCGACTGGGCGAAGCGATTTTGATGATTATTTTTTTATTTGAAAGCTAATTCTTCCAGATTGGTCCCTTATCAATTTTATCGAAATCCAGTAGGTTATTAAAAAATCAACGAAAGTTTAAAAAATTGTATACGTCGATGATATTTTAGTTTTCTCAGAAACCTCGCTGTTTGTGCCGGGCAGTGCGTTTAGTTGGCCTCATATAACATAATAGGTACAAAACAAAATAGATCTATATTCTACTCAAACTCTCAAAATAAATTATTTTTAAACAAAAAACAACCGCCGCCAAAAAACACCTATTGTTTGTTTTTTGTTTATTTTGTATTGGGCACGGGTCTCCTCTCAGTATGAGAGGAATTAGGCTATAGTCCACCACGCTAGCATAATGCGGGTATGCAGACTTCACATGCCGTCGAGACAATCTCTCAGGCATGCAGGTTACCTCACGATGTTTTCCTTCACCGTTAAAGCGAGTGTTAATTACGCACATGATTTCGAAAAGTCAGATGTTCCTTATATTCGAACTCGAGACCTTTGAATTGGCAGTCCAGTGGTCATTCTGGTAGACTATCACTGCTATGTTCCTTGTAGCCTGAATCAAATAAAAAAAAATGTACGCGTCCACTCCTTTACACTGTGTATGTGTGTATAGATCATCATACAATAAGCACGGTGCACATCTCCTGCGCATACCAATGAGTTAGAAAGGTGTTCGACGCCCGCTCAGAATAACTGTGAGTAGGGATGCCGGAAATTCAAAAAGTATCGATATATATCGATATATATACTGGCGAAATGTGGGTGTACATTAATACGCCTCTGCCTACCCCTTCGGGGAATATGGGCGTGATGGTATGATGATCGATATATATCGTATCGATATTAAAAGAAAAATATCGATATCGATATTGATATTTTTAAAACATATCGATATATCGGCCAACTTAAAAACCAAATTATAAAACAGCCAAAAAAAAAAAAATTTGTAATCTTTTAACTTAAAAATGTTTCAATTTCAATTATTGGTCTGAAAAAAATATCAATTTTGATACCTTTTCGATACTTGGAATTTTATATCGATACATCGATATATCGAAATATTAAATATCGCTCAAAAATATCGATACATTGAAAAAATAATATCGATATATCGATATTTTTTCAACATCCCTAAATGTGAGTCTTTATTTAGATTTATTTCTAGAACTGAGTCGAGTGTTATCTAGATTTATTTCTAGACCGACTCTAAGTATCGTGTAGGCGGATGTCGTATCGTAATCTATACTAATATTATAAAGCTGAAAAGTTTGTTTGTTTGTTTGAACGGGTTAATCTCAGGAATTACTGGTCCGATTTGAAAAAATCTTTCAGTGTTACATAGCCTGTTTAACGAGGAAGACTATAGGCTATATATCATCACACTACGACCAAAAGGAGCGGAGTAGTAATTGAAAATGTTGCAAAAACGAGGGAAAAATCAACTTCGCGGGTAAATTTTATATAAACGACTTTGAAAATGTGTGAAATCTGTACTAATAGGGGTCTACTAATCTGTATAGGGGTGGGTCACCCTTATCATTCTGCCGACCTCAAGCTAAAATGCCGTTATCTGACATCTGGCCGATTTTGACTTTTTAATGCCAACACAATCAGAAGTCGTGAGATCTGTTAGTCAGTACTTCTAAGTCTCAAATATGACTTCTAGTTATTAAGTAGCGTACATTTTTAAAAACTGCCCACTTTTTTGTGCATAACTCAAAAAGTAGTTTTGGTACATAACGGCATTTAAGCTTGAGGACAGCAGCATTTAGGGCTTTGAAAAATGGATGTTGGCCGATTCTTAGACCTACCCGATATGCAAACAAAATTTCATACAAATCGGTCCAGCCGTTTCGGAGGAGTTTAGTAATAAACAACGCGACACGAGAATTTTCTACATTTTAGATTATAAAGAGGAAAGATTTGATTGTTTGTTTGTATTGAATAGGGTCCGAAACTACAAGGACCGATTTCAAAAATACTTTCGACATTAGAGCTAGATCTTTCCCAAGTAACATAGGCTATTTATAGGACCACGCGGGCGAAGCCGCGAGCAGAAAGCTAGTATTGTATAAACGACTTTGAAAATGTGTGAAATAATTTACTACAACTACTTTTTACGGATTTTATCGCGTTATATTGATATTATTTTTTAAAAGTACAACGAATGCAAGCATAGACAAATATCTAAATTCCATAAACTAACGTCAAAATCAAATGTCACTAAAGAAAACGGAACGCGTCATCCAGCGTTCGGAACCGTACGATAATTATCGTACATATACGATAATTTTGTGCCTCCGTACGATAGCATAATTATTACTATCGTACGCAGATTGTACGATAATTTTTATCATGATGCAAAATTTTAGAATTTATGTTATTTCACTCATGCGCTGATAGTCTAAGTCGCAGTAGCATGATTTTATTTTGTCCAATAAAATATTGAGAAAATACCGGGAAATACAAGTTCTCTATTCTTTACACCACTACCGAAGCCGAGACTGTAACTTTATCCAGCGCCTGCTGTACACGCTTTCTTATTGGTTAGCATCTACCAATGCGAACAAGAGAATATAGGTTCGGTATTTCGATTATGTTCACACTTCATACGTATCGTATATTATCTACACTAATATTATAAAGAGGAAAGATTTGTATTTTTGTATGTAACGAATAAACTCAAAAAGTACTGGACCGATTTGAAAAATTCTTTCCATGTTAGATAGCCCATTTATCGGGGAAGGCTATAGGCTATATATCATATATCACGCTACGACTAATAGGAGCGGAGTAGTAATGAAAAATGTTGCAAAAACGGGGAAAAATAATAAGACCACGCGGGCGAAGCCGCTTTGATTTGAGAAAATTGCTCCTTTATTAATGTACTAGCTTCCCGCCAGGGAAGCTAGTACATTAATAAAGGAGAAATTTTCTAAAACAGCAAAATTTTGATTACACACTTGGAGTGATTGTTATCATTGGCAAGTAGGTATATCTAACAAATACATTGTTTCAGTGGCTGTATATTTTATACAACTTACTAACCTATTAATTATTTTTCATCGGTGCAATGAAGAATGAATCCTACATGCAAAATAGATAGTACGAGAAGTCAACTGACTGAATCAGACTTGGATATCACACCTCCCAGAAAAATCGCCAAAATCAACAAGCATCGCCAACAAAAATTCAGAGACGCTTGGCTTAAAAATTAAGATTACAAACAATGGCTTAGCAAAGTGCCTGAAGACCAGTACAAAGCTAAATGCCGTACATGCAATGTATTAATGAATGCAGAGTTGACAGTGTTAAAAAATCACATGACATCTAAAATAGGCTAGGCGACTAATTTTTTTTATGGCCTCATGAAAAAGTTGACCATAAATAGAGCTGATTATCAAAAACAAAATTTAAATTGGTTAAAAAATAACGAAGTTAAAAGCATTTTAATTTTATGCTAGACAGAGAGCGCACTATACTTACAAATGACGTCAAAAGTAGCGTGCGCCATACTAATTCTATACTAACACTTGTTTTGCGGGACAGAGCATCCCCTCCTAATCCCCACCAAAAACTTTAAACGCATTTATCTCAGAAATTTCTTGGTCGATTTAATATTTATTTTCAATATACAAAGTATGCTACTGATATTTTTCAATAAGCGTGTGATTATTAACAAATTCAACACCAGTCCTCTCCCCTATTCATCTTCGTAAACCTTAAGCATCCCAACAGTCAATTTCAACTTTTATAAAAAAGACAGACGAAATCAGAACGAAAGCCAAAGCAACTCAAGCACTTGAAATAAAGTTATGTTGTTTTCTAGCGGAACATAATATAATCCTTCACCACATTAAATCATTTGACAACACTATTGCAAAATTCTGTGCCTGACTCTGAAATTGTTAAGAACATGCAGATGAAATCGACGAAAGGAACTGCGATAGTAAATAACCTAACCTAAATTAAAAATTTAGAAAACCCGACACGAAATGTATTTTTCTATTTTGTGGTGGCGGCCATCTTGGATTGGAAATTTATCATCGTGTATAGTATTCTACTAGTTAAGCCCTTTCATTTGATACCCATATTGACCGAGGTGTGAAAAAATATGTTATTCGCTATTTTGTAGCGGCGGCCATCTTGGACCGATTTTCATCAAACATAGCTAAGAACACTCCCGACTAATTCACCTTTCAAATAAAAAAAACAAAATCAAAATCGGTCCATCCGTTCGGGAGCTACGATGCTACAGACAGACAGACACACACACACATACACATACACACACACACAGACACGTCAAACTTATAACACCCCGTCGTTTTTGCGTCGGGGGTTAAAAATGTCATTGCTGAGGCCGAAAAAAAACATCTGCAAAAAAAATTGCAGATTTGTCGGTTCAGTGTTTTAATTGACGAATCGACTGATATTGGGGGCATACAAACGATGTGCATCATTGTGAGGTAAAAAATAATAATCATGTTTCACTGCTTTCACGGATAATAATTATCTATCATGAGTTTTTAAATTTTAAATTTTGTAAAACAGGTTTTTTGATACTGAAGTGGGTCGAGTGGTCAGCCAGTTTTGGGATCTCTGTAAAATTTTTGAGCAAAATTTGGAAGTGGAGAGTGCTACGGCAGAATATTTGTTCGGACTAATGAAGAAGTCCTTTGAAGATTACGAGATTCCATTAGAGAACATCATTGGATCCGCGTCGGATGGAGCCAGTACAATGATGGGAAAAGATAACTCGGTAGCTTCAAGATTTCTCGAAAAATTCCCTGGCATTTACATTTTCAAGTGTATATGCCACTCATTGCATCTTTGTGCAAGCAATGCATGTAAAAATTACCAAGAAGTTGTGAAAATCTAGCTCGGAATGTCTATGGTGAATTTAAAAACCCCCGACACGAAATGTAATTTTCCATTTTGTGGTGGCGGCCATCTTTGATTTGAAATTTATCATAGTGCATAGTATTCTACTACTCAAGACCTTTCATTTGATACCCATATCGAGGGAGTTGTTGAATTCATTATTTTGTGGCGGCGGCCATCTTGGACCGATTTTCATCAAACATAGCTAAGAACACTCCCGACTGATTCAGCTTTCAAATAAAAAAATCAACCTTAAAATCGGTTCATCCGTTCGGGAGCTACGATGCCACAGACAGACAGACACACACACACACACACATACACACACACACAGACAAGTCAAACTTATAACACCCCGTCGGGGGTTAAAAACAGCACAAAACGACAGCACTTGTTCAAAAAGTTCCAAACATTTTTAGACATTGATGTTCACAAAACAATAGAGAACTTGCATACATATCAATATTACAGTTTATATGATTTATTTATTTATAATAGACATTATCCTAAAAAGTACGATAATTTCAATCAAATGTACGATAATTTTACGCCCCTGGTACGATAGTCAGTCCGCTTCAGTACCTCAACCATGAGTTCTATAGAATGGCTTTCGATAGGTTTTTTACGCATCGAAACGCTGTAATCTCATAGCTGATTTTAGTTCCTTACGTAACCGCTAGAGGCGCTGCGAGGGTTTTCCATACAAATATTTTACGGCGTCGCTAGCGAGTCTAGTGAGAAAAACTCATGGTCGAGGCACAGGTTGCTAACGCTAGTGTCATCTGAAAACCAGTCACGCGCAGTTGTCAATATATTAAAACATAACCTGAATGAAATTACGGTTCAAGGTAAGTTTAAGTGTTAGAAAAAGGCTTAAATTTCGCTATAACATCTCGAAAAATACCGGTGGAAAACATAATTTGCAATGTGAAAGAGTGCCTGCGTAATAATAATGTAAATAAACAAGATTCGGAGGCGATACGTCAGGACATATCGCCGGTGTTACGACGTAGCAAACCGCCAAAACTAAATGTTACGAAAAATCCATTTCATTCGCTAAAAAACCTTCGCGACAGGCCGGAATTAACTATTCTACGTGCAGATAAAGGCAATGCCACGGTGGTAATAAATACGTCAGATTACAATGACAAAATACAAGAGCTTTTATCAGATGTAAGTACATACAAACTAGTGAAGACCGATCCGACAACAAAAACACTAAAATTGGAAGCACTGTACATACCGGGCGATTTTTTTTCGTTTAGAATATAGTGTTTTTAGTATGTTTTTATAAACCGCAATTCAAGCAAACCTATAATAGTAAGTAATATTTTTGACCTGTGTGACCTTGACCTTTGCCTGACCTTGAATTGACCTTTGTGTGACCTTGAATGTGGATGAGTACAAACTTCTAACCTAATCTATCCGAGTCTTCCCAACACCACCCTCTTCACTCCCGAACTTGACACCTATATACAGCACATGACCTTAGTTATTACCAAAGCATGTGACAAGCTTCTCCCCCGTAAGTCCGGCTACAAACACAAGGCTCCTTGGTGGAGCGACGAACTTGAGGATAAGAAACGCCTCGTCCTCTTGGCACACCATCGCCTCACTAACGCTCGCCGCCGACGACGCCCTCTTGAACCCCTCATCGCTGCCAACCAGGCAGCCCGTAAGGAGTATGCCGATGCGATTCGTGCCGCATCCACGACCAACTTCCGCGAATTTTGCAATAAGCAAAAGAAGGAGGACGTGTATTCGGTCACGAATCGCATCATCAAAACACCCCCACTGAAGGAGCCCCCCTCCACCCTTAGACTAGACAATGGCACCTTCACCACCAACTCCTCAGACACCACCACCGCCCTCCTCCACAAGTTCTACCCCGACGACTCCCCTGACCGTACCGCTCACAAATGAACCTACCCCTAAACATCCCCCTGACCCTCCCTTCACTCACAGTGGGATACTGGAATGCATAAAGGCCATGAACCATAAAAAGGCCCCTGGAGTCGACCACCTGACTGCCGACATATGCCACCAATTCACCACCTCCTTTCCCAACATCATCACCGACCTCTACAACTCTTGTCTTTCCCTAAACTACTTCCCCACCGCATGGAAGGTTGCCGTCACCAAAATCATCCCTAAGCCCGGAAAACCCGACTACTCCTCCCCCTCCGCCTACCGACCCATCGGCCTGATAAATGTTTTCGGAAAAATTTATGAGAAACTCTTGACAAACAGACTGACTTACCATTTAGAAATCACTCACCCCTCCTCCTCCCGGCAATTCGGATTCAAACAGCGGATCTCCACACCGATGGCAATCCCGACAATGGCATCGCCGACAAACGATTGGTGGTCGCGGCATCGCTCGACATTAAGGCCGCTTTTGACCACGCTTGGTGGCCTGCCATTTTCCACCGGCTCAGGCTGGCTGGCTGCCCCAGTAATATATACAACACTCTATTGAGCTACACCAAAGACCGTCTGATGCAGATCAACTTCGCCGACTGCCAGGCTGCCAAGACCATGACGATGGGGTGCATACAGGGTTCTGTATGTGGCCCATCGTTATGGAACATCATCTTGGACGAGCTCCTGGTTATGGACCTCCCAGCCGGCTGCCACATCCAAGCCTACGCGGATGATGTCCTCCTGGTTACGCACGCCAAGACCTGTGGCGAACTGGAGATCAAACGCAGCGCTAGCTCGCATTATAGACTGGAGCTCGTCGGTCAAGCTTGAGTTCGGACCGGAGAAAACGCAGGTCATCGGTTACACCCGACACTCCGCAAAAACTAAAATAATAGTGAATGGCAGAGCTCTGCCTTTCACCAACACAATCAAATATTTGGGGGTCACTATTGACAATAAGCTAAAATTTGTCCAACATATAGATTACGCCATAGACAAAGCTAAAAATCTCCTCGGCAGACTCTCCTTATTCATCAGACCCACCTGGGGCGTACACCCCGAAAACGTTCGCATCATCTACGAACGAGTAATAGAACCAATAATATGTTACGCCAGCAGCGTTTGGTTCAGTGCCGTCGAGCACAAATACATACGGAATAAACTGCTGTCCATCAAACGACTCTTCGCGCTTAAGATGATACGAGCCTTCCGCACAGTAAATACCCCTACGGCTATCACTTTAGCCGACCTAATTCCCCTACCAGCAAAAATTCAAGAAACTGCCGACAGCGAACTTAGCAGAATTAAAGGTACTTCCCGGTATATCCCCCTTGGAATCCCGCTCATCCCCCACCCAACTACTACACCCGTCTAACCGCACTCCCATCCACTTCACCGAGGTCCTATCCCAGAACGACATCGGCGCGGTTAGTCCCGCCTCTACCGTTCAGATTTACACTGACGGTAGTAAGCACGACGGGAAAGTCGGCGCCGCCGTCGTCATCCTTCTTCCTGACAAACCTACTCCCATCACTAAAAAACAAGTTCCACGACTGCTGCTCGGTATTCCAGGCAAAACTGCTCGCCGAGTCCCCGCGAGTGCCCGCCGCTCGAGTATGCATGTCGCCGGATTCTGAGTAGCAGCAGAGCCAACTCCATCATTCTGTCTGACTGCCGATCCGGTAGTCAGACAGAATGATGTCTGATCAAGCTCTCCAACCCCAACTTAACTTAACTTTAACTTATCACATACATTGTGGACAGGCTTAAGGACTTCAACAAATAATGTCAGCCCTTAATTTTATGTAAACTTAATATAATCTTATATAAAAATAAAAAAACTTATACAACTGTAATATTCTATACTATCTACACACTATAATTGTACTATCTGTAACTATTTCTGTATACAAATTCTCTGTCACTGGCAATGTCTGGAATTGCAATAGCTGTAACCTATCCATGTAAACAAATTTTCTCTGTAACCCTGGCAATCTTAAAATATATATATATATATATATACTGGCGTGACATACAAAAACAATGCAGTCGAGAACCTCCTCGTTTTTTCAAGTCGGTTAACATTACGGTATCTACATATTAAATGTCAGGTTAGTTGGTCAACACTGTAGGTGGGAGTGGTGAGATGAAAAACTAGTTACCAACATGTGTGTGGGTGTTGAACATAATAGATGTGTCTCAACTATTGTTTATTTTTTTATAAGGTAACCAAATGTATGCTCTAAACAGATGGGAAGTATTAGGAACTGACGAAGTTAACGAAGAGCAACTTGCAGAAATATCCTCCACAACTGGTGGGCTTCTGCAATGCAACCAGAAGATTCGCGACGTCAAGCAGCAGTAATCCATGAAGGAATCCAAACCAAAAACGGGGAACTGGGCGAAATAATCCCAACAAGAGGACTGATCGCACGCCTGGTGCCTGCAGGCGTCCCCGAAGATAAATAGAATAGAAGGTAGCAAACAAGCATATAGCCCGCCTGATGGTAAGCGGTTACCGTAGCCTATGGACGTTTGCAACACCAGCGGTATCACTCGCGCGTTACCGACCCTAAAAACCTCTTAGAGGTTTATGGAGGATTCACTGCGACGACAGTTTAAAGGAGTGTTCCTCTTGCTGCCAGCGCAGCGCATCCTTAGAAGGAGCTCTGGCAACCTTACTCTCTGCAGGAACACAACACACAATAAAGTGTGTTATTTGGCTGCAGTTTTCTGGAAGGTGGAGGGATGGGCTGCTCTAGATTTGAGCCATAAATGGCTGTGCCCTACCACTCTTACAAATATATTTTATTGCTTGTATCATAATAATTGATGATAGGTACTCAACGTAGACGTTGGTCGTACGTCGTCGACGTAGGTGTTTGTCGCAAAAACGATGTCGAAGGTATCGGTACAAAATGCAATAATACTACAGAGTGTACTAGGAGAATTTAGGATGCAAGAGCGAGCGAAGCGAGCTCGGAACTTGGGGCACCCCGACTCGGACAGTTTAGTTTAGAAGGGGATGGCAGTTTCGTGCTTTTTTTAAACCACCCAGAAGTAGGAGCTCCGCGAGGCAGGGCTCCGTCATCTACGCCTTATTACTATTGCCTATACTTGTCCTTGACCCCAAAAGCAGCTTGACCTGGACCTCAAGGTCACTGACTGTTGCGTATTTGAAGAGAGAGAGGGACACATGCAATCAAACCGCGAGTCAGTTACATACAAAATTTTATTAGGGAATTTAGGGAATAATAATTGTTACGCACACATACATAGAACACGGCGCGCGCGGGACGTTCGCGCCTTTCTACCTACTCTGCACAGCGCACTAGTCCTACAACGATACAGTAATAATATCTAACACTGACCATGAACATTGATCTTTTAGAGTACCTGAGGATAGCGGAGGAAGGAAGGAATTTCTGAATTTTGACCTTGACCTTGGACAATGGCCTTGACCTTAGGGTAGATGACCATGATCTTAGGGTCGATGACCTTGACCACAGAGTCAATGACCTTGACCACAGAGTCAATGACCCTGGGGTGTCCCACTGTGTTCCCCCACCCTACTACTCCCACATCCCACCGGATCCCGAAGGCTTGACTAGGCGATGCTTTTTGGTGAAAATTTTCTAAGTCTTTTTTTCATATTGCCCCGTTTCGTATCCACTGACCCCCATGAGAAAGGTATTGAGTTCGCCGAGCAAAGAGGAATGGTAAGAAAAACAAAGATGTCCTACCATCATCGCCCCATGACGATCAAGGCCACCAGTGGACAGTTGGGGGTATTCCGCTGTCGAAAAAACAACTGCAAGAAAAGAGATGTAAGTCGTGCTATTGGAACATGGTTTGAAAATGTCCGTTTACCATTGCGGCAGGTATTCGAATTAATGTACCTATTTAGTCATAATGCTACATACGAAACAGCACAGCGAGAAACCGCAAACAGTACCAAACCATCAGTGTTGTCACACAAAACTATAGTTATTGTAGGGAAACAGTTATAGTTTACGAATTAGGAAATGAAACTGAAAGACCCCTAATTGGAGGACCCAAAATTTGGTAAAAGAAAGTATAACCGAGGAAGGCAAGTGGAAGGCCATTGTGTAACAGACGGCAGTGACGATCTCCGTGTGGAAATGTGTCCCGAAAATGAGAGATCAGCTGAAGTATTGGTGCCTAAAAACATGTTCGGGAAGGCTCTATACCTAATACATACAGACTTGTGGAGGGCTTATGATTGCCTTTCCGAACATGGATATGTTCATAGAAAAGTAAATCATAGTGATACCCAAAATAGATTTTCACACACAACGAATAGAGAGTCACTGGCGGGTCATAAAAAGGGCCTTCCACAATGACAATTATAAAGATAATTTTGCTAATAGGGAATATGCACATTTTTTTTTTATATTTTTAAACGATACTTTATATCGTTATGTAGCCGTAAAATAAATTCCAGCGCCTTAAAACTAAAATTAAGTAACAAAAAAAAATTATGAAATTATGAGACAGATATTGGCATTTTAAACAACCGCGATTTTGGCGCGCTTGCCGTGACGTCAAAGTCTACGTTCTCTCAACATGTACAACCACGTACAACAGACACTGTTTTAGTAGACTTTGACGTCATATTCCATTTGATGGATAGTGTTGCGTTTCAAGTGATTTGAATTTCTAACAGTTTTTTTAGACTTTTTAATAATTATTTTCTCATGAAAAAAGAAATAATATAAAAAATATCTACATAGACATAATTCTAAAACGATAAAGTTCATAAAAAAAAATATTTAACCTTTTTTTAAGTCAGACGCATATTCCCTATTGGTTAACAGAGTTTTCATGGAGGAGAAGAATCTCCATTAATCATTTAGACTCATTTGAGGAATCACTGCATTGTATTTTGTATGTATTATGTATATTAAATATAATACATGTTTATTTTGTATTGATTTTTTTATTTGATGATAAATAATAAATAATTTAATAATAAAGTAAGTAGTATTTGTGCTGAATAAACCATTTTTCTTTCTTCTTTCTATCCCAAATACACACATTTCGGTTACTTTGGACATTCATACTATAAAATCAGAAATAAGAAACATTAACTAAGTAAAACTAGTGATGTAACTAGAAGAACATAGAATGCAAAAGCAAGTTTTTTTTTTCGATTACTTTAACAGTTTGCAGACATTGCCAGCATTACAGAGAATTAGTTTGTATAAATAGATTACAGCTGATACAATTACAGACATTGCTAGAGTAACATAGAGAATTTGTTTACAGAGATTGTTTACAATTAGTACCTACAATAATCATGGGTATAGTGGTACAGTTTATAGAATTTGCGGTTGTTGTTTTTTTTTTCTTTTAGTATACACATATATTATATTGTATATATATAAACAATAAGGTCCTCATAACCTCTGGATAGTCGGTAACCGCCGGATAAATTAAAAAATAGAACATATAGCGTGTGGAATTAGGCAACCCCAATACTTATTTCCCCGGCCGCCCACTAGAGTGCGCGGCAGAGGTGTGTGTGCGCGCCGCTGCGCGCCAGACTAACCAGTGCTCCTCGAGACGCGCTGCGCGGCGCCACGGTTCTCCCGTCCTCGGCTTCCCGCGCTTGCGCTAGTAATCTTGTTACCTTGTATTGTTTAGCTGTTAAGTGCCTTCCAAATTAGATTCTGTGTGTGAATACTACCGCCGTTTCATTTAACAACCACCCTATTTGGCCTACCAGCGCTATAAACAATATTTTTATGAATTTATCTGCCAAGTTATTTAACTTATCAGGAGGTGGTGAAACATGCCCAAAATGCTATCGGTTTTTTTTTTACTAGCCCACTTTGTCCCACTGCTAAATGTTATCCTTACTAATATTATAAATTCGAAAGTAACTGTCTGTCGCGCTCTCACGCCAAAACTACTGAATCGATTTAAATGAAATTTGATACACAGATAGTCGAGCCTGAGAAAGGCATGCTACGTTTGAATGCGAAAAATTACTAACTAATAACTAAAAAGCTAAAAACAAGCTCTATGTATGAAAATGTATTGCAGGCGGGACAAGCTATTCGTTCAATCTAAATTATAAACAAAATTGTTTTTTGCTTGTCCCGCCTGCAATACATTTTTATACATAGAGCTTGTTTTTAGGTCCTAGATAATAGTTAGGTTAGGGATTCCGCCGGGTTCTTTTGTTTCTTTTAATAATTGATTTTATTTCCTTGTTTTTAGTTTATAAATCATCATAGAATCACTAGGTTCAATCCTAAATGATGATTTAAAATATAAATTAATACAAATAAAGATCATTTTCAAAATCAGTTCGCACATTAAAGCGTATAAAATCCGCCATATTGTTTTTTTTTTTATATTTCATGTACCCAGTGACCAAACCAGTGACAGTCGTGCTATCAAGACGAATCTAATGAGGTATCAGTTATCTAAATCGGTTGAGCCGTTGAGTGGTTACAACCGGACATAGGAACGGACATACATACATACATACATATGCGTGAAACACATAACCCTCCTCCTTCGGCAGTCGGGTAAAAAAGCGAGAAATGTGAATGCAATGAGCTAGAGAGCAGCTGTTTGTTTTCCAGGCCAGCGCCGGGATGCAATGATCCTTTGATGTGGAGCGGCAAGAGGCCTGCTTTACCTTTTAAAATTATATTTATTTTTTAAAACTGTAAAAAAAAAAAAACTGTGCAGGATATTAAACTGCCAACCTGTATGTCAAAAAAAAATTCGCACGGTTCTTAATTCTCTAAAAAAATCCGTTTCTAAACACAATTTCAACAACTTATAAGTCAATTCGTAAATAAAGAATGGTTTTTACGTCATAAATATTCAAAATGGCCGCCCGATATGGGTTTTAATTTGTGATTTTGCAAACCAATACACGCAAGGACGCAATAGTATAGTAAGACCTCAATACCATACTAAGAAACTTGTCTTCACATGGCCTCATTAAACCAAGTTCAATATACTTGCAATTTAAACGAATATCCACTTTATGACTTCTCCATAAGAATCATAACAACCGCAAATTAGTATGGTAAAATCTTTCAACTTACGTTAATTGCAAAGTTATTGCAATACTTAGACAAGGTAGAATAGACTTTATTACTATCACAACAAAGGTTGATGTAATCGAAAATGAACGCTTGATGTGTTACATCCGTTTCAATTTGCTTCTACGAAACCAGATGGCAGTGTTGCCAGTATAAGAAAAAATTGCTTGATGCGGGCCAATGTTTATAATTTTAGGGTAAATTCTTGTAATTCGAAAACCTGATTTCACCGCAAGACTTGGCACCGTTCAGGCTTGTAAATATTATAACGGCAAACAGAGTTAGAAAAAATGGGATTAGGTTAGGTACTCACTTAGACTGTTAGACAGTTTGATTTTATAAAAATCCACTAATTAACAAATTCACTCATTAAAGAACAAATACGTAACGAGAACGACTATTAAAAATTAATTAGGAACTGAAAAGTACACATTAATGTTACCAACAACAGCATTTTCATTCACTAAACTGTAAAAAACTAAGACTCAAAAATAACTACTCTGTAAAATTTAAAAAAATCATAAGCTAAATTCAATTCAAAATGTTTATAATTCAAATAAGCTTTTGCAAGCATTTATGAAACGTTACATGATTCTAGTTGCACGATTTCAAAAAGTTGATCCTATGGAGAAGAATCCAGCAAGAAACTCCATGGATACTCTTTTTCACTGGTACAATATTGCAATCTCAGAATGTGTGGATAGCAAACCTATTTTCGCCAACACCGCAAAAAAATACCATTATTTTTAATCTGTGCAAGTGGGAATTTAAGATTTGAGCATGACAACACCGGACACAAGAAAATTGTTGTTTAGTCTGTGACGTAAACTGACGTCGTGATCACTGTTGTGTAGATAAGTAGCTGTATAAAACAATTAAACAAACTTTTTTTACGTTTATTTACGAGAAAATTGTACTGTGATGTGTATAAAGTGATGAAAGTGATCAAGTGTTGTGTTCCAGTGTTTTAAATAAGGTCAGTTGCATGTTACACGATTTGTAAATGTTATTTGTTCCACAATTACGATTTCGTTCGGACGTACCATTGCGATTAGTTTGTGTACTCTGCGACTATTTCGTCGTGGTGTTTTTTTTTTTACTTTTGTTCGAATTTTAAAAGATTGTTTTCGAAGTCAGAGGGTCGGCAATAAATATCACATTTTTATTTTTTTATACATATATTTAAAAAAAAAACAAGCAATTACTGATTTAATCTTTGAAACGTTTCTTTCAATGAAGGATAGGTTCACCCGGCGCCCCCTGTTACATGGAACCTAAACGTACTGGCGAAATGTGGGGGTACATTAGTACGCCTCTGCCTACCCCTTCGGGGAATACAGACGAGATGGTATGTTGGTATGATGATGGTTAAATGAAAGAATTTATTGTGTTTTGAACATAATTATGTGAGTTATTTATAGAAAAATTATCCTTTGCCTGCGAATTCGTTCCCGTAGAAGTTGAATTCTTCCCCCGTTTTTGCAACATTTTTAATTGATACTCCGCTCCTATTGGTCGCAGCGTAATGATATATAGCCTATAGCCTTCCTCGATAAACGGGCTATCTAACACTGCAAGAATTTTTCGAATCGGTCCAGTAGTTCCTGAGATTGGCGCGTTCAACCAAACAAACATATTCTTCAGCTGTATAATATTAGTACAGATTGCGTGAAAGAATCAAAAGAAGTATGCAAATGGCGGTATCTCTGCCTACCCCCATTGGGAAAGAGGCGTGAGTGTGCGCCTTAAGAGTTTAACACCCCAACTCAGAGACGTCACTTAACCTTAATGAATCGTTAACAAACAGTGGCTACTATATCTTGACCTATTTTTCCATATTAGAGTTTGTTGTCAGTGTACTAAGATATACTGGCTGTCATTAGTTAAGTGACGTTTCTGAGTGCGGCCCATAAGACACGTTCTCATCATAGGGTCCAAACGTGATCAAAATATTAGATATCTTCAATGTAACGGCTTGCGATTTTTAACTCGAAGTACTTAGGTATTTTTAGAATTGTTATTCTGGTCATATACGGCCCTTTTTATAGCGTACTAGCTTCCCGCCAGCGGCTTCGCCCGCGTGGTCTTATAATTTTTTCCCCGTTTTTGCTACATTTTTCATTACTACTCCGCTCCTATTAGTCGTAGCGTGATGATATATAGCCTATGTTACTCGGGGATAATGTAGCTTTCCAAAGGTGAAAGAATTTTTGAAATCGGTCCAGTAGTTTCGGAGCCTATTCATTACAAACAAACAAACAAACAAACAAACAAATCTTTCCTCTTTATAATATTAGTATAGATAAGACTAACTGAAGAATAAAAATAAATTAAAATCGTGAGAAAATGATTATAGATAATCTAGTGTGATATTTACATCGATCATTGATCAGTTGTCTAATGGCTTCAAGCGCGACTGCAACCTTACCCAGATCCTGTATACAATTCCCGTGTTAAGCAGTGTTGTTGAAAGGTCATGTAAAGCCAATACAACTGTCAAGTTGGCAGTTTTTATCATGAAATCATTATCAAACTGTTAATAATGAGCCTTATATGGCGTGCGTTTAACATTCCGAAACTGACACTGACAGCAGATAGCTGTCAAGTTGACAGTTTTTACTTTATAAACACTATGAAACTGATAAGTGTTTCTAAATGCGTTTCTTTTTTCGAATTAAGTTATTTTTTCTCAGCCCCTAGTAAGGATAAAAAAGTACGACTAGAGTTTTAACCAGCGTAATACAGGGTATTTTTCCAATAAGTGTACTTTCGGTACATCATTTGGGCAGATTTTGATGACTTCCTTTCTATAAAATTCTCAGTACCAACTCTGTTTGGATTGGCGCTAGGTTAATATGAGAACAGTCTAACCTCTTACATTGAACATAAACATGCGATTGCTATGGAGCGAGCTCTACTTGGTGTCTCTCTACGCGATCAAATCAGAAATGAGGAGATCCGTAAAAGAACCAAAGTGAAAAACCGACATAGCCGAAAGGATTAGCAAGCTAAAGTGGCAGTGGGCGGGACACATAGCTCGTAGAGCTGAGGCCGCTGGGGCAGAAAGGTTCTCGAGTGAAGACCACGCACCGGAGAGCGCAGCGTGGGACGGCCTCCAACGAGATGGACCGATGACCTGGTAAAGGTCGCTAGAAGTCGTTGGATGCAGGTAGCATACGTCCGGTCCCTGTGGAAGTCAATGGGGGAGGCCTTTGTTCAGCAGTGGACCTATTTTGGCTGACATGATGATGAAACATGCAAACGGTGGGTGTACTTTTCTGGGAATATAGCGTGATCAATCGTAAGAATCGATCACGCTTGAGAAGGTTAATGATAGATGAAGCGAAAGTAGTATAGTCAGGACCGGATTTAGAGGTGTGGAAGCCTCGGGGCAACAAAGGAGTAGACGAGGAGTAGGCCCCCCTCTGGCCCCATATAAAATGAAAAAAAAAAACAGTCGAGTTTTTCAATAAATTAATAATCATAATCATGTTTGTACGAAGATAAAGGTAAATGTAGAACAGCGAAAAAAAATATATCAAAGGAAAAGTTGTTTACTAGTCGGAATTTAAAGGTTTTTTTTTCGAAGTCTCTATAGTGGGGGCCCCTCTTTTGTGGGGCCCCGGGGCAGTAGCTCCTATTGCCCTCCCTTAAATCCGGCCCTGAGTATAGTTAGGTGACAAGACGGGCGTGTTAGCATACTCGGTGTTCACACCGTTTTGTTCACATTCCAAATCTTTTTTTGAGACAAAAGGTAGCCTATATTCTTCCCCAAGACGCATTCTACTTCCTTGCCAAATCTTATCCGAATCCATTGAGCACTTAAAAGGTATGAAAGTTATTTTCGCATTCATAATTATTAGTATAGCAGTGATAGCCTAGGGGTATGACCACTGGACTGCCAAGTCAAAGGTCTCAAGTACGAATCCAAGGCACGCACTTCTGACTTTTCGAAATCATGTGTGTAATCGCCTTAACGGTGAAGGAAAACATCGTGAGGAAACCTGCATGCCTGAGATTTTCTCGACGGCATGTGAAGTCTGTCAACGCGCATTAGGCTAGCGTGGTGGACTATAGCCTAATCCCTCTCATACTGAGAGGAGACCCGTGCCCAGCAGTGGGACAGTATATGTATATAATTATTAGTGTGGATGTGGAAGTATGATTGAATGTTTCCTAAGTATTGCACTCATCTACGAACTCATAGATAAGTGATGATTGTGTAAAGAAAAACATTGTATGCTTATGTATGTATGTTTAATGAAGATCGTGAGTACCTACGTGTATAAAGAGATCATAAAGGCGGGTCCACACGAACGGTGCGAATTTATGAAAGCGTTAATGTTGTCAATGCACTCAGAATCGACATTCCATAAGTGCATGTATATCTGTCTTTATCTTCTATATCTAATTACCTATCTATATCTTCTATACATGTTATAAAGCTAAAGAGTTTGTTTGGTTGGTTGAAGGCGCTAATCTCAGGAACTACTGGTCCGATTTCAAAAAGTCTTTCAGTGATAGATAGGCCAGGCCGTTTATCGAGAAAACTGTAGAATTTGTTTGTTTGGTAAACCCGCGAGTCTCAGGAACTACTGGTCCGATTTAAAAAACTTTCTGTGTGAGATAGCCCGTTTATCGAGGAAGGCTATTATTGGTTATATTATCATCACGCTACGACTAATAGGAGCGGAGTAATAATTAAAAATGTTGCAAAAACGGGAGAAAAAAGGGACCGAAGTCGCGGGTAAAGGCAAGTCTACATTTACTTATAAAGTAAGAAGCCATCTAGTTGCGAAAATATCTTTCACTTGAGTCATAACTCACTCGTTGTGTTCATAATGTAAACAATATATTCATTAAAGTGGTTCCACACTGCCCGTCCGTAACGTCTTTCAGAGAATATTGAGAAAAATATAGAGAAAAGTTTTATAAGGTTTTTCTAGAAAATTCCTTGTAGCAGCTCGGAATAGTGCCCGGTTTATGGTAATAGTCTCGCCCCTTATTACATAGGACCTAACTGGCGAACTTGGTACACTTCTTCGAAATAAAACTACTTTTTACGGATTTTATCGCGTTATATTGATATATTTGAATCCCGACGTTTCGGACCCTTTACAGCGTCCATGGTCACGGGTGACTAAGGTCTTGACGTTTTAATACTAACAGCTACCCTACATTTTTGTTAATTATTGGCAATCCGATTCACGCAGAACGAGCTCACCGTATCCTTCGGTCTTGCAGTTTTAGGCTTGGATTTAGATGTAATTGAATCTATAATATAGATTCCAAGGGTTAGATAGAGTTCCAAGCAGGTGGTAAGACCCAGCATTGGGTATAACTTCTGCCTGTATCCCTCAGTGAATTAAGTCGTGACTGCATGCTGAACGTATGATAGGGTGACTAACTATGAAAAATTAGTTTTTTTTTTATAAATTATTTCAACATGACGCATCAAGTTCATTCATTCAATTTATAAATAAACTACCTGTTGTGCGCGGCTGCACTCGCATCTTAAAAGACTTCTTACCTAAATGCCGGACAAGCAAAAAACTAGGTTATGCGACTAATTATTTTTTAGGGTCTCATGAAATAGTTGACCATAAATAGAGCCGATTATCAATAAACAAAATTTAAATTAGTTCAAAAATAACGAAGTTAAAAGCTTTTTAATTTTATGCTAGAAAGAGAGCGCACTATACATACAAATGACGTCAGAAGTAGCGTGACCGTACTAATTCTATACTAACACTCGTTTTGCGGGGAGGGACAGAGCATCCCCGCATTTATCTCAGAAACTTCTTGGTCGATTTAATATTTATTTTCAATATACGAAGTATGCTAATGATATTTTCAGATAAGCGTGGGATTATTAACAAATTCAACACCAGTCTTCTTCCCTATTCTGTTTATGAACGAATGAATTTTAATGTTTGTCCCGCCTGCAATACATTTTCCAACATCACAGAGCTTGTTTTTATTGGATTTTTAGTTAGTACTTTTTACGCAGTCGGGTTTTTTATTTAATTTAATTTCTAAATCAGTTGAGCAGTTGAGTAGTTACAACCGGACATAGGAACGGACATACATACATACACGTCAAACACATAACCCTCCTTCGGCAGTCGGTTAAAAAACAGGCATAACTATAATGAATGAAGGACTATTTTTCAAGGCTCACCCAATTCTCGCTCGCAACCCATACTTTTGGAAACACTGGTCTTATAGAAGACGGCCTCGACCATGAGTTTTTCTCACTAAACCCGCTAGCGACAGCGTAAAATATTTGTACGGAAAACCCTCGCAGCGCCTCTAGCGGTTACGTAAGAAACTAAAATCGGCTATGAGATTACAGCGTTTCGATGCGTAAAAAACTTATCGATAGCAATTCGATAGTACTCATGGTTGAGGTACTATTTACAGAATTTTGTGGGCGATAGGGTACCGCGATACTGAGAATCACATGTGGGCGACATCTGGTATTTACCAGTACACCACGTGGAACCAGCAGCAGGCCACAATCCGCCACATCATATTACATTATTATTTTTGACGTCTGTGGTCTAGTGGTTCGTGTACCGGACTGCTGATCACGAGGTCGTAGGTTCCATTCCTACAGGACACAAACATTTATGTGATGAACTTAAGTGTTTGTGTTTGTCTGGGTGTTTCCTATATATATTATAAGTTTTTATTAAGGTACTAAACACTTTAAACACTTACATATTTGATACTACTATGAAGACTTGCGTTTTGCGGCGTTGCTTCTCAGAGGTCGTCAGGAAATACAGCTGATACAAACCCACTGATATGATCACTGGACTGCTATAGTCTGCGCGGAACTAGTTGGCCGCGCCTTAGGTATGTGCGCGGTGGGACGGAGGGGCGGGGGCGCTTGCTTTTGTTCACAGTAACCCGCCGCCTCACCCCCATCCCTACCTAAGACGAGGCCAACTAGTTCCGCGTGGGTTAGTACCCAAGGCACTCACCTCTGACTTTTTCAAATCATGTGCATAATTATCACTCGCTTTAACGGTAAAGGAAAACATCGTGAGGAAACCTGTATGCCTGTGAGATTTTCTCAACGGCGTGTGAAATCTGCCAACCCGCATTAGGCTAGCGTGGTGGACTATCGCCTAATTCCTCTCATACTGAGAGGAGACACGTGCCCAGCAGTCGTGCCAAACAATCAAATCTTTCCTCTTTATAATATTAGTAGATATAAATGATACGTTTTTTTTTGTATACCACTAAGCTAAGGTGGCAAACACGCATACGGTCCGCCTGATGGTAAGCGGTTACCGTAGCCTATGGAGGCTTGCAACACCAGGGGTATCACTCGCGCGTTGCCGACCCTAAAAAGTTCTTAGGTTTATGGAGGATTCACTGCGAAGACAGTTTGAGGGAATATTCCTCTAGCTCCCAGCGCAGCGCATCCTTAGAAGAAGCTTTGAAATTGAGAAACTGACTCTTGAAATTGTGTTGCCAACCAAATCGCGCAGTTGTAGCGGGCCTTACGTTATTATTCAGTGTATCTATATCGGCAGAGCAGACTCGTAATCCCGCGTGCCTGTTCCAAGAATACCGCCCGTAATCATTTTGTAAACAATTTTGATTAGCGTTGCCGAAATATCTATAATTTAAGTATCGATTTTTTATTCTCAGTGGCTATCCAAAACAAGATTGTAACTAAAATAATAATATTGTAACCAACATTTTTGACCAGACTGCCGAAGGAGGGACGTATATGTATGTATGTAATTATGTATGTATGTCCCCGTTCCTACGTCCGCTCGTAACTACTCAACGGCTCAACCGATTTAGATAAATGATACATCATTAGATTCGTCTTGATGGCACGAGTGTCACATATAATTCTAAAAAAAATATCAAACTGGCGAATTTTATGCATTTTAATGTGCGCGCGCTGATTTTACAATAATCTTTTGACGTATAAATTTTCACTTCAAGTGATCATTTAAGATGTATCGAGTGATTTTATGATGATTTACAAACTAAAAAGTAGGAAATAAAATCATTCAAGCTATTCGTTCAATCTAAAATATAAACACAATTGTTTATTTGCTTGTCCTGCCTGCAATTCATTCACATACACAGAGCTTGTTTTAAGATTTTTAGTTAGTACTTTTGACGCAGTCGGGTTTTTTGGTTCATTAAATTATTTTAAAGGAGTGTCTATGGAGTTTTTTCCCGGCTCTTCTCCTTAAGATCCACTTTTTGGAACCGTGCAACTAATTTGACTTTTCGAAAGTACCTTTTGATATGGTCTAATTGAAATAAAACATTTGACTTTGACTTTGATCGATAGTAACACCCCAAAAACATGTACCCAATTTGTGCTACCGATTGCTTTAATATTACATATAATAATGATAATAAATAAATATCTTGGGACATTTTACGCAGCACCATCTAGTCCCAAACAAAGCTAAGCTTGTACTATGGCTACTAGACAATGGATATAATACTTATATACTCTTTTTTTTATAAATAAATACTTATAATATCGATTGCCTAGTATTAATACCATCGGTAGCGTATGCAATATTTATGAACAATACTATCGATAGTATATTAGTTTCCAACGAGCAATATTATCGTTATTAGTGCTGTAACAGAAACATCTATACTATCGATACTGTCGTTTTTGTCTAAACTATCGATAGCCTATCGATAGTAGAGCCGCAACACTAATTTTGGCGATACGAAATTTTCTGAGTATAAAGGTCGAATGAGACTCGAGACTTACTTAAAATAGCTTCAGCTTTTTAATGAATTAAATGATGTACCCATTTCATTTGGGTTTCCCATTTTCAAATAACGAAGAGAGTGATTCTCAAATTAGTTGTTTTTTTTGTATTAATTGTATTTTTTACTAACATTCTAAATGCGAAATTAACTCTGTCTGTCGCGCTTTCACGCCAGAACGACTGAACCGATTTAAATGAAACTTGGTAAACAGATAGTCTAAAGCCTGAGAAAGGACAACTTTTTAATGCGAAAAAAGGGCTGTAAGGGGTTGAAATAGGGGATGAAAGTTATAAGAAAAATGGAAAATGTATTGCAGGCGGGACAAGCAAATAAACAATTTTGTTTATGAACGAAGCGAACGAGCTTGTTGTTTTTGTTTCAAATGATGATAATTGATTTTATTTCGTACTTTATAGTTAGAAATCATCATAGAATCACTAGATGGATCATAAATGATAATTTAAAATGAAAATTGATACAACTAAAGATCATTTTACAAAATCAGTTCACACATTAAAGCGCATCAAATCCGCCATTTTGTTTTTTATTATTTCATGTACCCACTGACATTCGTGCCATCAAGACGAATCTAATTCGATTGAGCCGTTGAGTAGATACGAGCGGACATACATACATACACGTCAATCACATAACCCTCCTTCAGCAGTCGGGTAAAAAATTGCAGCTACCTCTATAGTCAGTACAATAATTAGTAGAAACAGGTTTTTCATTGGAAAATCTCTGCAAGTTGATAAGTAGCTTGTAAAATCCCTACAACTTTCTATACAAGGTGGAAGGGACATCGACGCACAAACTTCGTGACAAGGTTTCGCTCAAGGTCAAAAATAAAATGACCTAGGTAATCCATGTAGAAAATGGTCGGTTATTACAGATATTGATTGGCGACTTAGCTCGTGCAAAACGGTACAGCATGGGGGTACGGCAAACAGCCTGTGTTAAACAAATTAAATTTGATTTGATTGATTTGGTAAAACCTCTTATTCTATCTTTTAGTATATTTTTTAAGCATTTTCCGTGCTACGATTACAAGTTATTATGTGAAGCATTTTCACAATAGATGTCGCTACGTCACCTTAAGACGTGAAGAATGTGAAGGAAGATTTCGACTGGCGAGCGGGGCTCGCGGTAGCTTAGCGTGTGATGTATCGAACCAGAAGACGCAGGTTCGAATCCCTTCATTAAAAATAAGCTCTTATTCTATTCGTCCAGTAGTAGTAGTACCTATTATTTTTTTACCGGACCTGGAACACGAAACCAGATTCTTACTGTACAGTTCTTCACAGCTGTACTTGTCACCACTTGATCTTCTTATTTATTTATGGCAATTGGTGCCGATGTCGACAATTCTGCCAATGTCAAAGTGGATAACGTGTGTATGGGAAATATAGGAATGGAAAAAAAAAGGAAGGGACAAGGAATTGGTAAGAGTTATGAGAAAGGATGTAGGAATTTATATTGAGGAACTTGTTGCCAGGATTAAAGCTTTAGTTCTCAATTGAAATAACTGTGAGACTTGGTGACAATCTAAACACTGAAACAACCAATCATAAAAAATAAAAAACAATACATATAACTTAGCATACCACAGCCATACTCACAGCCTAATGTCATCAACACGGATAAAAAACATCAACGCCTCAAGAGTTTTTGGGGAAGAATCTGTTAGTAAAGAAGGGAAATTAATAGGGGAAGGAATCTTTAATTTTATAAGGTGACTAAACAAATCTGTTGACTTATCGTTTCTGGGGCATTTAAAAATATGTGCTCCAAGCAACCTTCTTCCAGCCCACATTCGCAGAGAGACGAGTCCCGAACGCGAATTTTATTTAAGAATACAGGAGAGCTACAATAACCTATGCGAAGCCTGGAAATGACAGATATAGTCGTTTTAGAAGTTTTTTTGTATAGATAAAACCATGGTTTTGAACTAACATAATGTTGTACCCCATCATAAAAGCTCCCTTTCTTTTTATAGGAGTTATTACATAGTTCCTGCCATTAAACCTGGAAATACTTTATGGAAAGGTTTAACAAATCATAGCCCTGGTAACTATAGTGCTTCAGATCGGAAGATGGAGATGTGACAGCATCTTTAGCAAAGGCATTTTCACACATAACCACTTGATCAATTAACAGTGTCAGTTTTTTAATGCCTCTGCGCCGTCCTATGACGTCATAATTTATTCTTATTATAGCGCGCTAATTGCTCACACAATTATGTCGACGCACATAAGACAATATCAAGTATACTGGTGTTATTTCGATTAACAAACTGATGTTTGGACGTAAATAGGAGTAAATAACGTCTAAATCAAGGTGCATTTTTAACCCCCGACGCAAAAACGACGGGGTGTTATAAGTTTGTCGTGTCTGTGTGTGTGTGTATGCTGTCTGTGGCATCGTAGCTTCCGAACGGATGAACCGATTTTGATTTTGTTTTTTTATTTGAAAGGTGAATTAGTCGGGAGTGTTCTTAGCTATGTTTGATGGAAATCGGTCTAAGATGGCCGCCGCCACAAAATAGCGAATTACATATTTTTTTACAGCTCCCTCAATATGGGTATCATATGAAAGGGCTTAGCTAGGAGAATATGATCAATTTCAAATCCAAGATGGCCGCCATCACAAAATGGCAAATAACATTTCGTGTCGGGGGTTTTCTAAATTTTTAATTTAGGTTAGGTTATGTCATTGAATCGACAAACGAATAGAAACAAAATGTATGAAAATGACACAAGCTTTCGACAAATCGCGGGCTGTTACTAATGTCATTTCCATACATTTTGTTTCTATTCGTTGTCAAAATGCAACTGCAAAAAACTAGTGATAATTACGCACATGATTTCGAAAAGTCAGAGGTGCGTGCCTTGGATTCGAACTCGAGAATTTAGACTTGGCAGTCCGATCATGCCCCTAGGCTATCGACACACATTATGACGGAATTATCAAACTTAATAAGTCATGTTTCTCAATCAATATTCCCCAGTAATGTGGTAACATTTAAGACAAATCTTATAACAAGTTGCAGGGTTTAACCGTAAACAGGTTTCGCAATGACCGGTCGTAACTTCCATGCTATATTTAACATGTAAATAAATAAGATGCGATTTTATATTTATCTTACACGCTTAGAAAAACCTATTCAGTAGCATGATTCACTGTAGTAACAGGGGGGTTAGACAAGTTGCATTTTGACATTCGAATCTACAAACAAAATGTATGGAAATGACACAAGCTTTCGACAAATCGGGCTGTCACTAATGTCATTTACATACATTTTGTTTGTCGATTCAAATGTCAAAAGCCCCCCAGAGTAGTTAACGAAAATCTTACTATTCGTTAACGATAACCAACCTTTGAGTTTCACGATACTTGAACTTTACTATCTGTTAGAAACGAACTCATGCTATCGTTTTTTATACAAATTCTTATCTAACTACAGTTCGCGCCAAACTTATTGTCGGGGTTGAAGTTGGCTTGAGCTAACTTTAACACGTCCATAAAAATCGGAGAAAGAAAAATATTGGATTAAAATGATTTAAAACGATAGCCTACGACTTGAGCTTTCTTATTTTTTTTTGTTACAACCCAATATTTTTCTTTCCCCGATTTTTAAAGCCGGGTTAAAGTTAGCTCGTACCTACTTCAACCCGGACCATAAGTTTGGCGAGAACTGTACTTGAATACTGAACTATAACTATTCGAATACTCAACTTCAAAAACTTATGCTAGCAATTTTTTAGTTCCCTTGACCGCAGCGCTTATAAGTGTTCCATCTATACTAATATTATAAAGAGGAAAGATTTGATTGTTTGTTTGTTTGTATTGAATAGGCTCCGAAACTACTGGACCGATTTGAAAAATTCTTTCAGTGTTAAATAGCCCATTTATCGGGGAAGGCTATAGGCTATATACCATCACGCTAGGGACGGAGTAGCAATGACAAATGTTGCAAAAACGGGGGAATAAAGTTATCAAGACCACGCGGGCGGGAAGCTATTACAAAATAATTCGAAGACTCGTGCTTGAACGTACCATCACGCCTGTATTCCCCGCAGGGTTGGGCAGAAGTGTCCCCAAGTCAGTCAGCAAACGAGACAGAACCAGGGCCTCGACCATGAGTTTTTAGTTAGGTAGTGATTCCGTAAAATATTCGTATGGAAAACCCTCGCAGCGCCTCTAGCGGTTGCGTAAGGAACTAAAATCGGCTATGAGATTACAGCGTTTCGACGCGTAAAATACTTATCGAAAGCAATACGATATAACTCAGGGTTAAGCAATGAGCTAGCAGCTCGAAGTTTAGATTTATGCCCGGTTAATTGCTATAAACTCGTCCCCTAATACATGGGACCTAAACATACCGGCGAAATGTGGGTGTACATTGTACGTTAGTATGCCTCTGCCAGTCTGCCTACAGCCTACCACTTCGGGGAATACAGGCGTGATAGTATGGTTACAGTTAAAGAAATCATACGAAGCTGAGGCGGGTCAATAACTATATATTTGTCAATCACTATCAGTAAACTAAGAGTTGTCTTGACCTTTATTATCTGTAGGTGTAAAAAATACGCAATTGGTATTCCCCAGAAACTACTGTTTACCTAATTTTAATATCCATACGTTATGTTACTTGATTGGCTTATTAATCTAATGGTTTAAACTGCGACGGCAACGGTAGAGGTTCTAAAGTACCAGGACAACATAAACTATTAGTTAAAAAAACCAGCCCAGTATCATTTTCGATCACTAAACAGACCACAGATAATCCATATTGAATTAAAACATAAGAATATCTAATACAAAAGTACCAGGACAACATAAAGTCATAAGAACTCCCGCTGATGATGATGTCACGTGACTCTTTCATTATATCTTTGATAGGTGATTTGGTTTCCAGACTAAGTTGGTAAATTTAAATTTTGAGTGTGCTTTATATTTATAACTAGCTTTTGCCCGCGGCTTCGCTCTCCGTGGATGAAGAAACAAAATTGAAAGAAATCGATCCCGAATAAGATAAAAAGCAGCTCACTATAACAGTTTCATCATCCTCCTAGGCTCCTAGCCTATGCCGAAAATATGTTAAGCTCCGGTTCCAATCGAAACAGATGTGGTTTAATATAAATATCTTACACAAAGCAATAGCGTTCAGACTGGTTAAAACCGATAGGTGCCCTAACTTTAAATTGATCGTCTGGTTTTTTGGCCTTCTGACTACGATTAACGATTTTCATAGGTTTTCGTATGGGGTCTACTATGCCGAATCAATTGCCATTTCTTAACGTGCTATATAAGGTACAGAGGGTCTCGATGTCTTAAGAATGGTCACCCATCCATAGTCTAACCGCAGAAACCGCTGCTTAACCTATCGCTCAGCGTAGTTGTTACTTCGTCAAAGTTTTTAGCTCGGTTTGAGCAACTGTTACTGGTACTGGGGTACTCTATGAGGTACTGAGGTGATACTGTTTGTGAAACTGTGTTATTCAAAATCACTCCAAAGGAAAATTGAAACTTCAGTTAGTCGTAATAACTCGTAATTCTAACCAAACTTTACAACTATTGTTTAATTTAAGTCTATACCACTTTAAACGTTTATAACTAATCAACAATCACGATTTCTGCGCATATGACAACTTAATTAAAGAACCAACAATAATGATCCGTTATATCAATAGGAATACATACTACAGAGAGGTCAAGCTCTCAGCATCTACGCAACCGAGTGGAATGAGATATACCTCATTTTTTTAGTTGAACGATGGACTTTTAAATAGAAAATCAAAAATAAAAAACCAACAATGATGATCTCTTCTTTCTATGGGCTTGCATACAACAGAGAGGTCAAGCTGTATCTGAGGTTCTATACAAATAATTGAAAAAAGCTTTACATCAGTTTTTAAGTTGGAAATTATGCTTTACAACAGTTAACACAAAATTCAAATCTATTCAGTAGGTTTAGCGCCAACCCCTAACAAACAGACAAACAGACAAACAGACAAGAATTCTAAAAATCACATTTTTGGGTTCGCGATCGTTTATATACTCTAACCCAATTGTTTTTTTTTAAATATCTTCAATGTACAGAAACGACTTTTTTACAATTTTATAATAGTATAGATAAAGATTGTTTTTTAAATTTGTTTTATTTTTGATACCTATTTAGGAGTTTATGTCTACTCATTGCTTGGTTAAATGTCATTCGGACACTATTTGGTCGCAAACTAGGTAGATTAATATTATAACACATTTTTATTTGCTAACCATACTTTGGGTAGTATTTTACAGTAGGGCAAAACAGGAATCAAATTCCATGTGGGGCAAATCAATCAAGAATTTTTAGGACGCCCCTAAGCAGCTACCTATACGGCCTACTGACAAATTTAGGACTGATCCACATTCATGCTCAAAATATCATCAAATATTGGTAGGGCAATAGCTAGTGGCCAATATTGGCAAACATTAGGGCCAATATTGGTGTTTTGGGAGATATATTATGCTCCCTTTTCTGCTGTGTGATAAGCTGCGCAGGACACATCAACAGTGCGCATTAAACTTTGTACGTGGACGGACGTTGGCCTGTGTACGAGTGAATAAAAAGTGTTTTTATTTAGATATAGGCCTATCTGTACGTATATATTGACTGTTTTTGCATGAATTGTCTTTTTTGTAAACTAGAATTTGTACAGTAACGAGCAGCGCACAAACATATCGCACCTGATATAATAGGGTGATAAGTAGGAAGACGTCAATTTTGAGGAGACCTAAAATAAAATCACAAACTTAGTAAACAGTCTAGGTATATTCGTTCTAATATTTATTTGACGACGGCTGTGGTCTAGTGGTTCGAGTACCGGACTGCTGATCACGAGGTCGTGGGTTCGATTCCCACAAGACACAAACATTTATGTGATGAACTTAGGTGTTTGTGTTTGTCTGGGTGTTTCTTATATATTATAAGTATGTATGTATTTACAAAAAAAAAGTATATAAGTATTATATCCATTGTCTAGTACCCATAGTACAAGCTCTGCTTAGTTTGGGACTAGATGGTGCTGTGTAAAAATGTCCCACGTTATTTATTATTATTATTTAAATATGTATTTATAGTATATTATATTAAGAAAGTTTGAAAAAATTTTTTTTTATAGAAAATTTAGTTTTTCAATTTTCTTGAAAAAGGCCAGTTTTCGAGTTGTAAACCTATTTTATTGGATGTGTGATGTATTAGACAATCTAAAGTACCTACTGTATATTCTTGATGGTGTAGAATATCTCTTAAATAAGGCGCTGATTTGATAGAAATAATGTTATAACCAGATGGGTTATATACTGGCTTTTGTGTGAAAGAAAGTTTTGACTAATCGTTGACATTTTTAATTTATATGAAAAAAGTTTTGACTATGGCTTTTTTGGATTGTGTTGCGTTCGAGTTAAAGAGTTGTGTTGTTGCGAATTCGTTCGTAACAAGTACTGATAGAAATTTTGTGGCATTACGAAAATAGTACTAAAGAGCAATACTATAGTGACATTGGTGTTATTTCAAAGTTGCAATTGTTCATTCAAATTCAAATATTTTATTTCAATTAGACCATATAAATAGGTACTTTTCAAGTCAAAATACTTGCATGGTTCCAAAAAGTGGGACTTAAGGAGAAAGCTGGAAGCTTTTTGCGTAAAAGAGTAACATACATCATCCACCCTCAAAAACTTTTACGGGTTGTTTATTTATTTACCAATAAAAATTTAGAACACCCCGACACGAAATGTAATTTGCCATTTTGTGATGGCGGCCATCTTGGATTTGAAATTTTTCATAGTGTATAGTATTCTCCTTTTTAAGCCCTTTCATTTGATACCCATATTGAGGGAGTTATGAAAAAATATATTATTCGTAATTTTTTGCGGCGGCCATCTTGGACCGATTTTGATCAAACATAGCTGAGAACAGTCCCGACTAATTCACTTTTCAAATAAAAAAAACAAAATCAAAATCGGTTCATCCGTTCGGGAGCTACGATGCCACAGACACACACACACACACACAGAGACACGTCAAACTTATAACACCCTGTCGTTTTTACGTCGGGGGTTAAAAATTAACATAGCCTAACAGGCTATACTATCAATGCGCTATATGTATTGACCTTATATTACAACATTTGAAAACCTAAACCAACAATAATTATACAATTTAAAAACACACACAAAAAAGTAATTATATAATTTCATAACGTACACATAAACAATACAATTTAATTTAAATACATAGCAATAAGTCAGTCAGTCTTTACACTGAGAATTTCTAACGAATCAATCACCTTTACGAATTCCGCCAATGAGCAATTAAAAATATCAATCTTACGCCCAACTCTGTTCATAGTTCTCTGTTCTCTGTTCCCAACTCTGTATATCGATTATATTTATTGCGTATTCATATCGATTGCTGTAAATCATAAGAATCGATATAAATAACTTCACTTTCGATATGACTCGAGTTCCAATTTATATAAATTATTGGTTTATTGGTGAGTCATGTCCGTTCCACAATCAGTTCTTGCTGTATTCCCCCAAGTCTTAGGTACCATACCATCACGCCGGTATTCACCGAAGATGTAGGCAGAGGCGTACTAATGTACACCCACATTAGGTAGGTTAGGTTAGGTTAGGTTAAAAGCCTATAATTAATATAATAACATACCCTTATTTTATAACTAGCTTTTGCCCGCGGCTTCGCTTACGTGGATGTAGAAACAAAATTAGGATTAGAAATTGAACCCATTCATAAAAAACTTGTATTTTGAAGTATTGTTTTAGAGGTTTGTAAAAAGGGCCTCGTGACTAAGTTATAACGGCGCTAAGCTCAATGAATATTGTGGGTTCGATTCCGGTCGACAATTATTCTCGGTACTGAGGTACTTTATGAGGTACTGAGGTGATGCTGTTTGTGAAAATATGTCCAAAAGAAAACGGAAGCTTCAGTTAGTCGTAATAACTCGTAATTCTAACCAAACTTTACAACTATTGTTTAATTTAAGTCTATACCACTTAAAACGTTTATAACTAATCAACAATCACGATTTCTGCGCATATTATGACAACTTAATTAAAGAACCAACAATAATGATCCCTTATATCAATAGGAATACATACTACAGAGAGGTCAAGCTCTATCTCAGCATCTACGCAACCCAGTGGAATGAGATATACCTCATTTTTTTAGTTGAACGATGGACTTTTAAATAGAAAATTAAAAATAAAAAACCAGCAATGATGATCTCTTCTTTCTATGGGCTTGCATACAACAGAGAGGTCAAGCTCTATCTATGGATCTATACTAATAATTGAAAAAAGCTTTACATCAGTTTTTAAGTTGGAAATTATGCTTTACAACAGTTAATACAAAATTCAAATCTATTCAGTAGGTTTAGCGCCAACCCCTAACAAACAGACAAGAATTCTAAAAATCACATTTTTGGGTTCGCGATCGTTTATATACTCTAACCCAATTGTTTTTTTTTAAATATCTTCAATGTACAGAAATGACTTTTTTACAATTTTATAATAGTATAGATACCCAATAATTATGAACGGTATGGACCGTAGCTAGTAATAATAAATCCTCCTCTCTTCTAAAATTGCTGTGCCCTACAGGGTCCATAATGATTCTTGTCTAATTACACCACCTTATTGTACATTATGGTATGCAATAAAGAATATGAATATGAATAGGTACCAATCTTCCTCCTAGTCTTTTCCCAACCATGTTGGGGTCGGCTTCCAGTCTAACCAGGTTGCGGCTGAATATCAGTATTTTACACGGAGCGACTGCCATCAGACCTCCGTAACCCAATTTCTAGGCAATACCGATATTCGAAGGAAAGACTGGTTGTCAGGCTTTTTATGCTTCTGACTACCACTAACGATTGTCATAGGTGTTCGTATGACAACCGGGACCGACGACTTTACGTGCTCTCCGAGGCACCGAGGGGTGGGTTTCGATATGTTAAGAATGGTCACCTATCCACAGACTGACCGGCAAGTGTAGCTTAACCTTGCAGATCAGTTGATCAGCGTAGTTACAACTAGGCCACGAGCCCCTCAAATATACTACAATTTTGATTTCCGACCGTATCTATAATCCTTACTTATCTATACTTCTATACTAATATTATAAAGAGGAAAGATTTGTATTTTTGTATGTAACGAATAAACTCAAAAAGTACTGGACTGATTTGAAAAATTCTTTCCATGTTAGATAGCCCATTTATCGGGGAAGGTTATAGGCTATATATCATCACGCTACGACTAATAGGAGCGGAGTAGTAATGAAAAATGTTGCAAAAACGGGGGAAAAAATTATAAGACCACGCGGGTGAAGAAGCTGGCGGGAAGCTAGTAACATTATAAATGAGTAAATAGCTCTGTCTGTCATGCTTTCACGCCAAAACTACTGAACTGATTCAAATGAAATTTGGTACAGAGATAGTCTAGAGCCTGAGAAAGGACATGGGTTACTTTTTACAAAAGGGCTGTAAGGGGTTGAAATAGGGGAGTAAGTTATAAGAAACACTTAGGCTAATGACGATGCTCAGCATAAACTTAGCCTTCCGTATGTCAAATTGTAATACAAATTTGACATTAGGAAGCATTACTTTACGCTGAGCATCGTCTCTGAATATTAGCCCTAGAACGAAGCCGCTGGCGGAAGAGAATGTGTCCAGTGAAGGGCAATATGCTTGGTCCCTGTAACGTAGGACCAAAACAGTGAGCTGTGAGTGTTCTGGTCCTCCTCAGCCTCAGCCTAACCCTACCGGGAAAACAGGCGTGATGATATGGGAACCAAACGATTGTTGACGTAATCGCCGTGAGTACTCTTTTGATTTGAAGTAGGCGCAAGTACTGGAAAGTTTTAAATACATTGTCCGTCGTCAAATCGTTGCTCCCTTCACGACAATAATAATCTTTCACACGATCCAAATCTGTCTTTGAATATCTCTTTCCAATGAATACTTCAACACGTCTGTTTTAAATCTTTCTGGTAACACTGGTTACTTGTTAGTGCTAAGGAAAATTATGAATTTAACTACCCGCCCGGTCTTGATAACTTTTCCCCGTTTTTGCAACATTTTTCATTTGCTAATCCGCTCCTATTAGTCGTAGCGTGATGATATATAGCCTAAAGCCTTCCTCGTTAAACAGGCTATCTAACATTGAAATATTTTTTCAAATCAGACTATCAGTTCCTGAGATTTGCGCGTTCAACCAAACAAACCTCCATAATATTAGTATAGATATCATTTTGTATGTTTTTTTTGGCATTTTGTATGTTTTTTTGGCATTTTCCATGTTAAGATTATCAGTTAGCTTAGTGTTACTTGTTAGTGCTTACTCATCAGCTTCGTCTGGTGTATTTTATCAGAAGACGCAGCTTCGAGTCCTGCCTGCCAGTAAATTTTTTCCTTTATGAAAATAATATGGGACATCCTGGGACATTTTTACACAGCACCATCTAGTCCCAAACTAAGCAGAGCTTGTAGTCTCTGAGCTCTGTGTCTCTTGTGTGTGTGTGTGTGTGTGTGTGTGTGTGTGTGTGTGTGTGTGTGTGTGTGTCTGTGTGTGTGTGTGTAACAACGTAGCATCCGAACGGATGAACCGATTTTGATTTTGTTTATTTTATTTGAAAGGTAAATTAGTCGGGAGTGTTCTTAGCTATGTTTGATGAAAATTGGTCCAAGATGGCCGCCACCACACAGTAGCGAATTATATATTTTTCCACAACTCCCTCAATATGGGTATCAAATGAAAGGGGTTAACTAGGAGATCACTATACACTATGATAAATTTCGAATCCAAGATGGCCGCCACTACAAAATGGTAGATTACATTTCGTGTCGGGGGTTTTCTAAATTTTTAATTTAGGTTAAGTTATGTAAATACATACTTATAATATATACGAAAGGAATATGGCGAATATTAGACATTTAAATAAAACCTCAACAGGAGGGATGCCATCTGCATTCAAAGATCAAGGTCGTCCCGCCATCTCTGTACTGCCGCTTATCGGTCTCGGGAAAATACTACTCGGGGTACTTTCAACCAACAATCATCGAACATACACGACAGACATGTAGATTTATATTTACTTCATGTATATGTATGATTTAATTAATATCGCGTAAACTTGAAATGGCGGTCCATTCGTGGACCGCAAACTGGAGACTGACAATTATGTTCTTAATACTATTTTCTCCAAATTCGTCTTTCAGTTTCAACCAATAAACATCTTCACTCAACTTATAATCGCCTTGTTTAATTTCCTTCTTTCTACATTACCTTTGTTTAGTTTAAACTATTGTGGAATGCTTTCCCTCTTGATGTCAGATTGCTTAACAAAAAGGTAAATAGTCTAGACTCTTACTTCTCATTTTTGCCCTATAATAAAGAGACCATGAT
The DNA here is from genome assembly GCA_946251955.1 of Acronicta psi. Lineage (NCBI taxonomy): Eukaryota > Metazoa > Arthropoda > Insecta > Lepidoptera > Noctuidae > Acronicta > Acronicta psi. Next base: position 318,517 of record OX276498.1, read on the forward strand.
TCTCTGAGTTTGTTTCGGCGTTTCTTCTCAGAGGTCGTCAGTTAGGAAATGCCGGTGCCATCTAGTATTTAAAAAATAAAATATCCTTACAGAAATAAATATCATTTCATTTCATCTTTTTTTTATACTACTAAGGTGCCAAACAAGCATATGCCCCGCCTGATGGTAAGCGGTTACCGTAGCCTATGTACGCTTGCAACACCAGGGGTATCACTCGGACGTTGTCGACCCTAAAAACCTCTTAGAGGTTTATGGAGGATTCACTGCGCCGACAGTTTGACGGCATATTCCTCTTGCTGCCAGCGCAGCGCATCCTTAGAAGAAGCTTTGGCAACCTTACTCACTGCAGGAACACAACACACAATAAAGTGTGTTATTTGGCTGCAGTTTTCTGTAAGGTGGAATTACTTCCCCAGATAAGATGAGCTGCTCCAGATTTGAGCCATAAATGGCTGTGTCCTAACTCTCTTCTACTTTGTTTGTCTCTACATCCCCCAAAGGTTGTCTGGCAGAAAATGCCAGCCTTAGTACATTTCTGTACATAATGCATACACAAATAATGATTGTATTTATTTCATGCGGTAACCGCGGCATACTCTGGTCGGACTGAAGTTGGTTGTGTAGTTGCGCAGTATACAAATTTTAACCTAAACAATTCAAGGCGCATTCAAACGGCCACAAACGAATAACTTCAGTGTGCCCAGGTTATTCCGCGCGTATTTTATGTATGTATCACCTATGTTTTACAAATAAATGTTAGCCTTATAATAAATCTTAGCCTTTTTACCACTAGATGGTGCCGGATCTATCTACTCTTTATCCAAAAGCAACTCCAACTAATGAAACATTTTATATTTCTACATAACCTTCTTCTTAGTCGCTACACTCTTGACAGAGTGGTCGTGGTCGTCACATCAGGGGCGGTGGCACGCTTCACAATTCGTCGCCATTCCTCTCGTACCGCAGCTTTTCTGGTGCACTCATGCAGTGGACCATTCAATGCAGCTTTAATCTGGTCTGTCCAGCGCATTGGTTATCTGCCACGAGCTCTTGTGCCATCAACTTTCCCTTGTACCACAAGGCGTTCCACAGAAGCGTTTTCCCGGCGAGAAACATGTCCGAAGAAAGTGAGAATGCGACCTTGGACGATGGACGAAAGACGCTGTTGGACGCGGAGTTCGCTTAGTATGGAAACGTTGGTTCTAAATTCGGTCATGATATGATAAGCATTCTTCTCCAGCACCACATTTCCAGAGCGTCTATCTTCTTTTTCTCAGTTTCTCTCAGTGTCCACGTTTCAGCGCCGTAGAGAAATATGGGAAAAACTAATGCCCTGACCAACCGTATCTTTGTAGCTTTCGTTATGTTTCTTTTTCTCCATATTCTCTTTAATTTATCCATAGCCGACCTTGTAATAGCCATGCGCCGTTTGATTTCATCAGCGCACCCACCGCTATTGGAAACCAGTGCCCTAAGGTACATATATGATTGGACGACGTCGCAATTCGCAATTTTTGTGACCTCTGGCGAGTTGTTGTTAGCTCGATCGACAATCATCTACATAACCGTGACTGCATAAATTAAAAATTTAGAAAACTTCCGACACGAAATGTAATTTGCCATTTTGTGGTGGCGGCCATCTTGGATTTGAAATTTATCATAGTGTAGAATATTCTACTAGTTAAGACCTTTCATTTGATACCCATATTGAGGGAGTTGTGAAAAAATATGTTATTCGCTATTTTGTACCGGCGGCCATCTTGGACCGATTTTCATCAAACATAGCTAAGAACAGTCCCGACTAATTCACCTTTCAATAAAAAAAAACGAAATCAACATCGGTTCATCTGTTCGGGAGGTACGATGCCACAGACACACACACACACACACACACACACACACACACACACACACACACACACACACACACACACACACACACACACACACACACACACACACTAACACACACACACACAGACATGTCAAACATAAAGAAAATATTCAAATTTTTGCATTTTTTTTTTCAATTCAATTAGTAGAATTGGGGTGCGGCTAAGAGGAAACGATTGCTCAAGGTTATTTGGTCAGGGTATCGCCTTAAAATCCGTCGCGTAGATTAAAAGATATAACCGCATAAACAGCGGGAGTGTGTTTTATACTATGTAAAGATATTCTGGTTCACACGCCCGTTGGTCATATGCGACAATATTATCATTGCTTGTGCTATATTTAGATATCATACTCAACAGGCATCCGCCCCTGACTTAATAAGCGTCTGGATTCTGCGCAAATAATTCAGTACGTCAACCATGAGTATCTATCTATCTATCGTATGGCTTTCGATAGGTTTTTTACGCATCGAAACGCTGTAATCTCATAGCAGATTTTAGTTATTTACGTAACCGCTAGAGGCGCTGCCTGCGAGGGTTTTCCATACAAATATTTTTATGTCTGTCTGTGGCATTGTAGCTCCCGAACGGGTGAACCGATTTTGTTGATTTTTTCGTTTGAAAGGTGAATAATAATTAGTCGGGAGTGTTCTTAGCTATGTTTGATGAAAATCAGTCAAAGTCCGGCGCCACAAAATAGCAGATTACATATTTATTCACAACTCCCTCAATATGGGTATCAAATGAAACTAGTAGAATACTATAGACTTAGATACATTACAAATCCAAGATGGCGGCCACTACAAAATGGAAAATTACATTTTCTGTCGGGGGCTTTCTACATTTTTAATTTAGTTCTAGACGTTTCGGGTAATTCCCATTTCCCACCACCGTCGACGCCACCACTCACTGATGACAAATGGGAAAAAAATCCCATTTGCCACAGTGGTGGCAATTAGGAGTAGCCACTCTTTTTGTTGCCAGTTGCCACCAGCGGTGACAGATAACAGATTCTATGACATGTATAAGAAAGTCTCACTATCCCGAAACATTCAAATATTCATTCATGAATTATTGTGTGCTTATAATTCTTAGAGAACTTTCGAGAACTGATCAAATAATTACTAACTTAATTATTAACTAATAATTAATAACTAATAACTTAATTTTTTCAAATTGTTTGACAAAATTATGTAAAGTGGAAACCTACTTTTGTAGTCAAACGTCATAAATGTGACATCTGACGCGTTCCAGATCTGACGTTCGTTTATTATTGTCTTTGACTTAGTCGAAGTTTGTACCTATTAACGTAGGATTTTACAATTTATTCTGACGATTGTAACATAAAATTTTTACAATCTAAAAGTTCCCGAAACTTTGATCATGGTAAATACTAATACCGATTCAGATATTTAGGATTTTTCTATTTCTAGGTTGAATGTTTAGCTTAGGCCGTCACCCAAACTCAATTTAGCCGTGTCATTTCAATTCCAAGATGGCCGCCACTACAAAATTGCGAATTAGTTTTTTTCTTCTATTTTGTGTCGGGGCTTTTTTTAATTTATAATGTAGGCTTGGGCGGACGAGGTCATAAAGATAGCAGGTACCCACTGGATGCAAGTAGCAAAGGATAGAGAACATTGGTCATCTCTGGAGGAGGCCTTTACCTTCCGTTGAGAGGGGTTCTTGCATATAAAAAAAACTGATCATAATAGATTAATAGGAGATGGAGAGGGACCTAGATTATTTATTTCCTAATTCTAAGTTTGCATGCACACTGTTTTTACCTTAACTGTCACATTCTTTTTTTATCCAATTTTATTTTAATTGTTTTAGCAAGAAATAAAAGGCTTTTTATTTTATTTAATTCATTTATTAATGTAGTCTTGTTCTTAATTTCAGTGATGCGTTCCCCGACGTGACGCGATGCGGCTGCTCTTGTTAGCGGTGTGCGCGGCGGGTGCGCTTGCGCTGCCGTGCCCGCGCCACTGCGACTGCGGCGCCAGCGACGAGCTCGACTACTTCTGCAAAGTCGCCGGCGCTAACGTCACATTCAACGGGCGCACCAACGAATATGTCAATATCAGATGCATGGTGAGTTACTTTCGGTTGTCATACGAACTATAGTCCGCACGGAACTAGTTGGCCGCGCTTTAGGTGGGGACCAGGTTACCGTGAAAGCCAGCGCCCCGTCCCTCTGCGCGCAGGCGACCCCATCCCTCACATACCTAAGGCGCGGCCAACTCATTCTGGGGGGCTAGACAAGTTGTATTTTGACATGACATGACAAATGACTCAAGCTTTCGACAAACCGGGCTGTCACTAATGTCATTTCCATACATTTTGTTTGTCGATTCGAATGTCAAAATGCAACTTGTCTAGCCCCCCTGAGCAGACTGTTTACTATTACAATCGTTAGTGGTAGGTCGAAGTTCAAACTGCGCAGCGAGTAGCTAACTTACGAGGCGCCATTAAATCGTACTGTACACTTGAATAAACAAAACCACTAAATATAACATGTTAAGAAAACCCTATCCGACCCGTGAAGGTATTATGTACCTATCGATTTTGAATACAAGTAAATATTGTTTTATAAAACACAGACAGGTTTTCTTTTATCATTTTTTTATATCACTAAGGTCACTTGAATAAACAAAACCACTAAATATAACATGTTAAGAAAACCCTATCCGACCCGTGAAGGTATTAAGTACCTATCGATTCTGAATACAAGTAAATATTGTTTTATAAAACACAGACAGGTTTTCTTTTATCATTTTTTTATATCACTAAGGTGGCAAACAAGCATACGGCCCGCCTGATGGTAAGCGGTTACCGTAGCTTATACACGCTTGCAACACCAGGAGTATCACTCGCGCGTTGCCAACCAAAAAACTCTTAGAGTTTTATGGAGGATTCACTGCGCCGACAGTTTGAGGGAATATTCCTCTTGCTGCCAGCGCAGCGCATCCTTAGAAGGAGCTCTGGCAAGCATAGTCGCCATCTCAAAAAAAAAAAGTGAAACTGACTTGTAAAAGTGTCAGAAATCATTTATCATATTTTTTTACGAATACGTGTTGTATCTAACAGGGCACCGACTTCACATGCTCCGACCTCCCAGTGTTCAACTTCGCGAACAACATAACCCTCCCCTCTCTAGGGGTGAACAGCTGCTCCCCTTCCATCCTGCGGTGCGTCGGCCAGGTGCTGCAGGCGGCGTCCGTCACCACCCTCGTGCTCACCAACTGTACGGAGCCGCTGGTCGAAGAAGATGTGAGGGGTCTGGGAGATGTCAAGACTATCATGATCAAAAATGGTGAGGACACCTTGGACTCTACATAATCCTTATTATAAATGCGAAAGTAACTCTGTCTGTCGCGCTTTCACGCCAAAACTACTGAACCGATTTGAATGAAATTTGGTACACAGATAGTCTAGAGCCTGAGAAAGGACATAGGGTACTTTTTAATGCAAAAAGATGGGCTTAAGGGGTTGAAATAGGGGATGAAAGTTATAAGAAATACCCAAATCACGCGGGGAAGCCGCTGGCGGAAAGCTAGTTAGCTAGCTATGTTATTCTGAGTATCATCATCCTCTTATCCTTTTTCCCATAAGCAGCTCGGAGTCTGGATTTGTGCCCAGTTAATGGCAATAGGAGGTTCGCATCGCCCCCTATTACATGGGACCTAAACATACCGGGCGAAATGGGGGTGTACAGTAGGAGGCCATAAATCCATTATCATGTCAAGGATCGTATTTGACTGCACGTTACTGCGCGTATACATAAACATATACTTAGTTATTTGAAATTTAATGCCACTATCTTAATACGCCGTCGCGACATCACAGCACTGAATGATCATTACATCGCTCTCTTTACGACTAGATAATTATGAAAGAGTTACGATATACGAGATCGTCTATGTATGCAAAATGTTTGTTATAGAAAAAGGTCAAATTCAAATTCAAAATATTTTATTTCAATTAGACCATATAAATAGGCACTTTTGAATTGTCAAACTAGTTGCACGGTTCAAAAAAGTGGGACTTACGGAGAAGAGCCGGCAAGATACTCCAGTCACTCTTTAAAAAAAATATAGGTATTTATAGTAAGTAACAATAAAAATCGTCGGTCGTAAGTGACAGTCGTTTCATGCAATAAACTTGTAAAAATAGTAACGGATTATGGCCGCGACTGTACATAACGCCTCTGCCTACCACTTCGGGGAATATAGTCGTGATGATATGTTATGTTGATATATTTTTTTCAATATTCCAGGTCCAGAAAAGTCTCTTCCATCCGGGGCAATAAATGCCCTACCCACATTGAAGGACCTTCGTATATCTACCACAGATATCACTTTGGAGCGCAATGCGTTCGCTAAATCCCCAGCATTGACGTCACTGGAGCTTTCCAAGACTAAAATCACGGATTTGCCCGACGACACTTTCACTGGCTTGCCTCATCTAGAAGATTTGTATGTTTGGGGCAATAACTTTAGTGATGTCGGTGTTAATTCTCTGAGAGGTACGTTTTATTTATTTCTTTAGTTCCTTACTTACAAATATCCTTATAGGCTATACACCCAATGCGATATTGTACCAAACATAATGTTTATAATTATACTTTTTTTTATAAATAAAATATCCTGAGACATTTTACACAGCACCATCTAGTCCCAAACTAAGCAGAGCTTGTACTATGGGTACTAAGACAATGGATATAATACTTATATACTTTTTTTTTGTAAATACATACTTATAATATATAAGAAACACCCAGACAAACACAAACATTTAAGTTTATCACATAAACATTTGTGTCTTGTGGGAATCGAACCGTCGAAATCGAATCGTCCGGTAATCAAACCACTAGACCATAGACTTTGACTATGAACATGATCTTATATCAAGAAGCAATGATAGCCTAGGGGTATGACCACTGGACTGCCAAGTCAAAGAGTTTGAATCCAAGGCACCTCGTCTTTTTGAAATCATGTGCGTAATTTATCACTCGCTTTAACGGTGAAGGAAAACATCGTGAGGAAACCTGCATGCCTGAGAGATATTCTCGACGGCATGTGAAGTATGCCAACCCGCATTAGGCCAGCGTGGTGGACTATAGCTTAAGCCATACTGAGAGGAGACCCGTGCCCAGCAGTGGGACAGTATATGGGTTGATTATGATGATGACCACCATTGGTGTGTGTCCCAAGTGCTACTGTTACGATTTACGCTAAAGGTCCTGGGGTTCGATTCCCGGGTCACGCAGTGTTGTTGGCTAAAACCGGTAGTAGATCGCAGTCTGATACATACCTAAATAGTTACATACAGTACAAGGCCCGTTGCCCCCCCCCCCCCCCCCCCCCCAATAGATACTACTCAATAGTACATACCCATCTTGGGTACAGGGTTGGCCCTTTCCTTCCCGATTTCCAAGTCACGTTACGGGAAACTAGGAATACTGGGAAAGAAAATAGGTTTAGAATAATTAAGTCCATGATTTTTACATCACGGATCATATTCAAAAATACATTATATCCATTAGGATGTCGGTAAGAGTCCAACTTAGTTTGAGCCTCGGCCGCACCCTACCAAACTCATGTAACGAAACCATAGCGCGATTCAGCCGGAGGGCACAACGCCATCTATCGAGCCGAGGTGTAAACTTTCACACTTTACTAACGCTCAATTTTGCAATAAAATCAGTTCATATTCAAACAAAACATTGCAAATAATATTTCTTATTTTGAAATATATTTTTTATTAAAGATTTTAGGTGTTAGAATGAGAAAATTATGTATTTCAATGAAAATTAGTTCCTTCTGTGTAATATAGAGGGCGTACTGTCGCTTTGAATGTTTAGTCTTTGTTACCCGATTTTGTTTGCGAATGTTTTATTATTATTATCACGCTTTCTTACCATCAGGCTTAGGCAGAGGTGTACTTAGTGTTGTACACTGGTGTAGTAATGTAGTTTAAGAGTCCCACAGGACACAAATATTTATATGCTGAACTTAGTGCTTGTGTTTGTCGGGGTGTTTCTTAAAGTATATATTATCCATTGTCTAGTACCCATAGTACAAGCTCTGCTTAGTTTGGGACTAGATGGTGCTTTGTAAAAATATCCCAAAAATGTTTATTATTATTTATTAATTATTACGTAGTGTAGTATTGGTATCATAATAACATTTTAGTTTTTTTTTTGTTCATCCTCTTAGCCTTTTTCCTAATCATGTGGGGGTCGGCTTCCAGTCTAACCAGATGCGGCTGAATATCAGTATTTTACACGAAGCGACTGCCATCAGACCTCCGCAACACAGTTTCTGGGCAATACCGATATCGAAGGATAGACTGGTTTTCAGACTTTTTGGGCTTCTGACTACCACTAACGATTGTCATTGGTGTTCGTATGACAACCGGGACCGACGGCTTTACGTGCTCTCCGAGGCACGGAGGGGTCTCGATATGTTAAGAATGGTCACCTATCCACAGACTGACCTCGGCAAGCGCAGCTTAACTTTGCAGATCGGTTGATCAGCGTTGCTATAACTTAGCCAGGATTACGATTACTGATGAATAGTTAGTAACCTAAATTTTCACAAAATGCTATGATACAAACTCTCAACCCCTTCAAGCTTTTTTTGCGACAATTCCTTTTCCAATGTCTAATTTATCTCTGTACAAATTCCATCAATATCGGTTGAGCGGTTAAACCACTGGACCATAGACGTCGTAAAATTAAAATATTAAATCATCAAAATGAAATCGTTATCCTGTAAAAAATATATTTTAATTTCCAGGTCTGGGTTCCTTACAGCGGCTATCTCTGAACACCAACCAGCTCAGCAGCTTAGCGGCGGGGTCGTTCGCCCACGTACCGAAGCTCCGATCCTTATCAATGTTCGGTAATGCATTTAGTGTGCTACCTGCCGGCGTCATAAACAACCTCACAGAGCTGCAAGATGTAAGTTATTGCCAACCTAAGATTTGTGCACTATAATGAATTTTACGGTCCGACAGTCCGACATTTTAGGGCCCGACAGTCCGACATTTTACGGTCCGACAGTCCGACATTTTACGATCCGATAGTCCGACATTTTACGGTCCGACAGTCCGACATCTTACGGTCCGATGTGGCATGAAAAACCGTAGCCGAAGCTTTTCATGCCACACAAGAGGTTTTTTTTAATAGATAGAGTGATTAAAGAGGAAGGTTTATATGTATAATAACATACCACGCGGGCGAAGCCGCTGGCGGGAAGCTAGTTAGAAATAAACCCGCGTAGTCAACCCACAAACAATGGCATTTGATATTCAAACAGCCACAGCTCATGGCGGCCGGAGGTCTGTTTGCGCTCTCTGGCGACAGGTTCGAACCCTGATGCGAAAAGTCAGAGGTGCGTGCCTTTGATTCGAACTCTAGGTCTTTCACGTGGCGGTCCAGTGGTCATACCCTGCTTCTTAGCACACACATTTTTAACGTAATATTTTTTTTCAGGTCAGTATTCTCAGTAACAATGTGGAATTAGTATTTGAGCCAGCATCGCTATCAAATCTACCATCTTTAAAGAGCTTGCTCCTGAAATATTCTAAGATAAGAACCTTGCCAGAAGACCTTCTCAACGGAAATGGCGCTTTAAACACTCTTCTCCTATCCCATAACAACATAGCGGCATTACCGCGGAAGTTTTTTAATGATCTGAAATCGTTAGAGGTTTTAGATTTGAGTTTCAATAAGATTGAGTCGTTGCATCCTGGTATCTTCGCGTCTTTGAAGCAACTCAAGACGTTGAATTTGAATAGAAACTTTTTAAGAGCATTGCCTGAGTAAGTATTTTATTTTTGTATTTTTGCATTAAGTTTTGACATTTGAATCCACCAACGAATAGAAACAAGATGGAAATGACACAAGCTTTTGTCAAATAGGGGCGGTCACTAATGTCATTTCCATACATTTTCTTCTTCTTATTTATTTATTTATGGCAATTGGTGCCGATGTCGACAATTCTGCCAATGTCAAAGTGGATAGGTACATTTTAAATAATATTACAAGTAATAAATTGCTGTACTTTGTAAAATATTTCAAAAACAAGCAAAATGGCGATCCGCCATGATCCCAAATCAAAATCAATTCCTTCCATACATTTTATTTCTATTCGTTTGTTGATTCGAATGTCAAAATGCAACTCATCTATAAGACCCTGTTTCGCAATCTTTTTATTTTATAACTGCTTTAATTGGACCTTTTGGCTGATATGATGATGATTTATATTACCATCAACATATCATCACAGCTGTATTCCTCCAAGGGTAAGGCAGAGAAGTACGAATAAATAAAACACCCACAGTTCACTGTTTAGGTCCCATGTAATAGGTGACCAGCCTAATGCCGGGCAGAAATCTAGACTCATTTTTTTATACCACTAAGGTGGAAAACAAGCATACGGCCCGCCTGATGATAAGCGGTTACCATAGCCTATGGACGCTTCCAACACCACGGGTGTCAGTGTCTTAAAAACCTCTTAGAGGTTGTTGCCGACCCTAAAAACCTCTTAGAGGTTTATGGAGAATTCACTGCGCCGACAGTTTAAGGGAATATTTCTCTTGCTGGCAGCGCAGCGCATCCTTAGAAGGATCTCCTTGATATTTAACAGAAAAACCCACTTTGTTCGACCCGAGACCAACCCAACCTAGGACCTTAGCGTAGTCTATTTGCCTGGCTTATAAATATCGTATTTCTTTTCCAGTTTCCTATTCTCCGGGCTCCGCAACCTAAACGAAGTGTCCATAGACCATAACTCCTTGAGCGTCATCGGCCCTAACACCTTCCAAGGAGCCATAAAGCTGGAGACCATATCGCTCATGTCCAACGAGCTGACTCTCTCGTCTCCTGACAGACAATACTTTAACTTCGAAGAGTATTCACCGTTTAACACGTTGACTGAACTGAGGAAGTTAAATTTGGATTCAAATCATATTAGCACCATGTTTCCTGATTGGAGAATGGTGCTGGTCAAATTGGAGGAGTTGAACTTGTCCTGGAATAACTTTACTGAACTTCAGGTGAGTCCGTTTTTAACTGATTACAGGTAAGGATACACTCGTTAACTTTAGTCCATAATATGCTCATTAACTCTTCCATACTCACTCGCACACACGCAGACACGCTCTCCCACCCAAACAAACACACATACACATGCATACTCACACACACACGCGCATGCTCTCACGCACACACACAAGAATAAATGCATTCGCCTCACTGACGCACTTACTCAGATACTCTTTACTTGAACACACGCAAATGACAGCTACTTTCTCGAGTTTTAGTCATGTAGATGCATTTATAGGGCAAGAGTGAGAGGTTAGAGACAAGACTATTACTGAATAACTATTAATGTGTATAAACTTACTTAAATATAATTAATAAACTAAATAAATAAATACAGAACATAAATACGAAGTATAAATACAATATATAATATACACAAAATAACACGCAACAGATGAGAAAAACAAAATCAGAGTCGAGATGAACCTAACATTGTTTTATCCAGCAAGTATATGCGCACATTGACTTTGAAGGATTGCCGACTGTTGAGCAATCTTAAATAAATAAATGTAGTAATGGGATTGCCAGAAAAAACACTTTCTTCGTATAAATTTTTATTTCGCCTTTTTTAACAACTCTTAACAATCTTAACTTCCTAACTCCTTCTGCCAAAATCGCCATCTTACTTTTTTCACTTTCATTCATTCATTCTATTACTCTTTTCTTTCACTCTTTCACTCAATCTATCATTCGTCTAGAAATCTATTTTTATTACCGTTCAGAAACCTAAGACTTAAACATAATTTTATTCATCCTACACTCGGCCATTCTGTAAATATTTCTGACCTCAGAAATAGTACAATGTTACAATGTTTTACTAACTAGTTTACAAACACTCAATACTTAACAAATTTATGATGCCTAAAGATAACAATTAGGATCACGTTAGGTAGGTACACAAAATTATTATACTTAAACACAACAAATAACAACAAGTTACAGTTAACGCAAGATACAATATTACATGTTAAAGGTTCAGTCATTAGGCCATCTCTTCATAAAATCTACCACAGTGGATGTCTTACCTGGACCTTCTGTATTGATATCCACCTTCTGCACATCGTACCGGTCATTCCCTTTGACCTTAGTAATGCGGTATGGCCCTAGATATTTAGGCTTTAACTTCATTGCTGAACCAAACTGAGTACGCTTGATTGCTACTAAGTCACCTTCTTTGTACTTAGTACTTTCCTTGCGCTTTCGGTTGAATATTCGTAAATTCTCTTCCTGCACCTGTAGAATGTGCTCTTTCGCCTTTTGTCGTCTTTCCTCTCTGTCTTGTACAAATATGTCTCTTCCTTCCTGTATAAGTAAGTCGTAAATTTCAATGTCTTCTTTAGTCTTCATTGTTGTTCCAACAAGTAGTTCATATGGAGTACAGTTAATACTTCTTTGCCAAGTGCTATTCAAAGATCTCTGTACCCGACTCACATGTCTGTACCACTGCGTAGGGTCTTCAATACACAGCTTGGTAAGAATTGCAATTATTGTTCTGTGTATTCTTTCCACTTGCCCATTTCCTCTAGGCACGCCTGTAGTGATCTTGGCATGTTTAATTCCTTCTTCTTCACAGTATTGTTGAAATTCTTGACTGGTGAATGCTGTTCCTCTGTCACTTATTATTCTTGTAGGGTTCCCAAAGTGTTGCTGATGGATCCTTATCTTCTCAAGGGTTTCCTTGCTAGTGGTACTTTTGGTGGGAAATATCCACACAAACTTAGTGAATGCATCAACCATTGTAAGCAGATGGTTATACATTTTTTTGGTCTCCGTCATTGGTCCAATGTGGTCAATGTGGATAGTATGCAGAGGTGTGTCTTCCTTCTCTAGCAGATGTAAGAATCCTTCCTGCTTACCTTCTTTACGACTTCCAAGTATACATGGGATGCACGTGATTATAAAATCTTCTAGTTTCTTTGATAGATCTTTAATGTAATAATCTTTATTGAGAAGTTCGGTCATCTTTTTCTTACCAAAATGTCCATTCGAGTGCACTCTCTTTATAACCTCAATTTCCATTCCATTAGGTATTACAAGTCTTCTCTCTAACCCTTTATACAGCAGACCACCATCCAAATAGTAATCAAGGTAGGGTTTTTCAATCAGAACGTCCATGATAGCCTTTAGTCCTTCATCTCGCTCTTGAGCCTTTTTTATTTGCTCATGAAGGCTATTTGTGGTCACTCCTACATAGGGGTTGCGGCTCAGCGCATCAACATGTTTCATTCTCGTCCCTGATCTATGTTCCACCTGAAAGTCAAATTCTTGTAATAGTAATGCCCACCTGGCTACTCGAGTTGACAAATCCTTCTTACGCAAAGTCATCTGGAAGGCTTGACAGTCTGTTACGATTTTGAATGGTATGCCATACAAATAATGGCGAAATTTCTTTACGCCTTCTATAATTGCGAGAGCCTCTAGCTCATAGCTAGAATATTTCTTTTCTGCATCACTTGTCTTCCGGCTCATGTAATACACCGGATGCAACTCATCATCTTCATGCTTCTGCATTAATATTGCAGCATAAGCTAAGCTTGATGCATCAGTGTGCAGTTCTGTACGCCGTTTTGCATTAAATATCTTCAGCACTGGACTGCTTCCCAATTTCTCTTTTAAAATATTAAATGCATACCTTTGTTCCTCTTCAAAGGTGAAGCATTGATCTTTCTTCAACAAGTTAGTCAAAGGATTGGCTATCTGAGCAAAGTTTTGGATATACTTCCTGAAGTATGATGCTAGACCCATGAAACTCTGCAATTGTTTCACTGTCTTGGGTTCTGGGAACTTCATAACAGCTTCCGTCTTATCAGTAGAGGGTTTTATCTCACCATCTTGAACAACATGACCCAAATACTCAACTTTTGTTGTCAATATTTCACTCTTCTTCCAGTTAATTTCGAGTCCATAATCGGATGCTACTTCTAGTGCCGCTTGTAACCTTTCAACTGCTTCTTGATAATTATTTCCTGGAATTATTGCATCATCAATAAATATAAGAATATGACCCTTGGCGATGAGTTCCCTGAAGATTATTGTTATAAATCTAGTGAAATATTTAGGGCAAATCGATAATCCAAATGGAGCTCGGAGGAATTCGAACTGACCATGGTGTGTAACGAAAGATGTATATTTCACAGAGTCTTCATCTATCCTCAGGTGGAAAAATGCATCTTTAAGATCTAATTTACTGAAAACTTTAGCCTCTGATAGTCTATCAATATGATCTTCTATGACGGGGAGTGGAAATTCATCCTTAACCATCTTACGGTTAATCATTCGGTAATCTACACATACTCTTGTTGATCCATCTTTCTTCTTTACTAGAACTAGCGGGCTTGCATATTCTGAAAAACTAGGCCTAACAATACCATCTCGTAACCACTCACCAACTTGCTTCTCTACTTCCCTTTGCTCAGCGAGTGATAGGCGTCTTGGGCGTTGTGCAACTGGGATGTCATCTTTCAATATTATCTTCATTTCGATTGGCGCCTCCTTTGTCCTCCTAGGTTGATAGTTATCTACTAAATTCTGAGCAATTTCTCGTATCTGTGGATCAGAGACAAAGCACACTGGTTGTGGTACCTCGGCATACATACACTGTGGCAAAACATCATTAAAATGAGGCACAATAGTGACTGAACCTTTATTAATTACAGCAGTGACATTTACCAGGAATGGCTGACCTAAAATTATCTTATAAGGCATTACATCTTGTGGCACTATGTAGAAACACACATCAAAACAATATCCATCTATTTCTATGTTTACATTAAACTTTCCTAGCGAGCACACGCTCGTTGCACCGATTCCCGACAATGTTATTCTTACCTTTTCGTGAGATGTAACATCTAACTCAAAAAACAGATTTGAAGAAATTAAATTTAAGTCACTACCAGAATCTACAAGGCTATCTACCTCTAATCCACAAATCTTAATGTTCTTAACCGACTTATTACACGATATTATGTCGTTGTATACATTTAACACTGTTTGACACTTATGGCACTGACACTGACAGGAGGTTGACGTTGGCATCGACGTTGACTGAAGTTTGCTCTCCGTACCTGTCACTCGTTCGCACCGTTCTCGTTCATCTTCATCATGGCCGCGTTGACGTCCTTGATCCGCAGCGCCCTCTGGTGGCAAGATTTTCGTACACATCGATTTTCGAGATCTTTCGCCACCGCCATCTTTATGCTTTTCATGCGGATTCAAATTTGAAGCTGCCGCCTTGCACTCCGTTCCGATGTGACCGAAAGAGTTGCATTTGAAGCATTTCACGCCCTTTGTGCATGTACTTGCGACATGACCGAGTTCACCACATTTGAAACAACGATGAGTCGGTTTCTCATTTTTCTCCGGATGATTTTTTGTTTTCAGCTCCTTGTCATCGTGCCGCTTTTTGCTCTTGCTTTTCATGATCTCATAAATTGTAATTTTCTCTTTTAGCGCCGAGTAAGTTGTCGCACCGTACAAAATTGCCTTGTTCGTTTCGAAATCTTGTATTCCGTCGATAATGTATTGAATGGATACGTAGTCAGGAAACTTAGCACGTTTACCTAACTCTTTCATTGTAAGCATGTATTCGTAATAGGTCTCAGTACCTTTTTTTTTACGGGACGCCATTAGCTCATGCATCTCCTTGCTGTTGATGGCATCCGGAAACTCCTTCACCAGAGCGCATCGTAGCTCTTCGTAGGTTTTAAAGGCTTTCTCCGACTTTAGCCACAACTCAGCAGTCCCGGTCAGAGATCTTCGCGCCAAAATGAGCTTCTGTTGTGCCGACCAACCGAATATTTCGGCATTGTCTTCTACGTCTTGCGCCCATTTTGTCGAAGAATAAGTTCTGTCGGTTCCATTGAATTTCGGTATAATATCGGCAAAACCGAACGCCTGGACCAGATTCTTGTCGTCGGACATCGTATTTTTCTGCTTTGCACTGCTACTTCGTAACAAAATCGTGACTTCGTAACCGTCGTCGCCGCCGCGTGGGTCGCCGGTTCACCTTACCGCGCCGCACGTGCCGGATAAAACTTCTTTTTCGTCGTTTTTTCTGGGATCCCGGACGAGCCCCCAAATTTGTAGTAATGGGATTGCCAGAAAAAACACTTTCTTCGTATAAATTTTTATTTCGCCTTTTTTAACAACTCTTAACAATCTTAACTTCCTAACTCCTTCTGCCAAAATCGCCATCTTACTTTTTTCACTTTCATTCATTCATTCTATTACTCTTTTCTTTCACTCTTTCACTCAATCTATCATTCGTCTAGAAATCTATTTTTATTACCGTTCAGAAACCTAAGACTTAAACATAATTTTATTCATCCTACATAAATATCCTGGGACATTTTACACAGCACCATCTAGTCCCAAACTAAGCAGAGCTTGTACTATGGATACTAGACAATGAATATAATACTTATATACATTTTTTTTTGTAAATACATACTTATAATACATAGGAAACACCCAGACAAACACAAATACTTCATCACATACATATTTGTGTCTTGTGGGAATCGAACCCACGACCTCGTGATCAGCAATCCGGTACTCGAACCACTAGACCATAGACGTCGTCTAGTCTTATTTCAATGATCATTTATTTATATATCCATTTTTTTTCAGCCCCCGGATAGTCAATTCCTGAGCGAAAACATCACCGTTAATCTTAAAAACAACAAGATCACCAATGTAGTGTTAAGCCCGGCGTATCAATCACCGGACAGGACAAACACAGCTAAAGGCTCAATCCTCCTCGACTATAACCCTCTGGATTGCGACTGTGTTATTTATAACCTCGCAACACGATTGAGAGGCGCAAGACCACTTACTATTGAACCTAAATTCATAGTTGGTAACGCTCGTTGTGCATCACCGCCTATTTTAAAAGGCCGTTTATTTAAAAACGTGTCTCTAAACGACCTAAACTGCGATCTACCGTCAGAGTCATGTGATACTCTGTGTCGTCATTGTGAGTTGAGACCGGCGAATGACGAATTATACCTTAATTGTATATCTGTTCCATCAATAATACCTATTCCGGCTACTTTAGGTGCCAAATCCTTATCTATGGCACTAGAAAATGCCCCAACATGTATAGACAACTTGAGTCTTCAGTTACTAAATCTATCTCACATTGGTTTGACACGAATACCTTTTAGCCCATCAGATAAAGTTAAATCTATAGATTTATCTTACAATAATCTAACAAATATTCCTTTAGACTTTCTCGAAGCGAATACAACTTTATATTTATCAAATAATCCTTTTGAATGTACCTGCTGGAATGCTGATGAAATTTCTGCGTTAAAACAAAGTTATCTTGTTGCCGATTTAAATCATGTTACATGTTATAACGGTGTTAAAATGAACGAAATTAATGTTCAGGATTTATGCAGCACTTGGAGAGCTGCTTCTGTTGCTAGCGGAGTCTTTATAGTACTAATACTAATTGTTGCGATAACTGTCATCACAGTTTATAGATATTCCCACGAGATCCTAGTCTATATTACCTCAAATGGCTTATTCCCCTGTTTCTTCATCGAAGACCCCACCGACGCTGGTAAAGAATATGACATTTTCGTGTCCTACGCACACAAAGATATCAAATACCTCCAAGAGTTACTCCCAAAGTTAGAGAAAGACTTTGGTCAGAAAACATGTGTTCACTACCGCGATTGGTCGGTCGGTGACTTGATTCCGGACCAAATCAACAAATCCGTGGAGAATTCTCGAAGAACTGTCATATTGTTATCGGCGAACTTTCTAGACTCTTCGTTTGCTAACATGGAATTCCGTACCGCCCACAATTTCGCTTTAAAAGAGGGTAGAACTAGAGTTATTTTGATTCTTCTCGAAGATGTTACTAAGCACGACAAATTGACGGAAGAGTTGAAAGCTTATATTAAAACTAATACCTATATTACATGGGATGACCCTAACTTTTGGCATAGGTTGCAACGTGCGTTGCCAATGCGTAATAATAAGAAATTCGTGTGGCCTGAAGTGTTCAAGCAGGCTGGAGCTAAAACAGTGAAGTCCGGCCTAGACGTACATTTGAACATTGACGGCAAATTGGTCAATGTGGCGAATAAGGAAATCGTTTGAAGTCATCTAATGACCCTAAATTTTTGACCTGAAAATTGTGGCTGACGTGATTTTCTTCCTTCGAATGAGCCAAAAAATGGGAAGAAATAACTACCAGGGTCCTAAAATGGGCATTTCTGATAAATCATTGACGCACTGCTATACATTACCAGTATAACCTGACCAGTCCTTGTACGAGAAGACTTTACAATGCAAGATCAGCCCATATTGGTTATCTATAGCACGATGTGGCTCCATGTACGCCATGTATCTAAATTGACCATTTTAGCGCCGCGAGTTTAGTGAGCAATAGTCGTTATCGAATCTGTCAAATTGTTCAATACTTCAAGAATACTTTTAGAATCAGAGTTATTGTTATTTCATGATACTCCATATTTTTTTTGTAGTTAAGCCACTCCGGCTCTTAATGTCTAAACTGAAGTATACATGAAATTAATTAACCTATCTGTATATTAAAAAAGAGAAATAATTGTAAAAGAGAAATTGAAAGTCGCGACGTATAAGGAGGTCCAGGAGTTGGATCTCAACAGAGAACAGTGGAAGACGCTGCATCGACAAGAGCGTAGCTCTTAAATAAAAGAAGAATCTGTAGATTGTTTTCCCTACTGGAGATTAGTGGACATTACTTATATGGAGCGCATGTCAAATTTCGATCTCAGGGGGGGCTAGACGAGGTGCATTTTGACATTCGAATCGACAAACAAAATGTATGGAAATGACACAAGCTTTCGACAATGTCATTTCCATACATTTTGTTTGTCGATTCGAATGTCAGAATGCACCTTGTCTAGCCCCCCCCCCCCCCCCCCCCAGATAGGTTATTAATTTCGGCCGTAAATAACTATGCTTCTAACGATTTGAAAGTTAAGCAGCACTTAGCAAGCAAGGTTTTGTAAATTTACAGTTGTCGCCCAACTTATTGTCCGGCTTGAAGTTGACACAAACTTCATTCAACCCAGCCGTAAAAATCGGAAAAAATAAAATATTACATTTTATTAAATAAAAACCAAATTTCAAGTCGTATACTTGATTTAAATAATTTTAATCCAATAATATTCTCTCTCCGATTTTTGTGGCCGGGTTAAAGTTAGCTCGTGCCAACTTCAAGCCGGACAATAAGTTTGGCGAGAACATATACATATACATTTTAAGTAAGTTTAGTAAGTGCATTTAAGTACACGATTATATTTTAAAAGGTATCTCAATTATATTACTTGATCTTGATGGGCATCGAACTCATCTTGCTACCAAGAGCCTATTTAGCAGCTATTTATTAGGAGGGCGGTTGTATAGATCATTCTGAACCACACTTATCGGCTGTCTACATTGTCAAACCGTGAATCAAATTGGCAACTCGACAGCGTTGAAACTAAATGTAAGCGCATACATACACTCACGCAGTTTTCCCACAGGGGTAGGTAGAAACTACATAAGCCAATTGCTACGATTCTTCCATACAGCTCGCGCCAAACTTATTGTCCGGGTTGAAGTTGGCACGAGCTAACTTTAACCCGCATTAGGCTAGCGTGGTGGACTATAGCCTAATCCCTCTCATACTGAGAGGAAACCCGTGCCCAGCAGTGGGACAGTATATAGGGTTTTTTTTTTTTAACTTTAACCCGGCCATAAAAATCGGAGAAAGAAAAATATTGGACTAAAATGGTTTCAAACGACAGCCTACGACTTGAGCTTTAGTTTTTATTTATTACAATGCAATATTTTTCTTTCTCCAATTTTTACGGCCGGGTTCAAGTTAGCTCGTGCCAATTTCAACCCGGACAATAAGTTTGGCGAGAACTGTAGTTATTTAGCTTCCTCCACGTTCATAATGTTGTCATACACGCGCCGGTTGTACTACGCACCTAATCTTTTTGAAGGATTTCACTAAGTAATCGCTAATCGTGTGGGTCTTTAATCTCACAACCGCCCTAAAAACCAAAGGTGGCTAACACTGAATCTCTTATTTTTTTAAACAAATGAGCCATTATTAGAGTATAAGTCTACTGTATAATAATCTCGAAATATACTATACATACTTGCCGGTAAATAATTTGAACTAAAATGGCGGATGCGCGATGCGCGTAGTAGTTTTTAGTACATTTTGCGTGCAAATGCAATGCACTGCGCAAACTTTCCCCCCTCTTTTACTGGTTTCTATCGAATGACTTTCGATAGGTTTTTTACGCATCGAAACGCTGTAATCTCATAGCAAATTTTAGTTCCTTACGTAACCGCTAGAGGCGCTGCGAGAGATTTCCGTATAAATATTTTACGTCGCCGCTAGCGAGTCTAGTGACAAAAACTCATGGTCGAGGCACTGACATTAGAATAAAACTACTTTTTACGGATTTTATCGCGTTATTATAATTTAGATCCCGAAGTTTTGGACCCTTTACAGCGTCTATGGTCACGAGCAAACTAAGTTATAATAATACCAGCTTCACGCCAGCGACTTCGCCCGCGTGGTCTTGATAACTTTTTCCCCCCATTTTGCAAAATTTTTCATTGCTGCTCTGTTCCCATTAGTCGTAGCGTGATGGTATATAGCCTATAACCTTCCCCGATAAATGGGCTATCTAACAATGAAAGATTTTTTCAAATCGGTTTAGTAGTTTCGGAGCCTATTCAATACAAACAAACAATCCAATCTTTCTGCTTTATAATATAATAAATATAGTAATAAATATCCTGGGACATTTTACACAGCACCATCTAACCCCAAACCAAGCAGAGCTTGTACTATGGGTACTAGACAATGGATATAATACTTATATACTTTTTTTTGTAAATACATACTTATAATACATAAGAAACACCCAGACAAACACTTATGTTCATCACATAAATATTTGTGTCCTGTGGGAATTGAACCCACGACCTCGTGATCAGCAGTCCGGTACTCGAACCACTAAACCACAGACGTCGTCTGAATATTAGTATAGAGTATAGATAACCCGATAAAATCAGCAAAAAGTAGTTTTATTACAATTTCTCCCTCTTGCGTTAGTTTTAGTTCAACTTATGTGCCGGTATTGTACTAGTTTTAATAATAAATATTATGTATATGAGCCATATCACAAGAGACAGGCTATTTCAAAACTGGGGCAGCTAAATTGGCCACTTTTGATGATTAATACTTATACAGCCGATATTAATAACGTACAGTTCGCGCCAAACTTATTGTCCGGGATGAAGTTCGCGCTAGCTAACTTTAACCCGACCGTAAAAATCGGAGAAAGAAAAATATTAGATTGTAATAAATAAAAACGAAAGCTCAAGGCGTAATCTGTCGTTATAAATTATTTTAATCCAATATACCTATATATAATATTTTTTTATATATTTCTAACACACAGAAACTCTAACTAATGGACGTTGTGTATTGTTATAATTGGACTTCAGATTTAAGTATTGTATTATTTTGTTACATTATTAAGTTTGTATGTATTAGTCTGTAGTCTGTTACTTTACCTTATGAATAAAATAAAAATAAAATAATATTTTTCTGTCTCCAATTTTTACGGTCGGGTTAAAGTTAGCTAGCGCGAACTTCAACCCGGACAATAAGTTTGGCGCGAACTGTATCTGTAATTGTTTTCTCTATTGGACATAGAAATTTGACATTACTTCTATGGAGCTTATGTCAAATTTAGATCTCCAGTAGGGAAAACATTCTACGTTTTTAATTTCGGCCGATAATTGAATGGTTCGGGTTGTATCCTGTTTCCAAAATAAATAAATACCTAATCTTGTTAACGTTCGGCGGAACACTGTCTCTTATATTTTTATTAGAAATAAAACTGAATATTTTTAAGTTTTTACAATTATTTTGTAAAATGACTAGGATGTTTTTTTTTGTATAATTATGACGTGTTTTTTTATTCTCTGGCAACACTTGACCGATATTGTAATAAATAAAAACTAAGATATTGTATCGTAATAAAAATACACGGATTTTCTTTTTTTTTAATAATGTAATAAAATTAAATTTACATAAAACCTGTTTTTATGCCAATGAATTAAATATACTATACATACTGCCTAAGGTGCCTTATTTTGACTGTATGGTGCTTAACATTAAAGTCAGCGTAGTTAACAGATAAACGTTCTTAATAATATTCATATAAAGTTAAAAATTCATCAGGCTTGCGCTTGACCACACCTCGCCTGATGTTAAGCAACGATGTGGTCTACGATGAAGCGCGCTTGCCTAGAAGAAACTAATGATGTTGATAATCGATTATGTTCATAATCGATTGCGGGTCTAAAACGTAAATCGATTAATAATCGATTATCTAAATATATTTGTAACACTGATATGATGACTGATACTGATGAGATGAGACCCATTTTTTCGATTATTTTGTATGAACGATTACATTATTCAGCTATCGATTATAGTCGATCGATTAATTGATTATTGATAATCGATTATCAACATCATCTTGAAGTGCAGACGCAGCCTAATCGGGTTGTAATATTCAACTCTAATTTGGATAATCATAAAGATGATTTTTATTTGTTAGAAAACACTCGTGATATATGTCACCTATGCGCTGACATTTACTTTTTTATTGAGTATCTGTACATGTTACTGATTAGTTTAAGTTTTAAGCTGTAAATAATGTATGTTTGTTTAAATAAAATATTTCTATAAAAATATTATTTTTTTATTTCAATTTCACTTTTTTTTATATGTTATCTTCGTTGATATGGATATTATCTATGTTAATACCACACAAGTAATAACTAAGTAATTATGGTGAACTAGCTATCTGCCAGCGACTTCACCCGCCTGGTCCGGGTATTTCTTATATCTTACATCCCTTTTTCGCATTAAAAGGTAACATTATGTCCTTTCTCAGGCTCTAGACTATCTGTGTACCACATTGAAATCGGTTCAGTAGTTTTCGCGTGCAAGCACGACAGATGAACAGAGTTACTTTCGCATTTATATTAAATAAGTAAGGATTTATTTATACTTATACTCTTTATTGTACACCAAAAAAATTACAAGAACAGGATAACATTAATTACAAAACATACAAAGGGCGGCCTTATCGCGACCAGCGATCTGTTCCAGGCAACCTTAATTTTAGTAAGGATACGGTTATCGGTTTCTGCGTTCAATAAAAGAGGCTTATATCCAGCAGTGGACGAATACGGGCTGTTGATGGTGATGAATGGTTGTCGTTAATGTCGACGACAGCTGGTATCATTTGGCCTTCCGCCAGCCCTGAATGTCTGTGGATCAGGTCTCGCGGCTCAGGGTGGGGTACCCTCCGTCGGTCTTGGCTTGGTCGCCCGGAGTGCGGGGAAGACAACCTCGATACAAAATTACTCCTAACCTCAAGTTCCGGCGCCTGGCGAGGGGATGCGTGGCCGAGGGGATTGCCTCGTTCGTGAGGGCACCAACCTCAGCGGACCGGCCGAACCGCTGTTGACATAAGCTTACCCGGGTACAGGGGGCACTGCTCGGGCGGACCACATATATCCCCCATACTCGTGGGAACTTTATGGATTGCTCAAATTTAAAAAACCCAAAAGATGTTAGAGGAGGAAGAGGAATGGAGGAGGACGCTGTATCTGACACAGGATCAGTGTCAAGTGACGTGATGGTGGTCGAGTGTAGCGTGCCTGCGCTCTCACCATCCCAGTTTTGGAGGGAGGGGCGCAAACGCCTGCACTCAGGAGATGCGACGAGTCGCTCGGCCTCTGAGTCGGGTGACGAGGCGTCGCCAGCCCGGATGGGGAGAAGCCGTCCTCCCACCACCGGGGGAGTACGTGGGGCTGGCTAAAGCTAAAGCAGAGCTTGTGGCCGCCAAGTGCGAAGAGTTTCGGCTCCGTGCGGAGGAGGACGTGTTAGACTTGGTCGCTGCGGCCAAGTCCAAGCCTGGTGCTATCCCTGGCTCTGATGGGGAAGCTTGCACTGCAGCCGCTCTCTATGAGCAGGTGGCAGCGGGACTTAAGGTGGTCCACCATGTGGCCCACAAATCCAAAAACTTAAAGGGCACCTTTACACGGAGCCTAAAGGAGGCGATGGCCCTCATAGAAGGTGCGGCAGACGAACTCCGACAGCTCTCGGCGTCGAAAGAAAATACTCACCTGCAGAATGAGCTTAATAAGCTGCATCATCATCATCATATTATGCTGCGAAGGCTATCGCGCCACAGACGAACACGACGACGGCAAAAGGCGGCCAGAAACAGGAATCTGCGGCTAAGAAACCGAGTACAGGTCAGAAACTCCCGGCTCCAGCCCAGGCTGAAGAAACTTCGATGGAGACATCGGAGCCTCCTAGCGAGCCTCCCCCCGGCCAGCCCCTCAAAGGCTCCCAAACCCAGGGGGAATGGGAAGGGCAAAGGGAAAAAGACGTGCACAAACAACGTGCCCGCGCCTGCTCAAGGTGCCTTGACAGCTGCCGCTTACAAGGAGCACGAGTCGCAGATTCTCATTAACAAGAAGAAGAAGAAGCGGGGAGGGAAAAAGGCCAACAAACTGCGAGCCCAACGCTCTACTGCCGTGGCAGCCAGGCGTGGACAAAAGAGGCGTCTCGTATCCTCCCAGAGCGTGGACCTCGCGGCCTCGGGATTCCCTTCTGCGATTTAAGCGGGCCGTTACAGGCGCCCGCATTCTGGAAACCCCCGGAGCGACGAGTGACGGGAGAAAAAATTCAACTTCTACGGGAAAGAAGTCGCGGGCAAAGGTTAGTAATAAATATTTTTGGTCATTTTACACAACACCTAGTCCCAAACTAAGCAGAGCTTGTACATACTATGGCCATGGGTACTAGACAATGGATATATTATATTACTTATAATAGGGAATATGCGTCTGACTTAAAAAAAGGTCAAATATTTATTTTTAGAACTTTATCGTTTTAGAATTATATCTATGTAGATATTTTTTTTACATTATTTCTTTTTTGATGAGAAAATAATTATTAAAAAGTCCAAAAAACTGTTGGAAATTCAAATCACTTGAAACGCAACACTATCGGTCAAATGGAATATGACGTCAAAGTCTACTAAAACAGTGTCTGTTGTACGTGGTTGTTTGGTTGAGAGAACGTAGACTTTGACGTCACGGCAAGCGCGCCAAAATCGCGGGTGTTTAAAATGCCAATATCTGAATGAAATGAATTTATTTTTGTTACTTAATTTTAGTTTTAAGGCGCTGGAATTTTTACGGCTACATAACGATATAAAGTATCGTTTAAAAATATAAAAAAAAATGCGCATATTCCCTATACTTATGACTTTTAGAAGAAAATATGGTTTTTACCTCTACTAGTACCTCGAAAGGAACGTCCTAACTATATACTAAAATTATACTCGTAGCTAATGTTTTTATTTATTTACTTAACTAGATACAATTTTACTGTTTGACAGTGAATACGCACAATAAAACAATCTATAAAAACATCAATTTTCTTTTATTTACACTAGTAATAGATTGTGGCAATACCGCTCGAATTGCAGAATTGGCCCGCTCTGCCGCCTCACGTAAATACGACGCGGTTTAAGCGAGCGCCTCAGTGTGCGGTCGCGCGCGGCTGCGTGCGGTCGTCGGTGTGATGTATGCTTCTCTTCCAGCTGTGGTACTGCCACAAGATCGATTCCCAGGTCGAGCTGTGTTATTGGGTATTGCTATGAAATTATTAGTGAGTAGCAACTCGGGAGTTTGAATTTGTGCCCAGCCCTTTGGGAATTACAGGCGTGATGGTATTTATTTTAACTTTCCCAAAACTGTTTTTTTCTTCTATCCCGATTTAAAAACAATACCGATATTCGGAGGATAGGATAGACTGGTTGTCAGGTTTTTTGGGCTTCTGACTATCACTAACGATTGTCATAGGTGTTTGTATGACAACCGAGGCTTTACGTGCTCTCCGAGGCACGGAGGGGTGTCGATGTGTTAAGAATGGTCACCACGGCTTGACCTCGGCAAGCGTAGCATAACCTTGAAGATCGATTGATCAGCGTTGCTATAACTTAGCCACGAGCCCCTCATAAAATGGGTTGAACCCAATTCGTAGGCCAAACGCCATAAGAATTAATAAATCCCTAGACTGACATTATCAATCAGGACATTTCCAAAAATACAAGTCAATATTTTAAATTTTTTTTAGTACTAGATCTTTTAGACACAATTGCCTTATCGTAACTCGCCGCACCCTACCAAACTCGTGTAACGAAACCATAGCGCGATTCAGCCGGAGGGCACAACGCCATCTATCGAGCCGAGGTGTAAACTTTCTACGTACTTTAGCATATAAAGTATCGTTATTTTTGTATTTTTTGTTGAATTTTATAGTGTTTATTAATTCACATTGAAATTATTTTTATAAGCATAAATTTGGTAACAGCGGGTCTCTTACAGGTATAGGATATTTCCAGCACATTGTTCATATTGTAAATACAAGAAGACAGAGTAACAGGTACATAACAGATCCACACAATACACAAATTAATAGCTTATTACTTATAATTTAATTTATTTCATTTATATATAGTTATTTTATTTTACTTATATTTAGGAATAGATTTTTAATTTAGTACTTAGATACATTGTAATATATGTATAATTTTAGTGAATATATATGTATAGTTTTAGTGAATATCAGAAATATATATTATAATTTTACATTATAAAGTTAAAATCTTTTTATATAGTTGTCCCTATAAATACGAATGGATGTTATTTAGGCTTTCACGCAAAAACTACTGAACGGATCTGGATGATATTTGGCACTGATATAGATTATAGTCTGGAAAACCACATAGGCTAGTTATCCCGGTAAAATGTATGGTTCCCTTCGTATAGATTTGTTTCAAGAAGATGAATATAGATCAATATAAAATCATTTATAAAAAAACTTTCCGCAAGCGGCTTCGCGAATATCCCAGGCCGCCGGCGCCTCTTCCAGAACCCTAGGCGGCGACGCGTAGTGTTCCAAGCTCGCCCCTCTCAGACGTGGGGCGAGTGTCAGCGCACCCCCTACACCAGACGACACGGGAAATCACTAGTCGGGGGCCGCAGACGAATACGTTGTTACCGATGCAAGTGCGAGTGGGAACACCGGGGTTGGTTTTAGTCAGCAAGAGTCTAACAGATGGGGCGGGGCACATCCATGAGGATTTCCAACCTTGAACCAAAAAAAAGATAATAAAATAGCGAAGAAAAAATTCAATCACACAGTTCGAACCTGTGTCTCGGAGCCAACTAAGCTATAGAGACCAGTGTAATATCGAATATATTATTATCTTACACATTCTTTACGTCTTGGGGGACCGTAAAATAAAAATGTTTCATCACGAGACGCCAAGAAAAGGATGTACTCATATGCTGCGATAAAAATGTTTCATCACGAGACGCCAAGAAAAGGATTCACTCATATGCTGCGATAAAAATGTTTCATCACGAGACGCCAAGAAAAGGATGTATGTACTTACCTATATGCTGCGATAAAAATGTTTCATCACGAGACGCCAAGAAAAGGTTGTGCTCATATGCTGCGATAAAAATGTTTCATCACGAGCCGCCAAGAAAAGGATGTACTAATATGCTAGGATAAAAATGTTTCATCACGAGACGCCAAGAAAAGGATGTACTCATATGCTAGGATAAAAATGTTTCATCACGAGACGCCGAGAAAAGGATGTACTCATATGCTAGGATAAAAATGTCTCATCACGAGACGCCAAGAAAAGGATGTACTCATATGCTGCGATAAAAATGTTTCATCACGAGACGCCAAGAAAAGGATGTACTCATATGCTAGGATAAAAATGTCTCATCACGAGACGCCAAGAAAAGGATGTACTCATATGCTAGGATAAAAATGTCTCATCACGAGA
This sequence comes from Acronicta psi, assembly GCA_946251955.1. NCBI lineage: Eukaryota > Metazoa > Arthropoda > Insecta > Lepidoptera > Noctuidae > Acronicta > Acronicta psi. The sequence continues at coordinate 346,494 of OX276498.1, forward strand.
CGCCAAGAAAAGGATGTACTCATATGCTGCGATAAAAATGTTTCATCACGAGGCGCCAAGAAAAGGATGTACTAATATGCTAGGATCAAAATGTCTCATCACGAGACGCCAAGAAAAGGATGTACTCATATGCTGCGATAAAAATGTTTCATCACGAGGCGCCAAGAAAAGGATGTACTAATATGCTAGGATCAAAATGTCTCATCACGAGACGCCAAGAAAAGGATGTACTCATATGCTGCGATAAAAATGTTTCATCACGAGACGCCAAAAAAAGGATGTACTATGTGTACAAATCTACGGACCCCTCGCCCCTTGGCTGAGAGCAGAAGGAGGAGGCAAAACTGCTTTTCTTCTTTACGTCGCATTGACAGAAAAAGGAAGAGAAATAAATTTAAATGAAAACATATTTTTTTAACGCTGTTTACGACGTTCGTATTTCCGAACGTCGTAAGCACCTTCGATGAATTATTGGCAATTGTGAGCCCTGGAATAACTCTTCAAGAGACATGAGATTTGCGATACGATACAGTGCAGAGATAAACAGTGACACTGAGGTAAGTGTTAAGAATGTATTATGTCGCAGGGAAATGACGAAATCCGGCGGAAAGACTGCCCTAGGTACAGTTATCAGAGATACCGACATGAAGCAACAATAGAATCGTACGCAAAACTTGTCGAGACGATATACGGAAATCTGAAAAGGTTCAACGGCACATAGCCAAAACGTGAAACAAGCAATAATGCAATGACAGAAACCAGACCTTGCGACAATATTTTTTGATTTTCAGGAGCACAACAAACATTCTGCAGATGTAACAAATAGAATTGAGAACTCTGTCAAAAGGATTGAAGAGGTTTTAGCGGCTACATCAACTATGCCAGCAAACCAAATGTGATATTTTTCGTGTCCAAGAAACACACCGTAACACTGATCACCTAAGGCCTCAGATCCCTGGTATGACGCTCGTATAGCATGGGGGACCTCTAGTCCCCCATGCTCAGTATGGCAGGACCATTTTTGTAAAACCCAATGTTACCATAGTATCAGCAACTTGGCCTGAACTATCCATGCACCTGCACATTCGAGGACTTGATTAACGCAACGGATGCCGCAATTAATGTGGCTTCCTACTGGGCTCAAACTCTATAATACTTTTATCTATTAACACGAAATTGATGCGACAAAATGATTTACCATTGAGACGAAAAGAAGATCTCAGAGGCAGTCAAGGCAGGAAGAAGGGAAGTACGACCACACGGGGTTATCAGTCTTCCAGAACCCTCTATATCTTTGTGCTCTTATAAACCTCCTGATAACCTACCACAGACCAGCACCCTACCAAATTCATATACCTATCAGGTAGACCATCTGATTTATATGGTTCAAACCTCGAAATAATTCGTTTATCAGCCCGTTTGCAGGGTGTAGAGAAAAAAAAAACATCGTCCACCGTTATCGATAATAATCGTATTAACTTCATGCGCAGCAGTTTCAACGCACACATTAACATGACAAACACATAAACAATTGGTTTTCAGTCTAATTTTTTTACTGACATTGCCAATCTATGGAGTATATTATATACTAGCTTCCCGCAAGCGGCTTCGCTCGCGTGGTCTTATAATTTTTTCCCCCGTTTTTGCAACATTTTTCATTACTACTCCGCTCCTATTAGTTGTAGCGTGATGACATATAGCCTATAAGCCTTCCCCGATAAATGGGCTATCTAACATGGTAAGAATTTTTCAAATCGGTCCAGTACTTTTTGTGTTTATTCGTTACATACAAAAATACAAATCTTTCCTCTTTATAATATTAGTGTAGATAATTGTTACATATAGAGTTGTTTGTGTAGCTCGCGAGCTAACGACAAAAAAGAGATAATTATATCAGTACCAACGAGCTAAACTCTCTTTAGCTTTTATGATTTCCAATTATATCTCTATGTAGGTATTTAAAGATATTATGGTTTTAATTTGAGTTACTGAACTAAAAGTGATTGACACGATAGTAGACGGATGACGTAGCTCACTAGCTCTTGTAGCTCAAATGAGCTGGATATTACACACGACGTAAAAAAGAAAAAGATTAGTAAGTGATGCGACACGAGTTCATTTTTATTCGAGTGACGTCACTACGGAAAAAAACGTACTCCAATGAAAAAAAAAATATTGTATCGAGTTGTCAATTTGTTACTTGGTTTAATTATTTGCAATAAAACTTATGACTGTCTAATTAATTCTGTACCTCCAGTGAAAAGTGATATAACTGTACTTGTAGCACTTTTAATATTTTAACACAAAATAATTCAGCAAAAAATACTCCATTTTTTGGTCTAATTCCCACCTCTCTAAGGCTCAAATTGAGCGAGCAAATTTTGGTGTCATGTGCTATAACTAAGCATTTTTTAAATTTTTCAATGTGTAATAGAATACATTCTAATTCATATCAAAGTGAACCGAACAAAAATTTTAACTTCGCACGTGTATATTAATACGAATATAAGTAACTCCTATTACGCGATCTAAATATTAAGACGCGAATTAGTACATACTGATATTATTACACTCGTATCATTTTACTTTCCACCAGTGTCTCTAGGCATGTTTGTGAAAACCGGTACAAATATAATGAAATTATAAAAAACTAAATTATTTTAAAGAAAAAGTTGTGTATAATGATACAACTCTTTTTATATCAATTTACACTACATTTTCAAACCTATTTTGATGTTCTTACTGTCTTGGAATAAGTTTTTAATAATATAAATTGAGTTAAATCAAATAGAGACAAAAATAATTCAATAATACTTACTATGATAAAAGTGTATTGTGATACAAATGTTCTCGGCGGCGCAACTGCCAATGAATCGCGCTCGCCGCTCGCGCCCCACTTCTCCGCAAAGAGTGAGATGCATATATTATCATTGGAGGAAACTAGAACGAGTGAGTGACGATGGTAGTGAAGCGACAGCCTTCCAGTGGATGTGTCGTGTTTTTTGTAGCAGAGCGATGCGTAAGGTACTTACGCATAGGCGTACTTATATCATTTTACACAAATTGCATTGCAGAATTATTATTGTGATTATTGTAAAATATAGTAGGTTTAATGAAAGTGTTTCGAAGTTATCTAGGTATAAATACATATAATGCATTATCAAAATTACAATAATTAAGGACCTGTAATTTGTAACTTTATTAACAAACTGAATGGCTTTTAATTCGAATTAAATCAATAAAATTACGATGATAATACTATGACGACTGTAGATACAGTACAGGTACCTGCAGGAACATTATTATTTTAACATTCTTGCAGTAGGTAGTAAAATTCCTGCATTATTTAGCATACCTACAGTCGTCAGGAAGGAAGTGTGATCTTGATAGTGCATCATATATTTATATATAATTGTATTCGTATTATATACCTATGCTATACGCACACATTAGTTAAGTATACAAATATATTTTATTTGTTTGTTGTAGAATTATATTGTTGCAGTGTTCTCAAAATCTAAATTTATTGTATTGTAGTGTATTCTATTATTTTTATGTTTCAATGTAGAATTATATTTTAGTAGTGTTATCTAAACAAAATAAAGGTTTATTATGTTCGAGTACTATAGAAATTAAAAAAAGTTGATTTTATTGTTACGCATTTTATTTCATTTCGTATTTGAGTAAAAATAACCCGTTTAGTGGTGTAGTAATAATATTGAAATTAAAAAAAGTTGATTATATTGTTACGCATTTTATTTCATTTCGTATTTGAGTAAAAATAACCCATTTAGTGGTGTAGTAATAATATTGAAATTAAAAAAAGTTGATTTTATTGTTACGCATTTTATTTCATTTCGTATTTGAGTAAAAATAACCCGTTTAGTGGTGTAGTAATAATATTGAAATTCCTAGCACCCATTCTCTTCAACATTTATACTAATGACCAGCCTACCATTGATCACTGTGAGAGATTCCTGTATGCTGATGACCTTGCCCTGGCTACTCAAACAGATAAATTTGAGGACGCCGAAAGAATCTTAGAGGCAGGCTTAGAAGATCTCGGAAAGTACTACGCTAATAATGCTCTTAGACCAAACCCCACGAAAACACAGTCCTGCGCTTTCCATCTCCGCAACAATTCAGCTAGGCGTACTTTGAACATCAACTGGCAAGGAGTCACTATCGATCACTGTAGTCACCCTACTTACCTGGGAGTCACTCTGGACAGAACACTAACATTCAAAAACCATTGTCAGAAAACCAAGCAAAAAGTAGGGTCCCGTAACAATCTTCTCAGGCGCTTAACATCAACTACCTGGGGTGCCTCACCTCAGGTACTCCGGACTTCTGGCTTAGCACTTTGTTTTTCGGCGGGCGAATACGCGTGTCCAGTGTGGCATCGCTCGGTACACGCCAAGGAAGTAGATATTGCACTCAATGAAACATGTCGCACAATTACAGGCTGCCTTAAACCGACCCCAATTATCTCTCTCTATCCCACGGCTGGCATAGCACCCCCACAGGTCCGACGAGAAGTGGCATGCGCAGTGGAGAAAAATAAACAGAAATCGGACCCTAGACACCCACTGTTTGGCGCCCAACTACCAAAACAAAGACTTAAAAGTCGGCACAGTTTCCTAAAATCGGCAGAGGCCTTATCGGGTTGTCCGACCGAGGCCCGCCGCAAACTGTGGTTGGAGATATCCCCCCCACCGACTAATTACCTACCACCAAGCGAGCACCTCCCCCCAGGATGTGATCTTCCTTGGCACATTTGGAAGTCACTAAACCGACTCCGAACCCAAGTGGGGAGGTGTAATTCAAACCTGGTGAAGTGGGGATATCTCGATAAAACGGCAGCAGGGTGTGGTTGTGGAACTGTGCCGCAAACAATGGTGCACCTCCTATCCTGTCCTTTGTGCCCCACAACCTGCAATCTAAGCGACCTCTGCGCTGCCACTGACGGTGCTGTGGAGGTGGCGAAGTTTTGGGCGCACCAGATTTAATTTGAAAAATAAAATCGTACCATCGACACGAAGAAGATTGAAATTAAAAAAAGTTGATTTTATTGTTACGCATTTTATTTCTTTTCGTATTTGAGTAAAACTAGGGAAAATAGAGCACGAAGATAAAGTGAAAGAAACAGATCAGAAGGAAAATGAGGTAAACTTACTACAGGGAGAACACCATGATGGCGAGAAGAAGGAAGAACTAATTAATGTTATAGAGGAAGAGGATAATAATAATCAGAAAATAGAAGAAATAATAGTCACTATAGAGGAAGAGATGCGAGAAGATGATCAAGTTGAACCGCAGATGGAAGAAATTATAACTGTGATCCAAGAAACTGATAATACTGAGAAATTAAGCATGATTAAGGAAGAGGACAAAAATGAACAGAAGATAGAAAAAAAATAGCGTAATAGAAAACGAGGACCAAGATAAAAATACTGTACAAGAAAATTTAAGTTAAGTTAAAGTTAAATTTAAGTTAAGTACAGCGTCCGAAACTGAAATGTCACCGGGAATTTTAGACTTTAGTTCTGGCAGTAGTGATAACTATATACCCAATACAAGTGAATCAGATGAAAGTGAAATTCGCACACCTAGAAACTCAAAGAAAAAATGCACCAGATTGAATGTCATTGTTCCTGAAAGTTCTGATACGGATAATACTGAAATAGAACCAGAACCCGGATGACACACACACTTAATAACTTTAGAGGTATCTGCATTTAAACTTTAAGGTTGAAATTGTATTAGTAAACACTTAAATATTTTTTAAATGTACCGAAATTAGCAGCTATTTGTATCATTATTCACATTTCTTCATAAATTTAATACTAGTGTATAACAATCTAAATTAATTTGGACTTAATAATTACTGATTAGAATACAAATTTAAAAAAAACACATCAAATTTAGCTATAATTATTTTACAACGTTTTGTTGTAGTAACTTTATATAGTACAAACTTTAGAAAATACGAAGTTTTATAACATTCAACACCAAGCAAAAAACAATGAGTAAAATGGTTCAAGTTGTTTTAAATTAATTGACACCATAAATGACGTTAATATTTACTGTGTTAACTGATATGATTGGATTTTTTTATTAATTATAAAAAAACTGTATAAATTAAACTTCTTTCTCTTATACTAAAACATGTACCAAGATATTATTTATCAATCCCAATAATCGGTTCTCATTTTAGTGCAGCAGAAAAAGAGTCAGATTTTTTTAAAACTTTAACCTTCATTTCCTCAAAACTATGATTTTCGAGTTATTTCACTTTTCACTGGAGGTACAGAATTAAGCTTATGATTTTATTACGCCTCAGCTTTATTTAAAATAGGTTACCTGCTAGTAGGTCTTCTCATCTATAGCGTTGTAAAAAACACATCGTTAGTTCGCTCAGTCGTCAAACAAATCTTTATATTACTAGTGAGCTACTGATATAAAAGATTGATACATATCTCAGATCGAAAAGATAAACAAGGTGGAAGGGATATCGACGCGCAAACGTCGTGACAAGGTATCACTCAAGGTCAAAATAAAATGACCTAGGTCATTCATGTAGAAAATGATCGGTTATTACAGATATTGACATTTTTGAGCGCGTAGTGTATTGCCAAAAACGCGGTTATAACGCTCCGCGTTGAGTTTTATCGCGCGCGTGATCCGGAATAAATGAAATAATGATTTTTTAATTATAAATCTAATTTTGGTAGATAAGTATATAATTCAAGTAAAAAAGACTGCAGAAAAAATAGAAAAATTGATGAATAAAGTTACGGAAAATTTCAACGCCCTGCGTTCCAGGTCCAGAATCATGTACTGAACTCATGGTATTCGGATGTGCGTCGATGTTCCTTCCTCCTTGTATATCTCTCTTTTCTTTTAAGTGATGTATTGCCCAACTCTAGTTACATAATTACGTATTCAATATGTCATTCTAATCTCGAGGTTTTTATACCCGAGATATTTAGAAAAAATCCATTGATATCGATTAGTCGTATATCAGTCAGTCAGAATAATGACGGGAGCTCTGGGCGCCTTACCAAACTCATGTAACGAAACCATAGCGCGATTCAGAAAGTTGTACAACGCCATCTATCGAGCCAAGGTGTAAACTTATACGGCAACATTTTTCGTGTTTAGCGCCAGAGAAATAAAATTATCACCTAACAATAAACTAATTATAGAGGTCACCAAGTTTCGCTCGGGGTCCGTTTAAAGAAATGAAATGACCGTCGCGGTCCGCATAAATGTAATTACGTAAGTAAAAATAAATGGTATTTTTTTACATATCCTTGAGAAAATAATTATATCAAAGAGTAAAAATTACATTTTTTGTTGTGGACTATCTGTCTGGAGTTTGGAATAAAATTGGTGCAAGCTATTGACATTAAGACAGGCAGGGGAAGACCAATAACTCGACAGGAAGACGAGATAATTAAAAGTGCCGGCCCAAACTGGAGCCAAATAGCACAAGATAGGGCAAAATGGCCATCTTTGGAGGAGGCCTTAACCCAGCATGGGGTTCTTGTTGAACAACAATAACCAGTTTAAAATATTCTAAATCCAAGATAGAATAATCCAAGATAGAATAATATTAATAAATTGGTATAACAAAAAGTAGTGCATAAAAGACAAAAAAAAATTAAGAAAGAAATTGCAAGAAATAAAAGGCTTTTTTATTTATTTATTGACATTAAATCCTGGAGATGTTCATGCAAGTTGCTGTGTTCTCGCGGTCCGCACAAAATGGGTGTACATAAGTACACCTCTGCCTGTCCCTTCGAGAAATACAGGCGTGATAATATATTTTAAAATACCCAAAAAAGTCAGATTTTCAGACTTCCCCTCTAAGCGGCGAATGTTTCGATTTTACACCTCGGCTCGATAGATGGCGTTGTGCCCTCTGGCTGAATCGCGCTATGGTTTCGTTACACGAGTTTGGTAGGGTGCGGCGAGGCCCTGATGTGAGCAACACTATGACACAATTACTTTGAATTTTTGGAAAGGTCTCTTGTCTCAAGAGACTTGTTTTATAACCAGTGCTGCAAAACCTATTGATTTTTCGGGAAATCTACCGCTTTTGACAATGATTTACCGAAATACCGATTTATGGTATGAATTAGGCATGTGTCATTGACGGTTTTTTGGTTAATGTAATTTAACTGTTAATCATCAATGGTCAACAGTTTAAAAACACTGTTAAATTAATAACAGGTTTTGAATGTTCAACGGTAGCGTTTAGCGTTAATTTATGTCAACGTTTTCAATCATTGACAATGAAAAGTTGACAATTTAGTTGCAAATATTTATTAAAGATTATTCATTTGAAAAGAATTAAAAAGAAATGAGAAAGAGTTGATTCTCAGAAATGTTGTTAAATAAAATTTTAATGAATGAAGCCGTTGACGAAAATTAACAGATAAAATTTTCAACCTGTTTTTTCATTAATGAATAACAGTTATCTCGTTGACGAATGAAAAGTCGTTAAAAAAAACAGTTTATTGATTCAACGACCACCTCTAGTATGAATCTCCCGATTTTAGTAAATATTAATAATGTAACAATTTTTATCTACATCTACACTAATATTATAAAGAGGAAAGATTTGTATTTTTGTATGTAACGAATAAACTCAAAAAGTACTGGACCGATTTGAAAAATTCTTCCCATGTTAGATAGCCCATTTATCGGGGAAGGCTATAGGCTATATATCATCACGCTACGACTAATAGGAGCGGAGTAGTAATGAAAAATGTTGCAAAAACGAGGGAAAAAATTATAAGACCACACGAGCGAAGCCGCTGGCGGGAAGCTAGTAGTTAATATACTGGCATCTTTACACCCAATAGCAACACTAGTACTGAATAGCTTGATTTATGTTTTAAGGGCTTGTATCCAGGGCCGTTTACCACTACAACCAATGTTCAAAACTGTTATTTCCTTTGTTTTTAAGATACTTATCTTCCCAAATTCATCCACCAATGTGGAACGCATATTTTCTTCGATACTTTAATTTAAAACTAAACAACGCAACTGCCTTTCCACAGAGGTTAATTGGAAATGATAACTGTTATGATTTTAATATTTCCAAAAATATAATTGCTAAAATGTCATCACTGCCGTCCACTAACTAAAAGGCCGTTAAGCCACAGTTGGTCGTTTTTCACTTTGTAATGTGGTCTTATACAACTTTCGATGCTCTATCTTTCGGTGTAACAATCATTTTTCTATGATTTATATAGTTTTAGAGATACAGAACATTGCTGATCAGTTAAACCACATAAATTTCGTTACTCCCTTAATTAAAAAGCGGCTAAGCCACAATACTTCTCTTGTATCATTTTTTTCTAAATTTACTTAACTAAAAGTACGTTATCTAGTCATGCTTGACTAAAAAGCAGCTAACTGTCTTTAACTTCATGTATTGTGTCATACAAATAACCATTTGAACATCGTGCCTTAACTATAAAGCAGTTATAAAGAAAAACTACACTAGAAAGCAGTTATACGCCAATAGCGGCTTTTAAGTTATGTATTGAAATTAGTATTAGCTAAATATCAATCGCTAGAGAGCAGCTAAACGACAATACTAGTCTAAAAAGCAGTTAAACGCTCGTGATTTGGGTTTGCGTTTTGACTAGGTCAGGCTATAATTCCTTCCTTTTCACTTCGGGTGCTCGTAGCTGACGGACGTGTGGCGCGTCTCTTGATTGGTAAGCTGACATTATTATTTTATTTATTGTAATATCAATTTGTGTCTTGATAATTATTGTACATCTCAAAATAAAAACTGGTTATTGTTTTCTATGCTAATCGACCTCATCATTAGCGACTTAATAGCCACAAAAACCATCATCCTATTTTATTTCGAACCGGGTCACACATTTATGAGTTGTGATCAATTTCACCATCAAGTCGAATTACCGATGAAGCGGAAAAAGACCATATTATTATGATTTCACAGACTGAAAATGCAGTGGCCTCAGCAAATAATGGTAAAGTTCAGGTTAAATCCATGCAGCCTCGACATTTTGTAAACTACGTAGGTAACGTATCAGATCGACGCATACATAATTTAAGTCCCAGAGCGTATCTTAAAAATATGACTCAAGTGTGTTTTAAACGAGGAAGTTTTGATCTCCATTATAAGGAAGCTTTTGATGAGGAATATGTGTCTCTTAAATTTTTAAACGATAAATACTTGAAGAACCCGCATTTTGTTTTAAAATTTCGTACGCAAAGGAAGGAATAGATGAGGAGAGAAAGATTAATCTTTTAACAAAGTTATCGCCAATTATACCTAAACATAAGATGTTATTTTGGCAAAATTTACCGATCATTGAAGGAAATAATATATCTGAATTGAACCAGAATAAAAACAAAAGGAACGTAACTTTATAAACTAGGATGTACTGTAGTAAACTAACATTATTCTAAAGGCACTTTTTCAGTCTTTCTAATAATGTTGTTTTTATATGTTATTAATAACAATATTTTTGTTTACTTTATAACTTAATTTTGATAATACTACACGAGTGTTACTAGGTATAATTGCTTATTTACCTAATCTGATTGACTCATTTTGTTAGTTTTTAATTAGTATTTAATCATAAAAAATGGCTGAATTTATATTTTTTATATAAAGTCTAATATTTAATTGATTATGACGTTATGTGTAACGCACAATTATATTATTTCAACTTTGCAATTATTGATCTCTGATTGTGACATCTTTATTTCATAAGTGCATAAGAATTTGAAACCAATGTGTGTCATGTGCCATAAAGCTTTCAAAAACGATACTTACATGTTTTGGGTATTTTTATAAAATAATTATAATATAATTTTTCCTATGGTTTCGCGAATACTGATTATTATTAAAGATGTAATTGTGATCTCATTACTGAATAAGATTTGTAAAAATTTGATTAAACTTGTTTTTTTTATTTTATATTGTTTAATTAATAATAAGCTATTTGTTAAGTTCCTACACAATTTAATTAGAGTTACTCATTGTCTAATCTTTTTTATTTATAAATAAAGTTCTGATTTTCATAAAATAGTTTTTAACTTAACTTTTTACCCGCAAGTGCTTATTTAAAAGGCAGTTAATTGCGAGCGAGATGTGTTTAACTTTTTTCGATATCCGGTGAGCGGTTGTAAAAATATCAACGAAAATAAAAAAAATGCTTAGCTACAAGTTAGAGAATGAATTAAAATAAAATGTGATTAAAATACATGAATGCAATTTATCACATATTGTGCAAAAAGACTATGCCTACGTATATAACTTGCAACCTTGTTCCTAGGTAGCATACTTTTCAAGAGACATTAATTCGCACTTATTTTTGCGTTTTCTCGACTACTTTTTGCACTTAGCTGCCTTTTAGTTAGTGGACGGCAGATCAGAGAGGTGGTATCAGTGGATTTTTTATAAGAATACGTTGGTTTTAGATTTTATGAATATAATAAAAAAAAGGTCGTTTGATTCGTATACGTAGATATTTAATAATAAACGTAAGTACGTAAGAAAATCTTCGTTTTATTTACAGGTAAAGGTTGTATGGATCTTGTATGTCTGAATGTTGAGCTACAAAAGGGATGCATGAAAGGCAATTGCATGCAGCTGAGATGAGAATGCTACGCGGAATGTGTGGAGTTACAAGAATGGACAGAGTCAGGAATGAGTATATAAAAGGTAGTTTGAAAAGGTAGTTAGTAGTAGCACCGGTTACTGAAAAGTTGTGCAGTAACCGCTTAGCGTGGTATGGACATGTGATGCGTAGAAGTGAAGAGCATGTTACCGAAAAGGTTTTGAGCATGAATGTGGATGGTTATAAGGGAAGAGGAAGACCAAAGAAAAGATGGATGGACTGTGTGAGAAAGGATATGACCACAAAGGAAGTGAATGATGAGATGACGGCTAATAGAGATGTATGGAAGAAAAAGACATACTGCGCCGACCCCGAGTGAAAAAAAGGGCAGGAGGATGACGATTTACATGTAAAGGTTATTACTACAATATCCCGAATTCTACAGATTTTTAACTGTCAAACCTCCCGAAAATGGATTCTTGGTTTTGCAACACAGAACATCCCTAAATCCGGTCAAGTTATGTTGTTATGTTTACACGGAGTCGGTCAATATTCAAACAAAATCAATAACAAAGAGTAATTATGGATCAATATTTAACAAGAAAGACCTAAGTAGGCCTTTGGTAGCTCTGCTAAAGTGACAAACAAATTAAATACGAATGTTTACCTACAAGTTTTAATTAGTTTGTTTAATATAATTGGATTTATAATGGAAGAGGCCGAAGAATCAGTTAGCTCCATGGACTTTTTACCAGCAGAAATGGTTCAAAGTATATTAATTTATTTACCTGCCAAAGATTTAATAAGATCCCGTGCAGTAAGTAATAAATGGAAAATACTCATCGACGACCTTCGCAGTAAACAAAACTTGTGGTTCAGCAAATGTGAAGAAGATTTCCCCAATGTTTATCTGATAGCTCGTAAAAAAGCGAGGCCTGGCATGACTTGGTATAATTTATACCGATCTCTATATAGGTTCATCTTTCTTTGCAGCGTAACCCCTTTTTAAACAAGTTTTTTTAGTAGTCAAAAGTTTATCATTTTAGTACCTACTAAGGAAATTTGTTTCAGTCAGATCGACTAGCCGGGAGCTAGTTCGGTCACGGTCAGTAACCCCGACCCATGATCGCTCCACTGAAAGGCACTCTGCGGCACGCCGAGCCCTGATGCTGGGCATTATGGCCGGTCAAAAGGCCAGGAACCCGGAGGTGGTTGATCACTTTTTGACTCCTCGCCGGTAAATATATCTTATTTTGAGTAAAGAATATTCATTTACTACTAAAGTGATTATAATTATTTTTCCTTGTTTTATATAGGTCCAAGGTTCAAGAATTAGGGGTGAGACGCACACCAGGGGGTACTTTGAAACTCACAGAGCAGCGAGTAGCTGTTAAAAGAACCCCTGGTGGAAAACTTCGAAGAGCAGTCGACGTGCCCTTATGGTACGGGAGTTTGTTTTTTGTGTTGTTCTCTGTATATTTCGCTACGCAACTGTTATGATATATTTATTTTAATGTTTCTTTGCAGCTCGGATGTGTTGGAGCGCGTGGAGGCCTTGGACGAGGAAGCCGAAGAACTCCTGCAGACGGCTCCTTGGCACGTCCAGCGCTGGGTCGAGGACTTAGGGTCAGAGGTTTTGGGGTGTTCTTCCCTAAAACCACTGACGCCTAGCGCTCCTGCAGTAGAAGACCTCGGTAGCGTTTGCGTGGAGGACAACACGGAACAACGCGAAACCGAGAATACTTCTGTAGGTGCTGATGATATATTCCCGAAGTTGACGTTTAACCTTTAACTTCGGGGGTGAAGGCAACGTCAAAGCTAGTGCGGTGAAGGCAACGTCAAAGCTAGTGTGTCGGTTGTAAGATTGCAGTGAGTTCGACAGCGATTTTGACGAGTTCGACATATCTCCTGTTGAAACCACTGTTATCACTGGTCTTAGGAAAGACATTCCTGATAATGAAGAGTTAGAGGAACCCATTAGAGATGTAATATGCAATATTGAAAGGGGGATGGATGACAAAGCTGACCGCCTGCTTGGTACATCGGCAAATTTCACATGGGTCGAATGTTTCGAGTCCTTCAGGGGAGTTCCTCAACTATTTTCAGGGACCGCTCAGAGACTACGATTCGGCGTATGATGCCTTTATCGATATTTGGAATAAGGACATCATAGATCGAATCGTCCTTGAAACAAACCGCTATGCCAAGCAGACGCTCGACGTTATAAAAAATAAAGGCCAATTGAAACGCACGTCTCGTCTACATTCCTGGACTGACACGAATGCAGACGAGATTATGCTTCTTTTCGGGGTGATCATGTATATGGCCACCGATCCGCGGACATCAGTGCAAGAGTACTGGAAACCAGGCGTTCTGGGTATGCTTAGTATTCAGGCGTCTGATGACCTATAATCGTTACGTACTGTTGAATAAGTTCCTGCATTTTGTTGACAATTCTGATCAAGGTCAGAATTTGAAGCTAGCTTTGAATAACGACTGCAGAGCCTGTGGTGAATTCAAGGAAACTATGCAGCACATCCTGTACGATTGTGACGTCCTGGCGACGAAACGGTTGAGTCTTCTCGGCAACGGGTACCCGAAGCCAGAAGATTTTAGGTTCCTTCCTGCTGAGCTGAACTGACCTAGGGCATTCATGTAGAAAATGACCGGTTACAGATATTGACATTTTTGAGCGTGCAGTGTATTGCTAACAACGCGATCACGCTCCGCGGTGAATGTTATCTCGCGCTCGATCCGCAACTACCTATTTACACACACAAGTCACTGCCGCGAGTTGCCGTGAGTCCGCGACCGTTGTTTTCGTGATCATACCTGTGTTGCTTGCATTTGTGGTTGGCTAATAGAGGGTATTTGCCCTTAATTGTGATAAACATGCTTACTTATGTGATACAGGTAGAGGAACAAGTTCTAACTGCGCCGGAAGTACTACCTCCACCAGAAGCAGGCACCTCCCGGGCCTCCGAAGCCAAATCCCCCACGCCACCAGCGGTTTCACCGTTGACTTCCCCTGAAACTCGTCGTCACCGTGCAAGGAGCTGCTGGCCCGTGCCAGCCCGGGAACGAACCCGTTCCCGATCCCCCCACGGGCATCACAGCGGCGACGAAACCGTAGCTGCGAGCCAGGATCCGTAAGTATTTATATCATAGTTGGCATTATCAATAAAGCATCATCATCCTCCTGGCCTTATCACAATTTATTCGGCGTCGGTGCCGTCCATCCATCACTAATAATGGTGAAATTTATTTTAGAGCGCCGTCTCCGGCATGGCGCGACATCGCCATATTTGACGAGTCGGGGCGGCAGCTGGAGTCAGCGGTTGGCGAGCAGCCGCAGTCTGGAAACGGCGAGCACCAGCTGCTTTTTTGGGATCCCGATGTGCACGCCTTGTTTGGTGATGTGTATGTTCCGGAGAATGAAATTAAGGTTGAGAGAGCAGGAGATGGGGAAAATATTAAGGGGAATGTAGATGAGATGAATGAAAGTGGGAGTCATGCAAGTGTGAGCGCAAGCAGGAACATCAGAGTAAGAGTGATGAGTGGTGGAAGAGAAAGGCGTGGTAGTGGGCGTGAGCGTGCGCAGCGAGGAGGCCGCGGAGGTGGGCGTCGTCACGGGTTGGGGGATTCCTGATGGGTCGTTGAGGCCACCCCATTGATGAGGTGTGGACCAACGACGACGATGTCCCCTCCGATCTTCAGAACATGGTGCTGGATGTTGTTAGGAGGCGAGAGACGAGAGCGCAATAGCTGCGTGAAAGGCAAGCGCGCAATGTTGACGCCAGGGAAAGGGAAATAGATGGGGAAACGAGCGAGAGTGACGATGAAGATGAATTATACCAGGATGCCACTGATGGAAGGGATAATTCGCTTCTTGCTGACGAGGCTGCTCAGTTCGAATGGTCTCCCATGGATTCCTTTCGCTTAACTGAGGAGCTCTTTACACCTCAGATTACGGGTTAGGTTGTCAATCATTGCACCCCTTACGATGCTTTTCGTTCTTATTGGGACGATGGTTTCGGAAACCCGATTGTCAGCGAAACGAACCGGTAAGCTGAAAAGTTTCCGTCGCCTACATTCCAGTCTGAGTGGTATCCCACTAATGCTCACGAGGTGTTGGTGCCTCTTTGCCTTCTGGATTATGCTCGGCAAAATTAAAATGCCTACCATCCATAGCTGTTTCGCTACAGAGCCGATTCTTGGGACGGAGATCTTCCGGAAGCTTTTTACAGCAAAGAGGTATGACTTCCGGTGCAGAGCTTTCCATTTTGCGGATGTGGATCCTGTCAAATTCGACGATAGTTCCGGTGTAAATATATAATGCGCTTATAGTGGATAAGTTATTCGTCAACTCATTATTAAACACTGCAATAATGTTGACGTCTCTTAGAACACCAATTTACACAGTTGTTGGTGATGGACAATATACTAAATTAAAGTTCAGACATATTAACTCAAGGGAGACAAACTTTCTGTCCCTTCAAAGAACAGAGTGTTACTGCAGCACAAGCGTATGAAACAGCTTTCAACTTTCTAAACGAGAATACAGAAAGAGACTGCTTCGGCCTGTTAGATTGGATTCAAAAAACTAAAGAGTGCTTTGAAAAAGATTCTATAACCATCATACAGAGCAATCAAGTCCAAGAAGATTTGAGAATGTTAGACCCTGAGACAAAACAAAGGGTTACTAGAATCAAGAAAAGTATGAAAGTGAAAAAAGTAAAAATTTGTGGGGAGGAGGAAGTTCGAAAGACAATGTAAAAACTCGTTTGTAGCTTTGCTTCATACATCAAACACAAAGAGAGGGGAAAGAAAGATAGGAGAGCAATAGCATCAGCAACTATGTTATTAAGACCGTTCTTACACATCATTGAGGCTTTCCACTTAGAATTATCCAAAGACCTACCAGGTTCCACAATCTCCATAGGTGGTTAAGAAAAGAAAGCGAAGATCACTTCAAATATGGAAATAACAACCTTGGACACAGATCTTGCAACACATTGATCTTGCATACATCTGTTTTAGCCGTCATCTCGTCATTTAACTCCCCTGTGTCTTTCTCAACTCATATCCTTTCTTACCCAGTCTATCCATCACTAATAATGGTGAAATTTATTTTAAAGCGCCGTTTTCGGCATTTTTTTGGGATCCCGATGTGCACCCAGACAAGGCTCCAACACGAACAATACTGCCAACTGCAGCAACTGGATCCATACGATCTCACACACGTAATAACAGACAAAACGGCCACAGATACATTTATGACTCACCTGAACCACATCATAAAAACCCTCAAAAACTTCATCAAAACATAACACACTCACTCACACAAATACGACGACGTCGCAAATGATCAGTTTTAAATAGTAGATCATTTGCGATCAGAAGGAGGGAAAAAAAACCAGATAGGTCCTGGTCCCATCATAAAAAATGATCATAATTATACCAGATTCGAATGGATAGATGACCATCTTGGCGCTATGAATGAGAGAACAAAGGAGTGGTACTTGAAACTTACAGACAAGATAACTAATGACACACACAGCACACTGTTGGGTACTACCAATGAATTTCAACATGAAACGGAATACAATGAAGGTTGTATGTATGAGATCAAGCGATGATTCAACCACAAATACCTTTCTAATAGTGCAGAAAACAATATGAAATGTGTTGTAAAGAACAAACAAAATCTATCGCTCATTTAGAATTAATCTGAGCCCTGACAAAACCTTCTTCTTGCCTGAGGGAATAGCAGAGTATAATAAAGACGATCAAACAGTCAACACGTCTCATAATTTGACACCCTACAACGCCCCACATTGCAGCGTGCTCAACTCAACCACCAGTCACCCTACTGCAAGCTTCGACCGATTATATTATCGTCTAAGGCCTATATTAGATCACTTGAATGCCACGTTTCAGGCAGGCGTACTATCGCAAGACATTTGTATAGACGAAAGTCTATTCTTTGGAAAGGCAGATTGAACATCCGGCGATACATTCGGTCGAAGGCTGCAAAGTTCGGGACCAAAACTTTTGAACTTTGCTAAAGTTCCACTGGATACTTGTGGTCCTTTTTCGTGTATACGGGGAGGCAAGCCAGTGTGGACTTGATTCACGACCCTCTGGTCTTGAAGAACACAGCAATTGTGAAGAAGCTTATTCCCCTTCCTTAAGGGCATAGATTATTTATGGACAATTCTCCACTTCTTGCTCGATACCTAAAACGTAATGGTACTGACTGTATTAGTACCTTACGTACCAGGACGTGCCAGTTCTTGTCAATAAAGCGCCCATCAAACAAGGTCAGCTCAATGCACGGCATTCGGGTGACGTTTGTGTCTTGGCCTGGCACAGTAAAAAACGGATCGCCATGACCTCTACATGCCACGGGTCAGCCACTGCGTTGGCCCAGGTGACTACAACAAGTCGATGGGTGGGGTCGACTTGAAGGAGAAGGATAGGTATTTGTGTCAGAACTGGAAGTTATGTATAATATGAGTATTTTGTATGAGAGGTTCAGAAGAATTGTATGTTTTTTTACAATTTATACAATTTTTTATTATATTGTACTTTTTTTTTTATAAAACTATAATTTTATAACTTATTATTATAACACTTACGCCTTTTTCCCACAGGGTAGAATACAAAACAATTGATATGTAAATAATAAAAAAAATCCTTTATTTAGATACAGTAATAATACTATCAACAATCATAAATAAATTATTTGTTTTTTTTTTTGCATAGTATATGTATAATCTAATGAAACATTCCAAAAAACCTTTTCCTTTATTTAATCAAAGCCGTTACAGAAACGTTCTAGACTTACATGACCCAATTCAAATATCGATAAGTTATCCGATACGTTTCAAATATCGATAAGTTATCCGATACGTTTCAAATATCGATAACTCATCCGATACGTAAGCGTCACATCACTATCATGCAAGCGGATTTTTCGAGAAAAAACGATGTTCTGAATTGGGATTATGTTGTTTTTTTTTATGAAATCTTACTTAAAACCATTTAATGTGGAAAATCTTGTTACTATTATACAAAGGAATAGTTAACAAAGCATAAATAAAAAATTGACAAAGAATCCGTAGTAAAAAGTAATCATTTGACTAACGTAAACGAAGATTATTAAGTAACCGTAGCAATATCGCAGCGACTTAACTATTCAAACTTTTTTCCTCTTCGCATCCATTGATTGGACCGATTTAGAAGTTCTCCTATTGAAAAATAGGATACAATCCCGACATTCATCCAGATGGATATATTACGTATATATTCTAGTAGAGAGAGCTACACAAAGGCTGGATGCATTATTGGCGCACTCTGTTGCTCATGTATTCTTGGGAAACGGAACTTAGACTGCTGTGCGAATAATAATTCTTATAAATTTCTTATTAAAGGACAGTAGTTGAAGTATTTATATCGACGACTTTTTAAAATCTTCAAATGCAAATATCTCAGCTCCAATATTATTTAGAGAAATGTATCCATATAAGTTTTTGATTGCCTTATTCTGTTCTTTAATAATATACAAGTTTCATCACTGGCCGCTCAACTTCAAAACGACGCCAACTTTACCCAATGCCCTTTATCATAGACCTTCTGGGTTTGCTTACATGTTTTTTCGTATAGTGGTGTTCTGTACTTCACTTGACACTATTGTTCCTTGCATTTGCATAATTGGCGAATATCATATTATTGTATAGCGCCCCCTACTAGGCTAAAATAGAATTGGTTGTGTGAGATCACTGCACCTTCTCTAAGTCGCCTCTCGATTCTAGAACCACAGCAATTATGCTGAGATAAACGCTTTTCAGCGCCGTTCTGTAATTTGTGTATAAATTATGCGAAAAAATAAAGAAATTATAAAGAAATAATAAACTACGTAATACGTAATAATAATACGTATTAATACCACCACTTAATACTCCTACGGCATAATTTATGGTTGATTCGAAAGATTTCAAGATTTTTTTGATTATTTTCAGATTAAATTATAATCGATTCATTCAAATAATCGAAAGAACCGAAGAACCCGGGTTTTCAAATTTCAGAACCGGGAAAACCCTGTTTTTTTTTCAGAACCGGGACAAACCGGGTCTATGCTCTAGGCGCGAATCGTTCTAAACTAAAACGTTTGCTGTAAAGAGATCGGACGCCAACGATCTATTTATATTTTGAATCAAAACGTAATTATCACAGTAATTTCAGTAAAATAAATAGGTAGAATACATAAATATGTAACTGGCAATAGTCGTTCAAAAAGTCGTCGAGAAATCGTTTAGCTTTATTCGTATTGAGCTGTCGTCTTATTGATCGAGGCAGAGGTGAATAGCAAACTTGAATAGGACGTTGATGGCAATCACCGCAGCCCTCACAGGTCATGGGTTCTTCAACAAACATCTGCATGTTTTAGGTGTCACTGACAGCCCCGCATGCAGAGCTTGCCTGGGAGAGGACGAAACAGCGGCTCACGTGCTTTTGCACTGTACTGAGGTCGCCACATACAGGGTAAGTACTACGGAAACAAAAGTACCCTCCGAGAGATCGTCGGCAACATCAGGAGTGTGCTGGCGTTTTTTGAGGAGTTAGGGAGGTTTGAGTAAACATTAAATATCCCCACCCGTACGCAAAATACGCGCATTGACGTGGAGTTGCGGAAAACAGCCCGCTATACCATACCATACCATAGGCTCGCTCCCAATGGGATTTAAACATACTGGCGAACCATAGGTGTACATAAGGACACCTCTGACTATCCCTTCGAGAAATACAGGCGTGATAATATGTTTTATAAACAAAAAAGGCAGATTTTCAGACGTCCACCCTATGCGGTGAATGTTTGATTTTACACCTCGGCTCGATAGATGGCGTTGTGCCCTCCGGCTGAATCGCGCTATGGTTTCGTTACACGAGTTTGGTAGGGTGCGGCGAGGCCCTGATGTAAGCAACACTATGATACAATTACTTTGAATTTTTGGAAAGGTCTCTTGTCTCAAGAGACTTGTTTTATAGAGATAATGAAGGAGAATGAATGAATTGTCGGATGGTTTTCTTTCGACGATTATAAAATAACAAGTTCACAAGCTGTCGCCCCCGCGGCTCGGCATCATTCGGCTTCATTCGCATTCTACAAGACTTTTTTATATCCTAATAGCTTTCGCCAGCGGCTTCGCCCGCATGGACTTATAAATTTTTCCGTTCTCGATTTTGCAACATTTTTCATAGCTACTGCGCTCCTATTAGTCGTAGCGTGATGATATATAGCCTATAGCCTTCCCCGATAAATGGGCTATCTAAAACTGAAAGAATTTTTCAAATCGGTACAGTAGTTTCGGAGCTAATTCAATACAAACAAACAATCAAAAAATCTTTCCTCTTTATAATAATTTTATACAAACAAATAAATCTTTCCTGTTTATCCTATTAGTATAGAATTAGATATAATGTGTTATTCTGATGTTTAAGCTATAAGGGCCTTTCTCTACTAACAGGAAAATCATGGTCCAAGCATTTTTTTTTACTTTGGCTATATTAATCCATAGTTTTATTTATTAAAACACATAATATATAACCTATTATTTAAGGAGCCAAGCTTAATCAATACTAAAAATCATAATCTTTTCATAAATTTGGTCTAAAAGCCACTAAAAACAGTCCTCTGTTATGTCCTAAATCCGGATCGAGTACCGATTCGATTCGTTTTTATTAGTTGTATTTAAAAATGTTAAATCTTATAACTCTATAAACATAAAGAATATTGAATGCATGTAAACAAAAAACAATTATAATTTTAGAGATTTTTTTAGTACTAAAAACGAATGTTCGAATTTTGTCCATACATTTTTTGAACAGTCCTCTGTCACAATTTGAATATTGCGCCACAAAAATATTAAACACTATTATGGTTACATTTCGCGTTAAACGGAATGTTAACAGTGTGAAGTTTGCTCGGTCGCCATGCTAAACAAGTCGCTGCTATTTTACGCATTGAAAACTCCGCGTCTGTGTGGAAGCCACGTCTCTGTAGTGTAGAGTGAACATTCCTCTGGTAAGTCTATTTTACGGTGTTTTAAGTGTTATAATTATATTTATTTAACAAAAACATTGCTCAGTTTGATAATTTATAGCTGTTTCTGTGTTATGAAGTAATATTTAAACTGATACGTGGTATGAAGTTTTTTACGTAAAAATAACAGTCCTCTGTGCAACAGTCCTCTGGAAATGTATAACACAGAGGACTGTTCAATGTGACAGAGGACTGTTTTATTTGACGTCCATGGATTTTATTAATATTGTTTATAGTCTACACTAACCTACTGCTTGCCGTCAGCCTCTTTCTTTCTTACATTGGCCTGTCACACTAATTCAGGTCTTTTGTTTTCTGTTATTATGGATTTTGGAATATAAAATATTACGTACCTAGTAACTACCTGTTTTTAAACCCTTACGGTTTTTTTTAAATATTGAAAGTATGTTTTATTGTTTAAGTCCGCAATGCCACCAAAGAAGAAACCTAAGACCAAAGAAGAGATAAAAGAGCAGAAACGAATTGCAGAAAGATTAAGATATCAACGGCAAAAAAATGACCCTGTAAGAAGAGATCAATTGATCGAAAAAGAACGAAGAAACTACCAAAGGAAGAAGGGAAAATGTACAAGACAGTCAGTTAAAGATACCAGGGCACTCAGAAAGATTTGCGACAGCAAGTTTTTATGTATAAGACACTGGCCACTTGTAATTCTTTGGAAAACTTGGATTATTTAAAAGTAAAAATACCACTGTTCGATTTTCAAATTTCCCTCCGCATTTTTTTGAGGGTCAATTCAAATCTTCTTGTCTCATAAAAAAATGGATCTGCATCGAGAACATTTTTGTACAATGATTTCAAATGTGGCTTAAAACCTGATGAGTCATAAGATCAACTTCGAATTGCTTTTATGGATGAAGGACTTTCAAAAGCAACCATCTACCGCTGGTATAGCGAGTTCAAACGCAGTCAACTTACTTTGGCGGATGAACAAAGGAGTGGTCGTCCTACGATTGGTTCAGGAAGTGTTCACAAGATTTTGCACGAGCACCTTCACGTAAGGAGAATAGTTTCCCGCTGGGTACCGCACAACCTCACCGAAGCTTAGAAGCAGGCCCGTGTGAATTGGTGCCGTGATATGATACAAAAATTTGATGCAGGCTCGTCACGTTGCGTTTACGACACGATCCAGAAACAAAGCGTTAGTCGACAGTTTGGCTGTTTCAAAATGAACCAACGCCTACGAAAGTGAAGCGATCGAGGAGCGCAGGAAAAATTTTGATTGCTAGTTTCTTCATTTTGATGGGGTACCTAATTTCAATTCCACTTCGAGACCAAAGCAGCATCAGCGCCGAATGGTATAGCACAAAATGCCTGCCAGAAGTTTTTTCTGCAATGAGCAACAAGCGACCGAACACCGGGCTCCGCGGGGTCCTTCTTCACCACGACAACGCGCCCGTGCACTCTGCGATCAAAACGAGGGACTTCCTATACTCCACACCGGTCAGAGTCTTGGGACACCCTCCTAACAATCCTGATTTGGCTACGTGTGACTTCTTTTTATTCCCTGAAATTAAAAATCAGCTCAAAGGGATAAGTTTTCATCGCCGGAAGACGTGCTAGCAGCGTTTGAGAAGGCCGTGGAAGAGGTGTCTGCGGAGGACAGGAAAAAATGTTCTGAAAATTGTTTCAGACGCATGAAACTTGGTGGAGTTCTTTGAAAAGATTTAAATAAAAATATTTTTTTCATAGAAGATAGTTTTTTAGTTTCTCAAAACTTTCTGAGTGTCCCACGTAGAAGAGCTGCACGAGGATTTGGGAGCCTATTACTAATCTTTAAAACTCTCCCACCTAACATAAAGTGCATCTACACGCATAAACAAGGCTGATTACCTAAGCTTACCATTGAGTACCTAAGCTTAATTTTGATTATAATTATTTTAATTCGTTACTTAGAGCGCTAAGCTCGCAATTTGTTCCTGATAAATATAAATATTTAAATTCTGTATGTGATACAGTAAAGAAAAGAATTTATTTGATTACATTTCATAATTAATATTGTGTTTTTCTTCATATAAACATCGACATAAACTGTTCTCTGGGTGGAAAAAACAGTCCTCTGGGTGGCAAAACAGTCCTCTGCCGCATTTTTTTACAAAATTGCCTATAATTCGAAAAATAAGGGAATATTACAATGGTTTCTTGTTTATATGTATTTATATTATAATTATCTATCGACTTAACACATTATATTTTTAATTTTCTAGAAAAATAGGGTTGGGACAACTGTCAATAGACAAGTTTCCAGAGAAAGTAGAGAGTAAGTTAGTAGAGAAAGGCCCATAATAATAGCATGTTTCTTCAAAATTCTTCAGTAGTTTTGGCGTGAAAGAGTAACAAATATCGATTATTACAAACTTTATTTATAATATAAGTAGGATTTAAGATAGCTATAAGGATGTATCATATAGATATTACATGACTAGCTTTCAGTTAACGGCGTCGCTCGCGTTGTCTAGGTACTTCTTATAAATTACTAGCTTTCCGCCAGCGGCTTCGCCCGCGTGGTCATGTATTATACATATAAACCTTCCTCTTGAATCACTCTATCTATTAAAAAAAACCGCATCAAAATCCGTTGCGTAGTTTTAAAGATCTAAGCATACATAGGGACAGACAGACGGCGGATAGCGACTTTGTTTTATACTATGTAGTGATACGACATCACATTAGAAACCTCTAAATTAATCAGTGTTTCTCTACTATATTATGCATGTATTATACATATTGGTACATGAGGTTTTTTTAATAGATAGACTATTAAAAAAAACCGCATCAAAATCCGTTGCGTAGTTTTAAAGATCTAAGCATACATAGGGACAGACAGACGGCGGATAGCGACTTTTTTTATATACTATGTAGTGATTCAATGTTGACGACGTATTTCTTCATTATTGTTTTAACATCTATTTAACTAGTGGAGTGCAATAAATATATTGAGTATTGAGAAAAACGATAGCATGAGTTCGTTTCTGACCGATACTACATATATATTTAAAAGTAAGAATAAATTAAAAACTAAATGTCTTAATAAAAAATAAAAAATGTTATAATACATTATTATAATATTACTAATACATTGTTTTATGTAATTGCAATGCTTGTAAAAGACCGCTAAGTCATAAGTACACTATTATAAAATGTAACACCTTATTTATACACTTAGTACGCAATAAATCTTTTGAATTTGAATCGGATACTAAAGTTGAAAGTGTTTGAACTACTGAACGTCAATGAATCAACGATTATTAATATAATGTGTAATTTACGTGAATCGGGCTACAGAACTGCTCCGTTGGTCTAGTGGTTCCAAGTGCGAGACTACGTAGGAGGTCCTGGGTTCGAATCCCGGGTCGAGCAGTGTTGTTGTTTTTATTAAATTCCCAGTAGCAACTCGGTCTGGCTTTGTGCCCGATTGATGGCAATAGCCTTGCCCCTAATAAAAAGGGGCCTAAGCAAGGTCGAACTCTGGGTGTACATTAGTACATCTTTGCCTGACCCTTCGAGAATTATAAGCGTGATATTATGTTTTAAAATGCCCAAAAAATTCAGATTTTGCAAACATCTATACTGCGCGGCGACTGTTTCGATTTTACACCTCGGCTCGATAGATGGCGTTGTGCCCTTCGGCTGAATCGCGCTATGGTTTCGTTACACGAGTTTGGTAGGGTGCCGTGTCGGACTTGACGTTAGTATACATACATATAACTTACGATTTTTTGAAAACGTCTCGGGTGTCGCAACCATGAGATTTTATATATTAATAAACTAAAAAAAAATTAAAAACATTGACTGATGTTTAAATGAATGAAGAATGAATAATTGTTAGTATTCTTTCGTTTTATCGAATAGTGGTGGCGATTTTAAATAGGGAAGTTTGAGAAAAGGGGGTGAGTGTATGTCGTTATGTGTGTATGTATCTTTATAGTCACACATCACTACTTTCATCTTAATGTGGATGAAAAACTAACTAAACTCATAATTAAACCCTTGCGCCTTTTATGTAATAAAGTAATGGACTGGTTATATTAACTCCACCATCTTGAAACACCATAACACAAATGACATTAAAAAAAAATACGAAATAAGGATTTCTCATATAAATTGATTGTATTCTTTATGAGAAATAAACGTCTTCAACCGTATTTAATTATAAACTTTCCGCCAGCGGCTTCGCCCGCGAGGTCTGAGTATTTCTTATAACTTTTATCCCCTTTTTCAACCCCTTACAGCTCTTTTTTCGCATTAAAAAGTACCCTATGTCCTTTGTCAGGCACTAGAATATCTGTGTACCAAATTCCATTTTAATTGGTTCAGTAGTTTGGCGTGA
This sequence comes from Acronicta psi, assembly GCA_946251955.1. NCBI lineage: Eukaryota > Metazoa > Arthropoda > Insecta > Lepidoptera > Noctuidae > Acronicta > Acronicta psi. The sequence continues at coordinate 372,568 of OX276498.1, forward strand.
AAGCGCGACAGACAAAGAGACACTTTCGCATTTATAATAATAGTTAGGAAGTAAGAATTAACGTAACCCCGGAGTAAAATCAACCTAAAAGATATAACATGCAGGAACTGCCAATGAATAACTTTATTAATGTATACCTTTATGAATTTTACTTCATACAGTACGTAAAAAGGCAATTTTATTTTGGTTCACCTCGGCTCGATAGATGGCGTTGTGCCCTCCGGCTGAATCGCGCTATGGTTTCGTTACACGAGTTTAGTGGGAGTAAGGTGCGCTCATAAGCTTGTTTAGAGAAAGAAAAGAATAATTTTTGATAACGTTTCTAGCGTAAAAACCTAGAGACTTCTAATATTTCGTGAATTAAGTGAATAAGTACATCCCAAAATAATCTACACTAGTATTATAAAGAGGAAAGATTTGTATTTTTGTATGTAACGATTAAACTCAAAAAGTACTGGACCGATTTGAAAAATTCTTTCCATGTTAAATAGTCCATTTATCGGGGAAGGCTATAGGATATATATCATCACGCTACAACTAATAGGAGCGGAGTAGTAATGAAAAATGTTGCAAAAACGGGGGAAAAAATTATAAGGCCACGCGGGCGAAGCCGCTGGCGGGAAGCTAGTGTCACATAAAATATTGGATTCTGCTTCGGTACAGTATCGCTATCAATAAGAAGACAACTCTCCTTGTGGGAAAAACGTACGTATTATTATTGTGTTAAATGGGTCTCCGTGCAGACACAGTTTCGTCTAGCTAAGGTTCATACCTCTTTTACAGGTTACTGTGTACGATTTTATAAAAAAAAACTCCCAGAAAATAAATTTAAGAAAGTCATTAAGTTAACACTGTGTAGGCAAGCTTATTATAAATTGGAAGATTACCTTTTAGATAAAAATCTTTGTGATAGTGCTGGCCCAGCTCCACAAGGTGATTAATACCTTACGAGTAGCCTAGCGAGATTTTTTTTATTGTGCCTTTATACAATTTGACATGCACATTATACACATAGATATTATTATTATCTGATGACATTCATTATTATTATGATTATTTGACAATGTTGTGTGACATGTTATAATAATTATGCTCAAAGGTTCCAGTCCGGTGAAGAAGCAGTAGACGCTTTTAAGTCAGCCATTTTGAACACCCCCACTTTAGAGTGGAAAAAATGTTATAAACAACTGGTTTGAGCGTTGAGGTTTTTTTTCTTCAAACGAGAAAGGCATGCCTCGTAGAAGTTACAACCTCGGCTCGATAGATGGCGTTGTACAGCTTTCTGAATCGCGCTATGGTTTCGTTACACGATTTTAGTAAGGCGCCGAGAGCTTCTAATATTGTTCTGACTGACTGATATAACGACTAAAGGATTATATCTATTCATTTTTTTGAATATCTCTGGTGTAAAAACCTGAGATTATAATTTAAGTATAGACATGGATCTGTCTGTTAGGAATGTTCGATTCGTTCCGGGGCTTTGTATCTTTTCTTTGTATCAATATTGTGGATCGCAATGAATGAATGAAATATAGGTCGATAATGTTCAATATTCTACCTCGATCCGTTTTTTTGTTTATTATTTTTGATATTATTTAGTTTTTTAAGCGTTTTAGTTATTAGTTTTTAATTATTAAGTTTTAAGTTTATATAGTTTTTTTTTTAAATTAATTATGGACAGCGTCCAATTAATTCTGGCGCGTAATTTTAATATTTGGAATTACGCCGCTGTTATTAACGAAGAACGAGCGGTGGAAGCTGCTCGTTCTTGGTTTTTAATACCTAATAGGGTTGCTCGCTGCCAGAACTGCAGGCAGAGAACCACAGAACAGCGCTCCGACTGCAAAATTGGATTTCGCTGGAGATGTCGCCGTCAAGGATGTAAAGTAATAGTGTCACCAACAGAAAAAACTTTCTTTAATAAATCTAAAGTCTCCGTGCTAAAGTACACTGAGACTAATTTAACACTTTTTTAGAAAAGATAAGGTATCGCAGGCGGCTAGGGACGTAGGTATAACTCGCAAAACTGCAGTTCAAATATACCACTACTTGCGAGAAGTGTGAGGTGGCGGAGGCGCATGACCGTGAAATGTTAGGCGGTCCTAATGATATTGTAGAAGTTGACGAGACCCACTTATATTCAAATTAGTACCACAGAGGTTGACTTTACAACGTCAGACATGGGCATTTGGTTGCATCAGCCGCCTAACAAAAAAACATGTCGAGTTAATTCCCGACAAGACCCTTACTCTTGATCCCATAATAACAGCAAGCATACGACCAGGGACGTACATAATGACGGATATGCACCGGGCTTATAAAGGTAAAGAGTCACGGCTAAACATGGGTGGCCATTATGTGGTAAACCACAGCACAAATTTTGTAGCTGGCACTACGAACATCCCGGTTCATCCCAACCTAGGGAGACCAGTCGCTGCTGGCGCTAATACTGTGAAAGTAAAAATTCATACCAACACCATACAGCGCCAGTGGTTAGAACTGAGACGTCACTGCCGTACCTGCAGAAGCCAACAGAGTTTAAAATGGTACATGGGTGAATTCATGTACCACAACAACATTTTGAAAAATTTAAATTCTGATGCCGTCGTTTTTTAAATGATATTCACCGCGTCTACCCTGGACGTGGCAGACATGGTATTAGGATTGTCGATTGCAGGTGTCGACACTGCCGCTAGCAAGTTGAAACGAGGCCTATTTCACAATGAGAATAGTAAGAAATAAGACGTAGTTGTCGGAACACCCAGAAGTAAAGCAATCAAAAGCAACCTGCGCGTAGCACCGGACAAAATAATGGCACGGATCGATGAGGAATTTCCGCATTACAAAAAAGGGCTACATTAAGGCCCCAGTCTAGCAAAATTTGGCAGTTGTCAAATTATTAGCTCATTTTCGCAACGTTTTTTTAAGGAAAGGAAGCATAAATAGTGTAATATATTTTTATCGCAATAGAATATATGTTATATTAGCTTTATCTACGTATTTTTTTCACGTTCCTCTGGTTAGTTTATGTTATATAAATCAGGCGTCAAAGATGGCGCTCTCGCGCCCAACGCCATTTAGAGTCATGTTTGTGCACGTTAATCGGGATGATCAAGAATAAATTCAAAAATCTACTCAGCGCAAAATTAGCTTAAGATAGTCGTCTTCAAAATGCGCTGAGTAGATTTTTAATTATACCTTTAGTTTTCTTAATCCGAGTGTCATAACATCGTCAAATTTTCCTGTTTTTGGTCCCAAAACAAACGGTTATTTTCATAATAAAAACTAAAAATATTGATGAAATCATTTGATCATCTTAAAGTACGTGTATTAAATGACACAACCAATTCAAAAAAAATGTGTACCTGCTTCACAAATATTTTTTATAGTGTTTTCAACAGGCACGGTTTATAAACGAAAATCTCAAGCCAATTTCTTCAGAGGCGGCCAGTCGGTCGTAGCGGTTGGACGTGGATTCTATGTCAAATTCAAATTTGTACCTCTCGCTCTAAATTTGGCTCTCTCTCTAACCTTGCTGGCGTACTATCGGGCATTGAAACTTTCTCTACTTCATTATTTTTATGTCAATTTATCAGAAATTATTTCAGACGCGCGTTTCCCGATCACGCGCGTTTTTATTCCACAAGCAGTTTAATCGATCGATTGTTTTAAAAAATGCGGTGTGTTTAGGCATTTATTGGACACCTAAACGCTTGGATGTCCGTCTAACTTTATGATCCCGATTCTTCTGTCCCTAGTAACACCTGGGTACAGAAACAACTCGACGCCATTTTTTACATTAATAACAGACATAGACTGTTTTGTTAGCAGTAAAGTGCGATAGTAACAAGTCTGTTACTATGGTTCATTAACTTGTTACCACTAGGTAACAAGTTTGTTACTATGGTCCGTTAACTTTTTATCACTAGGAAACAAGTTCGTTACTATGGTCCGTTAACTTATTACTACTAGGTAACAAGTTTGTCCGACACCCAAAAATTTACCTATGACCCTCCCCGGTTTGAATCACACAAATTGAATAATTACTATCCTAATATAATTATCAGCCAAAAGAAGTCCACTGTGCATGTGGAACAAAGGCCTCACCCATAGACTTCCACAATGCCTCCAACGACTCCCAGCGACCTTCATCATCATTGAAAACCCACTCCTGTGTTCTCAATGATGATGAAGTTCTGTGTGTTCGGTTTCCGTACTTAGTCCTGCAGTGGACCATTGTCCCAGCTACCTTTATCGGGTCATTAGACCATAGTTAGAAAGTGAGAAAGACGTAGTTTAAAGGTGAGTGTGAAAAGTACTGAAAAGTTGTGCAGTGACCGCTTATCTACGATATATGGACATATTATGATGCGTAGAAGTATAGAGCCTAGTTACAAAACAGGTTTTGAACATAAATGTGGATGGATATAGTAGAAGAGGAAGACCAGAGAAAAGATGAATAGACAGTGTGAGAATTACGATGATGTATGCAAGAAAAAAAACACTGCGCCGACCCCAAGTGAAGGTGAGATAGTGCCTATAGGTGTACATACACAAGCTAGATGGACATATGATATACTGGCTGGATGTAAACGATTACAGGGCAGATCACCCCCCGATTGTCGGTTAATATGGCAGTGGCGTAATAGAAAAGAGGCCCTGACTTAGCAGTGGGTTTTACCGGCTGAATAGATAGATAGATGAGTATATGTATAGATAACCGTTGCACGCGTTTTTATTTACCCCACTTCATGTGCCCAGAAGAAAAGTCTTTTGATCGATTTTTTGGTGTTAAACATTTCTAATCCCAACTAGGGCATGAGCTGTAGCTTTTGAACGGCTGAATAGATTTACATGAAATATGGCTAACAAAAATCCCATTTAATTTAAAAGAAATTTGTAACAGAATGACAAGACTAATCTGTGGAGGGATTTACAAATACAATAAGAGCTAGATTGAGCCATGGGCTAGTCATTTTGTTGCTGAGCTATAAGCTCAACGGTTCAAACCCGTGTAATCTGGTTTATCTAGCTCATTGAAAGCTGAGTTTACACACCTCTGATGATAGCCAGACGGCTATAACAGTCGTGGAAGTGTATTCTATGTCAAATTCTTACTTCTCGCTCTGAATTTTGCTCTTCCTCTAACCAGTTTAGATCAAGAAATAAAACACAAAGGTCTACTCCAAAGCAAACCATCTCCTGGAACTTGACCTTATAGTGAATCAACCTCCTTCTTTTTCATGTCTGTTAAAACGAAATTAAAACCTCGACTAAAAATATCTACTGTTCCATAAATCATAAAGTACTTAAATTATTTCAAATGACAGATATTTTTTTCAGATTTTCAGGGTATAATCCCACAGGCCACAGTAGTGCTGTTCATTATAATTAAATAGAAATATCTTTTTGTATTTTTTTAAGCATTTTCCATACTAAGATTACAAGTTATTTTTAATGAAGGAAAAAATCGGCTGGCGGGCTGGATTCGAACCTGCGTCTTCTGGTTCAGTACACCACGGTACACTACGGTTGGTTGGGGCTCGCGGTAGCTTAGTGGTCAAAGCGTCTGATGTACCGGACCAGAAGACGCAGGTTCGAATCCTGCCCGCCAGCCGATTTTTTCCTTTATTAGAAATATTTTATTTTGTAAAGTAGAGCAACTTTCATTTCGTAGCACTGCTATACACTTTGTAATTTACGTATCACAGGATGATACAGAGGGTGCCTCGCGGGGTTCGTGCCCGCGAACTGTCAATATACTGAATTCGTTTGTTATGCACAGCTAGACTGGGGCCTTAATACTAACTGACAAGATACTAAAAGTAAAGAAGCGTGTTTTTAAATTTATTGAACGAACAACATTTTAATGGAATACTATTTTAATAAAATTTATTCTAGATGTTAGAACACTGTGTTCACTCACAATGCCGCCTGTGACCATTTAAAAAATAAATGTAAAGTAGTTGGAAGTTTCTTTAGTCGGAAAACAGGTATACGACGAAATATTTGGGTGTACATACATACACCTAAATATTCGTACGCTATCTACAAAAAAAATGAAAAAAGAAACAGAAGAGCTATTTGAATTTATTGTTCAAATTCTGCTTTACATTATCCATCGCAAGTTGTGAGCGATATTTTAGCAGATTAAAATTATTACTTTTTTACTTAAGGACTACACGGGGTCAGGGGGCCTACTACAATCTTTTAGGAAACAATCTTATTTCAATAGTGTTTTGTTTCAGGGATATAATAACATTACTCTTTTTCGTACCATGACCTTCACTGTACAATATTGTTTTATTCCTGCTTAGTGTTGGCAAAGAATTAACTATTTGTCTATTCCCTGCTATCAGAAAAGAAACAACGCTATATGAACTGGTATAGCGCTGTCCCTTTCCCGCACTTGTCTGAATCGCTACTACGGATTCCGATCTTGAACCAAAATATGTATACTTTTAGAGGTGACGTCACCAAAACCGCTAAGAAAATAATATTGTTTCAGTCTGACAATAAGCTTGTTTTAAGGACTTAATGGTACGAAAAGTCGAAGTAAGATTATAATAATACTGCTATAAGAGCTTGTGGTTGGCCCCCAGGAAAGATCATGCGATAATACAAAAATGTGAGACAAACGAAGCTCAACCAAGCGGGCGAGCCGCGCGACTGATTGGAAATTTGAATGTAATTCTGGGGGCCAACCACAAGCTCTTATAGCAGTATTATTATAATCTTACTTCGACTTTTCGTACCATTAAGTCCTTAAAACAAGCTTATTGTCAGACTGAAACAATATTATTTTCTTAGCGGTTTTGGTGACGTCACCTCTAAAAGTATACATATTTTGGTTCAAGATCGGAATCCGTAGTAGCGATTCAGACAAGTGCGGGAAAGGGACAGCGCTATACCAGTTCATATAGCGTTGTTTCTTTTCTGATAGCAGGGAATAGACAAATAGTTAATTCTTTGCCAACACTAAGCAGGAATAAAACAATATTGTACAGTGAAGGTCATGGTACGAAAAAGAGTAATGTTATTATATCCCTGAAACAAAACACTATTGAAATAAGATTGTTTCCTAAAAGATTGTAGTAGGCCCCCTGGACTGTACTCCTGATGTAAGCCACCTTGCTTTTGAAACGCGACTGGACGCAATCGGGCATAGTATAGGTACTTGCCAACTAAAAGGGTCCGATGGCGTTTGGACGCATGCGTCCATCGCGCCCATCCAACTTTGAAGCGTATTTTCTAGTAGATAGAGCCTACTTTTGTTTGAACAACTTATGATCATCTTAAAGGGCACGTCAAGGACCATAGGATTGCAACATAAAAAAAATATTTTTTGTGGGACGATATTCTGATAAACATCACTAAAGGAGACTCATTCATTCGGTCAAACAGTTAGAATTGCACACGGAGTTTTTTGGATTATAAAAAGATATGTGCAAGAATCTTACATAAATCGTATGTAAATATGTGATTTTGCTAATAATAAAGCCTTGTACCTAATTAGATTTTCAAATTTCATCGTAATTTTTAAATTTTTCAAGTATCAAAACCATCCAACTTTTTCCGCGCCTTGGTCACTTTGAAACGTATTTTAAAAAAATCAGAATCGTTTTGTTCAAACAAATTGTAAACATAGAGAAGAACGGTAAATGCACACTCCATTTCAAGTTCTAATTCCATGATCGTTTCGTCTTTTTTTTTGTGGAGAACACTCGAAGTGCTTCTTTTTTTTCTCGCCATCTTGCCAACGCTCGGATCGTGCTCCGTTGTTTTGTGGATTATTTATAAGGTAAGTGCAAGAATCTTACATAAAAGTGGTATAAAATGTGTGATTTTGCTCATAATAAAGCCTTGTACGTAATTATATTTTCAAGTATCATCGTAGTTTTTATGTTTTTCAAGTTTGAAAATCGTCAGCCAACTTCATACTATTTCTTTTGTTTTCTGTATAAATATGTCTAAAAACTGTTGAAATAAGCCGCATGTACTGTTTTAGCGTCAATATATAGCAAATGTTATTATATTTCAGTAAGAATTATACCAAAATACAGTGAAAATAAAAACGGTACAATTTGAATTCAGTCCTCTGCGCATGACGCATCTTTCCTTGAAATTCATACATGCAATATTGACCGTTATGTCTATGGGGCCATAATAGGTTGAGGATAATGAGTATAATAGGTTGAGGATGTCATACAATCTTTTTGGTGGGGTGTATTCGATAGTGATGCTACATCTACTACGATGTATCGACATAAGTTTTTGTTCTTCTCAAGGGATTTTTTACTATGTAGATAATTGTGTATATCAATGTTATGAATACATGGATAGTATTTATTTACTTATTTTATTTTATTTACATATTTACATACAATCACGCCCTTTTCCCACAGAGGTAGGCAGAAACTATCGTTTTTGTTTATTGTATTTTATTTATTACGACGATACGCATTACATATAATAATATGTTATAACTGTACGATTATTCATTACGTTATTATTATTGTGATTTCATCAGTCAAAATGAGCGGTTCGGATGTGTGGAACGTCGGGGATGGCGGTGAGGTGCCGAAGTGTTTCTTCGAGACCCTCTACGGCGATGGGAAGGGTCCGGATGACTTCGTTGACTCTTCCCAAATTTCGTATGAAGAGGTGTACGCGGAGGTAAATATGTATATTAGTACATATACAAAAATATTATATGTATTATTATACTTGTACTAATTTTAATTCTAGGAAAGAGGAATTAGCAATCTGCACAACAACACAACAGGTACAATTTGGTGGTTTATGCTAAGTTTTGGGTTGAGACTAATATTCTTTTGTGTGGTTTGATCATGAGATAAACTAATATCTTTATGCTGCATTTAGGGTTGAGACTAATATGCTTCTGTGTGGTCGTCTTTATGCTGCATGCATCTGTTTGTGTGTCATCTATGTAAAATTCTGATGCCGCCCCGCTTTCGTCGTTTCTTAAGGGATAATCACCGCGTCTACCCTGGACGTGGCAGACATGGTATTAGGATTGTCGATTGGAGGTGTCGACACTGCCGCTAGCAAGTTGAAACGAGGCCTATTTCACAATGAGAATAGTAAGAAATAAGACGTAGTTGTCGGAACACCCAGAAATAAAGCAATCAGAAGCAACCTGCGCGTAGCAGCGGACAAAATAATGGCACGGATCGATGAGGAATTTCCGCATTACAAAAAAGGGCTACATTAATACTAACTGACAGAAGATCACACAAAGTAAAGAAACGTGTTTTTAAATTTATTGAACGAACAAAATTTGAATGAAAATTTATTTTAATATTTATTCTAGATGTTAGAACTGTGTTACGGCACTCACAATGCCGCCTGTGACCATTTAAAAAATAAATGTAAAGTAGATGAAAATTTCTTTAGTCGGAAAACAGGTATACGACGAAATTCTTTCGTACGCTATCTACAAAAAAAAAGGAAAAAAAAACCAGAAGACCTACTTGAATTTATTGTTTAAATTCTGCTTTGCAATATCCATCGCAAGTTGTGAGCGATATTTTAGCAGATTAAAATTATTACTTTTTTACTTAAGGACTACACGGGGTCAGGAAAGATCATGCGATAATACAAAAATGTGAGACAAACGAAGCTCAACCAAGCGGGCGAGCCGCGCGACTGATTGGAAATTTGAATGTAATTCTGGACTGAACTCCTGATGTAAGCCACCTTAAACAACTGTCACTAACATTGCGGTTTGTTGACGTCAACGGAGAGAAGTCGAAGTGCGAGTGTTCTGTCGCTTACAAGCTAGTAAGTGACTCTTCCGGAGCAGGACTTCCTGGCCTTTTTCTTGATACGTTTGTACAAGAATTTGATTTTTATATGAATGATTGTAGAGGTCAAGGATACGATAACGGAGCGAATACGGTAGGAGTGAACAAAGGTGTACAAACAAGAATTTTAAACCTATATCCTAGGGCATTTTTTAATCTATGTGGCTGTCACAGCTTAAATTTGGTGATAGCAGATGCAGCAAAAAGTTCCGTTAAGTCTGTTTCTTTATTTGAATTTCTCCAAAGACAATTCGTTTTATTCTCTGGATCTACCAAGCAATGGGAAGTGATATCTAAGCACATAGAAGGATTATCCTTAAAAAAGTTTGCGAAACTTGCTGGGAGAATAGTTTCTAGTCTTGCCGCTTCGCTTTAACTACACTTCAGTCCGTGATGCCCTTTAAAATCTTCACGAAGAATCTAATGACTCAGTTGCAGTATCTGAGACATTGTTATTAATTCAGAATATGGAGGACTTTGAGTTCATAGTTACAATGGTGGCTTAGTATGATATATTGTTTCAAGTTAACATTGTAAGTAAAGCTGTGCAGTTTGAAACTATGGACCTAGCAAACGCATCAGTATTACTGAAAAACTGCTGGGAATTTGTGAAACAGTACGGTCGTAGCTTTCCCTCAACTTATAACAATTACGGCTAAGGAAATAGCATCTCTGTCCGAAATAGTAGATCCAGTTTTCAAGGCAGTCCGATCTCGAAGAAAGAAACGTTAATTTGAATACGAAGCTGTAGGAAGATGAAACACTAACTGATCCGGAGGAATTATATAAAATGAACGTCTTTTACCCGATGATAGATACAATTGAGAATACATTGGATACACGTTTTCAACAACTCACAAAATTAACAACTTACAAAATTAATTAATGATACATGATCTTTTTTATACGACAAAATAATAATTCCCGATCCGAAATAAAAATCCATGTTGGAAAAAGCCTGCGCTGATTTGCAAATCACTTTAACCGATGGAGAAAATTGTGACATTTCTGGACAAGAATTGCTTAAAGAACTTGTGACTTTGTGAGTCTAAAGCCATTATTAGAAGATCTTCAATCAGGAGAGCCGATATAAGTTCTTCGACTAACAAAAAAAATATATTGGCAAGATATTTTCTCAAATGTATGGACAGCGCTTTGTATCTTACTAACTGTACCTGTAACTGTTGCCAAAGGAGAACGAAGTTTCAGTAAATTAACACTTATAAAAACTTACCTACGGTCTAGTGTGTCAGGAAAGACTGTCCGATCTTGGAATGTTGTTTATAGAAAATGATATGGCCAAAAAGTTAAATTATTCAGGCTTGATAAAAAAAAATTGCAAGTGCTAAAGCTATAAAAGTGACTATATAGGATTTTTTACAATCTAAAATCTCCGTGCTTAGTACACTGAGACTAATTTTACACTTTTTTAGAAAAGATAAGGTATCTCAGGCGGCTAGGGACGTAGGTATAACTCGCAAAACTGCAGTTCAAATATACCACTACTTGCGAGAAGTGTGAGGTGGCGGAGGCGCATGGCCGTGAAATGTTAGGCGGTCCTAATGATATTGTAAAAGTTGACGAGACCCACTTATATTCAAATTAGTACCACAGAGGTCGACTTGTACAACGTCAGACATGGGCATTTGGTTGCATCAGCCGCCTAACAAAAAAACATGTCGAGTTAATTCCCGACAAGACCCTTACTCTTGATCCCATAATAACAGCAAGCATACGACCAGGGACGTACATAATGACGGATATGCACCGGGCTTATAAAGGTAAAGAGTCATGGCTAAACATGGGTGGCCAGTATGTGGTAAACCACAGCACAAATTTTGTAGCTGGCACTACGAACATCCCGGTTCATCCCAATCTAGGGAGACCAGTCGCTGCTGGCGCTAATACTGTGAAAGTAAAAATTCATACCAACACCATAGAGCGCCAGTGGTTAGAACTGAAACGTCACTGCCGTACCTGCAGAAGCTAACGGCGTCTACCCTGGACGTGGTAGACGTGGTATTAGGATTGTCGATTGGAGGTGTCGACACTGCCGCTAGCAAGTTGAAACGAGGCCTATTGCACAATGAGAATAGTAAGAAATAAGACGTAGTTGTCCGGAGCACACAGAAGTCAAGCAATCAAAAGCCGCAGGTTGCTTTTCGTAGCACCGAACAAAATAATGGCACGGTTCGACGAGGAATTTCAGCATCACAAAAAAGGGCTACATTAATACTAACTGACAGAAGATCACACAAAGTAAAGAAACGTGTTTTTAAATTTATTGAACGAACGAAATTTGAATGGAATATTATTTTAATATTTATTGTTTTAGGAGTAGGATCATAATAAAAGCGCCCAATTGTTTTATATCCCACAATCTACCTTTCTGGTAGATTCTTATTGTCGATAAAAACGTTGCATTCTCACAAATTCCAAGATTTATGACGCTTTTGTTCTTAAATATTTGAATTTGGAAAAGAATAATTAAGAATAGCAAAAAATATTGTAAGAAAGAATTTATTATTGTATTAATAGAAACAAGCATAAATATTTGTGGAAGATTTTTATAATGAGTTAGTTGGTAGCACCAATATTGAACTTCCGCCACACGTAAAAATGTAAAGAACAAATTATTGGTTATGCGAAACCTTATCACCCATTTTTGTTAATTTGTATTTTTATATTTCAATACAATTTTATATAATAATATATCAAAATTCCAAAACATTAGATTTTTTAATACACTATCGTCTTACATGGATTAGTAATGTTAATAAGCCCTTATTTTTTTTTATCAAAGTAAATTATCTACATAAATTCTTATATATATTCATTGAATATTTAGAAGAATTTCAGCTTTATTTGTGAGTTAAAACAGTCACCTAAAAAAACTATTTTATAGTTAGTAGTAAGTTCAAGATTTAGTACCGCCGGCATCATTGGTCTGATTCGATTTGACCGGATGGGTCAAATCGGATGCAAAATCAACCAATCAGATTCCTTTTCAGATCTAAAACAAATCTTTCATTGAATTATTACTAAAAACTACCTCGTTTTCTATCTCTTTCTATTAGTGAAAACCGGAAACTGTAGGTTATCAAATCGTATTCGGAAGCTCACCACAGGTGGAAATGGACGCTAAAAGACAGTGAGTACTTTGATTTTATACGCGTGTTGTTTTACTGAGTATGAAAAAATAGTTAATAAATTGATAAGTACCTACCAACTTATCACCTATTAACATAAGACTAATCTTTATTATTTAATTTTATTATTGGGATGGCGGAATTTCGTTTTTTTACATGGTTGTAGGTAATTAAGACCAAATCTTCTATCCTTAGATGTTGCAACTTCTTAACCCTTCTAGATAAAGTTATAGGTGTAGGTGTAGGTATTCAATAATACTAACAGCATGTAATTGAAATGGGTTGCGGGAAAAAAAGGGCGGCTGATCCTGCGGCGGGGGTGTCGCCGGCCGCCAAACGGCCGCGCCCCGAAGACTACTCTCCTGAATTGACCCCGAAGTTCGGGGTCTTTTGTTCTGATTGTGGCGCGGCCAGGTGTCCGCTACATCGAAAGCAGCACCCTAAATGCCGCAAACAGCTCGATTTTTAATTTTTGGTAGGTACTCTATTGCATTATCATTTTTTTACTGTTTTGTTTGTAGTTTACATAGTAGGTAGGCCATAATGTTATGATATAAGTGCGGTAAGTTGAAAATTACAGCTGAGGCTGACGACTTTTTATAACATATTAGCGAGGAAATAAATAAAAATTGGACTTTCATAAACGAATACCTAAATCTTTGAAATCACTTGCTAAAGAAGTTATAATAATTTTTACTTGTTCACAAATTTGCGATGTGCGCGCATCAGCGCTTTTTTTTTAAAGCAAGGGCACAAAAAACAGCCATTATTACTAATACCTACAGTAAATTTATATTTTTGTGTTTTTGTTACAGATAAATGGTTGTAATATATAATATATAATTAAATTAAAGAATTAAATGTTTATTTTTTTTTATTTTTATCTCCGTAAATAAGTAGATTTTATTCATAAAATGTTGACCACTTTTCTGACATAAAAACTCTGCTAAGATTTAAAAAAAGATTTTTATAATAAGAACTACGTTTTTCGTAATTTATTACTAAATCTTCTTCGACTGGGGTCAAGAATATTAAAACACGCCACGCGTGAAATCCGCACTCGCGTAGCGTCGGTAAGAAACACGCCGGGCGTGATTTGCAGCACATACGTATAATAAAATATTAAAACACGCCTAGCGTGTGGGCGCCGCACTCCCATTACATTAACGAAAACACAAACGTGTGTGTTTTCCCGCAGTCAACGTGTCGAATGAAATTTGTGAATCATAAACCGTCTTACTTATGGAGGTTTGAGGCCATGCTAATAAAAAATCTTCACCGCAGCTTTATGTAGATTCACTAGAACCATCTACGCCGTCAGTTGTATTGCGCTCAACGAAAGGTTTAAAGCACAAAGGATACACCTTGTGGATGGACAACTTTTACAATATGCCATGCCGCGCTCGATGCCTAAAATGTTTAGGGTTTGACAGTGTCGTAAGACTGATCGTAAGTTTGTTCCGCAGGCCCTGCACAGTCTCACCAAGCGTAGCCCGCGCCGAGGTCCGGTGGGTGGTCTTACCTCAGGGGACGTTGATGTCATGGTATAGAGAGATAGTAATAGGGTGGCCATGATCTCTACATAGTATTACAACGGTCAGCACACAGTCCGAGGCTCCACCAAACATGGGTGGGGCGGATAAAAAAGACCAACTCCGATCAATCCGATCGAGCGGAAACGACCAAGGGTCTGGTAAAAAAAATTGTTCAGGAGATTACTGAACGTCTCAGTACTTGAACGTTTAGTCAAACTTTACGCTTTAAACTAATAAATTCACTTCTCCGCCGATTGGGACCGCACCCATACAGAACAAACCTGCCGACATAACGCACCACCTGACTGAGTTGGGGCTTCAACAACGTAAGGGGCGGCGGTGCGTTCAATGCAAGAAGCAGGTACAAAAGAAAGAGGAAACGTAAATTGTTAATAGGTTTTAGTTTATAGTTTCTAGTTTAGTTGTTGATTCCTTTAATTTTATTATTATATTGTTTTGTTTGTTATTTTTGACATTATTAAGTTTTTTAAGCGTTTTAGTTATTAGTTTGTTATTAGTTTTAAATTATTAAGTTATTTTAGGTTTTTTAATTAATTATGGACAGCGTCAAAATAATTTTGGCGCGTAATTTAATATTTGGAATTACGCCGCTGTTATTAGTAACGAAGAACGAGCGGTGGAAGCTGGTCGTTCTTGGTTTTTAATAGCTCTCGCTGCCCGAACTGCAGGCAGGACCACAGAACAGCGCTCCGACTACAACATTGGATTTCGCTGGAGATGTCGCCGTCAAGGATGTAAAGTAATCGGCATACAACCAAACTGATTCTGTGAGATCGCACTCTTTTCTCTCAGTCGCCTCTCAACAACTTTCTCCCATACTTTCATACTGTGTGACATTAGCTTTATTCCTCGATAATTACACTCCTGCACATCACACTTGTTTTTAAATATAGGTACTAGGGTACTATTGGACCATTCATCCGGTATTACTTCTTCGTACAACAACTTATTGAAGAATAAAGCCAGCCACGTACACCCATCTACTCTCAATTACTTCCATACTTCAACTGGTATTCCATCTGGTCCAACTGCCTTTCCATTTTTTACTTCATCCATACTCACCATTCTGACTAACCCCACATTCACTGGTTTATCCTCAAGCATTTCACTCCAGTCATTCTCTTCATTCATTAACCTTTCAAAGTAGTCCTTCCACCGATCTTTAATTTTCTGTTCATCAGAAAGAACTTTCCTACCTTCATCCTTTACGCACCTTATCTTTGATACATCCCTCTCCTTTCTTTCTCTGGCCTTAGCGAGCCGGTACAAGTGTTTCTGGCCAGCTGGATCATCCAGATCAATATAATAATGTCTCCTGGGCTTTTACTCTTGCTACAGCAACGGCTTTCTTTGCCTTTTTCTTACATTCATCGTATTCCTCCTTTTTCTTTAATTATTTATTTTTCCTAAATTTAATTTTTTAACTTGCATTATCCTCTGTTATGCTCTGCCATTCTTTAAATTT
Organism: Acronicta psi; assembly: GCA_946251955.1. Lineage (NCBI taxonomy): Eukaryota > Metazoa > Arthropoda > Insecta > Lepidoptera > Noctuidae > Acronicta > Acronicta psi. Next base: position 388,565 of record OX276498.1, read on the forward strand.
CATCTACTTTTCTTTTAATACACATTGATTTACACCTGGTGTGATGATTACGCCAGACACCTAGACTTATGCCAGTGTATATACACTAACATCTAAAAACAAAATTAAATAAAATCATGTGATTTTATTTACAATCATGAAGATTTTACTATATTGGAAAACAAATTATATTTTTGTTGTGTTAAAAATTTAGGTTGGTATTGAAAAAATATACTACGTTTTTGTAATTGTAGTCAAGATAATTTTTTGAACTGATTAGAGCCTACTGAGAGAATACCATGAGACTGATTAATTAATTGCCAAGAAGTTGACCTTATTTTATTGCTACAACTAATATAATGATAAGTTCTGTCAAAAACCATTTTGTGTTGTTGATTTTTTATAGTTTTAACACAAACATGTTCCTTAATGTTGTTCTCTATTTCTCAATAAAAATCCTAACTAAAAATATGTCTTATAATTTTTAGTAACAATGTGACTTAAACCTTAGTTATACGGTCAAGCAGTATACGAATTTAATAATAAAATGTCTTAAAATTTAATAAGTCTTTTGGGTTTTAAAAACAACTAACCCCTTTTAGTTTTAAAAAGACCTAAAACTACAAAAAATATTTTGAGAGCCTATTATATAGAAAATGAATAGTATTCGATTCAAATTAAATTTTAACTTAAATCTATAGTTCATGTTTTATCTTTTAAACAAGAAAAAAATCGAGCAATTATCATTTTGTGATATTTATGTCTAATTAAACAGCCCAAGTCCTAATTGCAAACAGTTTTTTGCGATTTCCCAAAAAACAGGATTTTTGAATTCGGTCACTCTAATAGTAAGCGTGCGGTATATCCGATATCGCTGTACGTGCAATAAGTAACGATAAAATAGACATTTAATATTGAGAGTATGCTCCCCAGCAGAGCCACCTAGTACATGTACTCAGGACAGAAAAACGCTACTGTTTTGTGATATAAACTGTTGTACGAATAGTGTTCAATACGTACGTGTTAAAAAATAACATTATTATCCTCTCGTTTTATTTTACTTTACTAAAATATTCGTAGAAAACGCCTAGTTATTTTGTGTCAGCAAAACGTTTTGGCACTTTGATTAGGCGCGCAATACAATACAATATTCAACATATTTTTAACCGCGGCGATTATCTTGCGTTTGGCTGAACCGATTTTGATGCAGTTTTTGCGACAGACGCAATTACAGACGGTCAAATGACTCTTTTGAGACGACAGTGCCATCTGGTGACACTAAATGAAACCAACTACACAGACGGGATAGGACGAGAGTTACACTTTTAGAGTGAAAGCGCGTGAACCCCAGACCTTCGTTATATGTTCGTCATATATTTGTTTATAAAAGCTGAAAGTTTGTCAGTGCATGCTCCCACCACAGGTAAGAAAGATGAACCGTTATGAGGTTTGAGGTACCGTATCTTTAGCAGGTAAACGTACTAAAGATGTGTAAAATACCGATCTTAATTCATCAGATATTGAATTGTGATTTTTTTGTATGCACCTTCAGAATATTATTAAAAATGATCGTCATTCATTGCCAGACACAACATCGTGGAAACTCCGTGCAATCGAACACTCAAAAAGGCATTTGACACAATCTCTCTCCTCATCCTCGTGCAAAAAATGGGTATTAGGAATAATCAACTGGCACTGTTCAAAAGATATATATATGACCGTAAACAGAGGGTCAAACTGGATAATTACCAAAGCGATGACAAAAAAGTGTCATGCGGAGTCCCCCAGGCGAGTGTTAGGTCCTAGCCTCTTCCTCATAAATGTAATGTCCTCTGTAACATACGCCACACACTGTCTTTGTCTTTACTGGGTCTTCTTGGGATAATGTTAAAAACTATACTGAAATGGGCCTGGCGAGGCTGCGATGTTATCAAAGTGGTTGAAATACACAAATTCAACTTCATATGCCTTAGTATTTATAATAATTTGCAACATAGTCAACATTTTAAAATACAAATTTATGAATGCAACGGTAGTTCCGCTGACATATGTAGTTCTCCTACCATATATAAAAATGAATATTAATTAAGAAATTCAGAAATAACTGAGAAGTGAGAGTCAAACCGTGCGCGTGTGGGTATATTAAACAATATTTAGTTAGTTTAGTTATGAGTTTTTGTATTATTCAGGCACTTATTTATCAATAAAAAAAATCCCATCAAGTGAGAACAGTGTATACAAGGAGATGAGTAAACGACTAGGATTTCGAATGACACCAAAAGCTCTTTACCTGTCTGCAAAGAGACACTACATGGATTTTTTTGGGGATGAAAACCTGCAAGATGATGAAGGTTCCAACAATGTAGTGTGGCACTAGTTATATCTTTGTGCCAATTTCAGGTTACAAACCGCTTTTTGTAGCTTAAATGAAATGTCAAAAAAACCAAACCACAAAAACTACGATTAAAAATAATATGTTGATTATTTGTATTGTATTGCGCGCCTTATCAAAATGCTACAAAACATTTTGCTGACACAAAATAACTAGGCGTTTTCTACGAATATTTTATTAAAGTAAAATAAATAAAACGAGAGGATAATAATGTTATTTTTTAACACGTACGTATTGAACACTATTCGTACAACAGTTTATATCACAAAACAGTAGCGTTTTTCTATCCTGAGTACATGTACTAGGTGGCTCTGCTGGGGAGCATACTCTCAATATTAAATGTCTATTTTATCGTTACTTATTGCACGTACAGCGATATCGGATATACGTACATTATGTACGTTTGACGTACATCATTTTATGATATAATTGATCAGTTTCTAAAAGGTGGCTCTGCTGCAGAGTATGACACAAATATTCGTACGCTATCTACAAAAAAAAACGAAAAAAAGAAACAGAAGAGCTACTTGAATTTATTATTCAAATTATGCTTTGCAATATCCATCGCAAGTTGTGAACGATATTTTAGCAGATTAAAATTATTACTTTTTTAGTTAAGGACTACAATGGGTCAGGAAAGGTGCGATGTTAAAGTAGCTTCTCAAAATTAACAAAGATTTGATTTTTATGATCGAAAACCAATGTGTCATTTGTTACAGGAAGTGACGCAGTGTCGAGAGTGATGACGAGGAGATCTTGGCGTATTCTGGCATTCCAATGGTTTCCGAGAATAATGGAAACAGCCTCGGACCAGGATACTGCTGAAGACGCAGAGTTTTCCGCTGAGCCTGTGCCCACCGACCGAATTTGATTGGAGAACCTGAATCGAGGCGGGAAAAGTTTTCCCAAAGTAATGTTGGTCAAACAACTCTTCGTGGCGATCCATATGACATATTATAAGCAATTGCCAAATTATGGAGCACATCGCCTCGGAGACAAACAAGTATGCTCAGCAGCCGGACGTCCTGTCCTGTTTAATAACCACAATCTCCATCTTAACAGCCACATCGGGCAGTGGTATGACGAACCACCACCACCACGGCCGATGAATTTTGCATTGCATGCATTAAGACTGGCGAATGAGGTTGTGGTTAAGTCAAGTTTCAAGAAATACTGGTGTGCCAGCCCTGACGTATTTTATACTCACACCCCGGTTTTACCGCACACCATGTCCACTATCGTGTCTTCATTTTGCCGACAGCATGTCAGCGCTAGAACTGGATTACTCCGAGGTAATACTTTTTAAAATACGCTGTCACATCTCAACAAGAAATTCCAGGACGTGTACACTCCTACTCAGAACATTACTCTAGACGGGACTCTGTTAACGCTCTTTAGTCTGTGGTCTACGATTACGGACCAGCGCTGGCAACACTGCGACGCGTCGAGGAGCGGAGCCGTCATATTGATTAAATTGATTTCCGATTGGAATGGCGAACACCGTCTCCACACGCTCACTAACTTTTTTTACTAACTTTGTTCACTTGAATATACAAGATCTTATTGTACGTAACTACGTACATCGCATTTTTAATGTGCACCCACAACCTGCACATAATTTGGTGACCCTGAGTGTTGCCAGCACTGGTCCGTAATCGTAGCCCGCAGACTAAAGAGCGTTAACAACTCTTATGTGGAAAGATTGACTGGAAATCAGCCAGCTTATACCAAATAAAACTGCGAATCGATTCATTTAAACGAATGAAATTTGTGAATCACAAACCGTCTTACTTATGGAGGTTTGAGGCCATGCTAATAAATAAAAAATCTTCAACGCCGCTTTATGAAGATTCACTAGAACCATCTACGCCGTCAGTTGTATTGCGCCTAACGAAAGGTTTAAAGCACAAAGAATACAATTTGTGGATGGACAACTTTTACAATATGCCATGCCGCGCTCGATGCCTAAAATGTTTAGGGTTTGACAGTGTCGTAAGACTGATCGTAAGTTTGTTCCGCAGGCCCTGCACAGTCTCACCAACCGTAGCCCGCGCCTAGGTCCGGTGGATGGTCTTACCTCAGGGGACGTTGACGTCATGGTATAGAGATAGTAATAGGGTAGCCATGCGGCCGGCATACAGTCCGAGGCTTCACCAAACATGGGTGGGACGGAAAAAAAGACCAACTCCTGGCCATGTATCCGATCGGAAACAAACAAGGGTCTGGTATAAAAAAAAATCAGGAGATTACTGAAGGTCTCAGTACTTAACGTTTAATCAAACATTACTCTTCCTATTAGCAAATTCCGCAACAAACTAAAAAGAGAAGTGAATTCACTTCTCCGCCGATTGGGACCGCACCCATACAGAACAAACCTGCCGACATAACGCACCACCTGACTGAATTGGGGCTTCAGCAACGTAAGCGGTGGCGGTGCGTTCAATGCAAGAAGCAGGCAGAAAGAAGAAACGTATCCATGTGGATTTTCCACATCACAAAGGCTTCATGATATCTGATAGAAATTGACGCCTGACGCCTTTGAAAGTAAAGAGAAACTTTTTTAATTAATTAAAAGTGATAAGCCGTCTTGCACTCGTGTAGAATGCTACTAGAAGAAATCCAAGTTATTCTCGGCTATTTAGTCACGCAAGGCAAGAAAACGTAGACAGCATCCGGCACTGATCAGGTTGCTGAAACCTTATGGCCCGCCATAATAGTTTTGAGCACTAAGACGGGAAGGGAGGCCCTCCGCCAGGAGATAGTAGACAGGCTCCTCCAAACAACAAAGACAATGAAGTTAGTCTGGGAGTTCTCTCTCAAAGCCACCAGGACCAGTTTGTGAAATCACATTGCAGAGTCAGGCATTAGAGATTAGAGATCAGGCAGTAGAAAACGTTTTCGTTTGATTAACTAGGACATTAACCTACAGTGTCCACACATCCTGTTATCGCAATACTGAAACAGTTTAAAGTTGTAACAACTTAGTTTAAAAGAGTGTCCATGGAGTTTCTTGTCGGATTCTTCTCCATAGGATCAACTTTTTGGAACCGTGCATCTAGAATCATTTAACGTTTCATAAGTGCTTGTAAAAGCTTATTTGAAATAAAAACTTAAATTTGAGACCTACACGGGAAATGAACAGCAGCGGTAGCATCCGATCTCAATCTCCCATAGAGCAGAGTTTGAAACCCCAAATCGCACCAGGAATTACATCATTCCCACTTCCCAGACCAGCCATAGCTTATGCAACATTTCAAAACCTCATTGGAGACAACTTCCAGCTTTCACAAGCCGATAAACACCGTGATGATCGACAAATACGTGACAAGGATGGCCGCAGACGAGCTGAGAGACCTTTAGGAAGATGCTAAAGAACTAACTGGCGCAACTTGGATACCCAATCCAAAGAAGACGCCACTCCATGTGGCGAACAGAGAGAGAGAGAGTCAGTGGTAGAGTTTAAATCATATACTGGGTACTAAGCTAACCAATGACAAATTGTATTTGGTTGTGCAATTGCATAAATAACGACTGTAAAAATAAAAATGATTGAATTGTTATATGTTTTTGGACGACTTAAAATTTATTGTTGTTAAAATTAGCCTTTTCGTAAATCATATTTTTTTTACAATACAAATATTAATTTTTAACTTTGTTTTTTTTTTCAATTGACTAACTTGAAGTATCTTTAATCATAGGAAACAATGGGATATTGTCACTTTAATAGATCGAAAATATTTGTTCAATTTATTTCCTTGAAATCTAAGAGGATGGGGGTATAAAAAAATGGACCAGCCAACCTCCTGGCAACATGCAGATTATTAATCTGCAAGGTTTTCAGAGTTCAAAACTGTTTATAGACTCACGGGCGACTCTGCGGTCTTCACATTTTGCACACTTGATTCCCTTTGGCGCCTATACTAGTAGTGACTCCCAAGCGCTTAGTGAATAATACAAGATTCTGTTCTGTAATTTTATTATTTCCAAAATTTTGATAAACTAATTGATTTTTGAGTCTAGTCTAGTCTGCTAAGTGAAACTGGAAATGTTTTTATTTAATTTCGGTTGCTATTTTTGCCTAATTTTGCTAGTTTTTCTTATTTTTTCATAATGAAACAACATTCATTGCACAGTGTTATTAATTGAGCTAGTTTAACTTGTTTACCGTCATTTCGGACAATTTTAATAAAAATTAGAATGTATAAAAAACGAAAACATGAAAATTCGAGTGTACAATAGGTAATCTATTGGAAATTGTACGTAGGGCTGAAATAAAATGGGACCATTAATTCTTTAAAAAAATTAGTTCTTCGAGGGCTGGATATCGAAAAGCACGAAAGCGCGTAATAATATGCGAACACGTTTTGGAGCTAACTCTGCTTCAATTTCTGGATGATCAAAACCAGGGTAATGGTGGGTACAGATTGGTGCAAAGCAACATGTAATGTAACATGCAATCCAAGAATTTGAGGTCCACATTGCTGCAATGTATCATGTAATGTAACAGAATTCCCATAGTGTGGACGCCTCGTGCGCACGAACTGCGCCTGGGTCGCGCACGCTCCGAGCGTTACAACTCGTGCGCGGCTCGATCCGAGATTTGTCGGTTTTTAGTACGAACACAAAGGGGCGCGCAGTGTGCGCAGGACTCAGCCGTGGACGGTCGTTCGTTTCGTTCGCATGCGCAACGATCATGGCGGTGAAAGATGGTGCGTGGAGTGATGACGAGTCACTTTTATTGATAGAGGAATACAGAACAAGGGAAGTTTTATGGAACCCTCAAAATTAAAACTTTTATAAACAAAATTTAAAGAAAGATGCGTGGGACGAAATCGGAAATGTATTGAAAATAACAGCAGAAAAGTGCAATAACAAAATGACAAGTCTTCTCTCTTCTTCTGGGCAAAGAAAAGAACACGTGTGACGAGGGCTAGTGTTTGTAACGAAATGCGGGAACAGATGTTCTCGTTCTGATTCGTAGTCAATGCGCGTACCGCGCGCGCCACACGTCCAAGGCAGCAGGGAACATGCAATGTAAGGCAGAATATAACATTACATGTTGCATTGCACCAATCTGTACCCACCTTAAGAAAGGTGTTTTTCTAACAAAACGTGATACTGGCACTCGCCGGCCGCTGCCGCGGCACAACTTAAAAAAAAAAGGTGTAACTCAACTTCGAGATGTTCAAATGAAATTTATTTCGAAACAACCTGTTGACGCCAAACGCTAATTTTAATCGAATATTTATTAATCGATGGACTGCTCGTTCGTATGACCTGTGTAGACCTCTAGTCTAGAAAAACCGGCGAATCTCTGAGTACTGTCATTGTACTGTGATACTGTCGAGCTCTTTCATATAATTATTTGCTGAGTCGAATATAGCTGGCCCCGAATATAACTCGCTAGAGGTAAGGCGAGCTCGAGATCAGTTCACAATAGCCTGCAAGACGCTCCGTGGCGCTATTGACGCTCCTGATCTGATTCGCGTGTTGGGGTGCTTTTTTGTCCCAGACAATTACTGCCGGGGCAAGAAACACAGGCTGTTTGCCGTACCCCCATGCCGTACTGTTGCACGTGCTAAGTCGCCAATTCCTCTTCACTTGAATAATCCAACAGGCTATCTGTTTGCGGATGGGTGGACGAAGATTTTATTGGTATCTCAGAAGTACTGCCAGAGGAAGGTATGAGTGTTTTTTACTTTTTTAGTTACTTTACTGTTTTGCAGATTTCAATAAATTTAGTTTTTTAGTTACTGTAATTAGTACTTAATAGTAATTAATTAAATAAAAAATGGCATAAGATTTTCACTTCAAGGCAATGACGGCAGAGAAATATCAGAACGAAACAATTCGCGGTACTTTCATTTGCGGGTCAATCAACGCAAAAAATTCGAGAACGACTTCTTGAGAAATCGGAAATATCCCTGCAAGTAACTGAATTTAGCTATATAACTCGAAACAATAGAAAAAACCCACTGTGATCGTCACTTCGCCAAAACTAACAACGACCGTACCTGCTGATAAAAGGCCTAGAAGAACGTGTTTTTTTTGTGGGAGGAGCGTGAACCAGACAGCTAAATACCTTGCAAATAAAGGTTATACCAAAAAGCCATTTTGTAAACGTTTTTTGCAGCGCTGGACGGAAATAACTAAATATCAACGCTGTCACCATAGATAAAGAACCAAAAGAATCTCCGGATCGGTCCGGGCTAATTCAATTACGTAAGGCCACAATTTCTATTATTGTGGCCTTACGTAATTGAATTAGCCCGGATCTATACTTCTATCTATACTAATATTATAAAGAGGAAAGATTTGTATTTTTGTATGTAACGAATAAACTCAAAAAGTACTGGACCGATTTGAAAAATTCTTTTCATGTTAGATAGCCCATTTATCGGGGAAGGCTATAGGCTATATATCATCACGCTACGACTAATAGGAGCGGAGTAGTAATGAAAAATGTTGCAAAAACGGGGGAAAAAATTATAAGACCACGCGGGCGAAGCCGCTGGAGGGAAGCTAGTTTATTATAAATTGCAAAACCGATGCTCTAGTGGATACTGGGATATCTATAAGTTTTATAAATTAACGCCAAATCCAATGCCAAATAATTGAATTACATTTGATCGAACACTAATACATGCATAAAACGTTTGAAATGAAATATTTATTTCTGTAAGTAGATCTTTTATAGACACTTAAGTCGATGGCGCCGGCTTCCGCCGATTTCCTGACGATCTTTAGGAGCAACGCCTGTAAGTGCTATTTTAGTTCTACAGGCGCTTAGTGAAATTCTTATATGAAATATTGTTTTGTTAATATAAGCGTTTCTCTTGGTATATTTCACTGAAAAAAATAAAGAACACAAAAGGAACATTTATTTGGTTTGTATTTAAGAACATTCTGGGCATCCTACCAGAAAATATACACGTGGCCGGGCTGCAACGTATACGGTACTGCCCGGCCACAAACAAGTGCTTTTTTTAAAGATAATAATATATTTGTGATACATTTAATCTATTCATTGGTACTGCAAGAACATTTAATTGATACGTCTTTATATTACGAAATCGACTGGCCGGGCTGCGACGCAACACACCTGAGAAGAAACGCCGAAACAAACTTAGAGAATCATGGTCTCTTTAAAGTCCAGACAATCGTAGTAAACGGATATGCGAGAACAATGTAGGTCAAAATCTGAAATGGCCTTTAGAAGAGAGACAGTTTTGAGTTGACCAGTCCTAACTGACGGCACGCATGCAACAGTCATCGTGTAGCTCAACCATTATTAGGGAGCTCAACGACCCGTCACACGACGATACCAGATCAGCAAGACATCTGCGTAGTTCATTTATGAAATACCTACCCAAAACAGTCGGAATTTGGAAAACGTTTGTATTTGGTATATTTTTTTTAAATATTGCACGTTGTTTATTTAAATATCGAACGTTCCATAAATTGGACGCTCAAAACCTTGGGTTTATTACTCTAGGGCTCATGACATCGAGTGTTCAAAACATCAAAATATCGAATAGATACATTCTTTTTAAAATAATTCCAATTCAAAGTAGTCTTCGTCTTCTTCCTAGCCTTTTCCCAACCATGTTGGGATCGGCTTCCAGTCTAACCAGGATGCGGCTGAATATCAGTATTTTACACGGAGCGACCGCCATCAGACCTTCGCAACCCAATTTCTAGGCAATACCGATATTCGATGGGAAGGCTGGTTGGCTTTTTAGGTTTCTGACTACCACTAACGATTGTCTTTACGTGCGACCGTGCTTTACGTGCTCTCCGAGGCACGGAGCGGTCTCGATATGTTAAGAATGGTCACTCATCCAGACTGACCGCGGCAAGTGTAGCTTTACCTTGCAGATCGGTTGATCAGCGTTGGTACAACTTGGCCACATTTTCACTATTTCAAATATTATTGCAAAAACCGTTTTCCTTTATTTCCTCTAATACGTTTCAGAAGTTTTAAACTTCTTTGTGTTGTTTCATACAACCTTTGAAGCCTTTTTTTTTGCGTCTGGAAATGCTTTATGTGCCTACCGTCACGTCGTCCTGGGGAAGGCGGCGCGGTGTGGGACTCCATCCTGAAAAGGACGTATACCCACTAAAACCAGACGGGTGCTCGCCTCATCACCATTCAGCCGGGGTGCGGGAACGTGTTGACATTCTTCCGCGACCAACCTTTGAAGCCTGTGGCAACCTTTACCAGTTCGAACGCAGTTTGGTCATTTGGAGTACTGAACATTAAGATAGAATGTTAATTAGTTAACACTTTTTAATTTAAGAAGCAATAAAATTTTATACCAACGGCACACCTGTGACTCCATACAAACTTTCCGATACCGGTGCACACTACAATACCAAATATCAAACTTGTCAAAATTACGTTTGTACACATGCAAATGTGTGCGTGACGGTGCGTAGGGTTTGTTGACAGTATCTGACGTTAGGGAGGGGTGGAGAGTGGCCATTCTGTTATAATCCTCTCCCACGATTAGAATGCAACCTATGCAAAATTTGCAGTATGCGGGTGCATATATGACTATTATTGCCATCCTTTTCGTTTCCCTACAATTTTTGCAAATTAGAGCAGGAAAAATATAGCTTTACGAATTCCCATGATAAAAAAAATCGCCAATTTTTTTGCGCACTTGCTGTGCAAAGTACATTTACTGGGTAATTTATTGTGACCAGCAGCCTTAATATTTACCCACAGACGCCACCACATCACTAACTGGACATCAATACTGAACACTCAAAACCCAGATCTTATAAATTGCAATTAAAATATTTAGTTTTAATTCCGCTTATGCTGAGATGCAAGAGCACCGCCGTCCCGTCCGCTAATTCTGCACATGCAGGGAGAACTTAATTGTAACCCAAATCTTATGTTTACAACTCGAAGTCAAGATTCACTGAAAATATTGGTGAAGTTTCTCCCATACAACATTTATCTATACCAATGAATAAAATTGAAATGACTGTAATTTTAAATTTACAGCAACACTAAATGCATAATTATGAAAGTATATTTTATCATAAAAACATTTTAATTTTTGATCTACTGTCTGTCTTGTTCAGGCTAATCTCTGAAACGGCTGGACCGATTTTGGACTTTCACTCGCAGATAGCTAATGTTATAAGCAGTAACTTATGCTACTTTTATTTTGGAAAATTCCTACGGGACTAGCAAATACATAAATTAAGTATGTTTCATTGAGACTAGCTTCCCGCCAGCGGCTTCGCCCGCGTGGTCTTATAATTTTTTCCCCGTTTTTGCTACATTTTTCATTACTACTCCGCTCCTATTAGTCGTAGCGTGATGATATATAGCCTATGTTACTCGGGGATAATTTAGCTTTCCAAAGGTGAAAGAATTTTTGAAATCGGTCCAGTAGTTTCGGAGCCTATTCATTACAAACAAACAAATCTTTCCTCTTTATAATATTAGTATAGATTATACTTTATATATTCTGGAGGCACGGCAGTGCCCCCGCCAAGTCGAGCAAAGAAGCAGCATGGCCATACCATCCTTTTCTCGAAGTAGTTCAGACCATTTTCGACTTTTATGTATTCCATAACAAATTATGACAATTTATCAAGTCATTATAACTACAATAACAAAGAGGAGTACCTAGGCTCTGGGGAAGGTTTTTGCCAAGCACTGGGACCGCACTGGCCAAAAAAATAAATAAAATAAAATAAAAAAAAACCCCTAAATAATCCCTCACCCCAGCCAGTAGTAAAGGATTTCAAAAACAAAATGTTTTTTACCAAAAGAAACGAACATCAAATGAAATCAGAAATTCTGAACCAATTCTGTTTTTATCAAATTCTAATATTTTCCCCACATATTATGACACAATTATTTTTGCCACACAAAACAAGACAAACAACAACACTACACACAAGTTTTGTAGAAATATTATATTTAGTTTTTTTTTTTACTCAAAAAACAAGAGCTGCTAACAAAACAAAAAATTCTCTATCACGGATACCAAGAGTAAAAACTTCCAGTTGTTTCCACTAATTGGAAGTAAAAACTTCCAGTTGTTTCCACTAATTGGAAGTAAAAACTTCCAGTTGTTTCCACAAAAACTACTTTTTACAAACTTCATCGCTTTACATTGACAAGAGTAAACATTGACACCAACAATAAAAATTTAAAAAAATACTAAACCAATCAACACAAATATCATGCATGAACCAGATTAAAATTTTCATCGGAACCTTTTGTAATTATTTTGATTCAACTCATTTGTAACTTTAACAAATTAGACTAACCAATCCAATCACACAATCATATACCTAACAATAAGATTTGAATAAGAAAACAGCCCAAGAATTTTGCAAGATATCTTCAAAACCAATACGACACTAACCAGATTTTTATAAGACCAACTTAGTACCTATACAATATTACATCAAAAAAATTTTGGAGCACCATCTGATCCTGAACTAAGCAGAACTATGGGTCCTAGACAACAAATTACAATCCTTTTTTGTATATTTATAATTTAGATAACAGCCAGACAAAACACAAAAACTTATTTTCAACACAAATATTTATGTCCTATGGGAATTGAAACCACAACCTCATGATCTACAGTCAACTCTCTAACCACAAAACCAGACATTTCAATTTTTTTTTAATCCACCCCTACGGTAACTTCTTGACCAAATAACAAGCCATGATGGCCGTCTTCTTCATTTGATGTTCAACCAGACCATACTCAGTGGACGATGAGACACATCTTGCAACTGAAACAATAAGAAAACATAACTTATTATATTTATACCTATGTATAAAAGAAAGTTTGAGATATATATAGTAATACTAGCTGACCCAGCAAACGTTGTTTTGCCATAAAGGGGTGGGTCACCCTTATCATTTAGGGGTATGAAAAATAGATGTTGGCCGATTCTCAGACCTACCCGATATACACACAAAATTTTATACAAATCGGTCAAGCCGTTTCGGAAGAGTATGGCTATGAAAACTGTGACACAAGAATTTTATATATTAGATAAATATATTTAATAAGCATTGATATAAATAATAAGTCAATGGATAGAAGGCTGTTTGTTACTCTTAGAAAAAAGCTATTGAATGAATTTTGATGTAACTTTACAGTATAGACTAAACAAATGAATAACAAATAGGATTTATTGAGTGTAGGTGCTTCCTTCTTACAGTGTACCACTAGAACATGAAACTCTTTGGAGTCTGTGTTCAGAAATGCCACTACACCAGGTGAGGTAGGAGTCAGTGTCGCCTTAGTGTACATTTTAGGGGGGAAAATACTCATGGGTGGTCCACCTGGGGAAGCGGTCGACAGCAGGTACATGGCAGGGTAGGAGGCGACTGTCTGACCCATACTCATGCTGTTAGAGGCTCGGCCGCCATTGGCAACAGACCTGGGTGACAGGCAGAGGTCTAGCATGCACTAGCACTACCGGCTACCCGTCTAAAAGCGAGGCACTGCCTCAAATCAATCAAATCTGGTGACTGCCGCAACAAGATCACGATGCTGATCATTCTATCCAAGCTGGGCACGACTACAATGTAACCGCAAATTTGTTTTATATAAACAAAAATAAGGAAAGTAATTAAGGAATTCTTACCTGTCCCGGTTGTCCAACTCTGATGTTTGCTGGCACCGTTGCTCCAACAATAGGTCTGAGCGGGATCCTGTAGCAAGACTTCATTCAGCCGACCGTGGCACTCGCAAGGGTCTGAGGATGAGGAGTCAGGTCATGGCAGAACAACTGAAAAGAGATTTAAGAGAGATAAAGATTGCAAATTTCAATTATAGAAAATAAATGATACATTAAATTTTTATTCACAAACTGCCTACCTCGCTCGATGAAGAACCGGAAAAGAAGAAAAATTATTTAACAATTTACAAAAATTAAAAACCGGAAGACGGAAGTTCAAGTCACACACAGGAAAATTTGGGCTAAACAAATTACCAACTTTTTTCAGAGAGCAGCACTTGAAAAATACGAATCCAAAGTTGTTATTTATTAATTTTTATTGAATTGCTTATACAACGATAACTCATTCTATGTCTCACTCATTTTATAATAAAGTAATGATTAAGAAACTATCAAATGCATTCAATAAAATTACTAATTATCATTTATAACAATAGAAAATTTTCCTAATTACCCATCTTAGTTTAAAAAATGTCAATCAAATTATAAACTTTGCTGAAATAACTTAAACTACAGAAAGATAAATAAAATAAATCAAAAATTTTATATATGGGCTGGAAAAAATGGTTTTTGTCTCATTCGTGAAAAGGGAGGGAATGTGCAGCCAGAGACAAGGATTTTTACTTTCCTTAGGCAGTGCTGCCAACACTTTTTTTTTAAAAGGGGAAAAGCAATTTTAAACTAAATAAAAAAATATAAACCAGTACAGGGGGCTTACTATTACTACGAGCTCTTAAAGCAGGGCAGAAATTGAACTGCCCGTCTATTTTGTACCATGACAACTTACTAGGAGGCCTGCCGCAGGCTTGTTTTTAAAAACCGTTCACCAAAGACTACAATATACCGTTCACCTTTTTTTGTATATACTTTTCATACCGCGCTTATTGATAGCAGCAAAGCGTCTTTTGACTTTTCAACTCCGTCTAAAATAAATGTCATCTTGAAAAAGTTATTATTTTACAAACTTTTACATCCCTCTCATACTGACAGGAGACCCGAGCGAGACCAGCAGTGGGACAGTTAATGGGTTGATAATGAATGAAAAAAACATTTACGTTCGTAAATGATAATATAATATTTTTCCTTCTCCGATTTTTACGGCCGGATTAAAGCTAGCTCGTGCCAACTTCAACCCGGACAATAAGTTTGACGAGAACTGTATCTCTGCCCATGGAACTAATATGTCAAACTTCGTTACACTTCGTTTACATCACTAAGTATACTTACTACCATGGAACTAATATGTCAAACTTCGTTACACTTCGTTTACATCCGGAATGCGTACTCGGCTCAACAACTCAACGTAAAACCGACCTTATTGCAATCTGTTAAACTTTATATTTAAACCGAAATACGTTACGGTCAGATAGAGAGGTTAGGGTAGGGGATTGTGTCTCGTTTTAATAAATTGCCATACAAGAATTTTCAAATCGTCTAGTAGATTTGCCACGAGGCTAGGGTATCTGATCCAAAAAATATTATAGAGTTATACATTGCTAGATAAACTACTGCGTAAAATATCTTTTTATGAAATAAAGATAAGAAAAGTCAAAAGTATTTTTTTTGAGTAAATTCTTGAAATATAATAGAACTTTTTAGGTTTATGGTTAGTTTTGAAATTTTGATATGACAACTTTAAAACAATGGCAATGACATCGCGTCATTTTCGTTCCGTGATTTTTTGTTGTTATTTTATTTGTGAAGAATGTATAAAATAGTGAAAAGGTGTTGCGTATAAAGGATGTGGAAATTAATCATATACTGGCTCTAACAAATCCACTCACAGGTTACAAACTTAACCCACCAATGGTAACGTAAATGTCTCCGAGACCGGACGTATCGAAAAATTCCAACTATTTCACTGTTTAACTGTTGTTTTTTATTATTTTGTTTTTTTATTATTTAAGTGAAATCGTATAAACACTAATAAACGAGCTTTGTTATTTATAAGATGCCTTTGTTTTATTATCAATGTATTTTAATAACCAAACTATCAACCTACTCATACTTTAAATAATCATGATTATTCATTTTGCTGAAAATGTTGGTAGTATTTATGTTTAAAGTTAATTGTTGGAAAATCTAAGACTGAAAATCCCGGTACACGGGACCGAGTCTACCATTAATATAATTTAAATTTACGTCACAAATGGTGGGTTGAAGGGCCTTTCGGGTGACAATGTTTTCAAATTATGTCAGACTTTAAAAGGACATGTATGTTTTGACGACAATCAAAAATATTAGTTATGTCGACTATAATTATTTATTGATGATTACGAACGACCAGTTGACTTTTTGAGACGACAGTGGACGTCTGGGCGCCATCGCGCACTACACTTCGGTGGTGCCCTCTTTAGCGCATTAGACATGGTATAATGCATATTTTTTGGTACATACATAAGAAACTCCCAAACTTGGGCACTTACTAAAGCGCAATCAAGAAACTAGAAACATGCCAGACAGCCATTGAGAGAAGCATGTTGAATATAAAGAAATTGGACAAAATCAACAATAAAACCATTAGGAAACGGACAAAAATAGAAGACGTCACAACTAGAATAAGAAAACACAGAAAAGACAGGTCACATATTAAGAGGCACTGAAAAATGGAACAAAAATATTGTATTTTGGTATCCTAGAAATAGAAAGAGGAAACGAGGTAGATAGTTTCGAAGGTCGGAAGGCGAAATAAAGGCAATAGCCGGGAAAACATGGACTAGAAAAGCGGTAAACCGGAGAGAGTGGAAAGAACTGGAGGAGGCCTTTGCCAAAGCTGGGCAAACAGACCAAGTTGTCGGTGTCATCGACTCACCAGAGTCGTCAATGTTAAATTAATGCAATAGTTGTCTGGATAAAGGCTTATATTATTATTATAACATACTCCCAGAACAACACAAACACTGAACTGACTTGTGCTTATCACATAAATATATTTATCTCATGATCAACAGTTCAACGCTTTTACCAATTTTTATGCGACAGACGGCAAGATGCAATTACAACAACAGTGCCTATGCTTACTGCAAATATTTTTCTTTAGTAGAAAGAAAAATAAACTAATTTCACAAATCCTGTCATATAACATAAAACTGACATGGTCTCTCTTGACGACAAAAATCATGGTCACTCTAATAGAGCGAGATGAGTTGCTCCACCCTAACTATCTCGCTTAGACCGTTTTTCTTCATAAGTGCACATTCCTATTGTATACTAAGTATACTTACTACTTCCATGCTTACTACTTCCATGTCTCTGCCATTTCTGCCTTCTTTCAAAGTCAATTATGTCAATCAATGACAAATTGAAAATTGACAATCAACAACAAAGAGCTAGTGACAGTGTTCGGAACCGTACGATAATTATCGTACAAATACGATAATTTTGTGCCTCCGTACGATGTACGATAGCATATTACTATCGAACGCAGATTGTACGATAATTTCTATCATGCTGCAAAATTTTAGAATTTATGTTATTTCATTCATGCGCTGATAGTCTAAATCGCACTATCATGATTTTATTTTGTCCAATAAAATATTGAGAAAATACCGGGAAATACAAGTTCTCTATTCCTATTGGTTCTTAGGATCCGCTCTGATAAGTTAAACCACTACCGAAGCCGAGACTGTAACTTTATCCAGCGCCTGCTGTACACGCTTTCTTATTGGTTAGCATCTACCAATGCGAACAAGAGAATATAAGTTCGATATTTTGATTATGATCACACTTCATACGTATTATCGTATATTTTGTGTAGAAAAGTTGGCAGTCATTTCGTTATATTAATCTATATAATATCTATCTATAATTTGAATGATTCCCTTTATCAGAGCGAAATTCGCTCTGACAAAGGGGAGTTAAGTGAAGAAAGAAGCAATTTTCTAAAACAGCAAAATTTTGATTATTAAATGCGAGTTTATTGAACTGAAAGTGGAAAAGGAATCGGTTCAAGTCTGTATCATGCATACAACATTTGGGTTTCAGTGTTCTGTTGATTTGAAGCGGTGGCTTAAAAAAGATAAACTATAAAGTACTTGCATACATATCAATATTACAATTTATATGATTTATTTATTTATCACTACATATTATAAAACAAAGTCCTCCGTCGCGTCTGTCTGTCTCTATGTATGCTTAGATCTTTAAAACTACGCAACGGATTTTGATGCGGTTTTTTTTAATAGATAGAATGATTCTTAATAATATGTATAATAACATACCACGCGGGCGAAGCCGCTGGCGGGAAGCTAGTAATAGACATTATCCTAAAAAGTACGATAATTTCAATCAAATGTACGATAATTTTACGCCCCTGGTACGATAGTCAGTCCGCTTCAGGTTGCTAACGCTGGCTAGTGGCTAGTAATGTCTATGATCAACAATCACATATCACCTTATCACATTAACCATAAAATAAATTAATAAAATATTACGAAGTTGAGTTTTGAGGACGAGGAGTGACGAGGACGTTGAGGTTGTAAATAAAAATAAACTAAAGTTTATTTTGATTATATTGCTATAGATTTAATAGATTTTACAAGTTGCTAATTACTTGATTTGCCACAAAGAAATGGAAATGCGAATGTTGCTATAATGTCTGAAGATAAAATGGATAAGGAGTTTAAACTTCGACCTCATCACGAACAACAGGCACTGTGTACAAACCGTTTGCCATACAGACAAGGAAGAAAATTAACTGCTGTAAAAGTAAGCCAAATACTTTACCTTACCCTATTTGAATGAAAATTTTCTAAGTTCTGCCTTTCCAGATATGAGTCTAGAAATTAAATAAGTGCCGACAGCAGCCGTTCGCGGAAACCTAGTAATAAATTAAAAAATGTGGTTTTTATGTTAAAGTAAAGCACCATTACCTGCATTACCAAACTCTGTTGGTATCTGCGATACAAGCTCCGAGCTTAGTGCAGTAACCACCGCAAAACCGTTCTGTGTATTTTATTTGAAATAAATTTTGATTTGATTTGATTACCTTAACACAAGCAGTGATAGCCTAGCGGTATGACCACTGGACTGCCAAGTCAAAGGTCTCCAGTTAGAATCCAAGGCACGCACATCTGACTTCGAAATCATGTGCGTACTTATCACTCGCTTTAACTGTGAAGGAAAACATCGTGAGGAAACCCGCATGCTCCAGAGATTTTCTTGATGATGTGTGATGTCTACCAACCCGCATTAGGCCAGCGTGGTGGACCATAGCCTAATCCCTCTCATAATGAGAGGAGACCCATGCCCAGCAGTGGGACAGTATATGGGTTGATTATTATTATTATTATAAAGTACCATTTCTGATACTGTCTGTATTTTTGTAGTCTCTTATTTTTCTCATTAAAAGTTCACTTATAAAATTTCAGGTTTACTCAATAAATAATGAATCAAAACATCTTTTGGTATTCGGTGTACCGTCCCTCAACCTACGACAAGAAACCAAAGCTCTGTTTTCAAGATTTGGAAGACTACAATTCAACTTAACAAAATATCCTTCGGAACAATTTACAGAGACATACCATGCTGTTTATGAAGATATACAATCGGCCCGCATTGCTAAAAAAATTTTAGATACAAAAAATTACTATGGCGGTAACCTACATATCTGCTATGCCCCTGAACTGGAAAGTATAGAGGAGACAAGAGAAAAAATTATGCTACGACAAAAAAGTGTTATTGCCAGACTAAAAAATCTACAAAAGGCAACAGTGAACACTGAGCAGCCTATTAAGACTAATGACATTGAAAAAGTTTGTATACCAACTGATACATCAGAAAAAAACAAATTGTTTATGGGCCATGAGAACAGTATACAGTTTGGTAAAAGAAAAGCTACTGATTTCAAATCTGTTAATAAATGTAAGATTAAAAAATCTAGAAATATTGATGTACAACCTAATTTTAACAATAGTGATGTAAAAAATATATATTTGGATAACATGGAGACCGAAAAATCAGAAACCTTTGATATTATTAGTAATAAAGATGCTGTGACTTCGAAATTAGAAGATGGAGCATCCAGCAGTATTGAAGTCATCGATTTTACATCAACAGCAAAAGAGGTCCTGACTAACATCAACGAAAGTTTAAATTATAATAATTTTGGTAAAGAATTAATTAAAAAAGTACCTTATAAACCTGTAAATAAAATCAAATTTAATTTGAATAAAAATAGTTGATTGATTTTTGTCTTATTTAATTGCAACAGACTGTTTCCTTCGACAAGTGGTCCCAAGAGCGACTGCGCTAGAGGTTATGGGTTCGAATCCTGGGTTGAGCAGTGTTGTTGGGTATTTTCTGTAAAATTCCCGGTAGCAGTGCGGAGTCTGGATTTGAGCCCGGTTGATGGCAATAGGGTCGCCCCCAGCTACGACAATGTCCCATGTAATAAGAACTAACATACTATCAAACTGAGGGTGTACATTAGTACACCTCTGCCTAACCCTTCTGGAATACAGGCGTGATGATATGTTAAAGGATTTCTGCAGACTTACATCGTGTGCGTTCGCGCAGCGGAATGTTGTTGAATTTAAAGATTTTAATTATGCAGATATTTAGTGTATGACGTCGTATAATTGTGTATGGTAAAAAAAAATTTGTGCACGCAGCCATTGTTGAGAAATTCACCAAAAACTGATTCCGCTGGGCGAACGTTGTCCTGGCGGAACTCTTTTTAATCCATAGACTTTAGAAGAAAAAATATGTGTCCAAAAATTAGTGTGTATTTGTGTGTAATTGTGTATGTATGAATAAAATTAGTGCATGCATAAACTTCGGAGAAATTCAAGTTTCCGCTACGCGAACGTTTGGCCATTAGCTAGTTTTCATATAAAGCGCTTACATAGAGAGCTGTAAATTTTTACATACATTGTTTTGAATTTGTGTATATTTGTTTAAAAAACAGATTTAGAAAAAAACGTAGGGCTTAAAAGATAAAAATATAAACGTAAAATACGCTGATTAGGTCTTAGTTCTTAAAGTATGCACTTTGGGGTCTAGATTTTCACGTTTATACAAACCTTGTAAGTGTCTGCAACATGTTGCCAAGTATCAATGATGTTCCGTTAGTAATTAAAGAGTTATAGGACAATTTACCATGAATAGATCACTGTTTACAAAGCAGTCAAATATCACGACGTTCTAAGGGAATTGCATGGTAAAATGTATGCCAATAATTAGTGTATTCATTCATCTATTCACATACAAAATTTCATGTCATTAAATTCAGTAATTAAAGAAAAACAATTATAACACTGACGAAGCATCGAAAACCTACATAACCCGACCAAGTTCAGATGGCTACAAAAAAGCGGCCGTGCCATATATCTAAGAAACGTTCTTAACCTTCCAGTATAGTATTTGTTAATATGGTACAGTTGCGTACACAAGCGGTAGGAAAAAAGAAAACAATTGCATTTCTTGAATGAATTTTTTTTTTTTAATAATAACGCCACTATCTACGATAAAAATAGTGTAATAAGCTACAATATGATAAATATTTACCTAAACAGTAGTACTTACATGTGGTAATTATTTAATTTCCCTAAGGGGTCTATAGTTAGAATCCTGATCCGTGAAATCTTTAATAGAAATTAGCTGTATGAATTTTATTTGTCTTAAATAATATATCTAGATTATATCTCAAGTCTCAAGCGCATACCTACTTAAATAAAGTACCTACGTAAATAGTACCTACTTTCTGTCATAGTCAAATACATTTAAAAAAGTAGGTGTACAAAAATAAATTACCTCTATATTATATCGAAACAACAATTGTGTTATCACCTGTACCAATTCAATACCGGTATTATACTGTAAATTTTGGGATGTTACCTAAATATATTGCACGGCCGCTTTTTTGTAGCCATCTGAACTTGGTCGGGTTATGTAGGTTTTCGATGCTTCGTCAGTATTATAATTGTTTTTCTTTAATTACTGAATTTAATTACATGAAATTTTGCATGTGAATAGTTGAATGAATACACTAATTATTGGCATACATTTTACCATGCAATTCCCTTAGAACGTCGTGATATTTGACTGCTTTGTAAACAGTGATCTATTCATGGTAAATTGTCCTATAACTCTTTAATTACTAACGGAACATCATTGATACTTGGCAACATGTTGCAGACACTTACAAGGTTTGTATAAACGTGAAAATCTAGACCCCAAAGTGCATACTTTAAGAACTAAGACCTAATCAGCGTATTTTACGTTTATATTTTTATCTTTTAAGCCCTACGTTTTTTTCTAAATCTGTTTTTTAAACAAATATACACAAATTCAAAACAATGTATGTAAAAATTTACAGCTCTCTATGTAAGCGCTTTATATGAAAACTAGCTAATGGCCAAACGTTCGCGTAGCGGAAACTTGAATTTCTCCGAAGTTTATGCATGCACTAATTCTATTCATACATACACAATTACACACAAATACACACTAATTTTTGGACACATCTTTTTTCTTCTAAAGTCTATGGATTAAAAAGAGTTCCGCCAGGACAACGTTCGCCCAGCGGAATCAGTTTTTGGTGAATTTCTCAACAATGGCTGCGTGCACAAATTTTTTTTTACCATACACAATTATACGACGTCATACACTAAATATCTGCATAATTAAAATCTTTAAATTCAACAACATTCCGCTGCGCGAACGCACACACTTACATCAAAGACTATAATTATATATATCCATACTCATTGACTTACAGTAACCACATACTCGTTGACTTACAGTAACCACATACTCGTTGACTTACAGTAACCACATACTCGTTGACTTACTGTAACCACATACTCGATGACTTACAGTAACCACATACTCGTTGACTTACAGTAACCACACACTCATTGACTTACAGTAACCACATACTCGTTGACTTACTGTAACCACACACTCATTGACTTACAGTAACCACATACTCGTTGACTTACAGTAACCACATACTCGTTGACTTACTGTAACCACACACTCATTGACTTACAGTAACCACATACTCGTTGACTTACAGTAACCACATACTCGATGACTTACAGTAACCACATACTCGTTGACTTACAGTAACCACACACTCATTGACTTACAGTAACCACATACTCGTTGACTTACTGTAACCACACACTCATTGACTTACAGTAACCACATACTCATTGACTTACAGAAAAAAGTTACAGAGCCTTTTTTTACTCTTAAGTATATAGGGTACACATTATAGTCTATGTTCAATAAATATAAATACTAGGTTAGGCTCAAATAGAGGATTTTTTACTCCAATGAGTAAACAAGCATTTTTTTATTTTATTATGTTGTTCGCGGCTATTGTATCACATCGACCCTGATGGGTCTATTGTGATCGCCGCTTGATGAAATTTAGAGTTCACCGCTAAATCCTGCGGCTGACACAAACTGCAGGATTTGCTTAGGGGTAAGCTCCTTTATTTCATCAGGGCTTAGAGTATGTTTCCCTAGATGAGTACTGCGCTTGTGTATTAGCGATCCACATTCCCCTAGCAGGTGAAGTGGCGTTTCATCAGCCTCCTCACAGCGTCGACAGGTAGCCGTGTCGCTTAGCCTTAGATTGAACATGTGCTTGTTAAGGCAGCAGTGTCCTGTTAGGGCTCTCGTCACAATGCGCAAATTGTTTCTGCTAAGCGCTAGAATTTGGTTTGTATGCCTTTTATTGTAGGCTTTGATTAGTGCTTTGGAGTGGACCATGCCTGGCGATTCCGTCCAGAGCTTGATGGCGGTCTCAAAGCATATATTCGTGAAGGTTCTTTGAGCTAGGCTTTTTGGTATCCCACAGAAGGGTTCAGGTCCCTGCTGCGTTCCACGAGCTCCGGCTCTTGCGAGTTCATCGGCACATTCGTTGCCAACAATACCCGCGTGACCCGGCACCCATCTTAGAACTACTTTGTTCCTCATTCCTAGACAATTTAACCGGACTGTACAGTCTTCCACTAGTTTCGACGACATGACGTTCGAATCTAGCGCTAATAGAGCTGCTTGGCTATCCGAGTTTATGTAAATAGTGTGGTTGACGTAGTACTTTTGCAGATTCGCCTCCGCGCATTCTATAATGGCGTAAACTTCAGCTTGAAAGATAGAGGCGTACTGTCCCAGGTTTACACTCTTGTTAAACTTGGGCCGCTCTCCATGTATTCCACAGCCTACATCCTGTCCCATTTTGGACCCATCGGTATACCATATTAGGCATCCGGCAGCATAAGGTAGCTGGCTCTTTAACCAGTCTTCCCTTGAGGTCATTTCTACGGTATAGTGTTGTTTTATAAACATGCCGCAAAAGCATGGCATCAGTTGCCATGCTAAGTATCGGTGTTTCCACTATTGATTCCTGGAGTGTCCTAATAATAGTGGAATAATAAAACAAGCATACATTTTCTTACATATTTTAAGGAGTTATTAAGAAAACATTTATTAGTAGTTGCTACAAGGATAAATAACAAATGCAACATAATTTTGAAGGTTTTATTAACAACTTACATCTAACAATCAGGCAATGATTACAAAATTAAACGCGAATTAGCGATTTTCTCCTAAAGTACTAATAGAACTTTTGTGATATTACGAACACAGTATTTACGAACCAATACTAGAGTGATATTGGTGTTATCTCAAAGTTGCAATCGTTCATTTATGAAAAAATCGCTTTAGCACTTCTGTTAGTAGGTATATACATGTTTTTGCTTATAACTGTACCTACTTTTGACGAATGTCGTTTTGTCAAAATAATATTAGGAACACTGTAGCATACATATTACATACTAGCCTTTGCCCGCGATTTCGTTCCCGTAAAAGTTAATTTTCCCCGTTTCTGCAACATTTTTCATTTATACTCAGCTCCTATTTGTCGTGGCATGACGATATATAGCCTATAGCCTTCCTCGTTAAACAGGCTATCTAACCACTAAAATATTTTTTCAGAAGTTTCTGAAATTAGCCCTGTCAGCCAAACAAAGAAACTCTTCAGCTTATATTAGTATAAAGATATTACAAAGTAGGTAAGTTTTATCCTTAGTAAAAAAACTTCCAACAAGACGCGACTACTCCTCGTCCTCCTCAGGATACTCTTCAGCGGCCTCCTCTTGCTCATCAAATTCCCCGTCATCAACTCCCACTTCCTGTAAAGATTCTCACTTTAGTCTTTAGAACTATTTCTACTTCATGTGGCTGCCGCTCTGCTGCTGCCGTCGGTGTCGCTTACATTCCAAGACTTTCGGATATTTATTACTAGGATCAGGATGCAACCTATTTCCTTTGGTGTTGCCACCGATAGTCCACTATCGATAGTTTAAGCAAAAACAATTGTATACTATCGATAGCATTTGTTTTTTCTTAGATAGGCTTGCGCTTGACCACAACTCGCCTGATGTTAAGCAACGATGTGGTCTACGATGGAGCGCGCTTGCCTAGAATAAACCGATTCACTCTCGTCTTGAAGATACCTAAATTATAAGTCTCGGGGAATAAGGATTCCGGCAGTAAGTTCCACAGTAGAGCAGTTCGCTATAGTATAGCTATGCTTCTGTTAGAGCAATACTGTCGACCAACAGCAATACGATCAATAGTATTGCTCCTCAATATTGCATAAGCTATCGATACTATCGATAGTTTTGTACAATTGATAGTGATCTATGTTTCAATAGTATCGTCACAGTGTAATAAATTACATTATGGTATCGTTTACCACTAATTTTATACATTCATTATGTATCCAATACTATTGAAATATGGATCACCACTATCGATTCCACTAAACTATCAATAGATTACAATACTATCGATAGTATTGCTGTTTGAACGAGAGTATATTTTCTATAACAGAAGCATATTTACTATCGATAATATCGATAGGCGTATCGATTGGTAACATGTTTTGGGTGTTATTACCGATTATGTGATACACACGTCATGCTCGTGAACGGGTGCTGTCTGTCGGGACTGGTCAGCTCTTACTGCAATGGCTATCTTCTTTTGTTTGTTTTTTTAGTCATACACATCATACTGCATTATACTCATACTATTCATCACAAAATTTTATTGTTACTTGCCATAAATACCTATATATTTTTTAAAAGAGTGTCTATGGAGTTTCTTACCGGCTCTTCTCCATAAGTCCCACTTTTTGGAACCGTGCAATTAGTTTGACAATTCAAAAGTGCCTATTTATTTGGTCTAATTGAAATTAAATAATTTGAATTTGATTGTAAAACTATCGATATTTCGTCAAGGCTGATCTTTTTACCGATTATATCGATGTTTAGCGACGTGAAAGACAACCAACTAAGAGATAGTTACTTTCGCTTCTATAAGTAATATTCCCGCCTTCGTCTGCTTCGACTGCGCGTTGGTCTAGTGGTCTCAAGCGCGACTGCTATGCTAGAGGTTCTGGGTTCGATCCCCGGGTCGAGCAAAGTGTTGTTGGGTTTCTGTGAAATTCCCAGTAGCAGCTCGGAGTCTGGATCTTGCGCGGTTGGTGGCAATAGGCTCGCCCCCTATTACATGGGACCTAAACATACCGGCGAAATGTGGGTGTACATTAGTACGCCTCTGCCTACCGCTTCGGCGGAATACAGGCGTGATGGTCCGATACTGTTATACTTAGAACTCACCTCATATTGCTGATACTCCGACACGAGATCGTTCATATTGCTCTCGGCTTCTGTGAACTCCATCTCGTCCATACCCTCACCGGTATACCAGTGTAGGAAAGCCTAAAACAAAATAATAAGAACACAATTATAATTATCCAAAATATGAACTAATAATAGCTACAGTCACGAGCAATATATACACTTATAAAAGGGCTAAAGCAATTTTTTCATGAATTAACAATTGCAACTTTGTGATAACCAGTGCCAAATTTAAGCTTAGTGCCGCCCTAGGAACTTTTAAAAAATGCCGCCCTATTATCAGGGGCGTAGCAATAGAAGTGAGCGAAATCTACCGCCCCTAGGACACTGCCGCCCCTAGGACACTGCCGCCCCTAGGACACTGCCGCCCCTAGGACACTGCCGCCCCTAGGACACTGCCGCCCCTAGGACACTGCCGCCCCTAGGACACTGCCGCCCCTAGGACACTGCCGACCCTAGGCCGCGGCCTATACGGCCTATTGACAAATCCGGGGATAGCACCAATGTCACTATAGTATTGGTTCGTAAATACTGTGTTCGTAATATCACAACAGTTTTATTAGTACTTTTGTTAGTATATGTAATGTAGTAGTACATGTAACTCTACACCTATAATATGTGCGTATGGAGCAAGGATACATATCGTATAATCGTATATCCGATATATTATATGTACAGTTCTCGCCAAACTTATTATCCGGGTTGAAGTTGGCACGAGCTAATTTTAACCCGGCCTTAAAAATCGGAGAAAGAAAAATATTAAATCGTTGTGGTACCAGTGTAATTATATTCTTTTAAATAAATTGTACTGTCTGTTCTACAAAAATGTTATATCCATTGTCTAGTACCTATAGTTGAAGCTCTGCTTAGTTTGGGACTAGATGGTGCTGTGTAAAATATGTCCTAAGATATTTATTTATTATTCATTAATATAATATTACCTTTCTCCGGAACATCACAGTGAATTGTTCTGATATCCTCTTGAAGATCTCCTGAATAGCGGTGGAGTTGCCTACGAAGGTCGCAGCCATCTTGAGACCTCTTGGAGGGACGTCACACACGGCCACCTTCACGTTGTTCGGGATCCACTCCACGAAATAACTGTGATAATATAGTGTGACAAGTATTATCAGTGCCTCGACCATGAGTTTTTCTCACTAGACTCGCTATCGACGCGGTAAAATATTTGTATGGAAAACCCTCGCAGCGCCTCTAGCGGTTACGTAAGGAACTAAAATCGGCTATGAGGCTTATATTCAGAGACGATGCTAAGCATAAACTTAGGCTAAAGTAAGGCTTCCGTATGTCAAATTTGTATTACAATTTGACATACGGAAGCGTTAGTTCATGCTGAGTCTCTTCTCTGAATCTCAGCCTTAGGCTTCTCAAATTAAAAGTTTTGTTTCTCATCCCCCAGTCAACATTAAAAAAAAGTACGACTAGAGTTTTAACCAGCGTAATACAGGGTATTTTTTCAGGGTACATCATTTGGACCAATTTCGATGACCTTTCATTTAAATCGGTTCAGTATTTTTGGCATGCAAGCGCGACAGACAGACAGACAGAGTTACTTTCGCATTATCACATTAGTAAGGATTTTAAATATGTCATTTAAGTATAGGTACCTTGAATTTTTATCTTGCACAGTCAACATCTGTTCATCTACCTCTTTCATGGACATGCGTCCACGGAAGATGACGGCAACTGTCAGGTAGCGTCCGTGGCGGGGGTCGCACGCCGCCATCATGTTGGAGGGACTGAACATCTGCTGCGTCAGCTCCGGCACCGTCAGGGCTCTGTAGCCGGCGCTGTTGCGCGCTGTCAGTGGCGCGAATCCTGATTGAAACATACATGTAGCGACATCTATCCAACTTTGAAAGACTCCGAACTGAAAGAACGATTCAAGGAAACTATGCAGCACATCCTGTGCGATTGTGACGTCCTGGCGACGAAACGTATGAGTCTTCTCGGCAACGAGTACCCGAAGCCGGAAGATTTTAGGTTCCTTCCTCTCAGTGGGTTAGCCGCCTTCGTGAAACATGTCTTCAAAGAGTAAGGAATATACGGTAATGGGGACAACACAAAAGATCCCATTGGGTCGAAGTGTTGCTGGTTGTACCAGCCTAATTTAATTCAAATATGATAATTCAATACTATAGGATGTAAAATAACAAAGTCGTGCCCGCCTTTTTTTGAGAACTTCTGAAAATAGACTGGCTGATCTTTGTATA
This sequence comes from Acronicta psi, assembly GCA_946251955.1. Lineage (NCBI taxonomy): Eukaryota > Metazoa > Arthropoda > Insecta > Lepidoptera > Noctuidae > Acronicta > Acronicta psi. Next base: position 417,559 of record OX276498.1, read on the forward strand.
CCTGGCATGAAGAAGTGCAGACGTGGGAACGGCACCATATTGACCGCCAGCTTCCGGAGGTCCGCGTTCAGCTGTCCAGGGAAGCGGAGGCAGGTCGTCACACCCGACATGGTGAGCTGTAAGCCATGACAATGTTTGACGAACTGATGTGAGAGTTTTAACATGAGAGCTGGTGACCCATTCAGAGAAGGTGTTTTAGGCAGCTTGAAATCATTATAACTGTAATTTAAAAGGTACTAATACTGAAATCGAGAGTCTGGCTACAAGGTAACGGTTATTTTGCTACTGGGCAGTCACAGAATAAATAATAACAGAATGGCCACTCTCCGCCCCTCCCTAACGTCAGATACCTCAGGTCCCTCGCATCCTGCCGGTGTTCTTGCCGGACAGCCAACAAACCCTACGCACCGTCACACACACATTTGCACGTGTACAAACGAAATTTTGACAAGTTGAGGACAGTATAAGCCACTGAGGAGAGTTTATAGGGCGAAAATCGCACCGTTTGATTATAGCCCGCGCGGAACTAGTTGGCCGCGCATCAGGTAGGGACAGGGGTGAGGCAGCGGGTTACTGTGAACGAAAACAAGCGGCCCCACCCCTCCGCCCCACCGCGGACAGGCGACCCCACGCGTCCGTCCCGCCGCGCACATACCTAAGGCGTAGCCAACTAGTTCCGGGCAGACTATACACTAGGCGATAAATTATTGCTTAGCAAAAAATCACCGCTTGCAATCCAGAAACCCTCCTAGGGTAATGGGCGCTTTATACTTACGGACACGAGATGGTTGAGGTCACCATATGTGGGCGATGCAAGGCGCAGTGTTCTGAAGCAGATGTCGTAAAGAGCTTCATTGTCAATGCAGAATGTTTCGTCTGTGTTCTCTACTAGCTGATGAACTGATAGGGTGGCGTTGTACGGCTCCACCACTGTGTCGGACACCTGGAAATATAGAGACGAATAGTTCACTTTTTGAGAGATTTTCTCGACGGCATGTGCAGTCTGCCAACCACTGCAGGCCAGTGTGATGGACTATAACCTAATACCTCTCTTACTGAGAGGAGACCCATACCATGCAGTGGGACAATTAATGAGTTCATGATGAAACTTATAATCACTGCCTCATCAGACTGGTACGCTCGCGGTTCTGGCATTCCCAGGTGTTATTGGAAGTCCAAGCCCAAGAAGCCCGACAACTGGTCTAAGTATCTATCTATTCAGCTGGTAACACCCACTGCTGAGTAAAGGACTCTTCTCTATGACGCCACTGTTGCCGATCTTGTGTGTGTTGCACCCACAGATTCACTACTGCCCTCACAATATCATCAGACCATCGGGCTGGTGATCTGCCCTTGGATCGTTTTGCGTCTCTTGGCCACCATTCGGTAACGGTTTTGGTCTGAATGGCCATCTCCACTTAAGTCTCGCGACGCGACAACTAGTCTATCCTTATGATATTAGTAACGAGCAGAAATTGAGTTAGCATAAAAATGAGAGTCACATATAGATTGCAAGCCGACTCCAATAAAGTTTAGAAAAGGCTTTGAAGATGTTGATGAATAGCTCAAGCCACGCTGCTGGGTACGGATCTCCTCTCAGAATAAGACGTGTGGAGAGACGAAGTGTGTTGCCCCTCAAACTAAAGGGAGGATTCTTGACCAGGCTGGTGTTAAGCTTGGTGGGCCACTGCACCACCGTTGATGTCGGGTGGTTGTATGTATGCAACTTGCGTAGTTCGGGAATTACACGATAGATGTCGCTACAGAGGGATTAGATGTCCACCACGCAGGTCTAATACGGGCCTAATAGTTAAATGCTGTCCTAACGTTGTTCTTACCTTTGGTGAGGGCATCACGCTGAAGGTATTGACGATCCTGTCAGGGTACTCCTCACGGAGCTTGCTTAGCAGTAGTGTGCCAAGTCCCGACCCAGTTCCTCCTCCCAAGGAATGAGTGAGCTGAAAACCTGTAAGGTTATATTAATTATAATTATCAGAGTTAGTGTTTGGCATAGTTACTGGTACAGCGCCACTGGCTTTTAACTGCTAAAAACAGGTACATAGCCTGAACCCTTGGTCCCTGGTAGTAAACTTCTGAAATCATGGGCGGAGGTTCCAACCTAACACCTGACTCGAAGGCTGGATCTATTCTTGCCTACCACAAACTAGGAAGGAAGAGTCTGCCTGGTAACATAGGGATAGTGTGGTGGCCAATATCCTTCTCAATCCAATAGGAGGTATGTGTCTGGGTGTGGGCAGTGATGACCTGGATCAGTGTCAATATGCATACCTTGGAGACAGTCGCAGGGCTCCGCTTCTTTCCTCACTACATCCATAACGGAGTCCACCAGCTCTGCACCCTCAGTATAATGACCTTTGGCCCAGTTGTTACCTGTCAACACAAAACATAGCCAGTATTTTCCGAAATTTTAGGTTAGGAAAGTTTAGGTCCCATGTAATAACGGGTGAGACAAAGTCCATACTGCTACTGAGCATTTCATAGAAAACCCCAATATTTTTTTCGACTTAGGGATCGACCCCTCGAAGCCTCAGGAAACCGTTAGAGGTACTACTCAGGTTTCCCGTACAAAATACTTGAAACGCACTGAGTTCCAAGGTCGCTGGGAGTCATTGGATGCAGGTGGCATACGACCGGTCTCGGTGGAAGTCTATGGGGGAGGCCTATGAACAGCAGTGGACCTCTTTTGGCTGATATGATGATGATGATGAATTCCCGGTTAATCTACTGCTTCTTCTTCTTAGTCTCTCAGAAAAATCTACAGCTCAAAGGTGGAAAACAATGAGTAGTCAAACACACTTGACACTTCCTATATACACTCACCAGCGCCACTCTGCCCAAACACGTAGTTATCAGGTCGGAACAGTTGCCCGTAGGTGGAAGACCTGATGGCATCCATAGTGCCTGGCTCCAGATCCACGAGTACGGCGCGAGGCACGTAACGTTTGCCTGGGAAAATAAAAAAACTACGTTGATTACAGTTTATAAGGAGGTTTCATCTGCTGATGTTTGTCTGGGATCATTGATTTAAATACTAAAGATAGGGCCGTCCGAACATTAGAGAGACGTGTTCGCCACACACAGAAACACTAACGCCATCTTTGCTAGTGTCGCGTGGCGTGTGTTTTTAGCAGATCGCGGACTCATTCACTTCGGTTTAGAGAAGAACATTTTGAGAGCAAGTTCATGGGTGTCATTGTGACATGTGGTCCGCCCAGTCCTTACGCAGTAAGTCAATGTCTGGGCTGTCATACATTTTGCCGCTAATCGATAATACAGCTCGATGAAAAGCAGTAAAAATAAATAGCCGAGAGATACGACCACTAAACTGCCGGTCGTAGTGTATCGAGTTAAAATCCACGGCACGCACCTCTGACTTTTTCAATCGTGTGCGTACTAATGATTAATGATCACTCGATTACAACGGTGAAGGAAAACATCGTGAGGAAACCTGCATGCCTGATATTTTCTCGAAGCCGTGTGAAGTCTGCCAAGCCGCGCTTGACCAGCGTGGTGGTCTAAGCCCTCAATTGTGCCCAGCAGTGGGATAATTAATGCGTTGATGATAAAGCGATGATACCGCCAACATTATTGTATTCCGTTTCGAAAGGATAATATAACCACTGTCCAGTAACCCTGGGCAAATGAAATTTAACAGCTGAGGTGTAAAGATGACAACGCGCGAGCGATACTACTGATGTTTCTGACTATCAGACGGCGCTTATGGTCCAATTATGATGAAATTATCCCTGTGCGATGCAGGAATCGGTCGACATTGTCTTGCATACCGTAGTTCTCAAAATACCACATAGATGTCGCTACGTGTATGATTGAGTTTATTTCCTTCACAAACAGATGTCGTTAAATACTTTAAGACTTACCATCAGCTGCTTCATTGTAGTACACCTGGATCCTCTCGAGTTGAAGGTCGCTGTCACCGCGGTAGTACCCAGTTTGGTCGATGCCGTGCTCGTCTGATATTATCTCCCAGAACTGAGAAAAATTGACGATTGAAAGGGATTAAAATCAATGGGTACACACGTGCACACTGTACCATTTCTAAGAAAAGCTGATCTCTTCTTGTACGGAAGGCCAATACAATGGGAGGTCAGCCCATATTGGCATGGTGGATAGGATTCGTATGTAGCTATACCAGCCCCCCTTAATTCGAAAACTACAGGTTTCACATTGCAACAGCTTGCCTGCTTGCTTGCTTGGTAAAAGCTGTGGTAAAAGGCTGATGGTGATCATCGACAAAGTCAAAGTCAAATGTTTTATTTCAATAAGACCATATCAATAGGTACTTTCGAAAAGACAAACTAGTTGCACGGTTCCAAAAAGTGGATCTTATGGAGAAGAGCCGGCAAGAAACTCCATAGACACTCCTTTCAAAAAAATTATAATTAAAGGCATTGTAGTAGTCGCCAATCAAATCCAAATGAAAGCTCGATAGGCTTTCGTTAGGTTTCGGTAGGTCAGACACTATTTTACTCTCCAATTGTCTCAAGGCATTCTCTGCACAGCCGTTTTTTATCGCACGTAATTCGTGGGATTATTACGAGAGCAATGTTGTGTGAGTGATGTTTAGTGAAGATTGTATCAAATTCAGTTTTGTTAAAGATTTCTGGGAAAGTGTGTGCCGGTAGACATAGGTGTCAACAAGGTCCCCGCAAAAAAAAATGGACTAGTGTACTACTACGGCTTGATAATGACGTTATTTAATTTGATTTTATTATACAGTATTGAAGAGGGGAGGATTTTATTGAACTATAGCATTTTGGAAATAATAAGTTTCCTTTTGGTTCGGTCATAATGAGGTCCGGACTAAAAAGAACTGTGGTTCCGGTTCCGAAATGCTTTAGCTAAATCTAATAAGAAATATGTCTGTAAATAAAGTTTTAAATTGCAAAGGTCCTACAAGCCTCGAACTTAAATTGATAAAAAAAAATAGTAGTTTGTGAAGAAGAATTTCTATTCTTCATTCGAGTAATGAATTGGATAACAAATACCAATGATCTCTGGAACTGTAACTCAATCAACGGGAAATATCACATCTTATTGTAACGTTACCGTCAACCGTTATCTACTACGCGGATCGTAAACTTAAAAATAGATTTTGTTCCACTTATAAAGTAAGTGTTTACGGAAAAATTAAAAGGTTTTCTTATTTCGCACCTTGGAACCGATCTGATTACCGCACTGTCCCGCTTGCAAATGCACAATTTCACGCATTTTTCAATGTTTTCACTTGTAAAACACCCAATCTATACAAACAGTTCGTGCGAAATGGTACTAATAATAGAACTTTCGTCTACGCGCGTATTAACCACGTGGGATGATTAATGCTTCTAAGTTCGTAATTATTAAGTTTTTATTAGATCGAGTTTGTAAAGAAAGTATTTGAGTCGATATTTTCATTAAAAACATTCTTAGAAATCTGTAAAAGAAAATTGTGTTGTGATCGGCTAGTGGGGCTAGAACATAAAATTTATTACAGCGCCATCTATTGTCCATTTTAAAATGTTGTGAATAAACGCCTACGAGTAAGTTGCGTTAATAAATACACAATTTTATGTTTTATTACATTTTGTATGCTTTTTAGTAAGTTATTATAAAAATAATTAAAGTTATTTCATTTATCGCGATAACAAAACGCATTCTGTAATCGGACCGCATTGAATGACGTTTTCTCGTTTTCTGACACAGCAACAAACGTCAAATTGAATTCGCCACAAATATTTTATCGCCGAACCTATTAAATTAACAATCTCCGCTTTATTTCTTTCCAATTAATCTACAGTTATAGTTATTACGTTTATTTGTGCATTATATCCGTGTTTACGTTGCGAGAATGTGTAAAGGTCGCCGTTATTATAATTGTTTCTGAAGGCACTGGCCATTTTACTGAGCTTGCTTACTGCTTTATAATCTTTTGTGCGGGACATTGATAAAAGTTATGACGTGTTAGTGAAGTGCACGGATCATAACTACAGTTTTCATACAAAAAAGTGAGTAAAACAAGTTTTTATTATTACATTATTTAAACGAACAGCTTCGTGTCGAGAGACGGCAAAAACTGGTTTTGAGGATGATAATAAAAATATTTATCACATTACTCGCGCTTAGCGGTTCGTTTATCGACATTTTTCCTCATTATTATAATATTGCCGACATTTTCGCCTTTGTTAATATTTACCAATACTCTTAATCTACCAAAATACAACTCAAAACCCTTAGGTAGTCTGATTTCACCTATTCATAAAGTCAATACTGGACACTTGTCACTTCTGGCTCCCAGTGGGGGTCTGTATGAAGAACCGAGGGTGTAACAATTAGCAATCATTAAATCTTGAATATAATAATAAATAATCAATATTCTGGGACATTTTTTTACACAGCACCATCTAGTCCCAAACTAAGCAGAATAGAATAGGAATAGAATAAATTTATTTCAAACTACAATGGTGGGTCACAGCTTGTTCTGAATTCACAAGATGTTTCTACGATCACACCTGTATTCCCTGAAGAGTAAGGCTAGGGAGGTATACTGTTGTGGAAGAGTGTCAACACGTTCCCGTGACCCCGGCCGAACGGTGATGAGGCGAACACCCATCTGGTTTTAGTGGGTATACGTCCTTTTCAGGACTGGGTGTTGACTGGACTTTTGAGCGGTGTGTGGGTACACACCGCGCCGCCTTCCCCCGGGTCGGCGTGACGGTGAGAGGTATACTACTTTAGACCTTCAAAACCTACCTATCACTATCATGGAAACTCACAACTGTGTGAGAGTTTGGTTTCCGCACTGAGTCCCAGAATTAGACCATTGTTCATGATATACGTGTCATTGACAGCCCCGCATGCAGAGCTTGCCTGGGAGAGGACGAAACAGCGGCTCACTTGCTTTTGCACTGTACTGAGGTCACCACATACAGGGCAAAGTACTTTGGAAACAAAAGTACCCTTAGAGAGATCGTCAGCAACATCAGGAGTGTGCTGGCGTTTCTTGAGGGGTTAGGGTGATTTGAGTAAATATTAAACATCCCCACCCGTACGCAAAATACTCGCATTGACGTGGAGTTGCGGAAAACAGCCTGCTTTAACATACACTACCATTGTACATGAAAAAAAACCCACCTAATATATCTGGTCTTTAAAAGGTACCATTCATCTCTGGGTTCAGCTGGCGCCATCTAGTGCTAAGTAATATCTAATACCCCTAAATCCAGAATGCAGGATTCGGTGCTGTACAAGATTTTAAGATATCTATTTATTTATTATTTATTTGTTCAATAACAAATTCACAAAAATAGAGGTAATTGATGATTATGAATGTTGATTTATTTTATATATTGTTTTTTCTAATATATAAAATTCTCGTGTCACAGTTTTAGTTGCCATACTCCTCCGAAACGGCTGGACCGATTTGTATGAAATTTTGTGTGCTTATCTGGTATCTATGAGAATCGGCCAACATCTATTTTTCATCCCCCTAACATGACCCACCCCTATATGGCAAAACAATGTTTGCCGGGACAGCTAGTTTTTATATATAAATTAAATTGATGAAATCTTGTACCAAGATGTTGGATGGTGAAGTTTTTCTAGTGGCATTAATTACTAAACTCTTTGATGCTATTCATAAATTTTTTTTTCATCAAATTGCTTGTGTGTTTGATGAAGTCATCAAATATCATCCAATCTCTTTGTTCAAAGTGACATTGAACAAAGACATTTGATAACTGGTATCATCATCATCAGCCTGTATTCTTCCACTGGTGGATGTGAGCCTCTCCCAGTGAATGAATTTATTTATTTACTAGCTTTCCGCCAGCGGCTTCACCCGCTATCCCACGGGAACCATACATTTTACCGGGATAAAAAGCCTAGCCTATATGCTATTCCAGACTATAATCTATCTCTGTGCCAATTTTCATCCAAATCCGTTCAGTAGTTTTTGCGTGAAAGAGTAACAAACATCCATCCATCCATCCTCACAAACTTTCACATTTATAATATTAGTAGGATAGTAGGATTTAAGGTTCGCCCACAGCACATATATGGACATAGATACATTGAGTCTTATGGTAATATTCTAATATACAGGGTGTTTGGTAGAACGTTGAACATACGAAAATGGTGGTTAGTTGGGGTCATCTGCTACCCACTGGGCCCAATTTATTTAACCTTGGCCGCACTGTTTTTTTTTTACTTTTTTTTAATTTCACAGAAAATTATTAGTTTTTTATCAATTTAAATTCGAATATCTTTACTTGTGATGGGTAAAACAGGCAGGATGTTGTTTTGTATTAATGTCTAATTATATTCGAATTTTAAGTAAAAAAAACTGGTAATTTTCTGTGAAATTAAAAAAAGTAAAAATGAAAACGGTGCGGCCAAGGTCAAATAATTTGGGCCAAGTGGGTAGCAGATGACCCCAACTAACCACCATTTTCGTATGTTCAACGTTCTACCAAACACCCTGTATATGCCAATTACGGGCAAACACAACACTGACAAAAACACGCCAGATTATTTATACACTACTACAAAGAGACACGGTATAAAAACGATAGCACACAATATATCCAATACATACAATAAAACAGAAAACATAACAGTAGTAAACCAGGAAATACAGATACAAACAAAGTTACCTTTTTGGACAACTGACTTGATTAGGAGACTTGATAGCACGTAGGGAAACCAGGATTCTCGATTTAAATTTCGCCTTAGAGTCATCAAATATATCTGTCTCAGGAATGGACTTAATAAGTGAATTCAGGTTGTCACACATCTTCGCTAGCGGGGAGTTGAATTACATTCTACCCATAAATAAATGGAAATGGTCTTTATTTCTTCACACTTAAACTGCAGAACAGATGTGTCGAAAACAGTAAGCAAGGAGATTTAGTTTAGTTTAGCTGGGCATTTTCCGCACTTAGCCTCATAATTGGGCCATTGTATGTGTCTTTCAAACATTCCCTATTCCAACCAGCCCAGGCCCTCCCAAAAGGCCAGCAGTCTATTGAGATTGCTACAGGCTTCCGCAAGCAATGCTGGGTGTTGAACAGTTTGTGCCCGTTGATATGCCACACTGCTGCATTCCATGAGCACGTGCTGTGGCGTTTCTTCTCCCTCCATACATCCTCTGCACAGGGGGCTGTCTGTCACACCTATATTGAAAAGGTGCTTGTTTAGCGGACAGTGGCCGGTTATAATACCTATAACCTTGCGGATTTTGTCCCTTTTTAATCTGAGGAGGTTGCGAGCAAGCTTTGTTGTCGTCTCCGGAACAGCGTTCTTTGTTTGCCTGCATCCTTCACTGTTTTTCCATTCTTCTAGGTGGTATTTTTTTGTGCTACTGTGCAGCCACGCTTTTATTTGAGCCTGGGGTATGGGGAGTAGTGGAGATAGATTGTATCCTGAGTTTGAACATAAGATTGTTATGGTATAGCGGGCAGTTTTCCGCAAATACACATCAATGCGAGTATTTTGCGTATGAACATAAGGTTTTGTTTAGACGTTTTGTATCACAAAGTCGCAAGGTAAGTGCCTTGCGACTTTGTGATACAAACTCGTCATTTGGAGTTGCGGATAACAGTCTACTGTACCCAATCCTGTTAAACTATTATAGGTCATACAAATATTTGTTCTTGTGGCGTCCGGTATGGGCTCACCTCGCATTGTATAGAATTTTTATACAAAAATCTTAGCTTTCCGCCAGCGGCTTCACCCGCGTGTTATGGGTATTTTTTATAACTTTTATCCCCTATTTCAACCCCTTACAGTCCCTTTTTCGCAATAAAAAGTAGCCTATGTCCTTTCTCAGGCTCTAGACTATCTGTGTACCAAATTTCATTTAAATCCGATAAGTAGTTTTGTCGTGAAAGTGCGACAGACCGCTAGACAGTTCTATTTCTATTTATCTTCGGGGACGCCTGCAGGCACCAGGCGGGCGATCAGTCCTCTTGTTGGGATTATTTCGCCCAGTTCCCCCATCCCCATAGACAGTTACTTTCGCATTTATAATATAAGTAAGTAAGTAAGGATGATTAATCAAAACTGGCCATTTTAGCCGCACATAAATCAATCGCAGACTGCCCTATTTTGCTGCCAAATCATCAAATTAACATACTAAAACCTTCTTTTCCAGAGCGAAAATGGAGGACGTGAAGCTGGAGCCGCCGCCGCAGCCGGTCATGAAGTTCATCAGCGTGACCAGCGAGGTCCTCACAGAGGAACAGCGAGAGATGTACGAGTCTGTCCTGTCTACATGGAAACCGGTCATGTTTCCTAAAGCCGTAAAACGGTACATATGTAATAAGTGCAACAAGGAGTTTAAAAACTATCAGAATCTATACCTCCATACCACACGAGTCCACTCTTCTGAAGAGTCTGCGGTTATCTGCGATATATGCGACAAGACATTCAAAAACAAACATTATTTGTACATGCATCGGATGAATAAGCATTATTCTGAGCTGGAGAAATGCTACTGTCAGTTCTGTCTCCAGGAATTTAGGACTCGGAGAGCTCTACATATGCACGTGAAAAGAATTCACCCGAGTACCCTCCCGGAAATCAAGTGCAATGAATGTGGTAAACAGTTTGCTGTACCATACAAACTCAAGTACCACATCGAAGCTTGCCACAGAGCGGATAAAGAAAAATTCAAGTGTCATTTGTGTGATAAATTGTATAAAAACACTTTGAATTTGAACCGGCATTTGCAATTTCAACATACTCCGGTTGAGAGGCATCCTTGCGTGTTCTGTAACATGACTTTTAAGTCACGACATCATATGAAACGGCATGTCCTAAACATTCATCCTCCTTTGGAGTCCAAAGTCACGTGCCCAGAATGTCTAAAAGAGTTTAAAAACGACCAGTACTTAAAAGAGCATATGCAGGTCCATTCTTCGCTGGACTCCAAAGTCAAATGCGACATTTGTGACAAATTCTTCCACTCCGCGATTCGCCTGAAGAAGCATAAAAAAATCGTGCATCCATCCAAACCAAAATTGCGCTGCGAGAAGTGCAACAAAGAGTTTGCCCACGCGCATTATTTGCGTCGCCATAACAACGCTGTGCATTTGGAAATTGATGAAACTGATTATTCTCATTCTTGCCAGCAATGCGGCAAAAAGTTTAAGCTCAAGAAGTATTTAAATAATCACCTGCAGAGACATGAGCAACAGCATTTAAAACGAATTTCGCAGATGGTTAAAACTGTTATGGGGGAAGAGAAGGAGATACCAAATGGGCCTCCTAAAAGGAGAGGTCGGCCTAGAAAAGCGAGGGCCGAGATCGAGTTCATCAAGTGCGAACCGGTTTCGAGCTCCGATTCCGAGTCGGGAGAAACGGAAACGGATTCGGAATGAGTTTTACGTCACAGCAGAGGCGTCTGCGCAGTTTTATGATGAAAAATTTTCGTTTTACAGTGAAAAATTCTAGTGCAAAAGTGCGTAAGTCGAAATTTTTTGGATTGTTTTTGTGTTTAGAAAAGCAAAATACAGAAGTTATCTCATTTTTAAGCGTTCGTATCAGGTTCAGCGCTGATTGTCGTAGTTATAGCAAACGAAAATTTAATAACAATTAAAAGTCAACTTTATAGACTTTGACATAAGGCTGAATTTTTTTTTATTGAAACAGCTTGGCGACGCTTCCAACTAATTGCTATACCAATTTAGCCATTTATGACAAAGTATTTTAAGTTGAATTTCAAATGTTATCAAAATCAGTTCGTTTTCCGCCACCGCTAATCTGAAGTACCTAGTTGGTATCCTGTCAAAAAAGAAAAAGAAAACATTTTTTCGAGTACACTGAACATAGCTATGGAACCGCATTCTTTTCGCGATTTCAGTGTCGTTCCCATAAGAAAAGTTGTTCGTGGTTATGAGTACAATGATCTCTTAATTTTTTACGGTGTTACCATATAAAAAATATTCTGTAAAAAAAGGTGTCGGTGACTGAATCTATCAAAGCACAGCTCAAACGACTGAACGGATTGGACTAAAGTTATTACGACATAGACATCGGCTAAGAAAGGATTTTAGGAAATTCCCACGGATTTAGGAACTAATATATATGAATGCTAGTAACACCGTGAAGAGCAACTTGTGTTGTATAAAAAAGGAGGTCATCAAAATCTGCCCAAATGATGTACTGAAGTTACACTTATTGGAAAAAATACCCTGTTTTATGCTGGTTAAAACTCTAGTCGTACTTTTTTAATGTTGACTGGGGGATGAGAAAAAATACTTTTAATTTGAATAAACACACGTGATTTTGACACATTATTCTCAGTTGAGGGGCTCGTGGCTAAATTATAGCAACGCTGATCAAGCGATCTGCAAGGTTAAGCTACGCTTGCCGAGGTCAGTCTGTGGATGGGTGACCATTCTTAACACATCGAGACCCCTCCGTGCCTCGGAGAGCACGTAAAGCCGTCGGTCCCGGTTGTCATACGAACACCTATGACAATCGTTAGTGGTAGTCAGAAGTCAAAAAAAGCCTGACAACCAGTCTATCCTTCGAATATCGGTATTGCCCAGAAATTGGGTTGCGGAGGTCTATGGCAGTCGCTTCGTGTAAAATACTGATATTCAGCCGCATCTGATTAGACTGGAAGCCGACCTCAACATGGTTGGGAAAAGGCTAGGAAGATGATGATTCTCAGTTTCATAGCGTTTTTATAGTAAAAACTGCTGTCAAGTGTCAACTTGTCATGTACCTCAGGTACATATTTGGGCTGAGGTGTATGAGGTTTTGATGACCTCCTTTAAAGTTTGTTATTCTGTAATTTACTTTCTTGAATAAACTCAAGAAAATTTGTTATCTATGGTTGATTGTTGCATACCGTTTTAGTTATGTATCAAGGAATTAAAAAAATGTACGCGTAATTCTTCAATTGTATAGTTAGGTCAAAGTTTTTCAAATTATTCCTATCTATAGGCTTTTTCCTGACTTCAGGGTTACTGTCGAATGGGAGATGGGTATACTAAGTCCAAGCTTACTGATAAGTCCCCGTTAAGTTAGCTGGCAGATAATTTCCATTTTTTTATTTATCTTGCTGTTTTCGGCTATCTAGAGGTGATGCAATAGGCCCTAAATAAATAAATAAATAAATATCCTGGGACATTGTACCTGTGAATCAATCTTATAGTATTTTGACTGACTTGTGACCCATTCTTCTATTCGACATGTTTTAAATAAAATTTTAGACGCAATCAAGTTTAGCTTTTTGAGCTATTTTTTCAATCTTGAGCTGATCGGTAGAGGAATATAGGGCGTTGATAATTTAAAATTTTAAATAGTTTTTCTCTTAATAACTGTTTCTTTTTTGGTAGATTTATATTGATTATGGCAACACTGAGATTTTGGTAGAAAAGACTGATAAAGAAAGGATATTGTTTTGTGTTAAAATGAGCATTTTAATGACTGATGCGCCCTTAAATATGAAAGATCCTACGTACGAAATCAAAAAAAAATTGGTGTGATAAATAAAAGAGGACTAGACAAGTTGAATCGATGAATAGAACACAAAATGTTTGTCAATGTCAAAGTATTTATTGTGTTGGTACCACCGCTGTGTAAATACTCTGCCGCTAAGCAATAATGTGCCAACATTATTGTGTTCCGGTTTAGAGCAATGTAGCCAGTGACATTATTGAGCAAATGAGACTTAACAACTGAGGTGTCAAGATGACAACGCGCGAGTGATACATATGGTGTTGCTAACGTCTATAAGCTGCGGTTGCTGCTTAGCTAAAGCGGCCCGTATCATTATATTTTTTGTCATTATATTAAAATAAAATAAATTGTACATATTTTTTTCAAATATTACTTGATCGATTTGAATGGTCACAAAATGACAAAATTTTGTCGACTATTTTGTCCGACTTTCTCTCACGAGAATAAGACAAAATGCACGATATAAACGTAAGACAAAATTTTGTCGCGGCATGCATGATAGGACGACGGGCCGTGGTGTGACTAATGGTGTGTAACTCAGCTCTGAGTCAGCTCAATGAATCAGATCGCACGGGTCTGAGCCGTTGAGCTACAGCTCAGCAACGAAATGACTAGCTCGCGCGGCTCAATTCAGCTCCCTTGAATCCTTGAATCCCTCCACAGACAGATGAGTCAAATGAGTCAAATGAGTCAATTGATTCAATTGAGTTGATCTGTGATTCTGATCTACTTGAGGCTTGTTCAGTGACAGTCAATGAGTCCAGAAAGTAAGTTTTTAAACGAGTCATTCGTTCTGAAACGTTTTATTGATTTGTTACTCAAAAAGCTCTGGTTTTTTTTTGTCTATTAAATTAAAGTATTAAAATCTCTATTTATTATCATAAATAAAAATATCGTATCATAAATATCATTAGTAGTGTTAAATTTTAATTTCATTTTTATTATAATTATTAATCAGACCAAGTCTTTTTTAATAGATTCTATAAAAAATAAAACATCAAAGATTCGATGTTTCTATAACTAAATACATCGATAAATTGTCAAATAAATATTTGTCAAAACATCGATTAAACCGATGTATCGGAATGCATCGAGTAAATACGATATTATATTTAAAATCTCTAGTTGCGCGGCTCGTCAGAGTTAAACGAACTGTCAACTGCTGCAGTTCAGTCGGCTCGATTCGGCTCAATTCGGCTCTCAGCTCAATTCGGCTCGCGGCTCGTAGTAGAATCATATACCTGTACAGGTACAAACTGAGCTGATCTGCGAGCTGATTCATTGAATCAGCTCACTCACCTGAGTCATGAGCTGATCTGCAGCTCGCGTATTTTTGATGAGTTACCCACCTCTAGGTGTGACAGAGTCCAGTGTTGCCATAACAAAATTGTTATCAATTTCGGGGTCAGTAATTTTAGTATTAAGTAGAACTTTTAAGATTATGAGGATAATTCTAACAATTTGTGTTAAAATAACTAATATTATTATTAAATAGACTGCCGCATCTATCTCGGGGTCCTAGTTTCGATTCCCGGGTTGGAAACAATGTCCGCTAATTTCTCAAAAAAATATACATTGGCTTTGGATTTGTGCAATATTTTTTTTAACAATTAAGATATAAGTTAATTTTTATATTTTATGATAATATTATTACTATAAGAAAAAGTTTGTTGTTGGGTGAACGCTTTGGACTTTGAAAAGTCGGTAAACAGCAAGATTGGTTATTTAGTATAATTATGGAATATTTAAAATGCCACATCATCACATAGGTATGAAACTAATACATCTTGTTTACACAGAATTAACATATACAGAACCAAATCTTGCATTTAAAAGAAAATTGAGGGTAGTGCTATTATTTTTGTATAAAAACCTTATCGCAACCAAGGTCGTTATAATCCTCATGATTTTAAAAGATTTTTTACCATGGACTATTAGATAGTGACGTTTTGTGTAATGCATACTTAATGCATGTTGTGTTGTGGGAAACATGTTGCTGGCAACATATTATGTTGCTGGCAACATATCATGTTGCAGTGTTGTAGGTGACGTAGACAGTGCGGATCACATATTGATTTGAGGTGTTTTTAGCAACATGTTGCTGACAACATATCATGTTGCAGTGTTGACGACATATTTCTGGCTGCACATAGTATTGCAGCTGCGTTTGGCAGCATGTTACTGATAATATATTGTGTTGCAGTGTTGTTGGTGGCATGTTGCTAGCAACACATTGTGTTGCAGTGTTCTCTAAATTCAATAAATTCATCAAATATTTAGTAGTTGAATAAATCCATGCTATCTGAAACAGTCTGCAGCATGGATTTCTGAAAACCAAGTTTGTGTCATCAACTGCAAACAACAGTTCATGAATTTTATTATAAATAGGATTTGGTCAAAAATCTACTTATGACACAAACGACAGACCCAACATACCTACAGTTCGATTCAAGCTTAATGGCGACTCGGGAGTTAGCTACTCGCTGCGCAGTACCCCACCTCTCACCTCCGCTGTCACAAAAATTCGTTACTGCGCAGCGACTCACCTTGTGTTCCGAGAGGTCATTAAGTATGAATTGAACTGTACTAGGTATATTTTGACATTGTCTATTAGCTTGATAACGTCGCCGTGTGTACACTGTACAGTCACGAGCAAAAACACTAACAAAAGTGCTAGTGTTTTTCTAGAATGAACGATTGCAACTTTGTGATAACACCAATGTCACTATAGTATTGGTTCGTAAATACTGTGTTCGTAATACCACAAAAGTTCTATTAGTACTTTAGGAGAAAATCGCTTTAGCACTTTTGTTAGTGTATATACATGTTTTTGCTTATGACTGTACACCCTTGCTTGTCTAATAAGTCCACGGCAGAAAAACATTAAGTACATATTATAATGTTATATAAATATGTAAATAAATACGATTTATTTGTTAGTTACATAGTTGAATAAGACCAATTTTTCATGAAAAATACTGATGGGTTCTTTTTTTTTTTATAATGAAACCGGTCAAGTGCGGGTCGGTCCCGCACTTAAAGGGTTCTGTAACATTTTAATTAGTATCAATAAAATTAGAATTTGTAGCACTACAAATAGTACCTAAAAATTTGAACTCTCTACCTATTACATGTCCATGAGTTACATCCCGCTGACGGACTGGACTAACAACGGAGGCTAGGAATAGTGTCCCGTTGGCACCCTTCGGCCAGCGTAAAAATGATCTGCAAAGACGTTTGAAGCTGAGTCATACCTGTGACACTCCATACAAACTTTCCGATACCAAACTTGTAAAAATTACGTTTGTACAAGTGCAAATGCAAATGTGTGCGTGAGAGTGCGGCGGGTTTGTTGGCAGTACGTCCGGCAAGAACACCGGCAGAATGCGGGGGACCTGAGGTATCTGACGTTAGGGAGGGGCGGAGAGTGGCCATTCTGTATTAATTATTCTGTGGCTGAGTTGCCCACTTAATTAAAATTTTATGTAATTGTTTTTTTCGGAATACGCTTTTTTCCCATATAAGCAGAAAATAGTTGGCACATATTTTTTTAGGAACTCCAAATTTTTTTTTGGACTAACCAAATGTCACCCGTATTTAAATATGTCTGAAAAATTGGTCATTCAAATAATTTCGTGGGGAATAAATATAAAATAATACTTATTTTATTTTTTAAATTAATTCATTATTGTAAATAAAATATTTTGATGTGAAATATTTTTTTATTTATCTTACATAGAATTTTGGCGTATTTAACCCTAGCTCACTAACCTTATTTTCGAGTAACGCTGTAACTAACCTTTCGTCTCTGAGACTACGAAAAATAAACATTACTTTTAAAAATCTGTTTAATTTTCTTCAAATCCAATTAAAGTTCACAGTAATTAAGCTTTTAAAGTATCATATAATAATAAAAAAAATGAAATATCCTAATCAGTGCAGGAATTATACATAGAAACTGTATGTTCGCCACAAATGGCCCTCGTGCAGCCGCAATGAGTCCTTAACATACATGAGCGCTTAGAATGCAACTTATGCGAAAATGTGCAGTATGCGGGTGCATATATGACTATTATTGCCATCCTTTTCGTTTCCCTACAATTTTTGCAAATTAGAGCAGGAAAAATATAGTTTTACGAATATCCATGATAAAAAAAATCGCCAACTTTTTTGCACACATGGTGTGCAAACTACATTTACTGGGTTTAGGGTCACTAATTTCACTATCCAGGAAGGTACTAAAACAGTGCGGGGCGGGGGGCAACGGGAAGTTAGCGAAATGGCGAAAGCGCCAGGTGCGCGTCGTCTATTATACGAATGGTTAGTGATCTAGGGTAAAAAAAAAACACGTAAGTTGCCATAGTTACATCTTCGAACATCTAAGGACTCCGGACTCGTATGCTTGTCCCATTGGCTACCGTTTTCTCACCAGATGGCGCCACTTAAAGTGAGGTTCTGATGTTTTAATACGCGCGATTGATATGATAAAATATGATCTATCTGAATTATTGCCAAATATTCACAATTTTAATTGACATTTCAGACCTCACACTACAAATTGAGTCTCACTATTTTAAATATTTTTTAAATTGAGTTCCACTCCAGTCGTTCGTGAATGAACAAGTCACGAGGGTGGTTTCCGAAGGTAATTCCTATTTTAATATTCAACAATTCCTAAATTTGATTTGTGAGAAGAGAAAGTTTTGGCATTGTAATATTTGTAATATTGACTTTTCTTGATACTCGAGTCGGTATTTTTACAATAGGGAATACGCACATTTTTTTATATATTTTTAAACGATACTTTATAACGTTACGTAGCCGTAAAAAATATCCAGGGCTGTAAAATTACAATTTAGTAACAAAAAAAAATTATAAAAATACGAGACAGTTACTGGCACTTTAAACACCCGCGATTTTGGCGCGCTTGCCGTGACGTAAAAGTCTACGTCAACAATCAAATATTCAACTGGTGTTATATTATTTATTGTGCTCTGAAATTCATGGATTATACAATGGAACAACAAAAAAAAACAACTTATAAGTACTGTATTGTACCATGTTGTAAAAACACAATAAGGAATGCTCCCGATAAAGTGTTTTTTCTTGTTCCGAGAGGTGCGGACGTAAGGAGAAAGTGGTGTAAAATCATGAAAAGAGACATGGTATCTCCATCAACTTGTTTATATTGTTGTGAAGATCATTTTGACGTAAGTATCTATATTATTTCCGAAACAATTTACACCAATATAGTTGTTTTTGTACTATATTTTGCTCAACATTATAACCTAAGTTTTGTGAGAGTATTTAATTTTCGCTTTAATTTTGCTTATATCACGAAAAATTATACTCATCTGACTGATACCCAGTAATCCAGACTTACCTACCTATACCTATACTTATCATGCATAGTTCTAGTCGAGAATCATTAATAAACACAATAGTGTGCTCTCAAGCTTATATTCTCATTACTATAGTCTGACAGGTACATAAAATGTTTATGTTTTCAGGTAGAACAGGATACAGATAATTATATGGAGTACAAAATCATGACCCTACAGGCAAAGCAAAAAACTATATTACGATTGAAGAAAGGTATCCTTCCTCACAAATTTGAGTGTCAAAAGAGTACTGTATCACTGCCGCCACCAGAAAGAAATAGTGTGAAAAAGAGAAAACATCTAGAAATAATTGAAGATGCTCTATCTATTCCTCCTGCTAAACAAAATCAATCTTCAGAAAACTATTTAGAAGCAAGTACATCTTCATCTCACATACACACCGAAGATGTTGAAATGCAAGTGATTTGTGAACCTGATCTTTCTCTAATGTGTACAATAAAAACATAATGCAAGTTGACAAGGCGAGTACCTTAACATACCCACCGTTCATGACGAGATACTAAAACGCAAGAAACAGTATGCTGATCGCCTGGCTGTACACCCGAACCCTCTGGCTGCAGAACTGCTAAACACTAACAAAATGACCAACCGGCTAAAAAGAGGTCAAGTACTATGGTTGGACAGCAGAGGCAATGGCTACTGCATCCGAAACACCAAATATGCCACATAACCAAACTGATAATAGTCCCGGGAGGACTGATGGCAGTTACACATAGAACAAAGAAAAAAAAAAAGAGTTGACAAGGCTGTTCAAGTTTATAGTAAAATACATTATAGAAGTAAAGGTGTCAATATTAATTTGTGTCCAAAGACAAAAAACACAGCAGTATCTCCATTATGTATTTCGACTAGAACAACATCAACATCACCATTGAAACCAGCTCATATTTTTGGCAAGAAAAGAAGATTATTCCAAGATAATCCTGGTATATTTCATCAATCTCTTCTGCTCAACCTTCAATGTTATCATCTTTTAAACTAGAAGTTAGTTCTGAATCTAGCTGGACTACTGAAAATTATTCAGATGATGAGACACAGTTTAAAACCCAAATGCGTTGTTGCATGTTAACAGCTATTGAAAAGGAGCCCAAAATGATGTTAGGTTTACCAAAAAGATCGTACTATTTAATAAAACTACTAAGTGATAATATTCATCTTTCAACTGTAGATATTTTAATTACATTAAAGAAAATCAAACTAAATGAATCTTTTAGCATATTAGCCTTACAATTTGGAGTAGAATTTTTTCAAAGTGTACCTTTATTGGCAAAAAAATTAAGAGTTAATAGTATGGCCAACTCCAGTAGACATTTTTAAACAATTGCCTATTTCATTTCGGGCTAGGTATTCTAATGTTGTTTCAATAATAGATTGCCTCGAAATACAGATTGAAAAACCATCAAATGCAGTATACCAGTCTGAAATATTTAATTTCTTGTACACCTGATGGCTTGGTGACTTTTATCTCTGTTGGTTTTGGTGGTAGGGCAACGGATGTAACCATAGTTGAAGATTGTGGTTTTCTCGAGTATTTGCCACCTAGCACTGCTATAATGGCTGACAGAGGTTTTAAAGACATATCACATTTGTTTAAAAAAAAGAATTGTAGTCTCATAAGACCTCCTTCTGTTTTTAAGTCTACCCCTAGTACAAAAGAAGATGTAAAGCAGTCGAAAAGAATAGCAGCATTAAGAATCCATGTTGAGCGTGTTATTAATAGATTAAGGGAATTTCATATGTTACTACCTCATGCATGTATTGACCACAATTTAATACCTATTATAAATGAAGTTATAGTAGTAGCTTGTGGTTTGATTAATATGCAGAACATTTTAATAAAAAAATAAATTTTGATTCAGTTTTGTTTTTATTTGTTACACCTTAAATAATACTGGAAAAATGGCATTACGCCAAAATAACGTACATTTTTCTATTAAATTTTCACAAAGCTCTTTGTCATAATTAACTTCAATTATTATGCACTTCTTTTGATTGTTCAAAATCACTATGAGATACACAAATTAGTGCTTTAGATTTTTTTGAAAAATGCGTCTGTAACTGACAGGTTCAGTTACAGACGCATTTTTCAAAAAAATGTCATGCATTTTGCAGTTAATGTGTTGTTTAACCCAATGTACTGTTTCACTGATTTCTCAGATGAAGGGCATTTTATTTCAATACTATAATACCCACATTTTCCATCAGGAGAAGCACCCATAATGGGACATGCTGGATCCAATATAATTCCACATTTCTTTATCTTTATTTGCTTAGTTTTTTCATCTGCACATCTGCTTCTAATACTCTTCCTCTTTTCATTGCCTGTGTCTTGTAATTTTGATGTACCCATGATCGCTTCAAATAAAGAGCCAGCAAAAGTTTTGGAGTGAGCTGCCTCATGTGCTCTTGATGCCGTAATTCTGGCATATCGGAGCTCATACCACAAAGAGCAGTTGCTTTGGTCTAATGTTGCAAGCGCTGCTTCTTTACATGCTTTAGGGTGCATCATTTTCTCACAAAACTTCATAAATTCTTGTGCACTTTTGGGTTTGTTCGACATCATGCCTACCAAATGATGTATAGATAATTTGGCAATTTTCTTGGCTCACTATAATATTTCATCAGTTGGTTCTCTGTGTCACCAACCTCCTGACTATAATTCTTTACAATAGTTAAAAAAAATCTTCTGAAGACTGTGTTGACACAGAAGACACAGGTGTAGGCTGTTTTCGGTGCATCACAAAAATATTTTGCCTTTATAAACTTCAGACTTGTACCCACTGAGGATACCTTCGATTTTTTCCAGTAACAGTCAACACTGGTGGAATATCAGTCATTTTTAACACAGTCCTTGTTCTTTCTCACGTTAAAAAGGAAATAAAACTCTAAATATCCTCACTCCTTTGATTTCAGCAGACGTAAAATCCGGATTTGATGCAAAATAAGTATTCATCTTAAATACGTCAATTTTGGGCAAATTATCTGATTGCGCCTTCACATATCCAATATCAGTCATTTTTAACCATAGATTTATAATACATTTTTAACACAGTCCTTGTCCTTTCTCACGTTAAAAAGGAAATAAAACTCACAATAATATGTTACAAATCACAATAAAATCTTCTCTCAATCAAACAACCACGTACAATAAACACTGTTTTAGTAGACTAGACTTTGACGTCAATTTCGATTTGACCAATAGTGTTGCGTTTCAAGTATTTTGAATTTCCCACATTTTTTTGGACTTTTTAATAATTATTTTCTCATCGAAAACGAAATAATATAAAAAAAATATCTACATATACATAATTCTACAATGATAAAGTTCATAAAAAAAATATTTAATCTTTTTTTAAATCAGACGCATATTCCATAGTGTAACGAGACGTCACTAAATGATACTGACTAAATATGTCAACTGTCAGTCATGGTATGTCAATGTCATCATAATGTCAATCGCCATTCGGAATTCGGATTCGGCGGCGGAATTTCGGCGTCGGTCGGCAAACAATCAATATCAACTTGCAAGTTTGCAACTTTTGTGTTTTCTTTTGGTGTTAAAAGCTTTGAAACCATTTTTATTTTCGTTTATAACTAAAGTAGAAGTGCTGAGATAGGAAACAAGGTGATAAAATGGATAACGGCAAAAAACGTGAGCGTAACGTAAACTTTACTCGCGAGGAGACAGAAAAATTGCTTTCTCTCATAGATTCTAAAAAATTTATCATAGAAGATAAAAAAAGTGGTGCTGTGGCCTGGCGAGACAAACAAAGAGCTTGGAAAGCCATCGAGTTCTTATTCAACAACTGTGGATTCGACGTCTTCCGAAGTGCAAAGCATCTAAAGCTAAAATATGAAGCTCTTAAAAGAGATATAAGAAGAAAATCTAACAGAATTGAACGCATTCGATCATCGGATGGAGAAAGTAGTAAACCACCCTCACTGACACCAGCGGAAAAAAAAGTCAAAGAAATGATGTCTATGCCTGGTGGAGGCGATGAGAGTCAACACAACTCGGATCCAATAGGTGTGTATTATAAGTATGATATTGTCTATAGCCAAGTCTGCACTGGCTTTTTACCCGACTGCCGAAGGAGGGTTGTGTGTTGAACGTGTCTGTATGTATGTCCACTCAAAATTACTATAAACAACAGTAAACATTCGTTTATTTAAGTTGAATATGTCCATAGATGGTGGTTACCGATTACCATCAGATGGGCTGCTTGCTCATCTACCACTCTATCTATTCAGCCAGTAACACAAACTGCTAAAGGCTTGAGTAAAGGCCTCTTCTCTATTACGCCACTTGCGGATCTTGTGCAAGTCGCACCCACAGATTCCCTACTGCCCTCACAATATCGTCCGACCATCGGACTGGGCAATAAAAAAAAAGTGGTGTTCAATACAGCAGCAGTGCTCCCACTCATCAGCATAATGTGTAGATGTTTTCCCCTGGGTATTGGTATGTACAGAAATCTGTATACAGTTTTCACCAAACTTATTGTCCAGCTTGAAGTTGGCAAGGTTGGTTGGGTTGAAGTTAGCTTGTGCCAACTTCAAGCCGGATAATAAGTTTGGTGAGAACTGTACTATGTTCTGTACAATTCTGTTTTGTGCGGGGACAAAATTGAATGAGGATGATATTTGTTTTCAATGTTTTCTTGTTACTTTTTGCAGTCGAAGACATGATGTTTATGTCTGGTAGAGGCGCTGAAAATCAACACAACTCCAACCCAATAGGTGTGTATTATATCAGTTGAAGATATTGTAATGATAGATGGAAAAAAAATAATTATCTGTCCAGTAGTTTTTGAGTTAACTTATTACAAACATACAAAAATACAAATCTTTTCTCTTTATAATAGACTGCCTCATTGGTCTAGTGATCCCAAGCGCGACTGCTACCCTAGAGGTCCTGGGTTCGATCCCAGGGTTGAGCAAGGTTTTGTTGGTCTTTTCTGTGAAATTCCCAGTAGCAGCTCGGAGTCTGGATAGACTACATAGAATTGGTCAAATGGAGAATGGCAGCTAGCATGTCTAAATTGATCCTTTCTTTTCTAAGTTTCCTTGTTATTTTTTTCAGATGAACCAAAAGAAAAGAAACCCTTTGATAAATTAGCAGAAGCCAAACTAGAAATTGCTGCCTTACAAAAGCAGTTATTTGAAGAAGAATTAGAAGAAATAGAATTGAAAAAGCAGATCCTAGCAGAAGAGATTGAACACAAAAAGGAATTGTTCCTTTTAGAGAAACAAGAAATGTACTTGAAAATAGATATATTGAAAGCAGAGTTGGAAAATAAAAAAAAGGAATCATGACATTGATATTTTTTAATCATTTTATAACAATTAACCAGAAAAGTGTCTCATAAGTCATAATATGAGTGGAACATGAACAAAGTGTACGAACGAAAAGAGAAATACAGTTCTCGCCAAACTTATTGTCCGGGTTGAAGTTGGCACGACCTAACTTCAACCCGGTCGTAAATATCGAACAGAGAAAAATATTGGATTAAAATGATATGAAACGACAGCCTACGACTTGGGTTTTCGTTTTTATCTATTACACTCCTATAATTTTGGTTCTCCGATTTTTACGGCCGGGTTAAATAGTTTAAGTTCCATGTTATAGGAGGCGAGTCTATTGCCACCAACCGGGAACAAATCCAGACTGAGCTGCTACTGGGAATCTCACAGAAAAACTCGACAACACTGCTCGACCCGGGATTCGAACCTAGGACCTTTAGCAGTCGCGCTAGGGACCACTACACCAACGAGACAGTACAGTAGCTCAAGCGCAAGTCACTGTAAGAAGTTCAAATTATTATGTATGGGACACTGATAAGCGCTGCGGCGGATGTTAAGGGAACTAAAAAATGCTAGAATAAGTTTTCAAATAGTTATAGTTCAGTATTCAAGTAGTTAGATAAGGACTTGTACGAAAAACGATAGCATGAGTTCGTTTCTGACGGATAGCAAAGTTAAAGTATCGTGAAACTCGAAGGCTGGTTCTCGTTAACGAATAGTAAGATTTTTCGTGAACTAATCTATTATAAATAATAAATAATTAAATAAATATCCTGAGACATTTTTACACAGCACCATCTAGTCCCAAACTAAGCAGAGCTTGTACTATGGGTACTAGACAATGGATATAATACTTACATACTTTTTTTTGTAAATACTTATAATACATAGGAAACACCCAGACAAACACAAACACTTAAATTCATCACAATAAATGTTTGTGTCCTGTGGGAATCGAACCCACGACCTCGTGATCAGCGATCCGGTACTCGAACCACTAAACCACAGACGTCGTCAAATCATATAGGAGATATACCTAAATCAAACACTTTTTTTTTCAAAATACTTTTATTCACACATTTATAATACAGTACAAGACACTCTTTATTTCTATACATATTTATTCACTCATTCGCTCCAGTCTATATTACTTAACTAGCCTTTTGAGCAAGACTTCGTTCCCGTAGAAATTGATATTTTCCCCCCCGATTCTGCAACATTTTAAATTGATACTTCGCTCCTATTGGTCGTAGCGTGACGATATATAGCCTATAGCCTTCCTCGTTAAACAGGCTATCTGACACTGAAATATTTTTTCAAATATGACCAGTAGTTAGGTGTTCAACCAAACTAACACTCTTCAGCTTTATAATATTAGTAAAGATTATTATTGGGGGCTTTTCAGTCGTTTCAAATAACATAAATTAACTAATGTCGTCAATACATGTCGGTGTCGTCGCCTCAAGAGATAAACAAGCTAAAATTGGCTATTATAGTCCACCACGCTGGCCTAATGCGGGTTGGCAGACTTCACACGCCGTCGAGAAAATCTCTCAGGCATGCAGGTTTCCTCACGATGTTTTCCTTCACCATTGTAAGTCAGTGATACTATATCATATTATCAACTAGCGACGCGTGTACAGCTTCACCTGCGTTTCATTACAAAAAATACACAGATCTTGGAATGAAGACAACAAACAAATAATTATCCAATTTAGTGCAGTTGTTCGGAAGTTATGCGTGTACAAACAGTTCGGCGATCCTCAAAATAATTAGATAATTTTTTGAATTTGATTTTAATTATATAATCGTTCAATTTACACAAAACTATAGTATATCCGCCGTAAGATGATATGCCAAGGGCCTTACCCACAGGCTATTAAGAAACTCGAAAATGGCTCAACCGATTGTGATGAAACTTTTATTGAAATATTTCTAAAAATATAAAAGACTGCAACGTATGGCGGTTATTAGCTAGACTAGATCAATATATACATGGTGTAAACTTATCAATACCGAAACATAAAACTATGCATACTTTACAGTCACAAGCAAAAATATGTATGCAAGTTATTTTTAATGAAGGAAAAAAATCGGCTGGCGGGCAGGATTCGAACCTGCGTCTTCTGGTTCGGTATACCAGACGCTCTGACCACTAAGCTACCGCGAGCCCCGCTCACCAGTCGAAATCTTCCTCCACATTCTAATTTACGTCTTAAAGGTGACGTAGCGACATCTATTGTGAACGCTTCACAAGTCAAAGCGTCTGGTGTACCGAACCAGAAGACGCAGGTTCGAATCCCGCCCGCTAGCAGAGTTTTTTCCTTCATTAAAAATAACCTGTAATCTTAGCATGGAAAATGCTTAAAAAAATACAAAAAGATAATATGTATCCACTAAGTAATTTTCAAAAGCGATTTATCCTAAAGTACTGAGTGTGATATTACGAACACAGTATTTACGAACTAATACTATAGTGACATTGGTGTTATCACAAAGTTGCAATCGTTCATTCATGAAAAAATCGCTTTTGCACTTGTAAGTGGTTTGTAGCGACATCTATCGTGCTACATAAGAACTTGTACGAAAGAAGCAAACAAGTCCTGAATCGCGCAAGTAAAGTTTACCGTGCAACTTGCATATATACAACCGCCCGACATCAACCGTCGGGCAGTGGCCCGCCAGGCATAACACCGCCTGAGAGGAGGATCCTCCCTTTGGTGCGAGAGACACCACTCCCCGTCCCTCAACAGGTTATATATCTATGCTCTATGTAAAATAATCGCTAGGAGAATACATTTATTTTCAGTTGTTTTTCATTTGAAATTCATTGCGATTTGTAATTTAAGACTTATATACTAAGAAATATCTAAAATCATTTTTGTAAGAGGAAAATAACATTTAAAAAAAACGTTCCTAGGTATTTTGTATAGTAAAAAATATATGGCATTGTTGAAAAAATTATCTAATTTTCGTTATAGGACAAAATACATCTGAGGCATTTCACTTAAAACGGACATCGACAAAAATTGAGGTTCTGAAAACCTTACTAATATTATAAATGCGAAAGTAACTCTGTCTGTCTGTCGCACTTGCACGCCTAAACTACTGAACCGATTTAAATAATAATAATAATAATTCTTTATTGTTAAATGAAAGCCCATACAACTCAGCCCAAATTTATACCTACCATACCATACCATACCATACCATACTATACCATACCATTGGTACATGACAGCTGTAAAGTTGATAGTTTTTTCAATGAAATCACTACGAAACTGATAATAATCTGTCGTAATGGCGTGCGTTTGACATTCCGAAACAGACACTGACAGGTTTTACTCTGAAATCATTACGAAGCAGATAATAGTGTGCCAAAATGGCGTAATTTTCTCAAATTAAAAGTTTTTTTTCTCATCCCCCCTCAACTTAAAAAAGTATGACTAGAGTTTTAACCAGCGTAATACAGGGTAATTTTTTCCAATAAGAGTACCTTCGGTACATCATTTGGGCCGATTTCGATAACCTCCTTTGGTACACAGATAGTCTAGAGCCTGAGAAAGGCTATATACTTTTTAGTGCGAAAAAACGTTTTATTCAAAAGCAACCTCAAACAATTTCTAGTTAAAAAGGCTTACTACAGTGTACATGATTATCTATCCGACAAACTGTAATATTATATCCGTTATTCTATGATTTATATAATATTACTAGCTGACCCAGCAAACGTTGTTTTGCCCTATAGGGGTGGACTACCCCTAACATTTAGGGGTATAAAAAATAGATGTTGGCCGATTCTCAGACCTACCCGATATGCACACAAAATTTCATACAAATCGGTCCAGCCGTTTCGGAGGAGTATGGCAACTAAAACTGTGACACGAGAATTTTATATATTAGAAGATTTAGACAAGTTAGAATATAATATAATCAAACATAATAGATCTGATTGTTTGTGCCTAACTAAAATTATAAATATTTGTACGCCCAACGTGGCAGAATATGCTGAAACATAATATTCCACTGTAAGACCCATTCTACCTACCATATTCTTACAAATAAATGATTTGATTTGATTTGAATATAAATGACGACGTCTGTGGTCTAGTGGTTTGAGTACCGGACTGCTGATCACGAGGTCGTGGGTTCGATTCCCACAAGACACAAACATTTATGTGATGAACTTAAGTGTTTGTGTTTGTCTGGGTGTTTCTTATATATTATAAGTATGTATTTACAAAAAAAAAGTATATATGTATTATATCCATTGTCTAGTACCCATAGTACAAGCTCAGCTTAGTTTGGGACTAGATGGTGCTGTGTAGAAATGTCCCGAGATATTTATTTATTAAAATAGGTTCAGTGGTGTAGTGTAGGTTTGGCGTCAAAGCGCAACAGACAGAGTTCCTTTCGCATTTATTTAGTAAAGATTCGTCGAGAGACTAAACAAATCAGTCTTTTATTAACAAATATCAGAACATCACATACAAGATGGAAGGACATCGACGCACAAACATAGTGACAAGGTTTCACTCAAGGTCAAAAATAAAATGACCTAGGTCATTCATGTAGAAAATGATCGGTTAACACAGATATTGTCATTTTTGAGCGCGCAGAGTATTGCTAAAAATGCGATTATAACGCTCCATGGTGAATGTTATCGCGCGCGCGAACCAAAATAAATGAAATAATTATTTTTAATTATAAATCTAATCTGGGTAGATAGAAATAATGTTTTTTTTTACGTTCAAGTAAGAAAAACTACAGAAAATATTGAAAAATTGATGACAAATGTTAAGGAAAATTTCAACGCGGGGGGGGGGGGGGGGGGGGTCTAGAATCATGTACTGTACTCATGGTATTCGGATGTGCGTCGATGTCCCTTCCACCGTGTGTTTTTCGTAGTCCGCTTCACCTAAAACCACCTGTTGTATGACACGGATGTGTGGGTCCCCAGTTCAGGGCCCGGCGGTGACCTGGAAGTACACGTCGCAGGGCTGTCGCCAGGGCTCCGGGATGGCGGGCTCCGGCTTGAACAGCTCTAGCGGCGGCGAGCGAGCCCCTAGCGGCACTTCAGGCTTAATCTGAAAAAATCAGTATGAGTATTTTTAGGATTTTTCATGTTAAGAGTGCTTAATGAAGGAAAAAAAAAATTGCCAAATAAAAATGATTACATAACAATTTCAACAATCTTGTCTTGGGCCAAAAGACTCTAGACAACTAAAATTACGAAAAGTCCCGGGACTTCGAGACACGATACGTCCCGGGACCCAAACCCTACAGTGTGTACAGAACAAAAAAATAATATAAAAATTACTTCAACCTTATTGTGATTTAAAATATGGAAACAACGCCATCTAGTAGTAAAGCTAGGTACGAAATATTCCTAAATCGAACAGGTACTGAAGCAACATAAAAATTCAATTCAAAATGTTTAAAACGAAGCGACCGCCATCAGACCTCCGCAACCCAATTTCTGGCCAATACCGATATTCGAAGGAAAGATTGGTTGTCAGGCTTTTTAGGCTTCTGACTACCACTTACGATTGTCATAGGTGTTTGTATGACAACCGGGACCGACGGCATTACGTGCCCTCCGAGGCACGGAGGGGTCTCGATATGTTAAGAATGGTCACCCATCTACATATTGACCGCGGCAAGTGTAGCTTAACCTTGCAGATCGGGTGATGAGCGTAGTTACAAATCTAATTCTTAAATATCTATTGTAAACAATATTAACCATCAAACTGAGAACCTCCTTTTTCGAAGTCGGTTACAATAACATCGTGGTAGGGATGTTGAAAAAATATCGATATATCGATATTATTTTTTCAATGTATCGATATTTTGTTCAGACCTATAAACATTTTTAAGTTAAAAGATTACAAATTGCCTTTTTTTTGGCTGTTTTAAAATTTGGTTTTTAAGTTGGCCGATATATCGATATTTTTTGAAAATATCAATATCGATATCGATATTTTTTTTTAAATATCGATACTTTTTGAATTTTCGGGATCCCTACATCGTGGAGCTTACCTTGGCGCTGCGCCGCAGCTTGAGGTGCACGAGCTTGACGTGCGTGCGCATGGCGGAGCGCTGCGAGAAGCGGCGCCCGCACTCGCCGCACTCGAACGGCTTCTCGCCCGTGTGCGTGCGCACGTGGTTCGTCAGCACGCTCTTACCCTGACAATCAAATTATTGAAATCATTATTATTCACTCGTAACACATAAAAGATAAAAACCGTCATCTAGGATTTAAAAAAATTACCGGCATTTCTGTAAACAGCAACTAAAACAGAAATCTTGCCATTTTGGATTTAAAATAAAAAAAAATCTACCATCATCACCGTGGACACCTGTATTCTCCGAAGGGCTAGGCAGAGTTGTACATACAGCTCGGCGAGCGCGGCGCCGCAGGCGGGCAGGCGTGCCGCCGGGGGCACGTGCCTCGCGCCGTGTCTACTCACCCGGAACAGCTTGCCGCAGGTGTCGCACACGTGGCGCGGCGGCGAGCGTGCCCCGCGGTGCACCTGCCGCGCGTGCTTGTTGAGCGAGGCGCGCGAGGCGAGCGCGGCGCCGCAGTCGGGCAGGCGTGCCGCCGGGGGCACGTGCCTCGCGCCGTGTGTACTCACCCGGAACAGCTTGCCGCAGGTGTCGCACACGTGGCGCGGCGGCGGGCGTGCCCCGCGGTGCACCTGCCGCGCGTGCTTGTTGAGCGAGGCGCGCGAGGCGAGCGCGGCGCCGCAGTCGGGCAGGCGTGCCGCCGGGGGCACGTGCCTCGCGCCGTGTGTACTCACCCGGAACAGCTTGCCGCAGGTGTCGCACACGTGGCGCGGCGGCGGGCGTGCCCCGCGGTGCACCTGCCGCGCGTGCTTGTTGAGCGAGGCGCGCGAGGCGAGCGCGGCGCCGCAGTCGGGCAGGCGTGCCGCCGGGGGCACGTGCCTCGCGCCGTGTGTACTCACCCGGAACAGCTTGCCGCAGGTGTCGCACACGTGGCGCGGCGGCGGGCGTGCCCCGCGGTGCACCTGCCGCGCGTGCTTGTTGAGCGAGGCGCGCGAGGCGAGCGCGGCGCCGCAGTCGGGCAGGCGTGCCGCCGGGGGCACGTGCCTCGCGCCGTGTGTACTCACCCGGAACAGCTTGCCGCAGGTGTCGCACACGTGGCGCGGCGGCGGGCGTGCCCCGCGGTGCACCTGCCGCGCGTGCTTGTTGAGCGAGGCGCGCGAGGCGAGCGCGGCGCCGCAGTCGGGCAGGCGTGCCGCCGGGGGCACGTGCCTCGCGCCGTGTGTACTCACCCGGAACAGCTTGCCGCAGGTGTCGCACACGTGGCGCGGCGGCGGGCGTGCCCCGCGGTGCACCTGCCGCGCGTGCTTGTTGAGCGAGGCGCGCGAGGCGAGCGCGGCGCCGCAGTCGGGCAGGCGTGCCGCCGGGGGCACGTGCCTCGCGCCGTGTGTACTCACCCGGAACAGCTTGCCGCAGGTGTCGCACACGTGGCGCGGCGGCGGGCGTGCCCCGCGGTGCACCTGCCGCGCGTGCTTGTTGAGCGAGGCGCGCGAGGCGAGCGCGGCGCCGCAGTCGGCGCAGGCGTGCGCGCGCAGGCCGTCGTGCTGCACGCGCGTGTGCACGTGCAGCGCGCGCGCGTGCTCGAACCGCTTATCGCAGCGCGAGCACGAGTACCTACACACACAACTCACCTTCTCACTAAGCGATATAATCACCATCAAAAACGACACAGTCATTCGTACTTCACCAACAAAGTATTTAACAGACTTGATAATTATTTAAAAATGAATACCATTTCCGTAATCAACAACCCTTGAAAACTCGAACATGACACCCATATCACATTAATTTCAAAGAATTATATCTATCATCGTGGATTTAAACATAAACAAATTTTTCGTAATCAGCAATCCGAGAATCTACGAATATGACACCCATAACCTTTTATTAAAGAATATAAACCGCCATCTTGGATTTTAAAATCAAATCAATACCAGTATCAGAATCAACACGCCAAGAAACCTCAAGATTAGTACCCATATTAAATTAATTTTCAATAATTATGTCTACTATCTTGGATTTAGGAATTAATGCCATTTCAGTAATCAGCAACCTAAAAAACCTCAAGATTGGTACCTATATTACATTAATTTTACAGAATTACGTCAGTGATTTTGAATTTAGAAACAAATGCCGTTTCCGTAATCAGCAACCCGAGACACCTCGAACAAGGAAACCCACACCACATGGATTTATTTAAAGAAAATAAAGACCACCGTCTTAGATTTTAAAATAATATCTTTTTTGTTAGCAGCACCCCCAAGAAATCTTGAAATTTATACCATCTGGTTTTCATATTAATTAAAAAATTGTTCAGTCTATCTCTATCTTATTAGATTTAATAATTAACGCCGTAATCAGCACTCCAAACCTTGAAATTGATACCCAATATAAAATAATAAAAAAAAAAAAACGTTATTCTGGATTTAAAACGAAATCATGCGAAATCCCGACACATATAACATTTAAAAAATCATAAAAATGCTATTTTCGTAATTAGCACCCCGTTCCCATTCATGAAAAATGATACCCATTCCATTTTATTAGTATCATATTCAGGTACATCGATTGACGTTAGTTGAGCGGGATTTTTTTTCCAGCCATTGCTATCCACTGTTGGTCAAAATGTGTTTTAGGTGTTCTTAAGAAAGCAAAAATAATACTCGAGTGACTTTCACTCATGAACCCACTCTTGTAGAACTCGAATAAAATGATTCGAGTGATTTGGCTGACAAAATTAGACTTGAATAGCATCACTTTAAACGCCATACGAGTGTAGCTTTCATCTATTTTTTCCCAATTCCGTGGGAATTCCCCTAAATATCATTATAAATTATAGCCTATATGTTACTCTGATGTATAAACAATAATACTGCAATGTTTAATCAAAATCAGTTTGTTAGTTTTTGCGTGAAAGATTAACATACATCCATCTATCCATACATCCTCACAAACTTTCACATGCCGCATGAATCCCCGAAATGTTTGTACGCGCATAACTAGCGAACAACTGCACCAAATTGGATAATTCTTTTTTTGCTATGTTCGTTATTGTCAGGACAAGGTTTTAATGTAAGATTTTTTGAAATAAAACTACTTTTTACGGATTTTATCGCGTTATATTGATATTATTTTAAAAGTGATTGTAAAATGTCCGAAACGTCGGGATTAAAATAATATCAATATAACGCAATAAAATCCGTAAAAAGTAGTTTTATTTCAATGTCTAGTATTCGCGGAGGTGTCAGAAATCAGTATGTAAGATTTTTTTTAAACCATCGGGAAACAGGCGTATCTGCGCACGCTGCGGCCTTTAGTTTATAATATAAGTACTTAGTAGGATAGGAAGTAGTAAGATAAAAGTGACTTACTGGAAGCTTTGCTTATCTTTGTGTTTGAGACTCTTCTGTAGATGCTGTTGGAGACTATGCGCCGACTTAAACCTGTAATCAACACACCCATATTGAGGGAGTTGTGAAATAATATGTAATTCGCTATTTTGTGGCGGCGGCCATCTTGGACCGATTTTCATCAAACATAGCTAAGAACACTCCCGATTAATTCACCTTTCAAATGAAAAAACAAAATCAAAATCGGTTCACAGACATACAGACACACACACACAGACACGTTAAACTTATAACACCCCGTCGTTTTTGCGTCGGGGGTCAAAAACACTGGTCGTACGCACTGAAGAAAATGCCGCCCTATGACTTAAATTTTATTTTAATAGTTTTGGTATCTTATTTTTTAAGAATTAGAAAACTAATTGATTGATTATCATATACAAAATACTTACTTACTCACAGACAAATGCTACTATCATATAAGTGAATTTCTGACTGACCCAATTTGACATTTCTCATTATTGTAAGATTTTGTACATCCTATTTTATGTTTTTATATACAATTTGACAAATACCTACATATATTTTGGAACTATAAAATAATATTGTTGAATATTTTAATTACGCATATTGCTCATATTTTTAATTTAGTCCTAGTATATATTTGTACGCCTCAGTTGGGCAAAACATGTCTGGGCTTTTTAATGTTTTATTTTAAGATCATGCATACTAAATCTGTGTGTAAACCCATGTTTGACGAATAAATTTGATTTGATTTGATTTAAATTATATTTCTTGAAAGATAAAATGTTTATTTAAAAGAATTATTAATTATATTGTATAGTTTTTTTTTCTCAATTTCCAAATTTTGCCGCCCTAGAAAATTTGCCGCCCTAGGCACTAGCCCCGACTGCCCCTAGTGTAAATCCACCACTGGTCGTACGCACCTCACATCACACTCGACACAATAGAAGTCCTTCGCGTCGGTGTGCGTCAAGTGGTGGAGCTTCACTTGTGTCCGCGTCCTGAACCGCTTCCCGCACTGGTTACACTCGTAATTCTTGATGCCTTGGTGTATTCTGTAAGTATGATATTAAATCTTCGTCATCATGATTGCCAATATAAATCTATGGCAGGTATGGCAGGTAACAGTAACAATTTTTGTGACTAGTGTTGAAGATGATGCAGCTTAATGTGTTGATGCAGAGAATTAAGGGTGGATTATTTGAACTCAAGACCCAATGTCCCAAGACACTTTTACACATTTTTACACAGCACGATCTAGTCCCAAACTAAGCAGAGCTTGTACTATGGGTACTAGACAATGGATATAATACTTATATACCTTTTATTTGTAAATACACACTTGTAATATATAAGAAACACCCAGACAAACACAAATACTTATATTCATCACATAAATGTTTGTATCCTGTGGGAATCGAACCCACGACCCCTCGTGATCAGCAGTCCGGTACTCGAACCACTAGACCACAGACGTCGTCATCTATACTAATATTATAAAGCCGAAGAGTTTGTTTGGTTGAACGCTCTAATCTCAGATTGATACTGTGGAGGGACGGGGAGTGTTGTCCCTCGCACCAAAGGGAGGATCCTCCGACCAGGGGGGCTAGACAAGTTGCATTTTGATATTCGAATCGACAAAAAAAATGTATGGAAATGACACAAGCTTTCGACAAATCGGGCTGTCACTAATGTTATTTACATACATTTTGTATGTCGATTCGAATGTCACAATGCAACTTGTCTAGCCCCCCCAGGCGGGTGTTATGCCTGTCGGCCACTGCCCGACGGTTGATGTCGGGCGGTTGTATATATGCAAGTTGCACGGTAAACTTCACTTGCGCGATTCAGGACTTGTTGCTTCTTTTCGTACAAGTTCTTATGTAGCTCGATAGATGTCGCTACAATACCATACAAATTGTATACTAATTTGAGATTGTATACCTCTCCATCCCCACCCGTTAATCAACCAACTTTAAACTAAAAATTAGATTTTAATTATGTTTTCAGTAGCTATAGGAATTATGTTTTTAAAAGGTCTTATATCCTTACTAATTATTATAAATGCGAAAGTAACAGTCTGTCTGTCTGTGGTGCTTTCACGGCAAAACTACTGAACCGATTTCAATGAAATTTGGTATACAGATAGTCTAGAGCCTGAGGAAGGACATAGGCTACATTTTAATACGAAAAAAGGGATGTAGGGGATTGAAATAGGGGATGAAAGTTATAAGTAATACCGAGACCACGCCGGAGAAGCCGCTGGCAGAGGGTAACCTATTGAAATATCGAATTTCTGTTACCCAAATCTTAAAACCCCGAAAACGGTTGGTAGAACTTTTAAAAGACAGGTGTTTTTAATGACATCTTTCTATAATTCCGTTTTTAATTTCCCAGATGAATCAATTTACAGGTGCACTAAAACCAAATTTTCAAGTAGTACTTTTTGTTTCCCTTATTGTCATAATCCAGGTTAGGTTAGGTAAGAACTGCGACCCCTGAACCTACTCGCTATTGTTTTACTTGCCTATTACAGACAGGTTAAGGTTAAGTATCTACCTTGTAATTATTGATTTTGAGTGTCTGGAACTCGTTCGTCTGGATTATAAAACGTCGTACTTAATGAATAAATGAGCAAATGAAATTCGGAGTTGCGATTATATGGCAAATAAAACTTCGGAATTTGAAAAAACGGGATTATGAAAAAATGGCCAAACGTTTTCGGGATTATGATATTCGGAATATTAAAATTCGGTATTAAGATAGGTAACCCTGGCAGAGAGCTAGTAGGCTAAATATCATCACGCTTGATATATTGCACGAGTTTTAAGTATGCGGGGTGGAGGATACTCACTGCTGGTGGTCGGCTAAAGAGTCCTTGTTGATGAAAGTCTTCCCGCACTGGTCACACTTCGGCCTGTCACCGCTGTGGTGATTCCGCATGTGACCTTTGTGAGTTTTATTGTTGCTGCAATTAAAAATAAACATAATAATATAACAGTACAGTTCTCGCCAAACTTATTGTCCGGGTTGAAGTTGGCACGAGCTAACTTTAACCCGGCCGTAAAAATCGGAGAATCAAAACAATTGGATTAAAGTTATTTTAAATTCAAATTCAAATCTTTTTTGCAATCCGTAATGTACATACAAATAAACAGATGGTAAGTTTAAAGCTAAGGATCAAATATGGACCCTGTAGGGCACAGCAAAATTTAAGTATAAGAGAAGGAGATGTACTTATACATATTTTAATATTAATTGAATAGTTGAGAAATAAATGACATCCTACGACTTAAACTTTCGTTTTTATTTATTATAGCTTCCCGCCAGCGGCTTCGCCCGCGTGATCTTATAATTTTTTCCCCGTTTTTGCTACATTTTTCATTACTACTCCGCTCCTATTAGTCGTAGCGTGATGATATATAGCCTATGTTACTCGGGGATAATGTAGCTTTCCAAAGGTGAAAGAATTTTTGAAATCGGTCCAGTAGTTTCGGAGCCTATTCATTACAAACAAACAAACAAACAAATCTTTCCTCTTTATAATATTAGTATAGACAATCCTTTATTTTTGTTTCTCTGATTTTTACGGCCGTGTTAAAGTTAGCTCGTGCAAACTTCAACCCGGACAATAAGTTTGGCGAGAACTGTACCTCGGTTGCTTTGCGATCATAACAACTTTTTAACAAAAAAAACCCACGAACAAACTAAAAAGCGAAAAATAAACCTTTTTTAGTCTTTTTAACAAATTATGATTAAGTGACAAACAAATTAAACTTAAATATAATATGATCTTCATTGATTGATTCTATGGCCCCGACTCAAAATTTGTTGGAAAGACTAAAAAGGATTATTTTTAAATATTTTGTTACTTTTTCGTCGGTTTTTATTTTTGTTAAAAAGTTCTTATTTTATTTGTAGTTGTTGAATATGCTAAATTGACTACCAACCTTCGTTAGTCGGAGGGGTACTATAAACGAGAGAGAGAGATAAAAGTCGTATGTCGTACTTACTTTGAAACTTTTCCACATAGATGACAAGTGTAGAGTGTTAATAATCCTTCGTGTTGTGAACTGAAACAGAAAAGTTTATTTAAAAAAAAAAAATTATCATGACTCTGCCTATCCGAATCCGGTAGTGAGGTATTGTGTTACCAATTTACCATTTTGCGGATAATTCTTGAATAATTTGTTTTTACCGTATAATTTTATGGTTTTTCTGGACCTGTATTTAAAATCTAAACTTTCAGGATTTAGAATGTCCCTTCAACAAAGTACATCTACTTTCCACAGAAAAAAAATCAAGCCGCCTTCAAAAAACACCCGGGAACTAAAAAGCAAAAAACAATTTCTAACTAATTTGGAGTAGGTGCCAAACAATCAATCAACGAAGATCATAATATTTTATATTAAAATTAAAATTGTGTGTTTCAAATATTCCTTTTCCCGAAATTATGTCCAAATTATTTTAATTTCGCAGAATATCAATAAAATGGATACATTTCGGGAAAAGGACTGAAATCAATATAATAGGGAGACATCAATAAATCCCTCTCAAATAGTATGTATACATACATATAAGTACATTTAGTAAACTACTCTTCTGCCTTACCCCTCAGGGAACAAGCGTAATAATATTATTTATAATCCCTAGGTTTTTACGCCAGAGACATTTCCAAAAACACAAAATGTTTTCCTTCACCATTCGGTGATAATTAATTGGACTTGATTTCAACACGCCGCACCCTACCAAACTCGTGTAACGAAACCATAGCGCGATTCAGCCGGAGGGCACAACGCCATCTATCGAGCCGAGGTGTAAACTTTTTACGTATACATTTTATATTTTTAAACAATTTTTAATGTTATTTTGAATGTTTTCGTAATTAATATTCATACATTTAAATGTTTTATATTATTTTTGTTTTTTTGGGACTGAAAAACTGGAAAGTTGCCCGGAAAAATGGAAAATTAGGGAAGGCGTCAAAGTGATTTTTCTATTGTTTTTTTTTGTAGGATTTATAGTATTTGTTTATTATATAATAAGTAATAATAATAATTATTAAAATATTTATTGAATTGAACACAAAAAGTAAATAAAGCCCGCCAAACTGTGTGACAGTTTGTCGGCGGGAATAACGCTCAGTAAACATTGGGTATGAATTAACAGGGATTTACAGTTCTCGCCAGACTTATTGTTATTTGACGACGTCTGTGGTCTAGTGGTTCGAGTACCGGACTGCTGATCACGAGGTCGTGGGTTCGATTCCCACAAGACACAAACATTTATGTGAAGAACTTAGGTGTGTGTGTTTGTCTGGGTGTTTCTTATATATTATAAGTATGTATTTACAAAAAAAAAGTATATAAGTAAATCTATTGTCTAGTACCCATACTACAAGCTTTGCTTAGTTTGGGACTAGATAGTGCTGCGTAAAGAATGTCCTAAGATATTTATTTATTTATTGTCTGGGTTGAAGTTGGCACGAGCTAACTTTAACCCGGCCGTAAAAATCGGAGAAAGAAAAATATTGGATGAAAGAATGATTTAAAACCACAGCCTTAAATGGACGACTTGAGCTTACGTATTTATTTATTACAATCTAATATTTTTCTTTCTCCGATTTTTACGGCCGGGTTATAGTTAGCTAGTGCCAACTTCAACCCGGACAATAAGTTTAGCGAGAACTGTACTTATTACCTAGAATGACGTATATCTATGCAGTTTGTATATTTATTATAATAATTTAATCTATAAATTAAGGGATGCCTTTGCCCAGCATTGGGACAAAGTGGGCTAGTAAAAAAAAAATTAATCTATCACAAACATAATATAAAAAAGTACTAACAAAAAATTTAAAAACAAGCTCTATGATGTTGGAAAATGTATTGCAGGCGGGACAAGCAAAGTAACAATTTTGTTTGTGAACGAACAGCTTGTCCCGCCTGCAATACATTTTCCAACTTCGCAGAGCTTGTTATAAAATTTTTAGTTTGTACTTTTAACGCAGTCGGGTTTTTTGTTTAATTTAATAATTGATTTTATTTCGTACTTTTTCGTCAATCATCATAGAATCACTAGATAGATCCTAAATGATAATTTTAAATAAAAATTGATACAACTAAAGATTTATCTATTTTATATTATTTATTTATTTATTAATTTTATTCATTTTCAATTTCAAAATCATTCATTTTCAAAATCAGTTCGCACATTAAAGCTTATAAAATTCGGCACTTTTTATATACCCAGTGACGAATCTAACAAGGTGTCATTTATCTAAATCGGTTGAGCCGTTGAGTAGTT
Source organism: Acronicta psi (assembly GCA_946251955.1). Classification (NCBI taxonomy): domain Eukaryota; kingdom Metazoa; phylum Arthropoda; class Insecta; order Lepidoptera; family Noctuidae; genus Acronicta; species Acronicta psi. The sequence continues at coordinate 457,496 of OX276498.1, forward strand.
ACGAGCGGATATAGGAACGGACATACATACATACGCGTCAAACACATAACCCTCCTTCGGCAGTCGGGTGAATAGGTAGCAGTGAATACTTATACAAGCTGGAAGGGACATCGACGCACATCTGAATACCATGGGTTCAGTACATGATTCTGGACACCCCTACATTAAAATTTTCCGTAAGGCTGCAGTTTTTTTTACTTGAACGTGTAAAAAAACATTATTTCTATCTACCCAAATTAGTTTTATAATTAAAAATCATTATTTTATTTATTTCGGATCCAGCGCGCGATACCATTCACCGCGGAGCGTTATAATCGCATTTTTAGCAATACATTGCGCGTTTAAAAAATGTCAATAACTGTAATAACCGATCATTTTCTACATGAATGACCTAGGTAATTTTATTTTTTACTTTGAGTGAAACCTTGTCACGACTTCCCTTCCACCGTGTAGTGTGGTACACACCAGTAGTATTGCCACCGTGTATAATATGTTAACTGTTTACATAACTGTTACTACCGGTATGTAAACAGTCAACCAGTTTAGTCAGTTCGCCACCCTGAATAATATGTATACTTTTTTAATGAAGGAAAAACTAAGCTTAGTGGTCAGAGCGTCTGGTGTACTGAACCAGAAGTCGCAGGTTCTAATCCTGCCCGCCAGCCGATTTTTTCCTTCATTAAAAATAACTTGTAATCTTAGCATGGAAAATGCTTAAAAAATACAAAAAGATAATATGTATACTGTTTACATACCGGTAACATTCCCACCGTGTATAACATGTATACTGTTTACATACCGGTAGTATAACCACCGTGTATAATATGTTTACTGTTACATACCGGTACTATTGCCACCCTATATAATATGTATACTGTTTACATACCGGTAGTATCGTCACCCTGAATAATATGTATACTGTTTACATACCGGTACTATCGTCACCCTGAATAATATGTATACTGTTTACATACCGGTAGTATAACCACCGTGTATAACATGTATACTGTTTACATTACATACCGGTAATATTGCCAACCTGTATAACATGTATACTGTTTACATACCAGTAGTATAACCACCGTGTATAATATGTATACTGTTTACATTACATACCGGTAATATTGCCAACCTGTATAACATGTATACTGTTTACATACCGGTAGTATAACCACCGTGTATAATATGTATACTGTTTACATTACATACCGGTAATATTGTCACCCTGTATAATACATATACTGTTTACATACCGGTAGTATAACCACCGTGTATAATATGTATACTGTTTACATTACATACCGGTAATATTGCCAGCCTGTATAATACATATACTGTTTACATACCGGTAGTATAGCCACCCTGTATAACATGTATACTGTTTACATTACATACCGGTAATATTGCCACCCTGTATCATACCGGTAGTATTATCACCCTGTATAATATGTATACCGTTTACATACCGGTAGTGGTCCACGATGCTGGCGCGGTCGATCATGCGCCGGTTGCACTGCACGCACTCGTAGCGACGGTTGTGTATGAGCGAGTGCACGTTGTAGCTGTACGCCGTCGGCAGGTACATGTGGCACAGCGTGCACTCGAACGGGCCGCGCGACTGGGGGGGAGAGGGGGGGCATATAGTACTTTCGCACGTCACGCTCGTGAACGAGTGCTGTGTATCGGGACTGGTCAGCTCTTACTGCTAGAAAATTAATAATAAATAAATAAATATCCTGGGACATTTTACACAGCATCATCTAGTCCTAAACTAAGCAGAGCTTGTACTATGGGTACTAGACAATGGATAGAATACTTCTATACTTTTTTTTTGTAATTATATAGTTAAAATAATAAATAAATAAATATCCTGGGACATTTTACACAGCATCATCCAGTACGAAACTAAGCAGAGCTTGTACAATGGGTAAGTACTAGACAATGGATAGAATACTTATATATTTTTTTTTTGTAAATATATTACACAAGAAACACCCAGACAAACACAAACACTTAAGTTCATCACATAAATATTTGTGTCCTGTGGGAATCGAACCCACGACCTCGTGATCAGCAGTCCGGTATTCGAACCACTAGACCACAGACGTCGTCATATTGTTGCTATGGTTATTTTCCTTTCTTTTCTATTTTTTAATCCTTACATCACATCAAACTGCAATAGACTCATATTATTCACAACAACAAAAACATGTTACTGTCTTACTATCTTTTTTTTAAAAGAGTGACTATGGAGTTTCTTTCCGGCTCTTGTCCATAAGACCCACTTTTTTGGAACCGTGCAACAAGTGTGACTCTTCAAAAGTGCCTATTTACATGGTCTATTTGAAATAAAATATTAGCCTATAGCCTTCCCCGATAAATTGGCTATCTAACACTGAAAGAATTTTTCAAATCGGTCCAGTACTTTCGGAGGTATTCCATACAAACAAAAAATCAAATCTTTCTTCTTTATAATATTAGATATCTAAGATGATTGTGAAACATATACAACTTACTGGACTATGCTTGCTCATATGATTTTGTAATTTAGACTCAAAGTTGAACCCTTTATGGCATAGATGACACTTAAACGGAAACTTTAGCCCAGCCTTGCTTTCCTCCTGAAAGAATAAAAAAAAACAACGATATAGAAAACGTATATTATAAACGTTTTAGTGAAAGAAGAAGAAACAACTTTTATGTGGCCAATACCGAGAAACACTAAGAAATTACAAATAATAATAATAAAAATGAAAAAAGCTAAACATACTGCACCATCAAATATTATTATAAGTACTTGCATTTAAAACTAAATTTAAAATTCGTATTTTTTTTTTATTTTTAGATTTTGAACGAGTTCAAATAATTAAAAAAAGAACAAAAACCAATCTATTGGGTTGTCATTTTAAGTGTCTCACGGATGGAGATGAATGGGTCTCTAGATCAACTTAATGTTAAGCAAAGTTAATTGCCTAACGCTGGTTTTCATCTGAAACCCTCGTGCTCCACGGATAACAATCAGAGTATCTATGTGCATAATGTGTGTGTGTGTGTGTGTGTGTGTGTGTGTGTGTGTGTGTGTGTGTGTGTGTGTGTGTGTGTGTGTGTGGAGACATCGAGACCCCGCCGTGCCTCGGAGAGCACGTAAAGCCGTCGGTCCCGGATGTGTTGTAGTCCCCTGTATTTCTCGAAGAGGTAGGTAGAGGCGTACTTATGCACGCCCAAATTTCACCGGTATATTTAGGTCCCATGCGAGTCTATTGCCATCAATCGGACACAAATCCAGACTCTGAGCTGCTACTGAGTTTTACAGGGAAACCCAACAACACTCTGCTAGAGCCGGGGAACGAACCCAGGACCTCTATCTAGCGTAGCAGTCGCGCTTGAGACGACTACACCAACGACGCAGTCAAAATTGCGCTCAAATAAAATGCCTGTAACTTCGTTATTTTTCAAGTGATTATAATTTTGTATTTATTGACCGGTTCTATTCATGGCCAACGATAATAAGCAGTCCAATAGCTTAATAACAACATTACGATTTCGTATCAGTATTTTACACGGAGCGACTGTCATCAATCACACCTCCGCAACACAATTTCTAAGCAATACCGATATTTAAAGGAAAGAATGGTTGTCAGGATTTTTAGTCTTCTGACTACCACTAACTATTGTCATAGGTGTTCGTATGATAACCGGGACCGATGGCTTTACGTGCTCTCCGAGACACGGACAATATATAAAAATGAATCGCCGAAATGTTTGTACACGCATAACTTCCGAACAACTACAACAAATTGGATAATTCTTTTTTTGCTGTGTTCGTTATTGTCAGGACAAGGGTTGTATGTAAGTTTTTTTTTAAACCGGGAATCGCAGGCGCAGTTGCGCACGGGCAGCTAGTTTATAATATTATTAGGATTAGTGAAGTAGGAGAAGTAGGTTGATGCTATGTGTTTTAATGAAATGTCGAGGTCAAATAACTAAACTTGTTAGGTGACCTATGTTTTCTATATAATACTCCAATGATTTTACAAACCAGTTTTTTTGACATTTTTGCCAACGTCCGCCAGTGTCTGTGAACGCGTCTTGTATTCACGCGTACGATATCAACACTCTCCAATCCTGGTGCTGTTGTAAACAACACAAACACCATGTCGACCACCGAAGCCAACATCAGTGTACACAACAACACACAGAGTGACAACACTACTTCAACATACGACAAAAACTTCACAATGTATATAACAATAGTGAAAAGTATTGGAATGTCGTCTAGAATTCTCGCATTTATAATCGGTATTATATCGTGGATAATAATCGAGAAGTTCCGCAGGTTCAAAAACTACGTGTTCGTAAATTTATTCTTCGCTTCGGTCGCACACTTTGTTTTAGCAGAAATTAATATGGCGTCATACATCGTGAATTCCGGATTAAGTGAAAATATACAATTGTGGTTCTTTCTATCAAGTTATTTTATAATAATCACCTTAATACAAGCTTGGCAATGTTGGTTAGTGGTACTGTGTTGGACATTTTACCAAGATATTGTTAAAGTGTTTTCTGTCAATGTAAGCAGGTTATATCTTAAGGCCAACCTTTTTGCTTGGGGGCGCCTTTAATATCATCATTTTCTATATGTATTGTCTTTCCTAAATTGCTCGGTTTGTTGGAGAATTACTTTCAGCCGGAAACTATGCTTGATATTTATAATGCAAGAGAGGTTGTATTCACGCTAATATTTTATACACCTATGATCATTATAACTTTCATGTACATCAGATTTCTTTACACATTAATTAGAGCAAGTGTTGTGAATAAAACTGTTCTGAAACTACGTATCGTGTACATAGTTACGTTAATATTTCTGCTTAGTGGAGTATCCTTGTTACTATTGCCGTTACCAGACTTTTTAGAAATCCCTTTAAGTATAAAGTTTACTGGAAATTATATAAATTGTATATTGACGAACTTGTACTTTATTGTAGTCAAAAACAACCGCAACATATGGCGTGATTATTATAAGAAAAAGTTTACAACACGTCGCTGATGGTTCTTTTTAAAATAAATGAAATCTTTACATTTTTACTAACATTACAAATACGAAAGTAACTCTGTCCGTGTGTCGCGCTTTCACGCCAAGACTACTGAACCGATTTAAATGAAATTTGGTACACAGATAGTCTCGAGCCTGAGAAAGGACATAAGCTACTTTTTAATGCGAAAAAAGGTCTGTAAGGTTCAACTCCTTACAGCCCTTTTTTCTTATAGGGGATGAAAGTTATAGGAAATATCCAGACCACGCGGGCGAAGCCGCTAGCGAAAACCTAGTATGTAATATAGGCTGAAGTGAATAAAAGTGAATAAATCTGTATAAAATAAAGTACTACTGCATGATTATAACACTAGATATAAATCAAAATTAATGCAGCCACAGTTTCGTCTAGCTAAGGTTCATACCTCTTTTATGGGGTACTGTGTAAGATTTTACAATAAAATTCCGGACCTAATTTTAAAACTCCCAGAAAATAAATTCAAGAAAATCATTAAATTAACCCTGTGTAGGCAAGCTTATTATACAAATAAATATAGATAAAAATGTATGGGATAGTGCTAGTCCAGCTCCACAGGGTGATACCACACTAGTCGCCTAACGAGAGAATTTTTATTATGCCTTATACAATTTGACATGCTTAAATTATACACATATTTATTATTATTATTTTTATCTGATGACATTTATTATAATTATTATTTGACATGATGTTTTGTATGACATCTAATAATATAGGTTCATAATTTTATAAATCGAATTAATATATTAGTTGCATTAAAACAGTGAATTTATAAATTGTGAAGTACGAGTATTCTGCAGTCTGATATTACTTTATGTTTAATATTTATCTAGCTCGGCGGTCTGAGTATGTCATGCTCACTCAAATGTCCTGCTGATGGTGGCGTTGTGTGTCGGGTCGTTTTATTCCCTGCAACATGGTTGAGTCAAACGGCGCCGATACACACGTCATGCTCGTGAACGAGTGCTGTCTGTCGGGACTGGTCGGCTCTTACTGCTTATAGCTATCTTTTGTTTACCATTTTTTTTTTAAAAGAGTGACTATGGTGTTTCTTGCCTACTCGTCTCCATAAGTCCAACTTTTTGGAACCGTGCAACTAGTTTGACTTTTCGAAAGTACCTATTTATATGGTCTAATTGAAATAAAATATTTGAATTTGAATTTGAGTGTCGTGTATTGTAACATGATAAATGTGTGAATAAAATTATTTTATAAAAAAATGTGTAAGTTTGATTTATGTTACGGCTTTCTTGGAGTTTTAAGATGGCGGACACCTTGGGTTTGAAATTTATCATAGTGTATAGTATTCTACTATTCAAGCCCTTTCATTTGATACCCATATTGAGGGAGTTGTGAAAAAATATGTAAAACGCCATTTTGTAGCGGCAGCATCTGGGACCGATTTTCATCAAACATAGCTAAGAACACTCCCGACTAATTCACCTTTCAAATAAAAAAAACAAAATCAAATTCGGTCCATCCGTTTTTGCGTCGGGGGTTAAAAAATAAACAAAATCAAAATCTGTTCATCCGTTCGGGAGCTACGATGCCACAGACACACACGGACACGTGAATTTGTAACATCCCGTCGTTTTTGCGTCGAGGGCTTTCTTCTTCTTAGCGTGTCGATGGCAGATAATAATAATTCACATTGTGGGCTCACACTTGTCATGCTCGCTTAAATGTCCTGCTGATGGTGGCGTTGTGTAGGGTCGTTTTATTCCTTACAACATGGTTGAGTCAAACGGCGCCGATACACACGTCATGCTCGTGAACGGGTGCTGTCTGTCGGGACTGGTCAGCCTTATTGCAATGGCCTTATTTTACTGGTTTTTTATAATATTGAATTGGTAAATCTTATGCAAACTGCACTATTCTCAGTGGTTATCCAAAACAAGATTGTACATAAAATAATAAAATTGTAACGAACATTTTTTTTTAATGTATATCTATTTTTTTTAATATTGATTATAAACAAGTTATTGGTCTGTAAAGTGATTCAAGAGGAAGGTTTATATGTATAAAACTTGACCACGCGGGCGAAGCCGCTGACGGAAAGCTGGTTACTTAATAATATTTAAATGTTTTAGTTTTTTTAATTACTTTGATTAAAATATACACACACATGCACTACCACTTTTATATCCATCATAATTATGTATCTTAACGTTTAATGTGATAAAAGTTTTATTTATTTATTTATTTTTATATTTATCTCTGTAGCTGTCTGTGGCATCACCACCAGTACCTATCTGAAAACCAGTGCTGCGGCATTTATTTATTTTTCTCTTTATTTAAGGAATTTTTATACATTAATGTACATGCAATGTAGCTCCTTCTAAGGATGCGCTGCGCTGGCAGCAAGAGGTATATTCCCTCAAACTGTCGGCGCAGTGAATCCTCCATAAACCTCTAAGAGGTTTTTCGGGTCGGCAACGCGCGAGTGATACCTCTAGTGTTGCAAGCGTCCATAGGCTATGGTAACCGCTTAACATCAGGCGGGCCGTATGCTTGTTTGCCACCTTAGTGGTATAAAAAAAAACATGCCAATTCCATCATAACCAAAAGGAACAATAGTATCACAAATATATACTTAATTCTACTTGCAAATTAACGAAAAAACAAACAGGTTTTTCGAAACTTCAGAGGAAGGTTTCGATAATAAATCATGAAACATACCTATACTTAACCTACTCAAATTAAGGGTTCTCATCAGGAACGCTCGGTGCGTCTGATAACGGAAACATTCCATCAACAAATGATGCACGTCTTTCTCTACACCGCATAAAGCGCAATTTGGGGATTTTTATTAAAATGGCGCAGCAATATGCTGAGATAGGGCCTTTTCTGATTTCGTGCAGGTTTCTTAGTATTTTTATCATTTATATTTTTTTGTCTCTGGTTTCCTGAGCGGGATCTGAATGAAACTTTTTTCTTTCTTTCTTTCTTTCAAAAGTACCTATTGATATGGTCTAATTGAATAAAACATTTGACTTTGACTTAATACGTTGAAGCAGTAATAATAATAATAATAATCAACACATATACTGTCCCACTGCTGGGTCTCCTCTCAGTATAAGAGGGATTAGGCCATAGTCCACCACGCTAGCCTAATGCGGGTTGGCAGACTTCACATGCCGTCAGGAATATCTCTCCGGCATGCAGGTTTCCTCACGATGTTTTCCTTCATCGTTAAAGCGAGTGATAATTACGCACATGATTTCGAAAAGTCAGAGGTGCGTGCCTTGGATTCGAACCTTTGACTTGGCAGTCCAGTGGTCATACCCTAGGCTATCACAGCTTGAAGCAGTACAGGTATTTAAATCTGTACCCTGTATAAGACGGAAAAAAAATATTAAAAAACTTACCTCTCTTTGTTTAATCTGTTCCTCGGGGTTTAACACCACAATTCTAATCTTATTTGGATCTAATTCTACTGGTTTCCTAATTGAAGACTTTGTGGGGGCAGGTACAGCTTCAGGCTCATCCTCTGGTGGCGTTTCACTGGAAATATAGGCATAAAATTGTACACCTTTACGTCATATTAGTCTGCGCGGAACTAGTTGGCCGCGCGCTAGATGGCGGGGCGGGATCGCCTGCGCGTGGCGGGGCGGAGGGGCGGGGGCGCTTGCGTTTGTTGACAGTAACCCGCCGCCTCACCCCCGTGCCTACCTAAGGCGCGGCCAACTAGTTCCGCGCGGACTATAACTAACCTATTAGTCTACCCTTTTTTTTTATCGTCTGGAAATGCTTTATGCACCTTCACGCCGCCCGGGGAAGGCGGCGCGGTGTGTGGGACTCCATCCTGAAAAGGACGTCTACCCACTAAAACCAGACGGGTGTTCGCCTCATCACCATTCGGCCGGGGTCGCAGGTACGTGGGAACATTCTTCCGTGACCCCGGCGGTGAGGGGCCGCCTGTGCGGCCCCCGGCTCTGTGCGGGGGGTGCGTGTGGTGTGTACCCCCCTCTCCTGCCAATCCATTGAGTGGGACGCGGCACACTCCGACCGCGTCGCCTACTCGGGCCATAGTGAACCTATTCTATACTAGTCGCCAGAACTCCTTCTAAGGATACGCTGCGCTGGCAGCAAGAGGAATATTCCCTCAAACTGTCGGCGCAGTGAATCCTCCATAAACCTCTAAGAGGTTGTTCGGGTCGACAACGCGCGAGTGATACCCCTGGTGTTGCAAGCGTCCATAGGCTACGGTAACCGCTTACCATCAGGCGGGCCGTATGCTTGTTTGCCACCTTAGTGGTATAAAAAAAATATATATGTATATATATTACTATTATTATTATATTTATTGTTAATAAACTAAGTACACATTTAATGTTAATATTGCTGGTACCTACATAATTATGGAACACCTTTTATTTTTTTTTTATTTTATCTTAAAGTACTTGTTTTAATTTTAATTATAGTGCAATAGGCTTGACAGTGTTTTATGTTACGACATCATACAGGCCCCCACGATACAGGCCTTGCCTAGTGTGGGGACCATGGCAAATACACCTAGTGACTAAAGTCGATATACAAATTTAATACTTATCTTGATCTCACTTTAAAGCTTTTTAATTGACTGATTTGTATGTTTAAATAAATATTTTTTCATTTTACTACAAGTGCCTTATGCTTGAGCTACAAGATCGCGTAGCAGTTGCGTTTGCGACCGCCAGGCGAACTATCACACATTTCTTCCTCCCCCCCAACCCCCTCCACAAACACTCACCAATCTTTTTTCTTCTTGACTTTAGCTTCTTTAGTTTTACTTTTCTTCTTCTTCTTGACTTCTGTTTTGACTTCCAATTCCACTGGGGCGGTGTCTTGCAGCATCGAGGCTATATCATCCTCCGTAATCTTTGTAGCTACAGACCTGAGGACAATGGAGAAGAGATCTTTTAAACTCTGGCGCAATTATATCTTAAATTTAAAATTTAGAAAACCCCCGGCACGAAATGTCATTTGCCATTTTGTGGTGGCGGCCATTTTGGATTTAAAATTTAATACAGTGTATGTTTATCCGTTCGGGAGCTAAACACACACACACACTCACACACATACGTCAAACTTATAGCGGGGGTTTAAAACCACGGGGTCTTATAAGTTTGACGTGTCTGTCTGTGGCATCGTAGCTCCCGAACGGATAAACCTGTTTTGATTTTGTTTCTTTTGTTTGAAAGGTGAATTAGTCGAGAATGTTCTTAGCTTGATAAAAATCAGTCTAAGATGGCCGCCGCCACAAAATGGCGTTTTACATTTTTTTTCACAGCTCCCTCAATATGGGTATCAAATGAAAAGGCTTGTCTAGTAGAATACTACACTATGACAAATTTAAAATCCAAGATGGCCGCCACCACAATATAGCGATCAAAATTTTTTTAATTCTGTGTCGGTGGTATTTTAAATTTTAATTTTGATTATAGTTAAATCATCATGCACATGAAAACCAGTGATAGCCTAGGGGTATGGCCATTGGACTGTTACTCGCTTTAACGGTGAAGGAAAACATCGTGAGGAAACCTGCATGACTGAGAGATTTTCTCGACGGCATGTCAAGTCTGCCAACCCGCTCAACCCTCTCATACTGAGAGGAGCCCCGTGCCCAGCAGTGGGACAGTATATTGGTTGATTATTATTACTTACTTAATATCATCAAAACTTATATTATCGTCATAATCAGTGAATGTGGTCTCGTCCTTAACGTCTTCCTCAACCTTGCCGAGTTGGGGCAAGGCCACGTTGTCCAACAAGGAAGGTTGTACCGGGTTTTCGTGCTGTAATGACATTAACATAGCAATAAGGTTCAAAGATATAATAGGGTATTTCACTCTATATCCGCGTGGTCTTGATAACTTTTTCACCCCGTGTCTGCAACATTTTTTATTGCTACTCCGCTCCTATTAGTCGTAGCGTGATGGTAGATAGCCTATAGCCTTCCCTGATAAATGGGCTATCACTGAAATAATTTTTCAAATCTACTCATGATACTTTCAAAATATTTAATCAAATTTAACAATTTTATTTATTTAATATTTTAATTAAATTTACTTTATTTATTTTAAGATAATATTAAGATAATATAATATTTATATCATACACACATACATACATAGCTTCACGCCTGTTTCCCATAGGGGTAGGCAGAGACTATAGATTTCCACTTGCTACGATCCTGGCACACCACTTTCGCTTCGTCTATGTTCATTAACCTCTCCATGCATGCTCGTCGGTTTAGGGTGCTCTTAACCTTGCCTTTTTTGAGAACGTCCGCAATCTGGTTGTGGTACGTTCGCCGAGGTCGACCCCTTCCAACTCTTCCATTCGTACTCACTCACTCAATATTTATATCAATAAGTAAATAAAAAAAACAAACAAAAATAATGGAATCATTGCGATGGCAATTAGTGTTCCTAGTTTCGTTATGTAATACATCCGTCGCTATCGCCGCGTTACTTTTTGCAATGTTGTGAATGTTATTTAAAACTTACCCACATTATGATTGCTACTGAAAATATTTTCAATATTATCATTCTCCTAGCCTTTTCCCAACCATGTTGGGGTCGGCTTCCAGTCTAACCAGATGCGGCTGAATATCAGTATTTTACACGAAGCGACTGCCATCAGACCTCCTCAACCCAATTGCTGGGCAAGACCGATATTCAAAGGATAGATTGGTTTTCAGGCTTTTTGGGCTTCTGACTAACACTAACGATTGTCATAGGTGTTCGTATGACAACCGGGACCGACGGCTTTACGTGCTCTCCGGGGCACGGAAGGGTCTCGATGTGTTAAGAATGGTCACCCATCCACAGACTGACCTCGGCAAGCGTAGCTTAACCTTGCAGATCGGTTGATCAGCATTGCTATAAATTAGCCACGAGCACCTCAAATGTTTTCAATGTACCTACAGTAATTAGTAATATTGCCGATGCGATCACTTGTATACATGTACTTAATTTAAGCCAATCTTGTGTTTCTCAGTTAAATGAATGTATGTTGTATTCTTCATCATCAACATCATCATGTCAGCCAAAAGAGGTCCACTGCTGAACAAAGGCCTCCCCCATTGACTTCCACAGGGACCGGACGCATGCTACCTGCATCCAGCGTCTTCCAGCGACCTTTACCAGCCAGGCTAACATGCGCGCCACGACTAAATTTTGTCTACTCTTTTGTCTCGCTCTTTCTTGTGCGAAAACGAAACAAAAGCACGACATAAGCGTAGACAAAATATTCTCGCGGCGTGCATGTTAGCCCGGCAGGTCATCGGTCTATCTCGTTGGAGGCCGTCCCACGCTGCGCTTTCCGGTGCGTGGTCTCCACTCGAGAACCTTTCTTTCCCAGCGGCCATCAGTTCTACGAGCTATCTGCCCCGCCCACTGCCACTTTAGCTTGCTAATCCTTTCAGCTATGTCGGTCACTTTGGTTCTTCTACGGATCTCCTCATTTCTGACTTGATCGCATAGAGAAACACCAAGCATAGCTCGCTCCATAGCTCGCTGAGTGACCTTGAGCTTTCTTATGAGGCCCATAGTGAGTGACCACGTTATATTCTTATGAGAATTAAATGTCTTAAACTAGAACTAACCTCAAAAACGTAAAGATATCCAAGTTTCACTTTGGTCAGGCTGTCAATACAGAGTATGTTGGTGGCGCCGAGTTGGGGACTGGCATACTTCGACAACTCCTCATCCTGAGCGTCAAGCGGAAACTGAAATATAGACCAATAGACCTGTGTAAGCTTACTTTAAAACCGGAAACAGAACCGGTATGCCCAATACCGGTATTTTTCTTCCAAGGTGGAACATCGACGCACATCCGAATACCATGAGTTCAGTACATGATTCTGGACCCCCCTGCGTTGAAATTTTCCGTAACTGTTTTCATCAATTTTTTATTTTTTTCTATTTAAACGTGTATTTCATTTATTTGAATCGCGCGCGCGATAACATTCACCGCGAAGCGTTATAATCGCGTTTTTAGCAATATACTACGCACTCAAAAGTGTCAATATCTGTAATAACCGATCATTTTCTGCATGAATGACCTAGCTCATTTTATTTTTGACCTTGAATGAAACCTTGTCACTATGTTTGTGCGTCGATGTCCCTTCCACCTTGTATTATTTTACAGGTACTTTTTTTATTGCCTACAGTGGCAGACGAGCAAGCGGCCCACCTGATGGTAAGTGGTAACTGCCGGACATGGAACTCAGCAACGTCGGAGACAGCTGAGCCGCTGCGTACTGTGTGGTAAAGAGCTAAAGGATACCTCAATTTAATGCTACCGGTATTAATACCGGTAACCGAAATAAAAATTACCATGTTACACGTGGGTGTGGACGAAATAGCGGCCCACGAGCTTCTGCACTGCACTGAGGTCGCCACATACAGGGCTAAGTACTTCGGAAACAAAAGTACCCTCCGAGAGATCGTCAGCAACATCAGAAATGTGCTGGCGTTTCTTGAGGAGTTAGGGTGGTTTGAGTAAACATTAAATATCCCCACCCGTACGCAAAATACGCGCATTGACGTGGAGTTGCGGTATACCATACCATACCTTGTTACACGTGCCGTTGGCATTGGTCAAACGGCGCGTACCTAAACCATCGGACCTATTTCATACAAATAAATATAAAATATTTTGGGAAAATTTTTATATAGCACCATCTAGTTTCAAACTAAGCAGAGCTTGTACTATGGGTACTAGACTATGGATATAATACTTATATACTTTTTTTTTGTAAATACATACTTATTATACATAGGAAACACCCAGACAAACACAAATACTTATATTCATCACATAAATATTTGTGTCCTGTGGGAATCGGACCCACGACCTCGTGATCAGCAGTCTGGTACTCGAGCTACTAGACCACAGGCGCCGTCGAATACCAAAGAGAATTGTTAGCGGTAGTATGAAATGCGTTTTTTTTTTCACCTTAAACAATATGTTAGAAAAACCCTGTCTGACTTGAAACGGGTATATAGGTATCCCAATCACATTACCAAATAAAATAAAATATACATAAAAGTAAGGCTGTAAATGAAGTTTTAAATTCACGATTTTTGTACAAAAATTACCAAAATTACCCAAAATCTAGAAATTTTCTTGAATGTGACAACACTATCACCTGCCATGGTATATTTGGCACCTGTGACGATTGCCCTAGTAGCTATGTATCTAAGTTACATTGTTTTATAAAAAAAAAATACTTTTATTCCGAATATTTTTTTTGCTTGAAAACTGAAAAGGATTACATAAATGTAATCTAATACCTAATAATACCTTCATGTGTCTTTTCAACCGTCTTCAAAAAAGGAGGAGGTTCTCAATTTGACAATTTTTTTTATGTTTGTTACCTCAAAACTTTCGACTGGGTGAACTGATTTTGATGATTCTTTTTTTATTCGAAAGCTGGTACTTACAGATTGGTCCCATATTTTTTTTATCGAAATCCGGTAAGCGGTTGTAAAAATATAGACGAAAATTTAATACATAGATGATACTATGGATTACTCCGAAACCTCGCTGTCTGTGCCGGTCAGTGCGTTTAGTTGCCCCCCTATATAATATAATATATATTCCACGAATACTTTTTTTTTTACAAAGAACAAACGCCTCCAAAAAAGGAAGGAACTAAAAAGCAAACATAACATATTTGTTTAAAAATAATGTTTATTCAATACTCACAGGAGCACATCGAGTAAGGTATTCGTACAGTACACTGTGAGCTCGTAACATTTTGTGTTTAAACCGCACAGCTTTCTGTAAGAGTGTAGCACATTCAATACATATCCACTGCGGCAGAGCATCCGACTCTAGCACCTGAAATATTACGAAAAGTATTCTTTTTTAACCATTTTCAAGGCGTCAGTACACACTTGGTGACTATTAGGGGTGTCGAAAAAAAAAGTTTATTAACCAAAATAACAAATTGCTATACAAAATAACATTGAGCCACAAACTAAGCATACTTGTATCTTGTGGCCCGCAAAAAGTATCGATATATATCATATCGATATTAAAAAAATATATATCAGTATCGATAATGATATTTTCAAAAATATCGATATATCGATGTATCGGCCAACAAAATATCGATGTAAAGATCAAATTATAAAACAGCCAAAAAAATAAAATAAAGGTCATTTTTTATTTTTTAACTTAAAAATGTTTATTGGTCTGAAAAATATCGATTTTGATACCTTTTCGATACTTGGAATTTTATATTGATACATCGATATATCGAAATATCACTCGTGTCACTAAGCAATTACTACGATTGTCTAAGCAACAACTGAGGACAATCACCGCAGCCCTCACAGGTCATGGGTTCTTCAATAAACATCTGCATGTTTTAGGTGTCACTGACAGCCCCGCATGCAGAGCCTGCCTGGGACAGGACGAAACAGCGGCTCACGTGCTTTTGCACTGTACTCAGGTCGCCACATACAGGGCTAAGTACTTCGGAAACAAAAGTACCCTCCGAGAGATCGTCAGCAACATCAGAAATGTGCTGGTGTTTCTTGAGGAGTTAGGGTGGTTTGAGTAAACATTAAACATCCCCACCTGTACGCAAAATACGCGCATTGACATGGAGTTGCGGAAAACAGCCCGCTATACCATACCATACCATAATTATATCGAAATATTTAATATCACTCAAAAATATCGATACATTGAAAAAATAATATCGATATTTTTTCAACATCCCTAGTGACTATGCCAGCCTTATGGGTTCAATCAAACTTTAGTGCAATTGAAGGCAAGCTGGCTGCAATACAATCCTACCTGCCCCCAGCTACACCCTACTAGCACTTTCTCACAGAGATGTTCTCTGGGCCTACTGCGACTTTGTTCCCATAGAAGTCAATTTTTTACCCATTTTTGCAATATTTTTAATTGATACTCGGCTCCTATTGGTTGTAGCGTGATATATAGCCTATGGCCTTTCTCATTATACAGGCTGTCTAACAGTAAAATAATTATCTTTTTGTTTTTTTTAAGCATTTTCCATGCTAAGATTACAAGTTATTTTTAATGAAGGTAAAAATCGGCTGGCGGGCAGGATGTGTAAATTAGAATGTGGAGGAAGATTTTGACTGGCGAGCGGGGCGAGCGGTGGCTTAGTGGTCAAAGCGTCTGGTGTACCAAACCAGAAGACGCAGATCCTGCCCGCCATCCGATTTTTACCTTCATTAAAAATAACTTGTAATCTTAGCATGGAAAATGCTTAAAAAAAACAAAAAGTAAAATAATTTTTAAAATTGGTCCAGTAGTTCCTGAGATTAGGGCATTCAACCAACCAAACAAACAAACTCAGCAGCTTTACAATATTAGTATAGATAATAAACAAATATCTTGGGACATTTTACACAGCACCGTCTAGTCCCAAACTAAGCAGAGCTTGTACTATGGGTACTAGACAATGATTATAATACTTATATACTTTTTTTGTAAATTAAGGCTGTATAAGGCACTATTTACTGGACACCCGCTATTTATTATGACGGATTTAGGTTTTTGTGTTTGTCTGGGTGTTTCTTATGTATCATAAGTATGTATTTACAAAAAAAAAGGAATTTAAGTATTGTATCCATTGTCTAGTACCCATAATACAAGCTCTGCTTAGTTTGGGACTAGATGGTACTGTGTAAAATGTCCCCGGATGTTTGTTTATTATTATTATTATTTATTTACTGGACACCCTGTGTATACACTGCTACGTCTGCTACTCATGAACATATGACCATAGTTGACCATTCTATCACAACAGTCAATAAGTCTTCGAACACAGAGTCGTTTTTGGCCTACTTAACCGACTGCCGAAGGGGGTTAACAATACGTTTAAGGTTATCTCAATGAATAATAGTCCAATAAAAACCTCGGAAATGACACACAAATGTACTCTTAAACAATAAAATACGTAATACATATTATTTACTCACGTTAATGCCGGTCAAGTCTTTAAAAAACGCTTCGAAGTATACGGCGTTGTAAACCCGTTTTCCTGTCGTCAAACAGCACCTACATATTGTTTTCGTTTCTTCTATTTGTTCAATATTATGTTTTACATCTTCTACATCACCCAAACTCATTGTTTCCATCTTATTAAAATTAATGAATTGAAAAAACAAAAATCACACGCAATCTCAACATCCGACACAAATTTGTAAACAATATGGCGGTTTGACACTTGACAGTCTTTTTTTTTTGGTAGTTACGTTTAGTTATGAGTCAGGGAGCTTGCAGCTAGCTGTTTATTGTCTTTAGATTTTAATTTATATTACACCTTTGCGTCTTGTCTCTTTTATTACAAGCCTTTTTTATAAAATGAATAAGGTATATTTTTTTTTTATAGCACCACGTCATATTGGCTACTTGTAAGTATACTTGATACTTTCAATTTTCAGAATGAAGTTAGCCATTTTGAATGTGTAGGTAATGGATTTTTTCGCCTTTTAAATTGTATTTTACAACGAGATGGTTTATTTCAGTTCAGCCAAGTTGTACCGCAAAGTTTAACGTAGTATAGTTAATACTTTCATGCATAAGTAAAGTACTACAGTAAAATAAGCTGATAGGCATGATTGATGCGTTATAATAATAATAAATTATCTTTAAAGGTATCCGGCCATTACACAATGCCGTATTTTAAAGCCCATTATGCTACCTTTAGAATTAAGGGAACCTGTACCTCAACCCATGAGTATATGAGTGTTTTAAATCTCATAGCTAATTTTAGTTCTTTACGTAACCGCTAGAGGCGTTGGGTTGGCTACGGTAACCGCTACTATCAGGCGGGTTTTATGGCCGTATGCTTGATTGCCACAGTATATTAGTATAAAAAAAGTTTTCAATACAAATATTTTATGGCGTCACTTCACTAGTGAACATAAGTGAGAAAAAAATATTACTTGAACCTCAGAACCTGTAGGGACGCATTAGCAAGCATTAAGTACTTAAATAAGATATATTTAAAAAATGTTGTTACTGAGATGAGACCAAACGCCTATAATGTCAGGGTGAACTATGGGTGCAAATTATTAGCACCTCTGCATGATAAGATAACAGAGATTTATTATAGTTAATTAATTATGGGTGCTAATTAAACAGGCTTCTTTTTAATATCATTATACGCCTCCAAAAATGTATTTTGCCTTCTAAATTACTAAGTCAGCCACAATTAACCAGCATCTAAATAATATTATCTTAGCCACTAGTTATCTTCTATATAAACCACTCTAAATACAACTCAGCATGATGGTTATTTTTTAGCATCTAAATTTGTAACATGTATTCTACTAGCTTAGCCACGAGCCCCTCTCAATGTCAAGGTGAACTGGTGCAAATTATTAGACCTCTGCATGATAAGATAACAGAGATTATTATAGTTAATAAATTATAATTTATTTTTTAAAACACCTCGTTTGAAGCGCTCCCTCGGATTCCTAATTACATTTTCAATTTTACATAATTAATTTATTCATTACAATACGTTACATAGCTATTATTAAAAAGAGGAAAGGAAACTGATTGCCTCGTTGGTCTAGCTGTCCCAAACGTGACTGCTACCCTAAAGGTTCTGGGTTCGATCCCCGGGTCGAGCAGTGTTGTTGGGTTTTCTGTGAAATTCCCAGTAGCACCTTCTTCAAGACGAGAGTGAATCGGTTTATTCTAGGCAAGCGCGCTCCATCGTAGACCACATCGTTGCTTATTATCAGGCGAGTTGTGTAAAGCGCAAGCCTACCTAAGATAGAAAAAAAGCTCGGAGTCTGGATTTGTGCCTGATTGATGGCAATAGGCTCGCCCCCTATTACATGGGACCTAAACATACCGGCGAAATGTGGGTGTACATTATAGTCTGAGGGGAACTAGTTGGCCGCGCCATGGCCGGGACTCCACCAAAAGGGAGACGAGACGAACGGAAAGGATATGTTTTTTAAACAACCAATAGAATTGTGTTATTGACACATCTCCTCTCCGCTCAGCTTCGGTGGAGACTGGAGATTGGAACTGTAATATTTGTATAGCGCGATGGAAGCGGAGATGTGAGCTGTGAGCGGACGACGCGCACCTCCCCCCTCTCGCTCGCTAGCAACCTACCTTTCGTGTCAGAATGCGTACTGAGCACTCAACGCCTCGCACCCGAGCTGAAAAACATCTCTTCTCGCACAGCACATTGCACACATCTCCGCTTTGGTGGAGTCACCCGAGCTGAAAAACATCTCTTCTCGCACAGCACAAAGCACACCGCACACATCTCCGCTTTGGTGGAGTCCGCCGAGCTGAAAAACATCTCTTCTCGCACAGCACATTGCACACA
Source organism: Acronicta psi (assembly GCA_946251955.1). Taxonomy (NCBI): domain Eukaryota; kingdom Metazoa; phylum Arthropoda; class Insecta; order Lepidoptera; family Noctuidae; genus Acronicta; species Acronicta psi. Next base: position 476,906 of record OX276498.1, read on the forward strand.
TCTCCGCTTTGGTGGAGTCCGCCGAGCTGAAAAACATCTCTTCTCGCACAGCACATTGCACACATCTCCGCTTTGGTGGAGTCCGCCGAGCTGAAAAACATCTCTTCTCGCACAGCACATTGCACACATCTCCGCTTTGGTGGAGTCCGCCGAGCTGAAAAACATCTCTTCTCGCACAGCACATTGCACACATCTCCGCTTTGGTGGAGTCCCCCGAGCTGAAAAACATCTCTTCTCGCACAGCACATTGCACACATCTCCGCTTTGGTGGAGTCCGCCGAGCTGAAAAACATCTCTTCTCGCACAGCACAAAGCACACCGCACACATCTCCGCTTTGGTGGAGTCCCCCGAGCTGAAAAACATCTCTTCTCGCACAGCACCTGGCACACATCTCCGCTTTGGTGGAGTCCCCCGAGCTGAAAAACATCTCTTCTCGCACAGCACATTGCACACATCTCCGCTTTGGTGGAGTCCGCCGAGCTGAAAAACATCTCTTCTCGCACAGCACAAAGCACACCGCACACATCTCCGCTTTCGTGGAGTCCCCCGAGCTGAAAAACATCTCTTCTCGCACAGCACATTGCACACATCTCCGCTTTGGTGGAGTCACCCGAGCTGAAAAACATCTCTTCTCGCACAGCACAAAGCACACCGCACACATCTCCGCTTTCGTGGAGTCCCCCGAGCTGAAAAACATCTCTTCTCGCACAGCACATTGCACACATCTCCGCTTTGGTGGAGTCCCCCGAGCTGAAAAACATCTCTTCTCGCACAGCACATTGCACACATCTCCGCTTTGGTGGAGTCCGCCGAGCTGAAAAACATCTCTTCTCGCACAGCACAAAGCACACCGCACACATCTCCGCTTTCGTGGAGTCCCCCGAGCTGAAAAACATCTCTTCTCGCACAGCACATTGCACACATCTCCGCTTTGGTGGAGTCACCCGAGCTGAAAAACATCTCTTCTCGCACAGCACAAAGCACACCGCACACATCTCCGCTTTCGTGGAGTCCCCCGAGCTGAAAAACATCTCTTCTCGCACAGCACATTGCACACATCTCCGCTTTGGTGGAGTCCCCCGAGCTGAAAAACATCTCTTCTCGCACAGCACATTGCACACATCTCCGCTTTGGTGGAGTCCGCCGAGCTGAAAAACATTTCTTCCCGCACAGCACACAGCAGCTCAATCGGGATTTATTTCCTGTAAATTGCTTTCAAAGTGACAAAGGAGTTTTATGAAAACTAGTATAATATTTTCATCAAAAATTTTTACTGAATAAGAGGGAACAACCTCGAGGAGTCGAGGTTATGTTAATTATTCAGGAACTAAAATAACCTCGAGGTAGTTACACCCAAGGTATTTTCAAAAATTCATAATGTTTTCGTACTCTGTTAAGCGTTGGCACAATATATATATAAAAGAAACATATATTTTACCACAATGTCTTTAATAAGTTCCTCGTGCACCCTACCAAACTCGTGTAACGAAACCATAGCGTGATTCAGCCGGAGGGCACAATGCCATCTATCGAGCCGAGGTGTAAACTTTTTATCAAGGCGTCGCAAACACAATATATTTTGGCATATTTTAGGTATATAAATACAATCAGTAGGTACAATACAAAATTATTGGGAAAATATAAGGTTGCATTTCATACAACGTTTTTGGAGCCTCCTTTTAAGCAAACAATGCCTGTATTAGAAGGCCCCGCTCTGTGCGGTGCGGTGCGGTGCGGTGCGGTGCGGTGCGGTGCGGTGCGGTGCGGTGCGGTGCGGTGCGGTGCGGTGCGGTGCGGTGCGGTGCGGTGTGGTGTGGTGCGGTGCGGTGCTGTGCGGTGCGGTGCGGTGCGGTGTGGTGAGTTAGGTAGGGTAGGTAGATAATTAATAATGAATTATAACAAGCTGGAGGGGCTCGTGGCTTAGTACCAGATGCGGCTGAATATCAGTATTTTACACGAAGCGACGGCCATCAGACCTCCGTAACCCATTTTCTAGGCAATACCGATATAGATATATCGAAGGATAGATTGGTTGTCAGACTTTTTGTGCTTCTGACTTTCACTATCGATTGTCATACATAGGTGTTCGTATGACAACCAGGACTGATGGCTTTACGTGTGTGTTAAGATGATCATTCTTAACACACAGTCCTGGTTTCCCATCCACAGACTGACCTCGGCAAGCGCAGCTTAACCTTGCAGATCGGTTAATAAGCGTTGCTTTAACTTAGCCACGAGCCCCTCTCAATGTCAGGGTGAACTATGGCTGCAAATTATTAGACCTCTGCATGATAAGATAACAGAGATTATTTGTATTTATCACTAAATCTATCTCTGTACGCCACATATTATAATAAGATAGTTTTAAATTTCTCATGTCAATGAATTATGTAATCCTTATGGGAAATAAAGATATCTATAACCTTATTTATAGTTAATTAATAATCATTTATTTTTTAAAAACACCTCATTTGAAGCGCTCCCTCGGATTGCTAATTACATTTACAATTTTACATAATTAATTTATTCATTACAATACGTTACATAGCTATTATTAAAAAGAGGAAAAGAAACTGATTGCCTCGTTGGTCTAGCTGTCCCAAGCGCGACTGCTACGCTACGGTTCTGGGTTCGATCCCCGGGTCGACCAGTGTTGTTGGGTTTTCTGTGAAAGAAGAATTTTTCAAATAACTACTTTCTGAGTTATTATATATAAGCACGTTCAACTAAACAAACAAACAAACTCTTCAAGCTTTATAATTTTTATAATATTAGTACGTAATAATAATAATATAAATTCATAGATATATTAATAATCTATCTAAATATATAAAACTCAAAGGTGACTGACTGACTGACTGACATAGTGATCTATAAACGCACAGCCCAAACCACTGGAGAGATCGGGCTGGAATTTGGCATGCAGGTAAATGTTATGACGTAGGCATCCGCTAAGAAAGGATTTTGATAAATTCTACCCCCAAGGGGATAAAATAGGGGATGAAAGTTTGTATGAAACTTTGTCAATTTTAAACCTATCGGGCTGAGACTTTGCATGCATATAGCTACTATGACGTAGGCATCCCCTAAGAAAGGATTTTGATAAATTCCACTCCTGTGGGGATAAAATAGGGGATGAAAGTTTGTATAAATCTTCTTAGATTTTGGACTGATTGAACTGAAATTAAAGATTGGAGCTACTATAATGAAGACGTTCGCTTAAATAGGATTTTGATAAATTAAACCACCATGGGGATAAAATAAGGGATGATGGAGGATGTAAATGTATTAGTTTGTTTGAGTATTTACACACGCTAAACAAAACTAAAGCCGCAAAAAATATACCTAATTAATAATAAGGCGAGCGTAGCCGCGGGCAAAATAATTAATAAATTTCGACCTATGTAGGACTGCAATAGAGGATGAAAGTTCATATGGAACAAAGTAACTATTCCCAGCGGACGAAGTCGCGGGCAAAAAGCTAGTTATTATTATATTAGTTATTTTTAATGAAGGAAAATATCGGCTAGCGGGCAAGATTCGAACCTGCGTCTTCTGGTTCGGTACACCAGACGCTTTGATCACCAAGCCATAATTAGAGATTTATTACACTGTGACCAAGCCACCGTGAGCCCCGCTCGCCAGTCGAAATTTTCCTTCACATTCTAATTTACGTCTTAAAGGTGACTCGACTTCGAAAATAACTTGTAATCTTAGCATAGAAAATGCTAAAAAAAATACAAAGATTATTATTATATTTATAAATTAATTTAAATTTCATTTCATTATTATATGTATTGTTACACTATTTTATATTAATATTGGTATAAATAACCTCGAGGTTGTTACTCCCAAGGTATTTTCAAAAATATAATGTTTTCCATATCACAGTGTAATAAATCTCTCCGTTGTTACATTATGGTAATAGTCAAAGGTGAATGAGAAGCTCGTGCACCCTACCAAACTCGTGTAACGAAACCATAGCGCGATTCAGCCGGGGGCACAACGCCATCTATCGAGCCGATGTGTAAACTTTTTATGAAAAAGCAAAGCGCCACAAACACAATTATTAACTTAAAAATATGGCATATTTTAGGTATATATTACAGTTTAATAATGAATTGATTATAACACGCTCAGGGCGGCTCAAGCGGTCTCTAATTTCTGCATACCCCTATGTGAAAATGCTGTGAGTGTATGTATGTATATTACAATTATTAATTCCTAGCTTTCCGCCAGTGTGCAGCGGCATCGCCGGTTCGCCCGCGAGGTCTTATAATTTTTCCCCCGTTATTGCAACATTTTGCATTACTACTCCGCTCCTATTAGTCGTAGCGTGATGATATATAGCCTATAGTCTTCTATCGGGCTATCTATCACTGAAAGATTTTTTTAAATTGGTCCAGTTATTCCACGCCTACTCAATACAATACACTTTGTCCCACTGCTGGGCAAAGGCCTCTCTTCCCTCCTTCCATGCATAATGATTTAATTGTAACAAGCTTAGGTGCTTAGTACATATATGAGTACATATGTTAGTATATATGTATATTTTGGGACATTTTTACACAGCACCATCTAGTCCCAAACTAAGCAGAGCTTGTACTATGGGTACTAGACAATGGATATAATACTTATATATTTTTTTTTTGTAAATACATACTTATAATATATAAGAAACACCCAGACAAACACAAACACCTAAGTTCATCACATAAATGTTTGTGTCTTGTGGGAATCGAACCCACGACCTCGTGATCAGCAGTCCGGTACTCAAACCTAGCCACAGACGTCGTCTTACAAGATGTATGAATGTGGAGAAAGCTAAAGAAATACAGTTCGCGCCAAACTTATTGTCCGGGTTGAAGTTGGCACGAGCTAACTTTAACACGGCCGTTAAAATCGGAGAAAGAAAAATAATAGATTAGAATAATTTAAAACGACAGATTACGACTTGAGCTTTCGTTTTTTTTTATTACTAGCTTCCCGCCAGCGGCTTCGCCCGCGTGATCTTATAATTTTTTCTCCCGTTTTTGCAACATTTTTCATTACTACTCCGCTCCTATTAGTCGTAGCGTGATGATATATAGCCTATAGCCTTCCCCGATAAATGGGCTATCTAACATGGAAAGAATTTTTCAAATCGGTCCAGTACTTTTTGAGTTTCTTCGTTACATACAAAAATACAAATCTCTTCTCTTTATAATACTAGTGTAGACAATAGAATACTTTTCTTTCTCCGATTTGCACGGCCGGGTAAAAGTTAGTTAGCGCCAACTTCAACCCGGACAATAAGTTTGGCGAGAACTGTAAATTACATTAATTTACATATTATTCATTATAAGTTTTTATAACCTCGAGGTTATTACACCCCAGGGTATTTGCAAAAAATCAAAATGTTTTCCTTCACCGTTAAGTGATAGTCAAAAGTGAATGAGAACCTCATGCACCCTACCAAACTCGTGTAACGAAACCATAGCGCGATTCAGCCGGACGGCACAACGCCATCTATCGAGCCGGGGTGTAAACTTTTTATAAAAAGCAAAGCGTCGTAAATACAATATTAACTTAAAATTTTGCATATTTTTGTTACATATTATAGTTAATTAATAATGATTTAATAATAACAAGCTCAGGTGCGTAGTACTCACAACCGGCGTGTATTTGCTGGTAGAAAACTCAATTTTGAGTTAAGCTCGCCTTAATACAATGTTTATTTATAATAACTCTGTTATTTTTTTTTATATGTACAATAAAGAATAAAGGAATAAATTTATTATGGTCTTTATTATATATTACACGGTATTTTTAATTGAAATTAAAAAAAATAATTTGAAGTGGTAATTTGGTTAAACAGGCTAGTATTAATAAAACACAGTATGAAATATTTACAATTTATTAACAGAATTAACATGTTATAATTCAACATACTTCCGTCTTACTGCTGGGCACGGGTCAAAAAAAATAATTTGAAGTGGTAATTTGGTGAAACAGGCCAATAAAGTATTAATAAAACACAGTATGAAATATTTACAATTTATTAACAGAATTAACATGTTATAATTCAACATACTTCCGTCTTACTGCTGGGCACGGGTCAAAAAAAATAATTTGAAGTGGTAATTTGGTGAAACAGGCCAATAAAGTATTAATAAAACACAGTATGAAATATTTACTATTTATTAACAGAATAAAATACAAAATTATTAGTTAATACATTGTTTAATTTAACATATTTCTGTCGCACTGCTGGGCACGGGTCTCCTCTCAGAAGGGGTCATCTTACAATAAGTACCTACCTAGGTAGTATAATAATTATCACTACGCTGCCTGGCGTAATGCGGGTTGGCAGACTTCGAGAAAATCTCTCAGGCATGCAAGTTTCCTCACGATGTTTTTTTTCACCGTTTAGACGCTTGATAATTATTTATTAATACGCAAATGGTTGTGAATAATGTTCAGACTTGGTCTTTGACGAAACATCAGAAGTCCGCAATCGGGGTTTGCCAGCGAGCCATGGAGCGCAGTATCGTGGGAGTCAGATTGTTAGACCGTATAAGGAATAGTATACTGCGCTCCAGAACTCAGATCGCCGACGATGGTCAAAAAGCCTCAAGCTTGAAATGGAACTGGGCTGGTCACATCTGCCGCATGTCGGACGAGTTGTGGGCAAAACGTATTACCGAGTGGAGCCCATACAACGTTAGACGACGTCGCGGTAGGCCCAAAAAGAGATGGCGGGACGAGCTAGACCTTTACTGGAAGGATTGGCCGCATATAGCCCTTAATCGTGACGAGTGGAAGGCGGGTAGGGAGGTCTTTGCCCTGCAGTGGGACAATAACGGCTGATAATGAATGATAGAATGAATGAAATGGTTGTGAAAATTTAAATGTGCCTTGGTTTTGAACTCGAGAAAATTATCAATCTGCAGTCCATAACACGACGTCTGTGGTCTGGTGTGTGGCTGACCCTGGCTTGGCCACAATCAGGGATTTTAATTAAGTCTAAATTAGTCGCCAAATATCAGATTTAGTCGGTCACCGGTTCAAAAGTTATAAGGGTTTATAGGTAGCCGTGCCAGAGTCAGCCTCCCCAGCGTGGCCACATTTATATCTCAAAAACTAAGGCACCTAGCGAAGATGTTTTCTTCCAGATTTAGTCGCTCTTTAGTCGAAATTAGTCGCCAAATATCAGATTTAGTCGGGTCTTATTAAATCACAATATCTTCTAAACGATAGAACTCATGGTTGAGTTGAGGTACTGATCACAAGGTCGTGGGTTTGATTCTCACAGGACACAAATACTTATAATGTGATGAACAAATAAGTGTTTGGTAAGTTTGTTTGGGTGTTTCTTATGTATTTACAAAAAAGTATATAAGTATCATATCCATTGTCTAGTACCCATAGTACAAGCTCTGCTTAGTTTAGGACTAGATGATGCTGTGTAAAAGTGTCCCAAGATATATTTATTATTTATTTAAAATTGGCTAAGTATGATATTACAGCGTTTCGTTGGCTAAAAAACTTGTCGAAAGCAATTCGATAGAACTCATGGTTCAGGTACTGATCACAAGGTCGTGGGTTCGATTCCCACAGGACACAAACATTTATGTGATGAAATTAAGTGTTTGTGTTTGTCTGGGTGTTTCTTATGTATTATAAGTACCTATGTATTTACAATAAAAGTATATAAGTATTATATCCATTGTCTAGTACCCATAGTACAAGCTCTGCTTAGTTTGGGACTAGATAGTGTTGTGTAAAAAAAGATCCCTTTATTTTTTTACGATAATTAAGAGATAAGGTTGTATATCACAAGATATTTATACAAAATCAATATTGTTTATTCCTTTTTGCTATGGTCACAGGCAAGTACGTAAACTGGTGGGGCTGGTAACAGAAATACTGGAGCATCTGAAAAAAAAAACATAAACTTATACAATTTGGCATAAATTGACCGGACTGAGTTAGGTTGCACAACCTGCGCGGAACTAGTTGGCCGCGCCTTAGGCATGTGAGCGGCGGGACGGAGGGGCATGGTCGCCCGCGCGCGGTGGGGCGGAGGGGCGGCGGCGCTTGTGTGGAGGGACGGGGAGTGTTGTCCCTCGTACCAAAGGGAGGATCCTCCTCTCAGGCGGTGTGATGCCTGGCGGGCCACTGCCCGACGGTTGATGTCGGGCGGTTGCATATATGCAAGTTGCACGGTAAACTTTACTTGCGCGATTCAGGACTTGTTGCTTCTTTCGTACAAGTTCTTGTGTAGCTCGATAGATGTCGCTACACTTGCTTTCGTTCACAGTAACCCGCGGCCAACTAGTTCCGCGCAGACTATAGCAATTGTGCAACCTAACTCTATGGCGTATTAATTATGTGTTGCATATAAAAAAATAAACTTGACGTCAACGGGGTACATACATACATAATTAATTTAAGATAAAACAGGTAACTCAGTTGTTTTTCTGGCAATTTAGTTACAATAGAAAATTACCCAAAACTGCTTGTAAATTTTTCAAGTTGTCCAAGGATCCATGATGACAGTTTTTGCTGAAAAAAAATTGTTTTTTAGTACTGGTCACATTAAATTCAAATACAGAATCTTTGTTACCAAGATATTTCTTAAAAGTATTATGATATAAATAATTTTCAAAACTATAAGCAAAGGTCAGGTTTTAAGGTAAAATTCCCTTAACAAATTAATAAATGAAATGATTGAATGATTTCCGTTAAAGGAGGTCATCAAAAGATCATACAACTTAGCCTAAATTTGTACCGGAGGTACATGACAGCTGTCAAGTTGATAGTTTTTGCCATGAAATCACTATGAAACTGATAATAATCTGCCGTAATGGCGTGCGTTTGACATTCCGAAACTGACACTGACAGTTTTTACTATGAAATCATTACGAAACAGATAATAGTGTGCAAAATGGCGTGATTTTTCTCAAATTAAAAGTTTCTTTTCTCATCCCCCAGTCAATGTTAAAAAAAAAGTACGATTAGAGTTTTAACCAGCGTAATACAGGGTATTTTTTCCAATAAGTGTACCTTCGGTACACCATTTGGGCCGATTTCGATGACCTCTTTTCAAATATCGAATGTCATCTTGTAACTTACCAATGATCACCCAAGCTATTCAAAGATCTCGACAGAGGGCACTGTGTAGTAACATTATGTAAATCGGCCAGCGAGCAAGCCTGTCTCAATCTAGCAACCAATTTATGTTGAATAGTCAAACTCTGACAACTACTCGAGCAATCACTGCCAACATTTCCACCTTTCCCATCATCCACATTTTCAACATTAATCTTCGGAATATTAACGTCATTTTGACTTTGACAGCTGCAATTCCCGCCAACACTGGTGTTGCCAGCTTGGGAATTTTCTGCTGTATTAGTAGAATTTGTAGTTGCGTGTGACGATCGATGTATGTTCGGATCAGATGAGTAAGTTTGTCCAAATTTCTCTGAGAAATGTACAGTTTTTTTATTTCTGTTCATCATTGAGTGTTGGTATTGTCCTCTTCGGTTTGGTGAGGGTGATGAGCTTGGGGACCTTGTTGGTGATGTGTAAGCTGATGATGTTTTCGTGGGACGCATAGCTCTTGGGCTTTTCAATTCGTATTCTGCTGCTATTGCTTCGAATACCTGAAAAATGTACAGTAAACAACATTACGCCTGTATTCCTCATATGGTTAAGCAGAAGTCCTGCAGTACAGTGATAGTTGAATCCAAGGTACCTCTGACTTTTCGAAATCATGTGCGTAATTGTCACTCGCTTTAACGGTGAAGGAAAACATCGTAAGGAAACCTGCAATCCTGCATGCCTGAGAGATTTTCTCGAAGACATGTGAAGTCTGCCAACCTTCATTAGGCCAGTGCAGTAGACTAAGGACTTAACCCTTACTGAGAGGAGACCCGTGCTCAGCAGTGGGACAGTAATATGAGTTGATGATATACTGTTTCTGGGAGTCATTGGATGCAGGCGGCATACGTCAGTTCCTGTGGAAGTCTATGAAGGAGGCCTTTGTTCAGCAGTGGACCTCTTTCGATGATATACTGCTGTATTGCCCACAGAACCATTTATATGGTCTAATAAAAATAAAAATATTTGAGTTTGAATTTAAAAGGGTTGCCAGCTAGTAAAACCCAATCCTACCATCGAGCAATATTAAAAACACAATATTTATGTACCTGTTCTGCCACTAGATTCCTTGCGTACGGCGAGTTTTTTGACGGCAGCGCCTCTCTGCATAACGCACAACGTTCCAATCTTGTCCAACAAGCTGAAAAACATGAAAAATAAATAATAAATGTGGGTGTACATTAGTACGCCTCTGCCTACCTCTTTGGGGAATACTGGCGAGATTTTGTATTTTTTTAAGCATTTTCCATACTGCTTACCAGTTATTTTAAAGACAAGGAACACATCGACTAACGGGCAGGACTCGAACTTTGCATGAAAAATTTAAAAACGTTACGGAAAATTTCAACGCAGGCGGGTCCATAATCACGTATATTCGGATATGCGTTGATGTCCCTTCCACCTTGTATTTCCTTATTTGTTTTAAATAAATGATATTTTCTTCTGTTTATTTTCTTCTATCATCTATGGTCTATGGTCTAACTTTAAGGGAACACACGCGTGATGGTATACTCAATACTTTATTATGGACCCTGTCGGGCACAGCAACATTAGGAGAGAGGAAGAGGGTTTAGCATCATTTGCAAATTGATTGCCCATTAAAAAGTATACATTAAAATATTATATTTATGGTGTTTATATTCTTATTATCTCATTTATAACATAATTTTTGTATTTATTTGTAACATTCATAAGTGAATTTACTTATTATATTTATAATTATATTTATTTATTCATTTATGTAGTTGTATTTATTTATAACTGATGTATACCTACGCGATGCCGCGCCGCCGCCGCGCGCATTCTGTATCGCGGCCATGTTTTGTCTCAGTAATAAACCAGCAGTACACTAGACGGACGTATCATTTCTCTCCCCCGCGTTCCGCGCGCTCCATACTTATCATTGGCGACGAGGTGAACAATTACCCACGCAAACAATCAAAATGAACGCGTTTTTAGGAAACCTAACGACATTTGATCATAAAATCAGTGATTGGCAAATGTATAGAGGAAAGTTAACGCAGTTTTTGAAAATTAACAGTGTCGAGGACAATAAAAAAAGTGGAATATTACTGTGCCATCTGTCAGAGGAAACGTATCGTCTGGTGCTCAACTTAGCTTTTCCAAAAGATTTAGGAAATTTGAGTTATGAAGCGCTGGTAGCATTACTCGACGGCCATTTTAAACCAAAAAAGTGCACGTTTGTGGACAAGGCTAAATTCTTTGGTGCTAACAGAGAAAAAGGCGAAACCGTTGTAGAATGGGCGGCGCGATTAAGAGGTTTGGCAACCTATTGTGATTTCGGCACCGCTCTGGAAACGAACTTATTAGATCGTTTCGTCCTCGGTTTGAGTGCAGGTCCAGAACGTGACAAGCTTTTCGAACAGAACCCGTCGACGCTAACGTTGTCGCGGGCTATTGAAATAGCGGAGCAGGCAGCGTGTGCCAAGGAGGCGAAGGCCCTTTTAGGCAGCTCGGAGCCCACACCCATCAAGGAGGAACCAGTATACCGCGCGAAGTTCCAAGGTCAACCGAGCCGTGGGCGCGGCGCCGGTGCTACGGAGGCGGCGAACCGCCGCGATTCGGATCGTTGCGAGGTGTGCGGAATGAGAAATCATAGTGCTATTAAGGGCCAATTTCACCGTTCGCATTCAGAACTGAGTTCAATAAAACTAAGTTCTGCTTAATCGAGTTCATATGTTGGTTCTGATCTCGGTTCACGTCTTGCAGATTTCACCGGGTAATTTTTGATCGTGTTTACGAGAACTAAGTTTACTTTGACATAGAATGTAAATATTGTCAGTTCGTGACAGTCATAGACAAATTACGATGCGCTTTGCAGTTAAAAATGGTAAGTTATAATTTTTAAGTGAGATTTGAGATGACTTTAAGGATAGTGAAGTTCGAGTAAATTCAGAGAGTATTAAAATAAAAAAATACAGCTTGTAGGCAATATAATTACGTTGAATAAATATAAATTTCTATGATAGCTCATAGATGTCTTTGTAAACATTTTGTTGGATAGTATCTTCGTAAACGTACGTGTTTCGTTTCCGTTTTATGACACTGGTGGCGCTGTTTCTCTTCTCCATTAAATAATGTCATTTCGCTTCTGCATAATTATTAATTATCGTGTTTTAAGAATTCTAACGAGTTTTATTGGAATACTGCCGAAACCCAATAATATAGACTACTCATATAATTAGAATATCTCTAATAAATTAATTAAATTTTGAATTAGGTTATCTTTTATGGCTTTGACAGGTCTTGATCGCGATCAGATACGTTAAACGTCCAAAATCGGGCGTTCAGAATTTAAACTAAGATCAGCCTTAACTGAGTTCAGTTTATGTTGGTGAAATGCAAACCTGCGTCCTGAACTCAGTTAACCGCGAGAACTGAGATTAACTTGAATTGATCGCGTTTAATTTAAATGGTGAAATCGGCTCTTAGTGTCGTTTTAAGGGTTATACGTGTCAAAAGTGCGGTGTAAAAGGTCATTTAAAAAAAGTGTGCGGTAACTCGAAGGGCGCCACGCGTGTTTATCATGTAGATGCAACCGAAGGATGCAGTGGTGACCAGCCCCAGGACCAGGGTTGTGAGGAATGCCAGAATTTTAACATAAGGTATGTGGCTGATAAGCCAATTCAAATCGAATTGATTTTAGGTGAACAAGTAGTTATTATGGAACTAGACTCTGGATCGGGCAGCACGGTTATATCCGATCAATTATATAATAAAAATTTCTCGCAATACCTGTTACAAAATTGTGATGTAAAAATGTGTTTGTATGATGGACATAAAATCTCTCCACTAGGTTATTTTAATGTTATAGCGAAATTTAATAAATTGCAAAAGATCATAAAAGTTTTTGTAGTTAGAAACGGAGGCCCTCCATTACTAGGTAGGGATTTCATGTCCGCTTTTAATTTAATTATCACAACTAACATTCATTCTTTAATAAGTAGCGATAAGGATGTAATGGAATTGCTTGAGAAATACCCAGATCTGTGGCGAGATGAGTTAGGAGCATTTAATAAATTTAAAGTAAGTTTACAACTAAAAGAAAATTCTGTTCCCAAATTTTTTAAACCCCGAACTGTGCCCTTTGCCCTACGAGATAAGGTCGAACAAGAATTAGATCGTTTAGTAAGTTTAGGTATTTTAGTCTCTATAAACCACGCTCATTATGCCACTCCAATAGTGCCGGTGTTAAAAGAAAACAACCAAGTTAGAATCGCGGGTGACTTCTCGGTAACATTAAATAAAGACCTGGTAATAGAAAAATACCCATTACCCAGAATTGAAGAGGTTTTTGCTAAGATCGGAGGGGGTGAGTTATATAGTAAAATTGACTTAAAAAATGCATATAATCAATTTGTATTAGACGAGTCATCTCAGGAACTAACGGCTATAAACACACACAAAGGGCTATTCAAATATACACGTTTAGTCTACGGCCTTGCAAACGCGCCCGCTATTTTTCAAAAGTCTATGGAAACGCTATTAGCCGGAATAGACGGAGTAAGTGTGTGGCTCGATGACATATGTATTACAGGACCCGATAGAAGCTCACATATTAAAAGACTCAAGGACGTTCTAAGTAGATTAAGCGAGGCCGGTCTACGTCTTCAAAAAGATAAGTGCGAATTTTTCAAAGAAAGTGTAATTTACTTAGGCTACGTCATCAGTAAAACGGGACTAATGACTAGCCCTGACAAGGTCAAGGCAATATTAAGCGCCCCCGAGCCAGCCAATGTCACCGAAGTTAAAAGATTCCTAGGCGTCGTAAATTACTACAGGAATTTTATTCCCAACGCTTCGTCAGTACTAAGTCCTCTCCACGAATTACTACGAAACAATGCGCCCTGGGAATGGGGTGATAGGCAGCGGCAGGCTATGTTGACAGTCTGCCGTGAGCTAGCATCGGAGCGCGTACTGGCGCATTTCGAGCCGTCGGCGCAACTCGTGCTTACGGTAGACGCAGGCCCGGCAGGGCTCGGCGCGGTGCTATCGCAGTGCGGGGACGACGACGCACACAAGCGACCGCTCGCATATGCATCGCGCTCGCTGACCGCCAGCGAGCGTAATTACAGTCAAATACAAAAAGAGGCAGCCGCTATCATATTTGGTGTAAAAAGGTTTCACCAATATTTGTATGGTCGCAGTGATCCATTCATTCTAGAAACGGATCATAGGCCATTGGTGTCAATTTTTAACAATAAGACAGGTATACCGGTAACGACAGCCTTACGGCTGCAAAGATATGCGATTACGCTCTCTGCGTATAATTATGTAGTCCGTTATGTAACAGGTGACAATAACGTAGTGGCTGATTATTTTTCCCGCGCGCCTTTAAAGTGTACTAATAAGGCGGAAGACGATAGTAATGATACCTACTACGCGCTTAAGTTCTTAGACGAAACATCACCCGCTACTACGATTCGCGAAATAATGCAGGCTACGGCGAACGATAAAGTGATCCAAACTGTCCGTAGGTACATGCAAAAAGGTTGGCCCCGAAAAATAAATTGTAAATTTATTTCCCCTTATTTCCTGTGCAAGTCTGATTTGCAATTCGAAAACAATTGCCTTTTTAGGGGACATAAAATAGTAATTCCGGTTTCGCTAAGAAATAAAATGTTACGAGAACTGCACGATACTCATTTAGGCATAATTAAAACAAAAAGTAACGCACGCTGTAGGATGTGGTGGCCTGGCATTGATAGTGACATCGAGCGTTGGATAGGGTCCTGCGAGACGTGCGCGAGCGTACGAGCCGCACCCCCGCGCGACCCCCCCGCGCCCTGGCCCGCCGCCACCGCCGCTTGGCAACGCGTACACATAGATTATATGACCGTGGGGCAGAGGGTATATCTCGTGGTTGTTGATTCCTATAGTAAATGGGTAGAATGTCTACACATGCAAAATGGAACTACAACTAAATCATTGATCAGTAAACTCAAGGAAGTCTTTTCAACCTTCGGTATACCGAATGTGTTGGTATCAGATAATGACGTGAAAATCAATTCTATTGAGTTTAAGACGTTCTGTTCTTCTAATGGAATCAAATACATGACGTCACCTATTTACCACCCGCCCAGCAATGGACAAGCGGAAAATTCGGTGAGGACGTGTAAAAAAATGCTTAAATGTATACTAAAAGATAATTTACCACTATTCCAAATTCATGATCTGTTACTAGGATATTTGTTTAATTATAGAAATTCGGTGCACTGTACCACAGGGGAAACGCCCGCGAAACTAATGTTTGGAAGAAATCTACGGTCTCGTCTCGATTTAGTCTTACCTTCAAGTGTACCTACCTGTTTAGAGATACAAGGGGTGCCCGGGAAAAGACAATTCACGATTGGCGATGTCGTTTGGACCCGTTGGTACAGCGCACGAAAGGAAACGTGGTTGTTAGGAATAATAAAAGATAGAATAGGCAATAAAATGTTCAACATTCATATTAAAGATTTAGATTTATCCTGTATAAGACATGTAGATCAGTTATTGAAGTATACAGGTAGCAATGAGCCCACAAAAACTAGCACTATTAAGGTGCCTCATCAGCAGCAATCGCCCCTTATTTCAGATATCGCCAATTCAGGCCAAGCTACTGCATTGCCAGCAGCACCTAGTTCAACCGTGGCGAATGAAACTGATGATGTGCCAGCAGATGCGGAATGTGTCACAAATAGTGATAAGGAGGAATGGCGAGATTGTGAGGCGAATGAGAGTGAGGGAACAGCAGCTGATGGTATAGCATCAACACCGCTATCGACAGCGCAGCCGGTGACTCCTGTTGCAAAGGGCAATCAATCTCGGAAACCGGGACACCGTAGTGTTGACATACCATCGGCTTCAATACCAACACCCTCACGCCAAAAGCGTACTAGAACGGCGGTAGATTATAAGAAATACTTTTAATTATACTGTATACCTAATTATGCTAATGTACCTAATGCTTTGTGGGGTTAAAATGTTAACATAACTACCGTTTGTTAGTAATTGTATTGTTTGTTAGTATAGTATAGTATTGTATCGTTTGTTAGTATAGTATTGTTTATACCTACTGTTACTTACCTATCTTAATGTAAGTACCTACTGTTTTGTTTTTCTCATAACCTAAAATTGTCTGCAGGTTTCAAAATCTAAGTGTGAAGGAATGATGTATACCTACGCGATGCCGCGCCGCCGCCGCGCGCATTCTGTATCGCGGCCATGTTTTGTCTCAGTAATAAACCAGCAGTACACTAGACGGACGTATCATTTCTCTCCCCCGCGTTCCGCGCGCTCCATACTTATCAATAACGTTTAATTGTATTTATTAATTATATTATGTTTAGTTTTCTTTTATATACTTATATTTTTATTAATTGTTACTTATATTATATTTAGTATGGTATTATATTGCATCGTGATTTTATTCATGTATGTAATAATAATAATAATAAAACGTTTTATTTCCGATATCAAAGGATCCATACAAAGAGTTGTTAGTTGTTATAAATACTTATAAACTAAGGTTAGTAGGTACTTAGGAATAATTCACAATTTAAAACACCTTACATACTACAGTACCGCATGCAGTCCATCTCTCTAAAAATGGAGAATCCCACCGGTCAGATAATATTTGCAGGATACTGTTGGTGCTAGCGCGCATGCGTGTCATCATGGAGGCGCAACGTTTGCGTATGACTGTCGCAAAACCATCCACAATGGCTTCGGCAAACATGCCTGATGCACTGCAATACTTGGGTAGCCCCATCAGTATCCTGAACGAATTATTATACTGCACTTTCAAGTCGCAGTATGTCCGCTTCGTAAAGTTAACCCATAGGCAATATAATGCAGACTCACGTTCGCAGTAGACGTGCGAGCGCGCGCAGCTGAGCGGCTTGGTGGCGGTGGCGGCGCACACGGCGCACGCGAGCGCGCGCACCACGCCGGCCAGCGCGCGCCGCGACTTCTCGCCGCGCACGCCGCCGCCGCAGCTCCACAGCAACTGACAAGTATTCATTACCATGGTACAGTTCTCGCCAATCTTATTGTCCGGGTTGAAGTTGGCACTAGCTAACTTTAACCCGGCCGTAAAAATCGTAGAAAGAAAAATATTAGATTGTAATAAATAAAAACGAAAGCTCAAGTCGTAATCTGTCGTTTTAAATTATTCTAATCCATTATTTCTTTCTCCGATTTTTACAGCCGGGTTAAAGTTAGCTCGTGCCAACTTCAACACGGACAATAAGTTTGGCGCAAACTGTAAGCTACGCTACTATTCAGTGCCTCGACCATGAGTTTGTCTCACTAGACTCAATTTGACGACGTCTGTGGTCTAGTGGTTCGAGTACCGGACTGCTGATCACGAGGTCGTGGGTTCGATTCCCACAAGACACTAACATTTATGTGATGAACTTAGGGGTATGTGTTTGTCTGGGTGTTTCTTATATATTATAAGTGTGTATTTACAAAAAATAGTATAAAAGTATTATATCCATTGTCTAGTACCCATAGTACAAGCTCTGCTTAGTTTGGGACTGGATGGTGCTGTGTAAAAATGTCCCACGATATTTATTATTTATACGTCACCAAAATGGCCGCCACGCCCAGATTGCGACTAGATGGTGCTGAGTAAAAATGTCCCAGAATATTTATTTATTTAAGGGGACATAATTCTAATAAATACTTAAATGACATAATTAAAATATTTACATAAAATAAAAAATATATACACCTACAGAGAGAAAAAAAAACCGTTGCACTTAGCGTCGAAGAATTGCTACGCATCACTGTCGTCTGGCCACGTGCCCAGACGACTGGCAACGTGCCTAAAAGACTGGCAACGTGCCCAGAAGGCTGGCAGAATTGCAGACTAGAAACAAGCCAGCCCTCTGGTCAAAAAAAAACAAGGGGAAAGGGAAAACTATTGTATTTAGATTTAAGATCTAAGGGAAGGGTACCTCGGGGTCATCTTTGGGGTCGACGCCACAGTTCCACACGAGAAGAGAGACGCCGCCGCCCGCGCCGTCACCCCTTATAAGTCCAGCTACTTGACCTACCTGGAAATTTGTCACATTTGGAATTAGAATTTCTTTTTTAACCCCCGACGCAAACACGACGGGTGTTATAAGTTTGACATGTCTGGGTGTGTGTGTGTGGCATCGTAGCTCCTGAACGGATGAACCGATTTTGATTTTGTTTTTTTTATTTGAAAGGTGAATTTGTCAGGAGTGTTCTTAGCTATGTTTGATGAAAATCGGTCCAAGATGGCGGCCGTGGCGGCCTACGCCATAATAACTAAGTGTGCCTTAGTCCAATCAGTTCAGTGACTTGAACTGTGCATAGATATATTCTTATGACAACCGAGACTGATAGCTTTACGTACTCTCTGAGGCACGGAGGGGTCTTGAAGTGTTATGGATGGTCACCCATCCAAAGAGCGACCGCGGTAAGCGTAGCTTAACCTTGCATATCTGTAAGGTTAATGTTTTTTGTCATCTTAGAATTCAATAGCTCGGTCATGATAAACTCACATGCAATCCAAGTAGGTCTTTCCCATCAGCCTGCAGCAAACAGTCCCCAGGCTTGAGACCAGCACTATCAGCTCTACCACCAGGGTTCACATCACGAACCTGAAACATACAATTACGTCTGTATTCCCCGAAGTCTAAAGTTCGATGGTGTCTTTAGGTCCCATGTAATATGGGCCAGATAGAAGAAGGCCAAAGAAAAGATGGATAATAATGGAAAACGGATTAAATGAGGAGGTGACGGCCAACAAGGATGAATGGAAGAAAAGGATAGGCTGCGCCGACCACAAATAACTTGGGTTGACGACAGGAAGATGATGCATAAGGACCATGGGTCATTTTTTGCATTCCCGACATCTAGGATGGCAGCAGTCTTACTCTACTTTAAACTGCACTAGCCATGATAACTAAGGGATCAGAAATATTCAAAGAGACCATGATAGACTGTGGTCCGGTCCAACCAGTGGACAGCGGACTTCCATCAGCTGCCTTAGGGTGGCGGACTCCTCGCCCCCTTGTAAACAGGACCTAGGGGCCGCAGCGCGTAGGATTCCACGCACGCCCCTCGAGCCCATGGGGTATATGCCTGCCTCAGACGAATAAGCTTCTCCCGTTGCTCCCAAGGCAAGTGCGAGAGGGAACACTGGGTGAACACTCGTGCATCACACACGCACCACTGGCACTTTCTGCAGGCACTCGCGACCGTTAGCGGGGTTGATGGTAGTAATTAAAACCACAGAATACGGTTATAACTACTATGTATTTTTGTTCTTAATAATTTTACAACCTCACGAGCCTAGTTAAACTCCGGAGAATCTTAACATCGCCATTCAGGAATAGACGAAAATCTGACAGCGCCATCTAGTTAACATTTGTGAATTAAAATTAATTCGACGTGGTACAGAATTACAAAACTAAGTATTATGGTCTTGTTGAGTTACAAAATATAATTATAAATATCTTAAACACCGGGATTAGATTTAGTCAGTAGGAGTCTGACGGTAGAATAACAGCCCCTCGGCTCACGTACAATGGTCCACTGCAGGACTAAGCGCGGAAACCGAACCCACGCAGGAGTTGGTTCTCTCAATGATGAAGAGTCTGACGGACTACTCCGCCTTCCCATGTTTGGGATCCATGAGGTTTCCAACCTCGTATACAAAAGAAGGAAATCCGCCACATTAACAATGACGGCGAGCGTTCGCTTCACGCGGCTCCGTAGGAAGTCAGAAGAGCATTGAAGCAAAGTATTTTATTGAAGATCTTACCCAAGGATATGGATCCCACAGCGTCCTGGTCAGCCGGAACCCCAGACCTTCGCCTTCATCTTCAGGCAAATTTAACTGAAACAAATTGAGAAAAGTTTATTGATCATCATTTTTAGTGAACAAAAATACGATCCAGGAAGGGTTTGAACCTGCATCCTTCAGGTTTACCACACAGGATGCTTTAGCCAAGGCTACCGAACCGACATTCTACGTCTCTTTCGCAAAAAAAAACAATTACAGTAAAAATATACTAAGGAATGTTAACAAAATGATGGAGATAGTGGTCTGAATATTTGAACTTATTTAGATTATTCTTAAATATTATATAGTCCGCGCGGAACTCGTTAGCCGCCCCTTAGGTAGGGACGGGGGTGAGGCGGCGGGTTACTGTGAACAAAAGCAAGCGCCCCCGCCCATTCGTCCCACCGCTCACATACCTAAGGCCCGGCCAACTATGTTTAAAATATTTACATGATAGAAGATTATATACACCTACAGAAAAAAAAAACCATTAAACTAAGCGTCAAAGAATTCCTCCGCATCACTGTCGTCTGGCAACGTGCCCAGAAGACTGGCAGCATTGCCACGTTGAATGGCAATGCTTATACGTTCCCCTAGAAACAAGCCAGTCCAGCCCTCTGGTTACACGAAGTGTCGACCAGGGTGGCTAGACAAGTTGCATTGTGACATTCGAATCGACAAAAAAAATGTATGCAAATGACATTAGTGACAGCCCGATTTGTCGAAAGCTTGTGTCATTTCCATACATTTTGATTGTCGATTCGAATGTCAAAATGCAACTTGTCTAGCCCCCCAGTCTCCTTAATATTCTATGTAGTAATTACAGCTTACTACTACTATTTTAAGTAAGTAGTATGTAGTACTCCCTGCTTAACCCTTCAGTTAATCCAGGCGTGATAATATGTCAACAAATAAGCTATTTATCGTGTAGGAAGCATGACATTATTCAACAAGTCTATCTAAATCCGGTTGGCAATGGGTTTCCTCTTCACCTTCACATTATATCGCCGCAAGCTTTCGATAGACCTTGTAGTTTGGTACATACAATACTCTTGACATTGGTCTTATATTAGTTAATAATGATTAGTATATAATTAAATATGTCGGAAATGGTTTTAATGATGATTTGAAATACGTTATCAGAGTTTTCGGAACAATTCGGAAGTTAAATTTACATTTTGTTATGTAACTAGTGGCTACGGCTTCACTCGCATCTTAAAAGACTTTTTATATCTTTGTGTTAGTCTGATGTAAGTTGTAATACAGTAAAACTGGTGTACCTATAATTTGTAATATGTAATTGTAAAGTTTCATCAAAATTCTTTCCTTTTTGCCCGCGTTGAGCTAGGAACTTTGAACCCGTTTCTCGTAGGGTATAACCTAAGCCATCACCATTTCAACATTCAACCAAATCGCTTGAGTCTAAAAAGCTATATTATATAGCTATAAAAATGTCGGAAATAACTCGGTGTTTTAAAGCACTTTATCAATGTTTTCGGAAGTTAAATTAAATGTATGGACTTTCCGCTATCGGTTTTGCTTGGGTAAGTAAACAAACCATCGCGCCTATATTTCTTGTTTGGTAATAGACCCACATTTTTGTTTTAAATTCCCATATAATAGGGGCGAGCCTAGTCTCTGTGTCGCTATTGGGAATTCCATACAAAAAAACCCAAAAACAGTGCTCAACCTGCGAATTTTACCCACGGCCTCTGCGTAGCAGTCGCGACCGTAACCCAGATTTTGGGTTTGTGACCGGTTAATGCCAATAGGTTCGCCCCTATTACAAGGAACCTAAACATCAAACTGTTAATGGGTACAAAACTATAGGTATACCAAAAGCATGCATGGAGAGGTTAATGAACATAGACGAAGCGAAAGTGGTGTGCTAGGATCGTAGCAAGTGGAAATCTATAATCTCTGCCTACCCCTATGGGAAACAGGCGTGAAGCTATGTATGTATGTATGTACATATAAATAGACTGACTTACCACTATAACTCTTACGCCTTCAATAAATCCTTCTTCTTCATCGGCCGCTGGAATAATCTCTCTTGCAGGCGACGATGTCTCCATTTGATAATTTTCTACCAATTTAGTAGTTTCTTCTTAGGCTGGCAACAATAAAATGGGGTAATGGAGGTTAAAAATTGGCACGAATGAAGCTGCGGGCAAAATAATTATAGTCAAAAATAAACATATCAACCCATATACTGTCCCACTGTTGGGCACGAGTCTCCTCTCAGTAAGAGAGGGATTAGGCTATAGTCCACCACGCTAGCCTAATGCGGGTTGGCAGACTGAACACAAGTAACACAACGAGACCCCTCCGTGCCTCGGAGAGCACGTAAAGCCGTCGGTCCCGGTTGTCATACGAACACCTATGACAATCGTTAGTGGTAGTCAGAAGTCAAAAAAGCCTGACCACCAGTCTATCCTTCGAATATCAGTATTGCCCAGAAAGGGGTTGCGGAGGTCTGATGGCAGTCGCTTCGTGTAAAATACTAATATTCAGCCGCATCTGGTTAGACTGGAAGCCGACCCCAACATGGTTGGGAAAAGGCTAGGAAGATGATGAGATGAACTAAGATTACGCTTTGGTACGATTAATAGACAAGAGAATAAATGTTATTATAATAAATTCCCTATTGCTTCGATCTTTAAATGAATACCACAATAAACAATTTAATAAATAAAAAAATAAAAAAAATACTGTCACTCTATTTGTTTCGACTGATCTCCACAACGGCTGGGCCGATTTTGACAGGTCTTTCACTGGGAGGTACCTGATGCTATAAGAAGTAAACTTCTTAAAGACCTTGTGGAATTCTTTGGGGTCATTATCATCATGGGGCCAGCCTAGACGCGGTCTCCACTCCAGAACTCGTTTGCTCCAACGATTGTCGGTTCTCCGAGAGACGAGACTACGTGATGTCTCATGCAATCGAAAAAATTACTCAGACATGCAAGTTTACTCACGATGTTTTCCTTAACCGAGTGAGTTATAAGATTATTATAAATATTAACATGATTACGCAACTTTATCATTATAGTATGGTCCTAAGCGCAACTTCGATTCCCAGGTAAGAGAGGTGGTAGGGCACAGCCATTTATGGCTCAAATCTGGAGCGGCCCATCAGGGAAGGTACCTCCACCTTACAGAAAACTGCAGCCAAATAACATACTTTATTGTGTGTTGTGTTCCTGCAGTGAGTAAGGTTGCCAGAGCTCCTTCTAAGGATGCGCTGCGCGGGCAGCAAGAGGAATATTCCCGGTGCAGTGAATCCTCCATAAACCTCTAAGAGGGAGTTATCTTTATTTACTACTCGTAATATATCTAGTGATTCTATTATGATTTATAAACTAAAAAGAAGGAAATAAAATCAATTATTAAATGAAACAAAAAACCCAACTGCGTAAAAAGTACTAGACTAACTAAAAATCTAAAAACAAGCTCTGTGATGTTGGAAAATGTATTGCAGAGGCGGGACAAGCAAAGAAACAATTTTGTTTATGAACGAACAGATTTTTAGTAAGTACTTTTTACGCAGTCGGGTTTTTGTTTCATTTAATAATTGATTTTATTTCCTTCTTTTTAGTTTATAAATCATAATAGAATCACTAGATATATTACGAGTAGTAAATAAATATAACTACACTCGTGGTAACAAGACGAATCTAATGAGGTGTCATTTATCTAAATCGGTTGAGCCGTTGAGTAGTTAAGACCGGACATACATACATACATACATACGCGTCAAACACATAACCCTCGTCCTTCGGCAGTCGGGTAAAAAGTATTGTATAATGAATAAACTCAAAAACTACTTAATGTATCGATTAAAAAAATCTTTCGTCAGTAGAATGCATTATTAGATTTTGCCCGCGGCTTTTAAAGTCAGGAACCTTGAATCCGTTTCCCGTAAGAACTTTGAATTTTTTGGGATTAAAATGTAGTCTATGTACCATATCAACTTTCAGCCAAATTGATTCAGCTGTTTTGCCGTGACGTAACAAACATCCAAACTTACTAACTTTCGCTTAATTTATAATATGTATTAGCAATTAATATTAGTAGGATTGAGTGATAACCAGACTTACGTTTCGTCGCCCAAGAGAACCAAAATATTTACTAAACGAAAATAGTAGACAACTTTAAAAAAAGTTTAAAGTTCCCATAAACTTTTTAGATGTAAATGTAAACACAATAAATTCTCTATTCACTTTCACTGTTTAAGAAAATACTTTTACTTTAAAAAAAAACACGCAATGTTCACACTTGAATTAAAGTGTTTGTTGTATCGAGTATAAGATTCGACTGTCGATAATTGGAGATCATAGCCTCGTAGTGAGGGGCGGAGCGCGTGAAAGTGTATCGATAAAAATATCGATAGTTGTGATAAAACTCCTTTTGCGGATTTTTTGGCGGTATCATAATATGAATGTGTATATTTAAATGGAAACCGTGACTGACTGACTAAGCTATCGGGATAATGTTCGTAGTCTAGTGGTTTGAGTACCTACCGGACTGCTGGTCGCGAGGTCGTAGATAAATACATTTTTTTAAATACATTATTATACTTATAATACATAGTGTTTCTTAACACTCAGAAAAACCTAGATTCATATTCAACACATACCTAAATATTTATGTCTTGTGGGAATCGAACCTCGTGATCAGCAGTCTGGTACTCGCACCATTTGACCACAGACGTTGTCGTTAAAATTTATAAAACAAAAAATATATAAGTATTATATCCATTGTCTAGTACCCATAGTACAAGCTTTGCATAATTTGGAACTAGTAGTGATGTGTATATAAAAATATTCTGTTTAAAAAAAAATACAAATAAATCACAAAACATATCGATATCGATAAATCATTTGTCACATCACTACACAACCTGTTCGCCTCACTTGGCGGCCGGTGTCGAGGTCTCACAATCAGGTTACACACATATTATTATATTGCACAACTTAACAGCTCTTATGTGATCGACTGATCATGTTTAATAGCATAATTTTATGCATATTGTGTCATAAGATTTAAGATGAACAGGAATATTAAAACTGCATTATGGTAAATAGAATCCAACTTAGGAACTCTGTCATGGCTATAGTGCTAACGATTATAGTCCGCGCGGAACTAGTTGGCCGCGCCTTAGGTAGGGACGGGGGTGAGGCGGCGGGGTACTGTTAACAAACACCGCTCAGATACTTAACGCGCGGCCAACTAGTTCCGTGCGGACTATAGACGATACTAAGCGTAAAGTAATGCTTGTTTTGTATAAGTTTATATATAAGTTTATGCTTAGCATCGTCTCTGAATATCAGCCTTAGCCTTTTCCCAATCATGTTGGGGTCGGCTTCCAGTCTAACCAGATGCGGCTGTATATCAGTATTTTACACGAAGCGACTGCCATCAGACCTCCGCAACACAATTTCTGGCCAATACCGATATCAAAGGATAGGCTGGTTGTCAGACTTTTTGGGCTTCTGACTACCACTAACTATTGTCATAGGTGTTCGTATGACAACCGGGACCGACAGCTTTACGTGATCTCCGAGGCACGGAGGGGTCTCGATATGTTAAGAATGGGCACCCATCCACAGACTGACCTCGGCAAGCGCAGCTTAACCTTGCAGATTGGTTGATCAGCGTTGCTATAACTTAGCCACGATCCCCTATAAAGGTAAATCTATACTAATATAAAGTTAAAGAGTTTGCTTGTTTGGTTGAAACAAACAGACAAACTCTTTAGCTCTCTTTAGCTTTAACTCTTTGTCGCGCAAATCTCAGGAACTATTGGTCCCATTTAAAAAAAAACTTTCAGTGTTAAATAGCCCGTTTATCGACGAAGGCTATAGGCTATATATCATCACACTACGACCAATAGGAGCGGAGTAATACTTAATCAAAAATTTAATAATAAATAAAATATATCTTGGGACATTTTTACACAGCACCATCTAGTCCCAAACTAAGCAGAGCTTGTACTATGGGTACTAGACAATGGATGTAATACTTATATACTTTTTTTTTGTAAATACATACTTATAATATATAAGAAAAACCCAGACAAACACAAACACCTAAGTTCATCAAATAAATGTTTGAGTCTTGTGGGAATCGAACCCACGACCTCGTGATGAGCAGTCCGGTACCACCACTAGACCACAGATGTCGTCAAAAATTCAATTTCTTCGGGAACGCAGTCGCGGCTAGTGAATAAATATTTAGGGGATTGGGGGACATTATTATTAAGGAACATTATGATTTCGTACACAGCACCATCTAGTCCCAAACTAAGCAATATTATAATACTTGTACCCTTTTTTTTGTAAATACATACTTAATATACATAAGAAACACCCAGACAAACAAGTAGTTTATGAATTTATAATATCTTTTAAATAAATAACAACAGAATGTTATTATTTACATACTTACATTTCAACAAACCTACCTTGTTTGTTAATGAATACCTTTAATGTTGATTTAGCGTATTTACACACACTTATACCACAAAACTTTTACTGTAATAAGATAACTACTACATAAGACAATACAAGGTGGAAGCGACATCGACGCACAAACGTCGTGACAAGGTTTCATTCAAGGTCAAAAATAAAATGACCTAGGTCATTAATGTAGAAAATGATCGGCTATTACAGATATTGACATTTTTGAGCGCGCAGTGTATTGCTAAAAACGCGATTATAACGCTCCGCGGTGAATATTATCGCACGAGCGATCCGAAATAAATGAAATCATGTTTTTTCTATACTAATACTAGCTGTCCCGGCAGACCTTGTTCTGCCCCTTCTGCCCCGTTAGAATTATCTTTGGTATGCCTTTAATTTGATTAGAGGTTGCATATCATTTCTATTTCTTCCTAACGTTGTTCTGTTTTGATTGACGTCGAATGTTTGACAGTCAAAGTGGCTAAATGGGGAAAGAAAATTGTTATTTTCCCCTTTTTCATCGTATTTTTTAGGTTATTTCTCTCCATAAGAACCTTCCTCAGACTTCATCAAACACAATAAAAAAGAAATCAGCCAAATCGGTTCAGCCGTTCTCGAGTTTTGCGCTTAGCAACACATTTAGCGATTCATTTTTATATATAAGACTATAAAGAGGAAAGATTTGTTTGTTTGTTTGTTTGTAATGAATAGGCTCCGAAACTACTGGACCAATTTCAAAAATTCTTTCACCTTTGGAAAGCTACATTATCCCCGAGTAACATAGGCTATATATCATCACGCTACGACTAATAGGAGCGGAGTAGTAATGAAAAATGTAGCAAAAACGGGAAAAATATTATAAGACCACGCGGGCGAAGCCGCTGGTGGGAAGCTATTTATTATAAATCTAATTTGTGTAAATAGAAATACTAATTTTTTACACGTTCAAGTAAAAAAACTGCAGAAAAAGTAGTAAAATTGATGAAAAAGTTACGGAAAATTTCAACGAGGGGGGTCCAGAATCATGTACTGAACTCATGGTATTAGCATAATGTAACAACGAATTTATACATAACAGGTCAGGCTAGACAAGTTGCATTAGTGACAGCCCGATTTGTCGAAAACTCGAAAGCTTGTGTCATTTCCATACATTTTGTTTGTCGATTCGAATGTCAAAATGCAACTTGTCTAGCCCCCCAGCTAGGCGTACAAGGGTCCCAGTGCATAGAGAAAATGAATATCATAGATAAGATCACATGCAAGCTGAAGGTAAATTAAAACTTAACGGCGTATAGATTATAAAGCTGAAGAGTTGGTTCGTTTGTTTGGTTAATTTCAGTAACTAGCCCGTTTATCGAGGAAGGCTATAGGCTATATATCATCACGCTACGACCAATAGGAGCGAAGTATAAATTAAAAATGTTGCAAAAACGGGGTAAAATTCAACTTCTACGGGAACGAAATTGCGGACAAAGGTTTATAAATAGTATAGCTGATTTGAAATAGAAGAAAATACATATTATCGGCGTAGATATTGATATTTTTGAAGTCACTTTCGATATTATTGGCGTCACTATCTATAATCGGCGTCAGTTTTGATATTATCGGCTCCGGCATCGATATTACGCGCGTCGTTATCGATGTTACCTGCGTCAGTATCGATATTATTGCCATCAGATTGTTGTAATTATCGGCGTCAATGTCGATATCTTTATCGGTATCGATATTATCGCCGTTAATATTGTTGGCGTCGGTGTCAATATTATGTGTGTCGGTGTCGATATTGTTGGCTTGGGAATCGATATTATTGGCGTCGGTATCGATGTTATTGGCGTCGGTGTCAATATTATGTGCGTCGTTATCGATATTGTTGGCTTGGGAATCGATATTATTAGCGTCGGTATCGATGTCATTGGCGTCAGTCTCAATGTCATTGGCGTCGGGTCAATGTTATGTGCGTCGGTATCGATATTGTTGGCTTGGGAATCGATATTATTGGCGTCGGTATCGATGTCATTGGCGTCAGTGTCGATATCATTGGCGTCGGTATCTATAATATCAGCGTCGATTTGATAACATCAGCATATCGATATTATCAGAGTCGATATCGTTAATATCGATTATATTATTGGCGTCGGTATCGATGTCTTGGCGTCGGTATCGATATCATTGGCGTCGGTATAAATATCATTGGCGTCGGTATCGATAATATCAGCGTCAATATCAACATTATTCGGGGAGTCTTTATCGCTCTTTAAGTTAAACACAAGATTTTTTATATCATCTATTATTTATTTACTTTTAATCTTATAACTAGTGTTCCAACAATTCACATTCGTTGTTTTTATCTCGTCTAGCTCTGTATGGCGCCGGCATCTTTAAGTGGACAGTCCTGACGTGTAGTTTCATGGAGTTCGATTGGGAGAACGTCTTGCCACAATGCCCACACTGATAGGGCTTCGCTCCTGAGTGGACCTGCAGAATAATCCATAGGTATAAATATAAATCTATATTTTATTACCCGACGACACGGCAAAAAGCCGAAGGAAGGGTTTTATATTAGGCAGTCTATGTATCTTCCTATTTACGTATGTTCCACTACAGCGCCTAAAGTACTCATCTGATTTTGATGAATGAGGTGTCAATCGATTCGTTGTTATGGTCCCGGTAACAATGGCTACATATTACATAAACAAAATCAATACGACGAATGTTACATGCAAAAAAAGAGAGATTTTTTTTTAAATTTTTTGCTGTCCTATTTTATCCTGTATTCGATTTTACAAACGTTTTATGGGTGTTTTCTCATACTTGTGTAAGTATCCATATATTATTGTAGCAGATATCATTGTTAAAAACCAAAAATTTAAAAGAGTAACTATGGAGTTTCTTGCCGGTTCTTCTCGACGACTAATTTGGAATCGTGCACCTAGTTTCGACATTTCATAAGTGCCTGTATAAGGTCTATGTGAAAATAAAACTATTTTGATTTTGATTATGTATACAATATGTTAAAAAACCCTGTCCAATCCAAAAGGTAATAATAGGCTAAAATATATCCCAATCACAGTACCAAAAATAAAGTATAAGTAAGTTTTAAATGCACATTTTTTTGTAAAAAATATTTTTAAACAAAAAACAAACCGCCTCCAAAAAATACATAGGAACTAAAAAGCAAAAAATAACATATTTACATTATGATTTCTAACTAATTTGGAGGCGGTGCCAAACTACTCATTAAATTCAAATATGACGTTCGTTGATTGTCTGTTTGGCACCGACTCAAAATTACATTACAACTATAATAATTTATTTTCAAAGTTTTAGTGGAATATATATTTTATTAAACTAATCTCACACAAACAGCGAGGTTTCGGGGTGAACCATATTTTCTGTAAGCACCAGATTTCGAAAAAAAATTCTTTTATTCGGAATATTTTTTAATTCTTACACAAAAACATACTCTTATTAAACAAGAATTAAAAATTTAGAAACCCCCCCCCCCTCCCCCTCATCTTGGATTTGAAATTTATCATAGTGTATAGTATTGTCCTAGTTAAGCCCTTTAATTTGATACCCATATTGAGGGAGTTGTGACAAAATATGTAATCCGCTATTTTGTGGCGGCGGCCATCTTGGACCGATTTTCATCAAACATAGCTAAGAACACTCGCGACCAATTAACCTTTCAAATAAAAAAAACCAAATCCAAATCGGTTCACACATTCACACACAGAGACACACACACAGATACAAACACACACACACACACACGCACGCACGCACACGCACGCACGCACGCACGCACGCACACACACACATACACGTCAAACTATAACACCCCGTCGGCGTCGGGGTTTAAAAATATTGTTACTGTCATACTATATTTTTAAATTAAAAGAGTATCTATGGAGTTCCTTGCCGGCTCTTCCCCATGTTTAGATTACTAAATCTTACCCGGTCATGTCTGTTGAGTGCTGCTTTGTGTTTGAAGGCTTTGGGGCAACTTGTGCATTTAAACGGTCTCTCGCCAGTGTGTGTGCGCACGTGGATCTGTCAACAAAAAGGGTACGTGAAAGTCTGTACTTGGGGTCTTCGGGGTGTGGGGTCGTGAGGGTTTGGGGTCTTGGGGTTTGGGGTCTTGGGAATATTTGAGATCTTTATAAGTTTAGGGTCTTGGGATGTTTGGGGTCTTGAGATAATTGGGGTCTTGGGATGTTTGGGGTCTTGGGTATCTGGTCTTGAACATATTTACGGTATTGCGTATGTTTTGGGTTCTGAGATAAATAAAGCCTTAGAGGAAGAAAAATTAGTAGTAGTATATTTGGGGCCATAAGGATGTAAGGTCTTGAGTATGTTTGGAGTCAGGGTGTAATCTTGATTATGTTTTGGGGTCTTACGTAAGTTTGGAGTCGTTTAGTTTGTATGCAGTGGATCCAAATAGTTCGGGGGCCTTCAGCGTCTTAGCCCCGCCACTGTGTATAATATTTACACTCAAATACCTTCAATCTCTGAGAGGCTCGTGGCCAAGTTGTAACTACGCTGAACAACCGACCTGCAAGGTTAAGCCACACTTGCCGCGGTCTGTCTGTGGATGGGTGACCATTTTTAACAAATCGAGACCCCTCCGTGCGTCGGAACACGTAAAGCCGTCGATTCGGTTGTCATACGAACACCTATGACAATCGTTAGTAGTAGTCAGAAACCGAAAAACCCATTCTTTGGTATTGCCCAGAAATTGTGTTGCGAAGGTCTGATGGCGGTCGCTCCGTGTTAAATAATGATATTCAGCCGCATCTGGTAAGACTGCCTTCACATATATAGTGCGAACTGCTCTACTGTGGAACTCACTGCCGGAATCCTTATTCCCAGAGACCTATAATTTGGGTGTCTTTAAGACGAGAGAGAATCGGTTTCTTCTAGGCAAGCGCGCTCCATCGTAGACCACATCGTTGCTTAACATCAGGCGAGTTGTGGTCAAGAGCAAGCCTAAGATAAAAAAAAAAGACTGAAAGCCGACCCCAACATGGTTGGGAAAAGGCTAGGAGGAAGATATACCTTTAATCTTTGGTAGATGCTGAACTTCTTGGGACACTCCTTGCATTGGTACGGCTTCTCACCCGTGTGTGTGCGCTGATGGTATACCAGACCTGCATTGGACTGAAGACAAAGAAAAAAAAAACAGAATATACAATCAGCATCAGATTATCGAGACATGCAGTGTTCAAAATGATCAGAACAACTAAGGACTTATAATTTAAACTTTACCTCAATGTGATAAAGTTTATTTCAGAATAACAGTTGCTGTGTAGTGTGTTCGTTCTGAAATAGTTCTTGTGTCATTGTGATATAGTTTAATTTTCTTAGCTGTCCTGATCATTTTGAACACTTTGTATGTCCCGATATATCTAATGCTGACTGTACCATCACGCATGTTGTCTGCAAAGGCAGCAGAAATTTGTTGTTTTTAATTTACGAAGCATTTGAATATAAAGAGCATTTTAATGTACGAAGCATTTTAATATAAAGAGCATTTAAATGTCCGGAGCATTTTAATATTAAGAGAATTTTAATATAAGGAGCATTTTAATGTACGGAGCATTTTAATATAAAGAGCATTTTAATGTACGAAGCATTTTAATATTAAGAGAATTTTAATATAAAGAGCATTTAAATGTACGGATCATTTTAATATAAAGAACATTTTAATGTACGGAGCATTTTAATATAAAGAGCATTTAAATGTCCGGAGCATTTTAATATTAAGAGCATTTTAATGCCCGGAGCATTTTAATATTAAGAGCATTTTAATGTCCGTAGCATTTTTATTACTAAGAGAATTTCAATTTCAGGAGCATTCTAATGTAAGGAGCATTTTAATGTACGGAGCATTTTAATATAAAGAGCATTTTAATGTCCCGAGCATTTTTATTATTAAGAGTATTTCAATTTCAGGAGCATTCTAATGTAAGGAGCATTTTAATATAAAGAGCATTTTAATGTCCGGAGCATTTTTATTACTAAGAGCATTTTAATGTACGAAGCATTTTAATATAAAGAGCATTTTAATGTACGGAGCATTTTAATATAAAGAGCATTTTATAGTACGAAGTATTTTAATATTAAGAGCATTTTAATGTACGAAGCATTTTAATATTAAGAGCATTTTAATGTACGAAGCATTTTAATATTAAGAGCATTTTAATGTACGAAGCATTTTAATATTAAGAGCATTTTAATGTACGGATCATATTAACATAAAGAACATTTGAATGGGAGCATTTTAATATAAAGGCATCTACTCACAATACACTTCTTCCCGCACATCTCGCACACCCAGGGGACTCGCTTCCTCTTGTCTTTAGGCTTGTAGTGTTTCAGCTTAATACCTAAATGTACGCGTTGGTAATGCACCGAGAATGAGCGTTCGTGGGCAAAGTTTCTATTGCACTGAAAAAAGATATTAAATACTTTGAAATTATAATAAGACGGATTGCGGCGGTGTGAAGGAGCGATGCAGAGAGTGGCGGTGAGAAAAGGAGCGGACGGAAGAGAGGTGCGGACGGAAGAGAGGTGCGGACGGAAGAGAGGAGCGGTCGAAAGAGAGAGTTGGAGCGGCATGGAGAGGCACGATGCGGAGAGAGAGAAGGGAAGCGAAGCTAGTTGCTGCTGAGGATTTCATAGAAAAAACCAACACTATTCAATTTGGGAATCAAAACCAAGACCTCAGTTCAGCAGCTGCTTTATCTTGAAAAAATGTGACCCAAGCCTTTCCTTATAGCCTCCTTATAGACCCCCAACTCACCTCATCGCACCTGACCCCCACTTCGTGTGTTTTTATATGGTCTCTCAGCAACTCTTGAGTCAATACATTTTCACCGCATTGGAAACAAGAACTAAAAACAATTTTAATTTTAAAACAATTACGTAGCAAGTCCGTTTTTTAATCTCAGAGACTAAAGTGACATTATTTGGGCTGCCAGCTTTTTGCATTTCTTAAATAGTGATGTGCCACTATCGAAAATTGTAGTTAATAAAATCTAGTACCGTTTTTTTATAATAAATTATCTTTTTTTTTAATGAAAGGAAAACATCCGATTTTATTATTATTAAAAATAACTGGAAAATGCTTAAAAAATACAATAATTAATTATCTTGAAAAAATGTGTAGGTACTTATATTTTAAAACCTAATATTCATGGATCGGAATAGATAGAGATTTTAAATAACGAAAACGAATTCGAAATAGTCTGCTAAAACTTTTTTACCTGCTTGGAACACAAAACTAAATATATAGTTCTTCATATTTACAGCCTATTACCATGAACCGGGCACAAATCTAGACTGCTACTGTGAATTTCATAGAAAAGCCCAAAAACACTGCTCGGGACTGCTGCAGGACTGTGAGCATAGCAGTCGCTCTAGGAACGACCACTAGACCAACGTGGCAATAATGTACGAAGCATTTTAATATTAAGAGCATTTTAAGGTACGAAGCATTTTAATATTAAGAGCATTTTAAGGTACGAAGTATTTTAATATAAAGAGCATTACCTTACACTATTGTCGCATAGTCCATCTTCAAAGACACTGGTATGTCTACTAAGTGCGTCGCCAGATTTAAAGAATGTATTACAAACATCACATTTAAACTCCGACTTTAAATTTAATTTCTGAAACAATAATATAATTAACTAGTTTTCCACCAGCGGCTTCGCCCCCGAGGTCTTATCTTATCTTATTATGGGGGCTGGTACAACCAGCAACACTTCGACCCAATGGGATCTTTTGTGTTGTCCCCATTACCGTTTATTCCTTACTCTTTGAAGACGTGGTTCACGAAGGCGGCTAAACCACTGAGAGGAAGGAACCTAAAATCTTCCGGCTTCGGGTACCCGTTGCCGAGAAGACTCATCCGTTTACAGGTCCCCGGGGTCTTGATAACTTTCCCACCCGCTTTTGCAAAATTTTTCATTGATACTCCGCTCTTATTAGTCGTAGCGTGATGGTATATAGCCTATATCCTTACTTGATAAATGGGCTATCTAACACTGAAAGATTTTTCAAATCGGTCCAGTAGTTTCGGAGTCTATTCAATACAAACAAACAAGCAATCAATCAAATCTTTCCTCTTTATAATATTAGGATTGATATACCATATCCATTCTCCAAGGGGTTAGGCAATGTTAATGATAATAATACGTTTAATTATATTATTAAATATTTCTGTCAAATAAATCCTTTAAAGACAATGTCCCAATTGTTTTTTACTGTTCTCATGTACACTCACAGTTCCTAAGTATGTATAGGAACGGGGTGTGCCTAATGCCGTTAACTGGACACAAATCTCAAGTTTTTTTTACTGAAAATTTAATAGAAAAACCCATTAAGAACTCAATTAGAAACCCCATTGAGACAGAAAGAAACAAGAACTTGTTTGTTTGGTTTGAACCGCCATGCAAGGTTTGGAATTAATATTATTATTATTGAAAATAATTATTTTTAGTTTTTAGTTTGATTTTCTATTACAGCGTGTTTTTTTGTTTTCAAACTATTATTTATATCCTACTTTCTAATTCGGCTATCTGCAAAGACAAACAATATAAACGATTGCATTGTCATCGGTCCATGAGAAGTGTGCGTTTTAAATGAATCCGTCGTTTTGAAAATCATGTTCAAAGATTCAGTTACAAAGATATATACCAACCTAATAAAAGCGTTATCATAATACATACCTCAAACCCTCTATGACTCTTCTTTATATGCATATTCAGTCCGATTTCCCCTAAAAAGCTCTCCCCACAAATTTCACAACAATATTTAGTCGGATGCTGCAATCTTAGATGCGTCAAATGGCTTGTAGACTTCGAAAAACTAGCTCCGCATATCTTGCATATGAATTTATGACCTTTGTGCCATTGCAAATGTTCCTTGGCCCTATGACTGCTTTTGGAGATCTGGTCACACAACTTGCATATGTATTTCCGTTCGTGGGCTGCTGTTGTGTGGGATTTCAGTGAACGGAGGTCCGGCCATCTTGTTTTGCAAATCTCGCATGTTTCTTTGCCGTATGACTGAAATATAATGATTAAAAAAGTGTTGAGCGGTACAGAGAGCACTTCTCTCCGTATCGCTGAAAGGAGGAGCGGAACAAAGAGAGGTGTGGAGAGGAGAGGAGCGGTGCAGAGAGGTGTTTAAGAGTGCGTTTTCATTGCCGCGCACCTTGGCGGAGTGGACAGGAGCGGAGAGAAGCTGGACAGAAGAATGAAAAAATACTAAAGACGAAGGGTAAACTTGAAAACATGACGTATGATCTCTCCAAGAGATTTAATTTCTGTTGAACGAGAGAAGAAGAGGTCTGCTTAGATTAGCTCATGGAAACACTTGCCACTTTTCACTGCTCTTTTCACTCCGCCCAGCTCCGCGTCAATGGAAACGCACCCTAAAGAGGAGCGGTGCGGAGAGGTGTGGAGAGGAATGAAGCAGTGGAGAGAGGAGCAGTGTAGAAAAGAGCGATAAAAAAGTTAAATCAAAACATCTTTTTAGGAAAAGGAAATCAACTTCAAGCATGTTATTGTGCCTTTTCAGGACAACATCTTTATTTGAACTCGGTTAAAAATCGAAGAAGAATAAAAATCTCAAATACGACGATTTTTTGTATGTAACACATACAAAAAATCGTCGTATTTGAGATTTTTTTAACCCCCGACGCAAAAATTATTGGTTAGTGTTCTTAGTTATGTTTGACGGAAATCTGTCCAAGATGGCCGCCGCCACAAAATATGGGCATCAAATGAAAGGGCTTGACTAGCAGAATACTATACACTATGATAAATTTCAAATCCAAGATGGCCGCAACTACAAAATGGCATAATTACATTTTGTGCCGAGGGTTTAGTTCAAATTTTTTTTTTTTAAATTGGTTAATAATATAATAGTGACATACCGGATCATGTCTTAGCATGTGGTTCTTGTATGTGCCGTCTTGAATGAAGCCTTTGTAACATAGGGAGCACTTGTAAAATGAATGTATGTAGTTGTATGAGTCCTTGCGAGCCAGCAGCTCCTGTAGCTGCTCTTCCTTCGACAGATATATCACCTGAAAAATATATTTTTGTATTTTTTTAAGCATTTCCCATGCTAAGATTATCAGTTATTTTTAATGAAGGAAATAATCGACTTGCGGGCAGGATTCGAACCTGCGTCTTCTGGTTCGGTACACTAGACACTATATACACCATACATGAATATATTTTCAATAGATGTCGCTACGTCACCTTAAGACTTAAGTTTAGAATGTGAAGGACGATTTTGAGTTCGCGAGCAAGATTCGCGGTGGCTTAGCGGACATAGCGTCTGGTGTACCGAACCAGAAGACGCAGGTTCGAATCCTGCCCGCCAGCCGATTATTTCCTTCATCACTTGCCCTTTGCGTCACGGCCATGGGATCAGAAACATTCAACACGACAATGTCGGGAATTTTGGGACACCGCGCGCGGCGGTTTATATGCGTAGGCAACTGCTGACTGGTTCTGGTTTGAGGGCGGAATGCGGTGCTTGCGCGCCACATCCTCCCCGCCGCCGTCGATGTGACACTGTTGAGGTAAATCTCCTCAACACCTGTATATATAAAAACCTTACCTCTATATCATTCATTGGCATCTCCACATTGTCCTGTTCAAATACAGTTTCATTAACATCAAAATCATTCAATTCCATATCGTCCTGCGTACATAGATCTTCGTCAGCTATGCTCAATTCTTTCTTCTTAACTTTATTTGCTAGGGGCTCTTCGTCACTCTCAAGATATTCTTCTTTGACTGGAGAGACTATATCGGTGTCAGGATCCTCGGTCTTAATGGTAGAGGAGATGGAGGTGATCTCAGGTGTTGTTATGGAGTAAGGGAGTTTTGTGTTGTTTGAAACCGCTAGAGAGTGGATTTGTGGTGTTGTCAGCTGAAAAATAAGATTTCAATGTCAAAATTAATGGATCTTTTCATATGAAACAACTATAGTCTGCGCGGGACTAGTTGGCCGCGCCTTAGGTAAGTGAGCGGCGCGACGGAGGGGCGGGGTCGCCTGCGCGCGGTGGGACGGACGGGCGAGGGCGCTTGCTTTTGTTCACAGTAACCCGCCGCCCCACCCCCATCCCTACCTAAGGCGCGGCCAACTAGTTCCGCGTGGACTATAATTTGATTCATGTACAGTCAACAAAAGTGATATACAGGGAAAGATAGTAATATACCAGATTTTTTTTTTATATACCAAAGGGTTTGTTGTACGCGAAATGCATTTTCCGTAATACATTCTTATACAATCTTAGTCAAAACATATGTAATTATCTGTGTTCGTATTTATATTTTTTCGGTTAGGTTCGGTTCGGATTTATATCTTTTTTGTAAGAGACATTTTATAAGTGACAGTACAGTTCGCACCAAACTTATTGTCCGGGTTGAAGTTGGCACTAGCTAACTTTAACTAATAATATTCTTTCTCCGATTTTTATGGCTGATAAAAATCAGAGAAAGAATATTATTAGATTGTAATAAATAAAAACGGAAGCTCAAGTCATAATGTAACAACGGATAGTGATCCAACTCCTTTGTGTGGACGCTAAATGCCGACAATCGTCTAGACACTGAAAAGAGCTTAGGGTTGTCACAAAAAAAACATTTTGCAAGTACTTACGTTCTTACAGGCGATATATTTTAAGTTCAAATTAATCTGTGTCAGTTGTAGTAGTACTGATTTCTAGAAAAATATGAATAGCTTAGGGTTCTCAAAAAACACATTTTGCAAGTACTTACGTTCCTACAGGTGATATTATGTTTGTAAGTTCATTTTAGAAAAAAAATCATCATCGTATAAAGGGTTATAGGGTTATATTACGTCAACCTTTCTAGTTACCTAGACATTACGCTATTTCCGGCATAGGTACAGTTCTCGCCAAACTTATTGTCCGGGTTGAAGTTGGCACGAGCTAACTTTAACCCGGCCGTAAAAATTATAGAATATAGGTAGGTACATAAATAATAAAGTAATAAATAAGTTTAGATTCGCCAAATCTTACTTATTATCTCGTAAAATACCAACAATAGACTTACTTATCTAAAAAATCTAGTAAAAATGTCATTATTATTATTATATGTTAAAATCGTACCAAAACCCATTGGAAAGTATATATTATATAAAATATTTTTTTAGTAAGTACCTAAACACACGGTGGCGGCGGATAGATACTTTATTCTGTTTACTGTAGAGATATTATTCTCCTTTATTACTGCTGTACGATGTCGGCAAACAACCGTGAACTGCACAAGTAGAACGCATTATTATTGAAAAATGGTCGCATCGGCAATATTCGAAATAAATTTAATAATATTAACGACAGCGCGATGGCGATGCACTTGAAACTCCGTACCGACGCGCAGTGTACGTCGGGCGGACGGGCCGCCTGCGAAAAAGCGGTGGGGGGACGCCGCTCTGCCCCGCAACCCACCTCATCGTCGACCTGTCTAGACGGCCGAGTCGTTTCACTGTTAGAGATTTATACACTGTGCTCAAGTCGTAGGCTGTCGTTTTAAATAATTTTAATCCAATATTTTTCTTTCTTTGATTTTTACGGCCGGGTTAAAGCCAGCTCGTGCCAACTTCAAACCGGACAATAAGTTTGGCGCGAACTGTAGTATATTATGATATAAAACTATTTTAACTTTTCATATAAAATTTATGGAGCTTTATAAGCAAAATCAGGATCAATGGTCTTACAAATCTGTCCTTAATTTCAGCATACTTCATGAGCTCCTGTGCACTCCGACACTTCTCCCTGAACGTACCGCATTTAATGAGCAACATGCTGCAGTAGGTGCACAAGTATTGAGGATAGCTGTCCGCAGGAGATACCTGGAATTAGAGCAGATGGTACAGTGTGGTACGGCCTGGACCTTGTTCAACGACATGCCGAAGCACAGAGCCATGTGGGGTTCTTGAAGAGGTTTTTGCTGTGTTGGCAATACCACTTAGGTGGCAAACAAGCATAAGGCCCGCCAGATGGTAAGCATTTACCGTAGCCTATGGACACAATGCACAATATAGCAATATGGCAATGCGTGAATCATTCCTAATAATTATTGTAAATTTTGTGATATGGTGGCCTCACGTATAATGGTCCACTGCAGGACTAAGTATGGAAACCGAACCCACGCAGGAGTGGGTTCTCTATGATGTTGATGATGATGATATGGTGGCCACTTTCTATCAAGCCATTGCATGCTTCTTTGCAACCGTTGTGGAATAAATAAAATTGCAACCCCATCTTGTCTCTGGCAATCTGACTTTCCTTGTCTGGCCTTTTTGGTCTGTTCCTACCCCCAAAATAAGTTCTGGATCTGGTCGTAACGACAATATTATGGAGTTCAAAGTAAATATCTGTTTCTTATGCTTTCATTCCTGAACCACTTAGTGAAATTTGGTATAGAGATACATTAGACATTATAGTAGGATATAGGCCTTTGCCTTGTCGCGAAAAAAGGCTTGAAGGAGTCGAAATAGGGGATGAAATTGAATGTTTACATGGGGGCCCAAGTTTATTGAAGATAAAGCTATGAAAAAAAAATCTTACTCTTTCACGCAAAAACTACTGAACAGATCTGGATGAAATTTGGCACAGAGATAGAACATAGTCTGGAATAGCACATAGACTACTTTTTATCCCGGTAAAATGTATGGTTCCCGTGGGATAGCGGGCAAAGCCGCTGGCGGAAAGCTAGTAACACAAACTTATACTGTACTGCAACTGTGTACAGATTTATAAAACTTGCGTGTAAAACACACATGCAAAGTAATTTTTTTTATAAAAATTATCTAATCTAAGCAATAACAAAAAAATAAAAACAAACCTGAATGCCAGTAATCACTTCAAATACATTTTTCAACTTATATTTGTACATGTCGTACAGATTAACTTCAGTTGCGAAGCAAACCCGACATGCTTGTGGATCTTCCATGATATTCATAAGGTTTTTCACATAGAAATTCAGTAATTTTTACAATAAATTATATTATTTGTTTCGAAATACATCAATCAAACAGCTAAAACCTGAACAATCAACAAAAATGCGTGACGTCACTGCACGTCACTATGTCACTGCTGTCATTGTCATTCGGATTCTCCAGCAATGTCAAAAAATTACAAATAAATATTTAAACGGCATAAAATT
This sequence comes from Acronicta psi, assembly GCA_946251955.1. Classification (NCBI taxonomy): domain Eukaryota; kingdom Metazoa; phylum Arthropoda; class Insecta; order Lepidoptera; family Noctuidae; genus Acronicta; species Acronicta psi. Next base: position 517,559 of record OX276498.1, read on the forward strand.
ACTGCCTTTTTATTTAAATAATTAAAAATAATAGCTTTAAAATATATTGTATGAATAAATTGTTGATGTTGATGCTATTCATACTTCGTCTTCATTTGTATAAATGTTTTATATAACCTGGAAATAAACCTAATCGGACGTCATTCCGCTAGTGATGTCCTATATGTAACTATTCGGTTTTCGTTTTTTAGTTAACTAATGTAATAGTCGAATTCTCTGCTATTATTAGCTAAATATACGATTTTATGAGCAGGGTTTAGGTGTACACATGACGGAGATGTTGTCAACCGTAAGCCTAAAATATAAAAGGGTAATATTCGTCCCCATGTTAATGTAGCCAGTAAACATTATTTACATTTTGGACTACTAGACTAAACTAGCGCGTTAACTCCATAATAATTGTCATACCGCTTACCATCAGGTGGGCTATCTGCTTGTCTGCCACTGCAGGCAATTAAACAAAAGTTCTTCAAGTCATTTACTCGTCATATTTTATCCTATGAATTAGAGATGGGTCGTTGACAGTATTTCCCTTAACGAAACGTTAACGTTGATTTCCGTTCGTCAACTAGTTGATCAACTAGTTAAATTCGTCAACGAGTTAACGTACTTCTAATGTCAACTTGCAACGTAAACTGTTTATTGATATGAACGGTTTTTATTCAACGCTACTTTTATGTACGCTGCTTAGAGTTCAAACTGTATTAAATGACCGTCCCTCGCGACTTACGTTATTATTAACGTAAGTTTTTTAAATTTGCTCAGTTCGTTTCATTTGCGTTCTCGATTATTGAACGAGAAGAACGAGTTAAATTCATAAACGTCGTTGACGAATTCAACTAGTTGATTCATATACAGTTAATACGTTGATATAAGATCAACGGTTGATTCAACTAGTTCGTTGATTCAACGCTCATCCCTAGTATGAATTACCTTCTAAGCTGTACAGTTATCATGTATCTAATCTGATCTGATTTCGTTCAATATAAAAACTCACCTTAAGCTCATGCATGAACCTCGCCGCATTATTTCTATATGGATTAGAATAACAAAGTATTAGTCACTACGCAACTGCTACTGCAACCCCGTCCACCTTAAGTCGCGTAGTTATTGTTTACCCACTTTACAATATTTTATTAATAAGATTAGATTTCTGGCACAATGTAACTTTTTATATTTATTTTTTATACTACTAACTAACTAATTTTATATTTATTTTTTAAATAGCTTTTTTGTTAGTCTTTTGGGAAATAAGTACAAGTAGTAACTATAAGTAATTAAAATCAAAATAAATTAAAAATTTTAGTCATCTTTTTGCTAAATTTAAAATCGCTTACTATGTAATCGATTGTATTATGATGAAATAGTTGACTAAACAATAAAACACTAACGTGGCACATCCCTAACCTTACACACAGAAAATAGAAAACAAGATGGCTGAGGCATAGAAAATTAATATCAGGGTTTATCATTAAATTACTAATCTGTGCTTGAAAAGCTTCGCGATGTCCGACGATAATATGTTCTATTGCTCTTTTGTGAGTATCCACTATATTATCTGTGAATGTGGAGAAACATTTCCCACGGAAGAAGAATTAAAAAGCCATTTGGAAAAGGATCACGCTCAAAAAAAGGAGAAAAAAGAATATAAATGCGGAGTTGTAAGTCAAAATTTTGGATTATATTTTGTCTTCGTCTTGTATTTGTTTTTGCCACTATTCACTTTGTCGATCATCGATCATCCTAAATAAATTACTTGATTTTCGTCATAGGGTGGATCAATCACCATAGAAAAAAAATGCAGGTAAACATTTTGTTTAGCGTTGATGGTAGCGCCTCAGACGAGTCCTTAGATTGACACTCAGGTGACTGAGGGACTGGTCGCTATGTAGGTAGGTAAGTTCTGTTGGTATTGCTACAATTGGTTGTCGTAACAGCGCGTATTTTGCGTGTGCAAATGTTTTCTATCTATTCGACCCACCACAACTCAGGAAAGCCCCTGATGTTGCTGACGATCTCTCTCAGGGTACTGGTTACCAAAGTATTTAGCAATGTGTGTTTAGGTCCCACTAAGGCTAATAATCAGAGACTATGCTAAGCATAAACTTACACTTCCATTTGTCAAATTTATATTACAATTTGACAATTATGGAAGCATTACTTTACGCTTAGCATTGTCTCTGAATATTAGCCTTAGTAGTGGGCAGCATAACCACGCTCAAGTCCAGCCTCCGAACTGCCATTGAAAATTTTTAGGCACACCCAACAACACTGATCAACCTGGGAATCAAACCCAGTACCTCTAGCAGTTGTGCTTATGACTGTTAGACTAGTGAGGTACTTTTCAATCTTTAAAGGAGTTTCTACTTTCTATGGAGTTTTATTGTTGTTTTTTCAAAACCCACTGTTTAGAACCATAGAACTTAGTTCTTAACTTTAATGGACTCTACCTTATTAAAATCATACTGAGGCATACCTTTATTTTGTAATGAAAATAAAACTACTTTTTAGTGATTTTGTCTTCTACTAATGTACTGATTTCTGACACTTACCCGTGACCATGGACGTTGTAAAGGGTCCGATATGTCAGGATTAAAATAATATCAATATAACGCGATAATATCCGTAAAAAGTAGTTTTATTAATGTGTCAGAAAGCTTTTCTTATAACTTTCATCCACTATTTCAACCCCTTACAGGCCTTTTTTCGCATAAAAAAGTAGCCTATGTCCTTTCTCAGGCTCCAGACTATCTGTGTACCAAATTTCATTTAAATCGGTTCAGTGGTTTTGGTGTGAAAGCGAGACAGACAGACCGAGTTACTTTCGCATTTATAATACTAGTAAAGATAAGAAAATAAAATGATTTTGATTGAATTATGTTGATGTAATTATTGACGACGTCTGTGGTCTAGTGGTTTGACTACCGGACTCCTGATCACAAGGTCGTGGGTTCGATTCCCACAGGACACAAATATTTTTTGTGATGAATGAAGTATTTGTGTCTGTCTGGGTGTTTCTTATGTATTATAAGTATGTATTTACAAAAAAAAGTATATAAGTATTATATCCATTGTCTAGTACCCATAGTACAAGCTCTGCTTAGTTTGGGACTAGATGGTGCTGTGTAAAAATGTCCAAAAAATATTTATATTATTTATTTATTTATTATATTCTCAACAAAAAAAATAGCATTTTCGAAGTCATTTAATTTATTGCACTTAGCCATAAAATACGCTCTCAGGGGTGGTTCGAATCACTCTGATGAAGTACATCTAATGTATTAGCTTTTTTAGGAGGAACTTAAGTTTTAACCAGAGAATTTTTCTTTTCTACATTCCCTGAAGGGGTAGGCAGAGGAGTACTAATGTACACCCACATTTCGTCAGTATATTTAGGTCCCATACTCCCATGCAATAAGGGTTGAGCCTATGCCAACAACCGGGCACAAATTCAGACTCCGAGCTGCTATTGGGAATTTCACAGAAAACCCAACAACACTGCTCGACCCGGGGATCGAACCCATCACCTCTAGCGTAGCAGTCGCGTTTGGGACCACTAGACCAACAAGGCAGTCAAATTTTGTATATTTCCTATAAAAGAAAAACAATTAATTTATTATCTTTTTGTATTTTTTTAAGCATTTTCCATGCTAAGATGAATTTAAAATGAAGGAAAAAATTCGGCGGGCAGGACTCGAATCTGCGTGTTCTGGTTCGAGGATTTTTTCCTTCTTTAAAATAATCTATTTTAAATTATAGTTTGTTCCCATTGCAGTGTGAAGCCCTCTTCAATACTGAGGAAGCGTGCATCCATCATTATGAGAACAGCCACTTGGAGATCAAGCAGGAACATGATTACGTGGAGATGGAGCCTGCCGAGGATGCTGGCGAGACCAGTGAGATAGTATGTACATACATACATACATACATACATACATAGCTTCACGCCTGTTTCCCATAGGGGTAGGCAGAGACTATAGATTTCCACTTGCTACGATCCTGGCACACCACTTTCGCTTCGTCTATGTTCATTAACCTCTCCGTGCATGCTCGTTGGTTTAGGGTGCTCTTAACCTTGCCTTTTTTGAGAACGTCCGCAATCTGCTTGTGATAACTGATACGTTAGCCGAGGTCGACCCCTTCCAACTCTTCCATTAGTACTCGCCATATATACTTGTTTCGTCAACCTCCGTTCATCCATCCTCTCTATATGCCCAAACCATCTTAACATACCTTTCTCAATCCGAGTTACTATATCATCTTTCATGAAATAGTATGTACTCTTTAATTAATATACAGTCATGCCTGCATGAGAAGTGGAATGTGAATTGCTGATACACAAGCGCAGTGCTCATCTATAGTCCGCGCGGAACTAGTTGGCCGCGCCTTAGGTAGGAACTGGGGTAAGGTGGTAGGTTACTGTAAACGAAAGCAAGCGTCCCCGCCTCTCCGTCCCACCGCGCGCAGGCGACCCCGTCCCTCCGTCCCGCCGCTCACAAACCTAAGGCGCGGCCAACTAGTTCCGCGCAGACTATAGGGAAACATATCTTAAGCCCAGATGAAATAAAGAAATTAAATTGATTTCAAAAATTATGTTCTCTATATTTAGGCCATCATCAAGCAGCGATCCTAGTCGAAAGATTATCATAATTTAAATAAAATTTCCAGAAATACGCGGATGTGATCATGGAATCCAACATGGCCACCCAGTTGAAGAGTAAGGCGCGCTCGAGGAAGCCCAAGTCTTACTACAACGCGAAGAACATTGTCTGCGAGGTCTGCGGCAAGAGATATGCGGTGAGTGAACATACCATCTCGCCTGTATTCCCTAAAAGGTTGGGCATAACTGTCCCACTGCTGGGCACGGGTCTCCTCTCAGTATGAGAGGGATTAGGCTATAGTCCATCACGCTAGCCTAATGCGGGTTGGCAGACTTCACATGCCATCGAGAAAATCTCTCAGGCATGCAGGTTTCCTACAATGTTTTCCTTCACCGTTAAAGCGAGTGATAAATACGCACATGATTTCGAAAAGTCAGAGGTGTCTGAGAGACCTTTGACTTGGCAGTCCAGTGGCATACCCCTAAGCTATCACACATCATACAAGGTGTAAGGCATATCGACGTACAAACGTTGTCATGACGTTTCTCTCAAGGTCAAAAATAAAATGACCTTGGTCATTCATGTAGAAAATGATCGGTTATTACAGATATTTTCATTTTTGAGCGCGCAGTATATTGCTAAAAACGCGATCATAACGCTCCATGGTTAATGATAATGTTTTTTTAATTATAAATCTAATTTGGGTAGATAAAAATAATGTTTTTTTATGCGTTCAAGTAAAAAAAACTGCAGAAACAATTGATGAAAAAAGTTAAAGAAAATTTCAACGCAGAGGGGTCCAGAATCATGTACTGAACTCATGGTATTCGGATGTACGTTGATGTTCCCATCCACCTTCTATACACAACTACATTTACTAAACCAGTTTTTATTTTAATCCCGACGTTTCGGACCCTTTATAGCGTCCATGGTCACGGTTGACTAAGGTGGTAGGCGTCTTGACGTTTCAATTACTAACAGCTACCCTACATTTTTGTTAATTGTTGGCAATCCGATTCACGCAGAACGAGCTCACCGTATCCTTCGGTCTTGCAGTTTTTGGCTTGGGTAGCTGTTAGTAATTGAAACGTCAAGACGCCTACCACCTTAGTCACCCGTGACCATGGACGCTGTAAATGGTCCGAAACGTCGATAACGCGATAAAATCCGTAAATAGTAGTTTTATTTCAATGTCTAGTATTCGCGTAAGTGTCAGAAATCAGCTGTTTTTATTTGTATTGCCAACAGTCCAACGCAGCATTGAAGTATCATCAGCGCGTCCACACCGGGGAGAGGCCCTACAAGTGTACGGAGTGCCCCAAGAGCTTTACCATGCCGCTGTTCCTACAGGTATGTGCCTTCCTCAGAATGCCAGGAGGGCGATCGCGCTATTTGCAACGGTTGAGGTTTGGAAATGGTTCGCATCAGATTTGGTCAAAAAGATCAACAATCATTCGTTTATTCTAGTAGGTATAGTAGGAAGTAAGTACCGTAGGTATTGCAAAAGGAAAATAACTCATATGAACCCTAAAAATCTTCCTCATCAAGATGCAATCTAGGTACCTAATTTTAACCATTTCCAAACCTCAACCGTTGCAAATAGCGCGATCGCCCCCCTGTTTCTTAAAGTATGCCTTTCTCAGAATCTCTCTGAAACGAGCTCTGAAGACGTGGTTCATGAAGGCGGCTAACCCACTGAGAGGAAGGAACCTAAAATCTTCCGGCTTCGGGTACCCGTTGCCGAGAAGACTTATCCGTTTCGTCGCCAGGACGTCACAATCGCACAGGATGTGCTGCATAGTTTCCTTGAATTCACCACAGGCTCTGCAGTCGTTGTTCAAAGCTAGCTTCATTTTATGGAGCATGTCATTTGTGGTGTAGTGCCCTGTAAGGGCTCCAATGACAGCTCGGGCTTTGTCCCTTTCTAAGTCATCGTCTCTGTTTTCAGATCCACGTGCGCACGCACACCGGGGAGCGGCCGTACGAGTGTCCACTGTGCCCGAAGGCGTTTAGCAATAAAGCCGCGCTGTTACGTCATGATAGAGTGAGTAATATCGTCATTAGTATTATAGCGACATCTATCGCGCTAAATAGGAACTTGGACGTACCGAAACATGCTTTGTGACTACTACTAGAGATGTTCGATGTTGCAAAATTTATCAACATTACATCGATTCCAACATGGATAACCTAAAAATCGACTGTCGATATATTTTATTCCAAATCCAACATCCTTTTTATTCTTAATAAATAAAATAAATTGAAAAGAAACTTCTTAAAAATTCTTTCACCATTAAAAAGCTCACACACACACACACACGCACACACACACACACACACACACACACACACACATACACACACAGAGGTCTGGTTTCACCAGCGCCGTTTCTGCGCAATTTATATTCGAGTATAAAGGTGTAGATAGTAAGTAGTATTTAAGGAAAAATATTAAGTTGCTTTTTCTTCTCATCCAGGTCCACACCGGCGTAAAACCTTACGAGTGTCCAGAATGTGGGAAGTTCTTCACCCAATCCAACTCCATGAAGCTCCACGTCAACACTGTGCATCTAAAGATGCCGGCGCCCTACAAGAGCAAGACGAGGAAGAACAAGGCGAAAGAGAGAGAGATGCTTAGAAATGCTATACTGAGGGTTATGGACCCCGAGGAGAGCGCTGCCGGTATGTTGAAGCTGTTACAGGGCTATTTTGGCATCATAAAGCTATTTTGACATTTAGGGGCTATTTTGGCATTTAGGGGCTATTTTGGCACTATGAGGCTATTTTGGATAATTGGTCAATTTTGGCACCATAAGGCTATTTTGACGTTCTGGGGATATTTTGGCATTATTATGCTATTTTGGAATTATAAGTCTACTTTGGTATCATGAGGCTATAGTGGCATTAAGAGGCTATTTTGGCATCATAAAGCTATTTTAACATTAAGCGGTTATTTTGGCACCATGGGGCTATTTTGAATAATTGGTAAATTTTGGCACCATAAAGCTATTTTGACGTTATGGGGATATTTTGACATTATTATGCTATTTTGGCATTATAAGTCTACTTTGGTATCATAAGGCTATAGTGGCATTAAGAGGCCATTTTGGCATCATAAAACTATTTTAACATTAAGCGGCTATTTTGGCACCATGGGGCTATTTTGGATAATTGGTTAATTTTGGCATCATAAGGCTATTTTGGCATTATAAGTATACTTTGGTATCACACGGCTATTTTGGCATTATAAATATACTTTGGTATCGTAAGGCTGTATTGGCATTAAGAGGCTTTGGCATCATGTTGCTTCATCACAGGCTACAGGCCTGTCCAATTGTACAAAATAGCAACATGATACCCGTTTACAATGAATAGGGCTATGCTTGTTTGCCACTGTTAGAAGAGCAAGACGAGGAAGAACAAGGCGGAAGAGGGAGATGCTTAGAAACGGTATACTGAGGGTCATGGACCCCGAGGCACGCCTGTGACACTCCATACAAACTTTCCGATACCACTGCACACTACAATACCAAATGTCAAACTTGTCAAAATTACGTTAGTACACGTGCAAATGTGTGCGTGACGGTGCGTAGGGTTTGTTGGCAGTCCGGCAACAACACCGGCAGGATGCGGGGGACCTGAGGTATCTGACGTTGGGGAGGGGCGGAGAGTGGCCATTCTGTTATTATTTATTCTGTGCCCGAGGAGAGCGCTGATGGTAATATTTATTTTATTTAAGTGCTACATTTTTTTTTAGCTTAAGGTAGGTAGGGCACAGCCATTTATGGCTCAAATCTGGAGCAGTCCATCCGGGGAAGTAGCTTACAGAAAACTGCAGCCAAATAACACACTTTATTGTGTGTTGTGTTCCTGCAGTGAGTAAGGTCGCCAGAGCTCCTTCTAAGGATGCGCTGCGCTGGCAGCAAGAGGAATGTTTCCTCAAACTGTCGGCGCAGTGAATCCTCTATAAATATCTAAGAGGTTTTTAGGGTCGGCAACGCGCGAGTGATAACCCTGGTGTTGCAAGCGTCCATAGGCTATGTATGGCAACCGCTTACCTTCAGGCGGGCCGTATGCTTGTTTGAACTAATTGAACTTTTCTTTCTTTCCAGTGGAAAGCATAAGCGAGAGTAAAGAACTGGAGACTCAGATTTTCATCAAACCTGAAGTAGATTTATATCAACAGGAAGTTGAAGAGACTGAAATAATGTATGAAGATGTTGATTCTAGAGAAATTACATATGAAGTCATATATGAAGAATAAATATTTTTAATATTACGGTAATTTAATACGCTGGGTTATAGCTTAACCCTTCTATTTCTGAGAGGAGACCCGTGCCCAACAGTGGGACAGTGGGCTAATGATGATGACGAATGATATGAGTTTTACAATTTTGTTTTGTATCGAAATTAGACAGAGTATGATTGTCAGCTTGTGAATTTTTTTTAAAAGGGTTAGAATACGCAGCTGTGTTAGGCCATAGGTTTTCAACTTTATTTTGCCCCCCACTAAGTTTTTTTTCTGGAGCCCCCAATTTTTTACTTACCCTAGAGCCCCCAATTTTCTTCTTACATTAGAGCCCTCAATTTTCTTGTTACACTAGAGCCCCCAATTGTTTACTTACCCTAGAGCCCCCAATTTTTTACTGAATCTAGAGCCCCAATTTTCTTCTTACATTAGAGCCCTCAATTTTCTTGTTACACTAGAGCCCCCAATTGTTTACATACCCTAGAGCCCCCAATTTTTTACTTACCCTAGAGCCCCAATTTTCTTCTTACATTAGAGCCCTCAATTTTCTTGTTACACTAGAGCTCACAATTCTTTTACTTACACCAGAGCCCCCTAATCAATACAATCTTTCGTGAACCTGAAACTGCTTTTGCAAAGATTATATTATTGTTTAAACGTAATTTTATCTCAACACCTTAGTTCTATTGGGGGTCTTTTATTGTCCCAGTAGTCTCAAACAGCCTTCAAGGGGCCTTAATTTTAATTCAAACTTGGTACATAGCAAGTGTTAAATCTGTGACGGAAAGCAGGCTGTGCAATTTCATAGATGAAATCACTGAAAATAATGTACCGAATAATCATTTTTCATCAAATGGAATTAAATTAAAAGTAGCAATAATATTTTGTGTGACTATTAGTTATAATTACATAATAACTGCACTGAAGTCAGCGATTTTCATATCATGCAACCTCGCAAATAGTGATGCGACTCGAATCGCTTTTTACTCGAGTGAAATTGAAAAATATCGATTCGAGTACACTCGGACTCGTCAAAAGTACAGTATGCGAACTTTTTTCCGGAAATTGTTGATTGACGGGAGGTGTTGATCGCGATTTTTTTTACTCAGAAATCTTTACAATGAACTCGAAAACTATTTATTCACTCACGAACTCACTCGAGTAGAAATCAATGAAAAGATTTGACGAAATTGTAAGTCACATCAATCGCAAAAAAATAAGCAATACAATAAATATGTTTATTTTATTAACATTAAGGTTTTACTATGTTAAAATAAATGATTACTGTTTTTAGTATGTTTTTGTTTTATTGTAAATCCCTTAGTGTTAAAAAAAAACCCGACTGCGTAAAAAGTACTAACTAAAAACCAAAAAACAAGCTCTGTGATGTTGGAAAATGTATTGCAGGCGGGACAAGCTGTTCGTTCATAAAAAAAATTGTTTCTTTGCTTGTCCCGCCTGCTATACATTTTCCAACATCACAGAGCTTGTTTTTAGATTTTTAGTTAGTCTAGTACTTTTTACGCAGTCGGGTTTTTTGTTTCATTTAATAATTGATTTTATTTCCTACTTTTTAGTTTATGAATCATCATAGAATCAATAGATAGATCCTAAATGATAATTTAAAATGAAAATTGATACAACTAAAGATAATTTTCAAAATCAGTTCGCACATTAAAGTGTATAAAATCCGCCTTTTTGTTTTTTTTTTTGAATTTCATGTACCCAGTGACACTCGTGCCATCAAGACGAATTTAATGAGGTGACATTTATCTAAATCGGTTGAGCCGTTAAGTAGTTACGACCGGACATAGGAACGGACATACATACATACATACATACGCGTCAAACACATAACCCTCCTCCTTCGGCAGTCGGGTAAAAAATACTAAAATGACTAAAATTCTGCTTAGTTTTAGGGGACGAATTCTATTTTAGATCATTCAAATATTACGTAAGCACCAAAGGGGTCTTCTGGTTGCTTATTTTAGACAACATGGGTACCTATGGCAGCAATTTTTTAATTTCTTAGCTAATACAGTTTACTTTTTAAAATTAAATAGGAGAAGAAAAATAATTGGTCTAGGAAGCAATTTATGCCATATTAATAACTAGCTGATTCCTGCAACTTTCCTCGCGTTTGAACCCCGTTACACCATTTTTTTTAGTTATTCTGTTATTCGAGGTGGTGGCAAATCCAACAAAGATCATGAAAATCGGTCCAGCAGTTCTCGAGTTATAAGTGTTGTTGTTGACAAACCCGACTTTGTTTTATATATTAGATTTTAAATTTTCAATAAATGGCAACACTAATATTTGTGACGTCACCGAGCGCCATAGTGGGAAGACCGTGGCATAATATTATACAATCATTCATATCAGTGAAAAGGTCCATTGCTGAACATAGGCCTCCCCCCATTGACTTCCACAGGGACCGGACGTAAGCCGCCTGCATCCAACGACTCCCAGCGACCTTATTACAACCATGCTTCTCATTTGATATGCGGCAGGCGTGTCCAGCCCATTCCACTTCAAACTGACAGTTTTTTGGACTATGCCAGCGGTCTGGGTTCAAAGAAAACTTGTCAAATATACTCCTTCAGAAGATAATTTTTCATTAATTATGTGATTCTATTCTTGGGAGATACTTTTGCGTGGCCTGTGTGTATCTGGAAAAGATATTAATTTATCAGTCACTTTGTTCAACACAGTTAAGTTATAAAGCAGATTGATTGCTTGTCACGATCATTATATGGATGGGTGGGCATTTTTAGAACATCGAAATCAAAACAAAAAATATTTAATTTTTCAAACTGACGAAGTTTTACTTCGCAGATTACAAGTTATTTTCTTTGTAATCTTAACATGGAAAATGCCTAAAAAAAAATACATAAAGATAGTTAATAGGTAAAGGGGCATCGTACGACATCGAACTACCTGTAAAGTTAGTCGTGTCGGTTGTGAAGCATTCACAATAGATGTCGCTACGGCACCTTTAAGACGTAAATTAGAATGTGAAGGAAGATTTCGACTGGCGAGCGGGGCTCGCGGTGGCTTAGTGGTCAGAGCGTCTGGTGTACCGAACCAGAAGACGCAGGTTCGAATCCTGCCCGCCAGCCGATTTTTTCCTTCATTAAAAATAACTTGTAATCTTAGCATGGAAAATGCTTAAAAAAATACAAAATGATAGTGACGAAGTTTTCTTAACACAAATACCAGAAAATTTCATAGGAAAACCCAATATCACTGCTGGACCCGGGAATCGAACCCAGGAGTCCAGGGCCACTAGTGTAGCAGTGGCGCTTAGTACCACTAGACTACCGATATAATACTTATATGCTTTTTTTGTAAATAAAATAAAAATAAATATCTTTGGACATTTTACACAGCACCATCTAGTCCCAAACTAAGCAGAGCTTGTACTATGGGAACTAGACAATGGATATAATACTTATATACGTTTTTTTTTGTAAATACATACTTATTATACATAGGAAACATCCAGACAAACAAACACTTATACTCATCACATAAATATTTGTGTTCTGTGGGAATCGTGCCAACGACCTCGTGATCAGCAGTCCGGTACTCGAACCACTAGACCACAGACGTCGCCTAGTGTAGGTACTTACATGTTCATGTGCCCTTAAAGCTGATAATCCTTTGAAAGCCTTTGGACATAACTTGCAGGTGTACGGTCGATCATTTGAGTGTACTCTTAGATGAGACTGAAAATTAATATTAGACATCAATTTTTTTATAACGCTATAAAAAATAATCAGTCATATAACATATTTATAAAAAAAAATGAGTAAATAGGCTAAAATATAACGTACGAGTATAACGTACTTAAATATAATTTTCTCTTTCTTTTTTCTTTTTTCTAAGAAACAACAAATTAAATAAATAAAATTAAAAAACTATCTAATTCAGTGTATTAGTATATAATTAAACAGACACGAGCAAAACATAAATTGTATACACCAACAAAAGTGCTAAAGCTATTTTTTCATGAATGAACGATTGCAACTTTGTGGTAACACTAATGCCACAAAGTATAGTATTGGCTCGTCAATACTGTGTTCGTAATATCACAAAAGTTCTATCAGTACTTTAGGAGAAAATCGCTTTAGCACTTTTGTTAGTGTATACATGTTTTTGCTCGTGATTATACATTATTAATAAAAAAAAATATGTTCATAAATTTAGATAGAAGATACTTGAAAAGAGGTCATCAAAAGCCCATACAACTCAGCCCAAATTTGTACCGGAGGTACATGACAGCTGTGAAGTTGTCAGTTTTTACCAGGAAATCACTATGAAACTGTTAAAAATGTGCCGTTATGGCGTGCGTTTGACATTCCGAAACTGACACTGACAGTCATAGATGTCAAGTTGACAGTTTTTACTATGAAATCATAACGAAACAGATAATAGTGTGCCAAAAGGGCGTGATTTTTCTCAAATTAAAAGTTATTTTTCTCATCCCCAAGTCAACATTAAAAAAAGCACGACTACAGTTTTAACCAGCGTAATACAGGGTATTTTTCCAATGAGTGTACCTTCGGTACACCATTTGGGCCGATTTCTATGACCACCTTTGCAACGCCTGCAAAAGGCCGCTAAGTTCTAAGCAACACTATTGAGTAATAGGACCTGTATATGTGTACTTAGTAAGCAAATAAATGATTTGAATTTGAATTTTAAAAATGTTCTCTCAAATGTTAGACGTGTATTCTAAAATGTTCCGGTTTGTTCCAGAAATTTGTGGAAACTCGACAGAGTTTTCTAGAAAATTCGGAATTTCTTCAGAATTTGTAATGCAACACGAGTAGTTTTTTAATCGAGTGAAATTGAAAATTTTCTACTCGAGTCAATATTACATTGTTTATACATTTTTACATTTATATTCAGAATTTCTTGATGAATGTGACGAATTGAAGCTTTTTTTTAGTAAATCACCCGAGTTACTCATTCCCTCACGAACCCACTTTTCGCATTACTATTCAGAATATGTAGAATGTAATAGTTTTCTAGAATTTCTGGTTTCCAGTGAAAAATTTTCACAACTCTTATTTTAAAAGAGTGTCCATGGAGTTTCTTGCCGGATCCTACTCCATAGGAACAACTTTTTGGAGCGGACCATCTAGAATCGTTTAACGATTTTTATTTATTTTTTATTTTATTTATTAGGCTCATCAACAATTGTTTACACTCAGACAAAATAATAATAATATCACAATTAAATAAGTTAAGTGTAACAATCTATTACAGATAAGCACTGCATGCACAACATTAAATCAACATCAGCTTAAAAATTAAAAATTACAATTACAAAAATTAAAATTACAATTACAAAGATTCAAATTAAATCTCACACAAATTATTATTTACTAAGATAGTTATGCAGAGACAAATGAATAGAGGTTAATTACAGTATTTCATATAAGATTTTGCGGAACTTGTTAAGCGAGACGGCATGGATGTCAACACAATCGCTGTAGCTATTAAACAGTTTACATAACCGGGGCACAGCGGAGCTGGCACCAAGAACAGTCCTGCGTAAGGGAGGGAGTGATAGGTGTGCGTGGGTATCTTGCGGGGACCCGAAAAGAGATTTTTGTAAGCAAGTCACGATTCATAAATGCTTGTAACAGTTTATTTAAAATAAAATCTTTTGAACTTTAACTTGAATGTCCTAGACTGTTCTAGAAATGCTTGCTGAAATAAATTCTTACCTGTAATAGTTTCCTCATAGTAAATCTTTTAGGGCACTGAGTACAGTGGTATGGTTTTTCTCCAGTGTGATTTCTTTGATGATACAGCAAAACACATTTGTTCTAGAATAATATAGAAGAAACAAGTTTATTTTGACAGTCACGACTCAAAACAATAACATTTGACGACGTCTGTGGTCTAGTGGTTCGAGTACCGGACTGCTGATCACGAGGTCGTGTGTTCGATTCCCACAGGACACAAACATTTATTGTGATGAATTTAAGTGTTTGTATTTGTCTGGGTGTTTCCTATTTATTATAAGTATGTATTTAGAAAAAAAAGTATATAAGTATTATATCCATTGTCTAGTATCCATAGTACAAGCTCTGCTTAGTTTGTGACTAGATGGTGCTGTGTAAAAATGTCCCAGGATATTTATTTATTTTATTTATTTATTTACATGTCACAGTAAAATTGTAAATACCGTTAGTTTATAATCTTTCTCGCGAGTTGGTAAACTGTCGAAAGCCTAACCGTAATAATATATTGCTTACAGTTACTCTGTAACTCTATCTCTGTATATGATCTAGAATCATTTAGCGTTTCACAAGTGCTTGTAAAAACTTATTTGAAATAAAAACATTTGAACTTGAACTTGAACTCGAAAAACAAAAGTTCAAATCGTAGGCTGTCCATTTAAATCATTCTAATCTAATATTTTTCTTTCTCCGATTTTTACGGCCGGGTTAAAGTTAGCTCGTGCGAACTTCAAACTGGACAATAAGTTTGGCGAGAACTGTACAATTTAACGATTATTATTATTTTGTGTTGAAAAGAGAAGAAGTGGTCCCACTCTTTGAAAGAAAAATTCCATCCCTGAAAAGGGGTTGATTTTTACTATTTATTTTACTGAATTTCCATATGTGAATCGATTGAGAGATGATTCGATGATATCAACGATTTACAGCAGCTACCTCGTGTTAGGGCTTATTTCATTCAACTTCATACACATATTGGACACCTAGAGGATCTGATGATGGAGACGGAAGACAGTCGAAGGGACACTTACCGGTAGTGTCTTCCCGCACACTTCACAGACCCACGGTCTCTCTTTCCTTCTTATATCTTTGTCTTCTGAGTCTACGTGTATTCTTCTGTAGTGAGCACTGTACAAGGACTCACGGGAAAACGTCTTATCGCACTGCAAATAAATAATATAATGTATATATATTTTTTTGTAAATACATACAAGCTGACCCGGCAAACGTTGTTTGCCATATAGGGGTTGGACGCCCTTATCATTTAGGGGTATGAAAAATAGATGTTGGCCGATTTTCAGTTATGTATAAATCGGTCCAGCCATTTCGAGGAGTGTGGCAAACACCGCGACATGAGATTTTTTTTTAATTAGAAGATATAAACAAAAACCCTAAAGTTTATTTCTGATTCTGTGGGAATTGAGCCCACGAACTCGTGAACGTCGTCTGAACACAAGAGCTTGTGGAGGGACGAGGTGTGATGTGATCCATGCAAAGGGAGGATCCTACTCTCAGGCGGGTGTTATGCCTGGCGGGCCACTGCCCGACGGTTGATGTCGGGGGGTTGTATATATGCAAGTTGCACGGTAAACTTCACTTGCGTGATTCAGGATTTGTCACTTTGTACAAATTAATATGTAACTGGATACCCGATTAATATTTACCCGGTACTTATATAAGAAACAGTATGGGGTGTATCCCTTTTATCCACTTATGTACCCAACCCTCTTTGTAATAGGTATGGTTGGGTACTATAAGTTGGAAGTCAGACGGCATTTGGCATTAGTTAAATACGTTTTTCTATTGCTAAGAGGGAAAATAAATAATCCACAGATATTAGGATCAGTGGGAATACTTGTCCCTAATAGCAGGCTGCGGCAAGGGCCGAGAGGGAGACTGTTTAATGTGCCAGTCATACGCACGAATATGTTAAAGTTTGCACCTCTGATTAGAGCAATTACTGTCCTTAACTATATATCGCAACAATTGGACATATTTAATTGTACATTGGCGGAATTTGAGCGAGTGGTTATAAACCATTTATCAGGAATTAGTATTATTAATAATCTATATCTATACTAATAATATTATAAAGAGGAAAGATTTGTATTTTTGTATGTAACGAATAAACTCAAAGTACCGGACCGATTTGAAAAATTCTTTCCATGTTAGATAGCCCATTTATCGGGGAAGGCTATAGGCTATATATCATCACGCTAAGACTAATAGGAGCGGAGTAGTAATGAAAAATGTTGCAAAATCGGGGGAAAAAATTATAAGACCACGCGGGCGAAGCCGCTGGCAGGAAGCTAGTTAGTGTATAAATTAGTGTAAAACAATAACTACATGTGGTATTGGGTGCATGCCTGTAAAAACATTGTATGTAAATAAATAATAATAAATAACATGTTAAAGAAAAATTGATATTTTACTTACCTTTTCACAAGCGAACACTTTACAACTTCTATGTTTCTCTAACAAATGATCTCTCAAGTCCAACGCTTGTTTGAAGATGTCCCCGCATATTACACATGAGTGTCCGTGACAGCTGTCGAGTGTCGAGTGTCGCTCTAGCGCTGTCGAGTGCGCGAAACATTTGTCGCAGCGGGGGCAGCGCGAAGGGAGGGAGAGCTGTGAACGAATGAGTGAGATTGAACGAATGAGTGGCTGGATGAACGAATGAGTGAGTGAATGAACGAACGAGTGAGGGAATGGACGAATGAGTGGCTGGATGAACGAATGAGTGGCTGGATGAACGAACGAGTGAGTGAATGAACGAATGAGTGGGTGAATGAACGAACGAGTGAGTGAATGAACGAATGAGTGGGTGAATGAACGAACGAGTGAGTGAATGGACGAACGAGTGGCTGGATGAACGAATGAGTGGCTGGATGAACGAACGAGTGAGTGAATGAACGAATGAGTGGGTGAATGAACGAACGAGTGAGTGAATGGACGAATGAGTGGCTGGATGAACGAATGAGTGATTCAATGAACGAATGAGTGAATCAATGAACGAACGAATGACTACTAGATGAACAAATGAGTGAGAATGAATGAATAACTGAATGAACGACCCTGTGGAAACCTGTGAAAGGATGTCCTGCCTGGCGACGAAACGGATGAGTCACCTTGGCAACGGGTACCCGAATCCTTAACTACTATCAAGCAAAATACAGTCTGGGGTACTTGGTCATAAGATAGTTGGGGGTTTTTGGTCGTAAGATTGTTTGGGGTCCTTGGTCGTAAGATAGTTTGGTGAGCTTGCTCATAAGATATTTTGGAGTCCTTGGTCGTAATATATTGGGGGCATTGGTCATAATAGAGTTTGGGGGCCCTGGTCATAAGATAGTTTGGAGGCCCTGTGCATAAGATTGTTTGGGGTCCACGGTCATAAGGTAGTTTGGGTAGTTGAGAGTTTAAAGCCTTTAATCATTAGAAAGTTTGGGGGCCGCTAGCCATAAGATAGTTTGGGAGGCCCTGAATCATAAATGAATTTTGGGGCCCTAGTGTATAAGCCTTTTTCTAAAGTATAAAAAATGTGAATGCCACCTAAAAACCTGTGCCCTTATGAAAACACAGACCTGTGTATACATACATGTCTATGCGCTCGTTTCTTGTGCGCGTTGAGGCCGAACGCTCCTATGAACGCCTCACCGCACAAATCGCACCAGAGGAACTCTGTCGGGTGCCGCAGACGCAAGTGGGAGAGATGGCTCGATAGCTTCCTGGTAACAAGACTCCTGCTTAGAATGGCGTCACCTTAGTGCTTCTTTTATTGTATCTACTACTAGCTTCCTGCCAGCGGCTTCGCCCGCGTGGTCTTATAATTTTTTCCCCCGTTTTTGCAACATTTTTCATTACTACTCCGCTCCTATTAGTCGTAGCGTGATGATATATAGCCTATAGCCTTCGCCGATAAATGGGCTATCTAACGTGGAAAGAATTTTTCAAATCGGTCGTATAAAAATTTATTTGGGGGCCCTTAAGAGGGGTAAAGATTTCGCACAAAAGACAAAAAATGTTTGCATAAAATTCAAAGAAATATTCCCCGTTGAAGTAAATGACTTAAACGGGGTGTTGCCAACGTTTGAACGCACGCTTTATGCGGGAAATAATTTTTTTTTTACTTTTGTCAGTTCTCAAATAAAAAAATATTGGGTAGTTTTTATTAATTTTTGCTTACGCACGTCGGGGGCCCCCGTGGCCCCGGGCCCCGTATAATTGATACGACGGTAAATACGCCCCTGTAAGTTCATCACATAAATATTTCTCCTATGTGAATCGTACCCACGACTTCATAATCAGCATCCGACACTCGCACGATACTTACTCGTAACGCTTTCCACAATGTCGGCACTCATGCATGCGGCCACTATGCATTTTGAAATGCTCTTTTGCGTTGAATCTGAAATAAAGAAAGAAACAATTTTAATTTCAGTGTAGAACTTGATTATATCTTGGGACATTTTTACACAGCACCATCTAGTCCCAAACTAAGCAGAGCTTGTACTATGGGTACTAGACAATGGATATAATACTTATATACTTTTTTTTGTAAATACATACATATAATACATAGGAAACACCCAGACAAACACAAACACTTAAATTCATCACAATAAATATTTGTATCCTGTGGGAATCGAACCCACGACCTCGTGATCAGCAGTCCGGTACTCGACCCACTGACCACAGACGTCGTTTTATTAATTTTTCGATTATTACGAGTACTAATTAAAAAATGATTAATCAATCGATTAATGATCGAATAGAAATCGATTACTATTCAACTTTATTTACATAAGTATAAAAGAACATACCATCACGCCTGTATTCCTCGAAGGGGTAGGCAGAGGCGTACTAATGTACACCCACATTACGTCAGTATGTTTAGGTCCCATGTAATAGGGAGTCTATTGCCATCAACAAGGCACAAATCCAGTCTCGGAGCTGCTACTGGGAATTTCACAGAAAACCCAACAACACTTTGCTCGACCCTGGGATCGAACCCAGGCCCTCTAGCGTAGCAGTCGCGCTTGGGACTACTAGATCAACGAGGCAGTATAAAAATATAATAATTACACACAGCATAATTATTTTAGCTACAACCAATAGATATTAGATTATTTTTAGCCCCCGAAGCAAAAACAACGGGGTGTTATAAGTATGAAGTGTACACTATCATAAGTTTCAAATCCAAGATGGGCACCACCACAAAATTGCAAATTATATCTGGTGTTGGTTTTCTAAATTTTTAATTTAGTTTTTAGTCATAATCAATTATCAAAATAACCGAATCGGTCACCAGTTAGGTATGTAGTGAATTAGTGATGCGACACGAGTCAGATTTTGTCATACGACAACTCGAGTCATTTTAAAATTTCATTCGATTATCACTCGAGTGGTTTTATGAGGGAACAAGTCACTCGGATGATTTTCTAAGAAAAAGTCGTTCAAAGTCGTTACTCGTCGTAATTTTGACTCAAATCCGAGTCACATCACCAGTTATGCCCAGCAGTGGGTTATACTCACGTGGTCCTGGACACGTAGGGGCACTGCTTACAAGCGAACTTCAGTCGATGACTTTTGAGGTGCTGTGTCAATCCACGACGATCCTTATAGCGAAATTGACAGAACTCACATATGATATTGCCGCGACTCTGAAAGAATGAGTATACTTGAGCCATTGCAAAGTCTGAACAGTAGGTAGCTCAAATTCAAATTCAATTATTTTTAATTTAATACGACCATATAAATAGGTACTTTTGAAAGGACGGAGGGGCGGGGGCGCTTGCTTTTGTTCAAAACCCGCCGCCTCACCCCCGTCCCTACCTAAGGCACGGCCAACTAGTTCCGCGCGGACTATAGTTGCACGTTTCCAAAAAGTTGATCCTATGATATAGGATCAACTTGCATCTTCATGGACACTCTTTTCAACCGACTTCAAAAAAGGAGGAGGTTCTCAATTCAACTGTATTTTTGTTTTTTTTTTTACTGGATGAACCGATTTTGATGATTCTTTTTTATTTGAAAGCTGGTGCTTACAGATTGGTCCCATATTTTTTTTATCGAAATCCGGTGAGCGGTTGTAAAAATATCGACGAAAATTAAAAAAAATTGTATACATAGATGATATTATGGTTTACCCCATATAATATAATTGTTCCACTAAAACTTTTAAAATAAATTATTTTAAAACTAACCGCGTAGGTACTTACCGGGTCATGTTGAGAAATAAAATGCTTTTCCAATATATCGGGTCCCATATAACCTTTGTAACACAACTCACATTTGTACGGACTATGCAAATAATTGAAACTTAACTTTCTATCTAAAACATCTTTCATCTGTTGTTCTTGAGTCAAAACTGTAATTTTGACATCATAGGCTTTCTCAAAATCAGAAATATTATCCTTAGTCTCAAAGTACTTCCCTCTCTTTTGAGTACTATCACTTTTTTTGGTTTTCTTTCTCGAATTTTTATGAACGTTGGTGACGTTTGATTCCGGTATCTCAGATTTAATGGTATCTGTATATATTGTTATGTTATCACGATCCAGTGATAAGTTGATGAGTTGGTGATGATATTCTTCACCATTGTTGTCAAAATGGTGATTGGTGTTAAGTTTGAGACTGGTTGTGTTACCGTTGTCAGATATGTTAGTGGTGGTTGCGGTTTTATATTGCTGCGGTTGAAAGTTGTTTAAATATTCTATTGTAATCTGAAAAAAAATTATACATACATACATAGCTTCACGCCTGTTTCCCATAGGGGTAGGCAGAGACTATAGATTTCCACTTGCTACGATCCTGGTACAAAAAAATTTATAATGATGGCATTAGTTAAAAACGGTATTGCAATCGCTATAGTCCGCGCGGAACTAGTTGGCCGCGCCTTAGGTAGGGACGGGGGTGAGGCGGCGGGTTACTATGAACGAAAACAAGCGCCCCTCCGTTCCACCGTGCACAGGCGACCCCGCTCCTACGTCACACCGCTTACATACCTAAGGCGCGGCCAACTAGTTCCGCGCAGACTATAGCACAGATTAGATTCCAGATTCCAGAATCCAGATTAGGCACTAGCATACAATAGAGGTTTGATTCGTAATACAGGCTATTTTTAACCCCTGACGCTAAAACGACGGGGTGTTATAAGTTTGACGTGTCTGTGTGTGTGTCTGTCTGTGGCATCGTAGCTCCCGAACGGATGAACTGATTTTGATTGTTTTTTATTTGAAAGGTGAATTAGTCGGGAGTGTTCTTAGCTATGTTTGATGAAAATCGGTCCAAGATGGCTGCCGCCACAAAATAGAACGACTTACACATGGGACGAATTACATATTATTTCACAACTCCCTCAATATGGGTATCAAAAGAAACGGCTTAACTAGGAGAATACTATACACTATGATACTAAAGCCAGGAAAAAGTGCTGAAGAACCGAAATCTTATCGGCCAATAAGCCTTCTGCCGATAACCTCAAAAGTACTCGAAATACTGTTCCTGAGCAGAATGAACCCCTTAATCAAAGAAAGGAAGCTCATCCCGAACCATCAATTCGGATTTAGGCACGGCCATGGCACGATTGAACAAATTCATAGACTTGTCGATGACATATACAACTGCTTTGAAAATAAGGAGTATTGCTCAGCAGCATTCTTAGACATATCTCAAGCCTTTGATCGCGTGTGGCATGAGGGCCTTTTATATAAGATAAAGGAAATGCTCCCAATAAATTACTTTTTGTTCCTACAGTCATATTTATACGAGCGCCGCTTTATTGTTAGACACGGTGAAGACACTTCAGACCTCCAGGAGATCTTTGCTGGAGTCCCTCAAGGCAGCGTCCTGGGTCCTACACTATACCTACTTTTTACGTCGGACCTGCCAGTCACTGATGGCGTAAAGGTGGGTACATTTGCTGATGATACGGCTATTCTTGCCGTCGACAAAGTGGCTTCTAAAGCAACCGATCTGCTACAAGAGAGCCTGGACCATATCTCCTCCTGGCTTAAAAGATGGCGTATTAGAGCCAACGAAACTAAGTCGGTCCATGTCACCTACACACTAAGGAAAGAGACTTGCCCACCTGTAACATTGAACAACATTGATATACCTCAAGCTGAGGAGGCTAAATATCTTGGACTCTACTTAGATAGAAGACTTACTTGGAAAAAACACATATTCACCAAGCGTAAAGCACTCAGCCTACAATTCAGGAAATACTATTGGTTGCTAAACAAAAATTCCAAGCTGTCACTGGAAAATAAACTACTTATATATAAGTGCATTCTGAAACCAACTTGGACATATGGCATACAACTGTGGGGTACTGCTGCAAATTCCAATCTGGAAATATTACAGAGATTCCAATCGAAACTACTAAGAATTATAACTAACTCACCTTGGTACCTCACCAACGAGAGGTTGCACCACGATTTAGGAATTCCTACAATAAGGGAGGAAATAAGGAGAGCAATGCCCAAATACAGAGATCGTATTTCAAACCACGTGAACGAGCTTGTAGTCGAGCTGATGAAACCGAGAGCCATACTCTCCAGACTTGACAGGAAAATGCCTATAGATTTATGATCTAATGTCAATGACACAGCAGAACAAACAAGGGCAGTGTAGATACTGCCTATTTTACTGAAGTGGCCGGATCACTGGACCCGGACCACAAATGATTATTACAACCAATAATAAACGTACTGCTGAATGTCCACAACGAGACAGATTGCATTATTTATTATATTAAAAAAAAAAAAAAAAAAAAAAATACACTATGAAAGATTTCAAATACAAGAATTACATTTCGTGTCGGGGGTTTTCTAAATTTTTTATCATAGAATTATTTCCAATAATAGTGTACCTTTGGTACATCAATTGGGCAGATTTCGGTGACATCCTTTACTTACAATAATGTTTCTCATCTGTGCTTCCTCTAAGTATCTCCTAGCTTGATGACAGACGTCTCTAAAGCTTTTGTATTTTATTAAAAGATTTGAACAGTCATCGCAAATATACTGGGGTAGTGTTTCATATGGAGACATCTGAAAGAACACCATTAATAGTTAGTTAAATAATGCAGCATGCCTAGCACCCTTTTAAACCTCGGGTAAAGCCGGCCATGGAGTACACATAACTGTTAAAAATGCACTTACTTCAATACCACATAGATTCTTATAAGCTTCGGAAACTTCATCTTGTAATATGCTATGTAACTTCGTGTTCGTTGCCAAACAAGCTCGACACGCTTGTATATCTTCAGTAAATTCGTTTTTAAGCATAACTAGGGACATTTTAATTTATATTTTGCAAATTGAGAGTACTTAAAACAAATCTAACAAATCGGGTTTATTTACGTTTTTACAAGTAGGGTAGGCTGTCAAGTGTCAAGTGTCAATCTGTCAATCAAACAAATGTACAGATGCGTTCGGTTCGAACATGGAACTAATATGTCAAACTTCGTTACACTTCGTTTACATCCGGAATGCGTACTCGGCTCAACAACTCAACGTAAAACCGACCTTATTGCAATCCATTAAACTTTATATTTAAACCGAAATACGTTACGGTCAGATAGAGAGGTTAGGGTAGGGGATTGTGTCTCGTTTTAATAAATTGCCATACAAGAATTTTCAAATCGTCTAGTAGATTTTCCACGAGGCTAGGGTATCTGATCCAAAAAATATTATAGAGTTAATACATTGCTAGATAAACTACTGCGTAAAATATCTTTTTATGAAATATAGATAAGAAAAGTCAAAAGTATTTTTTTGAGTAAATTCTTGAAAATATAATAGAACTTTTTAGGTTTATGGTTAGTTTTGAAATTTTGATATGACAACTTTAAAACAATGGCAATGACATCGCGTCATTTTCGTTCCGTGATTTTTTGTTGTTATTTTATTTGTGAAGAATGTATAAAATAGTGAAAAGGTGTTGCGTATAAAGGATGTGGAAATTAATCATATACTGGCTCTAACAAATCCACTCACAGGTTACAAACTTAACCCACCAATGGTAACGTAAATGTCTACGAGACCGGACGTATCGAAAAATTTCAACTATTTCACTGTTTAACTGTTGTTTTTATTATTTTGTTTTTTTATTATTTAAGTGAAATCGTATAAACACTAATAAACGAGCTTTGTTATTTATAAGATGCCTTTGTTTTATTATCAATGTATTTTAATAACCAAACTATCAACCTACCTATACTTTAAATAATCATGATTATTCATTTTGCTGAAAATGTTGGTAGTATTTATGTTTAAAGTTAATTATTGCAAAATCTAAGACTGAAAATCCCGGTACACGGGACCGAGTCTACCAATAATATAATTTAAATTTACGTCACAAATGGTGGGTTGAGGGGCCTTTCGGGTGACAATGTTTTCAAATTATGTCAGACTTTAAAAGGACATGTATGTTTTGACGACAATCAAAAATATTAGTTATGTCGACTATAATTATTTATTGATGATTACGAACGACCAGTTGACTTTTTGAGACGACAGTGGACGTCTGGGCGCCATCGCGCACTACACTTCGGTGGTGCCCTCTTTAGCGCATTAGACATGGTATAATGCATATTTTTTGGTACATAGGTACATAAGAAACTCCCAAACTTGGGCACTTACTAAAGCGCAATCAAGAAACTAGAAACATGCCAAAAAGCAATGGAGAGAAGCATGTTGAATATAAAGAAATTGGACAAAATCAACAATAAAACCATTAGGAAACAGACAAAAATAGAAAACGTCACAACTAGAATAAGAAAACACAGAAAAGACAGGTCACATATTAAGAGGCACTGAAAAATGGAACAAAAATATTGTATTTTGGTATCCTAGAAATAGAAAGAGGAAACGAGGTAGATAGTTTCGAAGGTGGGAAGGCGAAATAAAGGCAATAGCCGGGAAAACATGGACTAGAAAAGCGGTAAACCGGAGAGAGTGGAAAGAATTGGAGGAGGCCTTTGCCAAAGCTGGGCAAACAGACCAAGTTGTCGGTGTCATCGACTCACCAGAGTCGTCAATGTTAAATTAATGCAATAGTTGTCTGGATAAAGGCTTATATTATTATTATAACATACTCCCAGAACAACACAAACACTTGTGCTTATCACATAAATATATTTATCTCATGATCAACAGTTCAACGCTTTTACCAATTTTTATGCGACAGACGGCAAGATGCAATTACAACAATAGTGCCTATGCTAGCTGCAAATATTTTTCTTTAGTAGAAAGAAAAATAAACTAATTTCACAAATCCTGTCATATAACATAAAACTGACATGGTCTCTCTTGACGACAAAAATCATGGTCACTCTAATAGAGCGAGATGAGTTGCTCCACCCTAACTATCTCGCTTAGACCGTTTTTCTTCATAAGTGCACATTCCTATTGTATACTAAGTATACTTACTACTTCCATGGGTTCGAATAAGTATGCGTTCACATAAATTAGTCAATTACTAGGTTTTTTATTAAAAATGTTGTCATTTTAAATTTTAAATTTCTCCTAAAGTCATTTTACTCGCCGTCGCTATCATTATATTAAATTTTCAAAAATGAAAGTAAATCATTTTTCATAACACCTCTCGGACACTACTAAACCTTGTGTACTACAAAAATTTCATCATGTACCTGCCCAGCGCAGCTTGACCTGGCAATTCCTTTCATTCATATTATACACATTCATTCTTTGTTCCCTCACAAAATTCACCCATATTTTCTTTGATCTCCCCTTTTTCCCTCAGCCCTCCTCCTATCTATTTTCTTTTAGCCACACGCATTTCATTAAATACTAAATATAGCGGCAAACTGTACCATTTATATTCCGGGACGAGCCAATAATTATATTATTATAGTTAATCATAGGTCGGAATCGTCAGACTATAGGGAGATAATGTAATATAATAAAACACACAAATTATAATAAACTTACACGTTTATTTACTACATACAGGGTCGAGTTTCTTTTTTTCTCAAATAAAAAGGCGATTTTCTACAGCCCATCAAATTTACACTTTTCACTCAAACTATAATATTATTATATTTTTTATATACCAAGTATTTTTTTTTCTAAAAAAATTACACCTAAATTCTCGTTAAAAAGAATTATGGCCGATTAGATTTTGTTTAAATTACATTAATGTTTTAATGAACTTGAGAAATTAAGTCTTAAAAGTATTATAAAAAACTTTGATGTAAAATATCGTTATGGCGGCAGTGATAATAGTTATAATAATATTTTAATACATAATTTTGTACACAAAAATAATGAATTATAAATTATATTAGAATAGATTTGTTACTGTGAAGGGTTTTGAAAACGTTGAACTATGATATCAATTAAGTTCCGAGTTATATATAACTATAGTTTTTTTAATTTTTCCATTGCACATTCAGTTTTAAAGTATAACTTATTAATTAGTTGTAGTGTGTAGTGCGACAATTAACAGAGCCTGCGCCTGGTGGTGGAGACTATCACCGGACACTGCTCCTCACTGAAACACTTTAACACAATAGGTATTACAGATATCCCCGTGCGTGCATGGTGGCTGAGGAAAATGCACAGGCATAACCCGGATACGGGAAGAAACCATGGGATTACCGAGATCCCTAGCGGACACACTGAGGAGGCAGGGAAGACTAATTTGCTTCTGGAGAGAGTTGGGCTGGTTACAATAAACAGCCCATGGTACACGTACAATGACTAAGTGCGGAAACCAAACCCACTCACAGAAGTGGTTTTCTATGATGATGATGATGTAGTGCGACAATTTGTAGTATTAAATGTAATGAAACAACCATTAACGTATACATGACTTATAACTGCTGCTGCTTATTAGTATTTAAATCAATGGAAACAACATTGTTCACGTTTCCAAAAACACTTCACAGAAATTTTAAATTAATAAAATATAATTTCTGTAAGGATCCTGTTCTCAATGGAGTATGTTATAATATTATGGAAAATACGTATTATCTTAACTTTTCCAAAGTTATAGTAAAAAAATACATGTAGGTATAAAATAGGGCTACTCTCTCAGTGAGGTGCCACGCAGGAGATAAATCCGATTTACACAGTGTTTGGGGAACTAAAATAAGGAAACCTCTTACAATGCGTGCCATGTCCATGCTTTAAAAATTAGGCCCTTAATCTATGTTTTATAATAAATAAAGAAGAAATTACTTTCATTTTCCATTGAGCACAGTATCCATACGCGTCATAATATTTTTCTTATAAAAACCTAGTGATGTGTTCAAATATTGCTTTCGAATTCTCGCTAAAATTAATATTGCACCTAAATTACGTTATATTCAATGAGGACTAAATTTAGCTTCGAAACACGACGCTCTTAAATGGTAGTAGTATGTGTAAAAGTGAAATAATTTAACTTTTACGTCTTGAAATCATGTGCGTATTAAATATTAAATATAATCTAAATGCAAATATGCAAGCCCTAAAGATTTTCTTAACGGTGTTCCAAACTGGAGCCAGCAGCGTAGTGGAATTGGCCTATCCATAGTAAGTAATATACACATGCGAAAGTATCTATCCATTTGCCTGCTACCTTTTCTCGTGTCGCCAGAGCTCTTTCTAAGGATGCGCTGCGCTGGGAGTAAGATGAATATTCCCTTAAACTGTCGGCGCAGTGAATCCTCCATAAACCTCTACGAGGTTTTTAGGGTCAGCAATGCGCGAGTGATGTTGGTGGGAGGTTGGTGTTGCAAGCGTCCATAAGCTACGGTAACCGCTTACCATCAGGCGCGCCGTATACTTGTTTGCCACCTTAGTAGTATAAAAAAAACGTCTCAACTCAACAAAATTTGCCAAGGATATTACTTCTAGGCTCAAAAAGTTCTTTGGGACGCGAAAAGAACCGCGTGCAATAGTTAAATACTTCATAATTATTACCTTTTATACCAACTACCACCATCAAATACCAAATACCTCAAGAACCGCTCGAAAACAAAACAAAAATACAATTATTTTACTTCTATATAGCATTATCACTAACACGATTTATTGCTTACTTAAAATAATAACTAGGACGCTACTGCGATTCTCCACCAGGGCCGAGAGGCTTAGCGCAATAAACACCGAAACGAAAAACTGTTTAAGCCTGTTCGCAACCTTTTTTGACCAAGGACCCACTTTGATTTGAGAAACCACAAGTGCGTTTCCACGTGCGATGTGGGAGTATGGCTAGAATTTGATATACATATACGTGATGGAGAACGAGCATTTAACAGATTTTATTGGGGACTTTGGTTTATATTTTTATTGCAATTAGATGACACAGAAGCATACGGGCCGCTTGAAGTGACAAGCGCAGCCTTTAGACGCCAGAAGATGTTATCTTGAGACTTGAGACCTCAGTTGTTAAGTCTCATTTGCATGAATAGAAATGTCACTATTTCACACAATTATTGTTAGCTAGTTGATTTTCCTGTATTGTCCAAAAATTTGCGAGTAAAACTAATTTAGAAATATTTTTACGAAAAAAAAACAAAATGTTTTTCTCAGTTCGCTTCTCGGTGTTTATTGTGCTCAATATTACGAATATGATCAGAAACTTTCAGTACAATCGAACCTTGTTTATCGAAAACGTGTTTTTCAATTTACGACAGGCAGCATCCATAATTTTGTAGTCTCCAACTTTACAAGTTATGCTTGTTTTATTTAATTTCCAAAATTTGGAAACCCTTAGAGTAAATTATTAGCTACATATATTAATAAATTCACTTTATATGGATGTTATTTAAAGTAGTAGCATTGAGTGATGAAATTTATAAAAAATAATATTTTCCACAGCTACTTGCATCGATATTGTATATACCAATATTGTGGGAGTTACCCAAAATCCCGAGTTTGATTTTCTGTGACAGGATTGTTGATGCGCTTAAAGACCCCACCGATTCTAGCACTGAGTACATTGTGGTCTCGGTAGCTTAGTTGGCTAAAGAGTTCGGTCCGGAGGCACGCAGGTTCCCTGCCTGAGATCGTATTTTTCTCCCAAAAAAGTTTATTTATATTTTCAAAGATAGCATTTATAGATGCAAAAATTGAAATACAATATAAAACTAAGTAGTTTTCTCTCGGGACTCCTCCTTTTTTACATAAATATCATCACCCATTACATCACTGTCGTAAAAAATATTATTACGTTCGTAAAATATATTAAAAAAGCGGCTATTTATGCGAAATCATATATTAACTATGTAATGACTAGATCTTATAAGGTTCCTTAGATAAATATTATTATATTATACATATTATATCTTTTACTTCAATATATTTTTTACTGAATATAGGTGATTTTTAGCAGTACACGGCGCAATGAGTGAAGTCTTGTCATTATGATACTTTATCGCGGTAAGAATGATATCGCGGTATGAATATTAAGATTAGAGACGCGTAAGAATGATTCATAAACATGAACACAATATAAAATTCCAGTATCAGTGAACCCGTCATTGATCATATGTATAGCCTATATACTGCGAGCAGGTAATATGTAATATATATATATAGCTCAATATGTAGCTGCGTGTACAAAATAATAAAAAATACTCACGGTTTAAAGAAGCGCTTAAATATTAGCTTGAAACATATTCTTTTAAAAAGTAATACTTATAATGTGTGCGTAAGTATTCATAAGTAACTAGTATATAGAATAGATACATATAAAATAAACGTTTAAAAAATATTATATTCTAGGGAACCCTCAAGTTTATGCGTTTTTTACAAAATGGTAGTATGAATCGAGGTATGGTAACACTATTATAAGCATCGTTGACCGCCATTTTTGAAATGGTTCGCGCGCGATTTGGAAAATTTGAATTTTTTGACAGTTGGATTTAATATTTGGCGCCAAATATTTGTGAAAATTAGAAACAAAATGTATGTATGTCTTGCCTGATTGAAATTTATCACTCTAATCGCGCGCAAACCACATCAAATTCATAATTATTCTCATAATTAAAAGAAATGGCGTTTATTACAATCAGCTGTCACAATTCTTAAAAAAGCTTAAATCTACAAAGTGTTGGTGTCTCATCGTTTCACGATAAAAAAAAAACAGTTCAAAAAACGTCAAATGAAGAGCGTTGATTGGTCGAAATTCAAATTAGGCGCGTTAAGAAAGTGTGTAAGGCTAGAACGAGTTTTACGGCGGTTTTTGTCAGTTGTCGTCTGTCCGTTGAAGAGAACATTGGTGTTAATTCGTCTGCGTGGGCCGTGTGCGTTCCTCCGAGTGTGTGGAACTGGAAAATATCACTGACCTGCAACAAACATGTCGTCATCATCATTAGACAAAGATAAAAATAATTTATTCGTGAAAACATTTGTGTACGTTAAAAGCATGAATTGCAATGTGAAGTTGATTTATAAACTGGCCTTACATGTTGCACCACGTTGTGGCATACAAAATTAAAGGTGGTCATCGAAATTGACCCAAATGAGGTACCGAAAGTACACTTTTTGGAAAAAATACTCTGTATTACGCTGGTTAAAACTCTAGTCGTACTTTTTTTTAATGTTGACTGGGAGATGAGAAAAAAATCTTTTAGTTTGAGAAATATCACGCCGTTTTGGCGCACTATTATCTGTTTCGAAATGATTTCATAGTAAAAACTGTCAGTGACAGTTTCAGAATGTCAAACGCACACTATTACGGCAGATTATTATCAGTTTCATAGTGATTTCATGGTAAAAATCATGTAAAAACTATCAACTTGACAGCTGACATATACTTCCGCTACAAATTTGGGCCGAGTTGTATGGGATTTTGATGACCTCCTTTAAAAAGTAAAGAAATGATAAAAAAAGAATAAAAAGGAGGTCTATTGCTGAACAAAGGCCTTCCCCAAAGACTTCACAATCACAAATAGGTACGTAATAATAATTCAAGGTATTTCTAGTAACAACCTAGGAATGAACTACCAAGTCTTTTGAGCTCGAATCCAAGGCACCTCTGATTTTTTGTAGACACGTGCGTATTCAGAATTAATTATCACTCGCTTACAACGGTGAAGAAAAATATCGTAAGGAAACCTGCATGCCTGAGAGATTTTCTCAACGGTTCGTGAAGTCTGCCAACCCGCACTACGTCAACGTAGTGGACTATAGCCTAAGGCTGGGTTTCCAACAGAGTGAGCCACGGCCACGGAGAAAGAAAAACATTCTATCTATCTATCTATCTACTCAGCCTGTAACACCCACTGCTGAGTAAAGGCCTCTTCTTTATTACGCCACTGTTGCCGATCTTGTGCAAGTCGCACCCACAGATTCCCTACTGCCCTCACAATATCATCCGACCATCGGGCTGGTGGTCTGCCCTGCGATCGTTTTGCATCTCTTGGCCACCATTCAGTAACTGTTTTGGTCCACCTAAGATCCAAATATCAAGATTAGACGTCAAACGAAGGTCGAAGATGTAGGTATTCGCATCGCGAGACTTAAGTGGAGATGGGCAGGGCACTTGGCAAGACGAGACGATCTTAGGTGGACCAAAAACATTGGCATAGAATAAATAAAAACGAAAACTCAAGTTGTAGGCTGTCGTTTTATATCATTAACCGACTTCAAAATAGGAGGTTCTCAATTTCACCTGTATGTATGTATAGTCACGAGCAAAAACATGTATAGGTACACTAAAAAAAGTGCTAAAGTGATTTTCTCCTAAAGTTCTAATAGAACTTTTGTGATATTACTAACAGAGTATTAACGAACCAATACAATACTGACAACTGGTGATATCTCGAAGTTGAAATCGTTCATTAATGAAAAAATCGCTTTAGCATTTTTTTTAGTGTATACATGTTCTGCTCGTAACTGTATGTCTGTTTGTCGGCGATTATCTCGCGTTTGGCTGAACCGATTTTGATGCGGTTTCTAAAAAAGTATTTGTTACACTAGTTTTGGTATATTAATTGACTTCAAATAAATGCACGTGCCATGTTGAAGTCTATATACAATGTCTATTTTATTTTATTTTCCTTTATTGGCCAACCAACAATTGTTTACACTGATAACATTCAAAGTAAGTATATAATAATATCTAAGGTTAGTGTAACAATAGGGGAGAAGACTGGTGTTGAATTTGTTAATAATCACACGCTTATTGAAAAATATCATTAGCATACTTCGTATGTTGAAAATAAATATTAAATCGACCAAGAATTTTTTGAGATAAATGCGTTAAAAGTTTTTGGTGGGGATTGAGAAGGGATGCTCTGTTCCTTTCCCGCAAAACGAGTGTTATAATAGAATTAGTATGGCGCACGCTACTTTTGACGTCATTTGTAAGTATAGTGCCATCTCTGTCTAGCATAAAATTAAAATGCTTTTAACTTCGTTATTTTTGAACCAATTTAAATTTTGTTTTTGATAATCGGCTCTATTTATGGTCAACTTTTTCATGACGCCATAAAAAATAATTAGTCGCATAGTCTATTAATTACAGGTTAGCACCGCATGCCCCATAAACAATTAAGATGTGCCACAAACACTGAACTAAATTAAAGATTAGCGAGAGCTGTCACCTCGTTCCAGCCGTATCTGTTCTTGGCCTGCACGATGGCCTCGTAGACGGCGCCGGGCTGCAGGCCGCGCAGCTCGTGCGCCACGCGGTGCGTCAGTGAGCCCGCCGGCGACGGCGCCGGGATCACCACGTCGTGCCAGCGCCCCGGCTGCTGGAACGACTCGTTGATCTGACAACAACGGGAATTGTACTTTTTAATTTAAGATAATACTAGGCAAATTCGTGTCATTTCAGATGGATGGACGGGAAAATTGATGGACATTTCGATAGGTGGATAGATATATGGATGGATAGATTGATGGTTGGATGGATGGATGGATAGATGGATCGATAGATAGATGGATGAATATATGGTTGGCTAGATGGATTGGTAGATGGATGGATAAACATACGGATGGACATGAACAGGTGGCAGCGTCCCGGCTGCTGGAATGACTCGTTGATCTGCCACCAACGGGGATTAAAAAATACCGGACAAGTTTGTGACAGATGGATAGATGGGTGGATGGATAGATAGATAGAATAGAATATACTTTATTGTACACCAAGAAACAACACAAAGGAAATAAATACTGCAGAATAAGCATTGCTAAAAGAAATACCTTCCAGACAACCATAGAGAGATGGATAGATGGATGGATAGATGGACGTGTGATAGATGGATGTGTAGATTAAGGAATGGCTGGTCAGATGTACAGATTGATGGATGAGTGGACATCGATATTAAGACGGATGGACAGATACGTGGGGAGACAGACATAAAGATAGATAAGTAAATGGCAAACGGTTAGATTGATGAATGAATGCTGAGATGGATAGATCTTAATGGACATATGGATAGAAAAGCCGATGGATATTTAGATCGATAGGTTAATGGATGGACAGTCTGATTAAAAGTATTTACCGCTAGCTGGCGGTAGAGCAGCCGCAGCTCGTCGAGCGGCGGGTAGCTATCGACAGCGAAGGCGAGCGTGTAGCGCGTGTGCGCGCGCGCCAGCGCCGCCGACGTGAAGCGCGCGGGGCCCGGCCGCCCCGACACCTCCACGTGCTGCCGCGCGCGGCCCAGGCTGTTGTCCGCCACGCAACTGACGACATCACAATATTAGATACTAGCTTCCCGCCAGCGGCTTCGCCCGCGTGGTCTTATAATGTTTTCCCCGTTTTTGCTACATTTTTCATTACTACTCCGCTCCTATTAGTCGTAGCGTGATGATATATAGCCTATGTTACTCGGGGATAATGTAGCTTTCCAAAGGTGAAAGAATTTTTGAAATCGATCCAGTAGTTTCGGAGCCTATTCATTACAAACAAACAAACAAACAAACAAACAAATCTTTCCTCTTTATAATATTAGTATAGATATAGATAAGGTGGAACTGACATCGACGCACAAACGTCGTGACAAGGTTTCATTTAAGGTCAACAATAAAATGACCTAGGTCATTCATGTAGAAAATGATCGGTTATTACAGATATTGAAATTTTTGAGCGCGCAGTGTATTGCTAAAAACGCGATTATAACGCTTCGCGGTGAATGTTATCGCGCGCGCGATCCTTCTCAAAGGTCGTCAGATAGGAAATGTCGGCGCTACCCTATTAAAAAAAATATTGGCTTGTAAGTGTTTTTAAAGGATTTACATACAGAAATAAATATCATATCATTTCATTTCATCATTTCATATAATAGTTTTAATATCATCATACAAGGTGTTTTTTCGCTTGTGGGTAGGCGTGACAAGTAGACTCTTATTTTCATAAACACATTTATTAATTATTTAAAAATAGATATTATCTCCCTACATTAATATTATATGGATTAATTAAGTGCTGAACTCACCTACGCTCATATTCAATAATATACTCACATTAATTGTCACTATAAACACATTCACTGAATTATAACCTATAAGGTTGACAAAATGGACAGCAAGTTAATAAGCAGCATCAATGATCTTGAGAAGATGTTTAGCTCCCGTATGCAGCTTTATGAAGATAAGTTGCAGCAAGCTACATCTGGATCCAGCCCGATGCACTCTGACCTTGCCTCACTGTCTCGGGATTTCACTGAGTTTAAGACCTTTGTGTGTCAAACTTTGGCACACTTGAAGACGCAAATTGGGCTCATTTCACTTAGTCTCGATGTACATGAAACCTCACTGAGAAGAAAGGTCTTGCTACTTCATGGAGTTCCTGAGGAATCAAATGAAAACTTGAGTGACACAGTCTCCAAAATTATTACAAATACCATGAAGATTGACGATGTAAATGCTGACAATTTTGAAGTATGTCACCGACTTGGAAGCGCCCGGGGTAAAACTCGGCCTGTACTCGTACGATTCCGTGACATGGAGCACAGAAGAATTGTCTGGGACAGCAAAACATCACTCAAGGGTAGTAGCATAACATTGTCGGAATTTCTGACTAAAGCCAGACATCAGGTTTTCGTCGCCGCACGCAAACACTTCGGGATTAATAGTTGTTGGTCAGCTGAAGGCAAGATCATTGTGCTCGCCCCTGATAAGTCTCGTCGTAGGATTATATCAATGGGTGAGCTTGAACCGCTTTTAGCACTCTTCCCAGCTTGCTCCACTGCACCCGTAGATCGGCCGCAAACACGAGCAGCGGCTTCTTCCAAAACTGTTAGCCCTAAAGCGGCAGGGAAGCCTACCAGGAAGGCTCGTAAGTAAATAGTGTTTGCTTCTGTTGTTTGTGATCGACTGATGTGAACATTTAAATTAGCCGCTTTATTTTACTTTTGGCTACTGTCGGTATAATCATTAGTAACAAGAACTGTAATATTAATTGTTAATTTGTAAATTATTTGCCGGTAGTTGCTTTGCAATATCTATCAGTCAGTCACTTCTTCGTCAATTTTTGTTTTGGTTATGTCCTGTATTATTACATTGTCACTTGTCAAATGTCAATGTCATTTATGTTAATTTTCTTTGCTTTTTATTTTCATTCGTTCGGAAACACTTACGTCTATTTTACTTTGTACAGAGTTTATTTGTGATTGTGACTATGCTTTTTCTTTTTTCGACTGTTTATATTATTCTTTATAAAAACGAATTGTTTTGTTATGTTTTAATTAGTATATTATTACTAATTTACTTGTTGTAAATCTCTCCCACTAGTGAGCGAGTCGATGAGTTAGTACTCGGATTTAGTATCAGTTTTATACAAATTTAGTTAGATTTGTTACTTAGTAGGTTATTATATATTTTAGTTATTATTACAATATATATATATATATTATACATATCTGTTTTGCAAACTATGGATGATTTAAATATTGACGACAGTTTCTTTTCATGTTCTTCTTCTTGTGACAGTTTTATGAGTGCAGACAGCATTTCTTCCCCTCTTGACGCTTTAAGCGACCGCATTTCCTCAATATTCTCTGATTTTCCCAATGACTTTAATCTAGCACATATCAATGCCCAAAGTATCCCTGCTCACTATTCTGACCTTCTGGCATCCTTTTGCACCGGACATCTAGATGCTTTGCTGATTTCTGAGTCTTTTCTCAAACCATCTCTTCCATCTGCACATTATTGTCTTCCAGGATACGTTTTGATCCGTAATGACAGAGTGGGGAAGGGTGGTGGTGGTGTTGCCATTTACTTGCGCTCTGATATTCCCTTCAAAATTGTTAGTGCATCGCCATCATCCTATTCGGAGTCAGCAGAGCATCTATTTTTGGAGATCACACTAAATCACACTAAGTTGCTCGTTGGTGTAGTCTATAGCCCTAATCTTAATATCAATTACTTCGACTCTCTTGATAAGCTATTGAATGATCTCTGTCCTAAATACAAGCACGTAGTCATTATGGGTGACTTTAACACTTGTCTTTTAAAAAATGACCTTCGTACACATAAACTTCAATCGTTAGTAACTTCCTTTAATTTCGACATCTTACCTCTTTCAGCCACTCACCACTTTCCCAACTGTACCCCCTCTCTTCTTGATCTTATAATTGTCTCTTCCTCTAGCAAAGTCTCTTTCCACGGACAACTGTGTGCTCCTTTCTCATATCACGATTTAATTTATTTATCCTACCGTGTGCGCCCTCCCAAACGCAAAATTAAATATCTTTTCCTTCGCAACTACAAGGGCTTAGATCTGGAGGCATTGCGGCGTGAGGCGGCTGCTATAGATTGGACTCCTGTCATTAGTGGTACGGATATTAACGTGAAGGTTCGGCATTTTAATGACAGTGTCCTTGATTTATTTGATCGCCACGCACCTATGAGAAGAGTTAAGGTGAAACACATACCAGCTCCTTGGCTTACCCCGGATATAAAGGAAGTTATGTCTTTAAGGGATAAAGCCAAAAGGAGGTACAAGCGGAGTCCCAGCGAACGTAATTTAATTAGATTTAAAGTTCTCCGCAACCGCTGCAGTCGTCTGTGTAGGGATGCTAAGCGGCGCCACTTCCACTCTTCACTTGACAACCGTAGCCCTGCTGAAGTCTGGAAATTCCTCAGGTCTGTTGGTATTGGCAATTCTCCAACGATATCTGCTTCTGATCTTGACTTGAATATACTTAACGTCCACTTCTCTTCTCCTCCTGTTTTCTTGGATTCTCTCGTCAAATCTAATACTTTAAGTCAACTTGCTAGTTTGCCTCTACCGCAGTGTTCAACTTTTCAACTTCATGCTATTAGTGAGGACGCAGTTAAAAAATCTATCCTTGCTATCTCTTCGTCTGCTATTGGCAATGATAACTTGTGCTCGAGAATGATTACTCCTATTTGTCCTGAATTACTTCCCACCTTGACTCACTTATTTAACTACTCCCTAAACTCCTGCATTTTTCCGAACTCTTGGAAACTAGCTTATATCATTCCTCTACCTAAGGTGTCCAACCCTTCCATGCCGGGGGATTTTCGTCCTATTTCCATTCTTCCCTTCCTTTCCAAAGTTCTTGAGCATATCGTCCATTGTCAACTATCTTCTTTTCTTTTTAGTCATAGCCTCATAAGCCCCTTTCAGTCAGGCTTTCGTCCTGGCCATAGCACTGTCACTGCACTTTTAAAAGTCACTGATGACATTCGCTGGGCCATGGAAAGTAAATCCCTTACCATCCTTGTCTTACTAGACTTCAGTAGTGCTTTCAACTCAGTAGATTTCGATGTACTCCTTAGTATCCTTAAATCCCTCAACTTTTCTTCTTCGTCTATCGCGTGGTTTGATTCTTATCTTCGGGGTCGCTCTCAGCGGGTCAGCCTTGATGAATCTTTTTCTGATTGGTGTGACCTCAGTGCGGGTGTACCCCAGGGTGGTGTTCTTTCTCCGCTTCTTTTTTCAATTTTCATTAACTCTGTCACCAGGGTTATATCTTCTAACTTCCATCTCTACGCAGACGATTTGCAGCTTTATAGTCATTTTTCTAGTTCTGAGATTGAACTTGCCATCGCTAACATGAACCATGACCTGGAATGTGTTAGTATTTGGGCCAAGTCCTTTGGTTTGCGTATTAATCCCAGTAAGTCCCAGGCTATAATCATTGGTAGCAGAAACATCCGCAATAAGCTTAATTTTAATAGTCTCTCGCCTCTATATCTTGACGGTGTTCAAATTGCTTACGCATCTACCGCCAAAAACCTGGGGGTGATTATGGACGGTAACTTATCGTGGGGTGCTCAAGTCGCTAATGTCAGCAGGAAGGTGCATTACGCCTTTCATTCGCTGAAATGTCTCCAGAACTTTTTGCCTTTAAAAACTAAAATCTCCCTTGCTCAAAGTTTAATTCAACCCATAATTGATTACGCTGACGCTTGCTATTTGGATGCCACTGAGGAGCTGTTAAATAAACTTGAGAGACTGCAAAATTTATGTATTCGTTTTGTCTTCAACCTTAAAAAGTATGACCATGTCTCTGAATTTCGCAAGATACTCAAGTGGCTCCCAATCCGCTCTCGCAGGAATACTCGCATTTTGTGTCTCCTTTTCAACATCCTGCATAATCCTTTATCCCCTTCCTATCTGCGGGAACGTTTTTCCTATACTCGTTCTAATGACTCGCCCTGCAGGTCCCATCTCCGTACCCTCCTCAAATTCCAGCCCCACAAAACCGACTTTTATTCTTACTCCCTTTCCGTGCACGGGGTTAGACTGTGGAACTCGCTCCCTCCAGAAATCAGAGAATGCAGAACTATATCAATTTTCAAGAAACGTGTTAAAGAGCACTACCTTTCGTCAACACCTTGAAATCATGTTTGCAACTTTTTATATATTTTTGGTTATAATTATAAATTATTGTGTATTTGTTATAGTATGCATTATATATTTATTATATGTATTTGTTATTGTATCATAGGTGTACTTTTTTTTTTTTTAATATGTAGTTTATGTGTTTGCTTGTATGTATTAGTACTTATGTTATTTTTTCCCACACTGTTGTCTACATTTCTTTTTTTTTTTAATTCTCCTCTCGCAGGTCTGCTGGAAGAGATTTCTATAGAAATAAGCAGTACCTTTGTACTATAGTCCTAATATTATTATTATTATTTTTTTTTACTTTCTGGTTCAGTGTGTACATAAATAAATAAATAAATAAATAAAAATAAATAAGGTGGAAGAGACATCGACGCACATCCGAATACCATGAGTTCAGTACATGATTCTGAATCCCCCTGTATTGAAATTTTCCGTTACTTTTTTCATCAATTTTTTCTGTAGTTTTTTTACTAATTACCCAAATTAGAGTTATAATCATAAAATCATTATTTCATTTATTTCGGATCGCGCGTGCGATAAAATTCACCGCGGAGCGTTATAATCGCGTTTTTAGCAATACAATGCGCGCTCAAAAATGTCAATATCTGTAATAACCGATCATTTTCTACATGAATGACCTAGGTCATTTTATTTTTGACCTTGAGTGAAACTTTGTCACGACCTTTGTGCGTCGATGTCCCGTCCACCTTGTATTATAGTCTTGAAAATATTCCCCTGTCTCCCAACTCACCTGTAGTTGCCAAAGTCTTCAGGCTGCACGTTGGCTATCAAGAGTGTGTGGTTGTTGCCTCTCGCAGACATGGTGACCCTCTCGGACGCACTCAGAGGAAATGAATTCTGGTACCAAGTCACCTGGAAATATAATAAATTAAAGCAAAAGAAGTTTTCAATCATTTTGGTGTGTAGGTTCAAGGAGTTGAGTCCTAACCTCAGCTGGAGGGTCTGCCAGCACAGTACACAGCAGTTCGGCTCTAAATCCTTCACCAGTATGTACCCAAGACCGTTCCACTGTGATCTCCGGGGGATCTGAAACAGACAAAACAAAAATATTGAAGTATTTTCTTTCACTGATTCTGACACACGCGAATGCTAGGCATTGAAATAAAACTACTTTTTACGGATTTTATCGCGTTATATTGATATTATTTTGATCCTGAAGTTTCGGACCCTTTACAGCGTCCATGGTCACGGGTGACTAAGGTGGTAGGCGTCTTGACGTTTCAATTACTAACAGCTACCCTACATTTTTGTTATTTGTTGGCAATCCGATTCACGCAGAATGAGCTCACCGTATCCTTTGATCTTGCGGTTTTAGGCTTGGATTTAGATTTAATTGAATCTATAATAGGGTTCCAAGCAGGTGGTAAGACCTATATAACGCGATAAAATCCGTAAAAAGTAGTTCTAATTCAATATTTTATTTTATTTAAACATTTTTTTAGCGGCCCTTAGAAACGGTTTTAATTTTAGTCATGAATGAGCGATATGTAGCGCAACTGTGGCAACAATCGCTCAACTAAGCGCAACAATTTAAATAACTTTTGCATGGTATAGGGAGCAAACGAGCAGACGGATCGCTTGATGGTAAGCGACTACCTACCGCCACCCATGGACACCCACAACGCCAGAACAGTCACAAGTGCATTGCCGCCATTTTAAAAGACAGTACGCTCTTTTCTTGAAGGTTTCAAGGTCGTATTGGTCCGGAATTACTGCAGGTGATAGCTCATTCCACAGTTTTGTTGTGCGAGGCAGAAAGTTTCTAGAGAAAGGCACGGTTGTGGACTGCAAACCATCTAGATGATGGGGATGGAACTGATGTCGCGTAAAAGGATGGCGGAAATAGGTAGCAGGGATTAATCCGAACCATTCTTCGGAGCACTCCCCATAGTAGTAGTATAATTATAATAGTTCAAGAGAGGTAGGGCACAGCCATTTATGGCTCAAATCTGGAGCAGCCCATCTGGGAAAGTACCTCCACCTTACAGAAAACTGCAGTCAAATAACACACTTTATTGTGTGTTGTGTTCCTGCAGTGAGTAAGGTCGCCAGAGCTCCTTTTAAGGATGCACTGCCCTGGCAGCAAGAGGAATATTCCCTCAAACTGTCGGCGCAATGAATCCTCCATAAACCTCTAAGAGGTTTTTCGGGTCGGCAACGCGCGAGTGATACCCCTGGTGTTGCAAGCGTCCATAGGCTAGGGTGACCGCTTACCATCAGGCGAGCCGTATGCTATGTTTGCCACCTTAGTGGTGTAAAAAAAAACAACACTGCCATGGCCGACTTGGAAAAGCCTGAACAGGCTCCGAACCCAGGTTGGTCCTAGTAAAGACAACCTCCACAAATGGGGTTCACAGACGCTTCTGCTCTTCAGTGTGCATGCGGTGTCTCGCCGCAGACAATGGCCCATCTTCCATCTTGCCCCACATGTCCCGGTAACTGCACACGTGAAGACCTGATGGTCGCATCGACAAACGCAGTCCGCGTTGTTGAGTTTTGGGCCAGACAAGTGTGAGCCCACAACATGAACTATTATTATCTGCCATCGACACGCTAAGAAGAAGATTATGATAGTGATAGCCTAGTGAGCAGTGATAGGTAGCAGCCTGGGGTATGACCACTGGACTGTCACGTCAAAAGTTTTGAGCTCAAATCCAAGGCACGCACCTCTGACTCTTCTTTAACATGCGTAATTATCACTCGCTTTAACGGGGAAGGAAAACATCGTGAACCTGCATGCCTGAGACATATTCTCGGCAGCATATGAAGTCTGCCAACCCGCATTGGGCTAGCGTGGTAGCTTATCCGACAAGAGACCCGTGCCCAGCAGTGGGACAGCATATGGGTTGATGATGAGGACTCCCTATAGAAAATGCGATAGAAGATGCAAAGCGA
Source organism: Acronicta psi (assembly GCA_946251955.1). Taxonomy (NCBI): domain Eukaryota; kingdom Metazoa; phylum Arthropoda; class Insecta; order Lepidoptera; family Noctuidae; genus Acronicta; species Acronicta psi. The sequence continues at coordinate 559,873 of OX276498.1, forward strand.
CGCCAACTTACATAGTACTTGCAACTGGAACTCAGCGACTAGAGGTGCGCCCACGCCGTTGTCGACGGTACACGCGTACCGGCCGCTGTGTCCCCTCTCTAGCCGTGACAGTTGGAGCTGGGGGCCCTCGCCGAGGCGAGTGTTGGTGTCATTCTGGAACACAGGAATCACCTACTTATATAAAAGATGCCCTCTAGCAGTAGGAATCGATATCATTCATCAGTAATATCGTTTATTTTTAACCCCCGACGCAAAAACGACGGGGTGTTGTAAGTTTGACGTGTCTATGTGTGTGTGTCTGTCTGTGGCATCGTAGCTCCCGAACGGATGAGCCAATTTTGATTTTGTTTTGTTAATTTGAAAGGTGAATTAGTCGGGAGTGTTCTTAAGTATGTTTGATGAAAATCGGTCCAAGATGGCCGCCGGCACAAAATAGCGAATAACATTGTTTTTCACAACTCCCTCAATTTGGGTATCAAATTAAAGGGCTTAACTAGGAAAACACTATACACTATGATAAATTTCAAATCCAAGATGGCCGCCACCACAAAATGGCGAATTACATTTCGTGTCGGGGGTTTTCTAAATATTTAATTTAGGTTAGGTTATCTTCCTAGCTTTTTCCCAACCATGATGGGGTCGGCTTCCAGTCTGATTAGATGCGGCTGAATTTCAGTATTTTACACGAAGCGACTGCCATCAAACCTCCGCTACCCAATTTCTGGGCAATACTGATAAGTGTTTGAAGGATATACTGGTTGTCAGGCTTTTTGGGCTTCAGACTAACACTATTGTCATAGGTATTGGTATCACAACCGAGACCGACGGCTTTAGGTGCTCTCCGAGGCACGGAGGGGTTCCGATTTGTTAAGAATGGTCACCATCTACAGAGTGACCACGGTAAGCGCTGCTTAATCTTGCAGATTAAGATAGATTGATCAGCATAGTTATGACTTAGCCACGAGCCCCCAGCCACGAGCCCTCAGCCACGAGCCAGCTTAGTAACGAAGTTATTTAAAAATTTGTACATGCGTAGTGCGTGCGCGTGCGCGCGCGCGTGTGTGTGTGTGTGTGTGCGTGTGTGTGTCTGCGTGTGCTTTAAATACCCTATCCAGATATTTCCTTGCATTGTGACACACATAAATGTTACTATGTCTTGACTTTAAAAACTTGGGTTCTCCGAATTTGTTTCGGCGGTTCTTTTCACTAAATACAAATACACTTTCGGTAAAAGTGTATTTGAAAGTTGCCCTTTTTTGTAATGGTTCTTTTTTAATATGTTCATTTGAACCTAACGCATGTTGTGAGAACAAAATGTGTTTCTTTCTTTATCCCTAAATATGCACCGAGGTCTACCCACTTAATACGGGGCCGTTGTAAAAACACGAAAGTTATCGACTTTCCTACGGTGAAGACCAGACTTTAGAACTTTAGAAGTTAATAATGTTAGGTCCTTACAATCTTATGCCAGGTGACAGTCGGGACGGGGTTGCCAGCCGCTCTACACTCGAGTACTGCCGCCCCCCCTCGCCGGGCGGCTGCGTGGCGTGACTCTGGGGACGCCCTCACGCTGGGCGGCACCAACACTTCCACCGTATGCACCTGATCCCGTGCAACCCGGTCTGATATCTGGCAGACGTAGTCTCCAGCATCCTGGAAAGATAAAATTAATCTATCAAAAACTACTATTAAATGAGCAATATTTGTATTATTCACATACACGTTTTCGAATCGGCTCTAACGATTTTCTTTCCTTTCTTTCTGTTATGTATCATAGGAGTAGTTGATTATCTGTGATGCATCACAACAACGTCTTGTCAGCTGTCAGAAAAATGACAGAAATAAGAACCGAGTGACTAAGTAGCCTACTCTAAGAAACCTTGTCAATATTAGCCTTAGATTCAAGGCTAACTTTTTACAATCTTTAAGTAAGACATCCTGCGTGCCAGATGCATGGCGTGTGAAGTCCGCCAATCTGCAGTAGGCTAGTGTAGTGGACTATGTAGCCTAACCCAAGATTAACCCCTGAGAGAAGAATCGTGCCCAGCAATAAATGTGACGTTAATGAAATCTTTAAGAAATTCAAATGTTCTTATTTCCATCAATATTACTTAATTGCTGAATCAGCAAAACCCAGTCTTCAAAATAGTTCCCAGACTGAACTTAAAATTCAAATCCTCCGTAACGACCTCCAAATTGGTTTTATAATACCAAAAATCGCTCCTCATTTTTTTTCCGCCGTCAAAAAATGCTAAATAGCGCCCTAAACGGTAATTGGTTGGGAAAATATGATAATGGTCGCATAAAAACCTTTGTGGTATACACCCTCGTTATTTTTTATGTGTTGCAACACTGAGGTACGATTTCCCGCGCAATTTTTGTCGGCCATGTTGGTTTTTATTTTATTTTGAAAGAAAGGTTTGACGTCAATATAAATATTTTTTAATTTTACTTGTCAGCTATGAATACGCCAGTTATTTTTTAATGATATATAAATAAAATTAAAGATTGACAATCATTATATTTTGCTTAAAATAATTTGTAAGCTTTTGAAGTAGCTAATGTTCTAGAAAAATAATTAATTTACTCCAATTTTTTGTTCTAGTGGCCGCAAGAGTAACCAAGTTGTGTGGGACAGGGTTCAGTTCCCAGTTGGAGCAATGGTTATTGGGATTTTCTGTTCATAAAATTCTCAATAGCTGCCTAGAGCTTGGAACTATCTAAAGTAGCTCGCGCCCTATTCCATGTGACACGGCTGTCTAACCCTTCGAGGAATGCAGGCGTGATGGTATGTCAATCAAGGATTGTTCCTAAGCTTTGAGTTGAGCATAATCTATCATGGAGTCTGGATTTGTGCCCGGTTTATGGCAATAGGCTCGCCCCCTATTACATGGGACCTAAACATATCGGCGAAATGTGGGTGTACATTAGTACACCTCTGTCTACCCCTTCGGGGAATATGGGCGTGATGGTATGTTATAAATCTGTCATCGTGTAGCTCAACCATTAATACTAGCTCAACGTGGCATTTCAATACATCATCGGCACGGGTCTCCTCTCAGTATGAGAGGGATTAGGCTATAGTCCACCACGCTAGCCTAATGCGGGTGTGCAGACTTCACATGCCGTGGAGAATATCTCTCAGGCATGCAGGTTTTCTCACGATGTTTTCCTTCCCCGTTAAAGCGAGTGATAACTACGCACAAGTCGGAGTTGTGTGCCTTGATTTGAAATCGAGATCTTTGACATGCCAGTCCAATGGTAAATTGCTAAGCTATGACTGTTACCTTTTAATTAGATATTAAAAAATACTATTAAGCCTAATGACCGCATTTAACGGCTGCGGGGATTGGAGATTTAATTAGTAGATTAGGTCGCGAGATCCCGTGATGAAATGTTAATCAAAATTCATGAACTGACAACGGGTAGGTCGGTCTAACACTAACACAGGGAAACTGTGCGGCAATTTTGCCGCCCCGAATAGGGTATTTGACTTATTAAAAATGCCAATCCAATTCAAATCTCATATTCAAATGTTTTATTTCAATTACACCATATAAATAGAGGTACTTACTTCTGAAAAGTCAAACTAGTTGCACAGTTCCAAAAAGTGGGATTTATGAAGAGACGGCAAGAAACTCCATAAATTCCAAATAGAAACTCCAATTGTACATACCATCATTCTCTTCTTTATTTCCCGAAGGGGCAAATAACATCCCATGTAAAAGACATGCAAATGCCACGTGCAGACTCCGAGCTGTTACTGAGAATCTCATAGAAAAACCCAATAATAATTTGCTCTACCGGGGAATCGAACCCAGGACCTCGATTGTGGCAGTCGCACTTAGGACCTCTAGACTTTGACAATTTAAAGGCCAAGGCTGGTGGTATTCTGCGAGTCCAGGAGACAGGTATGCTTCTCTCTCACGTCACCATCTGGGGGTCATTACCTGGGGTCCCACATCAGTGATCTGCAGGTTATAGCCGTCAACGAGTCGGAACCGCTCGTCTCTTGTCACCATGAGGCTTGCCGCAGTCAGAACCGCTGGCCCTCTCCGCCATAATAGGACTAATGATCCTGTAAAATAACACAATCACAATTTCATCAAAGTTTTCCAAATCGCATAGCAAACTCCCCTCAAACCCTTTCTTAGCGGATGCCTACGTCATAATTATCTGTATGTAAAATTTCAGATCAGTAGTTTTGAGCTGTACGTTGATAGATCAGTCAGTCAGTCAGTAACCTTTTATATACCATTATTATGTCAAACAAGCATACGGCCCCCCTGGTAAGCAGTTACCGTAGCCTTTAGACGCTTGCAACACCAGGGCTATCACTCAATTGCGCGTTGCCGATCCTGTAAAATTGGCTATTATTATGAGTGTCAGATTTACACAATTGCCGATAGTAGCCTATTCCAATTTTGCCGCCCCTACCGACCATTACAATTCGGTTCACAATCATATATAGAGCTGACGTAGTTTGCATAAAAAACTGGTGTGATATTTATACAAACGTCTAAAATGCATATTGATAAAAAATACAATAAAATCATAATTTAATGAAAATTTGCCGCCCCCGTGTTTGCCGACCTAAGTTTGAGGATTTCAATGTCTGAAACGTGTGCTTACCTAGGTTCTGTACTTGACACGGCAGCAGTAAGGTGTCTCCTACAACAGTCCTGAAGGAGTGTCCTCGAGACAGGAACCTGGGTCCGTCATCTGCAAAGAAGAAAGTAGAATCCAGATATAGTACCTAGTAGCAATATCTGCCAACCCTTCGGAAAATAGAGGAGTGATGTACATAAAGTTTCTTCCTAGAGTGCCTATAGGAAGATTTTTATTACCGTCTTCGAAAAGAATATAATAGAAATCGGAAGAATCCATTTCTCATATCAGCCATTTTTAAATATCCATTCAGGCCACTTCAATAAAAATAATATACGGCCGAAGTTTCACAACTCATAAACTGAGATTTGCGAAAAGTTTTTCAAACTTAAATGTGTGGTTTTGCCGTTTTGCCGCACGAGAATGATGTATGGTCGTAAGTTTTATGTACTTTTGTGGATTGTACTCGATGGTATGAAATACTGATTATCTGCAGCATCTGGTAAAGACTGGAAGCCGATAATGACATCGTTTTTAATCGATTTACATATATACAGGGCACTACACCACAAATGACATGCTCCATAAAATGAAGCTAGCTTTGAACAACGACTGCAGAGCCTGTGGTGAATTCAAGGAAACTATGCAGCACATCCTGTACGATTGTGACGTCCTGGCGACGAAACGGATGAGTCTTCTCGGCAACGGGTACCCGAAGCCGAAAGATTTAAAGTTCCTTCCTCTCAGTGGGTTAGCCGCCTTTATGAACCACGTCTTCAAAGAGTAAGGAATATACGGTAATGGGGACAACACAAAAGATCCCATTGGGTCGAAGTGTTGCTGGCTGTACTAGCCCCCATAGCAAGATGATATAAGAGACATACATACATAGCTTCGTCCCTATTTCTCATCGGAGTAAGCAGAGACTATAGATTTCCACTTGCTACGATCCTGGCACACCACTTTCGCTGCATCTATGCTCATCAACCTCCCCATGCATGCTCGTCGTTTTAGCGTGCTCTTAACCTTGCCTTTTTTGAGAACGTCCGCAATCTGGTTGTTATACGTTCGCCGAGGTCGGCCCCGTCCAACTCTTCCATTCGTACTCGCCATATACACTTGTTTATTCAACCTCCGTTCATCCATCCTCTCTATATTTTATTTTCTATTATACTATTTGGCATTTTCGTCCCCCCATAAAACACACACCTAGGATTTTTATTTCCAAAATAAACCCCCATTTTCTATTTTATGGCGCGAAAACCATTAAAATGAGCAAGTCCCCTCTCTGCCGGATATAATAAATATGGCGCCGTTGCTACCGGATGTGACAATCCGTTGCGTCATATCCGTTGCCCAAATGTTTCGTGAATTCTAGTTAATTGTGTTTTGGTGTTTATTTTGTTATAAACAATTGTCTTAGATTGTTATTCGGTTGGGGTAGTGATTTGTGTGTGCTGGGGGCCTGGGACAGTTGACCTCCCTCCTCAAATTGTATTTATTTTGTTTGTATCGAATAAACTCAAAAAATACTGGACCGTTTTAAACATTGTTTCATCAAGTAACATGACATCCCTAATCTTTATTATTATTACATAGTTATAAAACAAAGTTGGTCCCGCTGTTTGTTCGCTTAGATCTTATAAACTACGCAACGGATTTTAATGCAGTTTACAGCAATAAATTGAGTGATTCAAGAGAAAAGGTTTATATGTAGTATACATGTATATTATAGTAGATAAAAGGTACTTATAATACATAAGAAACACCCAGACAAACACAAACACATATCTTAGTACACTGACAACTAGCTTAAATATGGATAAATAGGCCAAGTTAGAGTAGCCACGGTTTGTTAACGATTCATTAAGGCTAATTGACGTTTCTGAGTGCGGCCCTTAAGTATATTTAGGTATCACATGAATTTGTGTTTTGTGGGAATCGAACACTCGTGATCAGTAGTCCGGTACTTTATTTATTTATTTATTGCATCAGAACGACCAACAATACAGCCATTTACACTGATTACAAAACAATATTAATCAATAATAATAGAAGCCTTTTACTCAGTCTTCTCGCAATACTACAATACTTGAACCACTAGACCACAGACGTCGTCCAGTTTGGGACTAGATGGTGCTATGTAAAAATGTCCACATTATATTTATTTGTCATGTAATTTAAAGGCACTTAGGCATGCCAGGCTCCATACAAAAATATTCGAAGCTTGATAAAGTTCGCGTCAATCTTATTGTCCGGCTTGAAGTTGGCACGAGCTAATTTCAACCCGCCCGTAAAAATCGGAGAAAGAAAAATATTGGATTAAAATTATTTAAAACGACAGCCTACGACTTGAGCTTTCGTTTTTATTTATTACAGTCCTATATTTTTCTTTCTCCGATTTTTACGGCCGCGTTGAAGTTAGTTCGTGCCAACTTTAAGCCGGACAATAAGTTTGGCGAGGACTGTAGGTACTTACTTCTATTATTCTGCGCGTGCGCCGCTATGAAGACGGCGGCGAGCACCACCCACGACACCTCCATGACGTCAACCGCGACCCCCGCACCGCGCCAGAGTATCCCTCATCTGAAACAAGACAAAAGACGGTGAATACAGGTTCACAGGGTCGGACTGGCTATACATTTTGATGGCTATGGCTGGACATTTTTGAGCGCGCAGTGTATTGCTACAAACGCGATTATAGCGCTCCGCGGTGAATGTTATCGCGCGCGCGATCCGAAATAAATGAAGTAATTATTTTTTAATTATAAATGTAATATGGGTAGATAGAAATAACCTTTTTTTACACGTTCAAGTAAAAAAAACAGCAGAAAAAATTGAAGCATTGATGAAAAAAGTTACGGAAAATTTCAACGCAGGGGAGTCCAGAATCATGTAGGTACTGAACTCATGGTATTTATTATTTATTTATTTATGAATTTGAATTTTTTTAAATTCATTAATAAATAAATACTCCGAGCATTGCTCTCTCCATTGCACGCTGAGCAACCTCGAATTTGTGGATCAGTCCCATGGTGAGTGTCCACGTTTCGGCTCCGTACGTCATCACGGGTAGAACGCACTGGTTATAGACTATAGACCCTTGTCTTTAGGGATTGAGGGATCGACGATTCAAATATTGCGGAGCTTCCCGAATGCCTAATAGCGCAGTGTGGCAGTGACATACGACCGGTCCCGATGGAAGTCTATGGACTTGGATGGATCTTTATCCAGGACATCAAAAGCCCATACAACTCAGCCCAAATTTGTACCGGAGGTACATGACAGCTGTCAAGTTGATAGTTTTTACCATAAAATCACTATGAAACTGATAATAATCTGCGGTAATGGCGTGCGTTTGACATTCCGAAACTGACACTGACAGTTTTTACTATGAAATCATTACGAAACTGATAATAGTGTGCCAAAATGGCGTGATTTTTCTCAAATTAAAAGTTTTTTTTCTCATCTCCCAGTCAACATTAAAGAAAAGTACGACTAGAGTTTTAACCAGCGTAATACAGGGTATTTTTTCCAATAAGTGTAACTTCGGTAAGTACATGATGATTTCGATGACCTCCTATTCCACACCCTTAAAAAAGGTATAATAAAACAAATCTCGTGATTCAACGTCTGACAAGTATCGCCATACTATCTAGAAGATAAATGACTTCATTATAAATGCAAATGTAAACTATTTTGCAGTAACAACTTACCGAGAAGTGCAAAGAAACTTGACTTTTATGAATGATCGTGTAGAGTACCTATCTTTATTCAAGACAGGGGAAATAAATAAGCAAATAACTTTTATACCACTAAGGTGGCAAACAAGCATACGGCCCGCCTAATGGTAAGCGGTTACCATAGCTTTTGGACACTTGCAACACCAGGGGTAACACTCGCACGTTGCCGACCCGAAAAACCTCTTAAAAGTTTATGAAGGATTCACTGCGCCGACAGTTTGAGGGAAGATTCCTCTAGCTGCCAGCGCAGCGCATCCTTAGAACGAGCTCTGGCAACCTTATACTCACTGCAGGAACACAACACACAATAAAGTGTGTTATTTGGATTTTCTGTAAGGTGGAGGTGATTTCCCAGATTTGAGCCATAAATGGCTGTGCCCTACCTCTCTTTACGTCTTTGTCGGTGGTACAACTTTTTTTATCGTATCCTATCTTATTCATCATCATCAACCCATTAACTGTCCCACTGCTGGGCACGGGTCTCCTCTCAGTATGAGAGGGGTTAGCCTATATTCCGCCACGCTGGTCTAATGCGGGTTGGCAGACTTCACACGCCGTCAAGAAAATCTCTAAACATGCAGGTTTCCTCACAATATTTTCCTTCACCGTTAAAGCGAGTGATAATATTTCGAAAAGTCACACGTGCCTTGGATTAGAACTTGGCTTGACAGTCAAACGGTCGTGAAACGGTCATATCACTACGCTATCACTGATTTTAAATAATAATAAGTACTTTACTGTTTTGTGCCAATAAGTACTTATTATATTTGTAAGAAAGGTACATGATACAGCTTATGAACAAACAGTGTCCCACAAAACTCTATAAACAGTTTGACTGTGGGATCAAAATCACATAGGTATCACATAATTATAAGGAATATATACGATAATTAGTTATTAGATTCTAGATAAATATAATAATATAATTCAGTTATTAGTAGTAGTTATTGCACTTTTGTTATAAGAGGTATTTTTTTAGCTTACATTTAAGTTTATTTTTATGAGATTCAAGTCTAATGTCCTCGGGAAAACGATTGAGTATAATACGGAATACGTTTCGTTAAAGTTCTGTCTCTATACAGGTTTGTTACTTGGGACTAACGAATTTACCCGAGATTATCACCCTCGTATTGTACTTAGGGGGAGGTGGGGTAGATTGATACCGTTTTTTTGTTTCGTCGCTAAAAAAGATAGTTATAGAGTTATTGCAACAAAAACTATTATTCTGGGTCGAGAATGTATCTGGGTACAAACGTAGGTATACATTTCACTGCAAAAAGGAACGTATTTTTTTTTATGACGCTTTTTCTGAAAAATGGGTTTTGTATCAAACTACCCCATGTACGGGGCAGTTTGATTCCCTAATATATCTTCTTACATAACTTATATACATTTGTTTAGAAATTAAATAAATACATTTTGATTAGTTTTTAACTTTATTTATGAATTAATCACAGTTTCATTCTTATTTACCACAAATTAACTTCGTTAAGTATATATATTTTGTATATATGTATTTTTACATTTAATAAGTATCAATTATTTTTATTTTTATTTTTCTATATCCTAGAATATTAACTGGGTCCATTAGTATCAGAATTAGCAAAAGCTCTCTTCTTTTTTTTTACTCTATACATTAATACAGGTATCAATCTGCCCCATTGACCTCCGTATCAATGTGCCCCGAAGTATTTTTTCAAATTCAAAGTAATATTAAATAAATACTGGAAGTAACTATGGAAAACTGATTATTTTATAGAATAATTCACAGTATTTATTGACTGCATAATGTAGATGCCTTTAAAAAACAACATTAAAACTGCCGAATTATGCACTTCCTAAAGTTGACGAAATTTTTCTCGCGACCTATAAAAACATATTTTTGCTTGTGGAGTCCAGCGAAACGACCGATCGGCGGCGATCTTCCGGCAGCTTATTGGGTGCGTCTGTGGTTTCTATGTGTGAGAAAATGAATAGTAAACTACCATTCGTTTAATTTAAATGACCGCCGTATCTATGTGCCCCATGCATCAATGTACCCCGCTTCCCCCTACATATATTTTTAGTATAATCCAATGGACAGACACACTATACTTTGCAATTTACACGTATTCACACAGAAGGCCGTCTACATAAAGCGATGAGCGAATAAATAATAATATATTGAATAAGTAACAATAAGTGAATTAATGATCGCGTGATTCAGCGCCCGGATACAAGATTTATTATTGTAGATAATAAGTATGTATTTTTAACCGACGACAATCGAAGGGGGTTATCAATCAATTCGGATGTTGATACATATATCTTTTTGTTTGTTTGTCGAATTCTCCTGATATAAAAATATTTTTTGTTTGAAAGTGTATATTCCCGAATAGTCTCATTTAAAGAAAGAAAAATCTCGAAAAATTACTAACTAACAAACTCACAAATTTTACAATTTCATTATATTAGTATAGGTATTTCTCTCTCGATCTCTTATCAACTCGATAGGAGGGCAAATATTTTTAAAAAATTTCGCTCTTTTTTTTACATGTAACATTCGTCGTATTGATTTTGTTTATGTAAAATGTAGCCATTGTAACCGGGACCATAATAACGAATCGATTGACACCTCATTCATCAAAATCAGATGAGTACTTTAGGCGCTGTAGTGGAACATACGTAAATAGGAAGATACATACGACTGCCTAATATAAAACCCTTCCTTCGACTTTTTGCCGTGTCGTCGGGTAAAAATTCAAGGTACAAAATACGGGATGATTGATTTATTTATATCTACAGAAACGATTGTAGTGAAACTTGTATGTAGTTTTAATGACTCTACAACATAATTGACACTGAGTTTATCTGATGATGGAGACGGAAGACAAAAGAAGGAAACCTTCAACGGTTTACAGTAGATACCTCGTGTTTGGGCTTAACTTCATGAGAACTTTAGACCTAAGTTAAAGAAAGGTAACTAAGTAATTCCTTAGGGGGCGTTCATAAAATACGTGAGATGTTTAAGGGGGGGAGGGGGTCGAGTCAAATCTCATCTAATCTTACTTTGGAGAGAGGGGGGTCTCGGCAAATATCACGCAATTTTTTTTCTGATTGAAACAAAAAAAATACTATTTTTATTACACTTATAATTAAACTTTCAGCTATATTGATTACTAGTCTTAACTAGTCGTAAATAAAAGCACGAAGCATTTTTTTTTCTTTTTACAATAACAATCCAACGCGTTTACGTATGAAACCCACAATTTGAAAAATCTCACGTGGGATTGAGGGATGGGGGAGGGGGTTGAATAAAATCTGACGACATCTCACCAGGGGGGGAGGGAGGGATAGAAAATTAAAAAAACACCTCACGTAATTTATGGACATTCCCCCTTAGATATAAGTCACAAAAAATATAAAACTTTTTAACAAAAAATATAAAACCGACAAAAACAAAAAATAAAATTAAGTAAATAACATTTATTAATAACTAAGTAACTAAGAGTCGTAATGGTAGCTAAAAATAAATTCTGTTTTAAATATGATCTTCGTTGATTGTTTGTTTGGTGCCGACTCAAATTTAGTTTTTTTATAATTTTTCATTTTTCTGTAACTTTTTTCATATTTTTTTTTTGTTTAAATGTTATTATTTTCTAATACTCAGATTTGCGTCGGTCGAAGGAATGCAATAATGCGTTTGGGTACATATTTTTTTAGTGTAATGCGGCTGGTCCCCTTCGCCCCCTCACGTAGGGGTGAAGTCAAACGGAATAAATGCTCTTAAGGCAACGTGGGGTTGGGATTCCATTTTTACAAGTACTTGTTAAATGTTTGGTTGGGTAACAAGATTAATTTTTAAAAATTACTGAAGGGTAACAAAAAAAAACCCGACTGCGTCAAAGTACCTACCTACTAATATCTAACTAAAAATCTAAAAAACAAGCTCTATGTATGAAAATGTATTGCAGGCGGGACAAGCAAACAAAAAATTTTGCTTTTTAACCCCCGACGAAAAAACGACGGGGTGTTATAAGTTTGACGTGTCTGTGTGTGTGTCTGTCTGTGGCATCGTAGCTTCCGAACGGATGAACCGAATTTGATTTTGTTTTTTTTTATTTGAAAGGTGAATTAGTCGGGAGTGTTCTTAGCTATTTTTGATGAAAATCGGTCCAAGATGGCCGCCGCCACAAATTTTATAATTTAGATTGAATGAATAGCTTGTCGCGCAGGTACTTTGACGCAGTCGGGTTTTTGTTTGTTTAAACTATTATTTATTCTTATAGAACAATCTCGTTGGTCTAGCGGTCCCAAGCGCGATTCCTACGCTAGAGCAGGCAGCAGGTGCTAGGGTTCGATTCCCGAGTCGAGCATAGTGTCGTTGGGTTTGGGTTTCTGTGAAATTCCCTGTAGCAGCTCAGAGCTCGGAGTCTGTATTTGTGCACGGTTGATGGCAATAGGGTCGCCCCCAATTACATGGGACCTAAACATACCGGAGAAATGTGGGTGTACATTAGTACGCCTCTGCCTAAGCCTTCAGGGAAAACAGGCGTGATGTTTATGTTATCTATACTAATATTATAAAGAGGAAAGATTTGTTTGTTTGTTTGTTTGTTTGTTTGTTTGTTTGTAATGAATAGGCTCCGAAACTACTGGACCGATTTCAAAAATTCTTTCACCTTTGGAAAGCTACATTATCCCCGAGTAACATAGGCTATATATCATCACGCTACGACTAATAGGAGCGGAGTAGTAATGAAAAATGTTGCAAAAACGGGGGAAAAAATTATAAGACCACGCGGGCGAAGCCGCTGGCGGGAAGCTAGTAATCTAATATAATAATTTTGACGGTGTCTGTGGTCTAGTGGTTCGAGTACCGGACTGCTGATCACGAGGTCGTGGGCTCGATTCCCACAGGACAAAAACATTTATTGCGATTAACTTAAGTGTTTGTGTTTGTCTGGGTGTTTCTTATGTATTATAAGTATGTATTTACAAAAAAAGTAGATAAGTATTATATCCATTGCCCAGTACCCATAGTACAAGCTCTGCTTAGTTTGGGACTAGATGGTGCTGTGTAAAATGTCCAAAAGATTTATTATTTATATTTATTATAAGTATATATTTACAAAAATAAGTATAAAAGTATTAGATCCATTGTCTAGTACCCATAGTACAAACTCTGTAAAAATGGTATGTAGAAATGTCCCAGGATATTTATTATTAATTAACATATTAAACTATATTCAGGAAAAAAAATTTTTTAGGCATTTACCCCAAAACATTTATTCTACCAACATAATCTTGTAGCCTACCCCTTAAACAGGGCACCCCAACTAGTGAAATCAATCGGCGTGCACAAGATTGTTAGGGGTGGAACCGCACAATGTTTATTTATTTAAAATTAGGGGGAGAAAGCTTTTTTGGACAAGACTTAGTTCTCGAGTTAAAGCATGTTTTTTAGACGATTTATTGGATGTTGATGTTGTTGTGACAATCTATAGTTCGGTAGCACAGACACGAGTCACTTTAGTAATAGAGTAGTTAACGTAATCGTATCGAATTCCAATTATTTTGTACTAGCTTTCCGCCAGCGGCTTCGCTCGCGTGGTCTTGATAACTTTTTTCCCCCGTTATTGCAACATTTTCTATTGCTGCTTCGCTCGTATTCGTCGTAGCGTGATGGTATATAGCCTATAGCCTTCCCTGATAAATGGGCTATCTAATACTGAAAAAAAAATTCAAATCGTTTCTGTAGTTTCGGAGCCTATTCAATACAAACAAACAATCTATCAAATCTTTCCTCTTTATAATATTAGTATAGATGGAACACTGATAAGCGCTGCCGCGGATGTCAAGGGAACTAAAAAATAGCAAGCATAAGTTATTGAAGTTGAGCATTCGAATAGTTATAGTTACAGTTCAAATAGTTAGATATGGACTTGTATGAAAAACGATAACATGAGTTCGTTTCTGACGGATAGTAAAGTATAAGTATCGTGAAACTTAAAGGTGGGTTATCGTTAACGAATAGTAAAAATTTTTGTTAACTCTTTACTACATTGACTTGTGCTTGTCCGATCGTCAAACGAATAGAAACAAAATATATGGAAATGACACAAGCTTTCGATAGATCGGGCTGTCACTATCTCATTTCCATACATCTTGTTTCTATTCGTTCGTTGATCCAAACTATAGATTGCAACTTGGCTGGGCCTGCTGGTCAACTCTACGATCGATTGCAAATCAACCAGAGGAACTGGGTCTCACGGGCAAAAGTCAGAACACACAAAAAGCGCTTTCCACCAAAGAGATTACGTGTAATTTATGCAAAATCACAGCCCCCACACAATAATTTGTTTGTCTGTTATTTCAAAATGGCGGGACACCAGCATTTAATACTTTCCCATGGTTAATTTTTAATTATAGGGGAGATTTAACTGACAAATCTTACTCAACAGTCGCTAAATGTCACCGACAGGGTTTTAATTTTTGTTTGGAAGGGGTGGTGTTTATTTAAATGCATTGGGAGAGTATTTGTTATTGAAACTAGCTGATCAGACGTTGTCCTGTCATTTAAATACAAATAAATATGAGTACTTACCTAACTATTCAAAAGAAATTATACAAGAGTTGTAACATACCTAAATTATAAAAAATATATGTGTAAGTACCTACCTAATAAAGATGACTAAATGTAATAAAAATAAATAATAAAAATGAATAAATGTCATAAAAATAAATAATAACAATGAATAAATGTCATAAAAATAAATAATAAAAATGAATAATTGTCATAAAAATAAATAAATGTCATAAAAATAAATAAATCATAAAAATTAACAATTTATTATATATATAAATAGACTGACTATAAATATAACTTATAGCATCACATCTTTCTTGTGCCCGGTGGATGGCAATAGGCTCGCCCCCTATTACATGGGGCCTAAACATACCGTCGAACTATGAGTATAGCACACATCTGCCTAATTATCCTGTATTCCCCACAGGCGTGATAGTTATGTTACATCTACACTAATATTATAAAGAGGAAAGATTTGTATTTTTGTATGTAACGAATAAACTCAAAAAGTACTGGACCGATTTGAAAAATTCTTTCCATTTTAGATAGCTCATTTATCGGGGAAGGCTATAGGCTATATATCATCACGCTACGACTAATAGGAGCGGAGTAGTAATGAAAAATGTTGCAAAAAAGGGGGAAAAAATTATAAGACCACGCGGGCGAAGCCGCTGGCGGGAAGCTAGTATATATATAAAGTAGAAGAGGTATGTCAGAAGTACTGTGAGAGAAAGGTATGAAAGTGTTTTTTTACCTTCTTTTAATTACTTTGCTTTGTTTTATAGATTTTAATAAATTTAGTTTTTTTTAGTTACTGTAATTGGTGGATCCGTGGTAATTAATTAAATAAAGTAACATTCGCATACATAACTAATATTATTATGTATAAATTGGTATATAAAAATCACTAATTTACTGAACATATGCGCTTCAAGATTAATATTATTTTATTTTTAGTCTTATGCTAACAGTATTATTTTTTCGATTTAATCCAACCTCTTGACCATATGACGTTTGGATTCGCACAACCCTAGTGTTAAGCCAAAGAGTGCGTTTACATTGGCAGAGTTACTTGCTTAAGTAACTATGCCGTGAAGTTCTTTGTGATAGTAACGAATCTCAATTTCACGTTTTAATTTTAAAAAACATTACGTTTTTATCCAAAGAAAAACAGGAGGTAGTTCTACGGGAAACTATATACTTACATTGTATTTATTTTTATTTTTTCGTACCTAAATTGTGGACCGATCTTAAAGTTTTGAGAAAATCTCCAAGTTGTCAATGTTAAAATAGAACCTGAACTACCTTAAAATAGGTATACAACTTATTTAACTATTATTGTCAGTAATAAGTACAGTTTAATTGATTTAGATTTTTTTCTTTAAATAAAGTGGGCGGCATTCGGGAAGCTCCGAAATATCTTTGAATCGTTGATTCCACAATCTATAAAGACGCACCTGGACGCACTGGTTAAAGACCCTTGGTGGACCCTTTAACCAGTGCGTCTTACCCGTGATGACTTACGGAGCCGAAACGTGGACACTCACCATGGGACTGGTCCACAAACTCAAGGTTGCTCAGCGTGCAATGGAGAGAGCAATGCTCGAAGTTTCTTTGGTGGATAGGATTCGAAACGAGGTTATTCGCCAAAGAACTAAAGTCACCGACATTGCGCGAAGAATAAGCACGCTGAAGTGGAAGTGGGCCGGCCATGTCTGTAGACGGACAGACGGTCGATGGAGCAGACAAGTGCTAGAGTGGAGACCACGTTTAGGCAAGCATAGTGTAGGACGCCCTGTGACACGATGGACCGACGATTTAAAAAAGGTGGCTGGCAGCGGATGGATGCGAGCTGCCCAAGACCGGGATGGTTGGCGCTCTTTGGGGGAGGCCTACGTTTAGTAGTGGACGGCAATAGGCTGATATGATGATAAATAAAGTTGAGTTGTTAATCACAGATTAATATTATGTACTCGACCAGTTACTCTACCGAATGTAAACGCGCCTCCACCCTAACAATTTTTTTAAAGGGGCCCGAAATGCGTTTTGAAAAGTAAAAAACCCGTGAAATTGTGATTGATTTCCACTTTATATTGTATGTATTTAGTAGTTTATAAATGATATTTTTATGTAAAGTAAATAGCTGATCTTTTCAAAGACACTTTTACAAGTCACTGTTTTACATTTTGTAACGAGATGGCGCCGGCATTTCCTAGCTGACAACCTCTGAGAAACGCCAAAACAAACTTAGAGAATCATCTCTTTTAAAGTCCAGACATAAGTAGTTAAATTATATAATATAAATAAATAAATATTTTGGGACATTTTACACAGCACCATCTAGTCCCAAACTAAGCAGGGCTTGTACTATGGGTACTAGACAATGGATATAATACTTATATACTTTTTACTTATTTACTTTTGTTATGTGAGTGTCACAATGAATAAACTGAAACAAATTAACTGAGCTGCTATTGAGATTATCATAAAAATATTCAATAATCCGACCTGGGAATCAAACCCAGGACCTCTACCGTAGCAGTCGCACTTAGGATCCCTAGGCTAACGAAGCAGTTGTAAAAGAATGAATGAAATCCGAACTGCTCCTTCAGAAAACATCATCATCATCACATACTGTCCCACTGCTGGGCACGGGTCTCCTCTCAGTATGAGAGGGATTAGGTTATAGTCCACCACACTAGCCTAATGCTGGTTGGCAGACTTCACATGCCGTCGAGAAAATCTCTCAGGCATGCAGGTTTCCTCACGATGTTTGCCTTCACCGTTAAAGCGAGTGATAATTACGCACATGATTTCAAAAAGTCAGAGGTGCGTGCCATGGATTCGAACTTGAGATCTTTGACTTGGCAGTCCAATGGTCACCACTTCTATCACTGCTTCTCAGAATACAATCAAGCAGAAAACAAGACAAAAGTAATCATAGGGAGCGTTCGGCCGATAAAAGCGCTTAGAAGCGCATTGAATCAAGTGCTGTCAATAGTGTCAACTGTTAAATCAATGACTAATTAGTTTGTCAGCCCTTTTAAGCGTTTACAAGCGCTTTTATCGGCCAAAACGCCCATAGATTATGTTTACCTACCATCAGAATTTCAACTGACCCCTCTGCAACATCAAAACAAAAAATATAATCTCATCAAACACAAAAAATATAAATCATAAATCAGTATATCAATTATTTCTCGACCAGCCACCGGCCGCGCGCCGCCCCTCGCTGTCAATATTGGTTTTAATGTCAAATTAGTGAATATCCCCATGACCCCATGCTCTTTGATCCGTCATAAGGGTTCCCACGATTGGGGTGCACAAATACTCAGACGCTTCTAGGCGTTTTTTTTAGGACATTTTACACAGCACCATCTATTCCCAAACTAAGCAGAGCTTGTACTATGGGTACTAGACAATGGACATAATTCTAACCTGAAAATACCTAAAATGCTAGCTATACTTAAGTAACAAAGAATCAACGAGTCATATTTAAATTAAATAATAGGTACAGTTTTCGCCAAACTTATTGTCCGGGTTGAAGTTGGCACGAACTAACTTTAACCCGGCCGCAAAAATCGGAGAAACAAAATTATAAGATGTAATAAATAAAAACGAAAGCTCAAGTCGTAGGCTGTCATCTTACTAATATTATAAATGTGAAAGTTTGTGAGGATGGATGGATGGATGGATGTTTGTTACTCTTTCACGCAAAAACGACTGAACGGATCTGGATAAAATTTGGCACAGATATAGATTATAGTCTGGAATAACACATAGGCTACTTTTTATCCCGGTAAAATCTATGGTTCCCGTGGGATAGCGGGCGAAGCCGCTGGCGGAAAGCTAGTTTGTAATAATTTTAATCCATTATTTTAGATTTTCCGATTTTTGAGGCCGGGTTAAAGTTAGCTCGTGCAAACTTCAACCCGGACAAAAAGTTTGGCGAGAACTTTAAGTAGTTTGGCACCGCCTCCAAATAAGTTAGAAATCAATCATGTAAATATGTACTTGTTATTTTTTGCTTTTTAGTTCCTAGGTGTTTTTTGAAGGCGGTTTTTTTTTTGTTTATTTTAAAAGTTTTAGTGGAATTAAAAGATGTATTTTGTTTTGTACGTATTATATAATATGGGGAGGCCAACAAAACGCACTGCCCGAATAAGACGGCGAGGTTTCGGAGTAACCCAAATTATTATATAAGTAAACAATTTTTAGACTTTTATAAATTTTTTTGAAAACCGCTCAACTTATTTTCGGTAAATTTTATATAGGACCACACGGGAAGCACCAGCTTGCGAATAAAAGAATCATCAAAATCGGTTCACCCTGACGACAAATAGCCAAAATAACAAACATAAAAAAAATACAGTCGAATTGAGAAAATACTCCTTTTTTACCCGACTGCCAAAGAAAGATTATGTGTTTGACGCGTATGTATGTATGTATGTATGTCCGGTCGTAACTACTCAACGCCTCAACCGATTTAGATAATTGACAACACCAGGCGGGACAAGCTATTCGTTCATAAACAAAATTGTTTTTTTTGCTTGTCCCGCCTGCAATACATTAACCAACATCACAGAGCTTGTTTTTAGATTTTTAGTTAGTACTTTTTACGCAGTCGGGTTTTTTGTTTCATTTAATAATTGAAGTTGGTTGAAAAAAAAAAGTATAAAAATACAACAATTATCGAGAGCTTGTATTTTGTTTCGAGATTCGAATCATGAGTGAAGCCGGGAGGCAACGCTAGATAGTACAATTAGTAGTCGGGCGAGAAACTTGCAAATTGCCACAGACGACAGGTGACGCTAACGACTGAGAAATTATGATTATTAATTGTAAATGAAAACATACAAGAGCGTATTCTGAACGGGCGCGCAGACAGACTGCCTGCTTGCATAAGCTGTGGCCTGCCGGTGGCTGGGAGGGGAGAAAATTGTACTAGACCATTTAATTTTAATTTTTATCGTTGATGGGTTTGCGCTTGACCACAATCTCACCTGATGATAAGTGTAGATGGACCGCGTCTACCCATAAGATACCCATTCACTCTGGCCTTGAAAAGACCCATGTTGTAGGTGTCAGGGAACACAGCCGCCGGCAGAGAGTTCCACAACTTCGCTGTGCGCACAAGGAATGATGAAGCGAAACGGTTAGTGCGGCAAGGTGGATGGATATAATACTTTTATATTTAGGTTTGGCACCGATTAAGATTCACTTACTTTCATCAACGGTTTTTATTTTTTGTTAAAAAGTTGATAATTTAATCAATTTATTTTACTCCATAGAGAAATGTACAGAAATCGGCCTATTACAATGGTTACAACAGCTATGTTAGTAGGTTTTTCTGTCCAATTCCCAGTAGCAGCTCGGAGTCTGGATCTGTGCGCGGTTGATGGCAATAGGCTCGCCCCATATAACATGGAACCTGAACATACCAGCCATTATTACACGTCTGAATAATATTGCTAGTACTTAGTATAACATTTCTTTCTGTGACGGAAACGCGCACAATATAATTTAGTATGTTTCCAACTGATACAATTCAGAACTTTGGTTTGTGGTCACAAACTTGATTTAGAGATATTTATGATCTATTGTGGTCATATAATTATAATATCTGTTATCGGCAACTTGTTGAAATAGCCGTTTAATTGAATGGCTAGGCGTTTCATTGAAAACCGCCATTTAAGCACACGTCTAAAAACGACTCGTCGCGTGACTATAACTCAATCATAATCCCACAGTGTAATAAATCTCTAACAGTGAAACGACTCGGCCGTCTAGACAGGTCAACGATGAGGTGGGTTGCGGGGCAGAGCGGCGTCCCCCCACCGCTTTTTCACAGGCGCACTATGTCTCAAAAATAGGTTTTGGGAATGTTCGATATTGAACATTTGGTTAATGCACATATCTAACTGAATGTCCAACACATATTATACAACCTTTAAAATATATAATTTCGCATTTTTTTCTAATAAAACTACTCTTGCAAGTTGACGCTTAAAATAATGTCGATTATTTAGAACAGAATTCTGTAAGTTTACATGGTCATACTTTCATTATTTTTAATGCAAATGTAGAAGTGTGATATATGGTTTGAAAGGTTATTAAGTACTCTATTTAAAAAAATAATAAGTGGATTATTATATAAAGATTGGAGACGTACATAATTTTTTTTACAGAACCTAATATCATATCCTTATTAAAAACTTTAAATAGACTTTTGACAGTTAGCGGTGTCTGCCGATGTCGTAATTTTGATGGTATTCCATAGAGTAGTTCATATAAAAGTCAAGGCAAAAAAATTTTTTTGCCCCAATCTGCCCCCCTGAAAATGAGACGAAAAATGCCTGATGAGGTGAAAATGCTAAACATAAAAAAAAATATTAAAGATTTTATTTATGAGATTTTTGGGAAATTAGATTCTTTTTTACATTTTATTATTAAATAATATTCTATTTTACTAACTAAACTAAAGTTTAGGTGAGGTGGGAAATCAAAAAATTAATACTTTACCTAACTTTTAAATTTTTTTCTGATGTGGAAAATGTTTGTTATTACCGTGTGAATTAAACATTATCATGTAGCTTATATACCTTTCCAATAAGTTAGGTAGAAAAAAAAAGTCGAGAAGACCAGAAGAAACTTGTACAAAGTCTATTTTGGAGCCGAATGGGATTGCACGTTGATAAACCCCGGCAAGGAAGTGGAAACTGCAATGACGGCAATACAACTCAACGAATTTTGAGAACTACTATTATTTTTCAGAAATTACAGGAGTTGATGATACTCTTATGAAAAGATTCTATATTATTCTTCAGATTTTGGCATCCGGTATTGCTGTAAATCCCGAAAATTTGGTAAATATACTCGCGCTACTGCACAATTATACGTAACAAAATATATGTGGTATAACATGCCTTCTTCAGTACATAAGATCCTAATACATGGTGAAAGTATAATTAGACATTTTACTTTTCTGCCTATTGGTAATTTATCTGAGGATGCCCAAGAATCTCGTAATAAAGACTTTAAAAATATCAGATTACATCGCGCTAGAAAGTGTTCTAGATCCGCAACGAATGAAGACGTAATTCATGGTCTTTTATTTGCATCAGATCCATACATATCAAGTATTAGAAAACGATCAATCACTGTTTCCAAAGAACTGTTAGATGAAGCCAAGAACCTCTTAGATATTTAAATAGAAGTATGTACAATAAGTATTACCTTTTCTGTTTCATCTAATGGATTACTAGATGTTTATCATGTATTTATATGTTATTTTTATATATGTAATATTAACAATAACACAAAATAATAGTGTAATATAATAAAACTTTATAATTATAATTAACTAAGCTAAGTTTTTGTATGAAAAAGTGTAATTTTAATTGTTGTATATTTTTTTTATTTATTATAAATAAATAAATAACAACGACTGTTCCATTTATTAATAGTATATACATTAGAGATACTGTGTGCCAAATTTCAGCTTATTTCTTCAATAAACAACAAAGTTATAGATTTTTGAGACGGTACGCACGTTCCTGGCCCATAGTGAGGCGGCCCGTCCGCCCGACATACACTGCGCGTCGGTACGGAGTTTCAAGTGCATCGCCATCGCGCTGTCGTTAATATTATTAAATTTATTTCGAATATTGCCGATGCGACAATTTCTCAATAATAATGCGTTCTACTTTATTGTGCAGTTTACGGTTGTTTGCCGACATCGTACGGCAGTAATAAAGGAGAATTGAGATTTAATCGATTTCCAAAGGATGAGAATCGATGAGTGCCTCCTAACCTATTATGTATACCTACCTAAAGTAATATTATCTCTACAGTAAACAGAATAAAGTATCTATCCGCCGCCACCGTGTGTTTAGGTACTTACTAAAAAAATATTTTAACTTTCCAATGGGTTTTGGTACGATTTTCACATATAATAATAATAATTACATTTTTACTAGATTTTTTAGATAAGTAGGTATCTATTGTTGGTATTTTACGAGATAATAAGTAAGATTTGGCGAATCTAAACTTATTTATTACTTTATTATCTATGTACCTATATTCTATGATTTTTACGACCGGGTTAAAGTTAGCTCGTGCCAACTTCAACCCGTACAATAAGTTTGGCGAGAACTGTACCTATGCCGGAAATAGCGTAATGTCTAGGTATCTAGAAAGGTTGACGTAATATAACCCTATAACCCTTTATACGATGATGAAATATGTTCTAAAATGAACTTACAAACATAATATCACCTGTAGGAACGTAAGTAGGTACATGCAAAATGTGTTTTTTGAGATCCCTAAGCTATTCATATTTTTCTAGAAATCAGTACTACTACAACTAACACATAGATTAATTTGAACTTAAAATATATCACCTGTAAGAACATAAGTACTTGAAAAATGATTTTTGTGACAACCCTAAGCTCTTTTCAGTATCTAGACGATTGTCGGCATGTAGCGTCCACACAAAGGAGTTGGATCACTATCCGTTGTTACATTATGATAATCCTTACTAATTAATTATAAATGTGAAAGTAACTCTGTCTGTCTGTCGCGCTTTCACGCGAAAACTTCTGAATCGATTTAAATGAAATTTGGTACACAGATAGTCTAGAGCCTGAGAAAGGACATAGGCTACTTTTTAATGCGAAAAAAGGGCTGTAAGGGGTTGAAATGGGGGATGAAAGTTATAAGAAATACCCAGATGACGCGGGCGAAGCCGCTGGCGGAAAGCTAGTATTGTATAAGATAAATAGGATACAGCTAGGCTTGAAATACATGTCTGGAGAGTTCTCCCATTTACAAAGAGTGAAGCTACTCTATAGTTCGTGCGGAACTAGTTTGCCGCGCCTTAAGCCGGTTGCAGACCGAAAACTAAGCTATGCCAAGGCTAAACTAAGCTATGCCAAGAAAGCTAGTCTAAGCTAAGCTAGAAATAAATAGCGTACACACCAACAGCTAAGCCAAAGCTCAATAAGTGTTGCGTAGTTCAATTAGGGGTAGCGGGAGGGGCTTAGCTTAGCTCGTGTAGCTGCGCATCGGCATACACAACTTACTTAGCTTCGCATATTGCAATGGTTTGATTCTCCAAACTACAATGTCGCTAGCTTATTCCCCGCAAAATATTTCCTCAAACTGTCGGCGCAGTGAATCCTCCATAAACCTTTAAAAAGGTTTTAGGGTCGGCAACGCGCGAGTGATACCCCTAGTGTTGCAAGCGTCCATAGGCTACGGTAACCGCTTACCATCAGGCGGGCCGTATGCTTGTTTGCAACCTTAGTGATATAAAAAAAAAGTCACCTTTTTCGTTTATACCTAACCAGCTTCTACATATAAACGTCCCTCTTGAATCACTCTACCTATTAAAAAAACCGCATCAAAATCCGTTGCGTAGTTTTAAAGATTTAAGCATACATAGGGATATAGGGACAGAGAATGCGACTTTGTTTTATACTATTTAGTGAAGAAGATTATTATGGCTGTATAATCGTGTCTACTCTGTATATTTCTACTTGTATTCCAAGTTCACAGTGTCTTTATGATAATCAAGTGTTTGGTACGACGATCACGCAACAATAGTCATAATCAGATTTAGTAATAGTTTGACATTCACAGGTTTGGGGCCATCGAGTGAGCGAGAATCATACACCACACGAATTTGTTTTTTAAATTTAACGCAAAGAAAGAATTAAAGAGAAAAATGATTTATTTATTTACTTATTTATTCGTAAACCACGTCTTCAAAGAGTAAGGAATATACGGTAATGGGGACAACACAAAAGATCCCATTGGGTCGAAGTGTTGCTGGTTGTACCAGCCCCCATAGTAAGATAAGATACTTATTTATTGCTAACTTTATTTAACTAAGTTGAATCGGGAAATTGAATCTTATTAATCGGGAAATCGATATTTTTCATTGTAGCCTGACAAAATTCACAGAATGTGCTATACGATGTATTGAAACAAACAATAATGTGTAATCCTAGCAACTTAAGTTGTAACATTGATTTGGTGTACACTGTCATGATGTTATAATTTTGAATAAATAAATAAATAAATAAAAGTTAGGCTTCTTGTCGGTGCTGTGTCTCAAGAACGCACCAAAAAATAACTTGTACTATGTACCGTACAAAAATATCTAAACAGTTTGACCCCAAAGCCACGAAAAATTCGCTATCAGCGGCGGCGACTGCGTCTGCGACCAGCGACGCGAAGAAATGTACTAAAACGTATGAAGCATGCTACGAAGCCGCTCTGTGACAGCGCGCGCGAACTTTGCCGAGCGAACCGACGAGTGACGCGCGGCGGGAACTTATGGGCGACCGACGGGGCTAGACAAGTTGCATTTTGACATTCGAATCGACAAATAAAATGTATGGAAATGACACAAGCTTTCGGCAAATCCGGCTGTCACTTATGTCATTTACATACATTTTGTTTATTAGCCCCCCGAGTGATATTAAGTGACATGTCACGAAACACAGCGGCGTGACTGCGACCAGCGGCGCGGCGAGCGGCGATCCGGGTGGCCGCGTCGCTCGTCGCGTTAACTCCGTGGCATACAGCGTAGCCAACTGTACTATCTTTGTAGCTAAATAAATAATAATAAATAAATATCTTGGGACATTTTTTACACAGCACCATCTAGTCCCAAACTAAGCAGAGCTTGTACTATGGGTACTAGACAATGGACATAATACTTATATACTGTATTTTTTGTAAATACATACTTATAATAATTAAGAAACACCCAGACAAACACAAACACCTAAGTTCATCACATAAATGTTTGTGTCTTGTGGGAATCGAACCCACGACCTCGTGATCGGTCCTCGAACCACTAGACCACAGACGTCGTCAATCTTTTGCAAAACTTGCCAGATTCCTAAATTCTACCCCAAAAATAGCTAGAAGTTAAAATAGTAAACTAATCATTGAAATTCAAAGGAACCTTATTTTTAGCTACAACTTTTTCAAAATGTAGCTGACACGGGTGCAAAAATAGTTAGATCTAGTTATAAAGTAGCTAAGTTGCCATCAGTGGTATAGTGATCGCACCACCCGCCGCCGCCGATCGCCGCGCCGCTGCAGTTCGTGGCTTTGGGGTGACTAACCGCTGAAGTGGGAGCTCCAAATATTGTGAATTCGACGCTGGAGCTTAAATTGTTACTGTCTTAGTAATAATATGATTAGCAATACGTGTTTATTCGATTATTTAGTAAAGCATTGATAGCAAGTCCAAATCCAAGGCACGCACCTCTGACTTTACGTAATCATGTTCAAATTCAAATAAATTATTTTTGAAACGTTAATCCAGGTGCACGGTTCCAAAAAAAGTGGGTCTTATGGAGAAGAGCTAGCAAGAAACTCCATAGATACTCTTAAAAAAAAAATGTGTGGTAACAGTAACAATTGTTGGGATTAGTAATGAGGATGATGCAGCTTGATGTGTAGATGCAGAGATTAAAGAGTACGTAAGTATTAGAATTGAAAAGATAGACATGGTAGTAAGAGCCGACCAGTCCCGACAGACAGCACTCGTTCACGAGCATGACGTGTGTATCGGCGCCGTTTGACTCAACCATGTTATAGGGAATAAAACGACCCGACACACGCCACCATCAGCAGGACATTTAAGTGAGAATGAGTATAGTATAATATAAGTATTAATTATTAATTATCACTCACTTATAACGGTGAAGGAAAACATCGTGAAGAAACCTGCATGCCTGAGAGATTTTCTCGACGGCATGTGAAGTCTGCCAACCCGCGTTAGGCCAGCGTGGTGGAGTATAGCCTAATCCCTCTCATATTGAGAGGAGACCGGAGACCCGTGTCCAGCAGTGGGACAGTATTTTTGGGTTTTTAACTGATGGAAAAACCGGAGGTTCATGTTTGACTGTAATGTATGTTTTATGATTTTTCGTTAATTGTGGACTGATTTTGAAAATTCTTCTTTCATTTGGAAGAGTGTACTCTCGAGGTGGGCCCATTTAACTTTTAAAAGTAAATTCCATCCCTAAGGACAGTAAAATATGATTAGTAAAATATCATTAATGAATTATTTGTGTCAGAATTTTCAGTTGAAAATTTGGAGTCGGTCCCAAACAAATAAAATTTAAGTATACAAGGTGGAAGGGACCTCGACGCACATCCGAATACCATGAGTTCGGGACATGATTCTAGACTCCCCTGCGTTGAAATTTTCCGTAACTTTGTTCATCAATTTTTTAATTTTTTCTGGAGTTTTTTTTACATGAACGTGTAAAACAACATAATTTCTATCTACCCAAATTAGATTTATAATTAAAAAATCATTATTTCATTTATTTCGGATCGCGCGCGCGATAACATTCACCGCGAAACGTTATAATCGCGTTTTTAGCAATACACTGCGCACTCAAAAATGTCAATATCGGCAATAACCGATCATTTTCTACACGAATGACCTAGATCATTTTATTTTTGACCTTGAGTGAAACCTTGCCACGACGTTTGTGCGTCGATGTCCCTTCCACCTTGTATGATTATAGTTGATTGATTGTTTGGCACCGACTCCAAATCGATACTAGTTAATATCATAAAGAGAAAAGTTTTGTGTGTATGTTTATACATAACTAGTAAACTCAAAAATTACGGAATCGTTTTCTAAAATTCTTTCATCATTAGAAAGCTCAATCTTTCACCTTACTAATATTATAAATGCGAAATCAACTCTGTCTGTCTGTCGCGCTTTCACGCCAAAACTACTGAACCGATTTAAATGGAATTTGGTACACAGATGGTCTAGAGCCTGAGAAAGGACATAGGCTACTTTTTAATGCGAAAAAAGGGCTGTAAGGGGTTGAAATCTAACAAGTTATAAAGACTACAAAAAGGTTTATTTCTCGCTTTTCAGTTACTTTTTTCGTCGGTCCTACCCCATGCCTACCGAAATGCCTACCTACCCCACAACTATCGCATTGATATATATCGTGCACGCGACGGTGACGTCAACGGGGGTGGTCACAATTAGGGGTTTTTTTGTCCGCCAGGGGACGAAACGGTACACTATAAGGTTTTAATAAGTAGTATATTATTGTATGAGCTTCCCGCCAGCGGCTTCGCCCCGTGGTCTTATAACTATTGCCCCCGTTGTTGCAACATTTTTCATTGCTACTCCGCTCCTATTAGTCGTAGCGTGATGGTATATAGCCTATAGTCTTCCCCGATAAATGGGCTATCCAACACTGAAAGAATTTTTCAAATCGGTCCAGTAGTTTCGGAGCCTATTCAATACAAACAATCATACCTTGCTTTTATATAATATTGGTAAGTGTAGAGATATTTTGTATAATGTGTTCTGTGCAAGTCCAAAAATAATGAGGTATTCTTTCTTTATTTTCTTACCCGACTGCGGAGAAGCCCAAAAGAAGAGTTATGTGTTAGTATTTGATACAGGTCAAACACATACTTAACTATTGAGCTTCGCAACAGTCGGGGAAACTTATTTAACCCAGTACCAGCCAATTTTTTTGATTGGCGATTTCATGTAAATTCGTAAAACTATATTTTTCCTGCTCTAATTTGCAAAAATTGTAGGGAAACGAAAAGGATGGCAATAATAGTCAAATATGCACCCGCATACTGCACATTTTCGCATAGGTTGCATTCTAATCGTGAGAGAGGAAAAAAAACTGAATATCAAACCAGTCTACGTTTTTAAAATCTATTTTAACCGCGATATAAAATGGGCGTTCTGTATAACTTTCAAACTATTAGCTTCCAAAATTAACAACATAGAAGTGAAGCTTGCCCTTCGAACTCTCCCTAGTTCCCTACATATCGACATAACGCGACACGCGACCGGCACGCGACGGCCACGTGGCCACCACGACACGATAACGAGACGCATTTGTTACGCACAATTGTCCAAAGAATTGAAACTATTGTTTGTAACTTATACCTACGTGAAAACGGTACAGTTCTCGCCAAACTTATTGTCCGGCTTGAAGTTGGCACGAGTTAACTTCAACATCATCTTCCTAGCCTTTTCCCAACCATGTTGGGGTCGGCTTCCAGTCTAACCAGATGCGGCTAAATATCAGTATTTTACACGGAGCGACTGCCATCAGACCTCCGCAACACAATTTCTGGGCAATACCCATTGATATAAATAAGTCAATGGCAATACCTATATTCGAAGAATACACTGGTTGTCAGGCTTTTTGACTTCTGACTACCACTAACGATTGTCATAGGTGTTCGTATGACAACCGGGACCGACGCCTTTACGTGCTCTCCGAGGCACGGAGGGGTCTCAATGTGTTAGACCCATCCACAGACTGACCTCGGCAAGCGTAGCTCAATCTTGCAGATCGGTTGATCAGCGTTGCTATAACTTAGCCACGAGCTAACTTCAACGCGGCCGTAAAAATTGGATTAAAATTATTTAAAACGACAGCCATTTTCAAAATCGCTCCATAAAATTGGTAACTTTGCATGATCATGTATGTAGGTATTGAATGAATGTATATTTGTGTATTGAACATAAACTCGTTAAAATGAGTGAACGAACGCATTCTGTCAGTTATAAGGGAACAATTTCCAATCTGCGGGGCTAACTAACCAAGAGTTAGGGTTGTTACCACGCGGATAGCAAAAGAAAAAAATAACAAATTGTAATGAAAATATTTAGTTTTAATTCCGCTTATGCTGAGGTGCAAGAGTACTGCCCTCCCGCCCGCTATGCACATGCAGGGAGAACTAAGTTGTTAGTGCAACATGCATACCCAAACCTATGTGACGACACGTGTTTCGCCTCTCCGCGAGGCATCATCAGGTGCGACGTCGAGGTGTTGACTCTTCGCCGGCTGGAGTGAAAGTTCAGGGCGGTACTCTTGCATCTCAGCATAAGCGGAATTAAAACTATATATTTTTATTGCAATTTGTTGTCATGGATCTGCAAAGTAACGCCTGATTCCATTAATTATTTTTTTAGAATTTTTTTTTATCTAAACACCTATTAATGTTTTTAACCCCCGACGAAAAAACGACGGGGTGTTATAAGTTTGACATGTCTGTGTGTGTGTGTGTGTGTGTGTGTGTGTGTGTCTGTCTGTGGCATCGTAGCTCCCGAACGGATGAACCGATTTTGATTTTGTATTTTTTATTTGAAAGGTGAATTAGTCGGGAGTGTTCTTAGCTATGTTTGATGAAAATCGGTCCAAGATGGCCGTCGCCACAAAATGGTGAATTACATATTTTTTCACAACTCCCTCAATATGGGTATCAAATGAAAGGGCTTGACTAGGAGAATACTATACACTATGATAAATTTCAAATCCAAGACGGCCGCCACCACGAAATGGAAAATTACATTTCGTGTCGGGGGTTTTCTAAATTTTTAATTTAGGTTAGGTTATAGTATTAACTAGCGCTCCGCCCTCACTTCGATCAACCCATCCACAGGAATGGATGACCATTTTTAACACATCGAGACCCTTCCGTGCCTCGGAGAGCACGTAAAGCCGTCGGTCCCGGTTGTCATACGAACACTTATGACAATCGTTAGTATTTCCCAGAAATTGTGTTGCGGAGGTTTTATGGCAGTCGCTTCGTGTAAAATACTTATATTCGGCCGCATCTGGTTAGACTGGAAGCCGACCTCAACATGGTTGGGAGAAAAGGCTAGGAGGATGATGACCCCGTTGATTTAAAAATATTAATCAATCCATCCAAATCCTACCTTTTTAAAAACCTCGAGCAATAGATGCCGTTTAAAACAAAGGCATTTTTACAGCTCGGTCACAAAGCCGAATCTTTTTCACGGAACCGCTTCAATAGGAATATCCGCAACGTGCGGAATATCCGCAATATATATATCCGATAGTCGCCAACCCTATTGTACAACGGCCCGATTGCGGATGAAATTGAAAATTCCTGCGACCAACCGTCAATATGGTAACGATGGTTTTTAAACTTGTGGTACAAACTACGCTCGACGGCTTGGGTTCGATTCTCGATTCGAGCAGTGTTGGGGTTTTATATAAAAATCTCATTAGCTCGGAGATTAATGTCAATACGCTCGCTACATATTCTTAGTTGTTAGGTTTTACTTGAACGTGTAAAAAAACATTATTTCTATCTACCCAAATTAGGTTTATAATTAAAAAATCATTATTTAATTTATTTCGAATCGCGCGCGCGATATCATTTACCGCGGAGCGTTATAATCGCGTTTTTAGCAATATACTGCGCGCTTAAAAATGTTAATATCTGTAATAACCGATCATTTTCTACGTGAATGACCTAGGTCATTTTATTTTTGACCTTGAATGAAACCTTGTCACGACGTTTGTGCGTCGATGTCCCTTCCACCTTGTATATTTTCAACCGACTTCAAAAAAGGAGGAGGTTCTCAATTCGACTGTGTTTTTTTTATGTTTGTTACCTCAGAACTTTCGACTGGCTGAACCGATTTCGATGATTCTCTTTTATTCGAAAGCTGGTGCTTACAGATTGGTCCCATATAAATTTTATCGAAATCCGGTGACCGGTTGTAGCAATATCGACGGAAATTAAAAAAAATGTATACATACATGGTATTATGGTTTTCTCCGAAACCTCGCTGTCTGTGCCGGGCAGTGCGTTTAGTTGGCCTCCCCATATAATATAATGGGTACAAAACAAAATACATCTATATTCCACTAAAACTTTTTAAATATTTTTAATGAAGGAAAAAATCGGCGGGCGGGCAGGATTCGAACCTGCGCCTTCTGGTTCGGTACACCAGACGCTCTGACCACTAAGCCACCGCTCGCCCTGCTCGCCAGTCGAAATCTTCCTCCACATTCTAATTTACATCTTAAGGTGACGTAGCGCCATCTATTGTCAAGAATACTTCAACAATCGACACGACTAACTTTACAGCTACTTCAATGTCGTATGATAACGCCTTACCTATTAACTATCTTTTTGTATTTTTTTAAGCATTTTCCATGCTAAGATTTCAAGTTATTTTTAATGAAGGAAAAAGCGGTGGCTTAGTGGTCAGAGCGTCTGGTGTACCGAACCAGAAGGCGCAGGTTCGAATCCTGCCCGCCCGCCGATTTTTTCCTTCATTAAAAATAACTTGAAATCTTAGCATGGAAAATGCTTAAAAAAATACAAAAAGATACTTTTTAAATAAATTATTTTTAAACAAAAAAACAAACTGCCTCCAAAAAACACCTAGGAACTAAAAAGCAAATAACAGGTACATATTTACATTATGATTTTTAACTAATTTGGAGGCGGTGCCAAACTACTAATTTAATTTAAATATGACTTTCGTTGATTGTCTGTTTCGGCAGTTATATATTATTGTATAAATCAATGCCCTAAGCCTATTGACTGCCACATACTTTTTTAATTAAAAATAAACCACCTCCTATTTCCGTCCTAGCTGTCAAAGTCTAAAACATTCTTTGGACACAATTTCGCGTCGTTTTACCAAACTTGAAGTGACTTATAAACATTCTTCGAAGTCTTAACAACTTTAAATTTACGAGATCGATGTCCAGACACAGGAATTTTGTTATTAAATGTCAAAAGATGTATGGTGGCGCCATCTATTATAGAGTTTGCGTCATGCGTGTACGGGAACAAAATTTTATTAATATTGATTTGGTCTGTTGAAATGTTATTGGGGTTTTCTATGAAATTCCCAATAGCAGCTCAGTTTGGAATTGTGGCCAGGGTTCGGCTCCTATTACATGGGATTTGAACATACCTACCCCCTATTAAATGGAATCTAAAGATACCGGCGAAATTAGTGGAATACAAGCGGGATGGTTGTAGCGGTTTGAAAAAAAACTCATTTTTTTAAAATTACAAACAGAAGACGCTTCCATTTTTTTATTGATGTAGATTCAGTATTCAGTATTCAGTATTCATTCATTTATTGCGTTCCACAAAGTTTTTTTGGATGGTAAGTATACATTAATATAAGTACATTGTGGACCCTGTCGGGCACAGCAATATAGGAGAGAGGAAGTACTAATTTATGTCAACTATTTTAAAGATATTAATAATATACTGTTTTAAATTATGGTACTATATTTAATATACAAGTTGTATATTAAATATAGTACCATAATATTATATATTGTTGTACAGCCATCTAGCAGCATTAGTACAAAAAATCGTTCCAATTTTTACCACTGGATGGCGTTGTGCATTTTTTCCCAATTCCTGAATCGCGGTGTTAAGATTCTCCGCGAGTTATAGTAGTCCGTGTGGAACAAATCTTTTAAGTAGAGAATTCAGACAGAATATACAGCTTTACGTACTACCAACCGGCGTTTTTGTAACCTCAAGCAACCCAGTTCTCTCCCCAGCAAACCCTCATGGAGCCGAGGGTTTAACATGGTCCTTCGAGCCGGATTATGCAGTGAATAATGTGAGAAGTGCAGTGATACTTGTGAAAGTGCTAATCAGGTGATTTCTCCTACGTGGACGGAGAATCATCAGCCCCATACGTTCCTGCCGAGCGATCTCTTGGATGGTGAGCGAGCGTCGTCTCGTCGTCTCGTCTCGATCCAGTTGCGGGAAGTACGGAGGAAGGAGTACAACACAAGACATACAATCATCAGCAGCAAGCAAGCTGCAGACGACTTAGGTCGTAAGGGAAGTGAGTGAGTGCCGAGAAAACGTGAGTACTTTACTTTGTGATATCAGATGAAATTCAGTTCATCAATTTAAATTACCGGTGAAAATTCAAGCAATATTGAACTTTATTTCTTAGTAGATTTTAACTTTAAAAATTTCTGTAGTATCATAGACTTAGAATAATTTCATGTGTGTATGTTTAGACTTAGTTAGATTTAAGCCAAATTGTGTTCATACGGGGAACCTATGCCCGATTTCGGCTAGAATTTTAAGTCTCAAACACTTAGAAAAATTTTGATGTTTACATTGACTTGTAAAATTTTCGGAACTTTTTTGGACTTAGAAAAATTTTGAGATATTTCGCTGTTTTGTTTCGTTTAGGCGCGATTGGTCCAATTCGCGATTGGTCAAATGTTCAAAAAAAGGTCCAATGCGCGATTGGTCCAATTCGCAGTTGGTCCAATTCGCAGTTGGTCCAATTCGCGATTGGTCCAATTCGCGATTGGTCATATTCGCAGTTGGTCCAATTCGCAGTTGGTCCAATTCACAGTTGGTCCAATTCGCAGTTGGTCCAAAATGGACAATGTTTCCGAAATTTATTAATATATTATTTGAGATAAAAGATTATCTGGGACATTGAAACAACACCAACTAGTCCCAAACTAGGCATGGCTTGTACTATGGATACTAAACAATGGATTCAAATACATATTTATCACCCAGACGAACACAAATACTTATGCTCGCCACATAAATATTTTCGTTTTGTGGGAAGCGAACCCACGACGTCGTGAGCAGCAGTACGACACTAACCACTAGACCGCAGACATCGTTAAGATTTTATCAATATTAATGTTATATATGAACAATATTTTTGTATTAATGATATAAATACTTAATGGTCATAGTTCTTTCTCCCTTATCCTATTGGAATAAGTAGGAGAAAAACATGTTGTATTCATTATGTATTTGATGAAAGATCTGATGTCAAGTAGGTGTGATTATAGTTTTTACTTTTTTTAAATATGTAATTGTCATAGTTAGAGATAAATAAAGAAAAAAAAAACATATTTTTATCGTACTGTATTTGATGTAAGATCTGATATATACTTGAATAATCACAATGTCAAGTAGGTATGATTATACTACTTACATTCATTTTTATTCCATTTGTTTGATTTTTTACGAAAGTACAAAATTAGGTATTTACTAATTATTGATAGGACCACGTAACCCAAGATATTGTTTTTAATATGATTATGAATAAATATAATACATTATTATAATTATACATTAAACGTGTTATTTTTTATTCTTTTAATACTTTATGCTAGACCAACCATATATTGGCCCAATCGCGAATTGGACCAATCGCGAATTTGTCCAATCGCGAATTGGCCTAATCGCGAATTAGACGAATCGCGAATTGGACCGATCGCGAATTGGACCAATCGCGAATTGGCCCAATTGCGAATTGGACCAATTGCGAATTGGACGATTTGGCCAATCGCGAATTGGACCAATCGCGCCTAAACGAAATTTTGCAAACTTTTAAGTTGTTTCAGTTAATTGCCGTTTGTTTATACCGACTTTATAACCTATTGTAGTTTTCATTTATAAAGTTGTAATTTGTTTGCCTAAATTAATTCAAGATGTCTTTGCAATCGTTTGTTCAAGTACAGGATGATATTCACGCTCGATTGTTAAGAGCTAAAACTAATTTTAAAAAGTCGCCAAAGGATAGGATCACGAAACAATATGTAGAAAGTCGATTAGAGAATATTGAAGAGTTGTGGTCGCAATTTAGTTTAACGCATACACAAATTGTTAAGGATTTTGAACCTAAGGTGTTGTTATCTTCACCGTATACTGTAAAGGAAGTTTATTATAATACCGAAGATTTGTACTTAGAGTTTAAAAGTGAATTAAAAAGTGTACTTAGTAATTTCAAAAATAATGATGTTACTCCGATTTCTGGTTCATCTTCACA
The DNA here is from genome assembly GCA_946251955.1 of Acronicta psi. NCBI lineage: Eukaryota > Metazoa > Arthropoda > Insecta > Lepidoptera > Noctuidae > Acronicta > Acronicta psi. Next base: position 595,439 of record OX276498.1, read on the forward strand.
TAATAGTTCAGATAATAATAAACATATGTCCATAAAATTGCCTAGAATAACTATCCCTACATTTTCGGGTAAATACACCGAATGGCCGACCTTCCGAGATTTGTTTGTATCTGCAATCCATAAAAATACTACCATTGATAAAGTGCAAAAACTTCATTATTTATAAGGCTATTTAGCCGGGGAAGCCGAGCAGCTTCTGCGTCATATTCCTATTTCTGAGGCTAATTATGATAGGTGCTGGGCTCTATTAGAAACTAGGTATAACAACAAAAAGTATCTTTCGCATTGTATTTTAAGAAGATTATTAAGCCAGAAAAATATTGTAAATGAGTCAGCTTCTGCATTGAAGGAATTAATGGATACCACATCAGATTGTTTGAATGCACTTATTAATTTAGATATAGATGTAACGTCATGGGATATTTTAATTATACATATACTTACCTTAAAATTGGATGCAGAAAGTAGGAAGGAATGGGAACTTAAGGTCACTAGTAATACAGAGTCGGATAAATTACCTACCTTTGAGCAGTTTAAAGAATTTTTAACTAGTAGATACAGAGCATTTGAATTTTTGGAAACCAAACCTAGTAAAAATTATAATTTAAATGTAGTTAAGGCGAAGTCATTTCACACAACAAGTTCAATGGTTTGTCAATTATGTAAGGGCGGTCATAAGTTAGGGACTTGTAAGCAATTTGTAAACGAAGATGTGGATACTAGGCGTAAGTTTGTACAAGAAAACAACTTATGCTTCAATTGTTTGGGGTTCAATCACTCTGCCAGGTTCTGTAAATGTACAGCCACGTGTAGAGTTTGTAAGCGTAGACATCACTCCCTGTTACACCCCAGCGGTGAGCAGGAGTCTTCAGGAGAGAAGGGCAGTTCGGTTTCGTCTAGCAACAGGGTTCCGCAGACGAAAGAATACACGCATACGGTTGGTCTAGAGGATCAAACAGAGGTCGTAGCTTGTTTTTCAAAGGGTGCGGCTAATAACCAAGTTTTATTAGCCACGGCTCTAGTGAGAGCTGTATCGAATAACGGAGCTATGTACACAATCAGGGCCTTGTTCGACCAAGGCTCTCAGGCGTCTTTTGTAACAGAAAACATCGTTCAAAGCTTGGGGTTACAGAAGAAGCCTGCTAAAGGTCTTATCACGGGGATAGATGTAGACAGTAAATTAACGTTAAATTCGGTTGTGGAGGTTCGAATTCAATCTAGGATCGATCCATCTATCGAACTTGTAGTCAAGGCATACGTTCTCAAGTCGATAACATCATTGTTACCTGTTAAGGAAACAGCGTATTTAGATTGGGCACAGGTCAATGATATACAGCTAGCGGATCCTAGATACCACAAACCGGATAAAGTTGATATGTTGTTAGGAGCGGAAATTTATAGTCAGGTTTTACAAAACGGAGTAAAAAGAGCTCCTGGTGGTAGCACTATAGCTCAGTGTACCTCCTTGGGGTGGATACTATCAGGTACGGTCGCTTCTGCAGCTCAGAGTACATCACATATCGCGGTGATGCACGCCCGGGTTGATGATGATGAGATCCTGAAAAAATTCTGGGAGTTAGAAAAGGAACCAAATCAAATTAAGAAACGTATACTTACCGAGGAAGAATCCAAATGCGAAGAGATATATAAAGCAACAACTGTAAGAGATGAGAAAGGTTGTTATGTAGTGAACTTACCATTTCGAAGCGAAGATCCAAGCTGTAAATATGGGGATTCAAGAAGCATAGCTGTAAGGCGATTTCATGCGTTAGAAAATAAACTAAATAAAAATACGGAATTTAAAGCTAAATATGCAGAGGTTATTCATGAGTACTTACAACTAGGGCACATGAAGCCAATATCTGAAGCAGAGAAACAAAATAAACATTCCGTTTACTTACCTCATCATGCGGTTGTGAGGAACGACAAGGACACAACAAAGGTACGTGTTGTCTTCGATGCGTCCTGTAAGGGAAGTAATGGGGTATCTCTCGACGATGACCTAATGATTGGTCCGGGGTTGCAATCTGATCTGCGACATTTACTTATTCGTTGGAGAACTCACCGCATTTGTCTGGTTTCGGACATTACCAAAATGTACCGGATGGTTCGCGTGACCGATGAGCATACCCAGTTTCAGCGCATCGTCTGGAGAGACAGCAAGGACTCTGCAATTAAAGACTATAAATTACTCACCGTAACATTTGGCATGTCTGCTGCACCTTTCTTAGCGGTTCGATCGATGCAGCAAGTAGCGCATGATGAAGGAGCAAATTATCCACTGGCGGCTGAAAAAGTACTCAATGATTATTACATGGATGATCTCATGACAGGATGTGATACGATAGAAGAAGGCTTGCAAATCTACAGGGAAGTGAACGAGCTGTTAGCGAAAGCAGGGTTCTATTTACAAAAATGGTCGACTAACAGCAATGAGCTACTAAAGCAATTAATAGGAGAAACAGGAAAGGACAGTGGGGAAAGGGGAATAAACATAAAACAGGATGAAATAGTAAAAATACTTGGACTTACCTGGAACCGAAGCTGCGACACCTTCCAGTATTCTGTTCAGCTATCTCCGCTGCAGGAGCACAAAAAGAAAAGTATTATCAGGCATAGCAAGATTATTCGACCCTTTGGGGTGGGTCGCTCCTGTGATAGTAAAAGCAAAAATGCAAATATAAAAATTATGGCTTTCTGGAATTGGATGGGACGAGGAAATTCCTCAAGAAATAAAACATGAATGGTTTACTTACCGACAGGAGTTGCAATATTTATCAGAGTTCTCAATACTTCGATGGTTAAACATGAAGCAAGGTGATAAGCAGGTTGACTTGCATGGATTTTGCGATGCGTCAAAATCCGCATACTCTGCAGTAGTGTATGCACGGGTAGTCGATGCTGATGGAGGGATACATGTCACCTTGCTCACCGCAAAAACGAAGGTTGCCCCTATCAAAACGGTTTTAATCCTGAGGTTAGCGTTAGATACTTGTATTAGGGTATGTTAAAATCAGAATTTCCAAGATGTAATATCAGACCTGCAAAAAGAAAATCCTAAAAGAAAGGTTCTAAAATCTTTGAATATTTACCTAGATTCCGTTAGGATCCTTAGGGTGGGCGGTAGACCACGTTCGGATCTTGATACTAGCCGTAAACATCCAATCTTGATTCCAATTCTGTAGACGCATTAACCCCAGGACACTTCCTTATAGGCGAACCAGTTGTTAATGCGCCTGACAATAATGTTGAAGATGCAAACATAAGCAGCCTTAAGCGGTGGCATCTAGTTCAGAGGATGACGCAACAGTTTTGGCGTCGCTGGTCCAGCGAATACTTGACCACACTTCTTCATAGGTATAAATGGGTTAAGCAAACTCCTGAACCGAACGTAGGGGACATAGTCTTAATTAAGGAGGATAACTTACCTCCCTGTCGGTGGCTACTTGGCAGAGTGATTGAGAAGCATCCGGGTTTAGATAACCTTACGCGAGTAGTCACGCTTTGGAGCAACGGTTCTACATTTAAAAGGCCGACATCGAAACTGTGTGTCTTACCTGTTAACTAAGAAACTGTTTGTTAACTGTTAGTTTTAAGTTGTGTTAAAGTTAAGCATTATGAATGAATGAATGAATGAATAATTTTATTTCAGACAGGAGTCCATAGGGTTAGTAACAATTTTAACTTAAATTCTAGTGTTAGTAAGTTACAGACACATGAAAATATACAATTAAATTTCGGCGTGGAGCCGCATCCACCTCCGCAACATCGGGGAATCCCACCGATCTACGAACACACTGAGAATACTGTTGGTGCTGCCACGAACACGAGACATCAGAGATGCACATCTGCTCCTAATAATAGCGGCAAAACCAGCAATATTGTTATCTGCGAACATCCCCGACGCACTACATCGCCACGGCAGCCGCAACAGCACTCTCAGTGCATTATTATATTGAACGCGTAGGTCGCTGTATGCCCTCTGAGTGAAGTTGACCCACAGGCTGCACGTGTAGAAAGACTGACAGTAAGCTTTGAAAAGCGTTACTTTAACAGGCCTCGTACAACGTGCAAACCTGCGGGCCAGCATGTTACAACGAACAGCCAGCGACCTACGTTCCCTTTCAATGTCACAATTATCTTTAAGGTCTTCAGTGACCCAGTGGCCCAGATATTTAAATTTGTCTACTCTTCGCAGTGGTTCTCCACAAAGTGCTACGTCTGGGATACATGGATATGTCAAACTTCCAGCCTTAAAAACCATTAGTTCGCTTTTAGCGACGTTATATTTGAGCCCATGATTCACCGCATAGTTCTCGCAAATAGCGATCAAGCGCCTCAAGGCACCGATTGATGGGCTCAGCAACACCATGTCGTCCGCATAGCTAATGTTGTTAATGCACACCCCGTCAATATGACATCCAACATTGGTGTTGCTGAGCTCAAGGATCAGCTGGTTCATGTATAGGTTGAAGAGCCGGGGCGAGCTGAGCCCCCCTTGCCTCACCCCGCACTCCAACCGATACACATCCGAGTGCGTACCATTCCACTTCACGCCATTCTTTTGACTACCGTACCAGTACTTAAATATTGAAACCAATTCAGATGGTAACTTAGTTTCAACTTCAAGTTTACGCCACAAAACATCATAACAGACAAGATCAAATGCCCGTGAGAGATCCAGAAAACAGGCAAAAATAGGCGTCTTCCTGTCTGTGTAGTATTGGACAGTCTGCTTGAGGCAAAAGATTGCACTCTCAGTCGACAGCCCAGGCTTAAAACCGAACTGGGCGTCATGTAATTCAAGGTGTCTAGCCAATTGCTTATCAAGCAGACTATCCAACACTTTTGCTATGACAGTAGCCAGAGAAATGGGCCTATAATTGGTAATGTTAGAGACATCCCCTGTTCTATTTTTCACAATAGGCACTACCATTGTATACATTAAATCATCCGGTAAGTAACCGTGACTAACGCACAGGTTAAAAAACAAAGCTAGCACGCGCGGCAAGTGTCGCCCCGCATACCTCAGGTGCTCAATGCTGAGGCCATCATGACCCGGGGATTTACCCCTCTCCATTTTATTTATGATGGCTGATATTTCTTGTGCCGTAAAAACAACAGAAATGTCCCCAGTGTTGGCTCCAGCATCAAACACCTGCACAGGTCTAGTAAGAGGTGACTCAATCTGGAAATGACGTCTAAATGCATTGGCTATATCAGCCGGCTCATGTACGCCCGCCACACTCACCGGGGGACTCGACTTCGGATTCAGACTATTTGTTGATTTCCAGAATGAACCAAATTTCTTTTTAGTGTGATGTTTAGCTAAAATATCCATTTTAATCTGCTGCTGGTTATCTTGACAATATTTCAGATTGATCTTAAAGGTTTTTCTAGATTCACACATTCTATTGTAAACATAACCACCAGCAGGTTTACCATAACACAACCATGTTTGGTAACACAGTCGAGCCTCTCTGTGAGCATCACGAACGTATTTGTTCCAACCAGGAATGTATCTTTTGCTATTATGACGCATCCGTTTACATACATAGGAACGCTCGGCACCCTCCTTTAAAACGCTAACCAAACTACTATACATTGTATCTAGTACTTTCACATGATTAGCATTAGAACACATATTATGCGCACAATGCCGTAAATCATCTGGAAAATCTATTAATTTTAATTTTAAATTACAAAAAATTGAGTATTCACTGATCTGATTACTATCCCTTTCACCCCATATCACCTTATTGCAAGTATAGGTAGGGTTTACTAGCTTAGGTATAATTAAATCAATATTACATTCAATTAATAAAGGTAAATGATCTGACAAATAAACTCCATACAAAACTGACGCGTCTACAACTAAATGACGTGCCGCGCTGCTTACCACGCAGTGATCAAGCCAGCGCAATGCACCGTTAGCGGTACTCTCAAACGTAAACGTGTCCTTCGGAAGTAGCTCCATATCAACACATGACCACGATTGCTCCCCACATACTGTTAATAATTCATTTGAAAAGCGCTCACCTGGGTGTGCGTTAAGATCCCCCAATATAAACACTGACTCAACATTTATGTTCTCGGTGATAGCGATAATTTCACTTAAGCACTCCGTAAACACAACTAGATTGTCAGACGAGTTAGTCGGCATATACACTGAGAATATCAATAGGGAACGACCCGCGTGCTCAGTCCTAATAGCTAACAGACGATCACTATTACACTGCACCACTGATACCGTCGCAAACGCTGATTTCCTCCATAGAAGCGCAACTCCACCATACGGTCTTCCGATGAGAACTCCGGCAGACGTGTCGACGGCGGACTTGCCAGCATATGCGAAACCATCATCAATACTACCGAGAAAAGGCACATCATGTGGTAAAAGCCAAGTCTCCTGAAGTGCAATTACATCAGCGACACAACACAGCCTGCGAACACAATCAGCTGATCGAATAACATTCTTGCAATTGAATGTCGATAGGGTTACATTCTTTTTGATAGTACTATCCATTATTTACTATGGTATTATCATTAACGTCATCTGAGACTTTTCCTTTCTTGAAATTAATGAATCGTCTGAACATTATTCCCTCCGGCCAGAATTTGTCATCCAAAAAAGTACTTAATTTGTGTTTAGGTATAAACAACTTAAAGGCGTTATATTGCCTTTCAGACTTCATATTGACTTTCTCCAGTTTTACGACTTCAGTAGTTTTTTTCTGTATGTATTCACATATATCTTTCTCAGTTGTATCTTTATTCACATTAGAAATAAAAACAGGTATTTTTATCTCGGCGGCCTTAAAATTTCCCAGTGAGTTAGAAGCAGCTTTTCCTGTCATGCCGACAAATCGATTTCTCGTTTTTGACCTTTGAACCAGTATCCATTGCTCTTCATGCTTATTTTACTTCCAATCACCTTCTTTAACAATATCTGCCAATGTCTTTTGTTTACATGCGCTATCCACGGTCTCCACATTATCGTTCTCGAGCATAGTCGAGTTAACAGGTGCAAGAGAGACGGGTTTAGTCTGCGTAGCACCTCCGGTATGCGTGTGTACGAGAGAGCGATATGTCGGCGCCGGCGGCGGCGTTTCGCTTGCGCTATCGTGACTCACATCCTTACGACCGGAACGTGATACATCGACGACGTTTACCGGCTGCGGTTCGATGTGAGGTAGGAGGCCAAACGGTCCGCTATCACAATTTATCATATACCCTCCGCCTCGTTTCTCCATGTTAACATTTGAATTAATTACCGGACTCGATTTTTCCAAATTCACATTTTGCTTCACTTCCTCTAATTGGGCATTTGTCACATAATCGCTCTTTATATCTTGAATTTCTTTCCGTAAAACCAATATATCCTTCAGTAATTTTGTGACGTCGACGTGATCAAAACAAACTGGTGGCAGTTTGTGTAGATCGTACGCCACAAACACTGGCAATTGATCAGGGTCTATTGTTTTAAAAACAGTTATCATATCCTCCAGGTCTTTTTGTTTCTTGTTCTTGCGCCTCGAAACCAGTTTTCTTGTTGTTTTCGTGGATATGAACAACTACTTCTTCGCCTCATCTATTTCCTCCTCAGAAAATGTAGTTTCACATATCCTGATTAAGCTTTCATTATCGACTACATGATGCCGATCTCGTATGAAAGCAAGGACTTCCGATATCACTAGATTGCAACTCGTACACTTTAGTTTGTTTACAGACATTATAGTAAGACAAAATCGGCGACCGCTACTGACAGCGCGCGCGCGATGACTGATCTTTTACTTATGTTTTAATCGGTGTGCAATAAGCAATTGTTTTACCTAATTATTAGTAAGAAGTAAATTATCTATAACATTGTAAAGGACATAATGTTGCACAAAATGTCCTTGGTGGGCGGAATGTACAGCCATCTAGCAGCATTAGTACAAAAAATCGTTCCAATTTTTACCACTGGATGGCGTTGTGCATTTTTTCCCAATTCCTGAATCGCGGTGTTAAGATTCTCCGCGAGTTATAGTAGTCCGTGTGGAACAAATCTTTTAAGTAGAGAATTCAGACAGAATATACAGTTTTACGTACTACCAACCGGCGTTTTTGTAACCTCAAGCAACCCAGTTCTCTCCCCAGCAAACCCTCATGGAGCCGAGGGTTTAACAATTGTATTTATGTAACGTAATGTATGAATTAAATTAAATTAAATAAATATATTTTTTAGTATTTATTCTAGTCATGTTTTAGTTAGAATTATATTATATTATATATTTATTTATTCTTTATTGCAATTATTTAGGTACATATTTTATAAGGTTAATTATTAAAGATTAGATTAGATTAAAACTAGGTACGTCATTATAGGAATTATTAAACGTTATCTAATTGAAATAAAAATCCCACCCATCGATATAACAACCGCGGCAAGCTCAGTAAAATTTTAGAAAAAGATGAACCAGCAGTTTAAAAATAAATAAATAAGTACTTACAATTTTACCACTGAAAAAGAAAAAATCCCGAGGCACTTTTTACTGCTTATAAAAAAGTTTTAACACTTATTTTGTATTAGCCTTTTAAGTGTCCCACCACTAGGTCTTAACCCAGTCCGATTATTATTTCACCAAAAAAATTTACTTAAAAAAATATTTTCATAAATATTTTTTGCCACAGCAAAATTTATTAAGAAAATCTTCTTTTATAATATTTTACATGCACTTTATTAAAAATATTAAAGTAATATAAAAATATTAAATTAAAATATTAAAAGAGATTTTATTCTTATAAATTAGGATGGATTATTCGTTTTTAAAAATTTCACTTTCCAAAAACATTTCTAGAAAAGACGACAGCAAAATTCAGTTCGAGAAAATCACAACCAACAAATTCACTTATTTTTTTTATAACGATTAAATTACCGATACTTTTTCCGTATTTACAAAGTCACGGAGGGACGTTGTGTCCCCTTCGACTCTCACAGAGTACTGACCTCATCCAAATTTTTTTTTTATTGACGGGAGGAACCTTAGGGTGTGCTTATGAATAAGAGATTAGAGTTTACATGAAAAAAGTTTTTAATTTATTTTTACGTACTCGAATAGAGTTGAATACATATTTTTTTTTATCTTAAAGGTCAGTCTAACATATTTTTTTAATAGAATGCGACATTTTCAACCGACTTCAAAAAAAGGAGGAGGTTCTCAATTCGACTGTATTTTTTTTTTATATTTGTTACCTCAGAACTTTGAACTGGGTGAACCGATTTTGATGATTCTTTTTTGATTCGAAAGCTGGTGCTTACAGATTGGTCCCATAACATTTTTATCGAAATCCGGTGAGCGGTTGTAAAAATATCGACGAATATTAAAAATATGTATGCAGAGATTAGTTTTGATGAGTAGAGATATAGAGGATTCACTGCGCCGACAGTTTAAGGAAATATTCCTCTTGTTGCCAGCGCAGCGCATCCTTAGAGAAAGTTCTGGCGACCTTACTCACAACAGGAACACAACACACAATAAAGTGTGTTATTTGGCTGCAGTTTTCTGTAAGGTGGAGGTACTTCCCCAGAAGGGCTGCTTCATACTTGAGTGATAAATTGCTGTGCCCTACCTCTCTTACACCCTGCCAACCCATCAGGGAATACGCGCGCAATGGTAATGTTAATATTTTATCTTATAATTGAATGTAAGTTGCATTTAAACATAAATATTGTATGCCTAACCACAGTAGTAAGGTAAGGTAGGGTAAGTTACGCCATAACTTCTAATAAAAAATACAATTTATCAAAAGAGATGCAATATAAATCCCCTAAGGCGTACTCCCCTAAATAGAGGCAGCCTTCCAAATATGTTATTTCAATAAGCATTCCTTTTGCCAAAAGATTTTTAGATATAACTAATTTTCTTCAACAAAATGGTACAAAATCTTTCGAATTTCAGGCCATACTATCACGCCTGTATTCCCCGAAGGGGTAGGCAGAGGTGTACTAATGTACACCCACTTTCGCCGGTATGTTTAGGTCCCATGTAATAGGGGGCGAGCCTATTGCCATCAACCGGGCACAAATACAGACTCGAGCTACTGGGTATTTCGCAGAAAAACCAAACAAAACTATGCTCGACCCGGGATTCGAACACGAAATTTTAAAATGTAAACAATGATTATAACAAATAAATAATTACTGATTTCTGACACTTACCTACGCGAATACTAGACATTGTAAATAGAACTACTTTTTACGGATTTTATCGCGTTATATTGATATTATTTTAATCCCGACGTTTCGGACCCTTTACAAAGCAGGGATTAAAATAATACCAATATAACGCGATAAAATCCGTAAAAGTTGTTTTATTTCAAAATAAATAATTAGTTATTATTGAAGTCAGTCTGAAAGTGTGAAAATATGCACACAAAGTTGACTGATTCTATATTTAAGATCGCTCAAGGCTCCCTGAAAATGGGTATTTACTGTTTTTAACCAACTGCGGCAGAGATCAAAAGGAGGGTTATTTATGTTTGACCTGTATCATCCTCGTAGCCTTTTTCCCAACCATGTTGGGGTCGGCTTCCATTCTAACCAGATGCGGCTGAATATCAGTAGGTATTTTACATGAAGCGACTGCCATCAGACCTCCGCAACACAATTTCTGGGCAATTCCGACATTCGAAGGATAGACTGGTTGTCAGGCTTTTTGGGCTTCTGACTACCACTAACGATTATCATAGGTGTTCGTATGACAACCGGGACCGACGGCTTTACGTGCTCTCCGAGGCACGAAGGGGTCTCGATGTGTTAATAATGGTCACCCATCCACAGACTGACCTCAGCAAGCGTAGCTTAACCTTGCAGATCGGTTGATCAGCGTAGTTAAAGCTTAGCCACGAGCCCCTCCTATGTTTGACCTGTATGTATGTTGTCTGAGCAACAGAAGAGACAAAGCCCGAGCTGTCATTGGAGCTCTTACAGGGCACTACACCACAAATGACATGCTCCATAAAATGAAGCTAGCTTTGAATAATGACTGCAGACCCTGTGGTGAATTCAACGAAACTATGCAGCACATCCTGTGTGATTGTGACGTCCTGGCGACGAAACAGATGAGTCTTCTCGGCAACGGGTAGCCGAAGCCGGAAGATTTTAGGTTCCTTCCTCAGTGGGTTAGCCGCCTTCGTAAACCACGTCTTCAAAGAGTAAGGAATATACGGTAATGGGGACAACACAAAAGATCCCATTGGGTCGAAGTGTTGCTGGTTGCACCAGCCCCCATAGTAAGATAAGATAAGATGTATGTTGTCAATTCAGTGGGTGCAAGGGCGTCATGTCTCTTACATTAATCGTGGTCTCATAGACAAATCAAATACCATAAATCTCCATTGTACTCAATTATTAGTTTCCGCCAGTTAATTCAAAGCATTCCGTTTTATTTAGATGCTGCACAAAGGAGATCATCAAAAGCTCATAACTCAGACCAAATTTGTAGCAAAGGTACATGGCAGCTGTCAAGTTGACAGTTTTTACCATGAAATCACTATGAAACTGTTAGTAATGTGTCTTAATGGCGTCCGTTTGACATTCCGAAGCTGACACAGACAGCGGATAGCTGTCAAGTTGACAGTTTTTACTATAAAAACACTATGAAACAGATAATAGTGAGCCAAAATGGCGTGATTTTTCTCAAATTGAAAGATTTTTTCATATCCACCAGTCAACATTAAAAATAGTACGACTAGAGTTTTAACTAGCGTAATACAGGGTATTTTTCCAATAAGTGTACCTTCGGTACATCATTTGGGACGCTTTTGATGACCTCCTTCCATACCAATCGGTCTAGCCGTTTTAGAGGAGTTTGGTAACAAACACCGCGACACGAGAATCTGTACTAATATTTAATTGAAAAATTCTTTCAGTGTCAGATAGCCCGGTTGAAAGGTAGTCAAACAAATGAACCCACGTCGCCAACGTGCGCCGCGTGGCCGTGGACAGCGTGCGCCGCGGTGGGTTCCCGCTAAATCGGAAAAACATACCCAATGAATTAGTACTTACCTCTTTTTTGAGGCCAGCTTGTATACCACCAACTTGTGTTTATAATCTGTAACAAAGGAAAAAGTATTTTTTAAAATTTATTTATTCAATAACCAACTTATACTTACAGATTATTCTACACATACAAGTTATAGGTCAGAAGTATTATAGATATAGAAGTTTATATCTATTATACGTATATATAAATTTTGAACATAAAATTAACATAATCAATACAGCATAAAAAAGTAACAATGTAAGCAATATTTTTTTAGCCCCCGACGCAAAATGTGTGTGCGTGCGTGTGTGTGTGTGCGTGTGCGTGTACGTGTACGTGTTCACGATATACAACGCCATCTAGTTACAGAACCGGTACTAATATTCTTCAAGGCGTAAATTGCTGAAAATAAATGTCACTTCCAGGGTCAAAGTTCTAGATATTGAACTCATAAATTATCGGCACCAATATGTGACGTAACTGCGGCAATCATGATTGATGACGTAGGCACTATGATAGCACAGATTCTAAAGAACGGGTGAGAGAAGAAATCACTTTTATTTCTACATATTTCTACTATACTGATTTCTGACACACGCAAATACTAGACATTGAAATAAAACTACTTTTTACGGATTTTATCCCGACGTTTCGGACCCTTTACAGCGCCCATGGTCACGGGTGACAGGTGTAAAGGGTCCGAAACATCGGGATTAAAATAATATCAATATAACGAGATAAAATCCGTAAAAAGTAGTTTTATTTCAATATTTCTACTATTTATATTTCTACCTTTTTGTCATAACATCACGCCTGTATTCCCCAAAGGGTTAGGTCAGAAGTGTACTAATGTACACCCACATTTCGCCGGTATGTTTAGGTCCCATGTAATAGGGGGCGAGGCTATTGCCATCAACCGGGCACAAATCCAGTCTCCGAGCTGCTACTGGGAATTTCACAGAAAATCCCAACAACACTTTGCTCGACCCGGAATTCGAACTGGAAATCTTAAAATGTAAACTATGATTATTACAAATAAATAATCAGAGATGCGATTTATTTAAAACTAGCTTCCCGCCAGCGGCTTCGCCCGCGCGGTATGTTATTATACATATAAACCTTCCTTAAGAATCACTCTATCTATTAAAAAAAACCGCATCAAAATCCGTTGCGTAGTTTTAAAGATCTAAGCATACATAGGGACAGACAAACGCGACGGAGGACTTTGTTTTATAATATGTTTAAAATTAAAATACTTCTATTTAAAATGCAAATAAAAATGCATAATACCTATTTTGTATTTAAATACCTTTTAGTAAAAAACATGTATTATATCACAGAAAAACCCAACAATAAACAATAAACACGCACACACACACACGCGCGCGCACACACACACACACACGCACGCACTGATTTTATTTGCACTGCATTTAGGTATTTACATAAATATTATTTATAATGTCACATATATATTTTATAATTTCTGTAAGTGTAGCCTAGCTTAGAAATACCTGTGTATCTTTTTTGTGTGAATTAAAGCGTATCCCTGCATAATTATAAAACAAAGTCCTCCGCCGCGTCTGTCTGTTCGCGATAAATTAAAAAACTCCTGTACCGATTTTCATGCTGTTTTCACCAATGGACAGAGTGATTCTCGAGGAAGGTTTTAGTACATAATTTGTCAAGTTATTGTATACATTGGCTGAAATATAAAAGGCCATGCAGGTGAAGCCGCTAGCGAAGCGCTGGATAATATTAAAAAGAAACACGGAACCAATTTTTTTTTTTAATATCTTTTTTAATAATTAATTTAATATTTATGGTGCGCATTGCGGATCAACTATACTCTTAAATATATCTTTGTGGACACTTTAGGCAACCCTACCTGTTTACACACACACTTGCGCGTGTACAAACATCACCTTGCATATGTAGTTGTAATAGGCAGCGGAATCAGTATTACTATGGAGTATCGCATCTGGCGATACAAACATTTCATTCCATGCAGTAATAGACCGTATAGTTCCTCACACAGAAACCAATTTCAAATGACCTGTATTTCGAGCGAATAAAATTAGAATTCCGTACTCATTTCTTCACAGATTACGTTTGCGTTTAAGTTTTCCCCAAAACTCGGATCATTAACATACTTAAACAGTTTCTGATGAGTTGTCAAGCACGGTGTGTTTGTAATTATACACGTTAGCATTAATATCTACATTTTAAATGGAGTTTTAAATGTACATTAACTTTTATGGCTTTTGTGTTGACATAAGCTCCTTAATGAACTATTGTTCATAGGCAGTAGGCACATGCCTGATATCACAAATATTCAGTATTCGGCCGACTAATACTCAATAATTTGACGACGTCTGTGGTCTAGTGGTTCGAAAATCGGACTGCTGATCACGAGGTCGTGGGTTCGATTCCCACAAGACACAAATATTTATGTGATGAATATAAATGTTTGTGTTTGTCTGGATGTTTCCTATGTATTATATGTATGTATTTACAAAAAAAAGTATATAAGTATTATATCCATTGTCTAGTACCCATAGTACAAGCTCTGCTTAGTTTGGGACTAGATGGTGCTGTGTAAAATGTCCCAAGATATTTAATATTTAATTTAATAATTACCCAATTTATATCTATATTTTTACCCGACTTCCAAAGGAAGGTTATGTGTTTGACGCGTATGTATGTATGTCCGTTCCTATGTCCGGTCGTAACTACTCAACGGCTCAACCGATTTAGATAAATGATTCCTCATTAGATTCGTCTTGATGGCACGAGTGTCACTGGGTACATGAAATAAATAAAAAAATGGCGGACATACTGATTTCTGACACTTACGCGAATACTAGACATTGAAATAAAACTACTTTTTAGGTACTGGGTCTTACCACCTGCTTGGAACCCTACTATAGATTTAATTAAATCTAAATCCAAGGCTAAAACTGCAATACCGAAGGATACGGTGAGCGTTCTGCGTGAATCGGATTGCCAACAATTAACAAAAATGTAGGGTAGCTGTTAGTAATTGAAACGTCAAGACGCCTACCACCTTAGTCACCCGTGACCATGGACGCTGTAAAGGGCCCGAAACGTCGGGATTAAAATAATATCAATATAACGCGATAAAATCCGTAAAAAGTAGTTTTATTTCAAAAATGGCGGATTTAATATGCGAATGTGCGAACTGATTTTGAAAATGATCTTTACTTGTATCAATTTTCATTTTAAATAATCATTTAGTATCTATCTAGTGATTCTATGATGATATAAAAACTAAAAAGTAGGAAATAAAATTAATTATTAAATGTAACAAAAAACCCGACTGCGTAAAATTTTAAATTTTTTTCCTTCTCATCCTCCTAGTCTTTTTCCCAAACATGTTGGGGTCGGCTTCCAGTCTAAACACAGTCTAACCAGATAGAATATCAGTATTTTACACGAAGCGACTGCTATCAGACCTCCGCAACACAATTTCTGGACAATACCGATATTCGAAAGATAGACTGGTTGTCAGGCTTTTTGGGCTTCTGACTTCCACTAACGATTGTCATAGGTGTTCGTATGACAACCGGGACCGACGGCTTTACGTGCTCTCCGAGCCACGGAGGGTTTGCGATGTGTTAAGACTGGTCACCCATCCACAGACTGACCGCGGCAAGCGTAGCTTGATCTTGTAGATCGGTTGATCAGCGTAGTTATAACTTAGCCAAAAACCCTTCCTAGAAGAGTTATAGACGAAAAAAATATTGCAAAAAAAACAAGTAAAATAAAATAATCAACCCATATACTGTCCCACTGCTGGGCACGGGTCTCCTCAGTATGAGAGGGATTAGGCTATAGTCCACCACGCTGGCCTAATGCAGGTTGGCAGACTTCACACGCCGTCGAGAAAATCTCTCATGCACGCAGGTTTCCTCACGATGTTTTCCTTCACCGTTAAAGCAAGTGATAATTCCGCACATGATTTCGAAAAGTCAGAGGTGTGTGCATTGGCTTCGAACTCGAGACCTTTATCTTGGCAGACCAGTGGTCATACCCCTGGGCTATCTGCTTAAATTTAAATTTAATTTAATGTGTCGGGTATAATGCTTTTTCCTTAACAAATCTTCATTACTATTATATTTCGGAGCACAGGCTTTAATTGCTCAATCCCTGCTTACCCCAACAATCAACTCAAGCGTAAAGATAAGTAGAATTACGTTGAGTCAGTGAATAAAATAGTATTTATTGTGACAAATTCTTTAAAGTGCTT
Organism: Acronicta psi; assembly: GCA_946251955.1. Lineage (NCBI taxonomy): Eukaryota > Metazoa > Arthropoda > Insecta > Lepidoptera > Noctuidae > Acronicta > Acronicta psi. The sequence goes on from OX276498.1 coordinate 611,735, forward strand.
TAGACTGAATATTACCATCACGCGATTCCCCGAAGGGGTAGGCAGAGGCGTACTAATGTACACAAAACAAAATAGATCGGTTTACAGGGCACACCAACGTAGATGTTGGTGTGCGTAAACTCAACGCGTTCATGACTTCGCCTATTTACTAGTCATTTTAAAGTTGCAGGGAATATGATGCATAAATTTATGCTTGATATTCTTTGTTTCATATATAATGTGAAGCAACAAGAAATTGCAAGTGTGTGAGTGGACAACGGGTTATTGAAAAGCTAACACTAGTAAATAGGCGAAGTAATAACGCGTTGAGTTTACGCACACCAACATCTACGTTGGTGTGCCCTGTAAACTGATCCGTTTTGTTTTGTGTACACCCACATTTCGCCAGTATGTTTAGGTCCCATGTAATACGGGGCGAGCCTATTGCCATCAACCGGGCACAAATCTAGACTCCGAGCTGTTACTGAGAATTTAATAGATAAAGAACCGCCTTCAAAAAAAACCCAGGAACTAAAAACCAAAAAATATTGGTAGGTATTATGATTTCTAACCATGTAATTTGGAGTCGGTGCCAAAGAAATTTAATTTAAATAAGTATGATCTTCGTTGGTTGTTTGTTTGGCACTGACTCAAAATGACATGGTTAGAAATCATAACCTATGTTTTTTGCTTTTTAGTTCCTGGGTTTTTTTTGAGGGCGGTTCTTTTTTATTTTAATATTTTAGTGCTTTTTTTTAGTCGGATAAAATACCAAAACCTTCTCCTAAATGCAACAAATACTTTTCTGAAAACCGCATCAAAATCGGTTTAGCCAAACGTGAGATAATCGCGGACAAACATACATACGTACAGGTCAAACTGAGAACCTATTTTTGAAGTCGTTTAAAAACCCTACACTGCTCCACTTGGGAATCGAACCCAGATCCTCGAGAGAAGCAGTCGCGCCTGTATTACCCTAGGCAGTAGATTATAATATTACGCTGAAAAAAAAGTTGATAGATCTGGGAATTGAAGCCTTTTTTCCTGTTTCTTCTTTCTTTCTTCAGTAAACTCCCAATGAGATATCATTATCAATACATTCATCATCCCACTGCTGGGCACGGGTCTCCTCTCAGCATGAGAGGGATTAGGCTATAGTCCACCAGACTCCACCACGCTAGCCTAATGCGGGTTGGCAGACTTCACATGCCGTCGAGAAAATCTCTCAGGCATGCAGGTTTCCTTACAATGTTTTCCTTCACCGTTAAGAGAGTGATAATTCATTATTAATACGCATTATGATTATGAAAAAATCAGAGGTCCAGTGGTCATACCCCTAGGCTATAAGATATTATACAGAATTATAATCATTAACATTTTTTTAAATAAAACTTTCGTAGTCACAAACTCTCTACATTGACATGAAAAAAGTTTTTAATTAAAACAAAAAGATTCATTCAGTGTTGGGAATCGCGGGGTTTAACTTTTTTATACTCAGTTCATCTGTTCTAGGATTTATTTGAAAAGGCAAGTTGTCTATGGTCTGAAGTTCTCAACGTTTCTTTTTTATTTATTTTTAAATGCTGTTGCCTGCTTTTGTGTCTAAATAAAAGGCGGTTTTTATTAACTTCGTTAGAGATTTTATAATTAAAAGAAAACCATACCATTACGCCTGTATTTGCGAAGGGGGTACGTAGAGCATTAATGAATACATTAACTTGTAAAAATGTCCTTTTAAAAGAAATATCATTTCATCATTACATCATAAGCTCAAGGCTCAAATCTGGAGCAGCCCGTCTGGGGAAGTACCTCCACCTTACAGAAAATTGCAGCCAAATAACGCACTTTATTGTGTGTTGTGTTCCTGCAGTGAGTAAGGTTGCCAGAGCTCTTTCTAATGATGCGCTGCGCTTGCAGCAAGAGGAATATTCCTTCAAACTGCCGGCGCAGTGAACCTCTAAGAGGTTTTTAGGGTCGGCAGTCGGGCCGTATAATATGCTTGTTTGCCACCTTAGTGTTCTTCCCCTATCGCATGAGCCTACCTACATATACTGTAGAACTCTACGTTTATATTAGTATACTCTGCCTAGCCCCTTCGGGAATACAGTCGTCTTGTCGCGGGAGTGAAACAAAAATCCGTGGAACATAATAATAATTTGCGTTGGTGTGGAATCAAACCGATGACACGCGAAGCAACTGTAGTGGCAAAGTGACATAACCGTTTTACCAAAGTGTAATCAAATATTACTTTCAATAATTTTTCTGTTAAAAAAATTGATTTAGAATTTTATATTTCTATAACATTGCATTTGAAGCGTGGAAATGTATAAAAATAATTTTTTTAATGATTTCAATATGAATAAACCGTATCTATATCTGTTCACAAATACTTTCGCAAATTAAATTCTCAATTAATGCATAATTATAATCTAATAATGCATGTAATCATATTTTCAACCAACTTCAAAAAAAAGAGGAAGTTCTCAATTCGACTGAACTTTTTTTTTATGTTTGTTACCTACCTCAGTACTTTCGACTGGGTGAACCAATTTTGATGATTCTTTTTTTATTCGAAAGCTGATGTTTCCAGATTGGTCCCATATGAATTTTATCGAAATTCGAAACGTAGATGATATTTTGGTTTTCTCAGTAACCTCGTTGTCTGTGCCGGGCAGTGCGTTTAGTTGGCCTCACCATATAATATAATAGATACAAAGCAAAATACATCTATATTCCACTAAAACTTTTAAAATAAATTATTTTTAAACAAAAAATAAACCACCTTCAAAAAGATAGATAAGATATTTCATAAGAAAGCTTAAGGTCACTCAGCGAGCTATGGAAAGAGCTATGCTTAGTATTTTTCTACGCGATCGAATCAGAAATGAAGAGATTCGTAGAAAAACCAAAGTTGCCGACATAGCTCAAAGGATAAACAAACTGAAGTGGCAGCGGGGCACATTGCTAGTAGAACTAATGGCCGCTGGGGCAGAAGGGTTCTCGAGTGGAGACCTGGCACCGGAAAGCGCAGCGTAAGACGGCCTCCAACGAGATGGACGGATGACTTGGTAAAGGTCGCTGGAAGTCGTTGGATGCAGGTGGCATATAACCGGTCCTTGTGGAAGTCTATGGGGGAGGCCTTTGTTCAGCAGTGGACCTCTGTAGGCTGATATGATGACTATCACAGAGTTTTTAATAAATAGACAAACCCGGGTCTCAAAACTAGCGTCAAACAAAATAAATATTATAAAATAATAATTTGATTTCAGCGTACCTAACTGTAATTTTAAAGCATGACTATTGAAAACAAGACCTGCCTTAAATACAGACGCAGGTTGAAAGTGTTTTCAACAAATTTGTTTAAATTAAAATATATAATTTTTAAAAGAAAATGTGGAGATTAAGAATTTGCTTTCTATTTTTAGTTTTTAATGGTGAGTAAGATACTTATAAGTACTTAATCTTGAAATAAAATGAATTAATTGAATCTATAATAAATCTAAATCCAAGCCTAAAACTGCAAGACCGAAGGATACGGTGAGCTCGTTCTGCGTGAATCGGATTGCCAATAATTAACAGAAATGTAGGGTAGCTGTTAGTAATTAAAACTTCAAGACGCCTACCACCTTAGTCACCCGTGACCATGGACGCTGTAAAGGGTCCGAAACGTCGGGATTAAAATAATATCAATATAACGCGATAAAATCCGTAAAAAGTAGTTTTATTTCAATGTCTAGTATTCGCGTAAGTGTCAGAAATCAATACTTAATCTTTACTAATATTATAAATGCGAAAGTAACTCTGTCTGTCTGTCGCGCTTTCACACCAAAACTACTGAACCGATTCAAATGAAATTTGGTACTCAGATAGTATAGAGCCTGAGAAAGGACATAGGCTACTTTTTATTGCGAAAAAAAGGCTGTAAGGGGTTGAAATAGGCGATGAACGTTATAAGAAATACTCTAACAGATTTAGTTATCGCTGTCACTGCAGTCTCACTCAATATATATATTTTTTTCATGTTTCCAGTGATGCTGTCCCTCTCTTCAGCGAGACCCCAGGGCCCGAACAATGGAACAGACCCCCAAAGCGCCATGTCAACACTCTTCGCATTACCCTTGCAACTACCGTTGACATTCCTACAAAGTTTTATGAAAGTGTAAACTGAATACGACTGTACAAGATTAAAACCCATTAAATGATTCGAAAAGATGACAATTTTCTAGTGTGAAAGATAAATATTATATCAGCTGGCCTACTCAAGTTGCAATGTAAAGTTCAGATCGACGAACAAATAGAAACAAAAGGAGATCATCAAAATCCCATACAACTCAGCCCAAATTTGTAGCGGAGGTACATGACAGCTGTCAAGTTGACAGTGTTTACCATGAAATCACTATGGAACTGATAATATTCTGCCGGAATGGCGTTCGTTTGTCATTCCGAAACTGACACTGGCAGTTTTAAAGTTACACCTGCATTATGCGGGTGTACACCTGCCCAGAGTCTTGTGTATGATGTTTAATCTTTGTATCGGACACTCCTTCCTGCCGGATGATATGCTAAAAACGGTGGTGGTTCCTATAGTCAAGGTTAAAACCGGTGACCCATCGGATAAACTTAACTACCGGCCGATATCTCTGGCCACAACTATGGCGAAGGTTCTCGATAGTCTCGTGAATGCGCAATTGGGCAAACATCTTCAGATACATGACGCGCAGTTTGGCTTCAGACCTAATCTGTCAACGGACATGGCGGTCATGTGTCTGAAACAAACAGTTAGGTATTATACTGACAGGAAGACACCAGTATATGCGTGTTTTCTTGATCTGTCAAGGGCTTTCGACCTGGTATCCTATGATATTCTTTGGCACAAGCTATTAAGGGAGACCAATGTGCCCAAGGAGCTGGTATACCTCCTCAAATACTGGTATAGTAACCAAAAGAACACTGTCAGATGGGTAACCGCGTTTAGTCAGGAATATAGCTTGAAGTGTGGAGTAAGGCAGGGGGGACTGACCTCTCCGAGTCTGTTTAACCTTTTTGTAAACCAGCTGATCGGCGAGCTCAGTGGAGCCATGGTCGGCTGTTCAATAGACGGTAAAATGGTCAACAATATTAGTTATGCGGACGACATGGTTCTATTGAGCCCGTCGGTCAACGCGCTCAGGAGACTTCTTGGTATCTGTGAAGCGTATGCGCAGTCGCATGGACTCAAATATAACGCCAGTAAGAGTGTCTTCATGGTGTGCGCAGCGGAGAGTAGGGCACCATCTAACGTGCCGCCAATTAGATTGTGCGGAACTGCACTTATAAGGGTGTTTAATTTCAAATATTTGGGTCATATGCTGACGAATCGGCTACGGGATGACGAAGACTTGGAGAGGGAAAGAAGGGCGTTGGCAGTCCGCTGCAATATGTTGGCCCGCAGATTCGCACGCTGTAGCACAGAGGTGAAATTGTTATTGTTCAGAACCTTCTGTCAGTCTTTTTACACGCGCAGTCTGTGGATCAACTTTACGCGGAGGGCTTTCAGCGCCTTCGAGTTCAATATAATGACGCCCTGAGGGCAGTGTTGAGGAAACCCCAGTACTGCAGTGCTTCAGTAATGTTCGCGGAGGCGGGCATTAACGACTTCTTTGCCATCATACGGAAAAGAACAGCGTCTATGATGAGCAGGGTACGGGAAAGTACGAACACTATCCTCAGGACGTTAGTGAACAAAATTGATAGTCCTTTTATTGTATACTGGGCAGGTGTGCATCTGCTAAGTAATAAGAAATAAAAATGATACACTATAATTATGTAATTTTTAACTTGTCTACTAACAAACTACTAACAACTTTTTAAATTATTATATTGTGTAATACTAACAACCTTACTAACACTACCTATGTACAAATGCTATGGACTATATGTCTGAAAATAAAGATTATTATTATTATTATTATTAAGTACTATGAAATTATTACGAAACGGATCATAGTGTGCCAAAATGGCGTGATTTTTCTCAAATTAAGTTATTTTTCTTATGCCCTAGTCAACATTAAAAAAAATTACGACTAGAGTTTTAACCAGCGTAATACAGGGTATTTTTTCCAATACGTGTACCTTTGGTACATCATTTGGGCCGATTTTAATGCCTTACTTTATGGCAATGACATGGCTCAAATCTGGAGCAAACCATCTGGGAAACCTTACAGAAAACTGCAGCCAAATAACACACTTCATTGTGTGTTGTGTTCCTGCAGTGAGTAAGCTTGTTGCCAGAGCTCCTTCTAAGGATGCGCTGCGCTGGCAACAAGAGGAATATTCCCTCAAACTGTCGGCGCAGTGAATCCTCCATATTAGGTTTTTAGGGTCGGCAACGCGCGAGTGATACCCCTGGTGTTGCAAGCGTCCATAGACTACGGTAACCGCTTACCATCAGGCGGGACGTATGCTAGTTTGCCACCTTAGTGGTAAGTATAAAAAAAACACAAGCTTTCAACAAATCAGATGTTTACAAATGTCATTACCATAAATTTTAAAACGTTTTTGTATGCAGCCTTGCATTCCTAAGGTTGTAAGTTAAAACTACGTCTTTTGGCGTCAATCGGCACGGAAAATATGTATATTTTAGGGTAGATAACCCTAAAATAATTGATTGAAGATGTACATAATTATTATTTATTTTAGGGTTACCTACCCTAAAATAATTGATTAGCAACTTTTTTTACCTTTAATACCTACCTAATAAGTTTACTTATTTTTGCAATAATGAGCATTTTGATTTTGAATAACCGAGTTTTAATTTTATTTCTTAAAAAAATAATTTGACATAAAGTGATGAGGTATTTAAATTAAAATTTAAAAATGTTTAATAAAAATGAACATGAGTAAAATTAGTTTTTTATTTATAATTTTTCTTGTTTTTTAAAATAAAAACGCTGTCGCTGCCTGCTTCTTGCTGGTGGTAATAAGTGTGACTGCTACACCCCAGAGGTCTTGGATCCGATTTCCGGGTCGAGCAAAGTGGCTCTTTGAAATTATTACCTAACCCCAGCAGCGGACGGTTAATGGGTTCATGCTGATTATGAGGCAAAAGAGTAGACGGAGAAACGCTGGCATTTCGTCAGCATAATATATGTACGAGCATCGTCACATGATTTTAATTGTTTTACTTTTTGACTTAGGCCTCTGCCTCGAATTTTGCGGGCAGCGGGGCGGCGGCGGTGGCGGCGCGGGAGCGGCAGGATCTTATGCGTAAAATCAAATGGAACGGTTCTCGAAAACAGCGGCGTGGCAGCGGCGCGGGGGCGGGCAACGAGCGGTGCACTCCAGTCAAGCAGTGACCGCCCGCGTTGCGCGTCTGCATTGTAGTATAGTGCTGTAAATTTTTTTTGTGACGTATCAAAATGTCCTCGGACGTGCAAGAGCAAATTATTTCGGCAATCTTTGAGAGGACACTCATATGGAACAGCAAAGATGTGAACCATAAAAATAGAAGAATAATTAACCAATTATAATTTCGATAAAACTCGCCATTTATATTTTCCTTGCCCTATAGTAGGGATCCACTTCTTTTGCCCACAATAAATCGAGCGTTAGGAATAAATTTGAATCAAAAAGGTGTTGTCGCCGTTTTTCATACATTTCGTTCGCGAATAAAAACAAATATCTCGACAACACAACCACGAACACAACACTACACCGCTATAGTGCCGCGCGATCTGCCCGCTGGTTTGGAGAACAGGTATGCGTTGCCCGCCCCGCTCCCGCGCCGCCGCCGCTGCTGCCCCGCTGCCCGCAAAATTCGAGGCAGAGGCCTAAGTGTACTGTTTTGTCATTCTGCTAAACAAGCAATCATACCTTTACGGCGCGACCTACTTACAACTTATTGTTATATTTTATTTGTTGTTTTTAACTTCAGTATATTAAATACTCTCACCGATTACGGATACAAACCAAGGACTTTTATTTCTGTGAACATTCCGTCTTCGGTGACAACACACATAAGTATAACACAACATCAACATCAACATCAACAACTAACACATCTCAGTGTACGGGCAAACTGCTCATAATCACTACATAGTATAAAACAAAGTCGCTATCCGCCGTCTGTCTGTCCCTATGTATGCTTAGATCTTTATAACTACGCAACGGATTTTGATGCGGTTTTTTTTAATAGATAGAGTGATTCTTAAGGAAGGTTTATATGTATAATAACATACCACGCGGGCGAAGCCGCTGGCGGGAAGCTAGTACAATATATTTAGGTCCCAACTAAGTAAAAAGTCACTCCCGACTGGACACATGACATGAAATGATATTTATTTCTGCAAATATTTAGATCCTTTAAAGACACTTTTCTCTTTAGTCATAGGGACTACTCTTGTGAGAGTGGTCGTGGTCGTCACATCACGGCAGCACGCTCCAATCCTTCTCCATTCCTCTCGCACCGCAGCTTTTCTGGTGTACAATGGACCGTTCAATGCAGCTTTAATCTGGTCCGTCCAGCGCATTGGTGATCTGCCACGAGCTAATGTGTCGTCAACTTTCCCTTGTATTACAAGGTGTTTCATAGAAACGTTTTTTCGCCGCGAAAAATGACCGAAGAAAGTTTTTATTTATACCACTAAGGTGGTAAACAAGCATACGGCCCGCCTTATGGTAAGCGGTTACCGTAGCCTATGGACGCTTGCAACACCAGGGGTATAACTCGCGCGTTGCCGACCCGAAAAACCTCTTAGAGGTTTATGGAGGATTCACTGCGCCGACAGTTTGAGGGAATATTCCTCTTGCTGCCAGCGCAGTGCATCCTTAGAAGGAGCTCTGGCAACGTTACTCATTGCAGGAACACAACACACAATAAAGTGTGTTATTCACTTAAAGGCTGCAGTTTTCTGTAAGGTGGAGGTACTTCCCCAGATGGGCTGCTCCAGATTTGAGCCATAAATGGCTGTGCCCCACCTCTCTTAGTGAGAATAAAAGACACTTTTACAAGTCATTATATTTTTAAATAACAGATAGCGCGAGCATTTACTCCTCTGAGAAGAAACGCCGAAACAAACTCAAAGAATCATGGTCTCTTTTAAACGACAAAACATAACTCAAAGGTTTTTAATTCTTAACCTTTTTCCTATTCATGTTGGGGTCGGCTTCCAGTCTAAACAGGTGCGGCTGAATATCAGTATTTCACACGAAGCAACTGCCATTAAACCTCCGCAACACAATTTCCGGGCAATACCGATATTCGAAGGATAGATTGGTTGTCAGACTGTATGGGCTTCTGACTACCACTAACGATTGTCATCGATAAGATAGATATGTAATCTTTCTTACTAATATTATAAATGTGAAAGTTTCGATGGCTGGGTGGATCTTTGTTACTCTTTCACGCAAAATCTACTGAACGGATCTGGATGAAATTTGGCACAGAGATAGATTATAGTCTGGAATAGCACATAGGCTTTTTATCCCGGTAAAATGTATGGTTTCCATGGGACAGGTTTGTTTTAAGAAGATGAGTATAGACAATAATGTCGTCAACACAGCATTATAATTAACTAGCTTTCCGCCAGCGGCTTCGCCCGCGTGGTCTTGATAATTCCACCCGCCCCCCCCCCCGTTTTTGCCACATTTTTCATTACTACTCTGCTCCTATTAGTTGCAGCGTGATGGTATATAGCCTATAGCTTTCCCCAATAGATGGGCTATCTAACACTGAAAGAATTTTTCAAATCGGACCAGTAGTTTCGGAGCCTATTCAATACAAACAAACAAACAATCAAATCTTTCCTCTTTATAATATTAGTATAGAAGTATAGATAAATATCTGAAGTATAGATGTGACGACGTCTGTGGTCTAGTGGTTCGAGTACCGAACTGCTGATCACGAGGTTGTGGGTTCGATTCCCACAAGACACAAACATTTATGTGATGAACTTAGGTGTTTGTGTTTGTCTGGGTGTTTCTTATATATTATAAGTATGTATTTACAAAAAAAGTATATAAGTATTATATCCATTGTCTACTACCGCTTTGCTTAGTTTGGGAATAGATGATGCTGTGTAAAAATGTCCCAGGATATTTATTATTATTTAAAGCGAAGCCGAAGCAAACAGGCGAAAAGCTAATAGGGCATAATAAACTATTGTATATAAATATGTGTGCAAATGTAAAATAAATACAAAAATAATAAGAAATAAAAACGAATGACTCTGTATTTCATTCCAAACCATTAATTTTAATTATATCCAAATAACATGTTTTTAATATTTAACTGAAAAATTTTCAATTCAATCATTTACAAAAAAAAACAAAACAATTTTTTATTCACCAATCGTCAAATTTTATCTTCAATTCCAAATAATACTAGCGTCAATTCCGAAAAATTACTAGCGTCAGTCCCGAAAACTTTTATTGCCGTCTATCGTCAATTAGTAGCACGGGCATGGCGGCGGTGGTGGGGGGCATGGTTCAGGGCAAGGGGGCTGGCAGGGGCAGGGGCAAGGTGGGGGCGGCGGCGGTGGCTGGGGGCACGAGCATGGGGTGTACACGGTGGCCGGTCCCGTGCAGGGGGGGCTTGGCCTGCCGATGCATATCGCCGGGGGGCTGATGCTGGGCTGGCCTTGCTCGCCGAAGCAGACGGTGCTGCCGTCGCACGTGCTGTAGCACCGCCAAGGTGCGGCGGCTGCGCAGCCGATGAGTGCTAAAAATAATGTAAGAAAACAGAAAGAATGAACAAAAAAAATGCTCCAAACAGTTTAGTTAAATACCAGACCATTGGTGACCATCTTCTACTGCCAGTGGACCTTAATAAGTGAGGTGTCCTGGTAAAGTTACTTAGTTAGATCTTTACCTGGTAAGTAGCACAGAATCATCAGCTACATTAAAAGTTTCCAAACTTGCTCTAAAAGATTTTTACAGGGTCGCACTTGCGGTGTTGCAAGCGTCCATAGGCTACGGTAACCGCTTACCATCAAGCGGGCCGTATGCTTGTTTGCCACCTTAGAGGTATAAAAAAACGCGTAGACTAAGTTGGCTTCAAATAACATTCCAAGAGAGGTATGTTTATGCCTGATCTCTATTGCTGACTTAATTTTGACGGAGCTGGCCTGGTGTTACTGCTCCTAACTTAATTTTGACGGGGTTGATGCAAATGATAAATGGCGCGCTGAACAGATCTCCGGCTGCCATGAGCTGTGGCCTGCAGGCTTGGGGAGTCCGCTGCCTGACCAGACAATGTCTCCATTGACAACGTGCTTATTTGCCTCAAGTATAGTACAGAATTTTATTAGAGGAAGTTTGAAAGTGGCGCCAGGGACAAGTAAAATTAAGGGGAATCGTTTATCGTATGGGCACGTGATGAGGAGGGATAAAACGCATGTGACCAAAAGAGTGATGACATTGACTGTTGAAGGACGGAGGGATAGAGTAAGGTCAAAGAAAAGATGGATGGATTGTGTTAAGGTCGATATGACGGAATAGGGAGTGAATGAGCAGGTGACGGCTAACAGGGATGAATGGAAGAAAAGGATAGGCTGCGCCAACCCCAAATAAACTGGGACAAGGGCAGGAAGACGATGATGATGGTTTAACTATTTTGGAGGAATCAGGAACGGAAGCTGATTGTTTCATTTGCTTCAATGGCCAAAGAGCAGAAAAGTAACTTATGGCAAGTAATCTGCGCATGGAGACCTGCAATACCAGAGGCGTTGCTAATATGTTCCCGACCTTTAAGACCCCTATCGAATGCAAAGCAACCAAGAGGGAGGACTGGCCCTCACGCGCAAAGGTCGGAACACACACATATGTGCTTTACAAGAGAATCCGAAGTAAAACCAACCAGCCCAATGAATAAGTCAAATCTTTTCTCGCCTCTTAACCGGAAAGCGCAGTGTGGGACGGCCTCCAACGAGATGGACCGACGAACTGGTAAAGGTCGCTGGGAGTTGTTGAATGCAGGCGGCATACGACCGGTCCCGGTGGAGGTTTATGAGGGGATTCTTTGTTGGCAGTAGAGCTCTTTTGGCTGATATGATGATGATTCCTTACTTTGGCCATCTGCTGAAGCTGGCCTTTGGTGCCTTTGGCAAGCGTACATAACGGTCGAGAATCATCCCAAATCTGGCTTCGCGCCAGTTGTCACTATTTTGACCGCGACCCTCGATCCCCAGAATAGGTAATTAGGAAATGGTGGACTTACCGAGAACCAATAGTGCCTGTAAACCCATTGTGCCTTCAGTACATAACCCTGGTTCAACAAGAGCTTATATACTTAAGATATATAATGTATATTATGATATGCATCATAGACTGTGAATATTATGGAAGTGTGTTGAATGTATATTCTACGCTTGTTACGATAACAGCTCTTGGAGGTTAAGCTGTGCTTGACGCAGTCATTTTTAAGATGGGTGACCGATTTTGAAGTGTATTAATGTTGATTCCTCAATGATCCTTGTCGTGACTGTTACTGGGTTTTGCTATGAAATTCTTAGTGGCAATTTATGAACTGAGGATGTCTTAGTATAATTATGTCCTGCAAGTTGCTAATGCGCTGGAACCTTGTCTAATTAACCTCCATAGTCCTTATGACGTCATCCGCCGTACTCGCCGGATGGTGCTAACGCGTACTGAGAGCGGTGACGTCATTTTTACGTCACCAAGATGGCCGCCAGGCACATTATTGATTTGCAGGGTTTATACAAGCGTGATGGTATATTATGTTTAATTTTAGTAACAGCTCGAAGCTTGCCCTCTATTACATGGGACTAATAGTTTCGGAGCCTATTCAATACAAACAAATAAACAATCAAATCTTTCCTCTTTTTAATTTTACTAGTCAGAAAGGTGACCTGATGTATCAACGCACAGTTCAAACAACTGAACGTATTGGTCATCGAAATCGGCCCAAATGATGTACCGAAGGTACACTTATTGGGAAAAATACCCTGTATTAAGCTGGTTAAAACTATAGTAGTACTTTTTTTAATGTTGACTGGAGGATCTGAAAAAAATCTTTTGATTTGAGAAAAATCACGCCATTTTGGCACACTATTATCTGCTTCGTAATGATTTCATAGTAAAAACTGTCAGTGTCAGTTTCGGAATGTCAAACGCACGCCATTACGGCAGATTAATCAGTTTCATAGTGATTTCAGGGTAAAAACTATCAACTTGACAGCTGACATGTACCAAATTTGGGCTGAATTGTATGGGCTTTTGATGACCTTCTTTGGCATACAGTTATGACGTAGCCCAAGAAAGGATTTTGGGAAATTCCCTCGGGATTGGGCAAATTTTGTTGGACACAAGTAACACCTCAGGCAATAGCTAATTAAAACAATACAGTTTAAACATTTTTCTGTTTATTTTAGAGTCATTGGAGCGAGTTTTAATGGTGGATTTGGAGGAATAACAAAGTATTGAATGAGTGGGTATATAAGGTTGCTGGGTTGGGTGGTTAATACACAAGGTTGTCAACCATGGGGCGTCTAACGGCATTGGGTATTATAGGTAAATAACTCTTTATATTTTTACATCACCATAACAGTTTTTCCATCTTCTTCTTCTTGAGCTCAGCTCTTGTCGGTGGAGCAATCGTCTCTATTCTCGATATTCTGCCTTTCGTTTTACCTCTTGATACGCCTCGCTCTTCACTTTTTCCTTTACTTGCTTTTTCCATCATCGGCATCATCATAAAGATCCTTTGCAAAACAATGGCACAGTATCAAAAGGAACAGTAGTGAAAATAAACTCAGTTATAGAAATAAATACCTACGCTCTCTATCTTTTTTGTATTTTTAAGCATTTTCCATGCTAAGATTACAAGTTTTTTTTAATGAAGGAAAAAATCGGCTGGCGGGCAGGATTCGAACCTGCGTCTTCTGGTTTGGTACACCAGACGCTTTTACCACTAAGCTACCGCGAGCCCCACTCGCCAGTCGAAATCTTCCTTCACATTCTAATTTACGATTTAAAGGTGACGTAGCGACATCTATTATGCTTAGTGGTCAAAGCGTCTGGTGTACCAAACCAGAAGACACAGGTTCGAATCCTGCCCGCCAGCCGATTTTTTCCTTCATTAAAAATACCTACGCCCTAAAGCAGTAGGGTTGTAACTTGTAATATTTTAAATAGTTTTTTTACTAAAACATTTTTGTTCTGTAGCTTATACTCACGGCGTCAGTTAATCTCAGCCAAAGAAAATAGTTTAAAACACGGAAACAGTTTAACATTAACACACAACAACACAACTCTCTCATAGACTTTCACAACGGTTCGTGTACCGCTTGCATCCAACGACCATCATTCTCATCATCTAAAGCTGCTATTTTATTTCCATTTAATTTGAAATCATCATCTTTCATTCAATCTTTATTTTCTTCCATCATGTCAGCCAAAAGAGGTCCACTGCTGAACAAAGGCCTGCCCCATAGATTTCTGCAAAAACCAGTCATGTGCCTGCATTCAATATTCTATCTACCATCTAAAGCAACTATTTTATTTCCATTTAATTTGAAATCATCATCATTCCTCATTTTCCGATCATCATCAGCCTGTTTTCGTCTACTGTGAACTACGCCTCTTCTAGTGAACGCCATAGAGCTCTAATCTCCATAGAGCCTTTTTTGCCCCATTTTATAAAAGATTTATTGCATTAAGTATTTGCAAATGCGCCAACGCGTTCTCTAGACGCCAGCAATACCAATAGTATCTCTATCTTGACACCTCAGTTGTCAAGTCGTATTTTCCCAGTAATGTCTTTGGCTACATTGCACTTTGTATTGTTGACTCCACAGGGAAAAGCTATTGGTCCTATATTTTCATGTTCATACTTACTAGCTGTTCTCTCGCGATCATCAATTTTTTCTCAATCCCTTTAAAATTCCCCAAAATCCTTTCTTGGAGGATGCCTACGTTATAATAACTATCGTTGCGATGCGTTGATAAATTTGTCACTCACTCACACATAACCACGGTTCTGGTTTTCCGGAAAGCGCAGCGTGGGACGGCCTCCAACGAGATGGACCGACGACCGGGTAAAGGTCGCTGGGAGTCGTTGGATGCAGGTGACATACGACCGGTTCCTGTGGAAGTCTATAGCCTTTGTTCAGCAGTGGACTCTTTTGGCTGATATGACGATGATGTGATACATGATACAGATGATAAAATCAGCCGTCTTATAAGTCTGAGAGCATGACGCTGCAATAAGTATAAAGGAATGTGTGGAGTGACAAGATTGTTCATAATGCACACTTACGTCGTTTGTGCAAAATTTCTTGCTTCCAGACCCAGCAGTTTCAGCTGTGCGTTGATCGATAAGTCAATCTGTCAAGGAAATACTCCCTAGGCAAGAGTTTCGTAGTTTCGGAATCCGTTACGGGCGTTTTCTACTCCGTAACACCTACGGATGGTTGATTCGTTCGGGGCCCGAACTAAGAATGAATGATAACACAATTTGATAGTTGTACCTACTCCCGATGTGTTTTTACCCATCCGAAAAAATTAACCTGACACTTGTTTTATCGGATCGTTATGTCTGGGCTACTCTCGGACGTGCCCGTTACTTGATTGATGGAGATAGGGAGTAGATCTCCAGTTTCTTACTTTATAAGTTATATTTAATGTTTAATATACGAAATTATTTGTTTCAGCATTAGTTGCGTCAGCGGCAGCGGCCCCAGCGCCCCAGTTTTGTCCGTGCCCCTGCTTGCCGCCCCTACCGCCGTGCCCGTGCCCGCCTCCGGCGCCGCCGTGCCCCCCGCCCGTGCCCCCACCATGCCCTTGTGACCCATGCGCTCCACCACCTTGTGAGTTTTGCAATAACATACCTGTATTAGCCTAGGGGTCAAACAGCGCCTATCTTCTGTCGTGGAAGCCAGAATCCTCACATTCTTCGGGAATGTATCGAGACGTAAAGATACTTCTGTGGAGTGTCTTGCTTCGCAGGGCAACATTGAAGGCAAACGAGCTCGCGGCAGGTCACCTTTGCGCTGGTCTGACCAAATAAAGGCCACTTTATGAATAAATGGACCACTTTATGAATGCACCAAAAAAGCAGCAGTGCGTGAGGACTGGCGACGGATTGACAAGCGTGTCACTAATACTTAAGGACGATCACGACCACTCTGCCAAGAGTGTACCGACGAAGAAGAATGACCACTGGGCTGCCAAGTCAAAGGTCTCGAGTTCGAATCTAAGGCATCTCTGACTTTAGGAAAATATCGCGAGGAAACCTGCATGCCTAAGAGATTTTCTCGACGGCATGTGGAGTTTGCCAACCCGCAATAGGCTAGCGTGGAGGACTATAGCCTAATCCCTCTCATACAGAGAGGAGACCCGTGTCCAGCAGTTGGACAGTAGGTATATGGGTTGATGGTGATGTCTGTACTCCTCGAACAGTTAGGCATACGTGTACCCACACAGTTCGGCATGTTAAGGTCGTATGTATCTCATAGGATCGACGACGTCTGTGGTCTAGTGGTTCGAATACCGGACTGCTGATCATGGGTTCGATTCCCACAGGACACAAACATTTATTGTCATGAACTTAAGTGTTAGTGTTTGTCTGGGTGTTTCTTATGTATTATAAGTATATATTTACAAAAAAAAAAGTATATAAGTATTATATCCATTGTCTAGTACCCATAGTACAAGCTCTGCTTAGTTTGGGACTAGATGGTGCTGTGTAAAAATGACCTAGGATATTTATAGGGGGCGAGCATATTCCCATGTACCGGGCACAACTCCTCCTCCTGATAATTTTATTGGATATCCCAAAACTTTTATCGTATCAGTCGCACTTAGGACCTCTAGGGTACCGAAGCAGTTCAAGATGGTACCAGCGTGCTATACCGAAGACACTAAAAGACCTTATTGTTGACTTCAAAGATCAGCGTATACTGTTCTCCTGAGTAACGCTCAAATGAACATAAGAAAGCATCAGATCTATCTATTCTCATCTTTTTTCCAGCACCATGCGGCGATGGTCCAGTCAAAGTGTTGCTGCATAAGAACTGTGTCCCTGAGCGTCTGAGGGCCGCCGGTTTCCAGGAGATCGCAGTGCCCGGAGGAACCTTCTACATTAGCGCCTCCCCTGACGTGATCATCCAACCACCCCCCATCCTGGTGCGTCCACCCCAACAGCCTCCTATCACCCCACCAGCGATCACCGTGCAGCCACCGAGCCTGCCCCCAGTGACGCCAAGGCCGATCTGCGTCAGGCCTCCTCCTCTGCCCCCGATCACGCCCCCACCGGTGCTTGCCCGCCCTGGTCCTGTCCCATGCGTGCAGCCGCCGCCTCTAGTAGTGAGAGTGCCGAAACCTGCCTGCATCCAGCCTCCGCCGATCAGCGTGACCCAGCCGCGCCCAGCCCCGATCTGCCCACCTCAGATTGTGGTGAGACCACCCCAGCCGCCGACGATCCAGCCTCCTACGATCTGCGTATCGACGTCGTCGCTGCCAGCGCAGCCGGCGCCGTGCCCGTCACCCTGCCCGTCGCCTTGCCCGCCGCCGCCGCCCCCACCGTGCCCGTGCGTGAATCCGTGCCCGTGCGTGAACCCATGCCCGTGCGTGAACCCGTGCCCGTGCGTGAACCCGTGCCCATGCCCGCCGCCCCCACCGTGCCCGTGCTCATGCGAGTGCGAACCGCCCGCGTCCCCATGCTAAGTTACGACAACAATATTAGAGATTTATTTTTAAAATGATAGATTTTCACTGCTAGGAAATGAGAACTGAGGGGTCAAAATTTATATTTGAATATCGCCGGGGATCGGAGGGGAAAATCGTTGGATATTGTCGACTAAACACTAGTTGTAGCTCACGCATCCTACCGGAATGGCGCTCTGACGTCTATAAACAAGTCAATTACGTCTAAAAGACAGCTAGACCACTTTACTGAACCATCGCCGAACGGCGTCGAGCTGATGCGAGATACTAGTAATTGGCCTCATGTCAACCAATTTCCCTTCGATATAATTTCGAATACTTTGACTCCAAATGAGGAAGAGACCATACTATGAAAGATACCACAGTCTAGCCAAATAGCAGTGTGATAACAACTTATTGTAACATATAATTCTCGCACGGGAATTTTTACTCTGTACTCTGTCGTTTTAAAAATAAGTTTTTTATATATAATTTAGTATGTACTTAATCAAAGATCTCTGGGTCGGATTCCTTATGACAACCAAGCGTGATAATGGTTCAAAGATGAAAGATTACCCGTACAAACATTTTGAATGTGTGACGTTTACAAATGTATATTTAAGTATTTATATATTGTAATAAAGAATTATTATACGCATATATATTATAAAGTTGGAGTTTATTTTTTATCAACCTCTTTTCTTGATCTGTCAGCCAAAAGAGTCCAGACCATAGACTTTCACAAGGACCGTTTGCCTGCATGCAATGATTCCGAGAGATATTTACCAGGTCCTCAGTCCATCTCGTTGGAGGCCGTTCCACGCTGCATACGGTGCGTGGTCTCCACTCAAGAGTCTCTCTGCCCAAGTGGACATTATATTTACAAGCTATGTGCATAGCCTATTGCCGCTTCAGCTGGCTAATCATATCGGCTATGGTGGCAACTTTGTTTCTTCTATGAATCTCATCATTTCTGATTCGATCGCGTATAGAAGTACCAAGCGTCTCCCAAGCATAGAGTGAACTAGCAACAAGCAAGACTCACATAAAAAATACAATCATTACCGGTGTCAGTATTATTCCAAGAAAGTGGATTTATGGGGAAGAGCCGGTAAGAAACTCCATTCACTCTTTTAAATAATTATATGATTGGTAACAGTAACAATCGTTGTGAAAAGTGTTGAGAATGATGCAGCTTGATGACGTGTAAATGCAGAGACTAAAGGCACACCTGTGCCTGTGACACTCCATACAAACTTTCCGATACCGCTGCACACTACAATACCAAATGTCAAACTTGTCAAAATTACGTTTGTACACGTGCAAATGCAAATGTGTGCGTGAGAGTGCGTAGGGTTTGTTGGCAGTACGTCCGGCAAGAACACCGGCAGAATCCGGGGGACCTGAGGTATCTGACGTTAGGGAGGGGCGGAGAGTGGCCATTCTGTATTATTTATTCTGTACTAAAGGGTGGATATTAGGATTGAAAAGAGTCACAGCAGTAAGAGCCAACTAGGGCTGACAGACAGCACTCGTTCACAGGTACGACGTGTGTAGCGACCTTTACCAGGCCTTCAGTCCATCTCGTTGGAGGTCGTCTTACACAGCAATTGAGTCCATTTTATTTTGAATCGATTTGATATTAAACTATTTCTACACTCCATAATTTTAGGAGTGTAGAAATAGTTTGGTCGTTCGGAAGCATAAGGGACTACGCGCACTTATTCAGCTCCATTCGCGTTTCGCTGAACGATTTTGGTCACACTTATACAGCTCTGCTTCTGTCAGCCGCGTACGGCGTCGAATCAATGCAGGAACAATACAGGTCGCAACTTGTCGACAAGGAGTCGCGAACCATCCCTGTAAAGAGCTGTTCCGCCGCATTCGACGGCGAACAGCGCTGTACGCGGCGGAACAGCGCCGCGCTCTCTATAGCATTCGCATAATAAAACACATTTATCCTCATTTTATGCTGGTTTGCCGCGAAAGCAGAATGGACGCGGAAAGCTGAATCGACGCGTACACGTCTCCATACAAAATTGTTGTTTTCTATGGACAAAAGCTGAAAAGAGCTGAATAAGTGCGCGTAGTCCCTTTTAATCTTCTAATAGCAAGCTAAAAAGTAATACTGAACAAATGAGACCGCGCTATTGACGCTTATAGACTGCGGTTGTCGCTTACCATCAAGCGAACTGATTGGTTGCTTTAAATAATTTTATTTTAATAATAATAATAATTTATTTCGTAAATATTACATCCATATGTGTTAGTGTTACAAACTTACACGTTAGTCAGGTTCCGGTGTGGGTATTTGTGATTACATTATTATTTGGTATACAAAAGCCGTCTCAGGCACCTGGTAGATATATGAGTATGTACCCAATGCCTGAGAAACGGGTTATCACGTTTCCCACATAAAGTTGTTAGGATGCTATTAGCGCTGTCACGTATTCTGATAAGCATAGATGCTGCACGTTTTTTAATGATGCAAAAACGTGGCAGCCCCATCAGCATCCTAAAACCATCATTGTATTGGATCCGTAGGGCATTGATGGGTTTCTGTGTATACTGCACCCACAGGCTACACGAGTAAAAAGTTTGACAGTAGGTCTTGAAAAGATATATTTTTAACCCCCGACGAAAAAACGACGGGGTGTTATAAGTTTGACGTGTTTGTGTGTGTGTGTGTGTGTGTGTGTGTGTGTGTGTGTGTGTGTGTGTGTGTGTTTGTGTGTGTGTGTGTGTGTGTGTGTGTGTGTGTTTGTGTTTGTGTGTGTGTGTGTGTGTGTGTGTGTGTGTGTGTGTGTGTGTGTGCGCGTGTGTGTGTGTGTGTGTGTGTGTGTGTGTCTGTGCGTGTGTGTGTGTGTGTGTCTGTCTGTCTGTCTGTGGCATCGTAGCTCCCGAACGGATGAACCGATTTTGATTTTGACTTTTTTATTTGAAAGGTGAAATTAGTCGGGAGTGTTCTTAGCTATGTTTGATGAAAATCGATCCAAGATGGTCACCGCCACAAAATAGCGAATTACATATTTTTTCACAACTCCCTCAATATGGGTATCAAATGAAAGGGCTTAACAAGTAGAATACTATGATAAATTTCAAATCCAAGATGGCCGCCACTACAAAATGGCAAAATACATTCCTGCCGGGGGTTTTCTAAATTTTTAATTTAGGTTATTAGTTACATTAATAAATAAGTATGATTTTTGAAGTCGACTAACACTTCGAATCTTGCCAACTTAGACTGGCTTCAGCTTCATACTAAGTACTTACTATTCGAAATCAATGAAAACGGAAAACATGAGAAAACCTGTATGCCTGAGACATTTTCTTGACGGCGTGTGAAATCTGCCAATTAGGCTAGCGTGGTGGACTATAGCCGAACCACTCTCATACTGAGAGGAGACCCGTGCTCTCTGTAGGACAGTGTGCAGGTCAATGATGAAATATTTTTTTATAATTTATCCAGTTTTAAAGAGTCGTTGAGCTACACGACTGATGCGATGCGAAAAATACGAGGAGAAAAGTAAAAAGAGAAAAATTCATCCGAAACTGCGTACGGGTCGCTATTTGATAATATTAATAATTGATAATGTTTGATACCTTACATTATGTTACCAGTTTGCCATCAAATGGACAACAAGAATATTCAATAAATATTTTCAACCGACTTCAAATTAGTTAGAAATCATAATGTGCCTGTTATTTTTTGCTTTTTAGTTCCAATGTGTTTTTTGGTTTAGTTCCAATTTATTACCCGACGACACGGCAAAAAGCCGAAGAAAGGATTTTATATCTAAATATGGACTATACTTTGTGTAGGTACCTTGTTAGCCAGTGTTTATGTAGGTAGGTAATGCATAGACTTGTTACTTGTTGTCTATTATTGTTTAGCAGTACTCGTATGTTGTTAACAGACCATTTTTGGATTAGGTACTTAGTAAATTTTTAACTGACTTTAAAAAAGGAAGAGGTTCTCAATTCGACTGTACGTTGTTTTTGTATGTATGTTACGCGATTTCTCATTCAATTGTGGACCGATTTTGTAATTTGTTTCAAATAGTAATCACTAGATAGATCCTAAATGACAATCTAAAATGAAAATTGATACAACTAAAGATCATTTTCAAAATCAGTTTGCACATTAAAGCGTATAAAATTCGCCATTTTGTTTATTTTTTTCATGTACCCAGTGACACTCGTGCCATCAAGACGAACCTAATGTGGTATCATTTATCTAAATCGGTTGAGCCGTTGAGTAGTTATGAACGGACATACATACATACATGCATACACGTCAAACACATAACCCTCCTTCCGCAGTCGGGTAAAAAATAACTAATTTGGAGGCAGTGCCAAACTACTAAGGTGTTTTTTGGAGGCGGTATGTTTCGGCGCACTCCATCTCAAAGCTACCTCTGCGAAGAAATGCTGAGAATCATGGTCCCTATTAAAGTCCAGACATAGCAGCACTGTATCGTTAGTCTAGTGGTCCTATGCTCAACTGCTGCGGTCGAGGTTTCAATACTTAATACTCAATCATTTATTGCACTCCACAAGTTAAATAGATGTTACAATAGTAGGTATAAGAAACATGTGTGGGCCTTGTCAGGCACGGCGAATGTAGGGGATAGGAGGAACTTTGAACTGTTTTATTAAAAACTTTTATATTTTGTATTACTATTTATTTATTATTATAAGTAGGTGTTCCATATTATTTTACTAATTTAATTGCATTTTGGGAATTATATTGGGATTATACAAGGTGGAAGGGACATCGCCGCACAAACGTCGTGACAAGGTTTCACTCAATGTTAAAAAGAAAATGACCTAGGTCATTCATGTAGAAAATTATCGGTTAATACAGATATGGACATTTTTGAGCGCGCAGTGTATTGCAAAAAACGCGATTATAACGCTCCGCGGTAAATGTTGTCGCGCGCACGATCCGAAATAAATTAAATAATTATTTTTTTATTATAATAATAAATCTAATTTGGGTAGATAGAAATAATGTTTTTTACACGTTCAAATAAAAAAACTGCAGAAAAATAAATAAAATTATGAAAAAAGTTACGTAAAATTTCAACGCAGGGGGGTCCAGAATCATGTACTGATCTCATGGTATTCGGATGTGCGTCGATGTCCCTTCCACCCTGTATATTCGATTCCCAGATCGGAGTTTGGAGTTGAGCCCATTTTAATTTCAATAAACTCAACCCCTATTAAATGGGACCTAAACAGCGAACTGAGTGTACATTGGTACACCTCTGCCTACCCCTTTGGAGAATACAGGCGTGATGGTATGAATGTCCGTATCATCATCCTCCTAGCCTTTTCCCAACCATGTTGGGGGCGGCTTCCAATCTAACCAGATGCGGCTGAATATCAGCATTTTACACGAAGCGACTGCCATCAGACCTATCGGGGCTCGTGGCCAAGTTGTAACAACGCTGATCAACCGATCTGCAAGGTTAAGCTACACTTGCCGCGGTCAGTCTGTGGATGGGTGACCATTCTTAACATATTGAGACTCCTCCGTGCCTCGGAGAGCACGTAAAGCCGTCGGTCCCGGTTGTTATACGAACACCTATGACAATCGTTAGTGGTAGTTAGAAGCCTAAAAGCCTGACAACCAAGTCAACAACCAACCACTAGACAAGTTGCATTTTGACTTTCGAATCGACAAACAAAATGTATGTATCATTTCCATACATTTTGTTTGTCGATTCGAAAGTTTCGACAAGCTTTCGACAAATCGAGCTGTCACTAATGTCATTTACATACATTTTGTTAGTCGATTCGAATGTCAAAATGCAACTTGTCTAGCCCCCCAGTCTATCCTTCGAATATCGGTATTGCCTAGAAATTGTGTTGCGGAGGTCTGATGGCGGTCGCTCCGTGTAAAATACTGATATTCAGCCGCATCTGGTTAGACTAGAAGCCGACCCCAACATGGTTGGGAAAAGGCTAGGAGGAAGAAGAAGACTGCCATCAGAGCTATGTATGTATATATATATATTATACAAGGACCGGTCACATATCACCTGCATCAAACGCCTCCCAGCTACCTTTACCAGGTAGAGGTGGGTAACTCATCAAAAATACGCGAGCTGCAGATCAGCTCATGACTCAGGTGAGTGAGCTGATTCAATGACTCAGCTCGCAGATCAGCTCAATTTGAACCGGTTCAGTTTACGACTCTCGCGAGCCGAATGAGCTGCCGAGCTGCAACAATTCGTTTAAGTCTGTGAGCTAGACATTTTACATTAAGAGCCGCGCGCCGAATTGAGCCGTATGAGCTGCCAAGCTGCAACAGTTCATTTAACTCTGCGAGCTAAACATTTAATATTATTTATTTACAAATTAATTATTATTTTAATGCATTGGAACAAAGTACCTAATAATTCGTTCTAGGAGAATTGGATTAAAGGGATTCACAAATACAACAGGAGCTGAATTGAGCTGTGAGCTAGTCATTTTGTTGCTGAGCTGTAGCTCAACGGCTCAAACCCGTGCGATCTGACTCATTGAGCTGACTCAGAGCTGAGTTACACACCTCTATTACCGCGTCGGTCCATCTCGTTGGAGGCCGTCCCACGTTGCACTTTCCAGTAACGATATTGAAGTTCTAAGAATTTCCTCAAGTTTTCCTTTAGTTTGTGGCTCAGGTATCCGGAATCATATTGTTAAGTCAATAGTTCGTTATGCCGTATGTGGAGGACAAATAGAAACTAGACTAAAGTTGTCTAAAGTATGTTCTCTATTCTTATTTTACCGTAAATCTTTTATTATTGAGAAATTAACAATATGAACTGTAAAGTATGAGTATTCTGCAGGCTTAGATGTAACATAAATATAACTAGCCCCGCAGTCTGAGCTTGTCATTCTCACTTATGTCCTACTGATGGTGGCGCTGTGTCGGGTCGTTTTATTCCCTACAACATGGTTGAGTCAAACGGCGCCGATACACACGTCATGCTCGTGAACGGGTGCTGTCTGTCGGGGCTGGTCGGCTCTAACCACTATGGCACTAATTTCAATTGTAATACTTACCTACTCTTTAATCTCTGAATCTACACATCAAACTGCATCATCCTCATTACTATTCACAACAATTGTTACTGTTACCACACATTTAAAAAAAAAAGAATATCTATGGAGTTTCTTGCCGGCTCTTCTCCATAAGACCCACTTTTTTTGGAACCGTGCAACTAGTTTAACGTTTCAAAAGTACCTATTTATATTATGGTTTAATTGAAATAAAAATATTCTGATTTTTGAATTTTGAATTATGATGCCTCAATACGCTAGTTGTTTGTTTATTTTTTATCTATAGGTAAGTACTTTAAACCAAGGCAGAGGCCCAGAAAGAGGTGGCGGGACGATCTAGACGCATACTGCGAGGACTGGTTCGAGGCGGCACGAGATAAAAGTACATGGAAAGACCTGGGAGAGGCCTTTGTCCAGCAGTAGGACAGCAACGGCTTAAAAAAATGCTCAATGTCAAATGCTTTGACAGGTTGTCAATGTCACCGAAACGTCGTAAATTCGAGTTTCTTTTTATAAAACAAGTTCATTGGCTAAAATACGGTCTCAGGCAGGGTTAATAATAATAATAATTTATTTATCAAAATTAAATGAAATGATATTTTATTACATCAAATGAATATTTCAGGAACACTTTTACAAGTCAATGGCGCCGGTATTTCCTAGATGACGATCTCTGAGAAGAAACGCCGAAACATACACGGAAAATCATGCTCTTCTTTAAAGTCCAGATATACTAACGGTATATTATTGTGTGAGTGTCATTACGCAGGAATATGTCTGAGAAAGGTCTTTTGAAGAATTCTAATTTATATAAGTATATTTCATCATCATCTTCAACCAAAAATCAAACTAGTTTTATTTTCACATAGACCTTATGCAGGCACTTATGAAATGTCGAAACTAGGTGCACTTATCTTAACCCATTAATTCTCCCACTGCTGGGCACGGGTCTCCTCTCAGTATGAGAGGGATTAGGCCAAAGTCCACCACGCTAATGAGGGTTGGCACACTTCATATGCCGCCGAGAAAATATCTTAGGCATACAGGTTTCCTCACGATGTTTTCCCTCACCGATTTATCGAGTGATAAATTACGCACATGATTTCGAAAAGTCAGAGGTGCGTGCCTTGGATTCGAACTCTAGATGTTTGACTTGGCATTCCAGTGGTCTTTCCCCTAGGCTATCACTGGTTTCAGTGTTCATATATACCTATTTAGATTTTGTTAACCAATGACATTATATTTATAATATAGTTAAACATTTATTTACTACTAAATTCTGAATTAACAATTCAGTTGGCAGGTATGCTAATTATAATTTAAAAAAACATAACCTAATCACTTCTTTGCATTCTCCATAATCAAATCATTTAAAACTAACTGCGTAGGAAAAAAGGAGGTATTTAAAAAAAAGTATCACCTTATCTCTGTAACGAATTATCAGAATTTAAATATTTAAATTCCTAAAACTTACACCGAAATTCGAAAGTCAAAACCGTTAACACTGTCAGTGTTGCAAAACTAAATAATTCTTAATTTAAAAAATAATTTTCATAGACCATTTAACAATAATTATTGGAGATTGAAAATACAAATTCGAATTGTTAATGTAATAAAAAAATAGACTTTAATACCAAGGTATTAGGTTGGATTTCAAATGAGGTTTACTTTATTAAATATGGCGGCAATATTTTTTAATTTAGAATAAGTTTGAGTATTTAAGGCTTGTTTTCTGGGGTTTTTTCATCAGACGATCGAAAAATGGCGAAGGGCAAAGTCATATGGTTATCGGGTAAATACTTTTTTAATATTTTTCCTATAACCCATTCATTTAGTAAGTAAGTAGTAACACTGAATTACCAGTGGCAGCTTATCTTAAAGAGATTAACATATTTTTTTTTTACATATTTCAATACAGTTTCATCTTACGGAGTTTATTTACGGGTTAATCGAATCAAATCAAATAATTTATTTGCAGGTATATTTAGGTTAATCAAACTAAAAAATAAAACTTCTTCCTCCTAGCCTTTTCCCAACCATGTTGGGGTCGGCTTCCAGTCTAACCAGAATGCGGCTGAATATCAGTATTTTACACGGAGCGACTGCCATCAGGCCTCTGCAACCTAATTTCTGGGCAATACCGATATTCGAAGGAAAGACTGGTGGTCAGGCTTTTTGGGCTTCTGACTACCACTAACTATTGATATAGGCATTCGTATGACAACCAGGACCGACGGCTTTACGTGCTCCACGTAAAAATCCTACAGTATTGGGCTTTATATTTAGCTAGAAACAGCTGGTTCTACAAAAAAGTGTAGATTATAACGTATTAATGCATGTATTTTTTTGTCCGCAGTTCTTTTCCTGGGCGCAGCGCTGGGGCAGCCGTGTCCGCAGCCCGAGCCTCAATTCCCGTGCCCGTGCCCATGCGAGCAGCCCGCGTCCCCCCCACCATGCGACGGGGCTCAGCAGATAGGGCCATGCAACCCCTGCGAGCCACCCGTTAACTACGTGTATGGGCAAGCTCCTTCGGGTATGAATGCTGTTTCTACTTCTTCGTGAATAATACTCAGGATTTCCTATCCTGGGAACAGTACCTTCATCATGAGTTCTAACGAATGGCTTTCAATAGGTTTTTTACGCATCGAAACGCTGTAATCTCATAGCAGATTTTAGTTCCTTACGTAACCACTAGAGGCGTTGCGAGGGTTTTCCATACAAATATTTTACGGCGTCGCTAGCGAGTCTAGTGAGAAAAACTCATGGTCAAGGCATAGCTGAGACCTTGTACTATGAGTACTAGACAGTGGATATAGTACTTATATACTTTTTTGTAAATATATGATACTTATAAAATATAAGAAACATCCAGACAAACACTTAAGTTCATTACATAAATACAGTACACAAAGTACTGTGGGAATCGAACATTCGTGATCAGCAGTCCTATACTCGAACCACTAGACCACAGACGTCAACTGACATAGGCATCCACTAAGAAAGGATTTTGGGAAATTCCAGGATTGGGAATTTGATGAATGCATGCGAGTAATCTTGAGGAAGCTAATTATTTAATGACTTACATTAAAGAGATTTTAATGTTTTCCAGGTTCCATCCTCATCAGGCCGGGACAAATAAAGTTCCCAACACCACCACCCATCGTGGTGCGCCCCGGTCAGATCAGGCTGCCGCAACCACCCGCTATATGGGTGAAGCCAGCGCCGGTCCAGCCGCCCACCCCTAACCCTATAACTGTGAGGCCGCCCCCGGTACAGCCCCCGACACCAGCGCCGTTCTACGTGCGCGTGCCACCAGTCAACCCTCCACAGCCGCCGCCACTGATTGTCAGACCCCCTCCTGTCTGCGTGCCCAGACCTCCACCACTAAGGGTAAGTTGAGTCGTAATTTTTATTGGTGGGTAAGTATGTTAAGTAGTCGCCGCCTTTGGACACCAGAAGCATTGCTGATCCTTTGGCGAGCCTCAAAGCTCCCACTAACTGCAAAGAAACTGATAAACGTCGGAATATAAACAAAGGTGATTTATGTCAGATTCCGACGTTTTGGTGGCAAACAAGCATACGGCCCGCCTGATTGTAAGCGGTTACCGTAGCCTATGGACGCTTGCAACACCAGGGGTATCACTCGCACGTTGCCAACCCAAAAAACCTCTTGGAGGTTTATGGAGGATTCACTGCGCCGACAGTTTAAGGGAATATTACTCTTGCTACCAGCGCAGCGAAACCTCCGAGCAAGACAAATCTTTTCTCGCCTCTTACGAAGTTACGATTACGATAGTCAAGAATTGTATTCTAAGCCGTACCCTCATGGGGTAAATCTTCTTCTATATCGTTTCGAAGGAAAACATGGTGAGGAAACCTGCATGCCTAAGAGATTTTCTCGACGGCGTGTGAAGTCAGCCAACCCGCATTAGGCTAGCGTGGTGGACTATAGCCTAATCTCTCTTATATTGAGAGGAGACCCGTGGCCAGCAGTGGGACAGTATATGGATTGATGATGATATCGTTTCGCTCGTGGCAGAGCGGTCGTGGTCGTCATGTGTGAGCATTATCGGAAGGGTAAATACACCATCAGTTTTAACAACTTTACCCCCTATTCTAATTTTTACCCTGATTCCAGGTACAACCCCCACCAGTACAGCCGCCAGTCCCCGGTGCCCTCGTGGTGAGACCGCCCAAGATCATCGTCCCCGCTCCACCAACAATCTGCTTCCGTCCCAACCCACCCCAGAACTTCAGGACCTTAGGAGCTGCCACTGTCTGCAGGTTCAATGCCCAGTCTGAGTGCCCGCCGCCCCCATCTCCGTGCCCATGCGAGCAGCCGACGGAGCCGTGCCCCCCGCCGCCATGCCCTCCTCCCCCCTGCCCACCCCCCTGCCCAGAACCCATGCCGCCCCCGCCGTGTCTATGCGGCAATTAAATAGATATATATAAATATATGTATTGATATGTATATATATGATGTACTTATGCATTTGTAAATGTGTGAATGTTCGAAATAGAGTACGGGTAATAGTGCAAATAGTTTTGTTGTTTTATTTATTTATTCTATTTTATATATTTACACGCGTTCATCAATTTTTCCCAATCCTGTGGGAATTTCACAAAATCTGGTTATAAATAATAGCCTATATGTTATTGTGATATGTATAAACAACTAGCTTTCCGCCAGCGGCTTCGCCCGCGTGGTCTTGATAACCTTTTTAACCCGCTTTCCTGTTGAAATTTTTCCTAATTTTTTTTGCTATAAACCTCACAGAGCCCGAGACCTTTCCAACGAATGCAAAACCGTGGAAATCGGTTCGTGCGTTCTGAAGTTATAGCATCAGGAAGGAAAAACCGACTTATTTTTATATAGTAGATAATACTGTAGCTTCATCGAAATCCATATTTAGTAGTTTTTCCGTGAAAGAGCAACAAACATCCATCCATCCTCACAAACTTCAACATTTTAATATTAAGTAGTTAGATTAATATGGCGGCCAAACTGAAATAATTATGGAAAAAAAGTTACAGCAGAAAGAAAAATATAACGAACGCAACAAAACTTGATTTTTATAAAAAAGGGAACGGAACGCACACGTATGCGTCAGTTGGCAACACTGACAGCGCCCACTGTCTCTCTTTTCTCTCTAGAAAATGCAGGAACTATGACGGCCGTTCATAAAATCTTTTTCTTTGTATTTTTCTCTTGTCTTTGGTGATACATTCATCATATCAGCCTACAGAGTAGACTTCCACGGACTGTTTTAAGCCACCTGCATCCAACGACTTCCAGCGATCAGGTCATCCGTCCATCTCGTTGGAGGCCCGGGCCTGTCCTACGCTGCGCTTTCAGGTGCATGGTCACAGAATAAATAATAACAGAATGGCCACTCTCCACCCCTCCCTAACGTCAGATACCTCAGGTCCCCCGCATCCTGCCGGTGTTCTTGCCGGACTGCCAACAAACCCTACGCACCTTCACGCACACATTTGCACGTGTACAAACGTAATTTTGACAAGTTTGACATTTGGTATTGTAGTGTGCAGCGGTATCGAAAAGTTTGTATGGAACACTCCATCATCACAGGTGTGGCATGGCCTCCACTCGAGAACCTTACCAAAATTTCCACATCAAACCAAAGTTGCCGACATAGCTCAAAGCATAAGCAAGGTGCAATGGGCGGGGCACATACATAGCTCGTAGAACTGATGGCCGCTGAGGCAGAAAGGACATTATTGTATCTATATCTACTTAGCTTTTAAGTTCGTAGTCCATTTCTTTTTTTTATACCACTAAAGTACAAACAATAATACGGCCCACCTGATGGTAAGCGGTTACCGTAGCCTATGGACGCTTGCAACACGAAAGATATTACTCGTGCGTTGTCGGCCCTAAAAACCTCTTAGAGGTTTATGGAGGATTCACTGCGCCGGCAGTTTGAGGGAATATTCCTCTTGCTGCCAGCGCAGCGCATCCTTAGAAGGAGCTCTGGCGATCTAATCACTGCAGGAACACGACAAAAATAAAGTGTTATTTGGCTGCAGTTTTCTGTAAGGTGGAGAGACTTCCTCAGTTGGGCTGCTCCAGATTTGAGCCATAAATGGATGTGCCCTACCTCTCTTAAGAAAATTACGCTCCATTAGTTTTTTTTAAGGAAAGTTTCTGATGTTTTAATAGTAATTCTATTCTGTTATTTGTGTAGCAGTTCTCGAAGTGTTGGCACTTTTGTTAAAACTTTGTTTTATACTTAAGAAGATTTTGTAGACAACTTTATGATAAATAAAACAAAATCATCAAATACATACAATTTATTAGCCAATGATGATATAGATACATACATAAATAGAATACCTACAATATTATATAAGAATTTTGAATACAATTATCACTTTTTTTTTCAATCCAGGCATATTAAAGTGCTGTTACCAAAAACAATATTATGAATAAAAAATTAAAACGTGAGATCTTGGAATTCCTTTTTTAAAATTTGAACAAAAAATATAAAATTATAAATCGAAATGTTTGCATTTTTTTTTCTTTTTAAAATGGCAGACGCTATGGTTGTCAAATGTTTTTTTTTTTAATATGCCTGAAGTATTTTTTTCTTGCTAAATAAATTTAAATTCGTACAGCCATTGTTCTCGCCTGATTGTTGTTACTATAACTGTTATTAAAAACCGTCTGCCAGGGTCCAGTTACGTGGGTGTTACTGCTTTGACATGCCGAGGAGCTGTGACTATTTATAAAAAAGGGCGCCCAAGAAGGCCAAGGCCGAGCCCTGGGTAGCCGAGCCCAAAATTCGGCGTGGACTCACAGATTGAAGTACTGCCTAAGCCCCCATAGCCGAGACCCCCTAGGCCTAGTCCGCCGAGTCCGTAGCCGAGGCCTCCAACACCGCCGAGACCTAGGCCCCACGGGTAGCCCCCAATTCCGCCGAGGCCGAGTCCGCCCAAGCCTCCGAGTCCACCCAAACCGCCGAGTCCACCTAAACCGAATGCTGGTCCCGATTCACAGACTGTGGTGGATCCCAAACCACCCAAACCTCCTAAGTATCCGAGGCCACCGAGTCCACCTAGACCGCCAAGCCCGAGCCCACCCAGGCCGAAATTTGGTACGGACTCACAGACTGTTGCGGAACCCAGGCCTCCGAGACCACCAAGACCCCCCATTAGTCCTAGTCCTCCCAGACCACCGAGGCCAAAATTTGGTACTGACTCACAGACTGTTGCGGAACCCAGGCCTCCTAAGCCACCGAGACCCCCCATTAGTCCTAGTCCTCCCAGACCACCGAGGCCGAAATTCGGTACCGACTCACAGACTGTTGCGGAACCCAGGCCTCCTAAACCACCGAGACCCCCCATCAATCCTAGTCCTCCCAGACCACCGAGGCCGAAATTCGGTACCGACTCACAGACTGTTGCGGAACCCAGGCCTCCTAAACCACCGAGACCCCCCATTAGTCCTAGTCCTCCCAGACCACCTAGGCCAAAATTCGGTACTGACTCGCAGACTGTTGCGGAACCCAGGCCTCCTAGACCACCCAGACCGCCAATGTATCCTAGTCCTCCAAGCCCACCGAGGCCGAAACTCGGCACCGATTCACATACTGTGGCACTGCCCAATCCTCCTAAACCACCTAGACCACCCAAGTATCCCAGTCCACCGAGTCCACCGAGACCACCGAGGCCTCCTAATCCTCCGAGCAGTGGACTAGATTCACAAACTGTTGCGGATCCCAGGCCACCTAGCCCACCCAGACCACCCAGGCCGCCCAGACCTCCCAGTCCTAGCCCGCCCAGGCCCCCGAGGCCACCGAGATACCCCAGGCCACCCAGCAGCGGTGACGATTCACAGACTGTCGTAGCAAGGCCAGGCAGGTAGTTGGGCCCAGACTCGCAAACGGTTGTGCCGCCCAAACCCAGGGGGTTGCAGCGTGCGACGCACAGGAGAGCTGAAAGAAACAGTATGTTAATGTAATTAAGAACTATTTTTCAATACACTTTTAAACAGAATTTATTGTGGCTTCTGACGCCACCGAGGTGGAAACTAAATTCGACATCAAAGGCTCGGTAGCTTAGTTGGCTAAAACGTACGTTGGCTAAAGCCTCCTGAACCAATGGAACGCAGGTTTGAACCCCTTTTCAACCGACTTCAAAAAAGGAGGAAGTTCTCAATTCGACTGTATTTTTTTATGTTTATGATCTCGGATGATTCTTTTTTTATTTGAAAGCTAGTGCTTCCCGTTAGGGCTCATATAAATTTTGATGAACACGGTTTAAAAAAATCAACAATAATCTAAAAAAAAATACATGGATGATAATTTGGTTTCCGGAACCTTGTTGTCTTGGGCAGTGCGTTAAGTTGGCCTCCCCATAATATATAATAATAATAATAATAATAATAATGTTTATTTCAGATTTATTTCATATTATATAATGGGTAATTGGGTATAAACAAAATACAACACAACATTTCACAATAAAAATAAATATAAAAAACAAACCGCCTTCAAAAAACACTTAGGAACTAAAAAGCAAAAAATAACAGGTAAATATCAACATAATCATTTCTAAATAATTTGGAGTCGGTGCCAAATATTTAAATTAAATTCCAAATTAACTATTTAGAATTCATTTAATAAATCGTAAATATGTGCCTGTTATTTTTTGCTTTTTAGTTTTTAGGTATTTTTTGAAGGCGGTTTTATTTTTCTTTTTTCTTACACTAAAAAGTTTAATATGATTTAATATATTATTTACTTACCAGCTAAAATAAGAGCCTTGGTTGCCATGTCTGTGCCGGGACAGTCTGTACCAAATCCCACAGAATCCACACATTTTATACCAAAAAAACTAATTTCATTTATTATTAAAACCATTTTAACGCATCAATGATTATCACCATAACAGATGTTTTCCAAGAAACAAAATTCCTTTCTAATTAAAAAATGTTTAAAAAAACAATTGATTCTTAATTAAATTTCTGATTATCTTTTTGTATTTTTTTAAGCATTTTCCATGCTAAGATTTCAAGTTATTATATACGTCACCTTAAGATGTAAATTAGAACGTGGAGGAAGATTTCGACTGGCGAGCAGGGCGAGCGGTGGCTTAGTGGTCAGAGCGTCTGGTGTACCGAACCAGAAGGCGCAGGTTCGAATCCTGCCCGCCCGCCGATTTTTTCCTTCATTAAAAATAAATTTCTGATATTAACTAAAACTATATCTACTAAATTAAAAATCTATTCCTAAATATAAGTAAAATAAAATAATAATAAAATAACTATTTACAATAAGGCATCAAAAAACTCCTACGCATCGCTATCAGCTGGAAGGGTACCCAGAAGGCTGGCTGCATTGCAACGTTGTATGGCAATGCTGATTCTCTGACCAAAATAAAGGCCAGCCTTTGGGTCCCGGGAAGCGTCGAAAAGGCGTTTGGCAATGACTTGACTGCCTCGTTTGTCTAGTGGTCCCGACTGTTACGCTAGATGTCTTGGGTTTATTTATTTATTTAGGGACGATAAACAGCAATGCAGTCATACCCATAGTCCATACCATACCATACCAGTCATACCATATTATTATAACCAGCCCGTGGTAGAGCTTGTCATGCTCACTTATAATGTGTCCGGTCTTTTTTATTCTCTACAACATGGTTGAGTCAAACGGCGCCGAAACACACGTCATGCTCGTGAACGGGTGCTGTCTGTCGGGACTGGTCGGCTCTTACTGCAATGGCTATGTTCTTTTGTTTGTTGTTTGTCCTTTTTTTTTAGTCATACACATCATACAGCATTATACTCATACTATTCATCACAAAATTTTATTGTTACTCGCCTATATTTTTTTAAAAAGAGTGACTATGGAGTTTCTTGCCGGCTCTTCTCCATAAGTCCCACTTTTTGGAACCGTGCAACTAGTTTGACAATTCAAAAGTGCCTATTTATATGATCTAATTGAAATAAAACAATTTGAATTTGAATTTGACCCCAAGACTGACAAGTCTAAAGTCTCGAGTTCGAATCCAAGGCACCTCTGACTTTTTGAAATCATGTGCGTAATTATCACTCGCTTTAACGGTGAAGGAAACCTGCATCTTCTTCTTCTTCCTAGCCTTTTCCCAAACATGTTGGTGTCGGCTTCCAGTCTAACCAGGATGCGGCTGAATATCAGTATTTTACACGGAGCGACTGCCATCAGACCTCCGCAACCCAAGTTCTAGGCAATACCGATATTCGAAGGAAAAACTGATTGTCAGGCTTTTTAGGCTTCTGACTACCACTAACGATTGTCATAGGTGTTCGTATGACAACCGGGACCGACGGCTTTACCTGCTCTCCGAAGCACGGAGGGGTCTCGATATGTTAAGAATGGTTACCCATCCACAGACTGACTGCGGCAAGTGTAGCTTAACCTTGCAGATCGGTTGATCAGCGTAGTACAACTTGGGGAAACCTGTATGCCTGAGAGATTTTCTCGACGGCATGTGAAGTCTGCCAACCTGCATTAGGCTAGCGTGGACCGCAAATCATTATATTAAGTTGTTGGGTTGTCAGTAGCAGCTCGGAGTCTGGATTTGTGCCCGGTTGATGGCAATAGGCTCGCCTTCTATTATAGTCCGCGCGGAACTAGTTGGCCGCGCCTTAGGTAGGGACAGGGGTGAGGCGGCGGGTTACTGTGAACAAAAGCAAGCGCCCCCGCCACTCTGTCCCACCGCGCCCAGGCAACCCCGCCCCTCCGACCACCGCTCACATATCTAAGGCGCGGCCAACTAGTTCCGCGCATACTGTAATTGCACGGTTCCAAAAAGTAGGTCGGAGAAGACCGGCAAGAAACTCCATAGTCACTCTTTTAAAGTATATTTAATATGATACTAACAATATCGTTGTGAATATTTTTGAGGTTGAAAAGATAGCCATAGCAGTAAGAGCCGACCAGTCCCGACAGACGGCACTCGTTCACGAGCATGACGTGTGTATCGGCGCCGTTTGACTCAACCATGTTGTAGGGAATTTAAAGACTCGACACACAACGCCACCATCAGTAGCACAAATGAAGCTAAAAACTATTTATATTACCCATTCTCTCTGCTCAATACGTACCTGAAAACAAAGGAAAACACAAATTAATAAGCAATCATATCATTATGCTTTTATTCGCGGAAAGGTTGGGCAGTACAGTACAGTTCTCTTATTGTCCGGCTTGAAGTTGGCACTTGCTAACTTCAAACCCGACCGTAAAAATCAAAAAGCGAAAAATATTGGATTAAAACGATAGCACACCTGTGACACTCCATACAAACTTTCCGATACCGCTCCGATGCACACTACAATATCTAATGTCAAACTTGTCAAAATTACGTTTGCACACGTGCAAATGTGTGCGTGACGGTGCGTAGGGTTTGTTGGCAGTCCGGCAAGAACACCGGCAGGATGCGGGGGACGTGAGGTATCTGACGTTAGGGAGGGGCGGAGAGGGGCCATTCTGTTTATTTATTCTCTGACGACAGCCTACGACTTGAGCTTTCGTTTTTAACCCCCGACGCAAAAACGACGGGGTGTTATAAGTTTGACGTGTCTGTGTGTGTGTGTATGTGTGTGTGTGTGTGTGTGTGTGTGTGTGTGTGTGTGTGTGTGTGTGTGTGTGTGTGTGTGTGTGTCTGTGTGTGTGTGTGTGTGTGTGTGTGTGTCTGTGGCATCGTAGCTCCCGAATGGATTAACCCATTTTGATTTTGTTTTTTTTATTTGAAAGGTGAATTAGTCAGGAGTGTTCTTAGCTATGTTTGATGAAAATCGGTCCAAGATGGCCGCCGCCACAAAATAGCGAATTATATATTTATTCACAACTCCCTCAATATGGGTATCAAATGAAAGGGCTTAACTAGGAGAATACTATACATTATGATACAGTTCAAATCCAAGATGGCCGCCACCACAAAATGGCAAAATACATTTCATGTCGGGGGTTTTCTAAATTTTTAATTTAGGTTATTATCTATTATAGTCTAATATTTTTCCGTCTCCGATTTTTACGGATGGGTTAAAGTTAGGTCGTGCCAACTTAAACCCGGACAATGAGTTTAGCGAGAACTGTATCTACTAATGTACACACACAGTTGCCAGTAAATATACGAACTTTGGATGGGAAGCAGTATAGCTCTGTCTAATTCTTAAAGGAATACGGGTCATCTTAATCATGCTCAACGTGGGAATCGAACCCACGAGCGTAGGCAGTCGCGTTTAGCCACTAGGCAACGAGACACATATAAAACTAGTATCTTCATCATCATCAACCCATACACTGTCCCACTGCTGGGCACGGGTCTCCTCTCAGTATGAGAGGGATTAGGCTATAGTCCACCACGCTGGCCTAATGCTGGTTGGCAGACTTCACATGCCGTCGAGAAAATCTCTCAGGCATGCAGGTTTCCTCACGATGTTTTCCTTCACCGTTAAAGCGAGTGATGATTACGCACATGATTTCGAAAAGTCAGAGGTGCGTGCCTTGGATTCGAACTTGTGGTCATTCCCCAAGGCTATCAATGCTGATTATCTTAATCAATTATCATCTTCCTAGCCTTTTCCCAACCAGATGCGGCTGAATATCAGTATTTTACACGAAGCGACTGCCATCAGACCTCCGCAACACAATTTCTGGGCAATACCGATATTCGAAGGATAGACTGTTTGTCAGGCTTTTTGGGCTTCTGACTACTACTAACGATTGTCATAGGTGTTCGTATGACAACCGGGAACAACGGCTTTACGTGCTCTCCGAGGTACGGAGGGGTCTCGATATGTTAAGAATGGTCAGCCATCCACAGACTGACCTCGGCAAGCGTAGCTTAACCTTGCAGATCGATTGATCAGCGTTGCTATATCTTAGCCACGAGCCCCTCTTATCTTATATAATATCTTAATCAATTATAATGTTATTTTAATTCAACTATTGATATCAAATTATTACTAAACAATGAAATCCTAACTCTATAATTTTCATATAGAGTCCATTTTTAAATGCAAAAGAGGTTGAATGTTTTGAAATACAATTTTATATAAAAAGTTTTGTGTAATAAAATCTCAGTTTAGTCGTATTATAGCAATGACTGGCTTACTTTTCATTTTAATTGGTATGTATTAACTAAAAAGTAAGTTACCAAAAAGGTTTTGAACATGAATGTGGATGGATATAAAGGAAGAGGAAGACCAAAGAAAAGATGGATGGACTGTGTGAGAAAGGATATGACCACAAAGGAGTTGAATGACGAGATGACGTCTAATAGAGATGTATGGAAGAAAA
The DNA here is from genome assembly GCA_946251955.1 of Acronicta psi. Classification (NCBI taxonomy): domain Eukaryota; kingdom Metazoa; phylum Arthropoda; class Insecta; order Lepidoptera; family Noctuidae; genus Acronicta; species Acronicta psi. Next base: position 649,711 of record OX276498.1, read on the forward strand.
AGACATACTGCGCCGACCCCAAGTGAATTGTGATAAGGACAGCAGGATGATGAGAAAGTTCCCATACAACGTCAGGTGCGTGGTAGTCCAACTTTGACAAATTTGACGACGTCTGTGGCCTAGTGGTTCGGGTACCGGACTGCTGATCATGAGGTCGTGGGTTCGATTCCCACAGGACACAAATATTTATGTGATGAACTTAAGTGTTTGTGTTTGTCTGGGTGTTTCTTATGTATTATAAGTATGTATTTACAAAAAAAAGTATATAAGTATTATATCCATTGTCTAGTACCCATAGTACAAGCTCTGCTTAGTTTGGGACTAGATGGTGCTGTGTAAAAATGTCCCAGGATATTTATTTATTATTTTAAATTACTGATCGTATAAGGGTCATCGAAATCGGCCCAATATATGTACCGAAGGTAACACGTATTGGAAAAAATACTCTGTATTACGCTGGTCAAAACTCTAGTCGTACTTTTTTTAATGTTAACTGGGGGATGAGAAAAATTACATTTAATTTGAGAAAAATCACGCCATTTTGGCACACTTTATTAACTGTTTCATAATGATTTCATTGTAAAAACTGTCAACTTGACAGCTATCAGTGTCAGTGTCAGATAAAGAGATTTTCTCGACGGCATGTGAAGTCTGCCAACCAGCATTAGTCCAGCGTGGTGGACTATAGCCTCATCTGTTTCATTCTGAGCATCGATAATGATGACATTATCCTTGTACCCGTCTCTATTTCCAGGTCTTCTGCATTTCGTGGCAGCTGTTCCAGGTGTTGGCTTTGGGATCGACGCAGATAAAAGACAACTGCTATTCAAGTACAACTTCACCCCGAGGTTCCCGCCGAAATTTAATGAGTTTCCAACAATTACTATCAACCCCTGAACTGTGTTTTATTTGGGGGCCTGGGTGCTTAATGACCCCATCTTTATCAGCATAAATGCATCCACTGTTGGATGTATGCCTCTTGCCTGGTTCTCCAACGAGATCTAGATGCGGCGATTGTCGTCCAGGTCGGCCCTGCCGTCTTTTTTATGTCGTCCGACCACCTGGCTGCTGGTCTGCCTACATTTGATACAATGACCCCATATACATGGTATAACATGTAGTCTTTAGATAGTCGATTCTGTTACTGGACCAATCATTCAAAATTGATCGACTGGTAGCTTTAGTTGATCGACGGATACCGTTCGACTAACCAATTGCTCGATTGCCGGTCGATAACATCGGGTGACAGTAACCCCAGGTTTTTTCATTTGGACGTTATAAATAAAATAAAATCGTCCCTGGGGTCTTTACGTGCTTGACTCTCATTGTCGAATTGTAGCTGCTGGTTTGGGGTTTCTAAAAAACCCCCACGGCCCAAATATTAATCCTGTCTGGAACTTGCAAAAGCTTTGACAGTGACTGAGTGACTGTTTATTGATAACTGATATTTATGAAAGGTCTTGGTTGCTTATGACCCACCATAATATTACTTGGATAATTAATTCACATATTAATCCTTCCTGGGATTTTCAGGAGCTTTTGAAAATGAATAAGTAATTGTTTTTTATGTAGCCTTGGTTGCTAATAGCCCCACACATAATCCTACTTAGGGTCTTGGGTTGCTGACGACCCTGATTTTTTTTTATTTCTGTTATCCTTTAATTTCTAAAGCTTAACTAGATTCTTGCAAGAACCCTAGTTATAAAATTTTTTTTTATTGAGATCCTGAATGATAAATTCTTATTCACCACTAAACTGTGATGCCATTAAGCTATAGGCAGAAGACTATAACTCTTTGAATACTATTGACTTGACATAACCTGGGGTCTTAATGTGTATTTTGCAGCTTAAAGACTTGGATTCGGATTTACTTCTTCAATTTAAGTTTGAGTAGATTCTTTTGTATACGGAATATTTATTGTTGAATGTTTTTTAAACTAAAATTATTCCTAAGTACCTACTAAAATGTGGTTTAGTTTAATAAGATCAAGCTGTTGCATAATTTAAGTAAGCTAAAAGAAATAAAATGTACGTACAACCTAAAAATACTTAATTTATTTTATTTAACTTACGAGTTACAACCTTTTCAGTGATCGCAATTATAATTACGTGAAGAACAAAACATTTGTTAATTGACTATGATTCTTCTCGTCATGGTCGTGGTTAATGTTCCTGATCCCATGGCCATAGCGCAAAGCATAACAGCATACCAGGGATCCACGAGGATTTTACAAACCCAAAATAATGGCTTGGCGCTTTCCATCAACCCATATACTGTTCCACTGCTGGGCACTGCGGGTTGGCAGACTTCACATTCCGTCGAGAAAATCTTTCAGGCATGCAGGTTTCCTCATGATGTTTTCCTTCACCGTTAAAGCCAATGATAATTACGCATATGATTTCGAAAAGTCAGAGGTGCGTCTTGGATTCGAACTCGAGACCTTTGGTTGGACAGTGGTCATACTACTAGGCTATCACTGCTACATCATATAAGTACATTATAAATAAGTGAGGCCCCAATATCGAGCCTTGGGGTACCCCAGCTGATATGTTACGAAACTTGGAAGTGACCATCTATGTGTACAGAAAAAGATCGTCCAAAGATGTAGGACTGGGTTAATTTGACGAGTTGTATTGGTACTTCATTCACAATCAGCTTATGAAGTAGCCCGTCATTTATTTATTTATTTAATTAATTAATTACTACGGATCCATCAATTACAGTAACTAAAAAAAACTAAATTTATTAAAATCTACAAAACAAAGCAAAGTAAATAAAAGAAGGTAAAAACACTTTCATACCTTCCTCTCACAGTACTTCTGACATACCAATATAATCTTCGTCCACTCATCCACAAACAGATCGCCTGTTGGATTAGAATCCAAGAGATCGTTTAGCGCGGCCAGGGTGCGAGGAATTGGCGACATAGCACGTGCAACGGTACGGCATGGGGGTACGGCAAACAGCCTGTGTTTTTTTTGCCCCTTTCTTTTCTTTCTTCATGACGTACAGTATCGAATGCTTTGTCGATATCCAAAAGTATAATGCCAGTAGATTCATTATCAAGATGGTGGCTTATATGTTCAGCAACTCTAACCAACTGTTGTACAGTCGAGTGGCCTTGATGGAATCCAAATTGTTCAGGTAAGAGCTTGCTGTTTGCTATTGTAAGTAGTCTATTCGAAACAATGTGTTCAGAAAGTTTACTGATAGAAAAAAGACTGATTATAGGTCTATACGTTTGTGGGATGCTGTCTTCCTTCCCAGGTTTTTTTTATTGTATACTAGTTTCCCGACAGCGGCTTCGCCCGCGTGGTCTTATGATAGTTTCTTAGTTACTGTAATTGGTGGATCCGTAGTAATTAATTAATTAAATAAATAAATATAAATGATTTTTTCCCTCGTTTATGCAACATTTTTCATTGCTACTCCGCTCCTATTAGTCGTAGCATGATGGTATACAGCCTATAACCTTCCCCGATAAATGGGCTATGTAACACTGAAAGAATTTTTCAAATTGGTCCATTAGTTTCGGAGCCTATTCAATACAAACAGTCAAATCTTTCCTCTTTATAATATTAGTATAGATTGATGTAGATTGAAAATTACACATTTTCAATTTTTTTTTTACAAAATTTGACCAACTTATAGATATTCTAAACAAGTAGAATTAATCGCAATAAGCTTAAGTATATTGGGTATTTTCTTCAGGGCAAATGGTGTTTTCGGCATTCTACTTTTATCGGCAGTAGTTACAGTTACACGCCAATAAATCGATAAAAAATAAAAATAAAATAAATATTTGGGGACAATTTTACACAGCATCATCTAGTCCCAAACTAAGCAGAGCTTGTACTATGGGTACTAGACAATGGATATAATACTTATATACTAATTTTTTTTAATTACATACTTATTATACGTAGGAAACACCCAGAGAAACACAAATACTTATATTCATCATTAGATAAATATTTGTGTCCTGTGGGAATCGAACGCACGACCGACCACGACGATCAGCAGTCCGGTACTCGAACCACTAGACCACAGACGTCAAATAAAATTTTTATTTTTAAATTCAATCCTAAAACTATCTTATGTTGATTTTAATTGTTAATCAATTGCATCGAATAGGTACAAAAATATAAAATTATTTCATGTCAATTTTAAACTTTACACAGAACAAATAAGGTTGACAATGACTTGCTTTGTTATTTTATACAAAACTTATATAAAAATGATTCAACATTTATTTCAGCTGGACATTAGGAATTTAAATCATTACATATTTAAGACATGTCAAAATGGTAGTTATAAGTGTAATTATTTTATTAATATTTTTTGGTAAGTTTTTTTATTTAACTTAAATTGACAAGCATCGTCTTGCGACGTTCTCATCCCGTAGGAGTTGAATTTTTAACCCCCGACGCAAAAACGACGGGGTGTTATAAGTTTGACGTGTCTGTGGCATCGTAGCACCGAACGGATGAACCGATTTTGATTTAGTTTTTTTTATTTGAAAGGTGAATTAGTTGAGAGTGTTCTTAACTATGTTTGATGAAAATCGGTCCAAGATGGCCGCCGCCACAAAATAGCGAATTACATATTTTTTTTACAACTCCCTCAATATGGGTATAAACTAGGAGAATATTATACACTATGATAAATTTCAAATCCAACATGGCCGCCACCTTAAAATGGCAAATTACATTTCGTGTCGGGGGTTTTCTAAATGTTTAATTTAGGTTAGGGTATTTCCCCTGTTTCTGCAACATTTTTAATTAATACTCCTATTGATAGTAGCGTGATGATATATATGTCGCCTATAGATGATATATAATAGCCTGTAGCCTTCCTCGCTAAGCAGGCTATCTAACACTGAAATAATTTTTCAAATCGGACCTTGTTCCTGAGGTAGCACATTCAACTAAACAAAAAAGCTATTTAGCTTTATAATATTAAAATATATAATAATAATGTTTTATTGGCATAAAATGGAGTGTTACAAGATATTTGATGCCCTGACTCCTGAGCTAGGTAACAACCTGTGTTACAGGAGTCAGTCTCTTCACCTTCTAATGGAACTTTAACATTATGAAATTTAGAACAAAACAAAATAAAAAAAGTTAAGTTTAATGCATGCTTGCTCTTGGAAGTTGTACGGAAGGTGTGTAGTATGTAGGTAGATGATAGAAATGTGTGTGTGTGTGTGTTTGTGTGTGTGTGTGTGTGTGTGTGTGTGCGCGTGTGTGTGGGCGTGTGTGTGTTACTGTGACTGTGTGAATGTCAGTTTTTTATTATATGTACCTAGGGAGTAAAATAAATAAGTAATATTATGATTGTTCTTTCAATAGGACTTCCGTCTGAGAATAATCTAGTGTTTGAAGCCATGTGTTGATTTTTATCATATATACAAGGTGGAAGGGACATCGACGCATAAAAATGGGGGCAAAGTTTCACTCAAGGTTAAAAATTAAATGACCTAGGTCATTCATGTAGCAAGTGATCGGTTACAGATATTGACATTTTTGAGCGAGCAGTGTATTGCTAAACACGCGATCATAACGCTCCGCGGGGAATGTTATCGCGCGCGCGATCCGAAATTTATGAAATAATGTTTTTTTAAATTATAACTCTAATTTAGGTACATAGAAATAATGTTTTTTTATACGTTCAAGTAAAAAAAGTAAAAAAAATTATGAAAAAAGTTACGGATAATTTCAACGCTGCAGAATCATGTACTGAACTCATGGTATTCGGATGTGCGTCGATGTCCCTTCTACCTTGTATAAAATATAAATATAAAATACTAGCCTACCTAAGGCGCGGCCAACTAGTTCCGCGTCATCATTTTTCAAACTGTTTTGTTTCAGAACCGCCTGATGGATTCACCATGGCTTTCAGCACGTACTGTTCTCTGCCGTGTCCATTCATGGGCCCCACTCCACCACCATACTGCCTCGACGGTGACATGGAGCCCAAAATACTACGGACCTACCCTCGGTCACCACCTTATGGTAAATATCATAATCAACCCATATACTGTCCCACTGCTGGGCACGGTTCTCCTCTCAGTATGAGAGGGATTAGGCCATAGTCCACCACGCTAGCTCATGCTGGTTGGCAGACTTCACATGCTGTCAAGAAAATCTCTCAGACATGCAGGTTTCCTCACCATATTTTCCTTCATCGTTAAAGCTAGTGATAATTACGCACATGATTTCAAAAAGTCAGAGGTGTGTTGCCTTGGATTCATTCTCGAGACCTTTGACTTGGCAGTCCAGTGGTTATTCCCTTATCACTGCTTATAACTACTGCAGCGACATAAAGACTTGATTGCCTCAATGATAAAGTAGACCAGCGGGCAAACAAAGCCCGCTGGAAGCTTGAGTCATTTCCATTAAAAAATCCTATTCGTTGGTAGAACCATAGACTGTTGCTGACTACAGACTTGGCTAGGCCCACAGAGAAGAGCAGTAAAAGTGGCAAATATTTCCATTGAAGCGAAGTGGGGCGGAGTGTAGCGTGAATCAACCAATCACAGAGCTGGATATAAGGGAAGAGGAAGACCAAAGAAAAGATCGATGGTCTGTGTAAGAAAGGATATGATCAGAAAGGAGTTGAATGACGAGATGACGGCTAATAGAGATGTATGGAAGAAAAAGACATACTGCGCCGACCACAAGTGAATTGTGATAAGGGATCATCCTCTTGGGATGATGATAGTGCTCAAAATCTCCACTACGTGTCAGTAAACACAGTGTAAGTGGATCTAAGCGGACTACGTTGAGTCCAGCTCGGGAGCGCGTGCTTACATATTTTACAAATCACAGATCATGAAAATCAGTCCAGCAGTTCTCGAGTTAAGTGTTGTAACAAACCCGACTTATACATTCCAAATTGCAGCTCTTATTACGTGGGTGTGCGTTGTTGATAGATCAGTCAGTCAGTTAGTCACTGGCCTGAAATCAGATTATTTCTATCGCAAAAAAATTATTTTTAAAGTTCCAGAAAAAGACTTCACAGACTTTGGCATGGGTTCTGAAAGAGCAACAAGGCGTCTACTAACTGACAAGCCTTCTTCACCAACAACTGGACCACCTGAGAAACCAGAGCCTATTTCAGATCCTGACCCCAAGCCCAGCCCGTCCCCAGACCCGAAAGAGTGGGGGCATCCTCCAAAGAAGGAAGTGCCAAGAACTGCGTCTCCTTGTCCACCGAAGAAATTCTTCACGAGCTTATTCTCCATACCAGGGGCAGTATTAGATACGATGCTAGGTGGAGAAGTTGTGTTATAAAAAGTATTTATTTATGTAGGGACCGGGATAAATACCAAACTTTTTAAAATCATTATAATTACAACGTTAGTTTTTGTTTACACTAAAACCGAAATACATCAACTTCATTTTGATTAGATAGGCACGAAAAAGATACAAAATAAAAGAAATTGCGTGATGGGTGACGAGCTCCGAGAGATAGTAACCCCCCCCCCCCCCCCCCCGGTGCACCGAGGGCAGGGGGCGGTCTGCGCGCGCGCGGATGGGTCCAAAGTATCTAAGGGCGAGTGAGTGACTTCCCTCATCCTGTTCAGTTTTTGCGCCGATTTTAGTTAAAAAATAGGTGTCCAACTTGAATAATTTTTGAGACAAAAATATAGCATAGGTTAAAAACCATTGCAATAGATTCTGTTACTGATTCTGAACAAAACTACTTTCGGCTTTTGGGTAAACAAAAACTATAGTCCGCGCGGAACTAGTTGGCCGCGCCTTAGGTAGGGACGGGGGTGAGGCGGCGGGTTACTGTGAACGAAAGCAAGCGCCCCCGCCCCTCCGCTCACATAGTTACCTAAGGCGCGGCCAACTAGTTCCGCGCAGACTATAATGTTCCAGGTATTATGTCTGAGTACAAGGACCTGCTTTACCACCTCTAGATGTTCTAAACGCCTCTAACCGCCAGATGTTCAAAACTAGAACAAAAGGAGGTCATCGAAATCGGCCCAAATTATTATTATTATTATTGGAAAAAATACCCTGTATTACGCTGGTTAAAACTCGTCGTACTTTTTTAAAAATTGATTGGGGGATGAGAAATATATTTTTTAATTTGAGAAAAATCACGCCGTTTTGGCACAATATTATCAGTTTCGTAATGATTTCATAGTAAAAACTGTAAGTGTCAGTTTCGGAATGTCAAACGCACGCTATTACAGCAGATTATTATTAGTTTCATATTGTTTTCATGGTAAAAACTATCAACTTGTCAGCTGTCATGTACCTCCGGTACAAATTTGGGCTGAGTTGTATGGGCTTTTGATGACCTCCTTCGTATGAAATTATCTGCCAGCTAATTTATCGGGAACTTATCAATAAGCTGTAAAAAAACTTGTTTTTTAACTACCGATTGTAAATAAAAGATTATTATCAAAAATCAAAAGACATACAGGATATAAAAACAATCGACTATTAAAAAAAAGAACTTTGACTGATTTTCGCAGCACTTTTGACTGACTTGAATATTATGTAAGATTGGAAAAATCGTTATAAGCCCCGCAAATTAATAATGTGCGTGGCGGCCATCTTGGTAACGTAAAAATGACGTAACCGCTCTCAGTACGCGTTAGCACCAATAGTCGGCGAGTGTGGCGGATGACGTCACTCTGAAGGTAATTAGACAAGTTTCCAGCCATATACCATAGTTTTAGGGAAAATCCCAGAAAAAAAATTTCATCATACCTATAAAATTAATCAGAAATAATATTGTTATAGAAAAACTAAAATACCTGTACTTCAACCATGAGTTTATAAGTCGCTATCGATTACGCAAAATGCTGTAATCTCATATCCGATACCCTAAGTAACGTATAAAGGCGTTGGGTGCGATTTCCATACAAATATTTTACATCGTCAAATTTCAAAATTCATAATATTTTTATTTCAATTAGACCATATAAATAGGTACTTTTGAAACGTTAAACTAGTAGCACGGTTCCAAAAAAAGTGGGTCTTATGGAGAAAAGCCGGCAAGAAACTCCATAGATACTCTTTTAAAAAAAAAATGTGTGGTAACAGTAGCAATTGTTGTGAATTCTAACTAACGAAAGCCTGAATCTATCCTTCAAATATCGGTATTGCCCAGAAATTGTGTTGCGGAGGTCTGATGGCATTCTCTTCGTATAAAATACTGATATTCAGCCGCATCTGGTTAGGTCGGAAGCTGACCCCAATATGGTTGAGAAAAAGGCTAGGTTACTATCGAAAGTACTTCGATAGCGACTCCTAAACTCATGATTGAGGCATTGTGCCTCGACCATGAGTTTTTCTTACTAGACTCGCTAATGACGTCGTAAAATATTTGTATGGAAAACCCTCGCAGCGCCTCTAGCGGTTACGTAAGGAACTAAAATCTGCTATGAGATTACAGCGTTTCGATGCGTAAAAAACCTATCGAAAGCCATTCGATAGAACTCATGGTTGAGGTACTGGTTAGTTTAATGGTTCTAAGCGCGAGGTCCACTTAGGTATCCAGCCGGGCTAACATGAGCGCCACGACAAAATTTTGTCTACTCTTTTGTCTCGCTCTTCCTCGTGCGAAAACGAGACAAAAGCACGACATAAGCGACGACAAAATTTTCTCGCGGCGTGCATGTTAGCCCGGCAGGTCAAGCAGTGTTCTTAGATTTTTCTACGAAATTCTCAGTAGAACGGAGTTTGGTATCTGGTTAATAACAATAGAATCAGCCCGCCAACCAGATAGAGAAAAGACCTGGTAAGGGTCGCAACGGCACCCTAATCTTAATACCTTGAATTTAATTAAGTAAAATTAATTTTAAAAGACAACTAATAAAGACCCTAAATTGTAAAGTGTTTTTTTTAAATCCCTGTTTTAATCTGATAGCCATAGAGCTAATAAAAATTTAGAAAGGTCTAATAAATGAGAACAAGAAAATAATTACGTATTGAGGAGCTTTCACGACATCTGTGGTCTAGTGGTTCGAGTACCGGACTGCTGATCACGAGGTCGTGGGTTCGATTCCCACAGGACACAAATATTTATGGTGAAGAACTTAAGTGTTTGTGTTTGTCTGGGTGTTTCCTTGTATTATAAGTATGTATTTACAAAAAAATGAATATATAAGTATTATATCCATTGTCTAGTACCCATAGTATACAAGCTCTGCTTAGTTTGGGACTAGATGGTGCAGTGTAGAAATATCTGAGGATATTTATTTATTATTATTATGTATTTATTAAGTCATCTCTCAGAAAAAGTAACAAATACAGTTCGAAATTAATCGGAACATGAGGCGGGTCGCTGCGCTGTAACGAATTTATGTGTCAGCGGGGGTGAGAGGTGGGGTACTGCGCAGCGAGTAGCTAACTTCAGAGCCGCCATTAAATTTGAATCGGACTACACTACAGTTCTCGCCAAACTTATTGTCCGGCTTGAAGTTGGCACGAGATAACTTCAACCCAGTCGTAAAATCGGAGAGAGGAAAATATTGGATTGTAATAGATAAAAACGAAAGCTCAAGTTGTAGGCTGTCGTTTTAAATAATTTTAATCCAATATTTTTCTTTCTCCGTTTTTTACGGGCGGGTTTAAGTTAGCTCATGCCAACTTCAAACCGGACAATAAGTTTGGCGAGAACTGTACCTAAAAGGGTGGACAAGGGCAGATATTGCTAATGTGTTTGCGATGTGTAGTCCATTTAAGCTCACGAAGACCTGAGTGATGTCTTCAATGACATTGACATAAAGTTCAAATTTCAATAATTTTACGGACTTAGTGAAATAATAGGATAATAATAAACTATTTAGGTATGCTTTCTGTGGTGGGGGACGCACGGTAGAGTGGTATGCGGCGGTAATATTGATGTGACAATCCGATTATTTTGATAATCGATTACAAATCGATTGCAATCGATTATTTAATTCAGATAAAATAAATAAACGTAATAAGTATGTGTAACATAATCTCACTCGATTATTTTATTTGGGTAATAATCGGTATTATTAGCTAAATCGATTAGTACTCGGTTATTTTCGGTATACTCGATTAATCTGACACATCACTAGGTATAACGTAGACTCACTCTGAGTCTGGCGGCCGAAGTGATAACACGTCTGACAGATAAATATCGAGTGATCAAGACTTCATGACTAACAGGTAAGACCGGTTTTCATATTGTGTTAGAATTGAAAAAAATGGTTAAAAATATCGATTCGCCAAATTTCTTTAATTTTATCGTAAACGGGTGGAGTATTCCCGTTTGAGTTCCTGTTTTTAAAGCACCAATGCATTGAGCACTTAATATATTTTCAAATGGGAACCAATGCATTAAGCACTTAATATATTCTCAAATGGGAACCAATGCATTCAGCACTTAATATATTCTCAAATGGGAACCAATGCATTCAGCACTTAATATATTCTCAAATGGGAACCAATGCATTCAGCACTTAATATATTCTCAAATGGGAACCAATGCATTCAGCACTTAATATATTCTCAAATGGGAACCAATGCATTAAGTATTAACATATTCTGAAATGGGAATTTATATTATAAGCTCAATGCGTTGTTGCTCTAAAAACAGATGCTCAAACGGGAATACTCCAAATGAGTGGATTCAACTCGAACGAAAAGTTAGCATGTTAAAACCTTATCAAAAATTTTAAAACAATTCGGCCCTATTTCATCATGTCCGCATACCAGATACTTAGTTCGGATAAATAAATAAAATGTAGTATCAACGATGATTCTAGAAATTCGCAGGCATTTTGGGACATCATCCCATATAAGGAACAACTATGTGTCCCTTATAGGGGGCAGGTATCTATCCCATATAAGGGACAGCTGTCTATCCCATAATTTACGTTTGGGATAGATGATCCGCAGAAAAACATTGATATAAAAACATAAATCTATCTGTAAAAACATTGCAGACTTTGCAACTAAAGATTATGTTCAAAATCAGTTCGCACATTAAAGCGTGTAAAATTGGCCATTTTGTTTTTTTTTATTTCATGTACCCAGTGACACTCGTGTCATCAAGACGAATCTAATGAGGTGTTATCTAAATAGGTTGAGCCGTTGAGTAGTTACGACCGGACATAGGACCGGACATACATACATAACATATCGAAATAAGAGATTGCCAGTTGGCAGATCGATACCAAACTAAATACAACGTTAATTATGGATTTTTCAGTAAAATTAGCGTCGTACAATTGTAGATCACTTAAGAGATCTATTCAAGAAATAACACAACTGTCTGTCGACCATCAAATAATAGCTGTGCAGGAGACATGGTTGTTTCCTCACGACTTGGATATATTAAATACAATCAATAAACAGTTTGGCAGTCATGGCGTATCTGCAATTCATACGGAGCAAGGATTGGTGAAAGGCAGACCGTACGGGGGAGTGGCGCTATTGTGGGATAAGAGTGTGTTTCCATGTGCGGAGATTGTGCAGTGTGACAACGATCGTATGGTCGCGGTAAAGCTCAGGCGCGGAGATCGCGCTATACTGGTCTTCAGTGTTTACATGCCTACAGACTGTGAAGACAACTTTCCAGAGATGACGCAATGTCTCGCGAACATTAGTGCGGTAATTGAAAGTGTTGATATCGAAACTGTGTTTGTATTAGGTGACTTTAATGCACATCCTGGAACGCGATTTGGCAAAGAGTTGATGGACTTTTGTTCTGAAGAATTATTAACGTGTATTGATCTTAAGTGGCTCGATGTTAATACGCACACATATGTCAGCGAAGCTAACGGTGCACGTCGGTGGCTTGATCATTGTCTGGTCTCCGCGGCGGCTGATAAAGTACTTAGCGATGTATGCGTCTTATACGATGCATATCTGTCGGACCACTATCCCTTAATAGTCGAGGTGCGATTTACAAGTATTATATGTAAAAGACTGAGTATTATTAGCAGTTCAGAACATAAGTTAAAATATATATGGGGTAACAGGAATGCTAAACAAATAGATAAATATTGTGAATTGTGTAATGAGAGTTTTAGTTCTATGTGCAATAAAAATTACTTTAATATGAGTTGTGGGAATAAGTCCTGTGCGGATTCTGAACATAGGAAATTAATTGATTTATTCTACTGTGATATAGTTAAGACGTTACAGGTATCGGCGGAACGTACATTTCTGTCGAAAGATATATTTAAGAAACGAAATGTTGCGGGTTGGAATCAAAACGTGCGACAGTATCACGTTCTGGCTAGGCAAACATTTCTGCAGTGGGTGGGGCGTGGCCGGCCATGCTCGGGATATTACTATGATCAGATGTACATAGCTAGAAGGGAGTTTAAAGCGGCTGTTAAGTATGTACAGAATAATAAAGAGAAAATAAAAATGGATATTCTGGCCCACCACGAATCTTCAAAAAATTTTGTCAAATTCTGGAAAGAAGTGAAAAAACTAAATTTTAATACCAGTATACCTGTAAGTGTCGAGGGGGAGACAGATAAAGTCACTATTACAAATAATTTTAGAAAACACTTTGATGTAAAGCCGCCCCTCAGGCAAACTCAACCTAAATTGGCACAGAAGGGCGCTATCAATGACACGGAGACTTTCCGCGTAACTACCGGTGACGTTACCTCTGTACTCATGGATATGAAGCGTGGAAAGTCTCCGGGCCATGATGGTCTAAGTATAGAGCATATAATGTACGCGGGTCAGTATATCTGTGAGGTATTGGCGCATTTCTTTAATCTTTGCACACACCATAGTTACTTACCACCGGATCTCATTCGCACACTTGTTGTTCCTATCACCAAAAATAAGACGGGTGATATCTCGAGTATGTCTAACTATAGACCTATCTCTCTTGCGACTATCGTGGCCAAGGTGCTTGAACGTCTTATACATAAAAAGCTGAGTCCGTCCCTTCAAATAAATGATGGGCAATTTGGTTTTCGGCCGGAAGTTTCAACGGACATGGCTATTTTCTCCCTTAAACAAGTTGTCAAGCAGTATGTTCACCAAGATACCACTGTTTATGCTTGTTTTCTAGACCTGAGTCGGGCTTTTGACACCATTAATCATGAACTACTGTGGGAGAAACTTGAGAGTAGTCATGGGCCATCTGATGTTGTTGGACTTATTAAATATTGGTATTCTAATCAGTCTAACAATGTCAGATGGGCGGGCGCGTTGTCTGAAGACTACAAGTTGTCATGTGGTGTTAGGCAGGGGGGACTGACCTCTCCCGATCTGTTCAATCTATACGTGAATGACTTGATCGTGGAGTTGAGTAGAACACCGGTGGGGCTCAGATTGGGTGATAGATATGTCAACAATCTGAGCTACGCTGACGATATGGTTCTGCTCAGCCCCTCGATCAAGGGTCTGAGGAAGCTACTTACCATCTGCGAAAAATATGCTAAGGAACATGATTTAGTGTATAATGCAAAAAAAACAGAAATGATGATATTTAAGTCGGGAAGGGGACCTGACCATGTTCCACCAGTGTGGGTGGGGGGACAAGTTGTGAAGGTAGTGGAGAGGTTCAAGTACCTTGGTCACATATTAACATCCGACATGAGAGATGATGTCGACATAGATCGCCAGCGCCGGGCGCTATCCGTGGTAGGAAACATGATAGCCAGAAGATTTTTTAAGGCTAAGGTAACGACCAAAGTGCACCTATTCAGAACGTACTGTCAAAGTTTCTACACGTGTCAGCTTTGGACTGAATACACAAAGAGGTCCTCTGATGGCATTCGTGTTCAGTACAATAACATCTACAGACACCTCATGGGGTTGGAGCGACACTGTAGTGCCTCTGGAATGTTTGCGGAGGCACGACTGAACACGTTCAATGCCATACAGAGGAGACGAATTGCAACATTCATGTCCAGGGTTGCCACGTGTAGAAATAGTATAATTAAGGAGTTGGCAGATAGAATGTGTAGTTCTCGCCTTTATAAACGCTGGCTTGAAATAGCTGCGTAATATTTGTATTTATACAATAATAGTACAAATTAGTCGATATAGATAAAGTCTAGTTATATGTTGCAAACTGTGTTTTTTAAGTATACGTATACGTAAGTTTTAATATGTACTTTTTTGTATGGACCTTGAGTCTGCAATAAAGAGTTATTATTATTATTATTATTATTATTATAACACGTCAAACACATAACACTCCTTCGGCAGTCGGGTAAAATAGATACAACTGTACTAATACCTAGGTTATTTTTATTCTTGCATTGATAGTCTTCATAAAATACTGAATTTATGGTCAGCAAAACTCGAAAATGAGATCGAATTCGGAGTTGCAACAAATATTTCCAAAAAACTTTAGTCATTTCAACTTTAAAAAAGTTTCGTTCAACATTTTTTGTACGCATCTCAATGGACCAGAAAAGTAATTAAAACGTTCGAACAAAAAAATAATTTGTCGATTCGTAGCTTCCAAATTTTACATTCCGATTTTCTGATTCATTTTACAACTTTTTCTCGCTGCTTCACCCGGGATTTTAAACCTGTTTCTCGTAGGTACTTTGAATTTTTGGGGGTTAAAATGTAGCCTATATTCTTTTTTTTTTTGCGTCTGGAAATGCTTTATGCACCGTCACGCCGCCCTGGGGAAGGCGGCGCGGTGTGTGGGACTCCGTCCTGAAAAGGACGTATACCCACTAAAACCAGACGGGTGTTCGGCTCATCACCATTCAGCCGGGGTGCGGGAACGTGTTGACATTCTTCCGCGACCCCGGCGGGTAGCCTATATCCTAATCCAAGGTATAAGCCATCACCATTTCAACTTTCAGCCAAATCGGTTCTGCCGTTTTACCACGAAAGAGCAACAAACATGCGAAAATCCAAAATTTCGCCTTTATAATATTAGTAAGATTCAAATATAATATAACTAGCTTCAGCGGCTTCGCCCGCGTGGTATGTTATTATACATATAAACCTTCCTTAAGAATCACTCTATCTATTAAAAAAAACCGCATCAAAATCCGTTTCGTAGTTTTAAAGATCTAAGCATACATAGGGACAGACAGACGCGACGGAGGACTTTGTTTTATAATATGTAGTGATATTGTAAAGAGGAAAGATTTTATTGTTTGTTTGTATTGAATAGGCTCCAAAACTACTTGAAAAAATCTTAGTGTTAGATAGCCCATTTATCGGGGAAGACTATATACTATCACGCTACGACTAATAGGAGCGGAGTAGCAATGAAAAATGTTGCAAAAACCCGGGAAAAGTAATCAAGACCACACGGACGAAGCCGCTAAAGGAAAGCTAGTGATAAGTAAATATTTTTGGACATTTTACACAGCACCAAACTAAGCAGAGCTTGTACTATGGGCACACCTGTGACACTCCATACAAACTTTCCGATACCGCTGCACACTACAATACCAAATGTCAAACTTGTCAAAACTACGTTTGTTCACGTGCAAATGTGTGCGTGACGGTGCGTAGGGTTTGTTGGCAGTCCGGCAAGAACACCGGCAGGATGCGGGGGACCTGAGGAATCTGACGTTAGGGAGGGGCGGAGAGTGGCCATTCTGTTATTATTTATTCTGTGCTATAGGTACTACTATACTAAACAATGGATATAAAACTTATATATACTTTTTTTGTAAATACATATAATATACAAGAAACACCCACACAAACAAACACTTAAGTCCATTCATCAGATAAATATTTGTGGTCTGTGTGAATCGAACCCACGACCTCGTGATCAGCAGTCCTGTACTCGAACCACAAAACCATAGACGTCGTCCAAAGATGGCGTTAGTGTTTCTATGTATGGTGAACACGTCTGTCAAATGTTTGGACGGCCCTATCTTTAGTCTGCGCGGAACTAGTTGGCCGCGCCTTAGGTATGTGAGTGGCGGGACGGAGGAGCGGGGTCGCCTGCGCGCGGTGGGGCGGGGGCGCTCGCTTTTGTTCACAGTAACCCGCCGCCTCACCCCCGTCCGTACCTAAGGCGCGGACTATATTTATTTATTTTGACGACGTCTGTGGTCTAGTGGTTCGAGTACCGGACTGCTGATCACGAGGTCGTGGGTTCGATTCCCACAGGACACAAATATTTATGTGATGAGTATAAGTATTTGTATTTGTCTGGGTGTTTCCTATGTATAATAAGTATGTATTTACAAAAAAAAAAGTATATAATTATTATATCCATTTTCTAGTACCCATAGTACAAGCTCTGCTTAGTTTGGGACTAGATGGTGCTGTGTAAAATGTCCAAAGATATTTATTATTATTATTATTATTTATTTAAATCAATGTTCACGACAGACTCCGAGTTCCGACAAAAGGGTGGACGCCAGTCAGTCAGACCTGTACCTCAACCATGAGTTCTATCGAATGGTTTCGATAGGTTTTTTACGCATCGAAACGCTGTAATCTCATAGTAGATTTGAGTTCCTTACGTAACCGCTAGAGGCGCTGCGACGGTTTTCCATACAAATATTTTACTGCGTCGCTAGCGAGTCTAGTGAGAAAAACTCATGGTCGAGGCACAGAAGAGCTACCACCGAGCAAGCAGAAAGCAGATCTTTTCTCTCCTATTAGAAGATGCCGATGGGAGTGACAGTGAGGAGTTGTATTCTAACTCTGCATAGGTAGTTCAATTTTCAGTTCAGTTCAAAACACAGGTCCAACCTAGTTCAGGCATATACATGAAACTGTGCTCTATTTAAAGTGTAAGATAATTATTGTTAAATGTATGTGACCTTCTTCTGAATAAACATTTATTATTATTATTATTAAAAAAAAACTTGATTAAAAAAGAAATACAAGGTGGAAGGGACATTGACGTCGCGACAGGGTTTCCTTCAAGGTCAAAAGTGAAATGACCTAGGTCATTCATGTAGAAAATGATCGGTTATTACAGATATTGACATTTTGAGCGCGCAATATATTGCTAAAAACGCGATCATAACGCTCCGCGGTGAATGTTGTCGCGTGCGAGATCCGAAATAAATAAAATACTTAATGATATTTTAATTATAAATCTAATTTGGGTAGATAGTAATAATGTTTTTTACACGTTCAAGTAAAAAAAAACTGCAGAAAAATTTGAAGAATTGATGAAAATGTTACGGAAAACTTCAACGCAGGGGGGTCCAGAATCATGTACTGAACTTATAATATTCGGATGTGCGTCAATATCCCTTCCACCTTGTATATTACGTAGGTAAATCTTTTAAAAACATCACCAAACCATAGCTAAACATTTATAAACTGAAACGGTATTTAAAAAAAATCCATAAATCTTAAAAAAAACATTTGATAACGTACCGTAACTGATTAATTTATATATTTATGTTTCAAAACCACACATGAATGAAGATTTTACATAAAATTACACGGTTATATAATAAATTTTCTTATGTAGTCCGTTACAAAAATATGTAGTCTTCCAGTTATATTTCAAAGAGCAGGTATTTACTATAAAATAGCTCAATTTTTATGTAAAAAATTGGTTTTATCCCTTCTTAAATTAAATTCGGATCTTCGCTCTACCAACGACAACGGCTAATATTGGATTATGAGGTGATGATATTTCTTTAATTAATTTAATAATTAATAAATAATAGTTATAATTTTCTTTAATGCAAACTCGCTTTCCGCCAGCTATATTTTCTTATAAATTATTCTACGTTGATGACACAATTGTTTGATTTGACGACGTGTGTGGTCTAGTGGTTCGAGTACCGGATTGCTGATCACGAGGTCATGGGTTGGATTCCCACAAGACACAAACATTTATGTGATGAACTTAGCTGTTTGTGTTTGTCTGGGTGTTTCTTATATATTATAAGTATGTAATAACCAAAAATAAGAAGTATGTAAGTATTATATCCATTGTCTAGTTCCCATAGTACAAGCTCTGCTTAGTTTGGGACTAGATGGTGCTGTGTAAAAATGTCCCAAGATATATTTAAAAAAATTGTCTATACTCATGTTCTTAAAACAAATCTATTTAACGGGAACCATACATTTTACTAGGATAAAAAGTAGCCTATGTGTGACAAATTTCATCCAGATCCGTTCAGCAGTTTTTGCGTGAAAAAGTAACGAACACCCCTCCACCCAAACTTTCACATTTATCATATCAGTAGAATATAAGTTGACAGACCAAAGGCTAGGAGAAAGGAGGAAGAAGAAGAAGTTGACAGACCAGCGTAGAGCGTAGAGTTCTTGCCAATCTTTTTCTCCGGCTTGAAGGTGGCGCAAGTCAACTTCAACTCGGCCATAAAAATTGGAGAAAGAAAATATTCATAGATAGGTACATACCATTTATTAATATCCATAGATACATAAGGTTGCCTGGAAGAGATCGCTGGTCGCGATAAGGGCGCCATTTGTATATTTTAAAATCATGTTGTTCTGTCTGTATTTAATGTTTTGGTGTACAATAAAGAGTATATAAATAAATAAATAAATAATACATACCAAGCTAATAAAAGCTTTATCAAGATGCAAGAAAATTTATATGAAATTATCATTTTTTTTATACCACTAAGGAGGCAAACAAGCAAACGGCCCGCCTGATAATAAGCGGATACCGTAGCCTATGGACGCTTGTAACACCAGAGTATCACTTGCGCGTTGCCCCTAAAAACCTCTTAGAGGTTTATGGAGGATTCACTGCGCCGACAGTTTGAGGGAATATTCCTCTTGCTGCCAGCGCAGCGCAACCTTAGAAGGAGCTCTGGCAACCTTACTCACTGCAACACAACGCATAATAAAGTGTGTTATTTGGCTGCAAATTTCTATAAGGTGATGTAACTTCCCCAGATGGGCTGCTCCAGATTTGAACCATAAATGGCTGTGCCCTACTTCTCTTAAATTATTTAAAATTAAATCCCGTTTAATTATCTGCCAAATAGTTTAACAGGAACTTATCGAAGGTGAAACAGTTCCTAAATGTTATAAAAAACTATTTAAATTCAAGATAGTAATGGCTATTAACATATTAGTCACAGTTAAAATATTAAACATACCACCCGCACTTGACGTGTATCGTTCAAACAAAATGGCGGTCTTCTAACCGAGATTAAAACAATGAATTTGTAATCCGCAAATTGTATTTTGTACCAGTTATGAAGGTAAAATTTCATCAGCCCTTTATCATCATTGGTGTATTAATAATTTTACTAATATTTGCGTTACCTGCGTATGATTCTCAGACAAATATTTATGTAATACTGGTCTCGCCAAACTTATTATCCGGGTTAAAGTTGGCACGAGCTAACTTTAACCCGGCCGTAAAAATCGGAGAAATAAAAATATTGGATTGTAATAAATAAAAACGAAAGCTCAAGTCGTAGGCTGTCGTTTTAAAACATTTAAATCCAATATTTTTCTCTCTCTGATTTTTACGGACGGGTTAAAGATAGCTCGTGCCAACTTCAAGCCAGAAAATAACATTGGCAAGAACTATACACAGGTAAATTCCAGTCTGTGTGTACTTTCACAGCCCCACAAAGCTTCTTCCCCAGTACAATTCTCGCCAAACTTATTGTCCGGGTTGAAGTTGGCACGAGCTAACTTTATTTAACCCGGCCGTAAAAATCGGCGAAAGAAAAATATTGGATCGTAATAAATAAAAACGAAAGCTCAAGTCGTAGGCTGTCGTTTTAAATTTATTCATTTTAATCCAATATTTTGGCGAGAACTGTATCTAGAATTTGACAATTCTGAAACATCTACTTGACATAATAAAATGTCAATGTCAAAGTCATTTTGTTTTATTCCCGCTTGTTTTTCAACAACGTATTTCTTTTTTTGTTCAGGTAACATGCTAAATGTCAAGTAAACGCTGTGCCCGATATGAAAAAACTAGAATCGACCAAGATCCGGATTTTATTATGTAAGTACAAAATACAAGGTGGAAGGGACATCGACGCACAAACGTCGTGACAAGGTTTCACTCAAGGTCAAAAATTAAATGACCTAGGTCATTCATGTAGAAAATAATCGGTTATTACACATATTGACATATTTGACCGCGCAGTGTATTGCTAAAAACGCGATTATAAAAGTTTTTTCTCATCCCCCAGTCAACATTAAAAAAAGTACGACTACAGTTTTAACCAGCGTAATACAGAGTATTTTTTCCAATAAGTGTACCTTCGGTACCTCATTGGGGCCGATTTCGATGACCTCCTTTTTCGGATGAGTAAAATCATATCGGGAGTATGTACAACTGTCAAATTGTGTTGCCATTCATTCTTAGTTCGGGCCCCGAACGAATCATGCGTCCGTAGGTGATATGCAGTAGGAAACGCCCGTAACGAAGCCCGAATCTACGGACTTTGTGCTTAGGAAGTAGACCCCCAGTCGCGCTTGACCACTATAGTTTGCGCGGAACTAGTTGGCCGCGCCTTAGGTATGTGAGCGGCGGGACGAAGGGGTGGGGTCGTCTGCGCGCGGTGGGACGGAGGGGCGGGAGCGCTTACTTTTGTTCACAGTAACCCGCCGCCTCACCCCCATCCCTACCTAAGGCGCGGCCAACTAGTTCCGCGCGGACTATAGTCGAACGAGGCACTTTGATAATAAAACTAAACTCATTTTCGCAACCTTCTTGCAGATAATTAATCATGGGACTATTAATTAATTAGCATAATGTTAGCGTGCCCAACAACTATTAGGTACTTTGTAGTTTTTTTTAACTAATTAATTGTTATAAATCTACTTCGCCATTCAAACTAAGTAATGACATAGTTAATTTAGTTTTCGCGATTATTAACCGACTTCGAAAATGGAGGTTCTCTTAAAATGTTTTACCCCCCGAAAACGACGGCGTTTTATAAGATTGACGTGTCTGTGGGTATGTGTGTGTCTGTCTATGCCATCGTAGCTCCCGAACGGATGAACCGATTTTGATTTTGTTTGAAAGGTGAATTAGTCGGGACTGTTCTTAGCTATGTTCCAAAGAAAATCGGTCCAACATGGCCGCCGCCACAAAATGGCGGATTTATATATTTTTTGATTTTGTGTCGGGGGTTGTTTAAATATTTGTGTATGATTCATGTCTCTATGTAAAGCTTATGTGAAGCAGTGATAGCCTAGGGATATAAACACTGGACTGCCAAGATGTAGGTCTTGAGTTCGAATCGTCAGGCACCTCTGAATATTCGTAATCATAAATTATCTCTTGCTTACAACGGTGAAGGAAAACATCGTGAGGAAACCTGCACGCCTGAGAGTTTTTCTCGACATCGTGTGAAGTCTGAGAACTCGCACTAGACCAGGGTGGTGGACTATAGCCTAATCCCTCTTATACGAACTGCAAGGAATTTAATAGAAAAACTCAGAAAAATGTTGCTTGACCTGGGAATCGCACCCAGGACCTTTAACGTAACAGCCATGATTACTACTAGACTAATGTAACACAGTAAAAAAATAAAAACCCAAGACACGCCTCTATTGTAAACTTTTCCAGAATTAAATAATGCCTCAGTGTAAAAAGAAAAAAAAATCTTCATAAAAAAATATTTTCGATCCACTTTGAATAAGTAAGAGAGCGATCGGAATGCAAAATGAGGTACCTACGTCTCTCAAAACAAAATGGCGCTGGCCACCGAAGCGATCAATTTTTGACAGTTCAAATATTTATTTGAAAAACGAAGACTATTTCAAGTGACAGTTGCTTGTCATTTTGTAAAACGGAGGGAAAGTTTTTTTTTTGAGTTTGACAACTTGATGACACAAGCCTTTTATAAGATGTTTATACTGGAGCAAGTTTATGTAAATATAAATCCTGAATTGCTTTGACTCTATACGACGGAACATGATAAAGCTCTTTGGTATTGGTCTTACATGTAGACTAAACTAGCTTCCCGCCAGCGGCTTCACCCGCGTGGTCTTGATAACCTTTTTCAAAATCAAATGGCTAACCTAAGTTCTAATTACCAAGAGAACAAATATTAAAAAAAAAAAAATTTTTTACAGAAACAAATTCTCATTTCACAAAACACCTGAGCATTGTTTATGGTTAGAATTAATTGAAAACCTTAATTTTATATCTTGAGGCTGATGCGCCTCGTTTGGCTAGCCAAACACAAAGTACCTATTTGATTTTTCGTAGATTTTGGCAAATTAATTAACATAAATACATACGTGATGGTATGTATTTATGTTACTTAATTTTGCTACTTCTGATGTATAAACTATAATACTTACAGTAAAGTTTCATCAAAATCCGATTAATAGTTTTTATAACACATTTGCTCGTAAAGGGTCTCTTATTTCACCAATTTCAATATCGTATTGTATCTCAATACGTACTTGTGCGGTAACGCACGAGTTGTTTTTTTAATAAAATAAAGCGCATGGTATATGAAGATGCTCCGTCTAAAAACAAAAAGTATTCTGAGAAAAGTGGCCAACATTTTCTGAATAAAATTAACTTTGGGAGACAAAATATAAATAAATAAACATTTATTTATTTAATTAAATAATTTTGACAATAAATTACAAACATTTATCTGTAATAAAAACACAAAAATATTAATTAACTATATTAGTAATACTGGCTGGTTTTTGTGCCTTTGCCTAAAATAAGCGCTGATGCGCGCGCATCGCTAATTTGTGAACATGTAAAAATTATTATATTTTCAACAAGTAATTAAAGATTTATTCGTTTGCGAAAGTCTGAGTACTTTTTATTTCCTCGCAAATCTATAATATAAAAATGAATCGCAAAATGTGTTGGTAAGCGCATAACTCAACAACGCCTGGACCAATTTGGCCAATTCTTTTTTTTAAATGTTCGTTGAAGTCCAACGATGGTTCTTACGGCGAGAAAAAATCGAATAGTTGCCGGGAAAACCCTAAAAACAGCCCTTTTCTTTTTCACATACAAACGTTTTCTAACTAAAACGTAGAATCAATTTGAGCTTTATTGCTATTGTATAAAGTTCATATCAAATTACAAGCACTCACTGTTATCTTAGAAATGTAGGTGTGTTCCTAATGTCAAAAAGTAAATTTGCACTTTCTTACCGCTATACAAAGTTCAAATTCAATCATATCTATCAAAACAGTGTGCGTGTGTGCGTTGGAGCACAGAATACGTCGTTGGAGGATTTAATGTCGCGTTCCGAAACTAAAAAAAGTGATCGCGGACCCGACCAAATTGAATAGTCACAAAATATAAAATATCGTTTATCACAAAGCACTACAATGAAAATAGAACTGAATTTTTTTGTTAATAATTATGATTTACATGATTAAAATTACTTACTTTTAAATGCTTAAAGTGTTTTATTTAATTATTTTTAATTCACACCGAATTATTACCAGGGTGACGGTTCTGTTCAGCATAATTTTTTTGACAGGACGAAGTCTGTCGGGTCAGCTAGTATGTTATAAATAAAACGTCGTATGACATCAGACATACGTGCGCTTTGATAATTACAGCGTCTGCTTTCTTGTAAATAAGTTAGCAATATCGCCTCGGCTGTAATTTTCAACTTACCGCACTTATATCATAATGTACTATTGCGTGAAAGAGTAACATACATTCATACCTGGATTATATAGCTGGTTATAAATGCGATAGCTGGATTAATGAATAGATTCATCAATCCAGCTATCCCCACACACCTTCACAGTTATAATATTACTGCTGCTGGTGCAACCAGCAACACTTCGACCCAATGGGATCTTTTGTGTTGTCCCCATTACCGTATATTCCTTACTCTTTGAAGACGTGGTTTACGAAGGCGGCTAACCCACTGAGAGGAAGGAACCTAAAATCTTCCGGCTTCGGTTACCCGTTGCCGAGAAGACTCATCCGTTTCGTCGCCAGGACGTCACAATCGCACAGGATGTGCTGCATAGTTTCCTTGAATTCACCACAGGCTCTGCAGTCATTATTCAAAGCTAGCTTCATTTTATGGAGCATGTCATTTGTGGTGTAGTGCCCTGTAAGAGCTCCAATGACAGCTGGGGCTTTGTCTCTTCTTACATATTATTATAATATTACATAGTTATATAGTAAGATTAGAGCAAGGTAGACCCAGTTCAGTCATCCCTAAAAGATGATTAACTAATTCATTCTATTCGTTTCAGGTTCAATAATAGTTTCAAGTGTAGCTGCAGACCATGCTTCTTCGCATCATGGAGTACCACATCACGGCGGCACCAGCCCACCACGAAAGAAGTCACAAAGCTCTACAGTACCTGCTGGAATTCAGGTGACAATTTTTTACCCTTCAGCCCGCTCCAAAGAGTTTTATTTATTTATTTAAAAACTTTATGCACAATTTGTATGTACATAGGTGGTCTTAATGCCATTAGGCAT
Organism: Acronicta psi; assembly: GCA_946251955.1. Classification (NCBI taxonomy): domain Eukaryota; kingdom Metazoa; phylum Arthropoda; class Insecta; order Lepidoptera; family Noctuidae; genus Acronicta; species Acronicta psi. The sequence goes on from OX276498.1 coordinate 675,032, forward strand.
TTTCTACCAGACAACCTTAGGGCGATGCAGAGATGATAACAGTTTTAAATGCGTTATAGAGCTGCTAGCATCAGGATTTTTTTCGTAGGAGCCTGCCATATCACAGATAAATTTGCAAGTGCATTTAGTACTTTGTAGGAAGTTTTTTTTTACGCGGAAAGTCCTTTTGGATCTTTATGGAGGAAAATTATACGTGTTTTGGTGTTCGGAGAAAATAATTAATAAACTAACCACAAATTGTCTTTGAAAAAATGTCGTAAATAAACATAAACTTTTTATTTTTTTTAAATTATTTAGTAAATATTTTTTATTTTATTTTGTCTAGCATGCGCATACGAATTAGTATTGTTACAAAAAAATATATTATTAGTTAACAGTACCTATTTGTTATTTACTTTTAATTAATTCTTGCACCATTAAAGCCACCTTCTTGAAGCACGGAAACATATCAACAGTTTTTCAATCAATCAATCAATCAATATTTTTATCAAAATTCACTCGTTTCAGTTGCCAGAAAAAGTAATGTCCACTCGAGATGTATCCTGCATCTCAGCAGACTCAAATATCCTTGAAATCATGAAGGAAGCCAAGAAAAGCTGCCGAGGTAACGACATGATTTGTACATTTTATCTTTTTTCTAACCAAAAATATTACAACATCGGATCTTTAAACATAAATAAAGAACTATTCGATAAACTACTAATGAAATATGATAACTGGTTGCTGACTGCTGAGAAAATTGCTGCGAAAGACACTGTATTTCTTAATAGAGGAGACGAAAAACATCGTGAAAGAGTAGAAGAACTGGATACCTTGAATAAAAGTGATAGATTGGCTTCTACTGATACTGATAAATACTATTCTGATATTAAAAACGGTGAAGCCATAAACATTGATTCAAATAAAGAACATATATCACACCATAAAAACCATAAACGTATACACGCGAATGCTGAAAATGAAGTTACACATATCAATCTTAAAGAAAAAAATGGAAAATTTATTGAATTACTTCCAAAATATGATGACGAACATAAATATTTTGAAGTATTTCTCCCTGAAGATGAAGAGCTAGGGAAGCCAAGGACAATAAATGTTAAAATTAATTATGAAAATGATAATCAACTAGAAGAAGATGCAATGTTTGACACTAATGATGCTTTTTATAAAAATCGAAGAGTAGGCAGCAAATTTGATACATTGTCTACTAATATCCATGAATATGATACAAAATATCTAAATGAAAATACGTATCTCAATCAAGGAGATTTAGACAGTATAGATACAACTTTATCAAATAAAATCAAGCCAATATCTCTGCAAGAAACTGATTCTTTTTTAGGACAACCGCAAATACAAATAAACAAAACTGATATATTGAACACTTATATAGCAAATGATACTTTAATTGTAGATACAAATATGGGTGACGTTTCTTCAGGAAATTCCCAAGAGAGATTATCTCAAAATATCAATATAGACAGTAGTAATCAGGATATATATTTAAGTAATAGTAATTTTAAAATCATAGATGATACTGCTCTTAATAAAGATCTTCCAGTAGATGCTAGTATTACCGCTAATAACAGAGATCGTGACCATGAAAAGAACAATACACTGATCCAAAACATTGATAATATTAGAACTTTAAATGACAACTCTGAAACATTAGTATTAAATGATCCGGAACCAACTAATATTATAAGCCCCGATATAAAAGAAGACATTAACGAAAACATGCATTTAAATACTGAACATTCTCATGAACCCGAAAACGCTCATGAAAGGCATAATTTGACACCTTCACCAAATAAAACAAAACACATGCATGATCTTGTAGATCAAGCTACTTTGAACGATGATTATCATCCACACCCATTAGAATATACAAATATTTATAACGAAGTTGATTTTGATGACACACATTTGTCAATACACGATAACGATACACAGTTATCTTCTCATATTCATCTGAATGAACCTGTGTTTGTAGCTGTAGATTCTTCTAAAAAAAATCACCTTGAAACCTCACCGTTCGTTGTCGCAGTACCGAAATTTGGACCTACATATCAAACTATTTCTGATTTCGTCGGCACACAAATTGACATAACCCCTCCTAAAAATAAATCAGACGTTAGTGATAGTTCCGCAAAACCTATTACTTCATTACCAATATCCTATTCAGTAGTACCAGAACCAATAGTACTAGACGTAAACACAACAAATAATACAGCACCTAATTTGATTAAACCAAGTCAAATAATTTGCCCAGAAGACGTGACTTCTTCTACAAATGCTTTATTGAATTCAGATCTAGGTTCTTCATCTGCAATACATGATGCTCCTGACTCTATATTGTCAACAATAGCGTTTGCACCAATGGAGAGTATTATAAAACCACATTTGGCATCAGAAATTTCACCTATATTGGAATCAGCAGAAGTTTGTAGTGATAAAGAAATATCTTTAGATGGAAAATCATTATCACTAATTGAAACAAATTCTGATATGCATCAAAATGAAACCACCATTTGTACTGATGAATCTTCAATTACGAATGATCTCAACATACTAGAATCTCCTTTACCAATATCACCAGATGACACATCTTCACAAATCAAATTAGATGTATTACCAACGTCGAATTGGCATATTGAAAACCCAACAAATCTCGCAAGTCGAAAATCCAATGTAAATTTCCATCAAGAACCACACACCATTTTATCAGAATCCACCAAATCTAGTAAATCAGACTTAGAATTTATTCCAGAAACTCCATTTTTCGACATGGCCTCTCCTAAACCCATTGAGAATCCATCCAAGCTTGAAAATCCTTACTTTGTGCAACCATACACAGAATCATTAACACCAAATCAATTTCAAACTTCGTCATCTAAAAGTGTAACTGAATCTGAAATTAAACCTTTATCATTATCTGAAACTAGTCCACATTTAGACGAGAAAATCTCGGACAGCTTTGAACCCATTTCATCTGAATCGATGACTCCACTTGAACCTGAAAACAAATTACTAGAATTGGGTATAAGTCCATTAATAAGTTATGATCAACCATTGCCAGTTAACGAAGTTTCACAGCCTCAAATCCCTTCATTAACAGATACCGTCTTATCAGATGTAGATTTACATAATCACCTCACCACTAAAGAATTAAATGATTTAACTAAGAATGAGCAACAATTAGATGAAGTTCCTAAACCACTATTAGCTACTGGTCCGTTTTCTTCAGCAGAATCTTCAAACATCTTACTTGATATACCATCACAGCATAAAACAATAATAGGTGTATCTTCTCCAATACCATCATCAAATTATTCACCATCGGTCCAATCAGAAATGATTGACCAGCTTATACCACACTCTGGAATCCCCCTACCGAAACAGGCAAGCCCACTTCCAAATAAAGATTTTGTAGCCTTACCAAGTGTGAAACCACCATTTAGTACCAATCTTCAACCATCAATTCATAATAATGACAATGTGTTAACAGCTTTAAATAATTTTGCAAAATCTACCAAAATGAATCCGTTAAACGATGAAGATTATCAAAGACTAATAAAAGAATTACCACCTGATCTTACGAACTACTTTCTTTCAGCTGGTACTGACTCTCAGGTAAAATTACCAATCTTAGATTCCTTGAAACCAGTCAATAAAATATTTAATCAGAAAACCGAACCAGCCGTCGATCAGTATACAAGTATTGGAGAAATACCTCCGACCAGAGTCGAATTACTTAATCTGCCATCGACACTTGTCACTGGTTCAAAATTAGAAACCATTTCACCTTCAATATTAAGTGAAACACCACTACATATCAAGCCAATAGCAATAGAACAACCTTCAAATTTGCAACAGGATAGTTCATTGAGGCCATTACTAGCAACAGAACTGACTAATTTCAAAGAAGAATCCTCTTCGTTCCAACAACCATCTTTGCTGGCAGAGTATACTCAAACAACACCAGTACCGACAGATTCATTCACTTTTGCCAGTAAATCTTTACCAGAAGCTGTTTCATCGATTAAAGATTTTTCTGTAGTAACCGAAGCAAGTGCCCCATCACCACCTGATAGCAAGAAAGTAGTTTTAGAAATAGAACCCATAACCGTACAACCAGATTGGTCAACTTATGTTGCATCTAACTTAGGAGCTGCAAGTGCAAGTCAACTCGATACAGTGTCTCCTAAAACATTACCTGTCCCAGTCTTTGAACCTACACCTAGTTTTGAAAGTCCACTTACACAATACGAAAGACTGGTACCATCACTGACATTCGATTCTAAAAGTCCTCAGTTTTATGAAGAAAGTGAAACTGCTTTAAAGAATGTTATATTAGAAACGTTAACTTCAGATACAACTAAAAAGAGCATACCGTTTATTGAATATAAACTATTACAGACACCAAAACATACCAAAATCATACCTCCAACGTTATCTTTAGTTCCTGAAGATTCAACTTTTAGTACTTATATACCAGCAACATCAACGCTTGCAAATACACTATCACCATTGTCAAATGTTCCTGAAACACATCATATTTCACAACAGTATTCTTCTGAAACTATATTAAAAGATCTAAGACCAGTGGATCAATTAACTAACCAACACATCGGCCCAAAACCTATAGTCTCAAATCAGTTAGAGATTTCTCTCCCGATATCACCCGTACCATCAGTATCTACCACTTCTGAGTCCATAATACCTCAAGATTATAAGCAAAAGCATATAACACCACACTATGCTACAACAATTCCTTATATTAATACTGATGTTAACCAACTTTTATTGACACCTTTAATGCAATCCGATATTTCTTCTTCAGCGACATTGTCAAACATACACCCTCAGGATACACAGAAATTTGTATCCCAAGAAACTCTTCAGCTGCAGTCTCCATTTATTCTTCCCTCAGCATCAATTTCTCACAATGATCATATAAATTCATACCCATCATCATCCTTTGCTAGTACAGCACTAGATACAGATTTGACTCTCACACCAAACTATGAGTCATCGTTAGAATATATCCCACAACTCAACGTCCTGGAACACCCATCAAAACCCATACCTTGGCTACCTTCACAATTCTATACACCATTAACCTATGCCAGTTCAGATTTTAACAAAACTAAGGATATAATACTGCAAAATAGTTTTCTGTTAACTCCGAACAGCTTTGCTCATCCATCTTTACATACACAGCTTCCTTTTTCACCATCACTATTATCAGAAGTTTCCCAACCCTCAATGTACGCAAAATATGAATTAAAAAAAGAACTACCGTCAATAAAAGTTGAAACATCAGCCAACATAAGTCCTTTAGAATTTGCGAACTTACAAAAATCAAATTTGTTCACGGAAGTATCATTAGAAGACAACTTTAAACAGATAGATACACCCTTTCAAAAAGTAATACAAACCCCATTGACTTTACCAGATCAAAGTCACGAATCTTTAACAGTAGTCGAACCTAGTATTTATAAACCCTGTATTGAACCCTCTTTTACATTCACTTCAAATACTGTACCATTACAACCTACTAACACATTTGTAAATGAAGATTTTTCTAAAAATATTCAAGCAACTCCTTATATAACTGTGCCTTCATCGCCTTATGTTCCAACAAAACCAATATCTAGGCCTAACTGGCAAATACCTTTGATTACAAAAAATCTTCAGGCTTCAGAACCAGTTTTATGCATAGACTCCCAAGTAGCAAACGCAGACTTTTCTTCAATACCTATAAAGGCTGCACAAGATATGACCTGTAAAAATAGACCAGGGTCTGAGATCTTAAATCTTGATAGTTATATACCAGTAGAAAATATATCACCCTCATCACAATTCACACCATCTCATTCATCAATGATTGAACCTCTGCAGTACATTCCTGAAACAACCAAATTCAAGATTCAACCAAATTTAGTACTTTCAAAATACAAGCCAATATGTCTTAATGACAACAGACCTGTAATGGATGAAAATATTTCTCAGTTGCTCAAGGATATGTCTAATATGCCTCTTACACAAACTTCTAAAGCTTCTATTTTAGATGCTCAAGAGAGACCTGTATGTGAAGGAGATATTCTATCTCCATTTGAGTCAATAATATCTGCTAGCGTACCAAGCACAGCATCTAAACCTAACAGAATTGACACTCGTCCATTGAAAGACTCAGAAATCTCTCTAATTCCAAATTATATTCCACTAATTAATATGCCACAAAAACCAACGCCATTACAGAAACCAGCTTTGCCTCAAAACGTTTTGTCTGAATCATTGTTACCAGTAGATTCCTTTTTACCATTTGAAGATGTTTCAACAGTTTTATCACATCCATGCTCATTTAAATCTGAAATACCTGTGATTTCAAAGCCATTCGATGCTAATCTATTACCTAATGCATTGCCTCCATTAGAATATAAACCAATTATAAGTGAAACAGAATTTTCAAAGAACATACCACCACAATTTATTTCAGATGTAGTAGAAACACCTCCACAAGATTATTCAATATCGTTTGAAAAAATCTCAAATCCCAAGTTAACCCCAATTCAACCAGTGTTACCAATTCAGATGCCTTGTCCTACATCAACTCCACCAATCTATTTAAATCCACCATACAGCTCTAACTATCCGCATAAGACACCGTACAAATTACAACAGCCAATAGACTTAAAATTGCTAAAGGATAGCCCAAAGTTTTCAACTATACCAGTCTGTTCTCGACCGATAGGCACCGAATTTTTGCAACCTATTGAGGAATCATTCAGCATGGTATCTTCTAAATCACCTCCTACAATTTCTTACAACGACATAAATTTTGCTAAATTAAAACCACAATTGGTGTCCAAACCAGCGATTTCTGTACCAATGCAGTCACCGTCCTACTCTAATCCTATATTACTATCCCAGTCAGATATATTACCAACGTCTACAATATGTTCTCAGACACCACAGGTTAAAACCCCTCAATATACTCTTACATCATCTAATTTTAAACCTTTAGAGCTACAAAACATTAAACCGATGAAGCCACAATACCAAATTATTCCAAATATTCTAGAGTATATAGAATTGATTACAAAGCCAAAACTCGATACAAAATCCCAAGTGTCATCAATACCGTGTTTACCATTTGTAACAAAGGTACCTAGTTCGCCTCTGGATGTTTTGCCTGCAGCCCCAATTGTCCCTGAATTTAGTGCGCCGTCTCCTTGCCTACCATCGCCAATCTGGATAAAGCCATCATATACAAAATCTATCTTATCCAGCTCTCCATTGCAACCCTGCCCTAGCTCATTAGCACCAGTCTGTGTTAAACCAACGCCAGAATACATTACCCCAATATTACCAACAATTCCAATGTCACCACTGACACCCGTCTCAAGCTTATTATCATCAACTTATGCTAAACATGCTCCACAAGTAAATAATCCAATATCACCGATCCAACCGGAATCGAATAAACTCTTCTCAGGTTACGCAATGCCATACACAAGCCAAATTGTTCCAAGTACACCGTTGAAAGTTCATCCTATAACACCATTACAAATATCTGCGAAACCTGTATCTTCAGTAAATACTATCCCAGTTTCACCAGCCCTTCCAAGCCCATCAGACTTCACAAGTTTTTCACCAAGTTACACACTATTACCCTATTCTTCTCCATCAGTTTATTTTAAACCAAAACCACCTCCTTGTAAATTATATGAAGCTCCTTCTAATCTATATCTATCAAAGCATATTACACCTGCTTCATGTGTTGAAGCGGTACCATGTATACCATCGTTTATTGGTAAATTACCTGTTAGTCCCCAACCTCCAATTTACCAACAGTCAATTCCAGCAGCATCTCCTGTTTCCCAACACTTCATTCCAACAACTATGTCTAGTCCAATATCCCCTACATTTACAAAAGTGCCTGCGCCAGCATATACTACTCCAATTTTGTCTTCTCCTAGTTCAGCACAAGGATATATGAAACCACTTTCACAAAAGCAAATGGAGTCTCTATTATCAGAATATATTGCTCCTCTTTCACCCAGCCATTATCTACCCTCACCGTCTCCTAGTAAACCTTCTTACATACGACCTTGTTCAAGTTCAGTATCATATATCGACAATCTGTTACAAATGGATTTAAATTCTCAAGCTAAAAAACCACTAGCGAAATCACAGAAATTACCATTTAATATACCATCGTATGACAAACAAAAGTTTGTAAATGAAATTCAATATATACCTATGATTTCAAATGTAAACCCAATCAAAAGTTTATCGACCTATAGACCAACGTCAATATCATCATCTATATCTAATTTACAAATAAACCAAAATAATTTAGGAAAGAATGTAATTGAAGCTGTTATAGCTCCACCTGCAGAAACAACAGTCATACAAACCGTAACATCAGGTAATCAGCAAAGTACTTCTGATACAAATATTTGGACAGATGCTATTGAAGTGACTAAAGAGCTAAATAAAGAATCAAAACCAGTAACTTATGTAGAATCGTTATCAAATATTTCGGAATTGGATGAAATGACTAAGTTGTTACTAGATAATATTTTATCCCAAGGAGGTCTAATGCCATCTTTATCAGTTTCTAGTGTTAGCAACATACCTGTATCGGAAACAATTATACATAAAAAATCTGGTCTCATACCGTCAAATATTTTGAAATTGGAAGAAAGCAAAGAAATATTACTGAATGAAGATTTGTTACAAGGAGATTACCGGCCATACCCTGCCATTCGTAGTCTTCCTACTGAACCGAAGATGGAAGGAATTCTGTCTGAAGGACCTTATCTAGCACCTTTGCAATGTTATTCACCATTATTGCCACCAACCGTAGCACCACAATCAATATCTATACAAACACCTCCTACACTTTCTACCTCTATATTGCCTTTAAAACCATGTTCCAAATCACCAGCGATTCCTTTCCAGTTTGCATCGTATATGAACCCATTGCCAGAAACTGGATATTCACTGATAAAACAACATCCATGCAATGTTTTACCGTTACAAAAACAGCCACAACCTTCCTTGTTATCTTTACCATATTCGTTGATTCCTGCCACAGAATTATCTCAAATACCAGAACAGTCAGTTCCTGAATATGCTTCAAAATCATCGGATGTAAAACCAATAATCGATAATATGATTTACTCACAAGAAACACCTCAAGCGCGCCGAATACCAACCGTTTCGCATACATCCGTACCATTAAAATCTTATACTATGCCATATTCAAAATTGGCCACGCCAATCAGCCCAATAGAGCCATGTGAAACTTATGCTAACATTCCGTATAGTTCACCAATGTACATCAAACCATCACCCATCATACCTTGGAAGCAAGTTTTGCCAACACAGCCATCTCCAACACCAATACATAAATATGAAGCACCAATTATAACGAATTCTGATATACAAGGTTCTAGTTTACCCAAAACCAAAACAAAAGTTCAACCGCTAACACCTGTAGAAGATCTTAATTACATTATATTATCAAACGAAGCCCCAGCAATTCCAGCGGTCATTGATTCTCAAAATAATGTTACACCAACCGAAATGTCTAGTTCATTTACGACCCTCACGGAATTAGAAAACTCTCTAATATCTCCTGTCTATATTAAACCATCTACAACTCTAGATGCTATTCCAATATCACAGAGTAATAATTTATTCCCTCTTGGCAATGCTCCAAAATATTCGAACCCAATCGAAACAATACCTTACTATACTTCAAGTAGACCTTGCTCAAGTTTTCATCCATCAGATTTAAAACAAAATACACAAAGTTCTAAGAATCAATTCAAGATTCCATTAATTACACCACTTTCTTATCCTCAGTCTGAGGAAGCTGCAGATTTGTATGCAACCATCAGACCTCATCCAAAATTGATATCAAAAGGGAGTAAAGAACAATTGAATGCCCCGGTATCACTACCACTAACCTACACCGAAGCAGAATTTACAGAATCATATGAACCTTCAAAACGACATCCGAAATTATTAGCTGCATTAGATCAATCTGCTATTTCACCAACAACAATAGCTGACAGTACTTCAATATTAAGTACAATGACCCCGCTTGATATTATACCTGAAACATATATACCCAATCTACCTCAGTATCGTCCTACAATACTTCCAATTACTTCTTCATCTTTATTAAAACCTCTAATGGAAACCAAGCTCAAATCTCGTCCAGATATATTCTATGAAATTCCAGAAGTAGTTCCACAATCTTCATTGTCACCTTTAGGTACTGTTGAAGCACCTGTAGAGAAGATTTCTTCTTATGCTGCTGAAATATGTACTGCAGATCAGTTTTATTCATCAGCTTTATTAAAGAATTTTAAAAATACAAAAGAATCACCAATAATGCTGACGGAAATCCCTTCTGACTATGTGGAGTATGCGCCTCAAGTACCATTGTCAGTTCTTGATGCACAAGTTAAGACAGTTAACGGACCATCGAAAGTTCCTTTACTGAAAAGCCAACTACTAAAACCTTTGCTCTCTAGCTCACACAATCCACCAAATTTTTCGCAATTCCTCGAAATAACTCCACCGAAACAATCACCAATAATGTCTAATTACGAATATTTTACTCCTTTACAAAATATTGAATCACTGCTTACTGAATCCCCTAACATTATTGACTCAAGCACAGTGACACCAATGCCAAATATTTTACCAAATTCGGCATCAACAAACAAATATGAGCTAATCACTGAATCTAATGTCGTTGAGACACCATCCCCACCGAATACTTTACAAAATTCACCACCAATAAGCAAGTATCAATCTTTAGTTTCAATGTTACCGTGTGACTCTCAAGATACACAACACAAAAGTCAATCATCTTTACTTAATGGTGCAACAATCTACTCCACTGCTTCACCATCATCGTTGACAAAATATTTACCGTTAACTACAGCAGACGCGGATTTCCCTAAATCAGCAACATCTCAATACGTATCACCATTAGTTTATAATCCACTTGAATCATTTACTTCAATAAACTCACCAACCAATGAATATCAATCTTCAAATTCAATGCTACCGTGTGATTCTCAGGATATTCCACACAAAAGGCAATCATCACCTTCAATTAATAGTCCAATAATGAGCACCTACTCCATTGTTACCCCATCATTGATAAAACCTTTATCATTAACCTCAGCAGAGGCAGAGTTCTTAAAATCATCAATTCATTCGCCATTAGTGAGGATGTTATATGATTCAAGTGAATTGAAACCGCTTGAATCATATAACACTCTTGCTCCCAGATGGAAGTCAGGTCTGCCAGCTTCCAATACCTCACAAGGGAAATTAATAGCTCCTGTACCAAATACAACAAATATAGTGCCAAACCAATATCCGTCTTATTCACAATATAAGCTTCTTGAGTCATTACCTACTCCAGAGGCACACACTATGGAAATAGCAAATTACGAAGAAGTTACACCATCTACATGGTCATCAATACCTACTCCAAGCCTAACACCTTCAAGTTCTGTTTATTATACTGATATTTCTGTTATGAATGAATCAAACCAAACGGCTTCTGAATTGAAGAGTTCTTTACCAGTTACTTCTACTTTACTCCAACCAAAGGAAATTTTACAGATCCCATTAGGATATACAGACACTAGTGTCTTGGTCACTAGTACCCCTTCATTGATACCTATAAAAGCTAAAGGTATAGACAATACTGAGTACACGGAAATTATTTCCCCATTAACACCAATGTCAACTAGTCCTATTTCCCAAGGATTAATTTCTCAATCAAGTTCTCAAGTATTACCTTCTCCAAATATATTGCAATATTTACCATTATCAACTAATATTGAAATTCAATCTGTAAAACCATTGATAAATAGACAAACCCCTCTCCAACTTATAAATTGGGATCAGTCGCCAATCATTTCAAAATCTTCACAATTTTCCGAAACACCTTTCTATCAAGAAATACTCCCGCAGGCAGAAAATTTACAAATAGATCAAAATAAACTTATACCTTCTAATATAGTGAATACAAAAATTGAAAAACTAAAAGAAACAACACATCTTCAAGATGATCTAAAATATAGTCTAATAGAGGAACCTATAGAGCTCAATCTTGCTAAGCCCATTGAAACAGTTACACCTATAACATTAAAAGGATCTAACATCAAATACGAAACTATCAATCCAATTGAAAAAGCACCTTATCTAACTGAAATTCTACAAGATATACCAAAATCTAAAACGGTAATTACAACTCGGCCGCAACCTTCTGAAAAAATTGGTCCTAAAGCAGAAGTAAGCTATGAAAAATATGTAGACTGCCAGAATATAGAACCTTATAATATTAAGATAAATAAAATGGCAGAAATCCCACAATTTTCACCTTCAAATAATTTCTACACATATTCTCCATACATTTCTTGTACTGCTGAAGTTCCTAAAACCCACAAAGCTCTGATTTCAGATACTAAAGCCGCTCACATTACTCCAATAACAATAAACCCTGAAAGTATAACAGAATATACCAATTTATATCCCAATAATCAAATCGGGAACGCTCCAAATCTTTTTAGTATTCCTATTCCTACAAAGAGTAGTAATAATTATAAGGCATTACCCGTTAACTCGGAAACTTTAACGAAAATTTGCAATGATATCACAAGTAACACAATTGAGTATCTGGATTCCGGGCCTAAATTAGAAGCACTTGCACTAAATGAATTTAAAACTATCAATCCTATAGACACAGCAGTGCCTATTTACAATCAAGAAAATATCTTAACTCCTTGCTCGAAGTCCAGTCCAAAAATCAAATTCTCAAGTAGTCCAATGGAAATCTGTCAAACTCCAATAGAGTATACTGAAATTCCTTGTCAAACTACTTCATTTATGCCTGATAGTGAAGTAAAGTATCAAGGATATAAGACTTACTATCCCTCTTCTAAAACTTCAACCAAAATTCCTTGTCCACTCCCCCCGCTTCAATACCAAAACCAAATTCTAAGAGAAATACCTTTACAAGCTGAATTAGAACTTGATAATATATACCAAGGTATAAAATTGGATGATTATGAACATATTCAAGGTGTGGACGATAATAAGAAAGTAGATAAAGACCTAAAATCAATTTTAATTAATTATATAAACAGCAAGAAAGATTGCAAAAACAATTTGTATAACAAAGACGCAGAATTGACGATACCTTTGGGAGATTTAGCTATTAACAAAAAAGAACCAAGTGATTTTGAAACGGTTAAAACTAACAACCCTTCAATAGGTTTAAAAGTTTGGAAATCAAATGCTAAAATTGTGACAGCTGAATTAAAACTGAAATTCAAAAAACTATCAGTGAATAACTTCATGCCTGTTGTAAACAATCTAAATGAATTTGATCTTGAAGAGATTCGGAAGATTGTAAAAAATTATATCGATGAAAAATATGGTAACCATATCGAAATCCATGAACCTTATAGAGTAGATAATCAGTATGTTGTTCTGAAAGATTTTGATCAGAATGCTTTTGATAATAAATTCAATTTACTATGGCCAGCAGAGTATGTATAAACAAATATAAGTAATTTAGTTATTTTAATGAACGAAGAAATCGACAGGCGGGCAGGATTCGAAACTGCATATTCTGGTTAAATACACTAGACGCTACGACCTCTAAGCCACCGCGAATCTTACCCATTCATAACTTGTATTATCTTAGCATGAAAAATACAAAAATATAGTTAACTAGCTTCCCGCCAGCGGCTTCACCCGCATGATCTTGATAACTTTTGTTAACATTTTTCATTGCTACTCTGCTCTTGTTAGTCGTACCGTGATCATGTATAGCCTATAGCCTTCCCCGATAAATGGGCTATCTAACACTGAAAGAATTTTTCAAATCGGTCCAGTAGTTTCGGAGCCTATTCAATACAAACAAACAGTCAAATCTTTCCTCTTTATAATATTAGTATAGATAGGTATCATGGCAGCTTACGATATCGAAATAACTGTAAAGTAAGTCATGTCCGTTGTGAAGCATTGCTTTTCAATAGATATCACTAACGTCAACTTGAGACGTAAATTTAGAATGTGAAGGAAAATTTCGACTTGGCGGGTAGGACTCGCGGTGGCTTAGAGGTCACAGCGTCTGGTTTATTTAACCAGAAAACGCAGATCCGAATCTTGGGCACCAGTCGATTTTTTCCTCCATTTAAATAACTGGTATATATAAAAATACGAAAATGTTAATATAATTTAGCAAAATTCTACATTATATTATGTGTATAAATATTTAATTTATAAATAGAGTATTGGATTTGTGTGTGGAGTTGTTTCACCATAACTGTGTTTTGTTATTTTGATAAGATAATTTCAATCAAATGTACGATAATTTTACACCCCTGGTACGATAGTCAGTTCGCTTCAAGTTGCTAACGCTGCTGGCGGGCTGGCTTCATACTTGGGTCTTCTGGTTCGGTACACCGGCCGCTGTGACCGCTAAGCCAACGCGAGTCCCGCTCGCTAACTCAAAATCTTCCTTCACATTCTAAACTTACGTCTTAAGGTGACGTATCCGTGTTTTGTCTACAAAATTTAACTGATGAACTCAAAAATTTTATGGGATATCATTTTGTTATTATGTGCCCTATTGATTATATTGTGCATTGCAATAAAACTATTGTATTACATATTCCATTATGGGCCTATTCCAACTCCCAGTAAGTTCCAATTAAATTGTTTGGCAGATAATTTCATAAAAATCTTGGTCCATTTTTAATTTATCCGGCAGTTAGCGCTAATGGTTAACAAATTCAAATTCAAATTCAAAATATTTTATTTCAAATAGACCATATAAAAAGGCACTTTTGAACAGTCAAACTAGTTGCTCGGTTCCAAAAAAAAGGAAACGGAAAACGGATATCCAGTTCCAGAGGTTGTGAAACCAGGCTCTTTGAGCCTCTTTCACGACCTCTAGATAGCCGCTACCTGCCGATTAAATTCAACAATGGAACAACATTTTATGACAATCTTTTTGTATTTTTTAAGCATTTTCCATGCTAAGATTACAAGTTATTTTTAATGAAGGAAAATATCGGCGGGCGGGCAGGATTCGAACCTGCGCCTTCTGGTTCGGTACACCAGACGCTCTGACCACTAAGCCACCACAAAAAATAACATTTTATGAAATTATATGGATAGACACTATCCGCAGGATAAACTAAAAAATGGAACAAAATGTTTATGAAATTATCTGTCAAGTAATTTAACGGGAACTTATCAGTAAGCTGTAAAACAGGCCCTTAGTGTCGTAATATTTTCTCCGTCCTGTATATCGTTAAAAAGTAAGTTTAGAGATAAGTTGTTGAAATGAAAGTGTAAGGCCTAAAAGAGTTATAAAGGGTTATAAAAAAAAACTTACCTATTTTTGACCCAGTGTATCAGAATCAGGAATAAACAACATTGGTAAAGAAAAAAACTGTTTTCATTATTTTGTCGTTATAATGTCCGAAATATTCCAAAACAATGAAGAGGCAAAAAATTTATTACCTTTAGATTTCGCACACTTGCCTAAATAAAGATTGCCTACGATTCTACGGCCAACTATATGGGGGCACTAACCTTAAGGTAATTCACATTTTAGGCTCTCTATCGTCTTAGAATATTTGGAATTACAAAAAAATTAAAACATTTTTTTGTCTTGAACAATGTGTTTATTCCTGATTCTGATTCATAAGGTCAAAAATAGCTAAGATATTTTTTATAACCCTGTATACTTACATTGAATACTGAGAAAAATTAACTTGTATGTACGAGTATGAAATTTGATAATACCTAGCATACTATGGAAACTTTAGTCTACGCGGAATTAGTTGGCCGCGCTTTAGGTAGGGACGGGGGTGAGGCGGTGGGTTACTGTGAACAAAAGGATGCGCCCCCGCCCCTCCATCCCACTCCGTCCCTGCGCTCACGTACCTAAGGTGCGGCCAACTAGTTCCGCGCAGACTATACCCAAGTTGCAATATAACTTTCGGATCGACAAACGAATAGAAACAAAATGTAAGGGAATGACATTTGTAAACGTCAGATTTGTCGAAAGCTTATGTCATTCCTATAAATGTTGTTTCTATTCGTTCTTCGATCCGAACGTTAGACGGGTGACTTGGCTAGGCCTAGAGGTTTTTTTAAAATAAACACTACTTTTTACAGATTAAATAATATCAATAATAAGTAACTCGATAAAATCTGTAAAAAAGAACGCTTTGTATTTTTTTTAAACCGTGGAATTTTTTATATTCCTAAAAATTTGTTACTTAATTTTCCGGAAAACTACAAATTGCAATTAATTTTATAGATCCTGTATTAAAGTCTAATTAGACCATAACGATAGATACTTTTGAAAAGACAAACTAGTTGCAGACAGCATCCGTTTACGAGCATGACGTGTGTATCGGCGTCGTTCTACTCAACCATGTCACAGGGAATAAAGAAATAGTATTTAATTTTAAGCACAATTAAAAAGCAGAGTTTTCTCCAAAACTCTAGCTCTTAAATGAGTCTTGATAACTAACTATGACGTTAGGTTGACCTTAAAATAATTTCTTATCAATTATTGACCTGTATAATTGATTTCTTGTATAAATATGATTATAATGTAAAGTACTTAGATAATAATTTTATATTTATAAGACTGAATGCTTAAAAAATAAACTAAATAATGAATTAATTGTGTGTTATTTATATTAGAATTTAACCTACCCCTGTATTATATAATCTACACAAATCTTTATCTATACTAATAATATAAAGAGGAAAGATTTGATTGTTTGTTTGTATTGAATAGGCTCCGAAACTACTCGACCAATTTGAAAAAATCTTTCAGTGTTAGATAGCCCATTTACCGGGGAAGGCTATAGGCTATATATCATCACGCTACGATCAACACGAGCTGAGTATAAATTAAAAATGTTGCAAAAACGGGGAAAATTAACTTCTACGGGAACGCTAAGTCGCGGGCAAAGGCTAGTCTCTTAATATAATCTTTAATAGATATTTGGCTATACTTTAATAGTTGTATATAGCTTGTAGCCTTCCTCGAATAACAGGCTATCTAACACTGAAAGAATTTTTCAAATCGGACCATTAGTTCCTGAGATTAATTGCGTTCAACCAAACAAATAAAAAAACAAGCTTTATAATATTCAACCCATATACTGTCCCACTGCTGGGCACGGGTCCCCTCTCAGTGTGAGAGGCATTAGGCTGTAGTCCACCACGCTAGCCCAATGCAGGTTGGCAGACATCACATGCCATCGAGAAAATCTCTCAGGCATGCAGGTTTCCTCACGATGTTTTCCTTCACCGTTAAAGCGAGTGATAATTACGCACATGATTTCGAAAAGCCTTGGATTCGAGCTCGAGACCTTTGACTTGGCAGTCCAGTGGTCATACCCCTAGGCTATCACTGTAATATTAATGTAGAGTATAGATACGGTACGGTACGGCAGTTAGTGGCAAGTAAACTAAATATTTTAAACTACGCAATGGATTTTATACTATGTCGGTCACTTTGGTTCTTCTACGTATCTACTCATTTATTATACAAGGTGGAAGGAACATCGACGCACATCCGAATACCATGAGTTCAGTACATGATTCTGGATCCCCCTGCGTTGAAATTTTCCGTAACTTTTTTCATCAATTTTTCAATTTTTTTTTACTTGAACATTTAAAAAAATATTATTGCTATTTACCCAAATTAGACATTCATTCATTCATATCAGCCTATTGCCGTCCACTGCTGAACGTAGGCCTCCCCCAAAGAGCGCCAACCATCCCGGTCTTGGGCAGCTCGCATCCATCCGCTGCCAGCCACCTTCTTTAAATCGTCGGTCCATCGTAAATTAGACATAATTATGATTAAAAAATCATTATTTCATTTATTCGGGATCGCGCGCGCGATAACATTTACGCGGAGCGTTATAATCGTGTTTTTTAGCAATACACTGCGCATTCAAAAATGTAAATATCTGTAATAACCGATCATTTTCTACATGAATGACCTAGGTCATTTTATTTTTCAAATTCAAATTCAAATTCAAATATTTTATTTCAATTAGACCATATAAATAGGTACTTTCGAAAAGTCAAACTAGTTGCACGGTTCCAAAAAGTTGGACTTATGGAGAAGAGCCGGCAAGAAACTCCATAGTCACTCTTTTAAAAAATATATATATAAATGGTTACAGTAATCATTTAGTTTTGAGGATAGTGCAGTTCGATACGTAAAATTAAGACACGAAACGTAAAATTAAGTACTTACCTATTTAAAAAAAAAAAAAAGGATAGCTATAAGCAGTAAGAGCTGACCAGTCCCGACAGACAGCACCCGTTCACGAGCATGACGTGTGTATCGGCGCCGTTTGACTCAACCATGTTGCAGGGAATAAAACGACCCGACACACAACGCCACCATCAGCAGGACATTTGAGTGAGCATGACATACTCAGACCGCCGAGCTAGATAAATATTAAACATAAAGTAATATCAGACTGCAGAATACTCGTACTTCACAGTTTATAAATTCACTATTTTAATGCAACTAATATATTAATTCGATTTATAAAATTATGTACCTATATTATTATATGTCATACAAAACATCATGTCAAATAATAATTATAATAAATAAATGTCATCAGATAAAAATAATAATAATAAACATGTGTATAATTTAAGCATGTCAAATTGTATAAGGTATAATAAAAATTCTCTCGTTAGGCGACTAGTGAGGTATCACCCTGTGGAGCTGGACTAGCACTATCCCATACATTTTTATCTAAAAGGTAATCTTCCAATTTATAATAAGCTTGCCTACACAGGGTTAATTTAATGATTTTCTTGAATTTATTTTCTGGGAGTTTTAAAATTAGGTCCGGAATTTTATTGTAAAATCTTACACAGTACCCCATAAAAGAGGTATGAACCTTAGCTAGACGAAACTGTGGCTGCATTAATTTTGATTTATATCTAGTGTTATAATCATGCAGTTCACTTTTTTTTGTATAAAGGTGTAGATTTTTTCTTACATACATTATATTCTCATAGATGTACTGAGAAGGCACTGTCATTATATTTATTTCTTTAAAGAGTTGCCTAAGTGAATCTCGACTACGTAGATTGTAAATGGCTCTAACAGCTCTCTTCTGCAGTATAAAAACGGATTCTATGTCTGCAGCGCGGCCCCATAGCAATATTCCGTAAGACATTATGCTATGAAAGTAGCTGAAGTAAACTAGTCTTGCGGTTGCTATATCTGTAAGTAGTCTGATTTTTCTAACTGCATAAGCAGCTGAACTCAGGCGTCCTGCTAAGGCCCTAATGTGCGGACCCCATTGTAGCTTTGAATCTATCTTGATACCAAGGAAAACCGTTTGGTCGACAAACTCAAGCTTGTTACTGTTTAAAATAACGTCACACTCCACACACCTGACGTTGGGTAGAGCAAACTTTACACATTTAGTTTTCTGCCCATTTAATACTAGATTATTAACTGTGAACCAATCATGGACCTTAAGAAGCGCGTTATTGATATCTTTAGTATTTGGTACACGTCTGTTTAGTTTGAAAATTAACGACGTGTCATCCGCAAATAACACTATCTTCGATTTGTCATCAAGCATGTAAGGTAAGTCATTTATATATACTAAAAATAAGAATGGACCTAGAATAGAACCCTGAGGTACGCCCATTTTTACTTGAGTGCCGGGCGATTTAGCTGCGTTTATTTGTACTCTTTGTTGCCTATCTTGCAAGTACGATTGGATAAGATTCAACGATTTATGCTTCAAACCATAATGCTCCAATTTTGATAGCAGAGTTTTATGACTTACGCAGTCAAAGGCTTTAGAGAGATCACAGAATATACCGATGGCATCCTGCGACTCTTCCCATGCATCATAAATATGTTTGATAAGACTGATACCAGCGTCAGTAGTGTTACGTCCTTTGGTGAAGCCGTATTGCTGGTCATGAAAAAGCCTATTTATATTGAAATGTAATAGCATTTGATTGAGCATGATCTTTTCAAATATCTTGCTAAACACAGGTAGAACAGACACTGGTCTAAAATTGCCAGGGTCTTGACAGTCTCCAGATTTAAACAAAGGTATAATTTTGCTGTATTTCATCAAATCAGGAAAGGTTCCATGGTCAACGCATTTGTTAAATATTATCGCTAAGTGTGGTGCTATTGTGTTAATTATACTTTTACAGACATTAACCGATATACCCCATAGGTCTTCAGTTAACTTAATTTTGATTTCTTTGAAGACTTTTATAATACACAGGGGGCTTACATGCTTAAATCTAAAAGTTATAGGACAGGCAGCTACATTCTGTTTCAGTAAAGCAGTAGAATATGTGGGTGAAGAATCTAATGATTTAGTAATATTTAAGGGAACATTAGTAAAGAATGTCTCAAATTCTTGTGCTACTTCGGCATCTGTGCTTATTAAACCTCGTGCCGTTTCGAGAGTGAAAGTATTATTAGAATTTAGTTTCGATTTACCACTTTCGGCATTAATTATCTTCCAAGTGGTTTTTATCTTATTATCGGCGCACCTAATTTTATTACTAATATACTGAGATTTTGCTACCTGACATACCTTTTTAAACATTTTTGAAAAGGTATTTACGTATTGAATGAATTTCTGACTTTTGTCGTAACGTTTTAACCCATATAATTCAAATAGACGTTCTCTGCTTTTACGAATACCTGTAGTAGCCCAGTCACTGAACTTAAACTGACAGCTAATCCTCTTTGATTTTATTTCGAAAAAGGTATCGAATTCATTTTTAACGATTGAGAAGAAATGTGAGTAATGATTGTCACAGTTTCTATAACTGTTATTTTGAACAGTCAATTTACCAATTAATGAATTATTAAACTTTTCTAATTTATTTGATGTTATATGCCTAGACTTAATTTTTATATTACTCGGAGATTTGCTTGTATTAAATGTGACGGTTTGACCACTGTGATCAGATGACAAGCAATTTATGATCGCTTCATCTAAGTACTCACAGTTGCAGAAAACATTATCGATGCAAGTTGCAGATGTAGACGTAACTCTAGTAGGCTCGAAAAAAACATGAACCAAATTAAATGACTTAAATAGGCACAGTAATTTGCTACTAATCACATTGTCTTCTAATATATTAACATTAAAGTCGCCACAAACAATTATAGACTTCTTTGAATGTAAAAGTGTTTTAAGAACATCCTCCATTACGGATTCAAATATTGTAAAATTTTGGTGATTTGGAGGTCTATATACACATAATACAATATGCTTATCCAGCTCAACACAGGAGATTTCGATAGAATGTTCAACCGACCTCGAGACTATATCTTTACGTCCTTTACCTTTCAGTGAGTTCTTAATTAAAATGAGCGAACCACCGTGTATCATACATTTACGGTTGAAACAACTAGCCACAGAATAATTTTCATAACTAATAGACATCTGGTATTCTTTTAACCAGTGTTCCGTTACACAAACAATGTCAAACTTAAATTTTTCTAAGAAAAGTTCAACTTCTAAAATTTTGGAAGAAAATCCTTGAATATTCTGATGACATATTTTCAAAGTATCCAAACTCGTTCTTTTTATAGCCGACTGTAACAATGAGCCAGAAGATAGAACTATGGTTCTGTTAGTGTCTTCTGTTGTCTTATTGACTAGTTTAAATTAGGATCCGGAGTAAGATTCATGCCACCAGTGTCAGAACTATTTGGCAAGGCCATACTTCGCGTACGTCTCCCCATTTGTGGACAATAATCCACAGTCATAAAATTGTTGGGGACACTAGGCGTCATGAAGTCCAAAATTGAACACTCCTTCGTGTTGCCGCCTATGTTATCTATATAACTAGATACCACTGGCTTGTCAGATAGTGCTAATTTAATATTGTGAGCTATCAAAGTAGCGATCAAACACTTGTATTTCTTAGGAAGAAACATAGCTTCCTGTGTCAATTGGAATCCATTAACAAAGTTATTTGTGTCGAAATACACTAATTTCTTACTATGACGACACGTCAACATGTGCATTGTGTTATTTAGTCTATACAAACACTTATTTTCATTTTCCGTCAAAGAACTGGAATAAGGAAATGCACATAACATGATTTTTTCTATATTATTTAATTTTAATAAGGTGTCTACAGCATCCACAATGTCCTTTTTTTTAACACCAGAACTATTTCCCAACAACAAGACTAATGTGGTGTGAGCATCTATAGGTCTATTTACAATTTGTTTAATAATTGCACTTAATTTAAGATCAGGATAGCAATAATTAATAACCCTCTGAGACAAGTGGTTCTGTAATAATAATCCAAAACCTGATCCTAGCTGATCCGAGAAAACAACAGCTTTGTCTTGTTTAAGATTGACACCACATGCTACAGGCTGAGTGATTTTAGGTGAGGGTGCAGCAGGTTGGGGTGTGGGTGCAGCAGGTTGGGGTGCGGGTGCAGCAGGTTTGGGTTTGGGAAGTGGTGCGGAACAGGCACAACTGCATACAAGATTATTTGTCAGAGACTCATATCTCTCAGCATTGTACCTAACTAAGTCCACCAGCTCCCCTGCCTCCAAGATGCGTGTGCTCAGTTCTTGTTGAGCAGCCTCATATTTACTAAAGATATCAGAAAGTAAGTTTTCCCTAAGAAATAATTCCTCCCGCAAGCCCTTGATGTCAATGTCATATGTAGCCCTACTTAGTTCTAATTCAGAGGTGCAGGCATTTAATTGAGTTAATAAATTGATGCGCTCCTTTCTTAAGCCTAGATTTAATTTTAAAAGATTTTGTTTCCTAATAGTATTACGGCACCTTTTCATAAATTTCCTAATTTTAATATACTTTTTTAACTTATTGTGACTTATTAACATAGGGCATGTGGATGTAGTATCATCACCAGTCAAATCAATAGTCACGGCAGGCTTACACTCAGCACTGAACCCGCTATGACCAACCAACTCATTAAACAGACTGTGGGTGTTAGCAGTCTGTATGTTATCCTTGACCGACTCCATGACAAGTATAGTTTTATGGGCCTCTAATAGTTCACATTCTAGTTGTGAAATGCGTTTCAAAGCTAACTCATGTGTGTCTGTACAGTCTTGAAAGTTAGACACTTGTTGTTGCAATTGGTTGAATTGGTCAAGCAAGTCCATGTGCTGTATGTGCAGCTCAGCCAGGTCATTCTTAAGTAGGGTATTTTTGTCAACAATGTTCTTGACTTCCACTTCACTGTCTTCCCGTTCCTGGAGAAGTTGCTCACATAGGTGCTTCGAAGAGTCTAGTTCCTTAAGGGTTGCTCTTAGTTTAACTTCCATATCTCTTGCAACTGCACTGCGGGTCATCATTTTCTATTTTTAAGTTCCAGTCACCTGGAATGTAAAATAGACAGCTGGATAGCAAGAAATAAAGAAAAATCAAAGTGAGATACAGAATAGGGGGTAGGAGTATGGAATGAAAATTAGATATAAAAATTAAAAACTAAAAGACTAAAGTTATATTATTATAAGTTATGGAAAGTCAGATGTCTATTTTAAAGTATGAGTTACTACTGTTTTGATGTTTATCATACCAGTTAAATTAAAAAACAAAGCTTAATGATGATCCTAAATATAACAATTATGTACTTACTTAATAGTTAGTACACAATGTAAATTTGTATTTATTTATTACCCATTGAAATATTAAAACTAAGGAAGTTCTGTGGGCTAAACCTTCTGTAAATAGATGGTAAACAATGATTTTGCACAAACAATATTTTCAAGCAAAACCAATGCAGTGAATAGTGGATATTATAACTCAAGGCAATGAGTTTTTTAGGGGAAATTGAAAATGTAGTAAAATAAAACAAAATACTCCCCGGGATTGTTAAATTCAGCTGATCCAATGTTGACAATGTTCAAATCTGAATCCGTCCGTTGACCCCGTGTACTGGTTGACAGCCGGTAGTAGTTATCTTCTTGATTTGCAAGAAAAGTACCACACAATATCTCGCAAACACTTGGCACATCAATGTAGTTATAATTTCGATAAAAATTACAATAGTCTGTCACGAATTATACACAGAAATTATTTAAAAATTAAATTAATTCACAGAGCAGTTTCTTTTGACAACAGGCTACCAGTTTTGACCTTGAGTGAAACCTTGTCACGACGTTCATGCGTCGATGTCCCTTCCACCTTGTATATAAGGTACCTATACCTAGAGTAAATATTACTCTTAAATAATTAATCGAGAGAAAATCAAAATGGATGATCTGTATTCAACAAAAGTTCTGCTTAAATATTGTATCAGCGTTGAAAATATGCATGACGTTTCGAAAGTCAATCTTTCAGAGGCCGGATGGAGGGTGGAGTGGGGGGGAGGTCTGAAATTTATACCACTTTGTAAAGTACATGAATAATTCTTAACTGTCGTGTGGAGGCGCCGCCTGCTGACTTGAACAGTGAAGTCCTGTGTTTGATTCTTACGTCGATATATTAATTATATGTGAGTTTTTTGAGGATAGTGCAGACCGATGTGTAAAATTAAAGAGTATTAAGATTTATAAAATAGCTATAAGCAGTAAGAACTGACCAGTCCTGACAGACAGCACCCGTTCACTAGCATGACGTGTGTATCGCCGTTTGACTCAACCATGTTGTAGGGAATAACATACCCATATTGAGGGAGTTGTGAAAAAATATGTAATTCGCTATTTTGTGGCGGCGGCCATCTTGGACCGATTTTCATCAAACATAGCTAAGAACACTCCCGACTAATTCTCAAACACACACACACACACACACGTCAAACAAAAACGTCGTTTTTGCGTTTTTATTAACGCAAAAACGACGGGGTTCTGTAATGTTGGAAAATGTATTGCAGGCGGGACAAGCAAAGAAACTATTTTGTTGTAATTCAGTATTGTTTATAATTAATTAGACTGAATGAATAGCTTGTCCCACCTGCAATACATTTATCAACATCACAGAGCTTGTTTATGTTTGATAGTTTGTTGTTTTGTAGTTTAACATGTATGTTACATACACGTCAAACACATTTAGAGGTGGGTAACTCATAAAAAATACGCGAGCTACAGATCAGCTCATGACTCAGGTAAGTGAGCCGATTCAATGACTCAGCTCGCAGATCAGCTCAATTTGAACCGGTTCAGTTTACGACTCTCGCGAGCCAATGTGAGCCGCGCGCCGAATCGATCCGAATGAGCTGCCAAGCTGCAACAGTTCGTTTAACTCTGCGAGCTAGACATTTAATATTATATATTTACAAATGGATTTATTAAATACAAATCAATAAATTATTATTTTAATGCATTAGAACAGAATAATAATTCGTTCTAGGAAAATTGGATTGGAGGGATTCACAAATACAACAGGAGCTGAATTGGGCCGTGAGCTAGTCATTTTGTTGCTGATCAGCTCAATGGCTCAAACCCGTGCGATCTGACTCATTGAGCTAACTCAGAGCTGAGTTACACACCTCTACATATTTAACCCTCCGCCGGTAGTCGGGTAAAAAGAGTACTGTACCACGAACTATATTCCAAGAAATCGATATAAATCTCGTGCAGTTTTCCATGTTATAACATAGTGTCAACATGGCGATTATTTTCAATATTCATGCACGTGAAAGGCTGCACGACATCTAGTGTAGTTTGCACATACTTTACAATTATAATATTGATCGAAGGTAAAACGCGACCACGCAAACTTTGGACTTGGACAATAGAAGGAAAAACCGAGTTTTAGAACATAAAGATAAAGATTTTTTTATTTTGCTAATATGGGTACAGTACATGTTGTTAAAAAATTAAAGAGTTCAGCCATATTTCACCAGGTTGGCATCCAAAAAAATAAAAGAGACAGACAGATACACTAACTTACTGGTATTGGATGTTAGAGTATTTGTTTATAAATACTCTAACATCCAATACAATACATCTACATCTTTTCAACATATCCATAGTCACAATATATATCATTCATTTATTATTGTTCTTAATTATTAGTATTCATCTATTAATTAATAATGAATCCTTAGTAATATTAATAATTGTAAATAGAAATAATATAATAATATTTTAAAATATTTCATTTTATTTAGAATAGAATAGAATATACTTTATTTTACACCAAGAACCAAACACAAAGGAAATAAATACTTAAATACTACAAGAGTATTGGCGGACTTATCGCTAATATCAATTTCTTCCAGACAACCATTGTATGGATAAAGGTCGAAAAAGAAAACAACAGGCGATTCTATGTTTGACCATGTGTATGTCTTTTTTAATGAATTGTTAATTATTTACAAAAAAGAGTATGTAAAGAAAAAAAAAACGATGCGACTAATGTCAAAGTACTCGTCCGCGTCACTGTCGTCTGGCAACGTGCCCTGGCAACTAGACACGTTGCAATTTGACATTCGAATCGACAAACGAATAAAAACAAAATGTATGAAAATGACATTAGTGACAGCCCGATTTGTCAAAAGTTTGTGGTCATTTCCATACATTTTGTTTGTATTCGTTTGTCGATTCGAATGTCCAATTGGAACTTGTCTACAGGGTAGGTACAGGCCCAGAAGACTGGCACTGGTCACACTAGCATTTTTATGAATTCTGACCGATTTTTTTGAAAATTATTTTTTTGCTTAAGGGTATTCCCTCGAGGTGGTCCCGTTTAAATTTGAAAAAAAAGAAACCTCTTTTTGAATTATTAAACAACACCTTTCCCGGCCCTGGAATCGAACCCAGGACCTCTATTGTAGCAGTCACGCTTGGTATCTTAGTGGTGATCAACGAGGCAGTCCTTTTAAAATCTTCCATCAGTAAACAATAAAGGATTAAGTCCAAAGTCACAGTATAATCACTATACATGGCATGTCAACCGATGCTATCTAACACGCAACCAGTTCAACAATATGTTATCATATCCATGACCCTACTGCGTTAGGCTAGGCTGTGACACCCCATGATTGAATGCGGTCGACTTACCTATGGACATAGAATTATTGAGTAATTTTACTAAGTATTTTAGAATTTCATCTGTGGGTCTTATGAAGGACTGGCAAGGCATTCCACAATCTTCTTCTTTTTCTTCATACCCTGTTTCCAACCTTGTTGCTGTCGGCTTCACATAATAATAATAATAATCAACCCATATACTGACCCACTGCTGGGCACAGGTCTCCTCTCAATATGAGAGGGATAAGGCTATAGTCCACCACGCTAGCCTAATGCAGGTTGGCAGACTTCACATGCCGTCGAGAAGATCTCTCAGGCATGCAGGTTTCCTCACGATGTTTTCCTACTACGATAATTACGCACATGATTTCGAAAAGTCAGAGGTGCGTGCCTTGGATTTGAACTCGAGAGCTTTGACTTGGCAGTCCAGTGGTCATACCCCTAGGCTATCACTGCTGTTTTTGTTACTAAAAAAAACAAAGAGGACATTGACTCTTGTACTTGTAAGAGAGGTAGAGCACAGGCATTTATGACTTAAATCTGGAGCAGCCTGTCTGGGGAAGTACCTCCACCTTACAGAATACTGCAGCCAAATAACACACTTTATTGTGTGTTGTGTTCCTGCAGTGAGTAAGGTCGCCAGAGCTCCTTCTAAGGATGCACTGCGCTGGCAGCAACAGGAATATTCCCTCAAACTGTCGGCGCAGTGAATCCCCCCAAACCTCTAAGAGGTATTTTGGATCGGCAACGCGCGAGTGATACCCCTGGTGTTGCAAGCGTCCATAGGCTACGGTAACCGCTTAACATCAGGCGTTTGCCACCTTAGTGGTATAGTAAAAGAAGAAGATTGTCTACAGTATTCCTGTTACCAAAACTTTCAGTAAGCGTGAAAGTAAGTACTTAGTTGTAATTTACATTCTGTGTATATCACGGAACAACAAGCTTCTAGCTCTGTGGTGCATAATATATTATTATTGGTCACGCAACTTGCCTATTTAGCGCAGGGTTGCCACACTTACAACAACTCAGGGAACTAAGGGCAGGGTCGAATAAATTCAAAATTTATCTGCCAGCTAATATAATGGGAGCTTATCAGTAAGCTGTGAAACAGTCTCTAAATCTGAGCTATTTCAATGAGGCTATCGTTTTTTAACTCACCAGATGGCTCCACTGTTGAGTGAGGTTCTCAAGTGTGGCTATCAACGTTACAATAGTACCGTAGCGTAGCATTGGGCAATCCACAAGCATTTGCACACACACATACATTTGACATTTCGTTCAGACAGACCTCACGCTACACAAGCGCCTATAGCGGCGGATTCATACGCGATAGTCCTCAGTGTATCAGAATATTGAAATATGTACGGATATTGATGGATAGAATATTTTTGTATTTACGATTTTATATAGTATTCTGTTTATTTAATATTATTTCTGTATTTATTGTTCTTCTTTTATTGTACATACCAACCAACCCATACCCCTTCTATCACTACCAAATGATCACTCCAAGGCGATTGAGAATGAGATTCAGAGAAGAGACTCAGCATGAACTTACGCTTCCGTATGTCAAATTGTAATACAAATTTGACATACGGAAGCCTTACTTTACGCTGAGCATCGTCTCTGAATGTAAGCCTAAGGTTTGCTGGTAGAAAACTCAATTTTGAGTTAAGCTCGCCTTTGTACAATGTTTATTTATAATAATTCTGTTATTTTAATTTTAAGTGTACAATAAAGAATAAGAATATGATTTTATCGCGTTGTTTGCAACGTCCATTGGTCACGAGTAGACGAAGATGGTAGGCGTCTTGACGTTATAATTATTTACTATAGTCTGCGCGGAACTAGTTGGCCGCGCCTTAGGTATGTGAGCGGCGGGGCGGAGAGGCAGAGTCGCCTGCGCGCTGTGAGACGAAGAGGCGCTTGCTTATTAACCCCCGACGCAAAAACGACGGGGTGTTATAAGCTTGACGTGTCTGTGTGTGTGTGTGTGTGTGTCTGTCTGTGGCTTCGTAGCTCCCCAACGGATGAACCGATTTTGATTTAGTTTTTTTTATTAGAAAGGTGAATTAGTCGGGAGTGTTCTTAGCTATGTTTGATGAAAATCGGTCCAAGATGGCCGCCGCTACAAAATAGCGGATTAGATATTTTTTCAATATGGGTATCAAATGAAAGGGCTTAACTAGTAGAATACTATACACTATGATAAATTTGAAATCCAAGATGGCCGCCACCACAAACTGGCAAATTACATTTCGTGTCGGGGGTTTTCTAAATTTTTAATTTAGGTTAGGTTATTATGTTCACAGTAACCCGCCGCCTCACCCCCGTCCCTACTTAAGGCGCGGCCAACTAGTTCCGCGCGGACTATACCTACCTTACATTTTTGTATTACATTAATTGGCAATCCGATTGTATGTCCAGTTAAGTACATCCAACTTGCCCGTGACATCGTTCTCGTAGAAGTTGAATTTTTTCCCCGTTTTTGCAATATTTTTAATTGAGACTCCGCTCCTATTTGTCGTAGCGTGATGCTATATAGCCTATAGCCTTCCTCATTAAACAGGCTATCTAACACTGAAGAATTTTTCAAATCGGCCCAGTAGTTCCTGAGATTTGCGCGTTCAACCAAACAAACTCTTCAGCTTCTCCATAAATTACGTGACGTGTTTTTTAAAATTTTCTATCCCTCCCTCCCCTCCTGGCGAGATGTCGTCAGATTTTATTCAACCCCCTCCCCCAACCCCCAATCTCACGTGAGATTTTTCAAAATGTGGGTTTCTTACGGAAACCCGTTGGGATTTTTATTGTAAAAAGAAAAAAAAAATGCTTCGTGCTTTTATTTACGACTAGTTAAGACTAGTAATCAATATTGCTGAAAGTTTAATTATAAGTGTAATAAAAATAGTATAATTTTTTTTTTGTTTTAATCAGAAAAAAAATTGCGTGATATTTGCCGAGACCCCCCTCTCTCCAACGTAAGATTAGATGAGATTTGACTCGACCCCCTCCCCCCCTTAAACATCTCACGTATTTTCTGAACGCGAATAATATAAGTATAGATAAGGACGCTGTAAATGGTCTCAAACGGGATTAAACAATATCAATATAACATTATTAAATCCGTAAAAAGTAGTTTTGATTCAATGTCTAGTATTCGCGTAAGTGTTAGAAATCTTAATAGTTTTTTTTAAAGGTGCCAACCCTAGCGTCCCTACTTCGACACCCTCGCTCATTAAACTTGGACACAATTAAGATAATTGTAAACAGCGCCATCTATACTACTGTTAGTGCAACTGAAAATAGAATTCAGTCACTACTAGTGAAACAAAAACAAACTACATTTTAAAATTAAAAAATACTCGACATAAAATGTAATCCGCCATTTTGTGGTGGCAGCCATCTTGGATTAGAAGTTTACAGACATACATTCAATACCGACTTAATGAAGCCATAGAGTTGCAGAGGCTGGGAGCGAGAGTGGGAGTGCGTTGTCTTTTTCTTTTCTTCCAAATTATGTGGCGCCAGTGACTGGCAACACCGGGACACCTATATTCCCCGAAGGGTAGGCAGAGGGGTACTATTGTACACCCACATTTCGCTGGTATGTTTAGGTCCCATGTAATACGGGGCGAGCCTATTGCCATCAACCGGGCACAGACCAGACTCCGAGCTGCTGCTGTGAATTTCACAGAAAAATCCAACAACACTTTGCTCGACCCAGGGATCGAACCCAGGACCATAGCAGTTCCGCTTGGGACCACTAGACTAACGAAGCAGTTCATTGTAAACTCAATTAGAATAGATAAAATTGTGACATTTCAAATTTTATATTCTACTTGACATTTAAAAGCGCCCCCTGGCGATGGTATTTCATATTATTAGTTCGTTGACATTTGTTTTTGACCCCTACGGAAACAGAATGTAATAGCTTTGAGTAATATTAACCTACATTATACACACATCTTGTTAATACAAGGTGGAAGTGACATCGACGCACAACGTCGTGACAAGGTTTCACTTAAAGTCAAAAATATTATCATCATCATGTCAGCCAAAAGAGATCCACTGCTGAACAAAGGTCATTGACTTCCACAGGGACCGGACGCATGCTACCTGCATCCAGCGACATCCAGTCAAAAATATAACCTAACCTAAATAAAAAGATTAGAAAACCCCCGACACGAAATGTAATTTTCCATTTTGTTATGGCGGCCATCTTGGATTTGAAATTTTTCATAGTGTATAGTATTCTCCTACACACACGCACACACAAACACACACGTCATTTTTGCATTTTTAAGAAAATGATCGGTTATTATTACAGATATTGAAATTTTTTAGCGCGCAGTGTATTGCTAACAACGCGATCATAACGCTCCGCGGTGAATGTAATCGCGCGCGCAATCCGAAATAAATGAAATAATGATTTTTTAATTATAATCTAATTTGGGTAGATAGAAATAATGTTTTTTTACACGTTCAAGTAAAAAAAACTGCAGAAAAATTGAACAATTTATGAAAAGAGTTACGGAAAACTTAAACGCAGGGGGGTCCAGAATCATGTACCGAACACATGATATTTGGATGTGCGTCGATATCCCTTCCACCTTGTACAGGTTTCTTTGTATTCTTAATTTCTTCTCAATTCTTATTTTTCTATTTCTTAGCCCCCTACGGGCAAATTGTATTAAGCATCGAGTTGTTTCAACCACACAGACCTCATGCAGTGCTATTATCCGTCATAATAAAGCTTAAGTACAGAAGAACCTAACACCTATTGATTTTAACCCTCTAATTAATATTAGGGTAGGTTTTACCCTAGCAACTAAGTCTTTGTTGAACCCTATAGTAAATAATAACTTCGCATCGAAGAGGTACTACTAATATTATAAAGCTGAATAGATTTTTAGATGATGCAAATAAATAATATTAATAAATAAATCATTATACTAAGTATTAAAGATATACTTAACATATTTAAGAACTTTTTGTATGGACCTTGAGTCTGCAATAAAGAATTATTATTATTACATATGAATAATACAAATATAATATATAGATAAATAATATATATAAACATATACATACATAACAACAACAATGTGACAAAACGTTATATTTTAACGACGACGATTTGAAACGACAATTTGTATCACAGCGACAAATAGTGACTTCACAAGACTTTTGAAGACTGGCAGTGTATGTATCCTATGTATACTAATTGAACTTACCTCTTTAGCTACAGGCTGCAGGCAGGATTTGAGCGAGCTTAGTACCTGTAACACAGAAATTACAATATGATACTCGTATTAACTGCCGCTTGTTTTTTTTATACCACTAAAGTGGCAAACAAGCATACGGCCCGCCTGATGGTAAGCGGTTACCGTAGCCTATGGACGCTTGCAACACCAGGGGTATCACTCGCGCGTTGCCGACCCAAATAACCTCTTAGAGGTTTATGGAGGATTCACTGCACCGACAGTTTGAGGGAATATTTCTCTTGCTGCCAGCGCAGCGCATCCTTAGAAGGAGCTCTGGCGACCTTACTCACTGCAGGAACACAACACGTGTCACCAACAGTTTTCTGTAAGGTACTTCCCCAGATGGGCTGCTCCAGATTTGAGCCATAAATGGCTGTGCCTTATCTCTCTGTTGAAGACTTCTTGTATCAAACAATTTTCCTTTTTCCTGCCTTTTCCCAACCATGTTGGGGTCGGCTTCCAATCTAACCAGGATGCGGCTGAATATCAGTATTTTACACGGAGCGACTGCCATCAGACCTCCGCAACACAATTTCTAGGCAATACCGACATTCGAAGGAAAGACTGGTTGTCAGGCTTTTTAGGCTTTTGACTACCACTAACGATTGTCATAGGTGTTCGTATGACAACCGGGACCGACGGCTTAACGTGCTCTCCGAGGCACGGAGGGGTCTCGATATGTTAAGAATGGTCACCCATCCACAGATTGACCGCGGCGAGGGTAGCTTAACCTTGCAGATCGGTTGATCAGCGTTGGTAAAACTTGGCCACGAGAGTCTTTATTCAAACAATAATTCTATAAAAAATCTCATATTTCAATCTATTTTCATTTTAAAACTATCACCACACACAATATTAATCCTTATCTTCTATACATAAGCTTTAAATTCGTCTTCAACTCCAACATAATCCAATCGCAACTCTATCAATACTACAAACGATTGTAAACTCTATACATTCACTGTTAAAGTATCAATTCGCTTATATTGTTCAAAACTAGGGTTCACTAACTATAAAATTCAATAATGCCAGGGGTTTTTACTGTAATTTGCTTCAATCATACGTCATGGGGTACAATGGGGTCCCATCAAATATCATTATGGGGCGTGTCTGTGTATCAAGTGCGTGCTTTTAGTTTAAATTGAATAAACAGAGATTTTTTTTAAACTTATTAGTTTTAAGTGCTGACTTTCGAGTCACGTTTCGGAGATGATTCAAACCCAATTTATTAATAAATAATATAATAAATAAATAATATCTTTTGACATTTTTACACAGCACCATCTAGTCCCAAACTAAGCAGAGCTTGTACTATGGGTACTAGATAATGGATATAATACTTATATACTTTACACCCAGACAAAGACAAACACTTATATTCATCACATAAACATTTGTGTCCTGTGGGAATCGAGCCCACGACCTCGTGATCAGCAGTCCGGTACTCGAACCACTAGACCACAGACGTCGTCAGACGGGGGTAATATTAAGTAGGTACTAGCTTTCTGCCAGTCTTCGGCTGCGTGGTCTGTTTTTTTTTTTATAAATTATACCGTAGCTTTTGCCCGTGACTTCGTTTCCGTAAAAGTTGAATTTTTCCCCCGTTTTTGCAACATTTTTATTTTATTCTGCTGTTATGTTGAAGCTGTGATAGCCTAGGGGTATGACCACTGGACTGCCAAGTCAAAGGTCTCGAGTTCGAATCCAAGGCACGCATCTCTGACTTTTCGAAATCATGTGCGTAATTATCACTCGCTTTAACGGTGAATGAAAACATCGTGAGGAAACCTGCATGCCTGAGAGATTTTCCCAATGGCATGTGAAGTCTACCAACCCGCATTAGGCTAGCGTGGTGGACTATAGCCTAATCCCTCTCATACTGAGAGGAGACCCGTGCCCAGCAGTGGGACAGTATATGGGTTGAATATTATTATTATTATATATTTTATTTTATTCATTTTTACACAGCTCCTATTAGTCGTAGCGTGATGATATATAGCCTATACCCTTCCTCGTTAAACAGGCTATCGAAGACTGAAAGAATTTTTCAAATCGGTCCAGTAATTCCTGAGATTAGCACATTCAACCAAACAAACAAACAAAGTCTTCGACTTTATAATGTCTTAATATAAGACCTTATTATGCCTAAAGAAGCAATTGTGTTCAAGATCAAATGTTTTGATTTCTAATAAGATTTTACAAGCACTTATTAAACTATCTTTTTGTATTTTTTTTAAGCATTTTCCATGCTAAGATTACAAGTTATTTTTAATGAAGGAAAAAATCGGCGGGCGGGCAGGATTCGAACCTGCGCCTTCTGGTTCGGTACACCAGACGCTCTGACCACTAAGCCACCGCTCGCCTTGCTCGCCAGTCGAAATCTTCACAATAGATTTACAATAAGCAATTAATTAGAAGCATTTCTTCACAATAGATGGCGCTACGTCACCTTAAGACGTAAATTAGAATGTGGAGGAAGATTTCTTCTGGCGAGCAGGGCGAGCGGTGGCTTAGTGGTCAGAGCGTCTGGTGTACCGAACCAGAAGGCGCAGGTTCGAATCCTGCCCGACCGCCGATTTTTTCCTTCACTTAGTAAACGTTAAATGATTGCACGGTTCCAAAAAGTTTATTTATTTATTACTTTTGGGAAAACAAACAGTAGTACATTAAGGATATACATAGAAGTAATAACATAAAACTTAACAAATATACTACCCACTACGTTATCCACAGATTACTACTCGGATAACAAAAACTGTAAGCAAACGTTAACTGTTGCTAATTCTTAATATATAAAATTCTCGTGTCACAGTTTTAGTCGCCATACTCCTCCGAAACGGCTGGACCGATTTGTATGAAATTTTGTGTGCTTATCCGGTATCTATGACAAAACAACCCCTATATGGCAAAACAACGTTTGCCGGGACAGCTAGTACAATATAAATTCTAGAATAACATTTAAAAAGGGGAAAGTTAAGTTAAAGTAACAAGTTAAGGTATCCAAGGCATACTAACTATAAAGTTGATCCTATGGAGAAGAATCCGGCAAGAAACTCCATGGACACTCTTTTAAAATAAAGGTTGTTAAAAATTTTCACTAGTACATAAATTGCGATAGCAGGAAGTGTGGATGGGCGTCGATGACTACTTTTAAAACAAAAAAAAATATAAATTTTGACAATGTCTAGTGGTCACGAGGTCGTGGGTTCGATTCCCACAGGACACAAATATTTATATAATAATATCTTGGGACATTTTTACACAGCACCATCTAGTCCCAAACTAAGCAGAGTTTGTACTATGGGTACTAGACAATGGATATAATACTTATATACTTTTTTTTTTGTAAATACA
The DNA here is from genome assembly GCA_946251955.1 of Acronicta psi. Taxonomy (NCBI): domain Eukaryota; kingdom Metazoa; phylum Arthropoda; class Insecta; order Lepidoptera; family Noctuidae; genus Acronicta; species Acronicta psi. The sequence goes on from OX276498.1 coordinate 710,744, forward strand.
TACTTATAATATATAAGAAACACCCAGACAAACACAAACACCTAAGTTCATCACATAAATGTTTGTGTCATGTGGGAATCGAACCCCCCTCGTGATCAGCAGTCTGGTACTCAAACCACTAGACCACAGACGTCGTCATATGCACCATATATAATATATACCATAAGTGTTTGTGTTTGTCTGGGTGTTTCTTATATTATAAGTATGTATTTACAAAAAAATGTATATGAGTATTATATCCATTGTCTAGTACCCATAGTACAAGCTCTGCTTAGTTTGGGACTATATGGTGCTGTGTAAAAATGTCCCAAGATATTTATTTATTTATTCTAATACAGGTTTAAATATCAGACTTGAAAGGAATGGCTAACAATATTCTCTTGTCATTAGAAACCGATTAAATAATCATTAAGAACTCATAAACACCTTTAAGACTCAGTAATGAGTGATCTTTAAAGAAGTATGAGATCAACATCTCGTTCTAGCGGCAGTAAGTGACTTTAGTCCGCGCGGAACTAGTTGGCCGCGCCTTAAGTAGGGACGGGGGTGAGGCGACGGGTTACTGTGAACAAAATCAAGCGCCCCCGCCTCTCTGAGACTATTGCCATCAGGCACAAATCCAGACTCCGAGCTGCTATTGGGAATTTCACCAACTTAACAACACTTTGTTTGCTCTACCGAACCCGGGACCTCTAGCGTAGCAGTCGCGTTTACAACCACTAGACCAACGAGGCAGTCTCTCTAATAAAAAAATAAAAAACTTTGGACATTTTATGCAGCACCATCTAGTCCCAAACTAAGCAGAGCTTGTACTATGTGTACTAGACAATGGAAATAATACTTATATACTTATTTTTTTGTAAATACTTACTTATAATATATAAGAAACACCCAGACAAACACAAACACTTAAGTTCATCACATAAATATTTGTGTCTTGTGGTAATCGACCACGACCTCGTGATCAGCAGTCCGGTACTCGAACCACTAGACCACGGACGTCGTCAAATGTATCTCTTATAAAATATTTTGTACTAAATTTCCGCTAGCGGCTTCGCCCGCGTGGTGTGTACTTTCATCCCCTATTTCAACCCCTTACAGCCCTTTTTTCGCATTAAAAGTATGCTTATTTCCTTTCTCAGGCTCTAGACTATCTGTGTACCAAATTTCATTTAAATCGGTTCAGTAGTTTCTGCGTGAAAGCGCGACAGACAGACAGAGTTACTTTCGCATTTATAATATGGAAAGACTTTCGTAGCAAGCGCGTAGCAAGTACTACAGATATTGCTACGCCGTAGTCAGTAGTCGTAGCCTCTACGTTACAAGAAATGTAAAATATAGAATCTATTGAATATTATTAACCCAGTAAATGTAGTTTGCACACCAAGTGTGCAAAAACATTGGCGATTTTTTTTATCATGGAAATTCGTAAAAATATATTTTTCCTGCTCTAATTTGCAAAAATTGTAGGGAAACGAAAAGGATGGCAATAATAGTCATATATGCACCTGCATACTGCACATTTTTGCATAGGTTGCATTCTAATCGTGGGAGAGGTAGAAAAATACGAGATATATTAAGAGAAAATCTATACTTATATTATAAAGCTAACAAGTATGTTTGTTTGATTGACCGCGCTACCCTCCGGAACTACTGGTCCGATTTTGAAAAATTCTTTCAGTGTTACACGGCCCGTTTATCGAGGAAGGCTATTGGCTATATATCATCACGCTACGACAAATAGGAGCGGAGTACCAAATAAAAAATTTGCAAAAACGGGGGAAAAATTCAACGGATTTGAACTCGAGACCTTTGACTTGGGAGTCCAGTTGTCATACCCCTAGGCTATCACTGCTTCATATCTATATATTAACACAGATTAACTAATGATAAATATTATAAAGAGGTAAAGTTTGTGAGTTTGTGAGGTTGTAGGGCTAATCTCTCGATCTACTAAACCGATTTTGAGAATCTTTCACTTTTTTTCTACCACTAAGGTGGCAAACAAGCATACGGCCCGCCTGGTGGTAAGCGGTTACCGTAGCCTATGGACGCTTGCAACACCAGGGGTAGCACTTGCGCGTTGCCGACCCGTAAAACCTCTTAGAGGCTTATGAAGGATTCACTGCGTCGACAGTTTGAGGGAATATTCCTCTTGCTGCCAGCGCAGCGCATCCTTAGAAGGAGCTCTGGCAACAAGGACTTTACTGTTTGGATGGTACATTATCCCTGAGTGCTATACACTTTTTATACAAGGTGGAAGGGACATCGACGCACTAACGTCGTGACAAGGTTTTACTCAAGGTCAAAAATAAAATGACCTAGGTCATTCATGTAAAAAATGATCGATTATTACAGATATTGATATTTTTGAGCGCGCAGTGTATTGCTAAAAACACGATTATAACGCCCCGCTGTGGATGCTATCGCGCGCGCTATCCGAAATAAATTAAATAATGTTTTTTTAAATATTAATTATAAATCTAATTTGGGTGCATAGCAATAATGTTTTTTTACACGTTCTAGTAAAAAAACTGCAGCAAAAATTGAAAAATATATGAAAAAGTTTACAGAAAATTTCAACGCAGGGGGGTCCAGATTCATGTTCTGAACTCATGGTATTCAGATGTGCGTCGATGTCCCTTCCACCTTGTATAACATTATAATATTAGTACTCGAAGCGAAGCAAGGTCGGATCGCTTGTAGTATAAAAGTATAAATGCATAATGTCATTGGTTGTTCAATGACATAAGAACTGACAGCTTGATAAAAAAAATGACATTTATCGACTATCTAGCTTTCTTCCGCAACTTCGCCCGCGCCAAGTTAAACCCCGTTTTAATTATTATTCTGTTATTCAGGGTGGAGAAAAATCCAAAATATCAAAAATCATGAAAATTGGTTCAACAGTTTTCGAGTTATAAATGTTCTAACAAACTCGACTTTGTTTTATATATTATTAAGAAAGAAAGAAATTTATTTAACACAGCACAAGACACACATTTTAAATAATAAAAAAAAACAAAAACAACAGAAAAGAAAAATAATAATATAATATATAAATTATACCTACTCAATAAGAAGATTCAGTTGACGATTTTGACCGATTAAATAGCAGATTTAAGGCCCTCAAAGAAAATGTAACCTGTCGTCTCTACACATACAATGCAGACTGAATTTCAGGTTAAAACCAAGACTTAAACACAAAGGGACTTATATAGAAATATCTTGAAACAACCTACCAGTATTTCACAGCAGACAACTCCCGAAAAATACACTGCAACTGAAAATTCCTTCAACAAGAACTACCAGCCATCTTGGTGGAGAACAAACGTAAAATATAACGCAATCACACTTCAAAATTCACTAAAAAACACATTAACACACACAAAATTCAATCAACAATATATTTGTACACGTTTTAGAATCTTTAATATAGATTTTTGTTCAGTTTTTCTTTGGATTTTCCGACGGAAAAGCACGATGGGTCCGTTCCATTTTCCGACACATACTAGACTTGGGGTTCGATATTTTGGAACATGGAACCATGAAGTTGAGTATGCTTTCAGATGCGATATTAAAATGAGATGGGCGGGTGTCAGGATAGGCTTTAATGGTATTCAGATAATTAAGAAAGCAGTGATAGCATAAGCGTATGATCACTGGACTACAAAGTCTGACCTCTGACTTTTTTAACAAAATACCAAAAAGAAATTAAAGCGTTGCGTAATAGCTCATTTTATAAAGGACTCAGAGAATGGTTGCTGAAAAAACGATTTTATTCTGTAAGAAAAAACGATTTTATTCTGTAAATGACTATTTAAATGATATTAATGATATTTGATAATTAGTGATGGACATTTTGTAATTAATATAATAATATGTGTGACTGTATTTGCATGTCCTATCTGTGACTACGTGCTAGGATACTAAATTACTGTATGAAGACCTTCATTGTACCAACACTTTTTGCAAATAAATGATTATGATTATGATTATGACTTTCCGAAATCATGTGCGTAATTATCACTCGCTTTACCGGTGAAGGAAAATATCGTGAGAAAACCTGCAAGCCTGAGAGATTTTCTCGACGGCATGTGAAGTCTGCCAACCATTTGCATGCATTTGCATTATGCTAGCGTGGTGGACTATAGCCTAATCCCTCTCATACTGAGAGGAGACCCGTGCCCAGCAGTGGGACAGTTTATGGGTTGATGATTAGTTATAAACAATCGTTGGAAATAGTATAGTATTTATGTTTAAATACTCTTGAGGGGCTCGTGGCTAAGTTATAGCAACGCTGATCATCCGATCTGCAAGGTTAAGCTATACTTGTCGAGGTCAGTCTGTGGATGGGTGACCATTCTTAACACATCGAGACCCCTCCGTGGCTCGGAGAGCACGTAAAGCCGTCGGTCCCGGTTGTCATACGAACACCTATGACAATCGTTAGTGGTAGTCAGAAGTCAAAAAAGCCTGACAACCAGTCTATCATTCGAATATCGGTATTGCCCAGAAATGGTGTTGTGGAAGTCTGATGGCAGTCGCTCCGTGTAAAATACTGATATTCAGCCGCATCTGGTTAGACTGGAAGCCGACCCCAACATGATTGGGAAAAGGCTAGGAAGATGAGGAACATTCCATCAAGAGAATGCCGCATCCAAAACTTATTGAATCCATGCCACCCTCCCCACTAGAGCGAGACGGAAGATGTGCGAAAGAGACAGCGAATCGGCGCGAGTATCTTCATAAAAATGTTATTGTTTTTTTTTATTGTAAGTTATTTATTATAAGGTTATCTTACAATTAAAGTATGATTCGGTTTTTAAACTTATCTACATTTTATTGAGAAATGCATTTTTTTTCTATTTGTGACTCGTCCCGGCTTTGTTCAGGTGGAAATTTATAAAAATATATAGCCTATATTACTCAATAATATATCATTCTTCTGATGAAATATTTGTTTAAATTGGGGCAGTAGTTTTTGAGTGTATTAATAACCTACAAATAAAAATACAAATATTTTCTCGTGTTTTTCAATATATTAGCATCGAAAATGCTTAAAAAATACAATATAATATTTTCTCTATAAGATATTATTGTAGATTGATATAAAACTATTTTTTACCGATGTTACCGGCTTTAAATTAATAGAAATACATCGGTTTTATAATTGCTAAGGTCATTCAAAAAGATCAGTCCTTCAACCATGAGTTCTATCGAATGACTTTCGATAGGTTTTTTACGCATCGAAACGCTGTAATCTCATAGCAGGTGTAAAGTAATGCTTCCGTATGTCAAATTTGTATGACAATTTGACATACGGGAGCCTAAGTTTATGCTTAGCATCGTCTCTGAATATTAGCCTTAGTTCCTTACGTAACCGCTAGAGGCGCTGCGAGAGTTTTCCATACAAATATTTTACGGCGTCGCTAGCGAGTCTAATGAGAAAAACTCATGGTCGAGGCACAGGTGCGTAGTACTCACAACCAGCGCGTGTGTATGACAAGATGTATGAGCGTGGAGGAAGCTAAAGTATACAAGAATCATAGCAAATGCAATATTCCTATAAACTATTGCGCCAGCGGCTTCACCCGCGTGGTCTTATAAATTTTTCCCCCGTTTTTGCAACATTTTTTATTGCTACTCCGCTCCTATTAATCGTAGCGTGATGGTATATAGCTTTATAGCCTATTATTATTATATATATTCTCAATTCTCAAATATACACATACACTCATCACGACATTCACACACACGCGCACTCACAGTCATCACACACATCCCAGCGCGTATTTATTCCTTTTCTTTATTGTCTTTTTTTTCTTTCATAAAAATACTGTTGCCTCTATAACTAATATGTAATAACTAATAACTTATAAATATATTATTATATAACTCGGGAATGGCGGAGCTTCCTAACACAAGCAAACTAATTGCTTAAAAGGATGCTCCTCAATGTAAATAGAATAAGTTATTTTGGCTGATGCAATAAACATTTATTATTATTATAGCCTTCCCCGATAAATGGGCTATCTAACACTGAAAGAAATTTTCTAATCGGTCCAGTAGTTTCGGAGCCTATTTAATACAAACAAACAATTAAATCTTTTCTCTTTATAATATATTATTGTGTTCGACCACCGACAAGTTACCGCTAAATTACTAACGAAGATGATTTCGTACAAATTCTGTTACATTTTTTAATTTATTCTCTTTTTTTATTCTTTCCGAATCACGCAGGGCAGGGGTCTCGTTGTGGTAAGAATGGTCTCCCATCCAGAAAGTGACCAAAAGCGTAGCTTAACTTTGCAGATTGGTTGTACAGCGTATTTAAAACTTAGCCACGAGCCCCTTAGCTAATAACTAAATCATTGCCTAACCAAAACTCGTATTTATTTACAACTAGCTTCCCGCCAGCGGCTTCGCCCGCGTCGTATGTTATTATACATATAAACCTTCCTCTTCAATCACTCTATCTATTAAAAAAAACCGCATCAAAATCCGTTTCGTAGTTTTAAAGATTTAAGCATACATAGGGATATAGGAGGGATTGTCGCCAGAGCTCAGAGCAGGCTACGGTAACCGCTTACCATCAGGTGGGCCGTATGCTTGTTTGCCACCTTAGTGGTATAAAAAAAAATATATAGGGACAGAGAAAGCGACTTTGTTTTATACTATATAGTGATTATACGTCTTTTTTAACCTCCAAGCAATCTATCACTGGGCACGCAAAACGTCATGTTTTTCAATGTACAGTCGCGCCCCCCACACGCGCGGGTAATCATATTAGTCAGATTAAAACGCAATCTCTGGTGGGACTCATTTGTGGCGCTGACTGTACCTACGATTATAAGGACAGGCGGCGACAAAAGTGGTTGTTGGAAAGAATGGAAAGTTAAGCTGCGCTTACCGCGGTTAATTTTTGGATGGGTGACCGTTGTTAGCGCTACAACTTTATGGTTTGGAGAACATATGAAGACCAGCACCAATGGTACTATCTAGACTCCGAGCTGCTGCTGAATTTCACAGACAAAAACTCACAATACTTTGCTCGAACCGGGAATCGAATCGAGGACTTTTAGCGTAGTAGTCACGCTAGGACCCACTAGACTATTAAAAAAAATTGACTATTATAAAAAAAAATCTTCTATGAAATTCTCGCAGCCCGGAGTGAGGCCACATAGGCTTTATGCCCGGCTTATGCCAAAAGTCTCGCCCCTATTACATGTGACCTACCTACCTTAAGTTACGTTAATATTTTTGTTAATTAATTATTTGTTTCTGACTAGTGACCCGTGCACAGCTTTGCCTGCGTTTCCGCGTATTTTTTACGTTTTTATCTACCTAAGAACTTTCCTCAGAATTCATCAAAGACAACAAAAAAGAAATCGGCCAAATCGGTTCAGCCGTTCTCGAATTTTGGGCTTAGCAACACATTAATAAAGAGTTGTTAATTTTAATTTATATAGCCAGATTTATTTATTTATTTATTTATGCTTAATGTACAGAATGTACAAAGGATAGATTAACGATAGATAGATTATAAATTCACGCAAACTATTAAATTTTATAGTAGATAAGTACTTATGTTAAAATCTTTGTACTTGATAGTACACGCAACCCTATAAACAAGGGTGCGAAGAGCAGGGCTCACAGGGCACCCCTTAGCTTTTAATTGAGTGACAGCAACCAGGTCCGGAATACGTAAATAATAAAAAATACTTAAAACGAAAAAAAAGTTTGTATACTAGGATGTTTTGGATAAATACTTAACACATAAGAAAATAAATTATTTTTAAACAAAAAACAAGCCGGTGTGCTGGTGCAAGCCAAGTGGCTATATTCCACTAAAACTCTGGTTGGAGTGTACGTAACGGGGCACTAAGGAAAAAAGACAGAATTTTTTATTCGCAAATTGTTTATTTTCTCGATGTTATCTTATATAACACGTAAATATAAGGCTAAAAGCCTCTTGGTATTTTTTGGATCCGACCAGCCGTTTGTAGTAAAAACGCGGTTTAAAAAAAATCCACGAAAGTTTAAAAAATGTATACGTAGATGATATTTTAGTTTTCTCAGAAACCTCGCGGTTTTTAAACCGCTCACCGGATTTTGATAAAATTTATACGGGACCAATCTGGAAGCATTAACTTTTGAATAAAAAAGAATTATCAAAATCGGTTCACCCAGTCGAAAGTTCTGAAGTAACAAACATAAAAAAAAAGTACAGTCGAATTGAGAACCTCCTCCTTTTTTTGAAGTCTGTTGAAAAGGAATTATGACGTTTGTCCCGCCAAATTCAAATTTTGAATACGTAATTAAAATTAAACAAAAAAGTTTTGTATTAGGATGTTTTGTATGAATTCAAAACACTCTAGAAAAAAAGGAAAACTTTACTTTCATCAGTTCTTGATAGCCGATAATCGCCGGCTAAATTCAAAAATGGAACAATTTTTGTAACATAAATCACATTACTACATTACATAAAGTTAATAAACACTAAACAGTTTTCCATCACATTTTTTTAATCACTCATTATGAGGTCGACTAGCGATGTGACCGTCAGCTCTTACACTCATTACTTTTTTTTTAAATCATACACATCAAACTGCATTCATACTATTCACCACAAAATTTTATTGTCACTGTTCTTCGATCAATTATAATAGTACTATTTATTACTAACTAGCTTTCCGCCAGCGGCTTCGCCCGCTATCCCACGGGAACCATACATTTTACCGGGATAAAAAGTAGCCTATGTGCTATTCCAGACTATAATCTATCTCTGTGCCAATTTTCATCTAGATCCGTTCAGTAGTTTTTGCGTGAAAGAGTAACAAACATCCATCCATCCATCCATCCATCCTCACAAACTTTCACATTTATAATATTAGTAGGATAGGATAGGAAGTAGGATAATATTAATAAATATTATTAACTTTAACTCGGACAATAAGTTTGACGACAACTGTACCTACAACTACTTTTTACGGATTTTATCGCGTTATTTAATAATCATTATTTAAAATCACTTTACAGCTTGTCAAATGAAATTGTAATACGTCTCTGTGCGCCAGTGTTTGTCGGGACTCCCAACAAACGGGTACCTACGTCCCGCCAATTACGAGACTTGCATGTGTTTAACTTATCATGATTTCACATGCGGGTTCTTTTTTTTATCGTTGATGGGTTTGCGCTTGACCACAATCTCACCTGATGATAAGTGTAGATGTGGTCTAAGATGGACCGCGTCTACCCAAAAGATGCCCATTCACTCTGGCCTTGAAAAGAACCATGTTGTAGATGTCAGGGAACACAGTCGCCGGGAGAGAATTCCACAACTTCGATGTGCGCACAAGGAATGATGAAGCGAAACGGTTAGTGCGGCAAGGTGGAACGTCTACGACATAGCGGTGGAGACCCTTCTGACGCCTAGTGGTTCGATGGAAGAATGGAGATGGTGGAACAAGATCAAGAAGGTTCTGTGCGCATTCCCTGTGAAACAACCTGTAGATAACCTAACCTATCCTAAATTAAAAATTTAGAAAACCCCCGACACGAAAATGTAATTTGCCATTTTGTGGTGGCGGCCATCTTGGATTTGAAATGTATCAGTGTAAAGTGTTCTCCTAGTTAAGCCCTTTCATTTGATACCCATATTGAAGGAGTTGTGAAAAAATATTTAATCCGCTATTTTGTAGCGGCGGCCATCTTGGACCGATTTTCATCAAACATAGCTAAAAACATTCCCGACTAATTCACCTTTCAAATAAAAAAGCAAAATCAAAATCGGTCCATCCGATACGATGCCACAGACAAACACACACACACAGACACGTCAAACTTATAACACCCCGTCGTTTTTTCGTCGGGGGTTAAAAACCGACAAGCAAGTAGCAACACAACAGATACCTATTCTGTTAAAAATAATAGATGTTTTTTTTTTCTTTAGCCGTTGCTGTCTCACTGCTGGGCAAAGCCCCCCCCCCCCCCCCTCTCTCCTGCGGTCCTTCCATAGATTTGTTATCTTATTTTTTTTATATTAATACTAGATTTCCGCCAAGGGCTTCGTCCGCGGGGTGTTGTTAATTATAGCCGACTAGCTTCCCGCCAGCGGCTTCGCCCGCGTGGTCTTATAATTTTTCCCCCGTTTTTGCATCATTTTTCATTACTACTCCGCTCCTATTAGTCGTAGCGTGATGATATATAGCCTATGTTACTCGGGGATAATGTAGCTTTCCAAAGGTGAAAGAATTTTTGAAATCGGTCCAGTAGTTTCGGAGCCTATTCATTACAAACAAACAAACAAACAAACAAATCTTTCCTCTTTATAATATTATAGTATAGATGTTACTCGGGTAAGATGTAGCTTTGTAATGGTGAAAGAATTCTTGAAATCGGTGCAGTAGTTTTTGAGTTTTTTTTTATAAATATCTTGGGACATTTTTACACAGCACCATCTAGTCCCAAACTAAGCAGAGCTTGTACTGTGGGAACTAGACAATGGATACAATACTTATATACTTTTTTTTTGTAAAGACATACTTATAATATATAAGAAACACCCAGACAAACACAAACACCTAAGTTCATCACATAAATGTTTGTGTCTTGTGGGAATCGAACCCACGACCTCGTGATCAGCAGTCCGGTACTCGAACCACTAGACCACAACCGTCGTCAAAGTTTACTCGTTACAAACGAATTATCGTCATGGCTGCGATGCGTAACCACTTCCGTTCTGTACGTCAACCATGAGTTCTATCGAATGGCTTTCGATAGGTTTTTTACGCATCGAAACGCTGTAATCTCATAGCAGATTTTAGTTCCTTACGTAACCGCTAGAGGCGCTGCGAGGGTTTTCCTTATAAATATTAACGCCGTCGCTAGCGAGTCTAGTAAGAAAAACTCATGGTCGAGGCACTGTTGTAAAACGCTGGTTGCGCAAGGAAATAGTGGATCTCCATCCGCCTAAGATCGTGACTGTGGCAGGCCAGGTTTAACCTCAATGCTACGCTTATGTTTGACTCAGGTATAGTAAACAAGTGAATCTGTTGCATAGTAACAGATTCGACCCCATGACTGTTGGTCAACATATTTAGAGATGTTGTAGAGTTAGATTCACTAGTTAGATCTGTAATGTAATGTCAGAAGGAATGAAATAGGAAAACCAAATAATTTAGAGTCCAAGGTTAAATAACTGATTTAATTATACCACTAAGCCACCGCTCGCCCTGCTCGCCAGTCCTTCACATTCTAATTTACGTCTTAAAGGTGACATTTCACAATAGATGTCGCTACGTCACCTTTAAGACGTAAATTAGAATGTGGAGGAAGATTTCGACTGGCGAGCAGGGCGAGCGGTGGCTTAGTGGTCAGAGCGTCTGGTGTAGCGAACCAGAAGGCGCAGGTTCGAATCCTGCCCGCCCGCCGATTTTTTCCTTCATTAAAAATAACTTGTAATCTTAGCATGGAAAATGCTTAAAAAATACAAAAAGATAACAGATCTATTATTATTATTTATGATCCTTTTATTAATCAACAAATAAAATAAAATTGAGATGTCTTTTTGTAACTATAAATTAACTGCTTTACACTAAATGCACATGGAAAGTATATACGTTGCTACATCAAAGAATCTATTTTCTACGTCTGTGGTCTAGTGGTTCGAGTACCAGACTGCTGATCACGAGGTCGTGGGTTCGATTCCCGCAGGACACAAATATTTGTGTTGAATATAAATGTTTGTGTTTGTCTGGGTGTTCCTATGTACTCTAAGTATGTATTTACAAAAAAAAAGTATATAAGTATTATATCCATTGTCTAGTACCCATAGTACAAGCTCTGCTTAGTTTGGGACTAGATGGTGCTGTGTAAAATGTCCCAGGATATTTATTTATTATTTATTAATATAGTTTAAGAATTTTTGTCTGTTTCTTCCAGCTAATCTCTAAAACGGCTGGAGCGATTTAGACGGGACTTTCACTCATAGATAGCTAATGTTATAAGGAGTAACTTAGACTTTTATTTTAGACATTTTATCTATTTAATTAAAAAAATGATGTACGTGAGGATGTGCTTATTAAGAGTAAATAAAAAATACAATATTTATAAGACTTAAGTTATTTATTCAGTTAGTTTAACGGCCGCACTCAGAAACGTCACTTAACCTAATGAATCATTAGCTAATGACAGCCAGTATATCTTAGTACACTGACAACAAACTCTAATATGGAAAAATAGGTCAAGATATAGTAGCCACTGTTTGTTAACGATTCATTAAGGTTAAGTGATGTCTCTGAGTTGGAGTGTAAGATATTCTAATATATAATTATTATTTTAACCGCCATGTAACGTAGATATGAATGTGATAGTGTCTTTATCTTGTAATTCATAGTCCAGTTCTCCATACAACTCCCAGTCTGAATCGTTGATTAAAACTAAAATGCCTGGCCGGACTGATTCTCCCTGAAAAACAAAGATAACATTTAATTTTTGACTTGCACAGAACATTATTATAGTCTGCGCGGAAGTAGTTGGCCGCGCCTTAGGTATGTGAGCGGCGGGACGGAGGGGCGGGGGCGCTTGCTTTTGTTCACAGTAACCCGCCGCCTCACCCCCGTCCCTACCTAAGGCGCGGCCAACTAGTTCCGCGCGAACTAGACATATTGTGACAACTAGTTGTCTAGTGGTTCGAGTATGGGACTGCTGATCACAAGGTCGTGGGTTCGATTCCCGCAGGACACTTAGTTCATCACATAAATGTACAAACATTGGACATTGAACTAAAGTGTTTGTTTAACTGGGTGTTTCTTATCACTACATAGTATAAAACAAAGTCGCTTTCTCTGTCCCTATATCCCTATTTATGCTTAAATCTTTAAAACTACGCAACGGATTTGATGCATTTTTTTTTAATAGATAGAGTGATTGAAGAGGAAGGTTTATATGTATAATACATACATATTATAGTACAGAAATTCAAACCCAAAAAATATTATAGAAGTATTATATCCATTGTCTAGTACCCATAGTACAGGCTCTGCTTAGTTTGGGACTAGATGGTGCTGTGTAAAACGTTCCAGAATATTTATTTATTTATTTATATCCTCTATCCTACTAATATTATAAATGTGAAAGTTTGTGAGGATGGATGGATGTTTGTTACTCTTTCACGCAAAAACTACTGAACGGATCTGAATGAAATTTGGCACAGAGATAGATTATAGTCTGGAATAGCACATAGGCTACTTTTTATCCCGGTAAAATGTATGGTTCCCGTGGGAGAGCGGGTGAAGCCGCTGGCGGAAAGCTAGTTCTTTAATCATTTGTAAATGAGTTAAGCTTATTATCATTAAATGGGCATAAATACACTGAATTGCTACTGAGCATTACATAAAAATATACGTAAATAACATTGCCCAACCTCTTAATTAAACCTAGGACCTATAACTCAGAATCAGGAGCTTAGGAGATGAATGTTTATTCATTCATCATCATTCTATCAGCCAAAAGAATTCCATTGGTAAATAAAAGCCTTCCCCGTAAACGTCCACAAAAACTGTTCATATATGTAATACAAATAAATCCGTTTAGTCCTGGTGACAAAAAGGATGAGTACCTGAAGCCGGAAGATTTCAGGTTCCATCCTCTCAGTGGAGCCGCCTTCATGAACCACGTCTTCAAAGAGTAAGGAATATACGGTAATGGGGACAACACAAAAGATCCCATTGGGTCGAAGTGTTGCTGGTTGTACCAGCCCCCATAGCAAGATAACACAAATAAATGTAATTAAAAATATATCTACCTGCATAAACAGTTCTAATCTTTCTCTAAGTATGTTTTCCTTCATCCACATTAATAACTCTCTGATGGTCCATTTTTCTCGCTGGCAATCTGGCATAAACTTTTTTAACGCTGGCAACTCAATGTCTCTCTTCTTTATTTTGTCAAATAGGAGCTCTGCCCCACCTCCAAAGTGTATGCTTAGATTCAATGTGTCTGTCATTATGTGCTGTAAAATAAAATATTGCATAATCTAATAACCCTTCTTCGGCAGTCAGGTAAAAAATAAACGTGTTATATTGTTTTTTTTTTATCTTGTAATCTTAGCATGGAAAATGCTTAAAAAATACAAAAAGATAGTGTTATATTGATATTAATATAAAGCAATAAAATCCGTAAAAAGTAGTTTCATTTCAATGTCTAGTATTCGCGTAAGTGTCAGAAATCAGTATTAAGAGTCCTGTGTTTGATTCCCAGCCCAAGCCTTTGTTTGTTTTAGTTGTTCTTGAAGTTTGAGTTTGTGTCCGGTTGATGTTGATGGCTATCCTTTTTATTTACTTAAGGCACATCAACAAAGAAAACACAAACATTTAAAATATAAGATAGGTAGAGAGATATACGCTAGTGTTAAATTTAAATTATTAAACGAATATTAATGGGGGAGGCCTTTGTTCAGCAGTGGACCTCTTTTGGCTGACATGATGATGATGATGATGAAACGAATATTATAGACTAGCCTTTGCCCGCGATTTTGATCCTGTAGAAGTTGAATTTTCCCCGATCTTTGCAATATTTTTAATTGATACTCCACTCTGGTCGTAGCATGATGATATACAGTTCTTGCCAAACTTATTGCACGGGTTGAAGAAGGAAAATATTAGATTTTAATATATATAAACGAAAGCTCAATTCGTAGGCTGTTGTTTTAAATCATTCTAATCCAATATTTTTCTTTCTCCTATTTTTACGGCCGGGTTAAAGTTAGCGTGCCTACTTCAACCCGGACAATAAGTTTGGCGACAACTGTACCTAATTAAACAGGCTATCTAACACTGAAATATTTTTTTTAAATCGGACCAGTAGTTTCTGACATTAACACGTTCAACCAAACAAACAAACAAATAAAGTGTTCAGCTTTACAATATTATTAAAGACTAGCTTCCCGCCAGCGGCTTCGCCCGCGTGGTCTTATAATTTTTTCCCCGTTTTTGCTACATTTTTCATTACTACTCCGCTCCTATTAGTCGTAGCGTGATGATATATACCCTATGTTACTCGGGGATAATGTAGCTTTCCAAAGGTGAAAGAATTTTTGAAATCGGTCCAGTAGTTTCGGAGCCTATTCATTACAAACAAACAAACAAACAAACAAATCTTTCCTCTTTATAATATTAGTATAGATAAAACAATTGGATCATAACATATCCACAATGTTATGAAAATTACACTAGAAATTATATTTTTTTAAATTTATTTATCAGAAACATGGAACATATATTTATGTAGATAGTGGTAGGACTGTTGGTGTACATTAGTAAACTTTTGCTCCTTTGAGAAAACCGGCGTAATTATTATGTCGTATAATAATAAATCAATTAAAGGAACTACGCGCCATATATTTTGATAACTTAAAACTAATGATAAAAATGGACATAGTTACATTACCTTGATTGAATTCTTGCTTTATTCTTATTGCTAAAGTATCTTATGAAGTATAAATTAATATATAACAATATTAATTTTACATTACAGTTTTACAAACAAACAAATCATGTCAGAGGTTCTGTTAAATAATTAAATATGTTTAGCTAGGGATGTGAAAAAATAATCGATTTTTTTGGCAGAAAAACGATTAAAATAATCGATTTATATATTTACAAAAATCGATTTATTTTGACTTGTGATTTTTAACAGCAACTTCTGTTTATGAAGTTATTAGTTTCGTGGAAGTATTCTTACAAGTTTTAAAAAGCAATACTAATATTTTATTAGGTTTTTATATCTAAAATCGTTTTAATATTAATTATTTGCGAATATTAACTCTCATATTTCAATAAAAAGACAATTTGTAAAGATTTATTTTCTTCTAATGACTGATTCACCAATCAAACTTTACATATTGTCAGTGTTACTAAACTGTTTTACGGCAAGGACTGTTTTACCGACTTGAATAACGGATTGAATCCGTTTTCTTTGTTTGAAAGTTTTCTTTTTACGTATTTTTTTTTTGTTTTAATTTATAAATATTAGTTACAACTAATATTACTACTATTACATTACTCTGGCTGATTATTACAGGCATTACTT
Organism: Acronicta psi; assembly: GCA_946251955.1. Classification (NCBI taxonomy): domain Eukaryota; kingdom Metazoa; phylum Arthropoda; class Insecta; order Lepidoptera; family Noctuidae; genus Acronicta; species Acronicta psi. The sequence continues at coordinate 726,839 of OX276498.1, forward strand.
TTGATTTTTTTATAAGTAAAGTCATAATTACGGATATTTCATACGTTTCATTTGATATCTCAATAAAATAAACAAAAAATCGTATTTTTTTTAAAAAACGATTATTTTTATTATAAAAATTGGTTATTTAGTAATCGATTTCTTTACAAACAAAAATTATCGATTTTTAATAATCGTTTTTTTTTGTTGGATGTGACATCCCTATGTTTAGCTTCCAAGATAAACGTCAAATGTGAATGTGTTTGACAGTGACACTGACAACTTTGACCTTTGTCATTCCATCACACGCATATTTTTAAAGTCAAGCCAGCGGCAGCAGCGTGGGCTTTGTCGCATCAGGTAAGGGGATAACGCCTATGTCCAGCAGTGGACGAATATGGGTAGATGACGAAAAAAAAAAACACTTTTTTCAAATTTGATTTTAAGGACTTACATGTCCTAGATAGCCTGAAACGGAACTGGTGGTATCTGTAGAGATAAGTAGCTCAGCAAAAAGAATCGGGGGGGGGGGGGGGGGGATCTTGCTCAAGTCAAGCCTGCTCGCAATCATCTTTAGGACTGTGTTAGCGCTCGCCCGCACTCTGCGTACCAGTGACATGGCACGCTTTCGTATGGTCGCGTAAAAGTAAAAATAGATTTTTACGACGGGGTTAAAAAAAGTTAGGTCGTGCCAACTTCAACCCGGACAATAAGTTTGGCGAGAACTGTACCTTGGTCTTTATTAGAGTAACAGAAGCTAAATCAAGTTCTTTTCCTGCCTGTTTGTACTTGCATCAAGCAAAAATTTCATGGTTTTCGAATTGTTGAAGGTCTCACCTACCTACCGGGTCCAATTTTATTGTGTTTTCAAACCACCCAAGAACCCATTGAAATATCCATACAACATTTCAACCAAATCAGTCCAGCCGTTTAGGAGGCGTTAGGTGACAAACACACCGGAAGATCGCTTCTTCTTCTTCGAAGTGCCTCTCCAATTACTGGAGGTTGGCTGTCATTTTGGAAAACTCCAGTCTGTCCTTCGCGAGACGGAGCAGTTCAGCGGCACTGTTGCCGGTCCACTCGCGAATATTACGTAGCCACGACTATCTCCTTCGGCCTACTGATCTTTTTCCAGCCACTTTGCCCATCATTATAAGTTGCAGCGGAAGATCGCTAGTACAGCTTAAAATATGAAAATAAAACAATGATATACCAAATTGTAACATTTTATTAACTAGTAAAAACACATTGTATAAATGGTATGCACACAGCACAAAACATATTCATAGAACATAATTAATTTTGTACTTTATTGAGAAAATATTATTATAATTAATTATGTATTATTTAAACATGGTCGATGGTAACATAGGCAGAGGTGTACTATAATTTGCGCGGAACTAGTTGGCCGCGCCTTAGGTATGTGAGCGGAGACGGCGGGGCGGGGTCGCCTGCACGCGGAGGGGCGGGGGCGCCTGCTTTTGTTCACAGTAACCCGCCGCCTCACCCCCGTCCCTACCTAAGGCGCGGCCAACTAGTTCCGCGCGGACATGTAACAGGGGACGACACTATTGCCAACCGGGCATAACTTTAAACTCTGAAATGCTACTTAAACCCATTATAGGCCCATTTACACGATACAAATTACTTGCCTGATGCATGCCTGACGACCTCTGTGGTCTAGCGGTTCGTGTACCGGACTGCTGATCACAAGGTCGTGGGTTCGATTCCCACAGGACACAAACATTTATGTGATGAACTTGGGTGTTTGTGTTTGTCTGGGTGTTTCTTATGTATTATAAGTATGTATTTACAAAAAAAATGTATATTAGTATTATATCCATTGTCTAGTACCCATAGTACAAGTTCTGCTTAGTTTGGGACTAGATGGTGCTGTGTAAAATGTCCCAAGATATTTATTTATTATATACAATAAAATTAAGCAATATAGGAATCGTCCAAACGCTATTTAGATAGTATTGTATTGTATTCAACAGGGGCTCGTGGCTAAGTTATAGCAACGCTGATCAACAGATCTTGCAAGGTTAAGCTACACTTGCCGAGGTCAGTCTGTGGATGGGTGACGATTCTTAAGACATCGAGACCCCTCCGTGCCTCGGAGAGCACGTAAAGCCGTCGGTCCCGGTTGTCAAACGAACACCTATAACAATCTTTAGTGGTAGTCAGAAGTCAAAAAAGCCTGACAACCAGTCTATCCTTCAAATATCGGTATTGCCCAGAAATTGTGTTGCGGAGGTTCATCACCCCTCCCTCACCTGTATAAAAGGTGAAATTAACCAATCGAACTATGTTATGTTATCAATAAATATTGTACAGGGTAATCATTTAATTACTTGCATATGCAGCAGCTGAACCAGTCCACGATATACTATAGTCTGCGCGGAACTAGTTGGCCGCGCCTTAGGTATGTGAGCGGCGGGACAGGGGGGCGGGGTCGCGCGGTGGGACGCTTGTCTGTTCACAGTAACCCGCCCCACCCTCGTCCCTACCTTTTTTTGCGTCTGGAAATGCTTTATGCACCGTCACGCCGCCCCGGGGAAGGCGACGCGGTGTGTGAGACTCCGTCCTGAAAAGGACGTCTACCCACTAAAACCAGACGAGTGTTCGCCTCATCACCGTTCGGCCGGGGTGCGGGAACGTGTGGACATTCTTCCGCGACCCTGGCGCACCCCCGTCCCTACCTAAGGCGCGGCCAACTAGTTCCGCGCAGACTAAACTACAGATATCAATAAAAATAACAATACCTAAATTATTCATTTTCACATTCCTTTTAATTTATTCAAATTCAAAACATTTATTTCAGACTTTTTGGTCCATATGGTGTTAGTATTTATGCAAAGATATAGCGCGGACGTTGAACTTATACAATATACGTTGAACAACACTTACTAAAGCGTTTTTTTTTCATGAATGAACGATTGCAACTTTGAGATAACACCAATGTCACTATAGTATTGGTTCGTTAATACTGTGTTCGTAATATCACAAAAGTTCTATTAGTAGTTTAGGAGAAAATCGCTTTAGCACTTTTGTTAGTGTATACGTGTTTTTTTCTCGTGACTGTAGGTACAGTCAGCAACGAAAGTCGTTGAACACAGCGAAAGTTTAAAAACATCACAGTACCAAAACTATTCATTCGATTTTGACTTAGGTAAAACATATAATTGTCCTCCATTATGAGAATTTGTACTGCCTTCAAGGGTCAGTGAATTCTGAATATTAAAGATGTTAAAGCGTTTTGAAGATTTCATAGTGTTCAGCTACTTTCGTTGCTGACTGTACATAAAAAGTGCGCGTCCGCTGCCACGTAAGTCAGTGTACGGCGGTGATGCATATCATTTCGTTAAAATGTAGGACAACTATCAGTCACTTTATCACGGGATTGCATAAATACAAGGTGCAAGAAACATCCACGCACATCCGAATACCATGAGTTCCGTAAATGATTCTGGACCCCCCTGCGTTGAAATATTCCGTAAATTAATTTTTCAATTTTTTTTCTTGAACCTGTAAAAAAACATTATTTCTATCTACCCAAATTAGATTTATAATAAAAAAAAAAAACAATATTTCATTCACCGCGGACCGTTATAATCGCGTTTTTAGCAATACACTGCGCGCTCAAAAATGTCAATATCTGTAATAACCTATCATTTTCTACATGAATAATAAAATAATAAATAATAAATATCTTTGGACATTTTTACACAGCACCATCTAGTCCCAAACTAAGCAGAGCTTGTACTATGGGTACTAGATAATGGATATAATACTTATATACTTTTTTTTTTGTAAATACATACTTATTATACATAGGAAACACCCAGACAAACACAAATACTTATATTCATCACATGAATATTTGTGTCCTGTGGGAATCGAACCCACGACCTCGTGATCAGCAGTCCGGTACTCGAACCACTAGACCACAGACGTCGTCGAATGACCTAGATCATTTTATTTTTGACCTTGAGTGAAACCTTGTCACGACGTTTGTGGGTCGATGTCCCTTCCACCTTGTATACAAATTATAAATTATATCTAGCATGTTATATGTTACCAATACTACATCTACATTGAAGTACTGCAGATAATTAAATTGAAACCCTGTATTTAAATTTCCTCACACTACCGGCACAGGTTGGCAGCGTGGGGTATTGAGCTCTTCTTGCTGCTGGCGAAGAATCGAAGCGTGTCCCGAAGCGCGCTGGGGAAGTAGGGGGCGTCGATGCAGCGAGCGAGGCAGGTGTAGCAAGGGCCTAAGGACCAACGGATGCGGCGGTTTTTATCCTCGGACTGAAACAAAGAAAATAAGTTATTTTTAATGAAGGAAAAAATCGGCGGGCGGGCAGTATTCGAACCTGCGCCTTCTGGTTCGGTACACCAGACGCTCTGACCACTAAGCCACCGCTCGCCCTGCTCGCCAGTCAAAATCTTCCTCCACATTCTAATTTACGTCTTAAAGTGACGTAAAAGAAAATAGTTGAATTCGGGTTGTTTTTGTACAATATTCTCACAAACGTATTATTATTATTTGTATCTCCTTTTGGATCTGACAGCATGCCTCCTGTGAGGGAGACATCCGGTCCTTTGGAAGGTTGGACCTGTGTCCCCAGGTCCAACGCGTAGAGGCCCCTTGGAGAGCTTTATTCTAGTATGGGATGGGGCACTAACCCGGGTTACTCCAAAAATGCACTATGGGAGTACAGCCATGGAGTCTCCCGGGTGGGTGCAGGACTATTGACGACGTCTGTGGTCTAGTGGTTCGAGTACCGGACTGCTGATCATGAGGTCGTGGGTTCGATTCCCACAGGACACAAACATTTATTGTGATGAACTTAAGTGTTTGTGTTTGTCTGGGTGTTTCCTATGTACTATAAGTACGTATTTACAAAAAAAAACGTATATAAGTATTATATCCATTGTCTAGTACCCATAGTACAAGCTCTGCTTAGTTTGGGACTAGATGGTGCTGTGTGAAAATGTCCCAAGATATTTATTTATTATTTATTGCTAAGGATGGTTATTAATTACTAGGATTATGGATGTGAGGGTTACATGGATTATTAACTTCGAAAACGACGCCTGCGTTAAACTTCGAACTAACATCCTTAGGTACGGCAGACGGTGACTCGCCACCTCACGAGCTGGGCCCCCCGAAAAGCTGGCAGTACAGGCAGAAGGCGGCAACAGCGGTGTGAACGGCTAAGGGTGTAGAGAGGTGCGGCCCCGGTTTCACAGTCGCGAGTCTATTATTATTATTATCCCTACAACATGGTTGAGTCAAACGGCGCCGATACACACGTCATGCTCGTGAACGGGTGCTGTCTGTCGGGACTGTTCAGCTCTTACTACTTATAGCTATATATTTTATTTACTCTTAAATCTAACACATCCTCAAAACCCGCATATAATCTGTAACCATATTTTTTTTTTTTAAAGAGTGACTATGGAGTTTCTTGGCGTCTCTTCTCCATAAGTCCCACTTTTTGGAACCGCGCAACTAGTTTGACTATTCAAAAGTACCTACTTATATGGTCTATTTGAAATAAAATATTTGAATTTGAATTTGAAGATGAAATAAGATGAACTAACAGGTATTTCTTGAGTCTTTCGCGGCAATCGACTTTCAGCGGGGTGGTGGAAAGCGGTTTGAGAGGATACAGCAATCATACGGGTTTCTGCCCAGCCGGCGGGTCCCGCCACCTGGAGGAGGAAAGGAGGGGTAGACAGGACGGGACAGGTGGAGGAACCCTACTGTGCTGGTGAAAAATGTTTGAAATCTATACTTCTACACTAATATTATAAAGAGGAAAGATTTGTATTTTTGTATGTAACGAATAAACTCAAAAAGTACTGGACCGATTTGAAAAATTCTTTCCATGTTAGATAGCCCATTTATCGGGGAAGGCTATAGGCTATATATCATCACGCTACGACTAATAGGAGCGGAGTAGTAATGAAAAATGTTGCAAAAACGGGGGGAAAAATTATAAGACCACGCGGGCGAAGCCGCTGGCGGGAAGCTAGTATGTAATAAAGCTGAAGAGTTTGTTTGGTAGAACGCTAATCTCAGGAACTACTGGTCCAATTTGAAAAAATATTTTTATTATATCTGTAATTCTGTACTTATTATATCTCTGTGTTTGTCGGATGTTGTGTATCTGAATAAATGTGTTTTCTTTCTTTTCTTTCTTTCCTTCTAATCCCACTTAGGCCAGCATGGGCCATTGTGTATACCAGCATCTTTTAACATGGGCTATTGTGTACAGGCACACCTGTGACACTCCATACAAACTTTCCGATACCGCTGCACACTACAATACCAAATGTCAAACTTGTCAAAATTACGTTAGTACACGTGCAAATGTGTGCGTGACGGTGCGTAGGGTTTGTTGGCAGTCCGGCAAGAACACCGGCAGGATGCGGGGGACCTGAGGTATCTGACGTTAGGGAGGGGCGGAGAGAGGCCATTCTGTTATTATTTATTCTGTGGTACAGCTTTGAGCCATTGTGTACACGCAAATGGTCCAACATGCGCTATTGTGTACACAATGGGCCAGCTTTGGCCATCATGGGCCATAGTATAGTTACCTTGATAAGTCCAAGTGCTGTGAGCATAGCATTGGCCAGTATCCACGCTGCGGCGTGCTGCTGTCCGGCGCGCTTCATGAGGATGGGGTACATGAGCTCGGCCACGTCGGCTGCGCGTGCGCATTGCTCCGACAGGCCGGACACACAGAACGTGGCGTCCACGTACGCCTGGATCAGGTCCGTAGGGTCCTTTATGGCCTGGAACAAGTACACCATTATTATCTTTCCGGACTGCCAAAATTGAAGGGTCATTCATCATCATATCATCCAAAAGAGCTCCACTGCTGAACAAAGGCCCCCCCATAGACTTCCACAGGGACTGGTTTATGCCGTCAGCATCCCAACGACTCCCAGCGACCACCAAGAAGGGGACAAGCAAGACAAGGAGGGCTTTACCAAAGTCGAGAAGAAGAAGCGAAAGCCCACCTGTCGGAACCAGTGCGGTAGCGCACCGACAGGACCCAGTCACCTGCTGCGGCCTGCTGTACCTGTGACGCAGCTGTACGTGTCTCGTCTGCATTACTCTACAAAGGCCGAAGAGATTGTAGAGTACATCCGTATCAAGACCAAGTTTACCCTGAGGGTCGAACGGTTGGAGTCTCGACACAATGTAGATTTTAATTCTTATGTGGTGAGAGTGCCGACCCAACATCTGGCGACCTTTATGAAAGAGGAATTTTGGCCAAGAGGGGTAGTGTTCCGGCGATTCCGAGGCCGGCTACCGGACACCGCGCGACACACGACGCCGACAGTTCGTGTGAATTAGTGTTTAGTTTACTTTGTTATGTATGTATAGTATTTTAATTGTTATAAGTTTATATTGTATTGTATTATAGTATTTTTATATATGGACATATATATTTTATTATATGGGCCTTGTAGCCTGAATTAAATAAATAAATAAATAAATATATCAGGTCATCCGTCCGGTTTAGGCGCAAAACGTCCCACCGTAAAGTCCCATTAGCAAAAAGTCCCACAGTAAAGTCCCACTCGCAGAACGTCCACGCAAACCGTCCCATTCGCAAAAAGTCCCACAGTAAAGTCCCACTCGGAAAACATACCATTCGCAAAAAGTCCCACAGAAAAGTCCCACTCGCAGAACATACCATTCGCAAAACGTCCCATTCGCAAAAAGTCCCACAGAAAAGTCCCACTCGCAGAACATACCATTCGCAAAACGTCCCATTCGCAAAATGTCCCACAGTAAACTCCCACTCGCAGAACATACCATTCGCAAAACGTCCCATTCGCAAAAAAGTCCCACAGTAAAGTCAAATTCGCAAAACGTCCCATTCGCAAAAAAGTCCCACAGTAAAGTCAAATTCGCAAAACGTCCCATTCGCAAAAAGTCTCACAGTAAAGTCCCACTCGCAGAACATACCATTCGCAAAACATCCCATTGGCAAAAAGTCTCACAGTAAAGTCCCATTCGCAAAACGTCTTTTTTCATCAATTTTTCAATTTTTTCTGCAGTTTTTTTATTTGAACGTGTAAAACAACATGATTTCTATCTACCCATTTATTTCGGATCGTGCGCGCGATAACATTCACCGCGGAGCGTTATAATCGCGTTTTTAGCAATACACTGCGCGCTCAAAAATTTCAATATCTGTAATAATCGATCATTTTCTACATGAATGACCTAGATCATTTTATTTTTGACCTTGAGTGAAACCTTGTCACGACGTTTGCGCGTCGATGTCCCTTCCACATTATAGATGTCAACCCACGCAGCCATCGGTCGTTATAAAAACTCAAAAAAAAAAACAGAATCTTACTTGTAAATGTGCATCGATGACGTCGGGTGCGTTTGCGCCGAGTTTATTTAGGTTCTCGACTGTGGGTTGCGCTAAGAACCTACCCACATCCGTCTCCACCTCTTCTACGCCTGAAATAAATTAAGAAAAAAACATTTAAACCATATACATACAGTTATCAAATATCAAGTCCTGAAACTTGCTAATGTGCTGGAACCTTGTCTAATTAGCCTCAAAGTGACGTCATCCGTTCGCCGGCTAGTGGTGCTAAGGGCCAAAACACATAACCGCGTTGCGGCGGCGCGCCGCTAAAATCGGCGGTTTGCGTTGCGACGATGCGGCGTCGCGACAAAGAGCATTTTACTGTCGTATAGTAGGGTAGCCGGTTCCTCGTGATTTTTGATTGTGGATAGACGTGTCTCGGCCATGGACCATCGTGAGAAACTTATTGCTTATTTGTTATTAAAAAGACATTACTCTGTTTTAAATAAACGACAAAGAAGATACTGGATACATCCATTTAATGAGGCTATGAATCCCGATGGCGAGTACTTTTCTCGAAAATAGAAAGCATTAAAGATAGACGAACCAACGATATAAATAAATCGATGTCAAAGTCAGACATTTTAATTTTAAATCTGCTTCCGGGTTTACTGACACGTGTTATTTGTTAGAGTGATATGAAACAAACTAAATCATTGTCAACAAGTATGACATCGTAACGCTGGCACTAGCGCAACGCTGCGGTGCCGCGCCGCTACAATCGGCAGTGCCGCTACTGCCGACTCTCACGGCGCGGCGCCGCAACGCGGTTGTGTTTCGGCCCTAACGCGTACTGAGAGCGGCTACGTCATTTTTACGTCACCAAGATGGCCGCCAGGCACATTATCAATTTGCGGGGATTATGCAGGCACTTATGAAATGTCGAGTCGAGTGCACGGTTCCAAATTAATCTTTTCCTATGGAGAAGAACCGGCAAGAATCTTGATGGTGACTCTTTTTTTTAAATTTATAATTGTTGAAAATGATATTAGTAATCCTTATTCTTTACTAATAGCGAAAGTAACTCTGTCTGTATGTCGCGCTTTCACGCCAGAACTGAACCGATTTAAGTGAAATTTGGTATACCTACATATAGTCTAGAGGCTGAGAAAGGACATAGGCCACTATTTTTCATGAAAAAAGGGGTTTAAGGGGTTGAAATGGGGGGGGGGGGGGTTAAATCTATACTATAATCTATCTATCTATACTAATATTATAAAGAAGAAAGATTTGTTTGTTCTGAATTGGCTCCGAAACTAGTGAACCGATTTTAAAAATTCGATTTATAATGAAAAAAAAAATTGGCTATATATCATCACGCTACGACTAATAGGAGCGGAGTAGCAATGAAAAATGTTGGGAAGGGGGGAACGTTTATAGGACAACGGGGGCGAAGCCGCTGGCGCGTAGCTAGTAGGAGATAAAAGTCGAAAGACCATTGCACCCTTCTTGCTAAGCCGGATCGGATCGCTAGTAAACTATATTATTATATTAGTAAGTGCCTGAAGTGGGTACCTGGGATCGATCCCCGGGTCGAGCAAGTTTACGACGTCTGTGGTCTAGTGGTTCGAGTACCGGACTGCTGATCACGAGGTCGTGGGTTCGATTCCCACAGGACACAAATATTTGTGTGATGAACATAAGTGTTTGTGTTTGTCTGGGTGTTTCTTATGTATTATAAGTATGTATATACAAAAAAAATATATATAAGTATTATATCCATTGTCTAGTACCCATAGTACAAGCTCTGCTTAGTTTGGGACTAGATGATGCTGTGTAAAATGTCCCAGAATATTTATTTGTACAAAAAAAAAAGTGTTGTTGGGTTTTTCTGTGAAATTCACAGTAGCAGCTCGGAGTCTGGATTTGTGCCCGGTTGATGGCAATAGGCTCATCCCCTATTACAAATGAGGGTGTATATTAGTACACCTCTGCCTACCCCTTGGAGAAATACAGGCGTGATAGTACGTTACCTGAAGTGTCTAGTGAGATATCCTGCCGGTATTCCACGACTGTGTCCAAATGTTGCGCGTCTTCTGTGGCGCTGTCTTCTGAATTCTCTTCTTCTTCTTCCTCCTCAGAATGAGAGTCCTCTTCTTCAGATTCTGATGCATCATCTGTAGATAGAAAGAAGAGAAGAAAGAAGAAAATACATTTATTTCTGCACACAGACTAAAAACATACTGTAAAGCTTATAATCTATGGTATTAACAACAACAACAAAAAAAAACTATTCTAATTAAACATAAACACTGAAATGCCAACTTAGCTATTTTGTAGCTAGATCCAGCTATTTTGCACCCTGACAACTACCTTTTCAAATAATAATATAAATTACTAGCTTCCCGCCAGCGGCTTCGCCCGCGTGGTCTTAATAACTTTTTCCCCCGTTTCTGCAACATTTTCCATTGCTGCTCCGCTCCTATTAGTCGTAGCGTGATGATATATAGCCTATGTTACTCGGGGATAATGTAGCTTTCCAAAGGTGAAAGAATTTTTGAAATCGGTCCAGTAGTTTCGGAGCCTATTCATTACAAACAAACAAACAAACAAATCTTTCCTCTTTATAATATTAGTATAGATAAATATATTAAAATTAAAAATACAGTAAAGTATAAAGTTTTTTTTTTTTCTTCCATAGATGCATCATGTGTAGGCTCTTTAATAGATTTCACAGTGAGTTAAATATTTTTGGCTGCACTCTTAATAAATATAGGAACCAAGTTAACAGGATCAATATGGAATAGTATAAGTATACTAGTACAGTTTTTACCTATAATAGGTGAATAACCCAATGATAGGTTACCGACTGGGGTGATCGGATGGTAGCAGGGAGCTGAATTCAAAATAAAGACAACCCTGTTCCAAACGGTTTATTTCGTACAAGTCAAGAGAGAGACACATTGCTTCGCAAAGCTTATATATAACGGGCGGAGAATCTTAACACCGCGATCTAAATAATGACGTCATTGCTATAACGCCATCTAGTAGTATACAGCTTAATCTAAAAGACAGTGTTCCCATGACATTTGACTACAATACAGTGCTCCCATGATACATTGACACATTGATACATTGACCGTTATACAATAGGTAATATTATAGGTAAAACTTTTATTACTTAGATTAATTTGTCATCTGATTGTATCTTATTTTTGAATGCTGTGTTTGCCGATTGATATTGTACACAACGGATATTTAACTATTGTGCATGTAACCTTTCTATAAAAATGTGTAACAATTGTAAGCAAATCAATAAATTATTAAAAGAAACAAAAAACCCGACTGCGTAAAAACTACTAACTAAAAATCTAAAAACAAGCTCTGTGATGTTGGAAAATGTATTGCAGGCGGGACAAGCAAAGAAACAATTTTGTTTATGAACGAACAGCTTGTCCCGCCTGCAATACATTTTCCAACATCACAGAGCTTGTTTTTAGATTTTTAGTTAGTAGTTTTTACGCAGTCGGGTTTTTTGTTTCTTTTAATAATTGATTTTATTTCCTTCTTTTTAGTTTATAAATCATCATAGAATCACTAGATAGATCCTAAATGATGATTTAAAATATATAAATTGATACAACTAAAGATCATTTTCAAAATCAGTTCGCACATTAAAGCATATTAGATCCGCCATATTGATTTTTTTAAAATTTCATGTACCCAGTGACAGTCGTGCCATCAAGACGAATCTAATGAGGTGTCATTTATCTAATTCGGTTGAGCCGTTAAGTAGTTACGACCGGACATAGGAACGGACATACATACATACATACATACATACATACATACATACATACATACGCGTCAAACACATAACCCTCCTCCTTCGGCAGTCGGGTAATAAATAGATAGTGTTTTTTTTTAATCTTAATTTGTTATTTGGGGTTTTTATCCAAGAATGACATGCCAACCCCATCATAACTTATTACAGTGTTATTCTTATATTTAACATACATATTTACTTAATAACTTGAGGTACTTCCCCAGATAGGCTGCTCCAGATTTGAGCCATAAATGGCTGTGCCCTACCTCTCTTCCAATAAAGCAAAATCCTTACATAACCTAAATAAAAAATTTTGAAAACCCCCGACACGGAATGTATTTTGCCATTTTGTGGTGGCGGCCATCTTGAATTTGAAATTTATCATAGTGTATAGTATTCTCTTAATTAAGCCCTTTCATTTGATACCCATATTGAGGGAGTTGTGAAAAAATATATGATTCGCTATTTTGTGGCGGCGGCCATCTTGGACCGATTTTCATAAAACATAGCTAAGAACACTCCCGACTAATTCACCTTTCACATAAAAAAACAAAATCAATATCGGTTCATCCGTTTGGGAGCTACAATGCCACAGACACACACACACACACACAGACACGTCAAACGTATAATACCCCGTCGTTTTTGCGTGGGGGTTTAATCTATACTAATATCTATACTAATCTATACTTCTATACTAATATTATAAAGAGGAAAGATTTGTTTGTTTGTTTGTTTGTAATGAATAGGCTCCGAAACTACTGGACCGATTTCAAAAATTCTTCACCTTTGGAAAGCTACATTATCCCCGAGTAACATAGGCTATATATGATCACGCTACGACTAATAGGAGCGGAGTAGTAATGAAAAATGTAGCAAAAACGGGGAAAAAATTATAAGACCACGCGGGCGAAGCCGCTGGCGGGAAGCTAGTCTATACTAATATTATAAAGAGGAAAGATTTGTTTGTTTGTTTGTAATGAATAGGCTCCGAAACTACTGGACCGATTTCAAAAATTCTTCACCTTTGGAAAGTTACATTATCCCCGAGTAACATAGGCTATATATCATCACGCTACGACTAATAGGAGCGGAGTAGTAATGAAAAATGTTGCAAAAACGGGGGAAAAAATTATAAGACCACGCGGGCGAAGCCGCTGGCGGGAAGCTAGTAATGTAAATAAAGGTTTAAACTCACTTTCGTCATCGCTACCCTCTCCGTCGCTGAGTTCTGCTGATGCCCCCAGTTTATCACGCATCGTCTTCTTATTGTCCGCTCCGCCCAAATTATTACCTAAAACAAAATAATATCTATATCATCCTCCTAGCCTTCTTCCCAACCATGTTGGGGTCGGCTTCCAGTCTAACCAGATGCGGCTGAATATCAGTATTTTACACGGAGCGACTGCCATCAGACATCTGCTACACAATTTCTGGGCAATACCGATATTCGAAGGAACGACTGGTTGTCAGCCTTTTTAGGTTTCTGACTACCACTAACGATTGTCATAGGTGTTCGTATGACAACCGGGACCGACGGCTTTACGTGCTCTCCGAGGCACGGCGGGGTCTCGATGTGTTCATAATGGTCACCCATCCACAGACTGACCTCGGCAAGCGTAGCTTAACCTTGCTGATTGGTTGATCAGCGTAGTTATAGCTTAGCCACGAGCCCCTCACAATAATATCTATATGTATACTCATATTATAAAGAAGAAAGATTTGATTGTGTGTTTGTTTGAATTGAATAGGCTCCAAAACTACTAGATCTATAGTCCGCGCGGAACTAGTTGGCCGCGCCTTACGTAGGGACGGGGGTGAGGCGGCGGGTTACTGTGAACGAAAGAAAGCGCCCCCGCCCCTCCGCCCCACTCACATTCCTAAGGTGGCCTTCACTTTATAGTGGTAGAAAAATAGTGATGTCAGGCTTCGAACAGGCAGGCAGGGTTCGAACCTGTGTTCCTCCGGTTCAGTATACACACTTTAGCCAGCAACTAACAGCTTCCGGTGTACTAAACCGGAGAGACGCTGGTTCGAACCCTGCCTGATAAAGTATTTTTCATCCACTTTTCAAATTTCAAATTTAAATATTTAATTTCAATTAGACCATATAAGTAGGTAAGGTACTTGTGAACAGTCAAACTAGTTGCACGATTCCAAAAAGTGGGACTTATGGAGAAGAGCCGGCAAAAGCTCCATAGTCACTCTTAAAAAAAAATGGTTACAAGTTATTTTTAGTGAAGGAAAAAATCGGCGGGCGGGCAGGATTCGAACCTGCGCCTTCTGGTTCGGTACACCAGACGCTCTGACCACTAAGCCACCGCTCGCCCTGCTCGCCAGTCGAAATCTTCCTTCACATTCTAATTAACGTCTTAAAGGAGATGTAGCGACATCTATTGTGAAAATGCTTCACAGCCGACACGACTAACTTTACAGCTAGTTCGATGTCGTACGAAAACATTTAATTTCAATTAGACCATATAAGTAGGTACTTTTGAACAGTCAAACTAGTTGCACGGTTCCAAAAAGTGGGACTTATGGAGAAGAGCCGGCGAGAAACTCCATAGATACTTTAAAAAAAAATATGGTAACAGTTTAAATAAATAAATATTCTGGGACATTTTACACAGCACCATTGTGTCCCATTATATTTATTTATTTATTATTTATTTATAAGAAACACCCAGACAAACAAAACACCTATGTTTATCACACAAATATTTGTGTCCTGTGGGAATCGAACCCACGACCTTGTGATCAGCAGTCCGGTACTCGAACCACTAGACCACAGACGTCGTCAAATGTGTTTTGTTTCAATGTGTTTTGAGGATAGAGCAGTTTGATGTGTTAGATTTAAGAGTTTTAACATTATAAAGTTAAGGCTAATGACTTACCGGCTAGCACAACCCTGCTGAGTCTGTCATAGCTGTCTGGCAGCGTCGTGATAGCGTCTACCACTTGCATGCAGGCGTCGCGACCTATCTCATTGTGGCTTAGGTCTAGAGACTGAAACAAAAATTAAAAATTTAGAAAACCCCCGACACGAAATGTAATTTGCCATTTTGTGGTGGCGGCCATCTTGGATTTAAAATGTATCTTAGTGTATAGTATTCTCCTAATTAAGCCCTTTCATTTGATACCCATATTGAGGGAGTTGTGAAAAAGTATGTTATTCGCTATTTTGCAGCGGCGGCCATCTTGGACCGATTTTCATCAAACATAGCTTAGAACACTCCCGACTAATTCACCTTTCAAATAAAAAAAAACAAAAACAAAATCGGTTCATCCATTAGGGAGCTACGATGCCACACACACACACACACACACACACGTCAAACTTATAACACCCCGTCGTTTTTGCGTCGGGGGTTCAAAAGAAAGAATACTGAATTAATAACTGACTAGCTTTCCGCTGCCATCTGACTATTTCTTATAACTTTCATCCCCTATTTCAACCCCTTAAAGCCTTTTTTCGCATTAAAAAGTAGCCAATGTCGTTTCTCAAGCTCTAGACTATCTGTGTATCTGTTTCTACTACTAGACAATGGATATAATACCTACATAAATACTTTTTTGTAAATATCTAGCGTTTTGCTTCATCTTTTATCATGCGAACGGCTAGGGAGTGGAATTCTTTGCCGGCTGTTGTGTTTCCCGATTCATATAATTTGGGAACCTTCAAGGCGACAGTGAACAGACATTATTTGAGTTTGCGTGCTCCATCCTCGGCAGCATGGTCACTTAGCAGCAGGTGAGGTGCTGCCAAACGCACTCAAATAATAATAATATATAAGAAACACCCAGAGAGGTAGGGCAAAGCCATTTATTGCTCAAATCTGGAGCAGCCCATCTGGGGAAGTACCTCCACCTTACAGAATACTGCAGCCAAATAACACACTTTATTGTGTGTTGTGTTCCTGCAGTGAGTAAGGTTGCGCTGCGCTGGTAGCAAGAGGAATATTCCCTCAAACTGTCGGCGCAGTGAATCCTCCATAAACCTCTAAGAGGTATTTCGGGTCGGCAACGCGCGAGTGATACCCCTGTGGCGTCCGTAGCCTACGGTAACCGCTTACCATCAGGCGGGCCGTATGCTAGTTTCTATCTTAGTGGTATAAAAAAAAGACAACCACAAACACTTATATTCATCACAAATATTTGTGTCCCATGGGAATCAAAGCCACGACCTCGTGATCAGACGTCGTGCTGAATAAGTCGTCTTAACTGACTATAGTCTGCGCGGAACTAGTTGGCCGCGCCTCAGGTATGTGAGCGGCAGGACGGAGAGGCGGGGGCGCCTGCGCGCGGTGGGACTGAGGGCTGGGGGCGGTTGCTTTTGTTCACAGTAACCCGTCGCCTCACCCCCGTCCCTACCTAAGGCGCGGCCAACTAGTTCCGCGCGGACTATAGTCGGTCCATGTCTAATAACTATTCTTACCTCTAATAATAGCGAGTTGTCTTTGAAACCCTTCGCGAGAGCCGAAGCCCCCTTACTTTTCAGGAGACAGTCGCCAAAGTTGATGCTTTTCAAGTTTTTCAGGCTGTAAGTAAAAAGGATACCATATTATTGTTATGGTGTCAACTCTACGTGTATTTTTCAGTCGCGTATTTTTTTTGTTTCGCATATTTTTTGTTTCGCACATCAGAAGTCCGCACTCGGGGTTTGCCAGCGAGCTATGGAACGTAGTATGATGGGAGTAAAATTAGCAGACCGCATCAAAAATAGCGTACTGCGCTCCAAAACCCAGATCGCTGACATAGGCCAAAAAGCTGCCAGCTTAAAGTGGAACTGGGCTGGACACGTCTGCCGCATGTCAAACGAGCTGTGGGCTACACATTACCGAATGGGTCCCACAACATGGTAGACGACAACGCGGGAGGCCCAGGCGAAGATGGCGGGATGAGCTTGATTCCTTCTGGAAGGATTGGTCCCAAACAGCCTTAAACCGTGAGGAATGGAAAGAGGGTAGGGAGGCCTTTGCCCTGCAGTGGGACGATAATGGCTGAATAATAATAATAATAATAATAATAAATATTTTTACCCGAATGTCCTTTCCTATGTCCGGTCGTAACTACTCAACGGCTCAACCGGTTTAGATAAATATTACCTCATTAGATTCGTTTTGTTGAATTCTTCAATGTGGTTTAATGTGCGAGATGATTTTAAAAAATGATCTTTAGTTTTATCAATTTTCATTTTACATTATTATTTAGGATCTATCTAGTGATTCTATGATCATGAACTTAAAAAGTAGGAAATAAAATCAATTATTAAATGAAAAAACCCGACTGCGTTAACTGAAAATCTAAAAACAAGCTCTGTGATGTTGGAAAATGTATTGCAGGCGGGACAAGTTATTAATTCAGTGTAAAATTATATTAACATGAATTATAAACAAAATAAAATTAATTCTTTGCTTGTCCCGCCTGCAATACATTTTGCAACATCACAGAGCTTATACCAGACATAGTCACGCTCATATCGACTTCTTACACTACATATAAGTATGCCCTTATATGTAGTGTGAGAATTCTTATATTATAAAGAAGGTCATCAAAAGTCCATACAACTCAGCCCAAATTTGTACCGAATCCCTATGAAACTGATAATAATCTGCCGTAATGGCGTACGTTTGACATTACGAAACTGACACTGACAGTTTTTACTGTGAAATCGTTATGAAGCAGATAAAAGTGTGCCAGAATGGCGTGATTTTTCTCAAATTAAAAGTTTTTTTCTCATACCCCAGGCAACATTAAAGAAAAGTACGACTAGAGTTTTAACCAGCGTAATACAGGGTATTTTTTCCAATAAATGTACCTTCGGTACATGTTTTGGGCCGATTTCGATCACCTCCTTTCAGCATATTTGACCATGCGGTCATAGTTTTACCATGCGTAGGCATCTATATAGTCCAAGAGTGGGCAACTTACTTGGGCAGTGCGGCCGCTATAGCGCGGGCTCCCTTAGCTCCAATAGTGTTATCGTTCAGATTGAGCCGCGCCAACTGAGCGTTGTGTTTGAACGCCTCTGACAGCGCTGATATGCCCACATGGTATATACCATTCTGGGGCATAGCTAGCTCTTCAAGTGTGCCCATGTTCTGTAACAAAAAATAGTATTTTTTATTATTGCAATATATGCTTCCACTTAGCCTTTCATGTAGGCTTTGCCAGAATCATGTACTGAACTCATGGTATTTAAATAAATAAATAAATATCTTGGGACATTTTTACACAGCACCATCTAGTCCCAAACTAAGCAGAGCTTGTACTATGGGTACTAGACAATGGATATAATACTTATATAAATTTTTTTTGTAAATACATACTTATTATACATAGGAAACACCCAGACAAACACAAATACTTATATTCATCACATAAATATTTGTGTCTTGTGGGAATCGAACCCACGACCTCGTGATCAGCAGTCCGGTACTCGAACCACTAGACCACAGACGTCGTCAAATGTTGACGTCGTTGAATGTGCGTCGATGTCCCTTCCACCTTGTATATTTATGTTTTTACCAGGTAAGACGACGATGCCTAGATGGTACTTACTTGGAATACTTTAGCCAACACCTTGGCTCCGTCATTCTCCAGTCTGTTCCTGCCAGCTATGAAGATCTTGAGTTTCCTCGGGCGAGCTGACAAAGCACCAGCTAACAGACGCCCACCCGTTATTCCCAGTCCATTGTTGTTTAATCTTAGCTCCTGGG
Organism: Acronicta psi; assembly: GCA_946251955.1. Lineage (NCBI taxonomy): Eukaryota > Metazoa > Arthropoda > Insecta > Lepidoptera > Noctuidae > Acronicta > Acronicta psi. The sequence goes on from OX276498.1 coordinate 745,720, forward strand.
AATTAGTTTTTTTTTTTAAATAAATAATTACTCCTATAGCTCCTTCTCAGGAAACGCTGCACTGGCAGTAAGAGGAATTTTCCCTCAAACTGTCGGCGCATTGAATCCTTACTAATATTATAAACTAGCTTTCCGCCAGCGGCTTCGCCCGCGTGGTCATGTATTATACATATAAACCTTCCTCTTGAATCACTCTATCTATTAAAAAAACCACATCAAAATCCGTTGCATAGTTTTAAAGATCTAAGCATATATAGGGACAGACAGACGCGACGGAGGACCTTGTTTTATAATATGTAAGGATGCGAAAGTAACTGTCTGTCTGATCTGTCTAGAGCCTGAGAAAGGACATAGGCTACTTTTTAATGCGAAAAAGGGGCTGGAAAGGGTTGAAATAGAGGATGAAAGTATAAGAAATACCCACACCACGGGGGCGAAGCCGCTGTGAAAAATACTGATATTCAGCCGCATCCTGGTTAGACTGGAAGCCGACCCCAACATGGTTAGGAAAAGGCTAGGAGGAAGACTGTCATTAATACATAAGTTTTTAAGAATTTTTGCTACAGTCTGTGCGGAACTAGTTGGCCGCGCCTTAGGTATGTGAGCGGCGGGACGGAGGCGCGGGGGCGCTTGCTTTTGTTCATAGTAACCCGCCGCCTCACCTCCGACCCTACCTAAGGCGCGGCCAACTAATTCCGCGCGAACTATAGCCATTTCATTGCATAGATAACCTTACTCTTGGAAGAAGCGGTTTAATTTCCAAGCTGAATTTTCCCTTGTTCAGATATGTGTGGATCCCACACCGAATGAAGCGACAGCGTGATCGGCCCAGACGGAGATGGCGTGACGATCTTGACTCCCACGAGAGAGATTGGATTCTCAAGTCAACAGACCGAGCGCCTTGGAAGGGAAGCTTGGAGGGAATGGAGGCCTTTGCCCAGCAGTGGGACAAAGTGGGCTAGTAAAAAAAAAAAAAAAAAATATGTGTGTATGTATTTCTTACCTCTAACTCACTGCACACATCACTCTGGAGTAATTTAGCTAGTCCTTCCACTCCGATAGGTCCGAAGGCATTGTCACTAAGATCCAGAACACTTAAACGAGCACCCGCTGCGATCATACCGTCTCCCAGAGCCGCCTGGAAAGAAAGAAACACATTACACATCTACAATACACATCTACGAGGACACTCATTGAAACTATGGAGGACGTCATGTAAAGCAAATCCATTGAAACACTTCCTACCAAACCGTATAGTCACAGAATGGAACAAACTCCCTGAAAGTGTCATTATGGCAACTACTTTGAATTGCTTTAAAAACAGACTAGACAAAATCTCCAAATCTAAATGACACACACGCATCAGCTTTTATCCAGCTGCTAGTGTGCTTATACATATAATAATAATAATTATTTTTTGTGGACGTGAATACGGAGTAGCCACTTACTTGATTCTTAGATGTAAGAAGAAGAAAACATACCATCACGCCTGTATTCCTTAAAGGGAGAGGCGTACAATGTACACCAACATTACGCCGGTATAGGTCCCATGTAATAGGGGGCAAGCCTATTGCCATCAACCGGGCACAAATCTAGACTCCGAGCTGCTACTGGGTATTTCACAGAAAAACCCAATAACAATGAACCCAGGACCTCTATCGTAGCAGTCACGCTTGGGACCACTAGACCAACGAAGAAGAAGAATGATAATAATATGTGTATTCTTACCAAAGCCGGTGGTATCTCAGTTTTCATCCTTCCGGTGAACATGTCAGAGAATCGTGCCACTTTGAGCTCCGGGTGGCTCTCCAGGGCCTTGGAGATCGCCTCAGCGGCTGACACACCGAGGGTGTTGCCCGTAAGAGTGAGGTATTCAAGATGAGGGCATGCATTGATAGCATCCACAATGGGTTGTGCTGGAAAAATATTTATATTTATTATTTTCCTATAATTTGGTAGATTAAGGGAATGACCGCTGGACTGCCAAGTCTCAAGTTCAAATCAAAATTGAAATTCGAAATAATGTGTGTAATTATCACTCGCTTTAATGGTGAAGGAAAACATCGTGAGGAAACCTGCATGCCTGAGAGATTTTCCTGATGGCATGTGAAGTCTGCCAATCCGCATTAGGGCAGCGTGGTGGACTATAGCCTAATCTCTGAGGGGAAACCCATGCCCAGCAGTGGGACAGTTAATTGGTTGATGATGATTAGCTATAACCCATAATGTAACTCACATTAATCCAACTTTTGAAAATAAATAAAATTTCAAAAAAAAAGGTGCCTAAGTTACTCCTTTAAACATTACATATCTGCGAGTGAAAGTCCTATCAAAAATGGTCAAGTAGTATGTGAAACAGATACTGCAATTTTATTCCCAAACTAAGCAGAGCTTGCATAGATTTTTTGGATCTTCAACAAAGAATTCACTACACATTAATCACAAAAGAATGCTCAAATTCTGTAAATAATGTTCCATTAAATAGAAAGCCACATCATTCCTACAAATCCACACTCCGAGCTGGCACTGAGGATTTCATAAAAAACCCAATAACATTGCTTGACCCAGTAATTGAACCTAGGACCTCAAGCATAGCACTTATAACCACTTGGCTGACGAGCCAGTACTGGCTATGATATGTAAATAATGCAGGCAATCCAATGAAGGTACAGTTCTCACCAAACTTATTGTCCGGGTTGAAGTTGGCACAAGCTAACTTTAACCCGGCCGTAAAAATGTATAAGAATGTTTTAAAACGACAGCCTACGACTTGAGCTTGCGTTTTTATTTATTACAATCTGATATTTTTCTTTTTGTCGTCGTCCGTTGTCGTTTTAAATTATTCTTATCCAATATTTTTCTTTCTCCGATTTTTACGGCCGGATTAAAGTTAGCTAGTGCCAACTTCAACCAGGACAATAAGTTTAGTGAGAACTGTACCAAACTTTTTCGTCAACAACCTCATTATAGATCAAAATCAAAATAGTTTTATTTCACATAGACGTTATACAGGCACTTATGAAATGTCGAAACTAGGTGCACGGTTCCAAATTAGTCGTTTCTTATGGAGAAAAACCGGCAAGAAACTCCATGGTTACTGTTTTAACAATGATCTTAGGTAGACCTTATTGAATGCGGGAACTTAAGAAGAATTAGTAGTACATATTACGGTATTACCTCAATGACCTTATAACGTGACAATAAGGATAATTTTGATGGAAACTTAACCCAAGCAAAACATAAATTTATAGGTTATATTTAACCAACCCCGAAATTTAACTTAATTACTTGAAAATAATTAACCTTTACAATACTAATAACTGATAAATACAATTGGAAGTGTATAAATGGTAAAGAAATCAGAATAAAGCGTCATATTTACCATCATTTGCGGTGTCCAATTTTAATGATTTTCCAGAGAAATCCACGCCACTGCTTGGCCTGCCGGAGTCAGATAGCGCGGTATCTATGGAGTTTAAATCGAAAGTCGACATTTTATTACGTATAATAGTCACTTTACACGAATAATAATTGAAATAAATTCACGATTTAGACGAAAACAATGACAGTCAACGAACTTTTTTCAATTTTTTTGTCATGGATACCGTTTGGCATTTACTTGAAAAGAGCATCATGTTTTGTTTCTACTATGTATGTGGTGTAGACAGAGACAAATATCTGGTTGCAATGCTTTAATTTAAAATGAGGTTTAATGGAACGCCATCGATGTTTGCTTGATTTGATATGGCTGCGTTCACAATCAGACATTGAAGCCACTATATTAATATACTCTTTGCATTGAAGTCTGACAAGGCTGAATCAGACCTCAGGCTTCTTACTTCTCATTTAAATTAGCAATAATTATAGGTCTCATCGTATCAGTTCCCATTTTAGTTTTCCGCAAAAAATAAATTTTATGAGAACGTAAAAATTTGTAAGTTTGTAAAAAATTTTGCAATTTGCAACAACAGACAACACATTGCGTGTTTGATAACATTTTAACATAAATAAAAATAGTCGCCATCTGACCGAACCGATCGTAAAGTGTGAAATAAAATAGAGGTTTTTACTTTCGATCTTCGTACTCCTGAATCATCACTATGGCATATGTAACAAGTTCATTGTTACATTATACACTGTGACTATGGCAACATCAACATAAACAGTCGGGTGCGCAACCATTGGAGCAACGGTGCAACTTATCATTTTACATTCTTTTAACTTTTAATCAAACTAATCAAAGGGGCAACAACGAGTGACTAGATAATATTTATAATAGGTTTTTAAAAGAGGTACTTTACCTCACTGCTTATCTTAACTATTTCCTAGAATAAAATAGTACCTAACATGTATTTATTATCGTTATCAGAGATAAATAATAAACAAATACTTGATAAGAAAAATATTGAATTGTAATAAATAAAAACTAAAGCTTAAGTCGTAGGCTGTCGTTTTAAATCATTTTAATCCAATATTTTTCTTCCTCCGATTTTTACGGCAGGGTTAATAAAAAGTTAGCTCGTGCCAACTTCAACCCAGACAATAATTTTGGCACGTACTGTATATGATTCATGTTGGTGATACAACTCACATCTAAAAAATATATAAAAATATTTGAGGAAGAAGATAGATGATATTAATAAAGCTGGCTTACCTTTGTCATGGATATCCATATCGGCAATACCGATCTCAACTTCTTTTATATTCGATACAGTGTTGCACATCCTACTCAAGTGTCCTTTCCGATTGCAGGTTTTACATTTGTAATTTTTAAAAAGACACTGATTAGTTTGATGATTAGTATAGCCGCACAAACTGCAGATGTTGTTATTGGAGATATGAGTCACGGTGTCTGCTGCAGACGAATTGCATGCGACGACTGCGTCCACTGTCTCAGCATCGCTGCCATTCACGCTTGAAGCCACCGAAATTGCAGCAAGGGCACAATTGACGCCAGACATTGCCGCTGATACTGCTTCCAGTGCGAAATTTACGCCGCAAACGGCTGCTGATACTGCTGCAATAGGGGCGTTGCTTGCGGAAAACGTCACTGACGTACCAGTTACGTCTCGCAGTCCTGCCGGTCTGGTGGTAGTGTCATTCTGTGTTCTTGACTCTCCACCGGCACTAGACGTCGCCAATTCTACCTCGGGCGAGTTCCTTTCACTCAAAGTAGATACCCACTCTGCAACTGGTTCACTGTTTACACCAGGCGATGCCGTAGTACTGAGATTTCTGTGAATGCGTTGTCTACGCTGAATACCGCTGCCAACTTTGCTACAAGTGCGTTGTATACGCCGGATGAAATTGCCACGCACGGGTTCTTTACGCGATTCAGACGTTGTTGCTATCTCGGCTGCATGGATTGCATCGTTAATGCCAGCTGCTGATTCTATAGCAAGTGTGCTGTCTGTTTGAGACACTCTCGCTGGCTCCACAGCGAGTGAGCTATTGCTAACACCAGTTGCTACCGCTGTTTCTGTCGGGAGCACACGCTCCACACCAGATTTTCCTACCAACCCCGTGCAACTCTCACTGTGCTCTACCGACTTTACAGTAAGTGCACTATCCACGCTTAAATCCGCTGCAAATTTTGCCGCGAACGAGCTATCAATCATCGTCAACGCGTCAGCAAATTCTGCCGCGAGCGTTTTGTCCTTGTCGGGTGTTACAGCCAATTCTGCGAGTTCACTGTCTACTCCAGACGTTAGTGATGCCTCTGGCTCAAATACGAGCTCGCTATCCTGGAAAAATGCTACTGACTCTTTCGTGAGTGTCTCGCTCACTTCAGCTATAGCTGCAATATCTACACTGGAACTTATTGTTGCGGTATCTTCTACAAGAATGTTGTCTTCGCCAGATGGCGCTACTAACTCTTCTGCAAGCATGGTACCCTCACCGGATGGCGCTATAAACTCGTCTGCAAGCCCGCTATTCTCGCCCGTTGGCACTACTGCAGACATCACTACAGATTCTGCCAGAGATACACTATCTTCACTAAACGTTACTGCAGATTCTGCAGGAAGTACACTGTTGTCACCAGACGCGATACCACACGTATCTGCAGATTCCGTCAGAGGTGCATTATCCTGACATGGTTTCCCTTTAAATTCTGCAAGAGATGTACTATCCTCACCAGACGTTAGTACAGATTCTGCTGGAATTACACTCTCGTCACCAGACGTAACTGCAGATTCTGCCGGAGGGGCACTATCCTCACATAGTTTCACTTCAGATTCTGCCAGAGATACACTCTCGTCACTAAACATTACTGTAGATTCTGCCGGAGGGGCACTATCCTTACCAGACGTTACTGCAGATTCCGTCGGAGGTGCATTATCCTCACATGGTGTCACTTCAGATGCTGCCAGAGATACACTCTCGACACCAGACGTTACTGCAGATTCTGACGGAGGTATACTATCGTCACCAGACGTCACTACTGTTTCTGCCGGAGGTCCACTATCCTCACCAGACGTAACTGCAGATTCTGCAGGAGATGCACTCTCGGCACCAGACGTTACTGCAGATTCCCTCAAAGGTGCATTATCCTCACATGGTTTCCCTTTAGATTCTGCCAGAGATGTACTATCCTCACCAGACGTTAGTGCAGATTCTGCTGGAATTACACTCTCGTCACCAGACGTGACTGCAGATTCTGCCGGAGGGGCACTCTCGTCACTAAACATTACTGTAGATTCTGCCGGAGGGGCACTATCCTTACCAGACGTTACTGCAGATTCCGTCAGAGGTGCATTATCCTCACATGGTGTCACTTCAGATTCTGCCAGAGTTGTACTATCCTCACCAGACGTTAGTGCAGATTCTGCTGGAATTACACTCTCGTCACCAGACGTGACTGCAGATTCTGCCGGAGGGGCACTCTCGTCACTAAACATTACTGTAGATTCTGCCGGAGGGGCACTATCCTTACCAGACGTTACTGCAGATTCCGTCAGAGGTGCATTATCCTCACATGGTGTCACTTCAGATTCTGCCAGAGTTGTACTATCCTCACCAGACGCTACTGCAGATTTTGCTGGAATTACACTCTCGTCACCAGACGTAACTACAGATTCAGCCGGAGGCACACTATCCTTACCAGACGTTCCTTTAGATTCTGCCGGAGATGCACTATCCTTATATGGTGTCCCTTCAGATTCTGCTTGAAATACACTCTCGTTACCACCAGACGTTAGTGCAGATTCTGTCGGAGGTGCGCTATCCTCACAAGGTGTCACTTCAGATTCTGCCGTGGGTGCGCTGCCCTTAGTGCACGCTCTTGATAGCTCTTCCACAACTATAGGTACAGCAGGCATTGCGGATTCTGCCGGAGGTGCACTATCGTCACTGGATGGTGCAGATTCTGCTACGGGTGCACAATTCTTACCGAGTGTCACTGCAGATTCAGACAGAGGCGCAATTTTCTCACTAGACAACCCTGCAGATTTTGCCGGAGGCGCACTATTCTTAACAGGTGAAATTGCAGATTCCGCCGGGGCCGCCCTGTTCTCAGAGGATTCCATTGCACATTCTGCTATGGGCACTTTATCCTCACCATACGTCACTGCGGATTCTGTCAAAGGCACACTATTCTCGCTAGACGTCACTGCGGATTCTGCTCCGAGCTCATTATCGTCAACAGACGTAACTTTAGTTTCACCATTCTCACAAGACGTTACTCCAGATTTTGCCGGGGGCTCTATGTCCTCATCAGACATCACTGCAGATTCTGCCGGGGGCGTACTATCCGCAACAGATGTTAGTGCAGATTGTGTGGTGAGCATATTATCCTCACTGGATGTCACCGTAGATTCTGCTGCGAGCATTCTATCCTCATCAGACGATAGCGTAGATGCTGTCGCGAGCAAACTATTCTCACTGGACTTTATCGCAGATTTTGCCGCCGGCCTACTATCGTCACCAGACAATACCGAAGATTCTGCCGTGAGCCTATACTCAACTGACGCTTTTTCTACCTCACACACACTTTCCGCTAACTGCACTGCCTTAATCAACGTCAACTCCTGCAGCCCTTTCGCCACTAACTCATTTCGCTCAGGATCCTCAATCATTCCTGTAACAAACCTGTTTAGAAGGGCTTCTTCAAAATTTGTGAACCCGCAACTTTTTGCTAACTCTCTTAGTCTTACTGCCCATTGAGCTGAACTTTCCTTCTGTTGCTGTGTGGCTGTATAGAATTTGACTCTCTCAGTAAACTCGAGGCGATTTGGAGTAAAAATACCTAGAAGCTTAGTATTATCTTCGTAATTCATTTGCTGTAGTTATTGCGGCAATGCTCACTTGTTAGCTTAAAGCTCGACTCACTCAACGCACTCACTAATGCTTTTTTCTTCACCACTCAATAATGTTTTACCCCGGTTTTATCAGAATTAGAAATTGTTTACAATAAACCACTTTGAACTGTGACTTAAAAGTTTCCCAATCACTCGTTAGATGGTCAAACTTTTTTACTACAACATGACTTTTTTTTGAATGACTTATTTGATAAGTTGAAAATCACCGCCACTTAGGCAGGTGTGAAAACGCGGGAAACCATGCAACCAAACTAAAAGACTATTTTAATGCATGTGATAATTATTGATAAGTATAGATAAGATTATAATACACTTAAAATTTACAGTACTTAAAACTTATCGATAAGAAATCTTTTTTATTGATATATGCATTTTTAAGAGGTAAGGCTGCTTTCTATCTGATATCAGGCAAGGTTAAGGGTACAAGCATGCATGGATGATGAGCATACATAAAGCGTGCTAGGATCACAGCTAGGATCGTAAGAGTAATAAGTAGAATTCTATAATCTCTGCGCACCCCAGAGGGAAACAGATCCGTAAAAAGTAATTTTATTTCAATGTCTAGTATTCGCGTAAGTGTCAGACATCAGTAAGGCCACTTTTGATATACATACTATCATAATAACACGTTTGCACTCGCCAAAGGGTTACGCAGAATTGTGTTGCTCCGAACATCCACAGTTGGAAGAGCGGCTGGAGAGAGGGGACAAATAAAATACGTTCGACTCTACAAATGACCGTATATTCACTATATAAAACTGCAATATGTAAGTGCCACCTTATATGGAGCGAGCCTATTGCCATCAACTGCGCTAAAAGGAGCTTTAATCCCTCGTTACGCAAAGAAAGCATAGAGATTTGTATTGTGGTCGAAAAGAAGCGTTATGTAGATAAAATTCACATTGGAGTGCATATTGTGCATAAGCAATATCTACATAACCCTAAACGCTTATACCTTTTAAATTTTCAAACGGCGAAATTGGCACGCCTGTTGCCTGTGATTTAAGAGGCCGTGCACAAATTTGACTCAATTTTTCAAAATTTGATTCAATCGAGTTCTATGTTTCGGCTCGAGGTTGGGCGTAGTATCGTATAAACAATTTTGATCTTTTCAATAATAATTATCACAAATAAATGATGGCCCGATGGTTACTGGCGCGATCGAGTTTTTGCGCTCGATAATATAGCTCAATGTATCTATTATTTTCACAGTGAAAATATTACTTTTTTGAAAATATAAATTTACGTTCTATTTAAAGGATAACTTAAGTTTAATACACTATTTTTTAAATTTCGTAAAAGTGCCTCTAAAAAATTGAAAAAAATACATATTTGACTGGAAGTTTTCCAAAAATAACATTATTTCGTCATTTTTTTTCTGGTATATTTTGTATAAAACTTGAAAAAAGTAACCTGGCTCTCTAAAAGAAGAGTATGTATGTACTGTATTTAATACATATTTTTTACATTCATAATTACTTATAGTTTCTTGGCTAGCGACGATCAAACGTCACTCGAACGCAACTTTTCGGAAAAAGAGTTGTCAATATTCGTGATTTACCACTACTATGGAAATAATTTAAAAAATCCACTTTGGCTCTCTAACATAAAAGGAACTGTTCTTTTTAATTCATGGCTCAGTTTTTATTTTCCCCTATTCGGTTCCTTGCAATCGATGATCAAAATGTATCAAAATGGGTCGATTTGTAGGACGGACCCTTAAATCAACAGTTCTACAGTTCTCGCCAAACTTATTGTCCGGGTTGAAGTTGGCGCTAGCTAACTTTATACCCACTGTAAAAATCGGAGAAAGAAAAATATTAGATTGTAATAAATAAAAACGAGAGCTCAAGTCGTAATCTGTCGTTTTAAATTATTCTAATCAAATATTTTTCTTTATCCGATTTTTACGGTCGGGTTAAAATTAGCTCGTGCCAACTTCAACCCGGACAATAAGTTTGGCGCGAACTGTACGTAATGTTTAATGTGAAAATTTATGAAATTCACTTCTATTCGTTTTTTATTATGATTTTAAAATGGAACACATTACACAGCTAATGCAATTTGTCAGTGTCAGTGTCAAAACTGACAAGTTTCTGATACATTTGTCAAATGTCGTTTACGTCAAATTCTTATCAAATCAAAATCAATCAGTCGAGACTTGCTGTGTGTGCGATCGGTGAATATTTAATTTATTTGCCGTCGTGACGAAGATATTGTTAATTCCTCGATTCCCCCTTTCAATCGGGATTCGGGAGTGTTTGCCGTTACTGTGCTAAATAAATCAACAATAAGGATGGCAGGTTAGTAACTAATTCTCAATGTTACTTTTAATTATTTTTAAATGGACTTGTGTAAGTATTTTATTACTTTTATTACCTCTAACAAATCCTTTAAATGCGCATAAATAATAATAGACTATAATTTCAGCTTGAATGGTTTAAATAAACCCAGTAATCCAGTATAGGTTATTTCAAAAAGTTGTACCTACTTACAGTTTAATCAATTTTCAACTCTAAGTAACGGTAAATTTAACTGGTTTACTACGAAGCAGTAAAATATCACTTTACGTAAACTTCAAACATATCATCACGCCTGTATTCCACGAAGTGATAGACTGAGGTGTGATTTTTCTAAGAAATTCTACAAAGTAAATGCCACTTTGTAGAATTTCTTAGAAAAATCTGTTGACTAAACTTTGCTTAACCTGAGAATCGAACCCAGGAGCTCGAGCGAAGCAGTTGCGCTTAGGACTACTAGGCTGATGAGATAGAAAACTTAAAAATATGATGTCAATTTTAACCTTTTTTCCCTGTTTATAAATATGTGTCAGTCTTTTCTAATTGTAATAATTGTGTCTTGACGTTTCAATTAACAAAAATGTAGGGTAGCTGTTAGTAATTGAAACGTCAAGACGCCGAGATTAAAATAATATTAATATAAAGCGATAAAATCCATAAATAGTAGTTATATTTCAATGTCTAGTATTCGCGTAAGTGTCAGAAATCAGTAATTGTAATAATGTTAATCCCAAGCGTAGGTAGGTATTACACAAGATGTAATAGGGGATCAACCTATTGCCATTTACCAGCCCAAATCATACCTCTGAGCTCCTACTGAGAAACCCAATAACACTGGGAATCTACCCCAAGAACTCTAGCGCCACAGTCACCTTAGAACCAATAGACTGATAAGGTACTCAGTAAAAAAAAAAAATATTTTTATTTTATTTTATATACTGTCCCACTGCCGGGCACGGGTCTCCTCTCAGTATGAGAGAGAGAGATGAGAGGGATTAGGCTATAGTCCACCACGCTAGCCTAATGCGGGTTGGCAGACTTCACACGCAATTCAATCTCTCAGGCATGCAGGTTTCCTCACAATGTTTGCCTTCACCGTTAAAGCGAGTGATAATTACGCACATGATTTCGAAAAGTCAGGTGCGTGCCTTGGAATCGAACTCTAAACTTTGACTTGGTAGTCCAGTGGTCAAACCCCTAGGCTATTACAACTGCTTCAAGTACAAGGTACTTAGTCGTTAAAGTAATACATTTTGTTAGACTGCCTCGTTGGTCTAATGGTCTCAAGCACGACTGCAACTCTAGAGATCTTGGGTTCAATTCCTGGGTGGAGTAAAGTGTTGTTGGGTTTTTCTGTGAAATTCCCAGTAGCAGTACGGAGACTGGATTTGTGCTTGATGGCAATAGGCTTGCCCCCTATTACATAGGACCTAAACATACCGGTGAACTGTTCGGTGTACAGAAGTACATTTCTGCCTAACCCTTCGGACACACCTGCGACACTCCATACAAACTTTCCGATACCGCTGCACACTACAATACCAAATGTCAAACTTGTCAAAATTTTTGTACACGTGCAAATGTGTGCGTGAATGTGCGTAGGGTTTGTTGGCAGTCCGGCAAGAACACAGGCAGGGATGCCGGGGACCTGAGGTATCTGACGTTAGGGAGGGGTGGAGAGTGGCCTTTCTGTTATTATTTATTCTGTGCTTCAGGGAATAGCCATGATGGTAAGTAATTAAAGATATTTTTTGTTATTTTTGCAGCTTCCAACAACCCGTACAGCCATCTTCTAAAGTCGCTAGAGGTAAACGGACAAACTTACAATTACTATGATGTGACGGCGCTGGGAGAAAAGTATGGTGAGTGTTTTTGTATGTATTTGTTACTAGCTTCCCGCCAGCGGCTTCGCCCGCGTGGTCTTATAATTTTTTCCCCCGTTTTTGCAACATTTTTCATTACTACTCCGCTGCTATTAGTCGTAGCGTGATGATATATAGCCTATGTTACTCGGGGATAATGTAGCTTTCCAAAGGTGAAAGAATTTTTGAAATCGGTCCAGTAGTTTCGGAGCCTATTCATTACAAACAAACAAACAAACAAACAAATCTTTCCTCTTTATAATATTAGTATAGACAAGACTTACCGCCAACGTCTTCTCCCGCATGGTTTTATAAATTTCCCCCCGTTTTCTCAACATTTTTCATTGCTACTCTGCACCTATTAGTCATAGTGTGATGGTATATAGCCTATAGACTTCCTCAATAAATGGGCTGTCTACACTGAAAGAATATTTTAAATCAGTCCAGTAGTTTCGGAGGGGCTCGTGGCTAAGTTATAACTACGCTGATCAACCGATCTGCAAGGTTAAGGTGTGCTTTCCGCAGTCAGTGTATGGATGGGTGACCGTTCTTAACCCATAACACATCGAGACCCCTCCGTGCCTAGGAGAGCACGTAAAGCTGTCGGTCCCGGTTGTCATAAGAACACCTATGACAATCGTTAGTCGTAGTCAGAAGCCCATAAAGCCTGACAACCAGTCTATCCTTCGAATATCGGTATTGCCCAGAAATGAGTTGCGGAGGTCTGATATTCATTTTGATATTCAGCCGCATCTGGTAAGACTGGAAGCCGACCCCAACATGGTTGGGAAAAAGGCTAGGAGGATGATGAGTCCAGTAGTTTCGAAGTCTATTCAATACAAATAAACAAACAATCAAATCTTTCCTCTTTATAATATTACTAGTTTTCCGCCAGCGGCTTCGCCCGCGTGGTCTGGGTATTGCTTATAACTTTCATCCCCTATTTCAACCCCTTACAGCCCTTTTCAACCGACTTAAAAAAAAAGAGGAGGTTCTCAATTTGAGTGTATTTTTTTTATGTTTGTTACCTCAGAACTTTCGACTGGGTGAACCGATTTTGATTATTCTTTTTTTATTCGAATGCTGGTTACAGATTGGTCCCATATAAATTTTATCGAAATCTGGTGGGCGGTTGTAAAAATTCGACGAAAATTAAAAAAAAAATATACATAGATGATATTATGGTTTACTCCGAAACCTGTCTGTCTGTCCCGGGCTGCATTTAGTTGGCATCCCCATATTCTATAATGGGTACAAAACAAAATACATCTTTATTCCATTAAAACTTTTAAAATAAATTATTTTTAAACAAAAATCAGTGATTTGGAGGCGGTTTGTATTTTGTTTAAAAATAAATTTCGCATTAAAAAGTAGCCTATGCCCTTTCTCAGGCTCTAGACCGCGAGACCAAAGAGGTAGTCACTTATAAACCATCTCTTTAAATACCTGTAAAAAAATCTGCGTTTCACGATGTTTACTAGTACAGTTCAAGGCTCAATTGAGATAACTATTTATATAAAGTAGATACATATGTCGTCTGAATAACACTGCTTATCAATTGTAGAGATAAAGCTTATGTATTGATGTTGCTAGCTGTACCCACTGATCGCAATTTTATAGGACACTTGTAAGAAAGAAAAAGATTTATTTTATTTTTAATGAAGGAAAATATCGGCTGGCGGGCAGGATTCGAACCTGCGTCTTCTGGTTCGGTACACCAGACGCTTTGACCACTAAACCACCGCGAGCCCTGCTCGCCAGTCGAAATCTTCCTTCACATTCTAATTTACGTCTTAAAGGTGACGTAGCGACATCTATTGTGAATGCTTCACAACCGACACGACTAACTTTACAGGTAGTTCGATGTCGTACGATGCCACCTTACATATTAACTGTCTTTTTGTATTTTTTAAGCATTTTCCATGCTAAGATTACAAGTTATTTTTAATACCTTGATATTTTCCTTCATTAAAAATAACTTGTAATCTTAGCAAGGAAAATGCTTAAAAAATACAAAAAGAAAGATTTATTTTATTTGCTTTTATTACCCGACTGCGGCAGAAGGAGGGTTTAGTTTAGTTAGTTTAGCTGGGCGTTTTCCGCACTTAGCCTCATAATTGGGCCATTGTACGTGTCTTTCAATCGTTCCCTATTCTAACCAGCCCAGGCCCTCCCAAAAGGCCAGCAGGAGGGTAATGTTTTTCGAGAGTATGTAGTATGTATAATTGTTTGGAACTCTCTACAGCCTAAACGGCTCAATGGATTTTAGCTTCAAAGGTGTCGTTAGATTCGTATTCATTGTAAAAGTAACATCGGTATAAAAAGTTTAAAAAAACAAAAAAGTACGATTACGAAGTAATTTTTTCCCCCGTTTTTGCTACATTTTTCATTACTACTCCGCTCCTATTAGTCGTAGCGTGATGATATATAGCCTATGTTACTCGGGGATAATGTAGCTTTCCAAAGGTGAAAGAATTTTTGAAATCGGTCCAGTAGTTTCGGAGCCTATTCATTACAAACAAACAAACAAACAAACAAACAAATCTTTCCTCTTTATAATATTATTATAGTATAGATACCACGAGACCGGAGACCACGTTTAGGCAAGCGTAGTGTAGGACGCCCTGCGACGCGATTGACCGACGATTTAAAAAGGTGTCTGGCAGCGGATGGATGCGAGCTGCCCAAGACCGGGATGGTTGGCGCTCTTTGGGGGAGGCCTACATTCAGCAGTGGACGACAATAGGCTGATGTGATAAGCAATAATGAATCTATAATATAAAAATGAATCAATAAATGTGTTGCTAAGCGCAAAACTCGGGAACGGCTGAACCGATATGACTGATTTCTTTTTTGTTGTGTTTGATGAAGTCTGAGGAAGGTTCTTATGGCGAGAAAAAACCTAAAAAATACGAAGAAAAAAGTAAAAACAACAATTTTATTTTCCCATACGTTGGACGTCAATCAAAACAAAACAACGTTAGGCAGAAATAGAAATGATATGCAACCTTAAATCAACTTGAAGGCATACCAAAGATAATTCTAACGGGGCAGAACAAAGTCTGCCGGGACAGCTAGTTATAAATAAAATTGTTTCTTTACTTGTCCCGCCTGCAATACATTTTCAAAGATCACGGAGCTTGTTTATAGATTTCCAGTCCTACAGGGGTAGGGAGAAAATTGAGACTATCGCTTGGTACGATACTTGCATACTTCTTTAGCTACCCCCACGTTCAAACCGAATAGATACCTATTCTATTTCTATTTATCTTCGGGGACGCTTACAGGCACCAGGCGGGCGATCAGTCTTCTTGTTGGGATTATTTCGCCCAGTTCCTCATTTTGGTGGATCCCTTCATGGGTTACTGGCGCTCGGCGTCGCGAATCTCCTAGTTGCTTTTCAGAAGCTCACCAGTTGTCTGATGGATATTTCTGCAAGTTGCTCTTCGTTTGCTTCATCAGTACCTAATATTTTTCATCTGAGTAGTACATACATTTTGCATTTTGCTACTAGATGGAAGCTTGTTTCTTCTGCTTCCCCGCATGCAGGGCATATGGGTCTTCTTTTACTTTCATGATTGTCAGGTGTCTTAAGGCCACAGTGTCCTGTTGCAATTACTACTACCAGCCTCATATTATCCCTACTCATTCTGAGTAGTTTTTGGGATTTCCTTTCATCATATGACTTTAGGAAGATTTTTGACTGTCGACAGCCTTCTGTCGTGTGCCATCTTTTATTCGACTCTCTTATCATTATTCTATGGATGATTCCTTTTGTGATGTTGTATGGGATCGGTAGCCTCGGTTCTGGTCCCACAAAGGTTTCATTTGCTCCTTTTCTGGCTACTTCGTAATAGATACCTAATAGATATTACGCAACTGAAATGATTTATCAACATTCAAGTCATGATAACAATAAAGAATTTTAATTACAATTGACTTTTGACCCCCGAACTCGAACGAATTATAAATACCTAACATACTTTATTGTGTGTTGTGTTCCTGCAGTGAGTAAGGTTGCCAGAGCTCCTTCTAAGGATGCGCTGCGCTGGCAGCAAGAGGAACATTCCCTTAAACTGTCGGGGTAGTGAATCCTCCATAAACCTTTAAGATGTTTTTAGGTTTGGCAACGCGCGAGTGATACCCCTGGTGTTGTAAGCGTCCATAGGCTACGGTATTAGTATGGGGAGGGCTTAAATACAATAGGCTATCATCGACCCATATACTGTCCCACTGCTGGGCATGGGTCTCCTCTCAATATGAGAGGGATTGAACTATAGTCAACCACGCTGGCCTTATTCACATGCCGTCGAGAAAATCTCTCAGGCATGCAGGTTTTCTCACGATGTTTTTCTTTACCGTTAAAGCATACATACATAGCTTCACGCTAGTTTCCCATAGGGGTAGGTAGAGACTATAGATTTCCACTTGCTACAATCCTGACACACCGCTTTCGCTTCGTCTATGTTCATTAACCTCTCCATGCATGCTCGTCGGTTTAGGGTGCTCTTAACCTTGCCTTTTTTTGAGAACGTCCGCAATTTGGTTGTGGTACGTTCGCCGAGGCCCTTCCGACTCTTCCATTCGTACTCGCCATGTATATTTGTTTCGTCAGTCTCTTCTTAAAGCAAAGAAACAATAGTTAAAATTGATTAATAAAGTTCCAAATAATAGCGTTTAAAGTTTTGGTGGGGATTGAGGGAGGATGCTCTGTCTCTTTCTCGCAAAACGAGTGTCAGACTGTCAGTACAGTTCTCGCCAAACTTATTGTCCGGCTTGAAGTTGGCACGAGCTAACTTCAACCCACCCGGCCGTAAAAATCGGAGAAAGATAAATACTGGATGATGAAATGAAATGAAATGATATTTATTTCTGTAAGTAGATTCTTTAAAGACAAAAGTCATTATATATATATTTTTAATGCTACATTTCCTAACTGACGACCTCTGAGAAGAAACGCCGAAACAAACTCAGAGAATCATGGTCTCTTTTAAGGATGACGATTTAAAACGACAGCCTACGACTTGAGGTTTCGTTTTTATTTATTACAATCCAATATTATAATTTCTCCGATTTTTGCGACCGGGGTGAAGTTAGCTCGTGTCAACTTCAAGCCGGACAATAAGTTTGGCGAGAACTGTAATAGAATTTGTATGCCGCACACAGCTTTTGACGTCATATCACGCTCTGTGTAGCACGAAATTAAAATGCGTATAACTTCCTTATTTCTTAACCTTTTTTATTATGTTTTTGATGATTTTCTCTATTTATATTTAACTTTATTATGAGACTATAAAAAATATACAGTCAATAATAGTCCACGCGGAACTAGTTGGCCGCGCCTGAAGTAGGGTCGGGGGTGAGGCGGCGGATTACTGTGAACGAACACAAGCGCCCGCACCCATCCGCCCCACCGCGCGCAGGTGATCCCGCCCCTCCGTCCCGCCGCTCACATACCTAAGGCGCGGCCAACTAGTTCCGCGCAGACTATAGCCTATTGTGTACCTACAGCAGTGAATATAGCCTTGTGATACGACCACTAGACTGCCAAGTCAAAGTTCGGTTCGAATCCAAGGCACTTCTCACTTTATAAAATCATGTGCGGTGCCAAACTACTAATTTAATTTAAACATGACTTTCGTTGATTATCTGTTTGGCACCGACTCCTTCTAAGGATACGTTGCGCTGGCAGCAAGAGGTATATTCCCTCAAACTGTCGGCGCAGTGAATTCTCCATAAACCTCTAAGAGGTTTTTCGGGTCGGCAACGCGCGAGTGATAACTCTGGTGTTGCAAGCGTCCATAGGCTACGGTAACCGCTTACCATCAGGCAGGCCGTATGCTTGTTTGCCACCTTAGTGGTATAAAAAAAAATTGTCTGACGACCAGTCTATCCTTCGAATATCGGTATTGCCCAGAAATTGTGTTGCGGAGGTCTGATGGCAGTCGCTTCGTGTAAAATACTGATATTCAGCCGCATCCGGTTAGACTGGCAGCCGACCCCAACATGGTTGGGAAACAGGCTAAGAGGATGATGATGATGATTCTCTGAGTTTGTTTCGGTGTTTCTTCTCAGAGGTCGTCAGAATGGCGCCATGTAGTATTTAAAAAAATATAATGACTTGTAAAAGTGTCCTTAAAGGATCTAGTTACAGAAATAAATATCATTTCATAATTTCATCTAAAAAGGTTTTAACATACCCTGTCTTCCACAGACCGCTTGCCCTTCTCCGTGAGGGTTCTCCTTGAGTCGTGTGTGAGGAACTGCGACAACTTCCAAGTCTTGGAGAAGGATGTGGAGAATGTGCTACAGTGGCAGACCAACCAGGACGTGGATGGGGGAGTCGAGATCTCCTTCAAGCCTGCCAGGGTTATACTGCAGGTAAGACGGTTCCCTGAGATATACAGTTCTCGCCAAACTTATTGTCCGGGTTGAAGTTGGCACGAGCTAACTTTAACCCGGCTTTAAAAATCGGAGAAAGAAAAATATTGGGTTGTAACAAAAAAATAAGAAAGCTCAAGTCGTTGGGTAAGTTACAGCAATGCTGATCAACCGATCTGCAAGGTTAAGCTACGCTTGCCGAGGTCAGTCTGTGGATGGGTGACCATTCTTAACACATCGAGACCCCTCCGTGCCTCGGAGAGCACGAAAAGCCGTCGGTCCCGGTTGTCATACGAACACCTATGACAATCGTTAGTGTTAGTCAGAAGCCCAAAAAGCCTGACAACCAGTCTATCCTTCGAATATCGGTATTGCCCAGAAATTGGGTTGCGGAGGTCTGATGGCAGTCGCTTCGTGTAAAATACTGATATTCAGCCGCATCTGGTTAGACTGGAAGCCGACCTCAACATGGTTGGGAAAAGGCTAGGAGAATGATGATGATTTTTCTTTCTCCGATTTTTACGGACGGGTTAAAGTTAGCTCGAGCCAACTTCAACCTGGACAATAAGTTTGGCGCGAACTGTACATATAGTCGAGCAAAAATATGTATACACTAACAAAAGTGCTAAAGCGATTTTTTCATGTCACCAATATCACTATAGTCATCATGTCAGCCAAAAGGTCCACTGCTGAACAAAGGCCTTACCCATTGACTTCCACAGCGACCGGACGCATGCTACCTGCATCCAACGACTCCTAGCGACCTTTACCAGGTCATCGGTCCATCTCGTTGGAGGCCGTCTCAGGCTTTCCGGTGCATGGTCTCCACTCGACAACCTTTCTGCCCCACCGGACATCAGTTCTATCGTCTACGAGCTATGTGCCCCGTGTGCCTCGTCGGGGAATAGAGGAGTGATTTTTCACCAAATATTATATCTGCCAGGATCTCACGGGTGTGCCAGCTGTGGTGGACTTTGCAGCGATGCGTGATGCCGTCGTGAACCTAGGCGGAGACCCTCAGAAGATCAACCCCATATGTCCTGCTGACCTGGTCATTGACCACTCTGTGCAGGTTGATTTCTCAAGATCGTGAGTATCTGTCTTATCCACTCCTTATTGTAAGGTCATTGCGATAATATGTTCTACTAGCAAGAATCGAAGGTATAGGCAGAGAATCCCCTCTCAATTTCCACCAAAAACTATAAACGATAATATCTCCGAAACTGCTGGACTAATTTGAAAAATTCTTTTAGTGGTACATAGTTCATTTATCGGGGAAGGCTATAGGCTATATACCATCAGCAGAAGAAGCAATGAAAAATGTTGCAAAAAGTGGGGAAAAATTGATAAGACAAGCGGGCGAAGCCGCTGGTGGAAAGCTAGTTAATCATATTCTGGACTAAAAGGAGGTCATCAAAAGCCCATACAACTCAGCCCAAATTTGTATCGGAGGTACATGACAGCTGTCAAGTTGATAGTTTTTACCATGAAATCACTATGGAACTGATAATAATTTGCCGTAATGGCGTGCGTTTGACATTCCGAAACTGACACTGACAGTTTTTACTATGAAATCATCACGAAATAGATAATAGTGTGCCAAAATGGCGTGATTTTTATCAAATTAAAAGTTATTTTTTTCATCCCCCCGTCAATATAAAAAAAAATAAGACTAGAGTTTTAACCAGCGTAATACAGGGTATTTTTTCCAATAAGTGTCAAATCATTTGGGCCGATTTCGATGACCTCCTTTTTTAGACAACCCATTTACAAATAATTGACATATTTAATTGGATGTAAAATACTTTTCATCCATTAACCAGTGCGGTGCGGTGAAGGAGGGGCTCGTGGCTAAGCTATAACTACGCTGATCAACCTATCTGCAAGGTTAAGCTACGTTTGCCGAGGTCAGTCTGTGGATGGGTGACCATTATTAACACATCGAGAACCCTCCGTGCCTGGGAGAGCACGTAAACCTGTCGGTCCCGGTTGTCATACGAACACATGATAATCGTTAGTGGTAGTCAGAAGCCCAAAAAGCCTGGCAACCAGTCTATCCTTCGAATATCGGTATTGCCCAGAAATTGTGTTGCGGTGGTCTGATAGCAGTCGCTTTGTGTAAAATACAGATATTCAGCCGCATCTGGTTAGACTGGAAGCCGGCCCCAACATGGTTGGGAAAAGGCTAGGAAGATGATGAACCAGTGCGGTGAAGGTCGTACCATAGCGGGATCTTAGACTCTCTCTTAAGATACAGGTTACCCTAGTTTAAGAGGCAGGAGTTCCAATTATTGTGTACAGATTCAGCAGCAATCCTTATAAGTACTTATGTAAAGTACTCATCTACCAACCTATGTGCAATACATACTACAGCCATTTGTAAACCAGCAATATGTATTTTTTGCGTAAATAAATTATTATTATTATTTACTAGCTTTCCGCCAGCGGCTTCACCCGCTATCCCACGGGAACCATACATTTTACCGGGATAAAAAGTAGCCTATATGCTATTCCAGACTATAATCTATCTCTGTGCCAAATTCCATCCAGATCCGTTCAGTAGTTTTTGCGTGAAAGAGAAACAAACATCCATCCATCCATCCATCCTCACAAACTTTCACATTTATAATATTATTAAGTAGGATTATTATTAGATCATTACATTTGTTTCCAGACCCGATGCCCTCAACAAGAATCAAGAGCTAGAGTTTGAGAGGAACAAGGAACGGTTCCAGTTCTTGAAGTGGGGTGCGCAGGCGTTCGATAACATGCTCATAGTGCCCCCGGGCTCCGGGATCGTCCATCAGGTGAGTTGTAAAACACCAAGATAAAACACTATTTTTTCATATTTTATCAATGGTAAAATATTAAGTTTTAGTGTGATTTTGAAGCAGTGATAGCCTAGGGGTATGACCACTGGACTGCCAAGTCAAAGGTCTCGAGTTCAAACCCAAGGCACCTCTGACTTTTGAAATCATGTGCGTAATTATCACTCGCTTTAACGGTGAAGGAAAACATTGTGAGGAAACCTGCATGCCTGAGAGATTTTCTCGACGGCATGTGAAGTCTGCCAACCCGAATTAGGCTAGCGTGGTGGACTATAGCTTAATCCCTCTGGGTTATTATCTGGGTTGATTTATAGATTATTTAGTGATGTTGATTCACCATGAAATGAAGGATTTTTCTTTGTTTTTTTATTATTTGAAGGGCTTTAGTATTGATGTGTGTATATAGGTAAATCTGGAGTACCTAGCTCGCGTGGTGTTCATCGGTGACACGCTGCACCCTGACTCCGTGGTGGGGACAGACAGCCACACCACCATGATCAACGGCCTCGGCGTCGTCGGCTGGGGCGTCGGCGGTAAGACACCAGTACACAGACACACATATACAGACACAGACACAGTCACGTGACACACATACACACCACGATCAACGGCCTCGGCGTCGTCGGCTGGGGCGTCGGCGGTGAGACACTAGTACACAGACACACGCACGCACGCACGCACGCATGCACGCACGCACGCACGCACGCACGCACGCACGCACGCACGCACGCACGCACGCACGCACACACGCACGCACACACACACACACACACACACACACACACACACACACTCTCACACTCACACGCATTCACACACTCACGTGACACAAACACACACTCACATGACACTTCATGTGACACCTACACTCGCGTGACACTTACGCACACACACACACACACATGAGACACATACATAAACTCATGTGACACAACTAACGTGATACACACACACACTCTCGTGACTCACAAACACTAAGAACATTACACAAAATGGATTGTTATTTAAAAAACTGATGTCGGAATTGTTTGATATTGAATCTTGCTGATTTTTCGCCAGGAATCGAAGCGGAGGCGGTTATGCTGGGCCAGGCTATCAGTATGCTGCTCCCCAAAGTGGTGGGATACAAACTGGTGGGGGAACTGAACCCCCTAGTCACCTCTACCGATTTAGTACTTACTATTACCAAGGTAAGAATTTCAGGTTAGTTTACACGGTGTAGCGACATCTATCGGTCGACTTATGAACTAATACGTAACAAATCCTGAATTGCATTTATACAGGGTTATTGGTATTTAACCTTAAAACGCAAAAGGTATACTTCTCTACACCTTAACGAACAACTTTTGTTTTATGACTTTGTAGCGACATCTATCGCGCTACATAAGAATTTCTACGAAGCTAAAATCCTGAATCGCGCAAGTGAAGTTTACCGTGCAACTTGCATATATACAACCCCCCGACATCAACCGTCGGGCAGTGGCCCGCCAGGCATAACACCCGCCTGAGAGGAGGATCCTCCCTTTGGTGCGAGGGACAACACACCCCGTCCCTCCACAGTGGTGACCCCGAGCAGAACATCAACGCAGCCTTCGAAGACCAGCTTCGTCATCACCTTCCCTCACAGCACCTTTTCAAAACCTGAAACATTTATCAGAAAATACAAGGTGGAAGGGACATCGACGCACAAACGTCGTGACAAGGTTTCACTCAAAGTCAAAAATAAAATGACCTAGGTCATTCATGTAGAAAATGATCGGTTATTACAGATATTGACATTTTTGAGCGCGCAGTGTATTGCTAAAAACGCGATCATAACCCTCCGCGGTGAATGTTATCCCGCGCACGATCCGAAATAAATGAATTAATGTTTTTTTAATTATAAATCTAATTTGGGTAGATAGAAAGAATGTTTTTATACACGTTCAAGTAAAAAAAAACTGCAAAAAATTGGAAAAAGTTACCGAAAACTTCAACGCAGGGGGGTCCGGAATCATGTACTGAACTCATGGTATTCGGATGTGCGTCGATGTTCCTCCCATCTTATATATTGAAGTTCTGCCAGTACTCTCTGATCATCACTGCACCATATTCTATTTAATATTAATAATAATAATAAATTTATTTCCCAAGAATACAGTATACACATCAATAAAAAATCAATAAATAAAATCGTTATGTCCAAAAACT
The DNA here is from genome assembly GCA_946251955.1 of Acronicta psi. NCBI lineage: Eukaryota > Metazoa > Arthropoda > Insecta > Lepidoptera > Noctuidae > Acronicta > Acronicta psi. The sequence continues at coordinate 769,599 of OX276498.1, forward strand.
ATGGAATTATTGAGCTAGTTGGTAGAATTATATAATTATAATACTGCGGAAATCTGTATTACATTAATAGTGATCCCTGCCTCTTAAACTAGGGTAACCTGTATCTTAAGAGGCAGTTTTCGGCATACGAAGGTTACTTAATAGGTTAATTAATTTATGTTAACTGTCCCAACTGCTTGGCACAAAGTCAGATTCTTAAAAAAATAATATTTTGTTTGCAGCATCTTCGCTCCCTAGGCGTGGTGGGTAAATTTGTGGAGTTCTACGGGCCAGGAGTGGAGGCTTTGAGCATAGCGGACAGGGCGACGGTTGCAAACATGTGTCCAGAGTTCGGTGCTACGGTCGCGCACTTCCCGGTCGACCTGCGCTCCCTACAGTATCTAAGCCAGACCAGTAAGTGTAGACTAATGTCTGCGCGGAACTAGTTGGCCGCGCCTTAGGTATGTGAGCGGCGGTCGCGGTGAGGCGAAGGGACGGGGGCGCTTGTTTTCATTCACTGTAAGCCGAGAGGCTCGTGGCTAAGTTATAGCAACGCTGATCAACCGATCTGCAAGGTTAAGCTACGCTTGCTGAGGTCAGTCTGTGGATGGGTGACCATTCTTAACATATCGAGACCCCTCCGTGCCTCGGAGAGCACGTAAAGCCGTCGGTCCCGGTTGTCATCCGAGCACCTATGACAATCGTTAGTGGTATCGTCAGAAGCCTAAAAAGCCTGACAACCAGTCTTTCCTTCGAATATCGGTATTGCCCAGAAACTGTGTTGCGGAGGTCTGATGGCAGTCGCTTCGTGTAAAATATTGATATTCAGCCGCATCCTGGTTAGACTGGAAGACGACCCCAACATGGTTGGGAAAAGGCTAGGAAGAAGAAGTTTTGGTACATTGATGTTATTAAATATTGCTTGTGTTTATCGATTTTCGTTGTTGACCGTACAAACACTTATAATAATCAACCCATATACTGTCCCACTGCTGGGCACGGGTCTCCTCTCAGTATGAGACGGATTAGGCTATAGTCCACCACGCTGGCCTAATGCTTGGCAGACTTCACATGCCGTCGAGAATATCTCTCAGGCATGCAGGTTTCCTCACGATGTTTTCCTTCACCGTTAAAGCGAGTGATAATTACGCACATGATTTCAAAAAGGCAGAGGTGCGTGCCTTGGATTTGAACTCGAGACCTTCGACTTGGCAGTCCAGGGGTCATACCCCTAGGCTATCACTGCATTTTGCAAACAAACACTTATGCCCATCATATATCACATTTTATGACTGATCTTCCCACAGACCGTTCTAAGGAGAAGATTGACGTGATCGAAGCTTACCTTCGCGCTACGAAGCAGTTCAGGGATTACAACAATTCTGACCAGGACCCCGTCTTCTCCGAGGTAAGTAACCAAGAACCACGACTATTTATTTTGCCGAATACTCTAAATATTCGGCCATATTTTCGCCTGCTGAATATTCAGCCTTATTTTCGGCGGCTGAATATTCAGCCTTATTTTCGGCGGCCGAATATTCGGCCATATTTTCGGCTGACGAATATTTGGCCATATTTTTGGCGACCGAATATTCGGCCATATTTTCGGGTGCTGAATATTCGGGCATATTTTCGGCTGCTGAATATTCGGCCATATTTTTGGCTGCCGAATATTCAGCCATAATTTTGGCTGCCGAATATTCGGCCATATTTTCAGCTAATGTATATTCGGCCATATTTTCGGCTGACGAATATTTGGCCATATTTTCGGCGACCGAATATTCGGCCATATTTTTGGGTGCCGAATATTCGGCAAAGAGTATAACCGAAAATGATGCGTGCGCTTTGCATTTTCGGCATGAGTCTAACCTTGCCGCCTCATCAGGTGGCGATGATCTGAAAAAAAAAACCGATCGCTCAACCACCGTTCATTGCTGACTGTTAAATAATAATTTTCAGGTTGTCGAGCTGGACCTGTCGACGGTAGTGACGTCAGTGAGCGGCCCAAAGCGACCACAAGACAGAGTATCCGTATCGGTCATGAAGAAGGACTTCCAAGATTGTTTGACTAGCAAGGTTAGTGGTAATATTGCATACTAGCTTCGCTCGCGTGGTCTTGATAACTTTTTTCCCCCGTTTATGCAACATTTTTCATTGCTACTCCGCTCCTATTAGTCGTAGCGTGATCGTATATAGCCTTATAGCCTTCGCCGATAAATGGGCTATCTAACACTGAAAGAATTATTCAAATCGGTCCAGTAGTTCCGGACCCTATTCAATACAAACAAATCTTTCGTCTTTATAATATTTTTATCTGTTTACTGTGTGTTTGACTTCTATTCGTTTGTTTTTTTTTTTTTTTTTTTTTTTTTTTTATTCTTAAGAAGGCTTACAGACTAATAACATCAATACATGAGCAATATAGAAAAAAAAAAGTTGCTAATAACAAGCCTCCACCGATAAATTAAAATAAGAAATCGATTAAATATCGCAAGACGAGAAGAGTATACCTCGGTTTAACATTAGTTGCGTACTTACAATACGACAGATTACTAATATAATATAATAAGTAGGTTTATAACAGCAAAAAATATAACTATACCAAGATAAATGATACAACTAAACTAAACTACTGAACTAAGCAGTTTGAGTGCCGCTGGAGTGCAGATGATGCCTGTACAAAAAATGATTTGGCTAAAAGCCTCCTAACTGTGCATGTATTAGTGCAGAACAGATCAATGTTAAATTCACGAGGAATTGTATTAAAACTTTGCGCACTTCTGAGGAAAAAAGCATTACGCCTATAATTAGTCGTTACAAATGGTACATGGCAATGGAAGCAAGTTCAGGACAGTCCACCGAACCATTAGCAATGTTAAGCAGTAGGCATATATCATTTATGTGACGTCTACAGTCCAGTGGTAGAAAATGGTACCTTCTGCAACGATGGTAGTAGTCATCTGAGACCTGTTGCGCCCTAAAATCTAGATATCGCAGAAATTTCCTCTGAATACTTTCAATACGAGATTTATAAATGTCGTATTGAGGATTCCACACCTGTGATGCATACTCCAAGTGGCTGCGTACGAACGAACAATACAGGACTTTAATCGGTTTAAGAGTACGGAAACAGGCTGAGGTTCTTATTATAAAAATTTCGTGTACTGTGTGTCTGTTTACCCAATATACAAGTTTACATAAATAATTCGTGCGTCTAACTCATTTATATAAACATTACAAGTACTACTATCCCAGAGAGTGAAGTAATTCAGTAGATATAGACTATGTGTCTACTGAGTGAGTAACACCAGGTAATATGAGACAATACAAGAACAATAAATAAATCATAAAAGTAGTATTTTTAATAATGATGATGACGGCGTCGCCCATCAGCAGTAATCACTGCACCCAGTGACAGAATAGTGAACATGTCTACTGAGTGAGTGACAACTACTTCTTTGTGACTTCCGAAAGAATCTTGAAAGACTTGTAGTTTAGGTGCTTGAAAATAATGATGATCAGTGTCACTCAATAGTAATCATCACTACACCCAGTGACAGAATAGTGAACATGTCTACTGAGTGAGAGACAACTACTTCTTTGTGACTTCCGAAAGAATCTTGAAAGACTTGTAGTTTAGGTGCTTGAAAATAATGATGATCAGTGTCACTCAATAGTAATCATCACTACACCCAGTGACAGAATAGTGAACATGTCTACCGAGTGAGTGACAACTACTTCTTTGTAACTTCCGAAGGGATCTTGAAAGACTTGTAGTTTAGGTGCTTAAAAGTGATAATGATCAGTTTCACTCAATAGTAATCATCACTACACCCAGTGACACTAGTGAACATGTCTACTGAGTGAGTGACAACTACTTCTTTGTGACTTCCGAAGAGATCTTGAAAGACTTGTAATTTAGATGCTTAAAAAGTGATGATGAACATTGTTACTCAATACTAATCATCACTACACCCAGTGACAGAATAGTGAACATGTCTACTGAGTGAGTGACAACTACTTCTTTGTGACTTCTGTAGGGATCTTGAAAGACTTGTAGTTTAGGTGCTTGAAAATGATGATCAGTGTCACTCAATAGTAATCATCACTATACCCAGTGACAGAATAGTGAACATGTCTACTGAGTGAGTGACAACTACTTTTGAGTGATAATAATATTGACAGAATAAAAGTGACGATGATGATGATGATGGCAAATGTGACTCAGTGATAATCATCACAAACCCAGTGACAGAATTATAAACATGTCTACTGAATGAGTGACGACTACAACTAAGACACTTTACAGAAATATTATAAATGTAATGATAATGATGATGATTGCAGCCACCCAAGAGCAGTGATCACTACACCCAGTGACAGAATTTAAACATGTCTACTGAGTGAGTGAGAACTGCGTCTCAGAGACAAACCAATGATTACTTTTCCAGATGTTAATAAAAACACGTTGACTAGTGTCACTCAGAGATAGTTATCACTACACCCAGTGACAGAATTATTAACATGTCTACTGAGTGAGTGATCACTACTACCGAGTGAGTTATACACAATTTTTCTTTACATATTGAACAAATTTCAGTCACAAATTGTTGTGATGTATTTATTGCCTTACTAGAACAAACCATACAAATACTAATAAAACATTTTTAAAAGCACAAGTTTTGTATGTTAAAATACAAATGGGAAGTACCTGTTCCTAATTAGGTTATAATTATCCTAATTATGTTCTAACTGCTTATGTACTAATAGAGTGTAGTGATTTAATTATTCGTAGAAATGATTATTCATTTGCGGTAATCACATTAACAAAATAGATTGATTTAATAGATATTTTTACACATATTAATACTATCTTTCGCTTGCAACAAGATTTGTGTGGTTATGATCACTATAACATAGAATTAATTAGATAATTATGTAAAAAATATTTTTGGATCATGTGCTATTATTTCAGTTATTTATGTGTCATGTTGTAATATGTTACGTTTCCCAAATAAATAAATACATAAATATTGGTCCCAAAGTAAATATCTATAAGTGAATTGCTTAAAAATCTGATTAATTTATAATATTAGTAAAATTTAGTTGAAATTAGTTATTCAGCAGGAATCATCAGTACACCCAGTGACAGAATTGTGAACATGTCTACTAAGTGAGTGACAACTAATGCTGATAATGATAAACAAAGAATCTATACAGTTCTGTTGATTCTTCATATTATCTTCTGAAGTCATACATCAACCGTGATCACTCAGCAGTAATCATCACTACACCCAGTGACAGAATAGTGAACATGTCTACTAAGTGAGTGACAACTAATGCTGATATGATAAACAAAAAAGCTATAGTCTTCTGTTGATTTTTCATATTTTCTGAAGTAATCGGTGAAACGTAATCTAATCAGCAGGAATCATCACTACACCCAGTGACAGAATAGTGAACATGTATACTGAGTGAGTGACAACTAATGCTGATACGATAAACAAAGAAGCTATACTGTTCTGTTGATTCTTCGTATCTTCTGAAGTAATACGTCAACCGTGATCACTCAGCAGGAATCATCACGACACCCAGTGACAGAATAGTGAACATGTCTACTGAGTGTGTTACAACTAGTGCTAAGATAGTATTTACAGAAGTAATATGTTCGGGTTGATGCATATTGAATTCTTGAATTTTCCAGCACCTTTGCTTATTCCTTATAGGTATCTTTTTGAGGAGTAATCAAGAAATATAGTATCGTAAGCGCATTGACAATAAAACAACAAAATTAAACAAATAATAATAGTACAATCATCTTAATAAATATGTCAAGGATGATGTCTGCATCACTTAAAAACAGTCATCACGTTCCCAGTGACAGAACTTATAAACATGTCTACTGAGTGAGTGACAACTACTCTTAAGGGATAATATCAAAGATGACGCTAAAGTGATACTACAAATTTTGAACTTATTTCCCGTAGGAATCCAAGGTATAAGCCATCACCAGTTCAACTTTCAGCCAAATCGCTTCAGTCGTTTTGTCGTGAAAGAGCAACAAACATCCAATCTTCCATACTGTCGCCTTTATAATATTAGTAAGATATTTATATTGACAATAGGGAATATGCGTCTGACTTAAAAAAAGGTCAAATATTTTTTTTTATGAACTTTATCGTTTTAGAATTATGTCTATGTAGATATTTTTTTATATTATTTCTTTTTTGATGAGAAAATAATTATTAAAAAGTCCAAAAAAACTGTTGGAAATTCAAATCACTTGAAACGCAACACTATCGGTCAAATGGAATATGACGTCAAAGTCTACTAAAACAGTGTCTGTTGTAAGTGGTTGTTTGGTTGAGAGGACGTAGACTTTGACGTCTCGGCAAGCGCGCCAAAATCGCGGGTGTTTAAAATGCCAATATCTGTCTCATAATTTAATACATTTTTTTTGTTACTTAATTTTAGTTTTAAGGCGCTGGAATTTTTTTTACGGCTACATAACGATATAAAGTATCGTTTAAAAATATAAAAAAAAAATGTGCATATTCCCTATTATAGCAGTGTGTCTACAAGAATTATGAACGTACAAAAAGCAAAAGAAATATGCAAGTCGTGGTCTGTAGTTTTCGCTACCCCTGTGGGAAAAGGCCTGATTGTATGGATGTGTGATGTATAACATCACTCAACAACAGTCATCACAAAACCCAGTGACAGAATTATTGACATGTCTACTCAGTAAGTGACAACTATTCCTGAGAGTCGAAAAATCTCTGTGGCAATTCATGTTGGTAGACTACGTTGATCAGTGCCATTTAGTGACAATCATAACTCTCCCAGTGACAGAATCATAAACATGTCTACTGAGTAAGTGACAACTGTCTCAAAATAACAATATGATATAGCCCAACAATAACTGAAAAGGGAAAAAAAAATCATTGAAAAAACTACACGATACAAATAAATGCAGGTTTCTTTCTCTTTTTATTCTATTATTTTTTATATTATCTTTTCCTTTTTTAAACACCGCATTAGGGATCAAGCCCTGTGTTAGGTAGAACATTACAAATACATAACGGACACAAAGTACACTCGGATACAAAACGAATATCGGTTTTTATTTAATAATGTATCATTCGATAACAATCATCACGTTTCCAGTGACACAGTTCAAGATAATAATGAAGTAACTCAAAATTAACAACGAAGGTTCAACACAGACACAAAAAAATCACGATAGAAATAGGATTTAGTTGTCACAAGCCAATCAGCAGTAATCATCACTACACCCAGTGACAGAATGATAAACTTGTCTATTGAGTGAGTGACAACTAGTGCTAGGAGACGTTAAGTGGGATATTTGTAAAATTAAAACTCATATAAGAGTGATGATCAGTGTCACTCAGGAGCAGTTATCACTACACCCAGTGACAGAATAGTGAACATGTCTACTGAGTGAGTGATCACTACTACTAAATGAAGTTTAATATGCTAATGCAAACAGAATAATAATGAAGAGGTGATCAATTTCATTAAGCGGCAATCACCACTACACCCAGTGACAGAATAGTGACCATGTCTACTGAGTGAGTGATCACTACTACTGAATGACGTATAATTAGCTCTTGCAAACAGAATAAAGACGAAGAGTTGTTCAATATCACTCAGCGGCAGTTATCACTACACCCAGTGACAGAATAGTGAACATGTCTACTGAGTGAGTGATCACTATTACTAAATGACGTATGAAGAGGTGTTGAAGATCGGGTCTTTGTCACGCAACTTAGTCAACTGTCATGACTACATCTAGTGACAAAATTATAAACATGTTACTTAGTACTTACCACCAGGTGAGGTACCACCAAACGCATTCAAATTTATAAAAAGCACTTCTGAAATTGTAGCCTTTTTTCTGGGAACATGACAAGTTATGTTATTGAGCACTGGTTGAAGATAATATAAATATAATTTTACAGAAATCTACACAAGACATTTATAAACGCATATAATTATGCTGAGGACTTCTTACCAATACAAGTATCAAATCACTACTGATTTATTTTTTAAATTCCGTGACTTTATATTGAGAATCTAAGTTAATCACTTATACCTGTCGTTAATTAGGTAATTAGAAAATACACTTGAATCTTTTCATTTAACAATGAAATAGTTATCACTAATGGATTTCTTTAAAAAATAATTTACTCCAGGGAAGTATTTAAGATATTATGAATAATATCGATTTAGTAATTGGTCTTACTTTCGAAAGTGCAAATGCTAAGCTAGAGGTCCTGAGTTAAATCCCCCGGTTGATCAAAGCTATAATGTTTTCTATGAAATTCTCAGTAGCAGCTCTGAGTTTAAATTAATGCCCAATTAGTGGCAATAGGTTCGCCCGCTATTACACATGACATAAACATACAAGCGATCTGTGGGTGTACATAATTAAAATAGGAAAATACAGACGTTATGGTGTCATATGTCATGTTTTGATGATAAACATTAAAAAACTATGCAATGGCGTTCTGGTATGATGGTCAGTATCACTCAGCTGGAGTTATCACTACAACCAGTGACAGAATTGTGAACACGTCTACTGAATGAGTGATTATTACGACTAAGAGAATATGTGTCACTAATTTGAAACTATGGTGACTGATGTCACTCAGAAACAGTTATCGACACACCCAGTGACAGATACCGTAACATGTTTACTGAGTGATTGACAACTGTCACTGAAGACGAGATAAAGACTCGAAAATCTGTAGAAAATATAATAAAACTTACGATGCTGCGTATCACTTGATAGTAGTTATTACTACACCCAGTGACAGATGAGTGGACATGACTATTGAGTGAGTAATAGCTACATCGAAGTGACAGTTAGATACAGAATTACTATTTAATAAAAGAAATGGAATGTAATGTTAAAAATTACCTTACACCTATTATAATCACTTTACGTCACTGTAAAACTTGATGCACTATACTGTATGATGGTCGTATCACTCAATAACAATCATCACACAACCAGTGACAGAAATAGAACATGTCTACTAAGTGAGTGACAATTACTAAGAAGAGATAGAAAAATGTGTAAAATATATGACAACAACAAAGTATGATGATTGATGTCACTCGCCGGCAGTTATTACTACTCCCAGTGATAGAATTTTATTATAAACATGTCTACTGAGTGAGTGACAACTACTCATAAGACACAATAGAAATATATTATACGCCATTTGTATAATAGTGATCATGATGACGATGATTGGAGGCACCCAGCGGCAGTAATCACTGCACCCAGTGACAGAATTATAAACATGTCTACTGAGTGAGTGATAACTACAGCGGTGTGACTTGAAGGGAGATATTTACAAAAAATAGAATGTGACGACCATGGATTAAAAACAAAATAAATAAATGACTATTGTATCACCCAGCGGCAGTAATCACTACACCCAGTGACAGAATTATAAACATGTTTTCTGAGTGAGTGACAACTACTGCTAGGAGAACTGTAGTGAGATATTTGTATAATAAAAAACATGATGAAAATGTGATGACCAGTGTCACTCAGTAGCAGTAATCACTGCACCCAGTGACAGAATTATAAACATGTCTACTGAGTGAGTGACAACTACTCCCAAGACATAAATATAAATATTATATGCCATTTGTATAATAATGATCATGATGACGTTGTTTGGAGGCACCCAGCGGCAGTAATCACTGCACCCAGTGACAGAATTATAAACTTGTCTACTGAGTGAGTGACAACTACAACAGTGTGACTTGAAGCGAGATATTTACAAAAAATAGAATGTGACGACCATGGATTAAAAACAAAATAAATAAATGACTATTGTATCACCCAGCGGCAGCAATCACTACACCCAGTGACAAAATTATAAACATGTCTTCAGAGTGAGTGACAACTACTGCTAGGAGAACTGTAGTGAGATATTTGTAGAATAAAAAACATGATGAAAATGTGATGACCACTGTCACTCACTAGCAGTAATCACTGCACCCAGTGACAGAATTATAAACATGTCTACTGAGTGAGTGACAACTACAACAGTGTGACTTGAAGCGAGATATTTACAAAAAATAGAATGTGACGACCATGGATTAAAAACAAAATAAATACAATACTAAAAACAAAATAAATAAATGACTATTGTAACACCCAGCGGCAGTAATCACTACACCCAGTGACAGAATTATAAACATGTCTTCTGAGTGAGTGACAACTACTGCTAGGAGAACTGTAGTGAGAAATTTGTAGAATAAAAAACATGATGAAAATGTGATGACTAGTGTCAGTCAGCGGCAGTAATCACTAAACCCAGTGACAGAATTATAAACATGTCTTCTGAGTGAGTGAAAACTACTGCTAGAAGAACTGTAGTGAGATTTGTAGAATAAAAAACATGATGAAAATGTGATGACCAGTGTCACCCAGCGGCAGTAATCACTACACCCAGTGACAGAATTATAAACATGCCTACTGAGTGAGTGACGACTCCTACTGAGAGACAAAATAGAGGACTTCAATCTATTATAATATAAAATGTATACCAGTGCCACTGAGTGGCAGTAATCACTGCACCCAGTGACAGAATTATAAACATGCCTACTGAGTGAATGACAACTACCAAAAGTGTGTGTTTGGATAATAACGATAAAAAAGTAAAGCACTTCGATCATAATAAAATAAATGACAGATGAATGATAACACACACTCAATATAATTTAAACGCTATTATTATTACAACCTTAAACGCACTTAAACGAATGCAACTTTCCAGTGCAAATTCAAAATAAGTACTGATTTAATTTTCCAAATGCCCTTACTATTTATATCAAAGTTACTAATGAGGTGTTCAGTGTTAGAAAGAGATGACACTATACTTATAAGATAATTGACGTCCTTTCTTACAATAGAACAATGACTATTCTGACACCTCATAATACGATCTTATGTAGCTAATTAGATAGCAATTAGTAAATACACCTTAATCCTCAATTAGTAATTAGCATCATATTTTGTTACCTAATAAGTTCTAATAAAAAGTTAATCACTTAACATAAGTCATCAAGTTTCTAGAAATTAAATTACGTACCTTCTACCACCTTCTGTTTAATAGAGGGTGACCCTGTTGTCTTTGCCCGGACAAAAAATTCATCGAAAATCCCCATAACACATACACAAAACTACATAAGCATAAACATAATATAATTTTGTAAGTTGCTATTATATCGGAGTAGAGTTCCTCAGCGGCAGTCATCACAATCCCAGTGACAGAATAGTGAACATGTCTACTGAGTGAGTGACAACTACTATTGAGAAACCAGATAAAATAAATATAACTCTGTAAGTTGATTATATCGGAGTAGTGTTCCTCAGCGGCAGTGATCACAATCCCAGTGACAGAATAGTGAACATGTCTGCTGAGTTAGTGACAACTACTATTGAAAGAATTATTTGGTAAAGTTGAAAATAATATTATAATATAACTATGACAATATCCAAATAAAATGCGATGATCAATTGATCATATTACTCAGCGGTAGCGATCACTTTACAAAGTGACAGAATTATGAACGTGTCTACTGAGTGAGTGACAACTACGGCTTAGTGACTTGTAGCAAGATAAAATATGTTACTTAGTGAGTGAGTGACAACTACAACTAAGAGATTTAAAAAATGTAAATAATGAAAAGGAAACAAAATAAATAAATGACTATTGTATCACCCAGCGGCAGTAATCACTAAACCCAGTGACAGAATTATAAACATGTCTTCTGAGTGAGTGACAACTACTGCTAGGAGAACTGTAGTGAGATATTTGTAGAATAAAATTTCATTTAATTTCATCTTACATGCAAGAAAAATAAAAATGTGATGATAAAATGATGTCAGTGTCACTCAGTAGCAGTAATCACTACACCCAGTGACAGAATTATAAACATGTCTTCTGAGTGAGTGACAACTACCACTAAGAGACTTATAGAGAGATATTGGCAAAACAAACAATGAAATGTGATGACCAGTGTCACTCAGCTGTAGCGATCACTACACCCAGTGACAGAATTATATGCATGTCTACTGAGTGAGTGACAACTACTACTAAGTGACTTGTAGAGAGATATTAGCAAATCAAACAATGAAATGTGATGACCAGTATCACCCAGTAGCAGTAATCACTGCACCCAGTGACAGAATTATAAACATGTCTACTAAGTGAGTGACAACTACAACTGTGAGATGTGTAGAGAGATATTGTCAAAACAAACAATGAAATGTGATGACCAGTGTCACCCAGTAGCAGTAATCATTACACCCAGTGACAGAATTATAAGCATGTCTACTGAGTGAGTGACAACTACTACTACAGTGACTTGTAGAGAGAGATTAAAAAAAGATGAAATGAGATGAACAGTGTCACCCAGCAGCAGTAATCACTACACCCAGTGACAGAATTATAAGCATGTCTACTGAGTGAGTGACGACTACTACTACAGTGACTTGTAGAGAGAGATTAACAAAAGATGAAATGAGATGAACGTTGTCACCCAGCTGAATCGATCACTACACCCAGTGACAGAATTATAAGCATGTCTACTGAGTGACAACTACTACTGAGAGACAAAACCATAATCTCCTAATCAAAAAAATAAAAAAATAAAATAGAAGTGATTGTCAGTGTCACTCAGTGATAGTTATCACTACACCCAGTGACAGAATTATAAGAAGAAGTCTACTGAGTGAGTGACGACTATATCTGAACGACATATTATTCTATGTTATTGGAAGAAAAAAACTTCTGAAAAAAACAGGAGAGTCAAATACAAACCTATGTATTTTTTTTATGCAAATATATATTTTAAAAATACTTTTACTACACTGTAACTTCACTTAACTATACTATATATTATAATAATATACAACACAAATATAACTAAACACACTTTTAAAATCGATTTTATCCCAATAAGGCAGAGTAGTCTTTAGCGTTAGATTACTATAAACAGTCCCGATATTATCGAGAGTACTTGCAAGTGCAAAACTCAACCGAATACTGATTTGAATTTCGAAAACCACAACTATTTATATTAAAAAAATATTAATGAGAGCGACCTGTACTAATTAAGTGACAATTACTAATTAACTAATAAGGGCAGGTACACTGATAACACTTTTTTTTTAATTACTATTGACACCTTATTTTGGGAAAAAAAATGTTTGTGTCCCAAAATTCTTGTGAATCATAATGGAAGGTATTTTTTTACCTGTGATTTGTAGAAAAATATGTGTGGGTTGAAAACAAAATCGTCTTTTCTGTTGCTTGTAACAAACAATTTTATTTATTAGTAATACTTATTATACCTATATGTTAACTTTAAGAATAAAACTGTTTTGTGCGTACAGAGTATATAACAAAAAATGGTATTATGATTTGTATGTATTTTTGACATTGATTTGTTTATTATGTCTGGACTTTAAAAGAGACCATGATTCTCTGAGTTTGTTTCGGCGTTTCTTCTCAGAGGTCGTCAGCTAGGAAATGCCGGCGCCATCTCGAAAAAAAGAAGTAAAACTTTGACTTGTAAAAGTGTCTTTAAAAGATCTATTTACATAAATAAATATCATTTATCGTTATAAAATATCGTTATATAACACTATTTTGTAAGTTATTTATTGTAATATTATACCTCTGTATGATCAATAAATTTATTATTATTATTATTATTACTAGCTTTCCGACAGTGGCTTCGCCCGCGTAGATTAGGTATTTACATACCATTATGCCTGTATTCCCCGAAGGGGTAGGCAGAGGCGTACTAATGTACACCCACATTTCGCCGGTATTTTTTATGTCCCATGTAATAGGGGGCTAACCTATTGCCATCAACCGGGCACAAATCCAGACTCAGAGCTGTTATTGGGAATTTCACAGAAAACCCAACAACACTTTGCTCGACCCGGGAATCGAACCCAGGACCTCTAGCGTAGCAGTCGCGCTTGGGACCACTAGACCAACGAGGCAGTCAGACTAGGTATTTCTTATAATTACTAGCTGACCCAGCAAACGTTGTTTTGCCATATAGGGGTGGGTCACCCTTATCATTTAGGGGTATGAAAAATAGATGTTGGCCGATTCTCAGACCTACCCGATATACACACAACATTTTATACAAATCAGTCCAGCCGTTTCGGAGGAGTACGGGAACGGACATTGTGACACGAGAATTTTATATATAAGATAGCCTATGATGTTACTCAGTAAAAATGTAGCTTTGTAATGGAAAGTTAAGAATGTATCAAATCGGTCCAGTAGTTTTGGAGCCTACTCAATTTAAACAAATAAACAATCAAATCTTTCCTCTTTATAATATTACTAGCTTCCCGCCAGCGGCTTCGCCCGCGTGGTCTTATAATTTTTTCCCCCGTTTTTGCAACATTTTTCATTACTACTCCGCTCCTATTAGTCGTAGCGTGATGATATATAGCCTATAGCCTTCCCCGATAAATGGGCTATCTAACATGGAAAGAATTTTTCAAATCGGTCCAGTACTTTTTGAGTTTATTCGTTACATACAAAAATACAAATCTTTCCTCTTTATAATATTAGTGTAGATGTACTAGCTTTCCGCCAGCGGGGTATTTCTTATAAATGATACTATATACTCATCCTCCTAGCCCTTTTTCCCAACCATGTTGGGGTCGGCTTCCAGTCTAACCAGGATGCGGCTGAATATCAGTATTTTACACGGAGCGACTGCCATCAGACCTCCGCAACACAATTTCTAGACAATACCGATATTCGAAGGATAGACTGGTTGTCAGGCTTTTTGTGCTTCTGACTACCACTAACGATTATCATAGGTGTTCGTATGACAACCGGGACCGACGGCTTTACGTGCTCTCCGAGGCACGGTGGAGTCTCGATGTGTTAATAATGGTCACCCATCCACAGACTGACCTCGGCAAGCGTAGCTTAACCTTGCAGATCGGTTGATCAGCGTAGTTATAGCTTAGCCAAATGATTCTATATACGCATCTTCTTAAAACACATCTATCCTACGGGAACCATGCTTTTTACCGGGATAAAAAGTTTATGTGCTATTCCAGACAATAACCTATCTTTGTGACAAATTTAATCCAGATCCGTTCAGTAGTTTTTAAGTGAAAGAGTAACTAACATCCATCTATCCAAACCATCACCTTTATAATATTAGTTTTTTTTTTTATACCACTAAGGTGGCAAACAAGCCTACGGCCCGCCTGATGGTAAGCGGTTACCATAGCCTATGGACGCTTGCAACACCAGGGGTATCACTCGTGCGTTGCCGACCCGAAAAACCTCTTAGAGCTTTATAAAGGATTCACTGCGCCGACAGTTTGAGGGAATATTCCTCTTGCTGCCAGCGCAGCGCATCCTTAGAAGGAGCTCTGGCAACCTTACTCACTGCAGGAACACAACACACAATAAAGTGTATTATTTGGCTGCAGTTTTCTGTAAGGTTTTAATTAAAGTAAGCCATTTATGGCGCAAATCTGGAGCAGCCCATCTGGGAAAGTACCTCCTTTCCCAGATGGGCTGCTCCAGATTTGCGCCATAAATGGCTTACTTTAATTTCCATTGTCGTTCAGTCCAATCAATGCACAATGAGCATAGGCCTTAGATTACTTACCATATTGTTTCTTAATTAAAGACGGAGGTTTCTATCGTATAAAAAATAAAAATATATAAAAAAGATTTGTAATAAAAATTCAAAACATTTTATTTTAATTAGATCAAATAAATAGGCACTTTTGAATTGTCAGACTAGTTGCACGGTTCCAAAAGGTGGGACTTATGGAGAAGGGCCCACAAGAAACTCAATTGTAACTCTTTTAAAAAAAAATAGGTATTTATGGCAACAGTAACAATAAAATTTTGTGGTGACTAAAAAATAAAAAAATATATAAAAAAAGACAGCCATTGTAGTAAGAGATGACCAGATAATTATGTTATTATGATTTGTATGTATTTTTGACATTATTTGATTTGTTAAATTATGTCTGGATTTTAAAAGAGACCATGATTCTCTGAGTTTGTTTCGGCGTTTCTT
This sequence comes from Acronicta psi, assembly GCA_946251955.1. Classification (NCBI taxonomy): domain Eukaryota; kingdom Metazoa; phylum Arthropoda; class Insecta; order Lepidoptera; family Noctuidae; genus Acronicta; species Acronicta psi. The sequence continues at coordinate 785,712 of OX276498.1, forward strand.
CTCAGAGGTCGTCAGATAGGAAATGGCGGCGCCATCTAGAAAAAAAATTTGTGAAACTTTGACTTGTAAAACTGTCTTTAAAAGATCTATTTATCTTCTATGATCTACATGTTTACTTGTACACAAAATATGAAATAAAAACATACATACACACACTTGTACACTTTTTCCAAAAAATCGTGCACTCAAAAAAGGTACAGAACTAGACAAGCAAATAATATAGCCCTTCAGGCCCCTCGGACAAACTACGGGAAAAGTACTATACTGTATGAAGGAGTACAGCTTTACAATAAATTGCCTAAACATGTAAAAGACCAGAACCCCATATATACCTTCAAAAAAGCTTTAAAAAAAACTCATTTTTGAGGATTTAAAATAGTTAAACTTTTTCTTTTTATAATTTCGACATGAACTGTCTTAACCTAAACCTATTTACAGAAATAAATATCATTTCATTATTTATCACCACAACACCACCCGGGGGGCCTTCTGCGCTACGCTTGCCTGTCTTAACCTAAACGTATTTACAGAAATAAATATAATTTCATTATTTATCACCACAACACCACCCGGGGGGCCTTCTGCGCTACGCTTGCACATGTACTGGACCCTGGGTTTCTCCACCTCGTGATCTTCTCGTCTCCATCTTCTTGTTCTTCAAGTAGTAGCACTCATGAGTGCTATTTAGTGACTTAGCTTTATGATAATTGATATTCACTTCATAAGCTAACTCACCAAATCACACGCCTGAGATGTTGTCGAGTACCTCTTGAATTAGACCTGAAAACTTCATGAACACATTTAATTTTACACTAGCTCTCTTCGCCCGCTAGCGGAAAACGGGAACCATATATTTTCGACGACGTAACGTGCGAACTGATTTTGAAAATGATCTTTAGTTGTATAAATGTTCATTTTAAATTATCATTTAGGATCTATCTAGTGATTCTATGAACTAAAAAGTAGGAAATAAAATCAGTTATTAAATGAAACAAAAAACTCGACTGCGTAAAAAGTACTAACTAAAAATCTAAAAACAAGCTCTGTGATGTTGGAAAATGTATTGCAGGCGGGACAAGCTGTTCGTTCATAAACAAAATTGTTTCTTTGCTTGTCCCGCCTGCAATATAGATATAGATGTAGAAGTGTAGATAATATTTAAAGTACTTACCAAGTAAATAATATTTGTAATAATAACACTATTTTGTGGTCACAGCAATATATATAGCTTTTAAATACACATTATCAAAGTTTGTGGTTTTTTTTAACTGCCGTGAATATATAGAGGATGATACAGAAAATCTTATTAATATTAAAAAGGTAGAAGTTTGTAAGTTTGAATGTTTGTTGCTCTTTATTTATTTATATTAGATACACCAACAGCATATACATCACACATTAAACATATTAAAGAACACAGGTAAAGGATCTAATGCGTATGCCAATTATAAGTACACACAACATTGAAAGTTGCAACATCATATTTTGTTACTTAAGCTAAAAACACGGATTTCTCTTTCACGACAAAAGAGATTGGGTACAGAGATAGATTATAGTCTGGATTAGAACATAGGCTACTTTTTATCCTGGTAAAATGTATAAACCCCGAGGGATAGATTTGTTTTCATCATCACTACATAGTATAAAACAAAGTCTCTTTCTCTGTCCCTATATATATATGTTCCTATATATAGATTTAAACATACATAGGGATATGTATGCTTAAATCTTTAAAACTACGCAACGGATTTTGATGCGGTTTTTTTTTAATAGATAGAGTGATTGAATAGGAAGGTTTTTATGTATAATAACCAGTGATCGGCGTAGGTAGTGCTATTTTCGGTCAATGACCCTGAATGCTTATGTTAATATGGACATGTCCCGGGATTTTCGGGGTTCACGGGAATATTTTCCGGAATGTTGATGTAATATATAACTACTTATGAATATGCACTGCGTCATATCAGACTACTTATTTCTGGTTTAACTGGTCCCGCACAGTGCTGTTTGCCATATTACTTACTGGTCAATAGGTAGGATCTGATTATACCCGAAACAGGTGGCATGATATTATGTCGTCATGTGTACAACTACAATTACTTTACAATTGCTCGTCAATGTGATATAAATTAGTATGTAACATGTATGCCGGGATTTAGACGGCATATCCATGTTAAGTTAACGGTCACTAATTCCCGTGAATAGCACTACCTACGCCGATCTCTGATAATAACATACCACGCGGGCGAAGCCGCTGGGGGGAAGCTAGTAATTTATAAGAAACTAACATATAACCTAAAACTACCTTGTATTTTCCCTCCGTTTTTGTGAAATTTTTAGTTATTACTACCGCTCTTATTTGTCGTAGCGTGATGATATATAGCCTATAGCCTTCCTCGTTAAACAGGCTATCCAACATTGAAAGAATTTTTCAAAATGGACCATTAGTTTCTAAGTTTAGCGTGTTCAACCAAACAAACAAACTATTCAGCTGTAAATATTACTATAGATGTAGAAAGAGTACCCTATATGTTGCCCAGGTTTAATAGCTATATAATAAAATTCATCACATCAATATTTTTGTTCTATGGTAATCGAACCTACAACCTCGTGATCAGCCAGTCTGCTACTCGAACCACTAGATCACAGGCGTCAGTTTTTATCCCCCCGTAGCTCCCGAACGGATGAACCGATTTCGATTTACTTTTTTTATTTGAAAGGTGAATTAGTCAGGAGTGTTCTTAGCTATGTTTGATGAAATTCGGTCCAAGATGGCCGCCGCCACAAAATAGCGGCTTACATATTTTATCGAAACTACCTCAACATGGGTATCAAATGAAAGGGCTTGACTAGTAGAATACTATACACTATGGTAAATTTCAAATCCAAGATGGCCGCCATCACAAAATTGCGAATTACATTTTTGATTCGCTCGCGTTTGAACCCTGTTACACCATTTTTTTTAGTTATTCTGTTATTCGGGGTGGAGACAAATCTAACAAATCAAAAATCACGACGGCGTCTGTGGTCTGATCACGAGGTCGTGGATTCGATTCCCACAGGACACAAATGTTTATGTAATGAATATAAGTATTTGTGTTTGTCTGGGTGTTTCTTATGTATAATAAGTATTAATTATGTATAGTATGTATTTACAAAAAAATAGTATATAAGTATTATATCCATTGTCTAGTACCCATAGTACAAGCTCTGCTTAGTTTGTGACTAGATGGTGCAGTGTAAAATGTCCAAAGATATTTAAATTTAATTTTTTTTTAAAACATGAAAATCGGTCCAGCAGTTGTCGAGTTATAAGTGTTGTAACAAACCCGACTTTGTTTTATATATAAAATAATCAACCTGTATTATAATGACCACAAACATTTCCAGTATCTAACAATGTGATTATTATATCAATTATGACGATAGCCTATTTCTTTTGTGGTCTAAATGAAACTATATTTTGCACGCAGCTTCGTTCACGTCAAATTTGAACGCCGTTACACCCCCATTTGTTGTTTTCGCGAAAGAAGGTTATCAAAAGCCCATCTCAGCCCAAATTCGTACATGACAGCTGTCAAGTTGATAGTTTTTTTACCATGAAATCACAATGAAAATGAAAATAATCTGCCGTTTGACATTCTGAAACTGACACTGATAGTTTTTACTATGAAATCATTACGAAACAGATAATAGAGTGCCAAAATGGCGTGATTTTTCTCAAATTAAAAGTTTTTTTTTCTTATCCCCCAGTCAACATTAAAAAAAAGTACGAATAGAGCTCAAACCAGCGTTTAATACAAAGTGTTTTTTTCCAATAAGTGTACCTTCGGTACATAATTTGGTCCGATTTCGATGACCGTTTTGATGTTTTAATAGTTCTTCTGTTCGGGCGGATTTGGTGGATTTTCCAACAAATCAGATCATGAAAATCGGAGCAGTTCTCGAGTTATATGTGTTCTAACAAATCCGGTTTTAATATTAGAGAAGAAGATAGAATATACAAGGTGGAAGGGACATCGACGCACATCCGAATACCATGAATTCAGTACATGATTCTGGACCCCCCTACGTTGAAATTTTCCGTAACTTTTTTCATCAATTTTTCAATTTTGCTGTTTATTTTACTTGAACGTGTAAGAAAACATTGTTTCTATCTACCCAAATTAGATTTATAATTAAAAAATCATTATTTCATTTATTTCGGATCACACGCGCGATATGATTCACGGCGGAGCGTTATAATCACGTTTTTAGCAAAAAAAAAAGAGCGTTGATGTCTCTTCCACCTTGTATTAAGAAGATAAAAAAAGATATAAGTCAGAGGTGCGTGCCTTGGATTTGAACTCGAAACCTTTGACTTGGCAATCCAGTGGTGATTACCCAGACACCAAACCCAAATTACGGCTGCTACGAATTTAGGCAGAGATAGTTTAATAATATTTTCAAGTATTATTATTTTCCTTGAACTAATTAAGAAATAAGGGGTCATAATTAGAATCATTGAAGCTAATTAGGTTATTAGTGACAAGTTTACGTAACTGCAGTTGAAATTATGATGATTCCTAATAGCACTTTCTCCTTTTATAATTTCCGGTAAAAAATTAGAAGTTCCTAATAAAACCTAACATCAAATTCAAAATATTTTATTTCAATTAGACCACTATCTATTTGTATTTTTTAAGCATTTTCCATGCTAAGATTACAAGTTATTTCAATGAAGGAAAACATCGGCTGGCGGGCAGGATTAGAACCTGCGTCTACTGGTTCGGTACACCAGGCGATTTGACCGCTAAGCTACGTAAGTTTAGAATGTGAAGGAGGATTTCGACTGGCGAGCGAGGTTCGCGGTAGCTTAGCGGACCCTTTACAGCGTCCATGGTCACGGGTGGCTAAGGTGGTAGGCGTCTTGACGTTTCAATTACTAACAGCTACCCTACATTTTTGTTAATTGTTGGGAATCCGATTCACGCAGAACGAGCTCACCGTATCCTTCGGTCTTGCAGTTTTAGGCTTGGATTTAGATTTAATTGAATCTATAATAGGGCTCCAAGCTGGTGGTAAGACCCAGCCATCTTCTCTATTGAAATTTGGATGTTTTTTTTATTTCAATGGCCTCACGAATCATCCTGGGTAGGAATCAGTTTTCTTTTGCGAGGACTTGTGGTTGATCAAATCTGATGTAATGTTGGGCCTTGTCAAGGGTCCGAAACGTCGGGATTAAAATAATATCAATATAACGCGATAAAATCCGTAAAAATTCGTTTTATTTCAACACTACACTTACCTACTCAAAAATACACGAAACGACACAACACAATCATTCATTATTGCTCAGGATTTTTTGCGTAAACGTAGTCAAAATATAACCAAACACATAGACGCGAAAAACACAACTCCACACTCACAAAGTCGGTTTAGAATCACAGTTATAACACATCTAATCGTGTAGTAATAAAATCAAACAATTATATAAGAAAATAATATTGTTATATTGAGTAAAAATTAAAACATCAGCAGTTTTCAAACTCTTCCGGATCGATACTAATAAAATTAATTCGAATGTGAGTTTGTTTGTTACCTTTTTAACCCCCGACGCAAAAACGACGGGTGTTATAAGTTTAACGTGTCTGTGTGTGTGTGTGTGTGTGTCTGTCTGTGGCATCGTAGCTCCTCAACGGATGAATCGATTTTGATTTTGTTTTTTTTATTTGAAAGGTGAATTAGTCGGGAGTGTTCTTAGCTATGTTTGATGAAAATCGGTCCAAGATGGCCGCCGCCACAAAATAGCGAATTAGATATTTTTTCACACCTCCCTCAATATGAGTACCTATCAAATGAAAGGGAAACATACCGGCGAAATGTGGGTGTACATTAGTACGCCGCTGCCTAACCGAGAGGTTGTATGTAACTTATAACATAACCTAACCTAAATTCAAAATTTTGAAAACCCCCGAAACGAATTGTAATTTGCCATTCTGTGGTGGCCATCTTGGATTTGAAATTTATCATAGTGTATAGTATTCTCCTAGTTAAGCCCTTTCATTTAATACCTATATTGAGGGGGTTGTGAAAAAATATGTAATTCGCTGTTTTGTGGCGGCGGCCATCTTGGACCGATTTTCATCAAACATAGCTAAGAACACTCCCGACTAATTCACCTTTCAAATAAAAAAACAAAATCAAAACCGGTTCATCCGTTCGGGGGCTACGATGCCACAGACAGACACACACAGACACACACACACACACAGAGACACACACACACACAGAGACACACACACAGACACACACACAGCCACAGACACACACGGACACACACCCACACACACACCCACACACACACACACACACACACAGACACGTCAAACTTATAACACCCCGTCGTTTTTGCTTCGGGGATTAAAAACCAGACAACAGCCGTATGTCATCGAAAAAATATTAGCAAGCAACGCCATAGCACAAACTTAGTGACAAAACAATAAGTGCTTGGTTAGCAAGGTTATACAAAGAACGACAAAACGCTTAACCAGCGGAAATGTAATTGTTCTTATTAATTAATTAATACGTGAGTGTCACATACACACAATGCACAACTACTTCCGTATACCTTTAATTTAGGAATTAAACGACATATCATCACGTATGTATGCCCTGAAGTGGTAGGCAGAGATGTACTAATGTAAGGTCTTAGTTTATAAATTTTTAATCTATATGAATAATAAAAAGGAATCGCTAAATGTGTTGCTAAGCGCAAAACTCGAGAACGGCTGAACCGATTTGGCTGATTCCTTTTTTTTTTGTTTGATGAAGTCTGAGTAAGGTTTTTATGGAGAGAAAAAACCTAAAAAATTCGACGAAAAAGTAAAAACAACAATTTTCTTTTCCCATACAAACCACTTTGGCTGTCAAACATTTGACGTCAATCAAAACAAAACGTTAGGAAGAAATAGAAATTCTATGCAACCTCTAATTAACTTGAAGGCATACCAAACATGATTCTGACGGGGCAGAAAAAGGTCTGCCGGGACAGCTAGTGAATAATAAAAATGAGTCACTTACTGTTTTGCTAAGCGCAAAACTCGAGAACGGCTGAACCGATTTGGCTTAGTCCTTTTTTGTTGTGTTTGAAGTCTGAGAAAGGTTCTTATGGAAAATACGTTAATTTCTTTTCCCATAGAAACCACTCTGTCCACAGCTGTCAAACATTTGATTTCAATTAAAACAAAACAACGTGAGAATTATTAGGCATAGAAAAAGAAATTACAAGTATAACCTCTAATCAACTTTTTTTTTATACCACTAAGGTGGCAAACAAGCATACGACCCGCCAGATGGTAAGCGGTTACCATAGCCTATGGACTAGGGAATATTCCTCTTACTGCCAGCGCAGCGCATCCTTAGAAGGAGCTCTGGCGACCTTAGTCACTGCAGGAACACAACACAATAAAGTGTGTTATTTGGCTGCAGTTTTCTGTAAGGTGGAGGTACTTCCCCAGATGTGCTGCTCCAGATTTGGGCCATAAATGGCTGTGCCCTACCTCTCTAAAACCTTGGAGTAATACCAAAGATAATCCTGACGCGTCAGAACAAGTCCGCCGGTACAGCTATAGTCTGCGCGGAACTAGTTGGCCACGCCTTAGGTAGGTATTTTACTAGACATGACCAAAGCATATGACAAAGTACAATTTAATATACTATTGGATAAATTATACGGAATAGGGATACGAGGAAACGCCCATAAATGGTTTACATCATACCTCAAAGATAGAGAACAACTGGTAGAAATTGAATATTTCAACCACTGCACAAAAGTAATAGAAAAAATAAGATCCGAAAGTAAAACAGTTAACGCGTCAATCCCTCAAGGAAGTGTATTAGGGTGCCTTCTGTTCCTTATTTACATAAATGACCTTCCAAAGACAATAAATGAACATTGTGTCTTGTTCGCAGATGATATATCCTTGCTCACCTCATGCCAAAATATTATAAATATAAATGATAAATTAAACCACCTTCTCACTTCAGTCACCAATTGGATGGATAACCATAACCTAGAAATAAACTTCACCAAAACAAAATTAATTACTTTTCATCCCCATCAAAAAGCTCCACTAAAACTAAATTTCACATTTAACAACACAAAATTAGAACAAGTAAATGAATTTAATCTTCTCGGGCTATTATTAGATACGCATATAAACTGGAAATCCCACATACAAAAAATTCGATCAAAACTTTCAAAATTTTCATATGCCTTACGTGAGATCAAAAAGACTACAAATCTGCAAACTGCACTCGTCACCTACTACGCGTATGCCCAAGCATGGCTTAACTATGGCATTATACTATGGGGAAATAGCACAGATTCACCTAACATTTTTACCTTACAAAAGAAGTTAATCAGAATAATCACAAACATAGAACAAACAGACAGCTGCAAACCACTTTTTCAAAAACATAAAATACTAACGGTCACGTGTCTATACATTCTCGAAATATGCAAATTTGTCCGAAAGCACCCAGAATTTTATAACACCCGTGAAGAAATACAAACTAAATACACCTTAAGACACAAAAATAGATTAAACTTACCAACATCCCAACTCAAGATACACTCGTCCAGCCCTTTGGTTATGTCCATAAAAATTTATAATAACTTACCCAAAGTCATCAAAGAGGAACTTAAATACAACACATTTACTAATAAATTAAAACACTTCTTGATTACTAAATGCTATTATACAACATCCGAATTTTTTGACGATAAATCATTTAAAAAATAAAAAATTACACAGCTTCCTTGCTTCCTTCCTTCCCTATGTAAAGACATTATTAAAAACCTAGCCTTATTGTAATTACCAAAGAAAATGAATAAAATCACGATGCAATATAATACCATACTAAATATAATATAAGTAATAATTAATAAAAATATAAGTATATAAATGAAAACTAAACATAATATAATAAATAAATACAATTAAACGTTATAAATAAATACAATTACCTATAAATATAACACAAATTCACTTATGAATGTCACCAAATAAATACAAAATTTATGTTATAAATGAGATAATAAGAATATAAACACCATAAATATAATATTTTAATGTATACTTTTTAATGGGCAATCAATTTGCAAATGATGCTAAACCCTCTTCCTCTCTCCTAATTTTGCTGTGCCCGACAGGGTCCATAATGATCTAAGTTATTTATAGTCCACCTTTATAAAACATTATGGAATGCAATAAAGTATTGAGTATTGAGTATTGAGTATTGAGGTTCGGGGGTGAGGCGGCGGGTTACTGTGAACAAAAGCAAGCGCCCCCGTCCCTCCGCCCCAACGTGCGCTGGCAACCCCACCCCTCCGTCCCGCCGCTCACATACCTAAGGCGCGGCCAACTAGTTCCGCGCGGGCTATAGTGTGAAATATTTTAGAACAGTATAGTATTCATTTCAAATATAAAAATAAGTTAGGTATTACATCCCCTATTTCAACCCCTTACAGCCCTTTTTTCGCATTAAAAAGTAACCTATGTCCTTTCTCAGGCTCTAGACTATCTGTGTACCAAATTTCATTTAAATCGGTTCAGTAGTTTTGGCGTGAAAGCGCGACAGACAGACGGACAGAGTTACTTTCGCATTTATAATATTAGTAAGGATTTAACTAGCATTTGCCCGCGACATCGTTCTCGGAGAAGTTTAAAATATTCCCTCGTTTTTGCAACATTTTTAAATTATACTCAGCTCCTATTGGTCGTAGCGTGATGATATATAGCCATCTTTCCTCTTCGACAATTTTTTTTGTCATTTTTACACAGCATCATCTAGTTCCAAGCTAGCAGACCTTGTACGTGTACTAGACAATGGATATAATACTTATATACTTTTTTTTGTAAATACATACTTATACATAAGAAACACCCAGACGAATACAAACACTTAAGTTCATCACAATAAATGTTTGTGTCCTGTGGGAATCGAACCCACGACCTCGAGATCAGCAGTCCGGTACTCGCATCATTAGACCACAGACGTCGTCATTTAAAATAATTTATAAATATAAACTGGTTTCTTCTGCAGGTCGGCTTCAAAGGCTACGGGCTATCTCCAGCGAATCTCTCAGCATCAGGCAGCTTCAGCTTTAGCAACGGGAAGACTTACAGCATCACGCATGGCTCTGTGATCATCGCTGCCATCACGTCTTGCACCAACACGTCCAACCCTAGCGTGATGCTGGGAGCCGGTGAGTCTGTCGTAACATCTATCGCGCTACATAAATATCCTGGGACATTTTTACACAGCACCAGTCCCAAACTAAGCAGAGCTTGTACTATGGGTACTAGACAATGGATATAATACTTATGTACTTTTTTTTTGTAAATACATACTTATAATACATAAGAAACACCCAGACAAACACAAACACTTAAGTTCATGACAATAAATGTTTGTGTCCTGTGGGAATCGAACCCTCGTGATCAGCAGTCCGGTACTCGAACCACTAGACCACAGACGTCTACGAAGCAAAAATCCTGAATCGCGCAAGTGAAGTTTACCGTGCAACTTGCATATACAAGGTGGAAGGGACATCGAATACCATCCATGAGTTCAGTACATGATTCTGGATCCCCCTGCGTTAAAAATTTCCGTAACTTTTTTCATAAATTTTTCAATTTTGTTTTTACTTGAACGTGTAAAAAATCATTATTTCTATCTACCCAAATTAGTATTATATTTAAAAAATCATTATTTCATTAGTTTGAGCCGTTGAGTAGTTACGAGCGGACATACATACATACAGTTATACGCGTCAAACACAACCCTCCTTCGTTAGTCGGGTAAAAACTATTGGACTGATTTGAAAAATTCTTTGCAGCATTTAAAAGCTACACCTTTACCGAGTCATCATCTTCCTAGCCTTTTTCTCAACCATTTTGGGGTCGGCTTCCAGTCTATCCAGATGCGGCTGAATATCAGTATTTTACACGAAGCGACTGCCATCAGACCTCCGCAACACAATTTCTGGCCAATACCGTATTCGAAGGATAGACTGGTTGTCAGGCTTTTTGGGTTTCTGACTACCACTAACGATTGTCATAGGTGTTCGTATAACAACCGGGACCGACGGCTTTACGTGCTCTCCGAGCCACGGAGGGGTCTCGATGTGTTAATAATCCATCCACAGACTGACCTCGGCAAGCGTAGCTTAACCTTGCAGATCGGTTGATCAGCGTAGTTATAGAGCACGAGCACCTCACCTACCTACGCCTTTAGCGAGTAACATATAGCCTGTTATTATCTTTTTGTATTTTTTTAAGCATTTTCCATGCTAAGATTACCTACAAGTTATTTTTAATAAAGGAAAAAATCGGCTGGCGGGCAGGATTCGAACCTGCGCCTTCTGGTTCGGTACACAAGACGCTCTGACCACTAAGCCACCGCTCGCCCTGCTCGCCAGTCGAAATCCTCCTTCACATTCTAATTTACGTCTTAAGGTGACGTAGCGACATCTATTGTGAAGTATATAGCCTATTATTCATCACAATTGTACTAACAAATATGGATGTTTTGTCTGAAATAAATGATTATTATTATTATTATTATTATTATTTATAAGAATTACCCATACCACGCTGGTGAACTAAACTAGTGTATTATATGTATACTTCTTAATAAGCATCCTCTTTTCTCCAGGTCTGCTGGCCAAGAAAGCTGTGGAGAACGGTCTGAGCGTGCTGCCGTACATCAAGACATCGCTGTCACCAGGATCTGGAGTCGTCACCTACTATCTGAGGGTATGTGCTGTGTCATTTTATAGTAATAATAACATACTTTTGATTCTTTTCAAAACTACTTTTTAAATATGTGTGTGCGAGCTTTGATGAGTGAACGCGTGTGTATGTGTGAGTCAGCGTGTGTGTGGGTGTGTGAGTCAGTGTGTGTGTGGGTGTGTGAGTCAGTGTGTGTGTGGGTGTGTGAGTCAGTGTGTGTGTGTGGGTGTGTGAGTATGTGAGTATGTGAGTATGTGTGAGTGTGTGTGTGTGAGTGCGTGTGTGTGTGAGTGAGTGAGTGTGTGTGTGTGTGTGTGTGCGCGCGTGTGTGTGTGTGTGAGTGAGTGAGTGAGTGTGTGTGTGTTTGTTTTTACGTTAAACGAGCGTGTGTATGAAGTGAACGAATGTGTATGCGTGTGGGAGTGAGTGTATCCGTGTTTCAGTGTGAGTGAATCAGTGTGTGTATTCGAGATTGAGTCTGCGCATATGTATTCGTGAGCGAGTGTGCGCGTGAGTGGCTGAACGTGAGTGTTTATGTGTGACTTAATGAAAGTGAGTGTGTGTACAGACAGGAGGTTGAGTGACTAAGTACATTGTTGTTATTTTTTGCAGGAATCAGGTGTCATTCCTTACTTGGAGAAGCTGGGTTTCGACATAGTCGGGTACGGGTGTATGACCTGCATCGGTAACTCGGGACCTATAGATGACAACATCGCCAACACCATCGAGAAGGTTAGTGAACATACATATATACGTGCTTCAACCGACTTCAAAAAAAGGAGGAGGTTCTCAATTCGAATGTATTTTTTTTATGTTTGTTACCTCAGAACTTTCGACTGGGTGAACCGATTTTGATGATTCCTTTTTTATTATTCGAAAGCTGGTGTTTCCTGATTGGTGTCATATAAATTTTATCGAAATCCGAAAAAATCGACAAAAAATTTAAAAAATATATATGTAGATGATATTTTGGTTTTCTCCGAAACCTCGCTGTCTGTGCCGGGCAGTGCGTTTAGTTGGCCTCCCCATATAATATAATAGGAACACAATAAAATACATCTATATTCCACTAAAACTCAAAATAAATTATTTTTAAACAAAAAACAAACCGCCTCCAAAAAACACCTAGGAACCAAAAATCAAAAAATAACAGGGACATTATTTACATTATGATTTCTAACTAATTTGGAGTCGGTGCCAAACAGACTTAAACGAAAGTCATATTTAAATTAAATTTGTAGTTTGACAGCGCTTGCTTGCTTTTAAGTTCCTATGTGTTTTTTGAAGGCGGTTTGTAGTTAATAATTGTTGTTATAATAAAAACAAAATGTATAGAAATGACACAAGCTTTCGACAAGTCGGGCTGTCACTAGTGTCATTTCCATACATTTTGTTTGTTATCGTCTGTCAAATCGAATGTCAAATTGCAATTTGTCTAGGCCCCTCACGATACGTTTGCTAAGTTGCTTGTCATTAGCTGGGTACTCACTTAGCAGTGTAGCATGTAATGTATCAGATACGGTATCAAGTCAGTACGTAGGCACGAGCCCGCTGCGAGCTGCTCGCGCGTGGAGCGCTGTAAGCTCGAAGCCGAACACAAAGGCGGCTCCGGCAGCTCGTAGCTTCGCGGTGGACCGTGGACGAGCCGTACCCACTTGCAGTTTGATACAGTATCTGATACGTTACATGCAACACTGCTAAGTGAGTACCCAGCTCTATATACTGCTTAGATGTTACATAAATATAACTAGACCCGCAGTCTGAGCCTGTCCTGCTGACGGTGGCGTTGTGTGTCGGGACGTTTTATTCCCTGCAACATGGTTGAGTCAAACGGCGCCGATACACACGTCATGCTCGTGAACGAGTGCCGTCTGTCGGGACTGGTCGGCTCTAACTACTATGGCACTAATTTCAATTCTAATACTTACGTACTCTTTAATCTCTGAATCTACACATCAAGCTGCATCATCCTCATTCTATTCACAACAATTGTTACTGTTAACAACATATTTTTTTTTTAAAAGAGTATCTATGGAGTTTCTTGCCGGCTCTTCTCCATAAGACCCACTTTTTTTGGAACCGTGCAACTAGTTTAACGTTTCAAAAGTACCTATTTATATGGTCTAATTGAAATAAAAATATTTTGAATTTGATTTTGATATCACCCTTCTCTAGAACGAGCTGGTCTGCTGCGGTGTCCTCTCAGGCAACAGGAACTTCGAGGGTCGCATCCACCCGAACACTAGGGCAAACTATCTAGCATCACCACTGTTGGTGATAGCGTATGCCTTAGCTGGCACCGTGGATATCGACTTTGAAACACAGCCACTAGGTAAGAATATGAAATATATCGAAAAATTCGTAATCACCACACTGGGCAATCTTGTTGATAATCACCAGTCTGGGTTAGTCGTGTAAATCAAGCTTAATATACGGTATTTCAAATGTCTAGACGACGTTCGCGCCCGTTCTTACCCAGAATGGTGATTAAGTTGTTAATCACCTATCGGGGTAAATCGTCTAAACTAACAATTTTCTATTTATATCTTGGGACATTTTTACACAGCACCATCTAGTCCCAAACTAAGCAGGGCTTCTACTGTGGGTATGAGACAATGGATATAATACTCATATACTTTTTCTTTGTAAATACATACTTATTATACAACACAAACAGTGACATTTATCACATAAATATTTGTGTCCTGTTGGAATCGAACCCACGTCTTCGTGTTCAGCAATCCGGTACTCAAACTACTAGACCACAGACGTCGCCAAATGCGTTATTAATATCGGCAAAATCCGTAAAAAAGTAGTTTTATTTCGAGAGTTTTCTTATGTATCTTATGTCTGCTTCCAGGTTCCCGATCTGATGGTAGTCCGGTGTTCCTCCGCGATATCTGGCCCACCAGGGCGGAGATCCAAGAGGTGGAGAACAAACATGTCATTCCTGGAATGTTTAAAGAAGTAAGTTATACATTTATTTATTAAGAGGAGTAGGGCACAGCCATTTTATGGCTCAAATCTGGAGCAGCTAATCTGGGGAAGAACCTCCACCTTACAGAAAACTGCAGCCAAATAACACACTTTATTGTGTGTTGTGTTCCTGCAGTGAGTAAGGTTGCCAGAGCTCCTTCTAAGGATGCGCTGCGCTGGCAGCAAGACGAATATTCCCTCAAACTGTCGGCGCAGTGAATCCTCGCGCGAGTATTACCCCTTGGAATGTTTGATGAAAATTGGTCCAAGATGGCCGCCGCCACAAAACGGCACACATCCTACAATTGATTGGCATAAAGAAGGTAGAAGAGCTTTTCAGACTGGCACTGAACAAGGAAGAATTTAAAAGGATGACTGCCGACCTTCAGTAGTGGAGAGGCACCTAAAGAAGAAGAAGAAGAAGTACAATATACTATACAATTATAATAAATTAAAAAATCCAAGATGGCCGCCATCACAAACCGCCGCCGTTGGGGGTTTTTTAGTTCATCATCATTATCATCAACCCATATACTGTCCCACTGCTGGGCACGGGTCTTCTCTCAGTATGAGAAGGATTCGGCTATAGTCCACCACGCTGGCCTAATGCGGGTTGGCAGTCCTTAGTTATTTTAATGTAATTTTTTTTGCTAGGTCTACGAGAAGATCGAGCAAGGTTCTCCATCATGGCAGGTGCTGTCGGTGCCTCAGGGCAAGCTGTACGGCTGGGACCCCAGCTCCACCTACATCAAGAGACCACCATTCTTCGACGGCATGGCTAAGGTATGTAGTTACAGCCGTGGCCATTGGCCAAGTTGTACGGTTCAGACATCAAACTTCACTTGCGCGATTCAGGATTTGCTTCGTACATACAAGTTTCTTATGTGGCGCGATAGATGTCGCTATATGTCTAATTCATAGGTAACGCCCCCTTGTGGACGTTTGAGAATTTATGAGGGGCAGTAGCAGACGCCCTAAAAAATAAGGGGGCCTTGAGATTTTACACGTTTAAATATTACTATTGTGGCAGTAGCTATTTCAGAATCGACCGACAGTAGGTAAAAAATGGGGGCCTCCACAAAAAATTGGAGGGCTCCACAAAAAATTGAGGGTCTACAAAATATGGGGGTCTCCACAAAAATTGAGGGTCTACAAAATATGGGGGTCTCTACAAATAAATTGGGGGTCTTTACGAACAAAAAATAGGGGTCTCTACAGAAAAAATAGGGGTCTATAAAATATGGGGTCTCTACCGAAAAAATAGGGGTCTCTATAAAAAATTGGGGGTCTCAAAAATGGCTAAGGTTCTGGTCTTGAAATAAAACATTTTGACGTTGACAGGAGCCGAAGCCCCACCACGGCGTGAGGAACGCCCGCTGCCTCCTCCTCCTCGGAGACTCGGTAACCACGGACCACATCTCGCCAGCCGGTTCCATCGCGAGGAACTCACCTGCTGCCAGATACCTGGCCGATAGAGGGTATGTCATCCTTACTGATATTATAAACACGAAAGTCTGTCTGTCTGTCTGTCAAGCTTTCACGCCAAAACTACTGAACCGATTTAAATGAAATTTGGTATACAGATAGTCTAGAGCTTGAGGAAGGAAATAAGCTACTGTTTAATGCGAAAAAAGGCTGTAAGGGGTTGAAATAGGGGATGAAAGTTAATCAAAAACAAAATTTAAATTGGTTCAAAAATTAAGTTACAATCATTTAAATTTTATGTTAGACAATTTCATGTTGGTTTATGTTTGATTATGTGTATGGATACTGAGAAAGGTTTCACTTTAACCCGGCCCTAAAAATCGGAGAAAGAAAAATATTGGATTAAAATTATTTAAAACGAATTTTTTTTCCATTCTCCGATTTTTACGGCCGGGTTGAAGTTAGCTCGTGCCAACTTCGAGCCGGACAATAAGTTTAGCGAGAACTGTGCTTACTGCATGGCCTATGGCCTAGGGCCTAGGGCGGCCTAAACTGCATATACCCCACTGGTCAATACCTTCTGCTGTAGTTATTTTCATATAATTTATAGTTTCTAGATTGTTTTCTCATATTTGTGTAAGTATCCATATATTATTGTATCAGATGTCATTGTGATAAACCAAAAATTTAAAGAGTAACCATGGAGTTTCTTGCCGGTTCTTCTCCATAGGAAAATCTGATGTAATGCCGGGCCTTGTCAAGGGTGTGTTCACAAATTGCAGACTTTCCGGAACGGCGGTGTTTGACATGAGCGATGTGTTCTTTTACTTGACAAGGCCCGGCATTACATCAGATTTGATCAACCACAAGTCTTCGCAATAGAAAACCGATTCCTACCCAGGATGATTCGTGAGGCCATTGAAATTCAAAAACATCCAAATTTCAATAGAGAAGATGGCTGGGTCTTACCACCTGCTTGGAACCCTATTATAGATTCAATTAAATCTAAATCCAAGCCTAAAACTGCAAGACCGAAGGATACGGTGAGCTCGTTCTGCGTGAATCGGATTGCCAATAATTAACAGAAATGTAGGGTAGCTGTTAGTAATTAAAACGTCAAGACGCCTACCACCTTAGTCACCCGTGACCATGGAGGCTGTAAAGGGTCCGAAACGTCGGGATTAAAATAATATCAATATAACGCGATAAAATCCGTAAAAAGTAGTTTTATTTCAACGTCTAGTATTCGCGTAAGTGTCAGAAATCAATATGAAGTCCGATTACTTTTTTTCAGTTTAACGCCTCGTGAATTCAACTCGTACGGTTCCCGTCGAGGCAACGACGCGGTGATGTCCCGCGGTACATTCGCGAACATTCGGCTGGTGAACAAGATGTCCCCCACCCCTGGGCCAAAGACCACCCACCACCCCAGTGGCGATGTTATGGACATATTCGATGCTGCTGACAGGTAAGAAGAGAAAAAGAATAAAAAAAAGAAGAAATAAAACATTCATTTCATCAGTTATTAAATTACCTGTTATTCATTTCTCATTTTCTTCTTCGTGTCGATACATACATACATACATAGCTTCACGCCTGTTTCCCATAGGGGTAGGCAGAGACTATAGATTTCCACTTGCTACGATCCTGGCACACCACTTTCGCTTCGTGTCGATGGTACGACTTTTTAAAATTAAAGGTCATCAAAAGCTTTTACAATTCACCCCAAATTTGTACCGAAGGTTCACAGCTGTCAAGTTGATAGTTTTTACCATGAAATCAATCTGAAACTGATAATAATCTGCCTTAATGGAGCGCGTTTGGCATTCCAAACTGACACTGGCAGCAAATAGCTGTCAAGTTGACAGTTTTTACTATAAAATCATTACGAAACAGATGATAGTGTGCCAAAAAGGCGTGATTTTTCTCAAATTAAATGCTATTTTTCTCATCCCCCAGCCAACATTAAATAAGTACGACTAGACTTTTAACCAGCGTAATACAGGGTAATTTTACCAATAAGTGTACCTTCGGTACATCATTCCGGCCGATTTCGATAAAGCTCTTGTCAGAGTGTCAGTGTCAGTTTCGAAATATCAAACGTACGCCATTATGGCACATTATTAACAGTTTCATAGTGATTTCACGATAAAACTGTCAACTTGACAGCTGTCATGTACAAATTTGGGCTGATTTGTTTGGGCTTTTCAAGACCTGCTTTACTTCTTCCACAGGTATGCATCCGAGAACGTGGCTCTCATCGCTGTGGTCGGCAAGGACTATGGATCAGGTTCCAGTCGCGATTGGGCTGCCAAAGGACCGTACCTCTTGGTAAGAAAACTTTCTCTTAGAAATCTTTTTATTTTCATCATCAATCCATTAATTGTCCCACTGCTGGGCACGGGTCTCCTCTCAGTATGAGAGGGATAAGGCCATAGTCCACCACGCTGGCATAATACGGGGCAGACTTCACATGCCGTCGAGAATATCTCTCAGGCATGCAGGTTTCCTCACGATGTTTACCTTCACCGTTAGAGCGAGTGATAATTACGCACATGATTTCGAAAAGTCAGAGGTGTGTGTCTTGGATTCAAACTCGAGACCTTTGACTTGGCTGTCCAGTGGTCATACCCCTAGGCTATCACTGCTTTTTTTGTTGCTAAAAAAATGAAGAGGACCTTGACTCTTGTACTTGTAAGAGAGGTAGGGCACAGCCATTTATGACTCAAATCTGGAGCAGCCTGTCTGGGGAAGTATCTCCACCTTACAGAAAACTGCAGCCAAATAACACACTTTATTGTGTGTTGTGTTCCTGCAGTGAGTTAGGCCGCCAGAGCTCCTTCTGAGGATGCGCTGCGCTGGCAGTAAGAGGAATATTCCCTCAAACTGTCGGTGCAGTGGGTCCTCCATAAACTCTAAGAGGTTTTTCGGGTCGGTAACGCGTGAGTGATACCCCTGGTGTTGCAAGCGTCCATAGGCTACCGTAACCGCTTACCATCAGGCGGGCCGTATGCTTGTTTGCCACCTTAGTGGTATAAAAAAAACTTGATAATGATGAACTTTTATACGACAGAATGAATAAATAAGTTAGTAGTTAGTGAAGTTTAGTGGTATTCAAAAGCTCAAAAATCCTTACAAACAATCTAAATAAATAAGTAAATATCTTGGGATACTTTTACACAGCACCATCTAGTCCCAAACTAAGCAGAGCTTGTACTATGGGTACTAGACAATGGATATAATACTTATATACATTTTTTTGTAAATACATACTTATGATATATAAGAAACACCCAGACAAACACAAACAGCTAAGTTCATTACATAAATGTTTGTGTCTTGTTGGAATCGAACCCAAGCTCATGATCAGCAGTCCGGTACTCGAACCACTAGACCACAGACGTCGTCTTCTCTATCTATACTTCGAATATCGGTATTGGCCAGAAATTGTGTTGCTTAGGTCACATTAGCAGACGCTTCATGTACAATACTGATATTCAGCCGCATCTGGTTAGGGGGCGTTCATAAAATACGTGAGATGTTTAAGAGGGGGAGGGGGTCGAGTCAAATCTCATCTTATCTTACTTTGGAGAGAGGGGGGTCTCGGCAAATATCACGCAATTTTTTTTCTGATTGAAACAGAAAAAAAAATCTATTTTTATTACACTTATAATTAAACTTTCAGCTATATTGATTACTAGTCTTAACTATTCGTAAATAAAAGCACAAAGCATTTTTTTTTCTTTTTACAATAACAATCCCAACGGGTTTACGTAAGAAACCCACATTTTGAAAAATCTCACGTGAGATTGGGGAATGGGGGAGGGGGTTGAATAAAATCTGACGACATCTCACCAGGGGGGGAGGGAGGGATAGAAAATTTAAAAAAACACGTCACGTAATTTATGGACGCCCCCTTAGACTGGAAGCCGACCCCCACATGGTTGGGAAAAGGCTA
Organism: Acronicta psi; assembly: GCA_946251955.1. NCBI lineage: Eukaryota > Metazoa > Arthropoda > Insecta > Lepidoptera > Noctuidae > Acronicta > Acronicta psi. The sequence continues at coordinate 805,851 of OX276498.1, forward strand.
GGAAGAGTAAAATATTATGTAATCTTTCTAGGGTATTCGCGCAGTGATCGCGGAGTCGTTCGAGCGCATCCACCGGTCGAACCTGGTGGGGATGGGGATAATACCACTACAGTTCATGCCAGGAGAGAACGCTGACACCTTCGGCCTCACTGGCAGCGAGCTATTCAACATAGAACTGCCTAAAAACCTGCAGCCAGGAGATAATATTACCGTACAGGTGAGTTTTGTAATCACCACACTGGTCAGAGATAATAACTAATAACCACTGTGGGCACATAAGTTGACAATAATCACCACACCGGGCAAATATTTACTAATAACCACTGTGGGTAATTTACTTATTACACCATGCGGGGCAAATCAATTGACACTAATCCGATTCCCAGGACGGGAAGTGTTCTTAGGTTTTATTATTCTTTAGTAGCAGCTCGAAGTTTAGATTTGTACCCGTCTGAAGCTAATATACTCAGCAGTCATATAGGACCTAAGACCTAAACACTAATATAGTCCGCGTGGAACTAGTTGGCCGCGCATTAGGTAGGGACGGGGGTGAGGCGGCGGGTTACTGTGAATAAAAGCAAGCGCCCCCGCCCCTCCGCTCCGCCGCTCACATACCTAAGGCGCGGCCAACTAGTTCCGCGCAGACTATAGCAAACTGTAGATCTATATTCACGAGCAAAAACATGTATACACTAAAAGTGTTAAAGCGATTTTTTCATGAATGAACGATTGCAACTTTGAGATAACACCAATGTCACTATAGTATTGGTTCGTTAATACTGTGTTCGTAATATCACAAAAGTTCTATTAGTACTTTAGGAGAAAATCGCTTTAGTATTTTTGTTAGTGTATACATGTTTTTGCTCGTGACTACATTAGTGCATCTCTGCCTACCCCTTCGTGGAATACAGGGGTGATAGTAAATAATAAATATTTTTGGACATTTCTACACAGCACCATCTAGTCCCAAACTAAGCAGAGCTTTTACTATGGGTACTACACAATGGATATAATACTTATATAGTTTTGTTTTTGTAAATACATACTTATAATATATAAGAAACACCCAGACAAACAAACAGCAAAGTTCATCACATAAATGTTTGTGTCTTGTGGGAATCGAATCCACGACCTCGTGATCAGCAGTCCGGTACTCGAACCACTAGACCTCAGACGTCGTCCAATGATGTATGTTATGGTATGTTATATTTAATTATGCCCAACATTTTGCCCACAGGTGGACAACGGCAAGTCATTCCAAGTGAAAGTGCGCTTCGATACGGAAGTGGACTTAACATACTTCCAGAACGGTGGTATTTTGAATTACATGATCAGGAAAATGTTGTAACATCAAGCAATAAAATAATACTTTAGGATATCAAATGTACAATGGTTGTTACACTAAGGACTTTTGACTTTCTCAAAATACCTAGGCATTAACTTTTTATAGGATCCGTTGAACTAGATGTTGAATTTTTCGACATTTTTTTTGCAACATTTTTAATTTGATACTATACCGCTCCTATTGGTCGTAGCGTGATGATATATAGCCTATAGCCTTCCACGATATACGGGTTATCTAACACTGAAAGAATTATTTTTAATGAAGGAAAAAATCGGCTGGCGGGCAGGATTCGAACCTGCGTCTTCTAGTTCGGTACACCAGACGCTCTACCGAACCAGAAGACGCCCCGAATCCTGCCCGCCAGCCGATTTTTTCCTTTATTAAAAATAACTTGTAATCTTAGCATGGAAAACGCTTAAAAAATACAAAAAGATACTGAAAGAATTTTTCAATTTCCCATCAGGCGGGTCATATGCTTAAAACCATCAATCTTTCGGCTTTGAGAGAATTAACAATTTACTTTTTATTATACTTAGGTATTTTGAGAAAATCTAATTAAAAAATATTCAAGTGTGCTTGCAAAAGGTCTGTGGTGTAAACATGGAAGCGTTGACATCGATATAATATCTTATTTATCTGTCAACAACTGTCATTGACAACTGAGAGCTGTCAATGTCATCTTACTGTCAAGATAATTTTGTCGATTTTTATCGTGTCATCAAGATTGTATCATCACTATCAGCGCCTATTCGTTCGCTGCTGGACGTAGGTCGCTAATCGATAAACTTATCGACATTTTTAACGAATTGTTCCATGTTCTCACCACTGGTGTTTAAGAATGCAACATGTCTATAATATAGCTGTTTTTAACAGCTGGTGCAAGGGTCTTAGGGTTTTGTATGTTATTTATTTAAATAATAAAAATAATAATAATATTATTAATTTATATAAGCCCCGCAAATTGATATGTGCGGATGACGTCACGTGGATGTTTATTAGACAAGGTTCCAGCCCATTGACAACTTGCGGGACTTATAAAGGGATATATTCTTATAGTTGCGCTCGCTTTGCCTGCAAACATTGAAAATAATAACAATAGAATAGTCTATCTTTTTGTATTTTTTAAGCATTTTCCATACTAAGATTACAAGTTATTTTTAATGAAGGTTCGAATCCTGCCCGCCCGCCGATTTTTTCCTTCATTAAAAATAATAGAATAGTCGACAAACTTTATGACCGGGCTGAAGTTGGCGCGAGCTAGAGAATAGGCTATTTGACGAAACAATAATCAACCCGGCCAAAATGATTAAAATTGAATATTGGAACAAAACTGTTTTATAAGCTCTAGATAGACTTTTAACCAGCGTAATACAGAGTATTTTTTCCAATAAGTGTACCTTTGGTACATCATTTGGGCCGTTTCCGATGACTTCCTTTGTATGAATTTATCTGCCAAATAATTTATCTAGAACTTACTTGGAGGTTATGAAACAGGCCCTAGTATGCCAGTCTCGAAGTCTTTTGACTATTAATACAAGGTGGAAGGAACATCGACACACAAACGTCATGACAAGGTTTCACGCAAGGTCAAAAATAAAATGACCTACGTCATTCATGTAGAAAATGATGGGTTATTACAGATATTGACATTTTTGAGCGCGCAGTGTATTGCTAAAAAACGATTATAACGCTCCGCGGTGAATGTTATCGCGCGCGCGATCAGAAATAAACGAAATTATGATTTTTTAATTATAAATCTAATTTGAGTATATAGAAATAATGTTTTCTTACACGTTCAAGAAAAAACTGCAGAAAAAATTGAAAAATTGATGAAATAAGTTACGGAAAATTTCAACACAGCGGGGTCCATGTTCTGAACCCATGGTATTCGGATGTGCGTCGATGTCCCTTCCACCTTGTATATGTGAATCAAAATATTTAAATAAGCTCAGCACATATTAACTGAAAGTTGCTGCATAACATTCTAAAAACATTTCTATATCATAACCTCGTTGGTCTAGTGGTTCCAAGCGCGACTGGCGCGATGAAACAAATTGTATGTAAGTGACATTAGTGACAGCCCGATTTGTCGAAAGCTTGTGTCATTTCCATACATTTTGTTTGTCGATTCGAATGTGAAATTTCAACTTGTCTAGCCCCCCTGCTACGCTAGAGATCCTGGGTTCGATTCCCGGGTCGAGCATTGTTGAGTTGTTTGGTGAAATTCCCAATAGCTCGGAGTGATTTGTGCCCGGTTGGCAATAGGTTCGCCCCCTATTACATGGGACCTAAACATACCGGCGAAATATGGGTGTACATTCAGCAACAAAAGTAGCTGAACACTGAAATCTTCAAAACGCTTTAACATCTTTAATATTCAGAATTCACTGACCCTTGAAGGCAGTACAAATTCTCATAATAGAAGACAATAATATGTTTTACCTTAGTCGAAATCTAATGAATAGTTTTGGTACTGTGATGTTTTTAAACTTTCGCCGTGTTCAACGAATTTCGATGCTGACCGTACATTAGTACGCCTCTGCCTACCCCCTCGAGGAATAAAGGCGTGATGGTATAGTTATGTTAATTTCTATATAATTTGTATTTGTTATTACATAAAGAAATCATTCTATAATCATGTGTAGTTATAAGAATAAAATACACAAATATATTTGTTATATTTTGTTAATTTATTGAGTTTTATTTATTCCTTAATTGTAGCCGTTTCTGCCAACCTATATGTGATAAAAGCGTGAGTATAAATAAAATAAATATCCTGGGACATTTTTACACAGCACCATCTAGTCCCAAACTAAGCAGAGCTTGTACTATGGGTACTAGACAATGGATATAATACTTATATATTTTTAACCCCCGACGCAAAAACGACGGGGTGTTATAAGTTTGACGTGTGTGTGTGCGTGCGTGCGTGCGTGTGTGTGTCTGTCTGTCTGTCCGTGGCATCGTAGCTCCCGAACGGATGAACCGATTTTGATTTTGTTTTTTTATCTGAAAAGTGAATTAGTCGGGAGTGTTCTTAGCTATGTTTGATGAAAATCGGTCCAAGATGGCCGCCGCTACAAAATAGCGAATAACATATTTTTTCACAACTCCCTCAATATGGGTATCAAATGAAAGGTCTTAACTAGTAGAACACTATGATAAATTTCAAATCTAAGATGGCCGCCACCACAAAATGGCAATTACATTTCGTGTCGGGGGTTTTCTAAATTTTTAATTTAGGTTAGTTTAGTTGTAAATACATATTTGATACAGCCGCATGGCCTGGGCATTCCTTATAACTTTCGTCCCCTATTTCGTGTGGCTGACCCTGGCTTGGCCACAATCAGGGATTTTAATTTTGATGACGTAAAAATTTAGTCGAAATTAGTCGCCGAATATCAGATTTAGTCGGTCACCGGTTCAAAAGTTATAAGGGTTTATAGGTGGCCGTGCCAGAGTCAGCCTCCCTAGCTCGGCCACATTTATATCTCTGAAACTAGGGCACCTAGCGAAGATCTGTTTTCTTCCAGTTTTTACGTCATCAAAATTAAAATCCCTGATTGTGGCCAAGCTAGGGTCAGCCACACACTTTCATCCCCTTTTTTTTTGCGTCTGGAAATGCTTTATGCACCGTCACGCCGCCCTGGGGAAGGCGGCGCGGTGTGTGGGACTCCATCCTGAAAAGGACGTATACCCACTAAAACCAGACGGGTGTTCGGCTCATCACCATTCAGCCGGGGTGCGGGAACGTGTTGACATTCTTCAGCGACCCCCCCGGTGACGGGCCGCCTATGCGGTCCCCGACTCTTTTGGGTGGGTGCGTAAGGTGTGCACCCGCCTCTCCTACCAATCCACTGAGTGGGATGCGGCACACTCCGACCGCATCACCTACTCGGGCCTAGTGCTGGGCGACAGACTTCCCCAAGCCTGCCGCCTGTGGCCTCTTTATGGTGGTTGGAACAGGGCACGGTTTGCCCTGTTCCTGCGCCCAGTGCGTCGGGCGCGGATTGGTAGGGCTGCGGCAGCAGTCTCCCGTTCCCGCTCCGCGGCCTCCTTCTGCGAGATGACGTCCTCGCAGAAAGAAGCCATCGCTTCCCAGGCGTCAGCGTTGCCGACCATGGCGCTAGTTATGGTCGGCAGCGAGAGGTCTCCGCCGACGGCAGCGCGTAGGACACGGCGCTGCTCCTCCCAGGCCACACACACCTCAAGTGTGTGCTGCGCCGTGTCTTCGGGACAGTCCGGACAATGATGGCATCGGGCGTCCGGTTCCCTCCCGGCCACGCGGTACAGGTACTTGCCAAAGCACCCGTGCCCTGACAGCACCTGCGTGAGCCAGAAGGTCAGCACGACACCCCTATTTCAACCTCTCCTTCTCCTTTCTTAGGCTCTAGACTATCTGTGTACCTACCAAATTATCAGTAGTTTTGGCGTGAAAGCGCGAAAGTCTGTCCAGGATTTTTTTAGCGAACGAATTTATAATATATTTTCTAATATAGGTACTAAATTCATAATAATATATGTTTCATTCTACTATCAGCTCGGTGAAGTCGATGTAGGTTCGGATCTTAGGCTAATATTCAGAGACGATGCATAAGCATTAACTTACGCTTCCGTATGTCAAGCATTACTGTTAAAGAAGGTTTCTTATGATATTTTGTGTCGCTAAGGAAACCGTACGAAACAGTCTTGTCAAAATACTACAGAAAAAGGAAAAATCTGTTACAAATGCTGTTTTAATAAATTTAATATTTTATTCATGATTTTACATTCCCAATCGTCCATTTCAAATTCCTCTCAACATGGTAGCAGAGCATGGTTCTGAATTGGTTGAAGGATTGGTCCATGGTTGAAGAATCGATTGAATAAAAAAATATTAAATTGAGAAGAATTTTTGTGCAAAATAATCAATATGGCAACCAAACCTGAGATTATGAAATTCAAGATCGGAAACTTGGATGGCCCTAACTGGTCTGTATGGAAATACAAAATAACTATGATGTTAAAAGGGATTCCCAAAGCCCTAGACATAATAGAAGGAAGATTTCCACGTCCAAACACTACGAAAGCTAATGATACTGCGTTACAAGAGTATATAGAGCTAGACAGCACAATTATAGTCATTCTCACAAGCAACATGACAGATGAGATTGTCCAAAGAATCATGCGTTTTGAGACTTCTAAAGAAGTATGGGATGAGCTCAAGAGGTTGTATGACGGAGATGGAGATGATTTAGTTTATGACAACTGCCTTAAGTTTTTCGAGTACAAGAAAACACTGGACGACAACATGGCAATGCACCTTTCTAAGCTTAAGAACATTTGGTTTAATTTAAACAAAGAAGTTATAAAACTTGGAAATAATGAACTGCCAGAGGTACTTCTCATATGTAAGATTTTAGATACTTTGCCAGAAGAGTATCTCTCGTTTAAATCCAGTTGGCTGTTGATGTCTAAAAAGGAAAGAACAGTAGATACACTAACATCACAACTCTGTGCCTTTGAAAGAAATGTAGAGACAAAAGTTTCTCCATCCACTAGCGAGAGTAACCAAGCTCTAGCAGTAAATGCTTCAAAGAAAAGAAACGGCAAAATGGTCAGCAATAAGAAGATAAAATGTAACTATTGCGGATTAGAGGGACATAAAGTACGTTCATGCAAAAAGTGGCTGAGTGATGGTCGACCGCCCAAGACAAGTTCAAATGCCAACATCGTTACTAACACAGACTTAATGATACTTGATACAGACTTGTACCCAGACAAAGAACATTGGTACTTAGACAGTGGGGCAACGAGTCATGTTACATTCAGAAGAGATCTGTTCCACACATTTAAAAGCTTCGATAAAACGCATACTGTGATGACAGCAAATGGTCAGAAAGTGATTGCCACTGGTAAAGGTGACATCAAACTAGAAGCTGTGGTAGGTAATCGAAAAGGATACATAACATTGTGCGATGTATGGTGTGTGCCATCACTACAGAAAAACCTCTTCTCGTTACTGTCAGCACAGGACAGATTACCGGGAAGCACTTTTGAGTCAGAACCAGAATTCTGTAGATTAAAATCAAATGGCATTGTCAAAGTCACAGGTGAACGAAAGAAGAGAGGTGGATTATTTAAACTTAACGTGAATAATATCTTACCACAAACCTCCTTAGAAGTCAATGTGATAACGACAAGTCAAGATTTGTTACAACTTTATCATGAGAGATTAGCTCATCAAAGCAAACTCCATGTTAAGAAAGTTATCGAAAGAGAACTAGGAATAAAGGTACCAAGTAACAACACAGAGTTTTGTGAAGGATGTAGCTTTGGTAAGATGCACAGACAACCTTTCGGAACTAGAGTTAGAGCAGAAGTACCGGGAGAGATCGTTCATTCAGACGTATGCGGTCCGTTTCCGTTCTCGTACAAGGGATGTCGCTACTTCGTTCTATTCAAAGATGACTACAGCAAATACCGGTTCGTATACTTCATGAAACAGAAATCTGAAGTCTACTCAAAGCTTCAACTGATGTTAGAAGAGAGTAAGGTAGCTGGTCATGTCATTAAAGAACTGTTAAGCGATAACGGTGGAGAGTTCGATAATAAGAAAACTCGATCGATACTACAAAAATATGGCATAAAGCAAAGATTGATCATGCCATACACGCCTGAACAAAACGGCTGTAGTGAAAGAGAAAATAGAACATTAGTCGAAGCCGTTCGTGCCATGATGTATGCACATGAAGAGCTGCCAACTGCTTGTTGGGCAGAGCTCGTAAGTACAGCAGCATATGTACTTAACAGAACAGGACGTACTCCTGTAGATGGTAAATCTCCTTATGAACTGTGGTATAAGAAAAAGCCTAAGATAAGCCACCTAAAAATCATCGGAAGTCCATGCTACGCCCATGTACCAAAACAGAAGCGTAAAAAGCTAGACAAGAAAGCTGAAAGATGTATATTGATCGGCTATGACGGTGATGATGGATATCGACTTTTGAATATCGGCAAAAACGGATGTTCGTTGGTACGTTCAAGAGACGTAAAATTTCTAGAGTCAGAAATCGGTAATAGTAATGTCAAACAAAATTCGGAGTTGACAAAGACTCTACAAGAAGATTCTGAAATAGAAATCAGTCTACGAAAACCATCGAATTCTGTTGCAAGGGAGGATAATATTCCATTGAGTCCTGTTATAAGAGAAGAAAGCAATCAAAAGATTCACGATGTAAGGGAGGAAGGAATCGAAAGTACAGAAAGCTTCGAAGAATGTATACCTCCTGAATCTTTTGAAGATGCATCTCAAATAGATGATATTGAAAATGGAATAAATGATCAAACAGAGCGTTTAGAGATAATGGATGATCCTTTGCCAAATAGCGAGATAGAAAATGAAGCAAGTAGAACTCTTCGAGATAGATCTCTGCTACGTCCACCTTCAAAGTTTGGTGAATACGTAATGGCCATAGATGATGCAACTGGCATAGATGAACCAGAAACATACAGTCAAGTATTACAAAACCCAAACAAAGAGTGTTGGATTAAAGCGATGAAAAATGAGATTAAATCTTTGGAAGAAAACAAAACTTGGACTCTAGTCGATTTACCCAAGAATCGTAAAGCTATATCGTGCAAATGGATATTTAAAATTAAGAGAAACGCTGATGGTACGATTGATAAGTATAAAGCTAGACTTGTTGCTCGAGGTTTTTCGCAAAAGCAAGGAGTGGACTATGACGAAACATTTAGCCCTGTTGCCAAAATGACAACTATTAGATCAGTCATAAGCGTTGCGGCGAATGAAGGTCTATCACTCACACAATTCGATGTCTCAACGGCATTCTTAAATGGTTATTTGAAAGAAGAGATCTATATGAAACAACCTGAAGGTATGAATGACGGAACAAATCGAGTATGCAAGTTGAAGCGTAGCTTATACGGGCTCAAGCAAGCACCGAGATGCTGGAATACATGCATCGTAGACTATTTGAAATCTATAGGATTTCAACAGAGTCAAACAGATCCGTGTATGTTTATGAGAAAAAGAACACAGAATAAAATCATTCTGGTATTATATGTTGATGATGGCCTCGTAGCTGCAACAGACCAAAAAGATGCAGATAAGTTTATGGCAGAGCTGAAACGAAGGTTCAAGATAACCACAAAGCCTGCAGACTACTATCTGGGTTTACAACTGCAGTACAAAGATGATGGGTCCATAAACATAACACAGAAGCACTATACTGAGAAAGTATTAGAAAGATTTGGTATGAGTAGCTGTAAGACAGTCACCACACCAATGATCAGAGATTCTGAACAAAGGCAGTCAGATAAAGAGGTAGTAGATGAAAAGTCATACCCATATAGACAGGCTGTTGGAGCGCTCGCTTACCTTATGGTTGGGACAAGACCAGACATCGCTTACGCCGTTGGTGTCGTATCAAGAACTTTAGAAAACCCATCTAAAGAGGATGTACTAAAGGTTAAACGTATAATGCGCTATCTAAAAGGTACATCAGAGTATGGTATAACGTATAAAAGAGGGTTTAAAACAGGAATACTAGACTGTTTCAGTGATTCTGATCATGGAGGCGATCTCAAGGATGGTCGCTCAACAAGTGGTATACTTTGTTTGTATGCTGGTGGAGCAATAGCCTGGGCGAGTCGCAAGCAGAGTTCTGTAGCAATTTCGACCACAGAAAGCGAAATAGTTTCGGCAAGTGAAGCTGCACGCGAAATAATATGGTTGCAAAGGCTATTCCGAGAGATTACTACTTTGAAGCAAATTCCTATTTTGCAAGTAGATAATGATGCGGCGGTAAAACTGGCTCAGAATCCAGAGCTCCATAGAAGAACAAAGCACATAGCAATAAGACACTTCTATGTAAGGGAGCTAGTTGCAGATGGAACTCTAGAAGTCAAGCATGTGGGCGCAAACCTACAAAGTGCAGATTTCTTAACAAAGCCTCTCAGCAGACCTTCACTTGTTTGTATAATGGATCGAATAGGTTTAGGTTGTTGTAATCCTACCTAATGTTAGTTTACTTAACTACACAAAAAGGGAGGATGTTAAAGAAGGTTTCTTATGATATTTTGTGTCGCTAAGGAAACCGTACGAAACAGTCTTGTCAAAATACTACAGAAAAAGGAAAAATCTGTTACAAATGCTGTTTTAATAAATTTAATATTTTATTCATGATTTTACATTCCCAATCGTCCATTTCAAATTCCTCTCAACAATTACTTTACGCGTTGCTTTATTAGCCTTACACCCCACCTCAGAGACGTCACTTAACCTTAATGAATGATTAACAATCAGTGGCTACTATATCTTGACCTATTTTTCCATATTAGAGTTTGTTGTCAGTGTACTAAGATATACTGGGTGTCATTAGCTAATGATTCTTTAAGGTTAAGTGACGTCTCTGAGTGCGGCCCTTAATAGGCACTTTCTAAAGCCAGCGGTTTCAACTGCGCGTCGATCAATCAGTCAGCCAATCAGTTTCTTACTTTAAGATAGCTTAACATCTTATATCAATAAAACAACTATCAAATATACACTATAAACAACAACGATCTCATATAAAATAAACAATTTATACAATCATTTACATTTATCTCATAGGAATTTAAACAAATACATCTTAAATTACAATAAATTGCAGAAGTTGTTTTTAATATTCTCTTGTTTTATTAATAAATAAACCCCTACCTAGTATATTTAAGAAAAGTTCAAACAGTATTACGGCAGTTTCATCTTATATTATCAGAGTGACAGTGTGGTATAATCTTTATCTTATAATATTAAAATTCTCGTGTCGCGGTGTTTCTTACCAAACTCCTCTGAAACGGCTGGATCGATTTATATGAAATTTTGTGTGCATATCCGGTAGATCTGAGAATCAGCCAACATCTTTTTTTCATACCAAAATCAAAATCAAAATAGTTTAATTTTCACATAGACCTTATAAAGGCATTTATGAAATGTCGAAACTAGGTGCGCGGTTCGCAATTCGTCGTTTCAGGAGAAGAACCGGCAAGAAACTCTTTGGTTACTCTTTTAACTCCCCTAAATGATAAGGGTGACCCACCCGTATACGACAAAACAACGTTTGCCGGGGCAGCTAAGTAGTTGTTTATTTAATTGCTCTTTACATTGGTTTTGGTGTGCAATAAAGAATGTTCTATCCATATACAAGGTGGAAGGGACATCGACGCACATCCGAATACCATGAGTTCAGTACATGATTCTGGATCCCCCAGCGTGTGAATTTTTCCGTAACTTTTTTCGTCAATTTTTCAATTTTTTCTGCAGTTGTTTTTACTTGAACGTGTCAAAAAACATTATTTCTCTCTACCCAAATTAGATTTATAACTAAAAAATCATTATTTCATTTATTACGGATCGCGCGCGCGATAACATTCACCGCGGAGCGTTATGATCGCGTTTTTTAGCAATATACTGCGCGCTCAAATACGTCAATATTTGTAATAACAGATCATTTTCTACATGAATGACCTAGGTCATTTTATTTTTTACCTTGAGTGAAACCTTGTTACCTTGTTACGTCGTTTCTGCGTCGATGCCTTCGATCCCTTCCACCTTGAATAGTGTGGGTCTCCAGAAATCTGCCGCGCGTGCTTAGAATACAATTCCACACTGCCTCTCAAATTGGCATCTCGTAAGAAGCGAGAAGAGATCTGACTAGGTCTGACGGTGGTAGGAGCTCTTGTGGTAGATGTGGGTAGCTCATCAAAAATACGCGAGCTAGATCAGCTCGTGACTCAGGTGAGTGAGCTGATTCAATGATTCAGCTCGCAGATCAGCTCAATTCGAACCGGTTCAGTTTACGACTCTCGCGCCGAATCGAGCCGAATGAGCTGCTGAGCTGCAACAGTTCATTTAACTCTGCGAGCTAAACATTTTGTATTATTTCATTACAAATTGATTTATTGGATACATATCAATAAATTATTATTTTAATGCATTAGAACAGAATAATAATTAGTTTTAGAATTGGATTGAAGGGATTCACAAGAACGAAAAACAACAAAAAAGCTGAATTGAGCCGTGAGCTAGTCATTTGGTTGCTGAGCTGTAGCTCAACGGCTCAAACCCGTGCGATCTGACCATCGAGCTGACTCAGAGCTGAGTTATACGCCTCTATCTTTTGGTCTGACTGGCTGGCGAACACCGTTACGTCGGAATCTGTCCTTTTTTTTAACGTCTGGAAATGCTTTATGCACCGTCACGCCCGCCCGGGGAAGGCGGCGCGGTGTGTGGGACTCCGCCCTGAAAAGGACGTCAAACCACTAAAACCAGACGGGTGTTCGCCTCATCACCTTTGAGCCGGGGTCACGGGAACGTGTTGACACTTCTGCGACCCCGGCGGTGACGGGCTGCCAATGCGGCCCCCGGCTCTGTTGGGGAGGTGCGTGGTGTGCACCCCCCTCTCCTGCCAATCCACTGAGTGGGATGCGGCACACTCCGACAGCGTCGCCTACTCGTGCCATAGTGCTGGGCGACAGACTTCCCCAAGCTTGCCGCCCGTAGCCACTTTAAGGTGGTTGGAACAGGGCGCGGTATGCCCTGTTCATGTACATTTCGAGGGCATCAATGCGGTATCTAGCTATCAGCCTAAATATAATACAAGTGAGGTAGGGCACAGCCATTTATGGCTAAAAACGGGAGCAGTCCATCTACGGAAGTACCTCCACCTTACAGAAAACTGCAGCCAAATAACACACTTTATTGTGTGTTGCGTTCCTGCAGTGAGTAAGGTTGCCAGAGCTCCTTCTAAGGATGCGCTGCGCTGGCAGCAAGTGGAATATTCCCTCAAACTGTCGGCGCAGTGAATCCTACATAAACCTCTAAGAGGTTTTTCGGTTCGGCAACGCGCGAGTGACACCCCTGGTGTTGCAAGTGTCCATAGGCTATGGTAACCGCTTACCATTAGGCGGGCCGTATGCTTGTTTGCTACCTTAGTAGTATAAAAAAAAAATGGTAAACACTAGTGAACGAATAATGATCCAATTTTACCTTGGCTTTCGCGGCAAATTTAGCACATATTTCTTCTAACGTAGGCATCCGCTAAGAAAGGATTTTGGTAAATTCTCAAGGGATCTAGAAATAACAAATAAACGCGAGTAACGTCGGTGTATCAGCTAGAGTTTCAAATAAATCGAACATCGTTCCTACCCTATTATTCTTTGTATAAATTCTTTCAAGATGAGTGAGCCATTTTATGATTGATCAACAATCGTTGTTGTTTATGTTAAAGAAAATTCTTCACTTGCAATCATATGTTAGTGTGCAGTGTACTAGTGAGTGTGTCAAAAGTAAATAGTGTTAATTGCACTGAAGGAGTTACAGGGATACCACAGTGCCTTAAGATCAAGATAGGGTCGTCTAAACATTTGACAGACAAGTTCGCTTTACACAGAAACACCAACGCCATCTTTGTTAGTAGTTTGGCGTTTGTTTTTTAGCCGATCGCGGACTAGTTCACTTCGGTTTAGGGAAGACCATTTTGTGATCACAAGAACTATGATTTATACAATATTGTTAGTATCTTTGGCAATCAGTGCAGTGTTATCAATGGACGCTATTACGAAGGACCTGCTCACACCAATGACGGATTTTGGTGAAGGATGCGGGTATATGGTAAGATATTTAACTTACTTACTTAATAATTATTAGAATCTTAGACAAACTCCTGGGGGCCTAGACAAGTGGCAATTTGACATTCGAATCGACAAACGAATAGAAACAAAATGTATGGCAATGACATTAGTGACAGCGCGATTTGATGTCATTATTCGTTTGTCGATTCGAATGTCAAAATGCAATTTGTCTAGCCCCCCTGTAGTCTGGTAGTTCGTGTGTCGGACCACTGATCACGAGATCGTGGGCTCGGTTCCCATTGGACACAATTGTTAAAATATTTGTAGGTAATGATTTTTAAGCTACAAAACAAAATATGTTGTAAAATACGAATTATCTAGAGGCGAATCAAGAACAATAAGTTGGACAAAACATGGATAAAATAGTAATTTATTCACTAATGATTATTATTTTTGAGACGAAACAGGAATCAAATATATGTTTTAAACTCGCTAGCGACGCCGTAAAATATTTGTGTGATAAACCGTCGCAGCGCCTCTAGCGGTTGCGTAAGGAACTAACGGCTATGAGATTACAGCGTTTTGATGCGTAAAAAAACTATAGAAAGCCATTCGATAGAACTCATGGTTGAGGTACTGTGGTGTTGTGTTCCTGCAGTGAGTAAGGTCGCCAGAGCTCCTTCTAAGGATGCGCTGCGCTGGCAGCAAGAGGAACATTCCCTCAAACTGTCGGCGCAGTGAATCCTCCATAAACCTCTAAGAGGTTTTTCGGGTCGGCAACGCGCGAGTGATACCCCTGCCGGGCTAACATGCACGCGGCTAGAGATGGGATTCTACCCGGTATTTTCCCGGGTAAATATTATTTTGGGTAAAAAGCGGGTATTTACCCGGGAAAATACCCGAAAGGTGGGTATTTATTTTTCTAAGAACGAAGTATATAAATATATTCGTAATAACTTCTTAGAATGTTATTGGTGCAAAAATGGTTGCATAGTTAGCAGTTTTCAAAATGCTAGTTATTACTAAACTGCACTTTTTATGAAAAGAAGATTTTTGGGGAAAATGATTTATATGGAGAATGTATCAGATATGGATCCGGTTGGTTGGTGGAAAGGGATCTGTGGAACAAGATGTATTGTGTGTATTCTACCGTTTGTACAAGGGGCTATGTTCTGAGGAATTGCTTGAAATATCACCCCACGGCTACTTTCTATCACTGCACCTGTCGCCATCGAGTAGTTCATCGACATAGGTACCTTAGAACCACTCTGGTCTTATATTATGTGATTTGACACAGTATGAGGTCAGAGTGGTATTGAGATTGACCAGACCAATGAGAAGATTCTTTCCAAGTGCACTCAGGTTGTGGAATCAGATTCCCACTGAGGGTTTCCCAAGGGACTACAGAATTCTTCAAAAAGGGTCTAAAAAGATTTTTCAGTTTCGATAACGCGCGGGTGATACCCTTAATGTTGCATAGACTACAGTAGTCGCTTACCATGGAGGGCCGTATGCTTGTCTGCCAACTTAGTGGTATCAAAAAAAGATATCTTTCTAAAATAGCAACTAGGTTGTTGACTTCTTTATGTACCTTGGCAGCAACAGCAACATAAAAGAGGGCAAGCCCGAGAAAAATTTCAAACTCCGAGCTGCTACTGAGAATTTCATAGAAAAACCAAAAAGACTACTCGACTTCAGAAAAAAACAGGATCTCTTCTAGCTTAGCCGTCATAGAGTAGCTTATCAGGAGTTAAAAAAACTACTACATAACTAACTTCATCCTAGTGCAGTGAAAACTGCTAGTTTTGCAACCCATAACATGCTAAGAAGTAATTACGAACATATTTAAATACTTCGTTCTTAGAAAAATAAATACCCACCTTTCGGGTATATACCCGGGTAAATACCCGATATTTACCCAAATGGGAATTTACCTGGGTATTTTCCCAACGGGTATTTACCCATCGCCCATCTCTATGCACGCCGCGACAAAATTTTGTCTACTCTTTTGTCTCGCTCTTTCTTGTGCGAAAACGAAACAAAAGCACGACATAAGCGTCGACAAAATGTTCTCGCGGCGTGCATGTTAGCCCGGCTGGTGTTGCAAGCGTCCATAGGCTACGGTAACCGCTTACCATCAGGCGGGCCGTATGCTTGTTTGCTATCTTAGTAGTATAAAAAAGAAGTGATTCGGGTATGGGACTATACCTCAAGTTCTATTGAATGGCTTTCGATATGTTTTTTACGCATCGAAACGCTGTAATCTCCTAGCCGATTTTAGTTCTTTACGTAACCGCTAGAGGCGCTGCGAGGGTTATCCATACAAATATTTTACGGCGTCGCTAGCGAGTCTAGTGAGAAAAACTGATGGTCGAGGCACACAACTAGACCACAGACGTCATTAATATGTGTGTTATATTTCAGAGTTGCGCCCCCGTATCAGAGGGTGTGTTGAACGTGCATATAGTGCCTAACACGCACGGAGAACTCGGGTACACGCGGACGTTCTACCAACATTACACAGGATGTAAGTCATATTGTACATTACCACAGAATAAATAATTCGCGATCGTTTATATACTCTAACGCACTTGTTTTTTTTAAACATCTTCAATGTACAGACACGACTTTTTTACCATTTTTTACTAGTATAGTTATTCACTGCAAACGTCAATCCCCACCAAAACCTTTTAACGCATTTATCTCTATTTTATGGTATGGAATGTAATTCTATTTAATTAGTGTAATTGGTCTATGACCGTTCTAGTTAAATTGTAAAATAAATAAATAAATCTCAGAAAATTCTTGGTCGATTTAATATTTATTTTCATTATACGAAGTAAGTATGCTAATGATATTTTTCACTAAGCGTGTGATTATTAACAAATTCAACACCAGTCTTCTCCCCTATTGCGTCGCCCCCATTTACACGGAACCTAAAATAACGGCGAAGTGTGGGCGTTACAGTAGGGTTGTTAAAAAAATATCGATATATCGATATTATTTTTCAATATATCGATATTTTTGAGCGATATTTAATATTTCGATATATCGATGTATCGATATAAAATTCCAAGTATCGAAAAGGTATAAAAATCGATATTTTTTCAGACCAATAAACATTTATGTTATAAGATTAAAAAATCCACACACTGGTTGAAGACTTTTGTCTTGAGGCACTGTGGTATAGATGACGAAAAGACATTGCGAAGTTTCCCGAACGCTGCCCAGCCGAGTCGGATTCGACGAGTGACCTCTTTCTCGAAGTTGGACCTACCTAGCTGGACGGTTTGTCCTAGATAGACATACTCGTCGACAACTTCGAGAGCAGAGCTCCCAACGGATATTTGGATAGGCATGACATGGGCGTTTGACATGACTTTCGTCTTGTCCATGTTCATTTTAAGACCCACCTGCTGGGAAACTCTGTTGAGGTCATTGAGCATTGTGCTGAGCTCTTGCAGCGATTCTGCCATGACTACGATATCGTCGGCAAATCGAAGATGAGTGATATACTCGCCATTGATGTTGATGCCGAATCCTTTCCACTTCAGTAGCTTGAAGGCATCTTCCATTGCGGTGGTGAACAGTTTCGGGGAAATGACATCCCCCTGTCTAACACCTCTTTGCAATGGAATTGCTCCCGTACACTGTTCCTGTACTCGGACCGACATATTGGCGTTTTTGTATAAGCACTTTAACGCTTCGATATACCGATAGTCAATGTGGCACCGCTGCAGAGATTGCAGCACCGCCCAAGTTTCAATCGAATCGAAGGCTTTCTCATAGTCCACAAACGCTAAGCAAAGTGGCAGGTTATACTCCTCGGTTTTCTGTATAATCTGCCGTAGCGTATGGATGTGGTCTATGGTACTAAAACCTTTTCGGAAACCGGCTTGTTCGGGAGGCTGGAAGTCATCAAACCTGCGCTCGAGACGATTCGTGATGACCCTTGAAAACAACTTGTAGATATGGCTCAGAAGCGAGATGGGTCTATAGTTCTTCAATAAGGTGTTATCTCCTTTTTTGAAGAAAAGCACCACCACGCTTCTGTTCCATGCCTCTGGCGTTGTGCCCTCGAGTATAACAGAGTTAAATAGCTTCTGAAGGACTTTAAGTATCGGTGTTCCACCCGCTTTCAGAAGCTCCGTTGTAATTCCGTCGTTACCCGGCGCCTTGTTGTTTTTCAGCTGTTTCAAGGCCATCCTAATCTCGTACAGGCTGATGTCCGGGATATCTTCGGTATAGTGTCGGGTTAATTTGGCTCGGGGGTCTGTTGGCGAGCCAATAGTAGGTTTAGTTGCCGAGGTACTCGTATACAACTGTCGGTAGAACTTCTCGACTTCTTCCAAAATCTCTGGCTTAGTCGACGCTACACTGCCGTCTTCAGTCTTCAGCTTCATAATACGACTTTGCCCAATAGACATGGTTCTTGCGAAAACTTTGGAGCCCTTGTTCCGCTCAATGGTCTCTTTAACACTGTTAGTATTAAAGGTGCGGATATCGTGACGAACGAGCTATGCTTGGTGTTTCTCTACGCGATCAAATCAGAAATGAGGAGATCCGTAGAAGAACCAAAGTGACCGACATAGCTGAAAGGATTAGCAAGCTAAAGTGGCAGTGGGCGGGGCACATAGCTCGTAGAACCGATGGCCGCTGGGGCAGAAAGGTTCTCGAATGGAGACCACGCACCGGAAAGCGCAGCGTGGGACGGCCTCCAACGAGATGGACCGATGACCTGGTAAAGGTCGCTGGAAGTCGCTGGATGCAGGTAGCATGCGTCCGGTCCCTGTGGAAGTCAATGGGGGAGGCCTTTGTTCAGCAGTGGACCTCTTTTGGCTGACATGATGATCATGATGATTAAAAAATCCCCTTTTTTTGGCTGTTATAATTTGGTTTTTAAGTTGGCCGATATATCGACATATCGATATTTTTTGAAAGTATCAATATCGATATTGATTTTTTTTTTTATATCGATACGATATATATCGATACTTTTTGCGTTTCCCACGTCCCTACCGTACAGCTGTAGCTACATCTCTACCGAACCCTTCTAGGAATACGGGCGTGACGATATTTTATGTAATATATAACTTCTTTTCAGATGACGATTATTACGACCACAGTAAAGTAAATATGAAGAATATCTTAGACGCTGTCATCACAGCGCTGTGGGCACAGGAACATAGGAAGTAAGTTATGATCGCGTTTTTAGCAATACATTGCGCGCTCAAAAATGTCAATATCTGTAATAACCGATCATTTTCGACATGAATGACCTAGGTCATTTTATTTTTGACCTAGAGTGAAACCTTGTCACGACGTTTGTGCGTCGATGTCCGTTCTACCTTGTATAATACAAAAACTTTTAGAAAACACTTCTCCTATAATCTTCTTCCTAATTCTGACGATTGTTTGTTCTTTGTTACAGATTTACGTTTTCTGACATCGCATATTTATTCCATTGGTGGAAGAATAGAGATGGAACAGGTAATATCGATAGGCTCCTAGACTCTTTTTTCTATACCACTAAAGTGGCAAACAAGCATACGGCCCGCCTGATGGTAAGCGGTTACCGTAGCCTATGGACGCTTGCAACACCAGGGGTATCACTCGCGCGTTGCCGACCCGAAAAATCTCTTAGAGGTTTATGTAGGATTCACTGCGCCGACAGTTTGAAGGAATATTTATCTTACTGCCAGCGCAGCGCATCCTTAGAAGGTGCTCTGGCGACCTTACTCACTGCAGGAACACAACACATAATAAAGTGTGTTATTTGGCTGCAGTTTTCTGTAAGGTGGAGTTACTTCCCCAGATGGGCTGCTCCAGATTTGACCATAAATGGCTGTGCCCTACCTCTCTTAATAATAATAATAAATAATAATAAATTTATTGGAACTAAAAACACCATTACTATAACATTACGTACGATAATGACTGCATTAGTTGTAAATAATCTATCTGTGTACCAAATTTCATTTAAATCGGTTCAGTAGTTTTGTCGTGAAAGCGCGACAGACAGACAGACAGAGTTACTTTTGCATTTATAATGTAAAGAAAAGAAAGAAAGAGGAATTTTATTTAACACAGCACAAGACACACATTTTAAGTAATAAAAGCAACAAAAACAAAAGAAAATAAAAATAATATAAAATTCAAATTATATCTACCCAATGTGTGCCTCGCGGCCGCACCAATGTAAGGAAATAAGGATTATAATGTAGGGATTACTTTTCTTGCAGTTCGTCGTATGGTGTACCAACTCCTCCGTCAGGGTCGACTGTCCTTCGTCGGTGGCGGGTGGAGCATGTCTGATGAGGCCACCACCAGCTACCACGCGATAATAGACCACTTCACTTACACCCTAAGGTAACAAATCCTACGCGCATCATCCAGCCCATTAGATTATCTCAGAATAATAATAATATATAGGTAATCATAATAATTTATTCAAGTATCTTGATTTGGCACGTGAGGTTGTCGACATGTGGGAGGTGAATTCAGCGATCATTGTACCGATCGTTGTGTCTGCCAATGGCTTAATAGCCAAGAGTGTCAACCAACATCTAAGGAGGCTCTCGTTGAGTGGCTGGATCAAGGGCTTGATACTGAAAGCGGTACTCCTAGATACGGCATGTATTTTTAGGAGGTTCCTTTACCTGGAGCCCTGACCACCGGTTGCTGGGACTGGGACTGGTGGGTTAATTTTTTATATATTTTTAAATGTTTTTATATTCTCTGTTTTTTATAACAATATTTAAAGATGCAAATAATATGTACATAGATAAATAAAGGAAATAATTTATTCAACAAATATGATTAGAATGAGATGGGTTATAGCCCGTGCGGAACTAGTTGGCCGCGCCTTAGGTAGGGACGGAGGTGAGGCGGCAGGTTACTGTGAACAAAAGCAAGCGCCCCCGCCCCTCCGTCCCACCGCGCGCAGGCGCCCCCGCCCCTCCGCCCCGCCGCTCACATACCTAAGGCGCGGCCAACTAGTTCCGCGCAGAATATAAGTAATATAGGTAGAACCTCGACGGGACAAAATTATTCAAAACAAAAAGGTATTCGTTCAATAGCAATAATAAACAAAATTGTTTCTTTGCTTGTCCCGCCTGCAATACATTTTCCAACATCACAGACTTTTTTAATCAAAACTACTTTTTACGGATTTTATCGCGTTATATTGATATTATTTTAATCCCGAGGCCAAACTAAACAAAGCATAGGGACCCGCGTAAAAGAACACATCGCTGATGTCAAACACCGCCGTTCCGGAAAGTCTGCAATTTGTGAACATACCCTTGACAAGGCCCGGCATTACATCAGATTTGATCAATCACAAGTCCTCGCAAAAGAAAACCGATTCCTACCCAGGATGATTCGTGAGGCCATTGAAATTAAAAAACATCCAAATTTCAATAGAGAAGATGGCTGGGTCTTACCACCTGCTTGGAACCCTACCATAGATTCAATTAAATCTAAATCCAAGCCTAAAACTGCAAGACCGAAGGATACGGTGAGCTCGTTCTGCGTGAATCGGATTGCCACCAATTAACAAAGATGTAGGGTAGCTGTTAGTAATTGAAACGTCAAGACGCCTACCACCTTAGTCACCCGTGACCATGGACGCTGTAAAGGGTCCGAAACGTCGGGATTAAAATAATATCAATATGACGCGATAAATCCGTAAAAAGTACGTTTTATTTCAATGTGTAGTATTCGCGTAAGTGTCAGAAATTAAGGTGTTTTTAACGCAGTCAGGTTTTTTTGTTAGAAAACTGAATTCCACCTTCTTGGAGTGTGGACGTCCCCTGGTGACCTGGCAAGCGGACGTGTATGGTCACTCTCGAGAGTTCGCGTCTCTGATGGCGCAGATGGGCTTCGACGGGCACTTCATCAATCCAATCAGCTATGAAGATGAGCTGGCCAGGATGAAATCTAAAAGCCTGGAGTTTGTGTGGCGAGGGAGCGATGACTTAGGTATGTAAGAACAGAATTTTTGTATATTTATTTATTGGAACTTCAACAGAGTTTACACATCATCATCTTCCTAGTCTTTCCCGAACCATGTTGGGGTCGGCTTCCAGTCTAATCAGATGCGGCTGAATACCAATATTTTACACGGAGCGACTGCCATGAGACCTTCGCAGAACTAAAAAAGAACTATCGTTAGTAAATCAGTTACTTATTTCAGGTCCTGAATCAGACATCTTCACGCATAAGCTGTTCGATGGCTACTGGTCACCGCCAGGGTTCTGCTTTGGGGGCTTCTGCAACGATCCTCTCATCATTACATCAGACACTGCCTTCACTAATGTCGAGGAAAGGGTAAGGACAATTTTTTTTTTGTTTTTTTTTTATGCACATGTGTACAGAGGCGGACTTAATGCCTAAGGCATTTTCTACCAGTCGACCTTAGGGTGATGCAGAGACACTAATATAATAATATTGTGTGTATTTTATGGCGATTGTCAGTGGAAGCGCCGGGAGGGGACGCCCTAGAAACACTTATACCGACTTAAAGACTACGACGGTCCAGTGGTTCGAGTACCGGACTAGTGATCACGAGGTCGTGGGTTCGATTCAAGACACCAATATTTATGTGATGAATATAAGTGTTTGTGTTTATCTGGGTGTTTCTTATATACATATAACAAGTTGGGAGTCGCTGGATGCAGGCAGTACAGTACAGTACAGGACGCTTCCAAAGATCTTTATACAGGGTTACAGGTTAAGTCGACCTAGATCCGTTAAGGGCGTGTAGTACCCATCTTTTCTGACATATTTCACTATAGAACACCCTACCCCAAACCTAAACGTTTTCAAGAAAATCGACATTTAAATTTAATTTTTTACTAACTTTTTTAACTTTCAATCGTTCAGAACAAAGTATTTAGTTAACCTACGTAGGATTATGGTTATTAAATTCATAGAGCATCTTAATTCGCATGTAAAAAATCAATAATAATAATTATAAGATGCACTAACTTCAAAATATTGTAATTAATGGCAAAAAATCGGCAATTTTTATTAAAAAAATTAAATGTCGATTTTCTTGAAAACGTTTAGGTTTGGGGTAGGGTGTTCTATAGTGAAATATGTCAGAAAAGATGGGTACTACACGCCCTTAACGGATCTAGGTCGACTTAACCTGTAACCCTGTATATACCAGTTACTCCCCTTTTCTGACCCCGCCTACCGCCATCATGGCGCATGCAAAACGCAACTACCGCGCACGCGCGAATCTGTCATCTTTGATAGTTGACATCTGTCAAACGGCGTGAAGGCAGAGGTAACTGCCGTTCAGCCTCCTTTAGCAAGAAGGTTTCTATGATATTTTATTATTAATTAAATAAATTGAACATTGTTTTTTAATTATTGTTTTATTAAACTAAGATATTTGCTAGAATACCTTCAGCAAAGAATAGGAGTTCATAAAATCATGTTCCTCTCTTTTTAAAGCCCTGTAAACGTGGCAGTCTATCTTTGTCTGAAAATCGATAAATAGGCGGTACAGAGATTGGATAGTAGATGCAGTGATGTAAATGAACCTTCGTGGAACCAATGGGGATATGGAAAACCTATGTTGACAACATTCCATCCATCTTACTCACTCCAATGGAAAATCCATAACAGCACTTACAAAAATAAAACATTTAAATTACATTAAAACTAAAAACTAAACCATAAAATCGAAAATAGACAAAAAATCTTACTTGAATTTAGCTACAAATACAATTAAAATATTCTTGCTAAGTCATCTGGCGGTTGTGTAAAAAAATAATGAAATTGTGATCCTGAATCGCGCAAGCGATGTGTTTTCGCAAATTTCAAGTGAACCAGGATTCCAATTCATTCTGTCGGGAGGTCCGTAGCTACTTCGGGAACTGGTCTGCTGGGAGCCAGCCTAAGTCCCAGCAACACTGCATCCTCAGTACGAGGCTTCAAAGCCAAACGTTGCGTAAATAATAATGATGTCTAAATAAATGTCTCCAATATGATATAACGGGAAAATGAGATTCGTTCTCAACACCACGACAGTAGCTAATTGACCTCCTTTTTGTCTTTTTGTTTTATGAAAACTTTTTGGAATTTATTTTTAAATTTTGCTTCTTTTCTTTTTTGGTATTTTACCTCTTTGTTGCAATGTTTCTTAACATAATTTGAAAATTTATGTTTTTATATATTTGGGTATGTTACCTCTTTAGGTGATTATTATAAAAAAATACATGATATTTTTTTTTTAAATAAAATATG
Organism: Acronicta psi; assembly: GCA_946251955.1. Lineage (NCBI taxonomy): Eukaryota > Metazoa > Arthropoda > Insecta > Lepidoptera > Noctuidae > Acronicta > Acronicta psi. The sequence continues at coordinate 830,068 of OX276498.1, forward strand.
TTGCTTTTTTATTTTATGAAAATAAACAAATTAATTAATTAATAAAGAGAGTTTAAAAAAAACCCTCTTTTGTCTGTATTTTTTTGAGTTTTGACTTTACTCCAATGTTATTTAATGTGAATTAATTACTTTTTTTTATTCAGAGGACTGCGTCACTTTCGTTGTCCCGTATAAATATTGTCTTCAACTGAATCGTTATCTAAACAACACTAAAAAAGACGAAGTTGTATATATTTCTGTATTTCTATCCAATATTAAAAATATAAATATAAATTCAGAATCAAAATGGTATTTCCAGTAATACTATGATTTGCTAGTGTCAACTAAGTACATAATAATATTAGGTACGGTATAAACAAGGGTTCAAAAGTAAAATAATTTTCTTTCATGCGTGAGTAAAAAAAATTGCAACGGTAGTGACATCTATCCGCCATTGAATGAGCTGCTGTGTCAGTTGTGACAGTAGGTTAACACTGATTGATTTTGCCTCCAATAGATGGCGCTCACTCTTAGGACAATTTTTCGCTGGTACTTGCAATATTACAGCAAGCAGTGTGGCCATTGTAGGTTCATGGCTTTTAGCCCGTAGTCGTAGGTTAATAAAAAAAGGATTTTCTAGACGGCGTGAGAAGTCTACCAACGATACCCTATTTTGCTGATAAGATTTATATACAAATTGTGTCAAATTGTTCCATTTTTTATTTATCCGGCGGATATAGTCTGCACGGACGGCACGCCTTAGGTAGGGACGGGGGTGAGGCGGCGGTTTACTGTGAACAAAAGCGCCCCCGCTCTTCCGTCCCACCGCGCACAGGCGACCCCGCCCCTCCGTCCCGCCGCTCACATACCTAAGGCGCGGCCAACTAGTTCCGCGCAGACTATAAGTGAGTGTCCATTCTTAGGTGGTGAAACAGGTTCTTTATATGCAGCCAATCTTTGAATTTTTGACGTGTTAATTTGCAGGTTCGAGTGTTCTTAAAGCAGATGAATGAGCGCCAGGCACCTTACTACATGACGAAGCACGTGATGGTTATGATGGGTCAACGGCTGGGGTACCACGACGCTCCTGTCTGGTTCGCCAATATCGACAAGTTGATAGCGTGAGTATGGCTTAATTTCTCCTTGTAATCGAGCTGGAAATCCAATCCAGGACCTCGCGCTTGGGACCAATAGGCAGAAAAGATTTGCTTATATTTCAGAAACTGCTATGCTAGAATCATAAGGTTTTCTTCAAGAGAAAGAAGGTTTATCTATGGAGGTTTTATATCATCTTCCTAGCCTTTTCCCAACCATTTTGGGGTCGGCTTCCAGTCTAATCAGATGCGGCTGGATATCGGTATTTTATACGAAGCGACTGCCATCAGACCTCCGCAACCCAATTTCTGGGCAATACCGATATTCGAAGGATAAACTGGTTGTCAGGCTTTTTGACTTCTGACTACCAGTAACGATTGTCATAGGTTCGTATGACAACCGGGACCGACGGCTTTACGTGCTCTCCGAGGCACGGAGGGGTCTCGATGTGTTAAGAATGGTCACCCATCCACAGACTGACCTCGGCAAGCGAAGCTTACTTCGATGATCTTGCAGATCTTGCAGATCGGTTGATCATCGTTGCTATAACTTAGCCACGAGCATCTCAATTTAGTGCTACTAGTGCGAAGTCAAATTGGGTGGCTAAGTATTGCATTAATAATTATCTTACTCCCCGTGTGATTGGCATCTTGTAAGAGACGAGAAACGATCTAACTTGCTCAATAGTAGGGCCTCTTGGGGTTTAAATATAAATATATACTTAAATAAATATCAATATTTTGGGACATTTTTACACAGCACCATCTAGTCCCAAACTAAGCAGAGCTTGTACTATGGGTACTAGACAATGGATATAATACTTACATATATACTTTTTTTTGTAAATACATACTTATAATACATAAGAAACATCCAGCCAGACACAAATACTTATATTCATCACATAAATATTTGTGTCTTGTGGGAATGGGACCCAAGACCTCGTGATCAGCAGTCCGGTACTCGAACCACTAGACCTAGCTGGCGACCCGTCGTAGTGTGTTTCATAACCTTTGCTTGTAAGATCCAGATTCCCCTCTCTCGATTGCTTTGCAACCGGCGTTTTGAGGGTCATGTTAAATGATAATTATTTTTCAGGAGCGTCAATGCGAAGCAGAATGCCCTTGGAGGGGAAGTGAACCTGTATTATTCATCTCCTGCATGTTATCTGAAAGCCGTTCATGACTCAACGTAAGTACTTCGCTTCTCTTAACTCGCTACATTCAAATATCGATTGGTTTTCGCAATTTATAGGTCTTGTAATACATTCTAGATGTTTGTTAGTAGTTCTTCTTAGTCGTACACTCTTGGCCATAGATTAATATGTGATATTGGATATAGATGGGTATCTTGAAGTAAAAACTTTTACCTTAGAAAGTGGCTCCACCTGGTGCTCATAGTTGAATTTCTGAATCGCTTGATATATAGATAGATATGTATAGTTATACTAATACTTATGTTAATATTTTCTAAGTCTTGTATGATATTATAGAATCGTTTGAGATATGTTTTGCATAGAACATATCTCATACGATTCTTAATAAATGCCTAACAATTCCTACGAGGGAAAAGGAATAAAATACATAACATATTCATTTAAAACACGAAAAAATGCTCATACACATCAAAACATTAAACATACCGCAGCCATCTTTCTTACTCATAGATATAGTATATTATATATCTATGTTCTTACTCAACATAATGTTGCCGTAATGAAATAAGCTGAAATATATTTAGAAAATTTGTTAAATTAAGCCAAATTTATTACTATCACGATCGTTTTGTTAACAATAAATAAAATGTTGTAATCCCCCTTGATTACTTTATTTTAATAATAACTTATGAAGAAAAATAAATATATTATTCTTTTACAAACTAATATGGTTTTTAGGAATAGCAACATTGTCAACCATTTGTTCTGAAGTGTTTCAACTATCAACGCTAGGTGGCGCTAGGTGAAAACGATTCTAGCAGATTTGTTCTAAGAGAACACACCATGCTCCATGCACCATGCAGAGTGGTCGTGGTTATGGGTTGTCTTGATCGATCAAGGTTGCGGTTCTTGCGAGATTTCTCCATCTTTCTCTATTGGCGGCTATTCTCTACTAAAATTAATATGTAAATAAGTTTTTCTACCATTTTCAGGCCGAAACTACCGACAAAGCAAGACGATTTCTTCCCCTTTACTTATGATAAGGATACACACACGTCCGGCATGTTTACGTCAAGACCTGTCATCAAATATCTAGCCAGAGAGTTACATCATTTTATACAGGTAGGTACAATAACAATCTGTACTAATATTATAAAGAGGAAAGATTTGTATTTTAGTATGTAACGAATAAACTCAAAAAGTACTGGACCGATTTGAAAAATTCTTTCCATGTTAGATAGCCCATTTATCGGGGAAGGCTATAGGCTTTATATCATCACGCTACGCCTAATAGGAGCGGAGTAGTAATGAAAAATGTTTCAAAAACGGGGGAAAAAATTATAAGACCACGCGGGCGAAGCCGCTGGCGGGAAGCTAGTTTATTATATTCTAGATCCATCATCAAGATACATCATCATCATTATAGATACATCATCCAGATGTACGAAGGAAGGGAAGTATAAATAAATATCCTGGGACATTATTTTTACACCGCACCATCTAGTCCAAAACTAAGCAGAGCTTGTACTTGACTGGCGAGCGGGGCTCGAACCAGAAGACGCAGGTTCGAATCCTGCCCGCCAGCCGATTTTTTCCTTCATTAAAAATAATTTCATCAACATTTCTATTCATTTCATACCGGTGAACCGTGTACCTACACACCACTGTCTAACCCTCTAGCGAAGACAAGCGTCATGGTTTTATTAATAATGTTGTTCTGTTTATCTAGATATCAAAACAGCTGCAAGTTTTCGCTCAATTAGGTAACAATGATAAGAGGTTTGAAGAAATCATGTGGATTTCTGGTAAGTTAATTAAGTTCATCATAACCTTTTTTTTTTTTTGCGTCTGGAAATGCGTCACGCCGCCCTGGGGAAGGCGGCGCGGTGTGTGGGACTCCATCCTGAAAAGGACGTATACCCACTAAAACCAGACGGGTGTTCGGCTCATCACCATTCAGCCGGGGTGCGGGAACGTGTTGACATTCTTCCGCGACCCCGGCGGTGAAGTTCATCATAACCTAACCTAACCTAAATTAAAAATTTAGAAAACCCCCGACACGAAATGTAATTTCCCATTTTGTGGTGGCGGCCATATTGGATTTCAAATTTATCATAGTGTATAGTATTCTCCTAGTCAAGCCCTTTCATTTGATACCTATATTGAGGGAGTTGTGAAAAAATATGCAATCCGCTGTTTTGTAGCGGCGGGCATCTTGGACCGATTTTCATCAAACATAGCTAAGAACACTCCCGACTAATTCACCTTTCAAATAAAAAAAACAAAATCAAAATCGGTCCATCCGTTGGGGAGCTACGATGTCACAGACACACACACACAGATACGTCAAACTTATAACACCCCGTCGTTTTTGCGTCGAGGGTTAATCACACTAACATGTGACAGACAATGCCTGGTCTGCCGCAATACAGACTTCGGGGAATACAGGCGTGATGGAATAATAAGCTATGTTACACGCGTTTCTTCCCAACGTCCGTTTAAGTGAGTTTGTATAGCTTCATCATCAACCTATCACACGCACACGCACACGCACATGCACACGCACACGCAGACGCACACGCACACGCACACGCACACGCACACGCACACGCACACGCACACGCACACGCAGACGCAGACGCACACGCAGACGCACACGCACACGCACACGCACACGCACACGCAGACGCAGACGCACACGCAGACGCACACGCACACGCACACGCACACGCACACGCACACGCAGACGCACACGCACACGCACACGCACACGCACACGCACACGCAGACGCAGACGCACACGCACACGCACATGCACACGCACACGCACACGCACACGCAGACGCACACGCACACGCAGACGCGCACACACACACACACACCCCCACTCAGAAGCGCACACTTCACGCACAAGTTTTTCTAGCGCGATAATAATTACGCACATGGTTTCGAAAAGTCAGAGGTGCGTGTCTTGGATTCGAGAATTTTGACTTGGCAGTCCAGTGGTCATACCTCTAGGCTATCACTGCTTTTTATATTTTTGTTTAGCTTACCCCCCTCTTAATGATTTGCTGGTTGCTTCCCAGGAGTTCTACAAGACCACACCATCATCACTGGTGGCATGCGACCTCACGTCAGTGAATACTATGCGAGAAAGGCATACCTAGCTAAAGAAATTTGCATGCAGATGTTGAGACCTGCTTTCAAGTAAGTCAATGTTCATTCTTAAAATATCTTGCGAAAATTTTTTTCATTTATGTCCAATACAATCATTATTTGCTAGTATCAACTATATTACAAGGGTGAATTGCGCAAGCACAAAAAATACACGGCAAACCTGAGAACGGTAGTGCAATGTGCTGATTTTTAATTTTATAAATTTTTCCTCAATAACTTAAGTACTCCTCTACCTTGACAAAAAAAATCATTGATTTCTACCCTTTAATATACCACAAAAAAAAATTATAAAGTGTTATTTTATCATCACGGTGGCTTGTCCTGAACCCAATTCCGTTCATAAAATACCTTCCCCTGCAAATACATTCTTAATATGGATTTGAATCGATTTTGATATCATTAAATTATTATATATTCGATCAAATAAAACTATTTTTGTTTGTTTATCTTCTTTCTCATGGATTTGACAGGCAGTTAACTTTTGTCTGGAAAAAAGTTATCATTTCAGAGGACAGTAAGTTTTAGTAGAATAGCAACGTCAACATTGCGTTGTTACGCCCCTCTCACCTTTCCTCACTTCGGATCATTCCGGCTCAAGCTCTCGGCGCGAACGCACGGGTCCTAACGTCTTGCCGTTTCCCGCAAAAAAAGTAATTTTATCATTTCAGTAATAAGGGGACAAAAATAGTTTCATTTCGGTGGCTGTTATAACTCGTGCTAGATTCATGTAATTTGTTTCAAAATTGTGTATTAAATTTGCTGTATGTACTGTTTTGTTTGAATAGTGTTCATATTTTTTTAATAATTTTATTTCGGAGTTAAATGTAGATTAACCTCTATTTTATCATCTCAGTGTTATCATTTCAGTGGATTCGGTGGACTGTTATACCAATCACAGTCCACCGGAATGAAATGTACCTCCGAAATGATAAATCCATAAAGTTTTAGAGATCCTTATGTCAAATACAAAGTCATAGTTTTGTAATGTAGGTACTTTTACCTAGAGTGTAGATTAGATTATTCGGGTGTATTTGTGTTTAAATACATAAAATATATACATATATCTATTGTAATAAAAAAATAAAAAATATATGTGTGTATTTGGTATGTTACACAATACGAGAACCAACCATGTGTGTGCTTCAAAATATTATAACAACAAGAAACTCGGGCGCCAGAAGCTCACACTCAAAAAAATGCTACCGGATGCTTACCTTCGGTTGGCTTGGGCTTTTAATCTGCCGGTGGGAGTAGACAAATAAAAGGCTTAAGATCTTTTGTCTGTCTTTAATGCACTGTAGGTTATAATATAGTAGATTATAATATTAAAATTTAGAGCTTATATTGTCACAATTAAACTAAAGGTTGTGAAATAAGGTTTTACATTTAAAATAATAATTATAGGTCATTATTGGTCATTATTGGTCATTATTGCATCCTGATTATATGTATAAAATAACGTACCTGGGAGGCACTTAATTTAAAATATAGTTTTATATCACCATCCCAGTAGAGCGCGATGAGGTGGTCAGAACTCCCGTCGTTACGTGGGGATTCCAAAACCCATGAAATGTTGGATTCCAATTAAAGATGGATTAAAGAAAAACTAAGGGTAAAAAAAAACGCCGAGGCTGTAACAAAATAAGCCTGGATTAGAGACAAATACGATGACAAAGTACTAGTTGACAACGTGGTCACGATCAACTTAATCTTACCGTTTTTTTTAACAAACAAGGATTCGTCACCACATTGGGTGAGAACACAGCTAGGCCAATGCCTGTAACAAAATCATAAGCCGAATATAATAAACCAGAACGAATTGGACAACGAAATTTAACAATGTGTTTCAAAGAAAACTTTACTCACCAATAAAATAAATATCACTCACATTAGATCGATGCCAATAGGCTTTAATAATAAATTGTATAAAACATTATATAAAAATTGTTACGAAAAGTAACAGGATTAAAAATAATTTCGAAACTTTTAAAAAATGATTACGCCATGATCGTTACGGGTCGTAGAGTGTTGGAAGACGTAAAAATTGACAACTCGTTGACACCTGTCAAAACCAAGCACTGCGTACTTGCCATCACAAAAAATATTAAATTAATTTAATAAATCGACTACCATGTAACGAGTATAAAAAAACACGTTACATTACATCCCTCCCCGAAAAAATAAAAGAAAGGAACTTTCTTTTATGCACTAAGGCAACGACAAACAAAAGACAAAAGAGGACAAAATCTCTTTTAAAATGTTAAATATAAGATTAAAATATTAAAACAAAAATAAACTCCTAAACCAACATCAAATAGTTCAGTTAAGCACTAACGCAACTGACTATAAACAAACAAAATCTTCGTAAAAACTAACAAAATCTCCATTGAGTACAGTTAGGCACCATCGCCACTGACTAACAACGAACATCATCTCCTTTGAGTACAGTTAGGCACCATCGCCACTGACTAACATCATCATCTCCTTTGAGTACAGTTAGGCACCATCGCCACTGACTAACATCATCATCTCCATTGAGTACAGTTAGACACCATCGCCACTGACTAAAACAAACAAAATCTCTGTAAAAACTAACAAAATCTCCATTGAGTACAGTTAGGCACCATCGCCACTGACTAACAACGAACATCATCTCCTTTGAGTACAGTTAGGCACTATCGCCACTGTCTAACATCATCATCTCCTTTGAGTACAGTTAGGCACTATCGCCACTGTCTAACATCATCATCTCCTTTGAGTACAGTTAGGCTCCATCGCCACTGACTAACAACTTCATCTCCTATGAGTACAGTTAGGCACCATCGCCACTGACTAACATCACCAAGTCCTATGAGTACAGCTAGGCACCATCGCCACTGACTAACAACGACTTCACTACGAATTCAGTTAGGCACCATCGCCGCTGATTATCATCACACCTACAACGCGAATCGAATTGCAGACAAACGCAATACAATTCGTAAGCCTTCAAAACTTCTAATTGCGAAGTGAAAACTGAAAAAAAAGAGAATGTTGTGATTGGCTCAACACCACCAACTTTCCAAGCACAAACAATCTAAAAAGCATTCGAACAAACAAAGCAGCTACAGTAAAGTAACTGTAAAAGAATATTCATATTGTGATCGGCACAACTCCACCGAACTTCCGAACACAATAAAAAATAATAATAAAATACTTACATATTGTGATCGGCACAACTCCACCGAACTTCCGAACACAACATCAAAAGTAATAAACAAAATATTCATATTGTGATCGGCATAACACCACCGAACTCCCGAACACAATAGAAAAGAACAACAAACAAAATACTTGCATATTGTGATCGGCACAACTCCACCGAACTTCCGAACACAACATCAAAAGTAACAAACAAAATATTCATATTGTGATCGGCATAACACCACCGAACTCCCGAACACAATAGAAAAGAACAACAAACAAAATACTTGCATATTGTGATCGGCACAACTCCACCGAACTTCCGAACACAATAGAACAAGAACGAAATCGAGGTAAAATAATACCAAGATCCATTTATAGGTTCAAGGATCTCCACAACAAGGCGGCAGAACATCCTGAAATAATAACAAAGAGATAAGAACATCTCAGAAAAAAGTCTAAGTCCGAGTGGAATTAATCCTATACAAAAGTCACATCCGAGGAACTAAATAAACTTAAACTTAAGTTCTAAGAAGGGTAAATTGTACCAATAACAAATATATTTTAATTAATTAAAAATCTATACATACTAAAGAGTATAGATAAAATAGATTAAAAACAATAAGACGATAATATAATAAAACAGCATTATCTATCTTATTAAACAAACAAAAAAGAAAATAAGATCTTTTGATGTAGAAGATACAAAATATGTATTGTGTGGCTGGAAGAAGCACTTTAAATTATTAACCAAAATTTCCTAAGTTCAGCTTTAGAAAGTTCAGACTTGTATTCAATAAATTGACATGAAGTTACCTCACATACTATCATCTTTCATAATGGCCATAAATCTTTCATTAATTATTCATTCGTCACACAAACAAAGGCCAGCTTCAACAATGTTATCAAAAACAAAACTTAAACTTGAGAACCAAATAAACATTAAAATTTAATTATATCTTTAACATGATAACGACCTACAGAACCTTTATTCAAATCTTTCAATACATAAACATTATTAGAAACTTTCTCTATAATTTCACATTTAATAAACTTAGGAGCAAGTTTTGCCGAAAAATAAGCAGGAGCACTAGACTGTACAAAACTTCTCCTCCACACTACATCACCCACATCAAAAGAAATGACCCTACGACCTTTATTATAATAAGTGGCATTACGCTTATAAGCTTTTAATAAAGAAGCTTGTATTTTCACGAAAATGTCACTAAGTGAATTAAGAGAAGTAGCAAAAATACTTCTATCGCCAACTTCAAGTTGATTTAAGTTGTCAATAGAATTACTAAAATGATGTAATGAAGCATCAAAAACAAGTTCTCTACCAAACATGAGAAAATTAGGTGTAAAATCTGTAGCAAGATTCACACTATTATTTAAAGCTAGTTGTACATGGGGTAAAAATGTTGACCAGGTTCTATGATCATCTTTCACAAAACAAGAAATGCAAGTTTCAACCGTTTTATTATAACGTTCCACAGGATTGTTTTGAGGCGTGTATAAAGTATTATAAAATATTTTAGTAATATTAAAACCTTTCATAAAATCTACAAAATGTTTTGATGTAAATTGTGTTCCATTATCACAAACTATTATTTTGGGACAACCAAACTTAAGAAATATTTCTTTTTCAAAATGTTTACAAATCATTTTAGTAGTAGCATTAATCATGGGAAATAACCAGCAAAATTTTGTAAAAACATCAACTACAGAGAGTATATATTTATGTCCAGAATAAGTTTTAGGTAAAATTCCTATAATATCTACTGAAAGCATTAACATAGGGCGATCAACTTTTTTAGGATTAACCATGATACCAAAAGGAGGGGAATTAGTATGTTTATAAGCTTTACAAACATCACAAGATAAAATATGTTTTTGAACATCATTAAACATTCCTTTCCAAAAATAGTGTTGTTTTAATTTCCTTAAAGTTTTATGGATACCTAGGTGACCAGAATTAATATCATCATGATTTGACTTAATTGTATCTAAAATATGTTCTTTAGGAATAACAATTTTCCAGTTCAAACGACTGTTAGGATCAAATTTATTTTTACAAAATTTATACAAAGTATTATTCTCAACTCTAAAGTTTTTATATCTACAAGGAGATTTCTGACAATTAACAAATATTTTTCTATACCAAGGATCATGAATATCATCATCAGGTGAAACTAAATTATTCTGTGCAACAATTTCAGCGACTTCAATTCGAGATAAAGCGTCTGGAACTAAATGTAAGGAACCCTTTTTATGTATAATATCAAAAGTAAATTGAGAAATTCTAGCTGCCCAACGTGCTAAACGTCCACTAGGATTACTAAGACCCAAAAGCCATTTTAAAAGCGATATCACTAAGCAAGTCCGAAAAAGATCCTACTAACAAAAGTTCATTAAAATTCTTATATAAAAAATACTCCTCTATTTGAGTTATAAATTCTCTAACACAAGACTTTCCATTAAAATTAATCTTACTATTTTTCAAATCTAGCAATTTAGTAAAAGAAGGCAATTTTTTCTTTATATGTTCATTCACAAAGGCATTCATAGAATTAAATGAAGGCAAGGCATTAATAGCAAAAGCTGACGAAGAATGTGCAATGCGGTCATTATGATCAAAAGGATTATGCACCTCGGTCAAATTGACCATATCCGGAACAGCATTAGCATTAGCAACCATGCTAGTATCAATAGAAACCTGTTTATCCTCAGCCACAGAAAGCGGAGGACACTGTACTTCCTTATCCATAATGAAAAGCTAAAAGTTTCAAATAAGCAAAGCAGAAAAACTCAAACTCAAAAGTTAATTAATATTTAAGGTTATAAAAATAAGTTATGTTGAAGTTAAATTATTCAAAAGAAAAATTAAAAGTTGATTTTAAGTTGTAAAGATGCAATAATAACTCACAAGATTGAAGCTTAAAAGATAATATAACAATGTAGACTTATTGTATTCAAATTGTTTTATATAAAGTTACACCTCAAAATTATACTTATATGTTCAAAGATTGATAACAAACACGGTCTATACCATACATTTATGTTGTTGCTAAAGAGAAAAACAAAAACATAATTATGCTGTAATAGCACACAGTTATAAACAAAGTACAACAAAGTTCAATAGCTATATTGTTTACAAGATAATAATTAAAGTTGTAAATAAAAGTTATTTACTATAAAAGTTTCAAACAAACAATATGGTAAACAATATAATAACAAAGTATTAGATGCAATAATGTAAAACAAGTGACAATAAAGGCAAACCTACTTCATGTCCCTGTTCGGGCGCCAAATGTAATAAAAAAATAAAAAATATATGTGTGTATTTGGTATGTTACACAATACGAGAACCAACCATGTGTGTGCTTCAAAATATTATAACAACAAGAAACTCGGGCGCCAGAAGCTCACACTCAAAAAAATGCTACCGGATGCTTACCTTCGGTTGGCTTGGGCTTTTAATCTGCCGGTGGGAGTAGACAAATAAAAGGCTTAAGATCTTTTGTCTGTCTTTAATGCACTGTAGGTTATAATATAGTAGATTATAATATTAAAATTTAGAGCTTATATTGTCACAATTAAACTAAAGGTTGTGAAATAAGGTTTTACATTTAAAATAATAATTATAGGTCATTATTGGTCATCATTGGTCATTATTGCATCCTGATTATATGTATAAAATAACGTACCTGGGAGGCACTTAATTTAAAATATAGTTTTATATCACCATCCCAGTAGAGCGCGATGAGGTGGTCAGAACTCCCGTCGTTACGTGGGGATTCCAAAACCCATGAAATGTTGGATTCCAATTAAAGATGGATTAAAGAAAAACTAAGGGTAAAAAAAAACGCCGAGGCTGTAACAAAATAAGCCTGGATTAGAGACAAATACGATGACAAAGTACTAGTTGACAACGTGGTCACGATCAACTTAATCTTACCGTTTTTTTTAACAAACAAGGATTCGTCACCACATTGGGTGAGAACACAGCTAGGCCAATGCCTGTAACAAAATCATAAGCCGAATATAATAAACCAGAACGAATTGGACAACGAAATTTAACAATGTGTTTCAAAGAAAACTTTACTCACCAATAAAATAAATATCACTCACATTAGATCGATGCCAATAGGCTTTAATAATAAATTGTATAAAACATTATATAAAAATTGTTACGAAATGTAACAGGATTAAAAATAATTTCGAAACTTTTAAAAAATGATTACGCCATGATCGTTACGGGTCGTAGAGTGTTGGAAGACGTAAAAATTGACAACTCGTTGACACCTGTCAAAACCAAGCACTGCGTACTTGCCATCACAAAAAATATTAAATTAATTTAATAAATCGACTACCATGTAACGAGTATAAAAAAACACGTTACACTATCTAGTTAGTACATGTATATATTTTAGATACACATTTGTTCGGCTCAACGATGATATGATGAGTGTGTAAGTCACCAGTGTAGATTATTATATCTACTAATTGTCAACAAAATAATTACTTCGAGGGTGTACCTCCATTATAAGTCACTTACCTTTATTTTTATATCATTTATTATGAGTAATATTTGATATAATTACAAAATTTCTAAATTGTAAAAGATTCATATTCAAGATAATATCTTATTATAGATTTATTTGTTAGAAATCTATAATTTTATTTGATATAATGATCAGTTAATATAATAAACAGTTGATATAATTTTATATTCAATAATTTTTAAAAACAACATACATTGTATATAAAATCATTTGTTATACTATTCAAAAGACATAAAATATATTTAGTATAATATGATAAAATTTATCTAAAATTTGTGAAAATCAAACCTAACAAAGTACGGAACCCTGGCTGCCCGGCACGGTTGTTCTTAACTGTATCATTTCGGTGGATTTATTTCATTCCGGTGCACAGTCTATCATTTCGGTGGTGATTTTTATCATTACGGTAGACACTTTTCATTTCAGTGGACTCTTAAAAATTCATCCTTAAATATATATGTAAGTTTTGATGATATTTAATGTCCACTCACGCACAATGTTACAGAATAGGCTAAAGTTTTATTTGTCACTAAAAATATGTAGATAACATTGAAATACAAAAATCCCACCGAAATGACACATAAAAATCTCTTGTTGAAATTCACCCACAAATACAATATGGGATCGGACAGTAATCGGAAAAAAATGCAAATTACAGTTAGATAAAAAGTTCATATATTTTTTTTATTTTTTACCTATTATTTACGTAAAATAAATAATGATTTATAATTTTATAAATCAAGAAATAAAATATAATTTATGGCTCAAATCTGAAGTACCTCCTTTACCGAATAAAACACTTTATTGTGTGTTGTGTTTATTTATTTATTTATTTATTTATTTATTTATTTGGACAACCAGTAGTTGCTACATTGTTTCTTATATCTAAGATGTAATTACTGTAATTGAGGTAAATGCACAACATTTTAAGGTGTCACAGCATGCATCAAATTGTAACACTGGTATTTTAATAGGTACTGTTATTCAAAAGGAAAAATTAAGAACGTAAACAAATGAGATAGTATACACAAAATAAATAATACAATTAAAGTTTTTTTTTTTTAACTTGAAATAAAATAAAATAAAAATTGTAATACAAACACAAATTCAGTTCTTGTCTCTCAACAAACCCAATTGTGTTGCTGCTGTGAGTAAGGTTGCCAGAGCTCCTTCTAAGGATGCGCTGCGCTGGCAGTAAGAGGAACATTCCCTTAAACTGTCGGCGCAGTGAATCCTCCATAAACCTCTAAGAGGTTTTTCGGGTCGGCAACGCGCGAGTGATACCCCTGGTGTTGCAAGCGTCCATAGGCTACGGTAACCGCTTACCATCAGGCGGGCCGTATGCTTGTTTGCCACCTTAGTAGTATAATAATAATAATTAACCCATAAACTGTCCCACTGCTGGGCACGGGTCTCCTCTCAATATGTCAAATATGAGAGGGATTAGGCCATAGTCCACCACGCTGTCCTAATGCGGGTTGTCAGACTTCAAATGCCGTCGAGAAAATCTCTGAGGCATGCAGGTTTCCTCACGATGTTTTCCTTCACCGTTAAAGTGAGTGATAATTACGCACATGAAATCATTCGAACTCGAGACCTTTGACTTGGCAGTCCAGTGGTCACACCCCTAGGCTATCACTTAGTAGTATATAAGGTGGAAGGGACATCGACACACAAACGTCGTGACAAGGTCTCACTCAAGGTCAAAAATAAAATGACCTAGGTCATTCATGTAGAAAATGATCGGTTATTACAGATATTGTCATTTTTGAGCGCGTAGTGTATTGCTAAAAACGCGGTGAATGGCATCGCGCGCGCGATCCGAAATAAATGAAATAATGATCATTTAAATTATAAATCTAATTTGGGTAGATAGAAATAATGTCTTTTTCACACGTTCAAGTGAATAAAACTGCAGAATAAAATTAAAAATTGATGAAAAACGTTACGGAAAATTTCAACGCAGGGGGGTCCAGAATCATGTACTGAACTCATGGTATTCGATGGCGATGTCCCTTCCACCTTGTATATTTAAAAAACTTGCCCTTTGCCTCATGGCCATGGGATCAGGAACATTCACCACGTCCATGACGGGAACAGATCTCCAGGGTCCGATCACGTTTGTTCTCTTTTCTTCTAGCATACTTCGGAAGTCACCAAAGGAGATGCTGTACTATGCTTGCCAATTCAACATTTCATCGTGTTGGACTTTAGAAGGAGACAGATTCTTTGTAAGTGATTATAAGTTCTTTCTTCTCTTGGAAAATTATTTTTAAACAAAAAACAAACCCTCTCCAAAACCTAATAACTAAAAAGCAAAAAATATCAGGCACATATTTACATTAGGATTTCGTTTTTTGTTTGTAAAATAATTTAAAGACACAGTTTCGAATCCTGCCCGCGAGTCGATTTTTTCCTTCATTAAAAATAACGGTACTAATTTCTGTTTACAGTTTGTAGTTTATAACCCTTTATCCTGGCATGTGACGATACCAGTAAGGTTGCCAGTTACTAGAGGAATATACGCTTTATATGACCCTAAAGGTACGTACATAATTTGAGTACTACTGTTGTTGCTGCCTCGGGGCTCGTGGCTAAGTTATATCTACGCTGATCAACCGATCTGGCAAGGAAGCTACACTAGCCGAAATCAGCCTGTGGATGGGTGACCAAGCTAACACATCGAGACCCCTCCGTGCCTCGGAGAGCACGTAAAGCCGTCGGTCCCGGTTGTCACACGTCCTATGATAATCATTAATGGTAGTCAGAAGCACAAAAAGCCAGATAACCAGTCTATCATCCGAATATCGGTATTGCACAGAAATTGTGTTGCGGAGGTCTGATGGCAGTCGCTTTGTGTAAAATACTGATGTTTAGCCGCATCTGGTTAGACTGGAAGCCGAAGGATAGACTGGTTGTCAGGCTTTTTGGGCTTCTGACTACCACTAACGATTGTCATAGGTGTTCGTATAACAACCGGGACCGACGGCTTTACGTGCTCTCCGAGGAACGGAGGGGTCCCGATTTGTTAATAATGGTCACCCATCCACAGACTGACCTCGGCAAGCGTAGCTAACCTTGCAGATCGGTTGATCAGCGTAGTTATAGCTTAGCCACGAGCCCCTCTGTGACTCTCACCAATAAGGTCGGTGTAACTTTTTCTAGCGCGTCCCTTCCCGGCGCTTCCACTGACATTTTAATTGTTGTGTTTGTCTGGATGTTTCTTATGGATAAAAAAATATTCATAAGTATTATATCCATTGTCTAGTATCCATAGTACAAGCTCTGCTTAGTTTGGGACTAGAAAAATAATGGTCTACTAGGCAATTCTGCCTCCCATCATTCTCCTAGCCTTTTTCCCAACCATGTCGGAGTCGGCTTCCAGTCTAACCAGACCAGTTTGGAATGGTCACCAATCCACAGACCGACCTCGGCAAGCGCAGCTTAACCTTGCAGATCGTTTGATCAGCGTTGCTGCCACTGATCACTTACCCACGAGCCCCTAGGCAATTCTGCCTACCCCTGTTGGAAAAAGATATAAGTGTATATTAAGATTACGATGATATTAATCGCTATTTTTCTCTTTAGGTACCAAAGTGAATCACTCAATAGTAACAATACCAGACTTGGTAGCAACTTTACCAGACAGAGGAGAATTCATAACCGAAGATGAATTAGTATTTATAGCTGAAAAAATACCTCCTATGGGTTTTAAAACATACTACGTCAACCGCATACAAGTCAGAACTAGAACGAAAAGATCTATAATAAAAAAACTAAACAAAAATTCTAAGAAAAAGAAATATTTGACGCGACAAACGAACAATTTGAAGATTGATGATAAATCGTTGTTAGATGATGTACCGGAGTATGAGTACTTTGAGGATGCTACTGATAAAGGTCTTATGTCAATAGGTAATCTTAGCAAGTCTAGAGAGCTAGATATCTATAATGATTACATGCTGAAGCCGAGGACGAAGATTATTGAAGATATTCAAGTAAAACCTACTTCAAGAACTAGGTAAGCAATAGTATTACAGTATTACTAGTGACCCGCCCCAGCTTCTCACAGGTGCAATGTAGAATTTCTCGGCTTTTCTCTTCTATAATATGCATGTATACTACATACAAACGTCGTGACAAGGTTTCACTTAAGGTCAAAAATAAAATTAATGTAGAAAATGATCGGTTGTTACATTTTTGAGCGCACAGTGCATTGCTAAAAACGCGATTATAACGCTCCGCGGTGAATGTTATCGCGCTCGCGATCCGAAATAAATGAAATAATGATTTTTAAAACTATAAATCTAATTTGGGTAGATAGAAATAATGTTTTTTACACGTTCAAATAAAATAAACTGCAGAAAAAAATGAAAAATTGATGAAAAAAGTTACGGAAATTTCAACGCAGGGGGGTCCAGAATCATGTACTGAACTCATGGTATTCGGATGCGATTCGATGTCCCTTCCACCTTGTATATAGCTTCCTCTAGAATCACGCTATCCATTGTTGGGAACTGCTTTAAAATTCCGTTGCGTAGTTTCAAAGATTTAAAGGTACAAACATCGAGAGCAACTTTGTTTTATATTATGTAAAGATCAGATAGATACGTTATGTTCATAATTGCATTTAAAATTGAGTTACACGCAAGTATATACCTTCCCACTGCTGTGCACGGATCTCGTCTCACGCTGGCCTAATGCGGGTTGGCAGACTTCACACGCCATCAAGAAAATCTCTCAGGCATGCAGGTTTCCTCACGATGTCTTCCTTTACCGTTGTAGCGAGTGATAATTACGCACATGATTTCGAAAAGTCAGAGGTACGTGCCCTGGATGTGGTCATACCCCTAGGCTAAACGGGACGCCTCTGGTACCTACTGATGCCTATAATACAGACGCCTTTCGTCCCACTTTTTGGAACCGTGCAACTAGTTTGACAATTCAAAAGTGCCTATTTATATGGTCTAATTGAAATAAAATATTTTGAATTTGAATTATAATATTGAAGAGTGATACCGCCCATTAAAATCATTTCTTCAGATACTCGAAAAATCTTGATAAATCCTCGTGTCTCGAGAAATAAAAAAGGGAAAGTAACCAGAAACCCTATTCACCACATCTATGTTTAATCCTTTAGAAAATACAAACATGTTTTCGTTCTTTTCAGTACAACAACATCGACAACATCAACAACACACAAACCAACACTTACAACACGGACAACAACGACAACTACCACAGTACGCACACTAACAACTAGACAATTTGCGCCTGTAACCACTCAACCCGAAGCAGAGTATTATTACGATGAAGAGAAAGATAATATGGTTGAAACTACCACCCCATATTTCGACTTTGAGAAGTATTACAGAAGAATGGAGAAGTCTGGTTACCATAGCATGGAGTCAAATGACCATTTTATTAAGAACGAGGTAATTTGATAGTTATAAGTTTTCAATAAATAACACCAGACACAAAATGAAAACAATGTTTTAAATTGCCATTTTGTGGTGGCGGCCATCTTGGATTTGAAATTTATCATAGTGTTGTAGGATTCTACTATTCAAGCCTTTTTATTTGATACCTATTGAGGGAGTCGTGAAACAATATGTTCCGCCATTTTGTGGCGGCGGCCATATTGGACCGATTTTCATTTGGGCTTCTGGCTATCATTAATGATTGTCATAGGTTTTCGTATGACAACCAAGACCTTGACGTGCTCTCCGAGGTACTGTACTGCCCATCCAAAGACTGATCGCGGCAATCGTAACGTGTTTTTAACCTCCGACGCAAAAACGACGGGTGTTAAGTTTGACGTGTCTTTGTGTGTGTGTCTTGTAGCTTCTTATAGCTCTTCTTGTGGCTCCTGAACGGGTAAACCGATTTTTATTTGATTTTGTTTTTTTGTTTAAACGGTGAATTAGTCAAAAGTGTTCATAATTATGTATGTTTGATGAAAATCGGTCCAAGATGGCCGCCACCACAAAATGGCGATATTATTTTTAATTTTTTGTCGGGGTTTTTACATTTATTTGTCTATCAGCCCATTAAAACACTCTTTTTTTTACAGTACATCCAAATAAACTTCGACACGAAACACAAACTATCGAGCATTGCATTGTCGAATGGAGTCAACATATCATTTAACGTGCAAATGTGCTACTATATATCTGATGACCCCGAAAAAATGGGAGCAGATAGGAAAAAACCTGGCCCATATATATTTCGGCCTATGGATCCCCAACCAATCTTAATTGCAGATTACGTGGAAGCTAAAGTATTAAAGTCAGATATAGTGCAAGAGTTACAGATTAAATTCTCGACTTACGCGGGAATTTCTTTCAAATTGTATAAAGGGTTGCCAACTATAGAAGCTGATTGGGTTGTTGGCCCAATTCCTTTAGATGACGGGTACGGGAAAGATGTGTTTGTGAGGTATTCGACGGATTTGGATAATAAAGGAGTATTTTTCACGGACAGTAATGGGAGACAGAGTATAAAAAGAATTAGAAATGTCAGAGCCACTTATACTCCTGTGCTTTATGACAGTATTGCTGGTAAGTTTCCTTAAATCAAGTTTTGGATTATCTTTTTGTATTTTTTTAAGCATTTTCCATGCTAAGATTACAAGCTATTTTTAATGAAGGAAAACATCGGCTGGCGGGCAGGTTTCGAACCTGCGTCTTCTGGTTCGGTACACCAGACGCTTTGACTACTAAGCTGCCGCGAGCCCCGCTCGCCAGTCGAAATCTTCCTTCACATTATAATTTACGTCTTAAAGGTGATGGAGCGACATCTATTGTGAATACTTCACAATAGATGTCGACAAAGCGTCTGGTGTACCGAACCAGAAGACGCAGGT
Organism: Acronicta psi; assembly: GCA_946251955.1. Classification (NCBI taxonomy): domain Eukaryota; kingdom Metazoa; phylum Arthropoda; class Insecta; order Lepidoptera; family Noctuidae; genus Acronicta; species Acronicta psi. Next base: position 850,088 of record OX276498.1, read on the forward strand.
TCGAATCCTGCCCGCCAGCCGATTTCTTCCTTCGTTAAAAAAAGTTTTGGATTATTGAAATAAGATTTATTTCGAGTTTTTACAGTTTTGAGTACCTTGGTATTGTGGTCCCAAGCGCGACTGCTACGCTAGGAGTCCTGGGTTCAATTCCCGGGTCGAGCATTGTTAGGTTAGTCTGTGAAATTCCCAGTAGCAGCTCGGAGTCTGGATTTATGCCCGGTTGATGGCAATAGGCTCGCTCCCTATTACATGGATTAGGCTATAGTCCACCACGCTGGCCAAATGCGGGTTGGCAGACTACAAAATGGCATCGAGAAAATCTCTCAGGCATGCAGGTTTCCTCACGATGTTTTCCTTCTCCGTTAAAACGAGTCTCTTCTTCATCTTCTTGCCCTTGTCCTATTTTATTTATGGTCGGCGCAGCCTATCCTTTTCTTCCATTCATCCCTGTTAGCTGTCACCTGCTCATCCACTCCCTTTTCCATCATATCGACCTTAACACAATCCATCCATTTTTTCTTTGGCCTTCCTCTATCCCTCCGTCCTTCTACATTCAATGTCATCACTCTCTTAGTCACAATGCGTTTCATCCCTCCTTATTATGTATAGTTAAAGCGGATGATGATTTCTAAAAGTCAAAGGGGCCTTGGATTCGAACTCAAGACCTTTAACTTCGCAGTTCAACGGTCATATCACTGTGCTATCACTGCTTAGAACTGGTAATTGGTCGATTTAAATCATTTCTTCACTATACAATTCATAATTTATTCTATTTTCTATACAAGGTGGAAGGGACATCAAGCACATCCGAATACCATGAGTTCAGTACATGATTCTGGACCCCCCAGCGTTGAAATTTTCCGTAACTTTTTTCATCAATTTTTAATTTTTTTCTTCAGTTTTTTTACTTGAACGTGTAAAAAATGTTATCTACCCAAATTTTATTCAACTAGAAATTCACTATTCCATTTATTCCGGATCGCGCCCGCGATAACATTCACCGCGGAGCGTTATAATCGTTTTTAGCAATACACTGCGCGCTCAAAAATGTCAATATCTGTAATAACCGATCATTTTCTACATAAATGACCTAGGTCATTTTACATTTGACCTTGAGTGAAACCTTGTCACGACGTTTGTGCTTCGATGTCCCTTCCACCATGTATTTTGAACAAATCAATCAGTCAACTACACTATTGAAATTAAAGATTTAGCCAAGAATTAATTCCTTATTATTTTTTACACAGGTAACTTTTACCCAGTTACATCAAAGATCTACATCGAAGACCCTTCAAAAAACATCAGACTGTCAGTCTTTACTGACAGATCACAAGGTGGCACCTGCCTTATAGACGGACACGTCGACCTTATGGTCCACAGGCGAATATTTACAGACGACAGTGGAATACAAGCTTATCTAAACGAAACGGAATTTGGGAGAGGCCTTATAGTCCGGGGCAAACATCACTTATATATCTCCAAAGCCGATTTTCGGCCAAACAAAGTATTTGAAAAGAAATTCGCTAAGGAATTAGAGTTGGGACCTAAAGTTTTTACGTCAATACATCCGTCATATACTAATATAAGTTATGAAGCATGGAATTCAAGCAATAATGAATATTCAGCTTTAAGAATGAAAGTACCAGTTGGTATTCATATTTTGACAATCGAAAAATGGAGCGATAAGCTACTTTTGAGGTTAGAAAATTACTTAGAAAAATCGGATATCGTTCGAAATGGATCCAAAACAGTATTTCTAAAAGATTTGTTTAAAGATTTTAGAATATTAAGTGCGAATGAAACTACTTTATCAGGTCATTTGTGGCTGCAAAATCACTATCCATTGCGATGGCAGCGAGAAAAGTTTGTTAAAAATTTCAATGATGTTTATGGCAACATTACTAATTTGGAGTTTACGGATGATGAAATCTCTGAGAGAGTTATTGAACATATAGATATAGATAAAGGCATTGTTTTGGTTCCTCAACAGATTAGAACATTTGTTATTACATATGTTAGGGTATAAATGATTAATAAATAGTTATTTGTTGATTTTCCGTTTTATTTAATACTTGGCCGTCCTCTGCTTTGTTCGGAGCAACATCTTCCATCTTTATCGTCATATTTCAGCTAATTTACACAAAACCGAACGAAGATAATGCGAGTAGAACCCAGGAGCTCCTTGTTCAGGATTCACGACTACCGTACTTTCAATGAAACAGTGTGTATGTTAATTTTAGTTAGTCCTATGATCGGAATCGGATCGGATCATGTGCGTATTACTAGGTATAGTCCGCGCGGAACTAGTTGGCCGCGCCTTAGGTAGGGACTGGGGTGAGGCGGCGGGTTACTGTGAACAAAAGCAAGCGCCCCCGCCCCTCCGTCCCACCGCTCACATACCTAAGGCGCGTCCCACTAGTTCCGCGCAGACTAAATTCTAGCTACAGCACCCTTCAAACCGAAATACAATAATGTTAGCACAATATAGCGGCAGAATATTTGACAATCAATTCGGTGATACCAGCTCAGAAGCTAAATTCTACTATCACATCTCTAGATACGCGAAAGGATAAAAAATAAAACGACAAAATTCGATAAAAAATACAAAATATATTTATTTGGTTTATTATAATTACATCACAAAAATACATGGGGTAAGGTTGAAAGGAATTTTACGATATTTTCTTAAACTTTTATGACATCGATCGGTCGCGAATTATGGTTTTGGTCATATATTAAATATTAGATAACATTTCATAAATCTGTCACAAACTTGCAACTGCGCGCTTCAAAAAGCAGTTTTTCTTATAACCAAAAAAATAAAATGTGATAATTTACTCTTAATGGATCTATTTTGATGTACAATATGTGTACTTCTCAACTTTGTTAAGGTCTATTTGAACCCCGTATAATTGACAATATTATATGATATGTTTTTTTTGCAATTGACCCTCTCGAGAGAACACTTAAAAAAAATATTACACTCAAAACTGAGTTCACCTACAAACAGAAGAGAGGAAAGACGAATTCAGAATCTATTCTTTATTTAAAACACGAAAAATTGCTTCCAGTCTTACATAACATAATTAATTATATAAAAAAATCTATGTAACATAATTATCATTATCTATTTTCATATAATTCACATTTTCTTCTATTATGGTAGGATTTTAATAACATGGCAACGCAATGAACTATAAAAAGGTTTTAGATTTTGAGGTTTGATCATCTATTTTATTTATTTATTGATTACTAACTTTGATAAAATACATTTACTTTACTGTACTGATGGGAACTGGCTTGGATTAGGACATAGTCCACCACTCTGACCTAGTGTGAGTTGGCAGACTACACATACCATATTTTTTGGACAACGTAATAATTGAAATAAAAAAAATATAACAAAAAGGCTTGATTACATAAAATTCATACAGTTCCTTACTACTTATAGCATCAGAACGGACCATACCGGTATATACCGGTATTCTCGGTTCCTAAAACCGGGAGATACCGGTATTTAGTGTAGTGAAGAAAACTGGTACCAACACAAATCCAGTCTTTCGATTCTGGTTTGAATTATTTAATATAATTATAAAATTGATTATATTTGAAAACAAAACCGGGTACCGGTAAAAATACCGGTCATCCTGCCCTACGTACAACAAATCAAAGAATTGATCTATTGATAGTTTTAAAATTTTTAATGTGTACTTTTTGTCTGTGTGACTATCACCGATATGATGTATGTATTTTGAAATAAAACTACTCTTTGCGTATTAATATTGTACTAGATCGATATTAATTAAAATTTCGGATCCTTTATATCATCCATTGTAACGAATATTTTTTTTTTATACCACTAAGGTAGCCAACAAGCACACGGCCGGCCTGATGGTAAGCGGTTACCGTAGCCTATGGACGCTTGCAACACACGAAGGAAGGAAATAATCAGCATGATAATAATACCAAAAATATAAGGTATTGGCATTTTAGATTACTGCTTAAGGACTGGGCGGACCGAATGTCACAATGGCACCCCCAAACTTGGTCCCAAAATGGTCTTCTTTAAACCGAAGTGAACTAGTCCGCGATCGTCTAAAAACAAACGCCATGCGATACTAACAAAGATGGCGTTAGTATTGCTGTCTATCAAATGTTCGGACGACCCTATCTTTAGTATTTTTGATCAAATGTCCACTAAATTGCGAATACGGACCACTGTACGCCGCCACTAAATGATATTTTGAAAAATAATTCTGCATATTTTTTCATAACTACCTCAATTTAAATCAATGAGTATAAGTAATTTTAACATTAAGATGCCCAACACCCCTCCTCTTAACCGTAAATGCTGTAAAGGGTTCGAAAAGTTAGCTTGAAAATCAATATAAAACGATAAAATACTTAAAAAGTAGTTTTCATTCCAATTTCTACTCTACTATCTAACATTCGCGTATCAGAAACAATTATTTAAACAGTTTTAATAACATAATCTGCTATGAAAGTCCTAATTTGTTTAGCTTTCAACGTAATTTTCAAATCGTCATCGTTAGCGTTTACTTCTTCGAAATTATTTTCAAAATCATTTTCTTTATTCCAAGTCCACTTTTGATATTCATCTACCCAAATATTGGCAGCTAGCATCGTCTCCTTAATGGCTTTTATTTCGATATTATTGAAAATATCTTTCAAATCAACTTCAATGTTAGAATTATCATCTTTTTCTAAGTAATTCTCGAATCTAATCAATAATTTTGAATTCCAAGGTTCTACTGTGAGTAAATGTACTCCTCTTGGCAGCTCCTTAACCAACCATGAGAAATGATTATTCAATTTTAACCATTCATCGTATTTAAGATCTTTTGCATCAGAAAACAATACTTGTGGTTTAAGATGGATACCTAGCACATTTTTAGTGATAAATTCTCTATCGTTACCAATGATAATTCTGTGATTCCCTCTAACAACGAGACCGATATCATTTGCAGTCTCATTCAACGCTTCACCTACTCCGAAAGCGTCGTCACAAAGAAGACGTCTATGTAACATAAGTTCTACTTCTCCCTCAATCAAAGAAGTTCCCCCTTCAGACCTATCTGTCAAAACTGTCACTCTAAAATCATCATTTTCTATATAAATTTCATTTGTAACAGGATAATAATTCCCTGCTACCGGTTCCGCTAACGTCAAATTATATTGCGGTCGATAATTCAATTTTCTCTTCAATATCTGTCTACCATTGGAATCTGTGTAGAACTCACCATTGTTAACTATATTTGTTTCATATTTAACAACGTATTCTTTACCGGTATTATCGTGTACCGGTATTGGACCAACTATCCATTCAGTTTCGATGAAGTTTAGTTCATCGTACAGTTTAGTATTGATATAACCGTTTGGTGAAAGGTTTACTCTAAATTCTTTGACGATATCTCCGTTAATAATTTCTGTTTTTTGTGTGTCTAGTTTCGTAGGGTTGTTGGTTATAGGTCTAAAGATATAAGCCCCAGATGAACGTCTGGCAGGATCTCTGTTGTCGCCACAAGCGCCCGTATAGTAATACATATTTGTAGTGAAATTTAGTGCAGTGTGCTCCGGGAATGTAATCTGGTTTATTTTACCTGTAGCAGTGTTGACGTCTAACTTGTAGAACTGTGGAAGAAAACAATAATTGGATTACTAATGTTACTATACATGAAATTCCTAAATTGTATTGAATATTTAGAATTATATTGCTTGACTGCCTTGTTGATCTAGTGGTCCTGGGTTCGATTCCCAGGTCAAGCAGTGTTATTGGGTTTTCAGTGAAGTTCCCAGTAGCACATTTGTGCCCGGTTGATGGCATGTAGTGCATTTAGGTCCCATGTAATAGGGGGCGAGCCTATCGTCCCCTATTACATGGGGCCGCCAACTAGTTCCACACAGACTTTAATTTTTCAGTTTATACATTTGTGATGGTGTGTTATTTTATACTTCACCTGATTCTCCAACACCGCTTCATCATCAAACTTCTCCACCGTCCGAGGTTCATCAGATAACATTCTCATTTCTTCTTCACTCAAGTTAGGGTACGGTAGAATTCTTCCTCGCGCATTCATTTTCCTTTTCTCCTCTTGTAAATATCTTTCTAGCTCCCCAACCTCGTCATTATTAAAACCATCTTTTAAAATATCGAAATTAGCATCTTTGTAATCAGTATTTGTTATTTCTGGGGATATTATTGGAGCAAGAGGTATGTTATTAATTTTTTTATTGCTAGCCTCAAAAAATTCTGGTATTTTTGTTTCTGGCAACAATTTTTTTACTCTGGATTTGGCGTTTGTGTCATAATTGTGGATTTCTGGATAGTCTAGTTGAGGCAAAGGTATTCTATTCTCATTATCAAAATCTTTACGATTAAAGAAATCTGGTAACTTCATTTCCGGAAATACTCTTTTGACTTTCGAATATATTTCGTAATCATTTTTGTTTTCACGTTTATTGCGCGTAGTTTTCTTTACATAAATCGATTTGTATGATAATGGTTTTAAGTTTATTATGAAAACTATTTCCTGGGTAGCTTTGGAATTGCGTGTGGGTATAGTTTTGACTATATTAGGTATTTTCACCATTTGGGTTTTGATTTGGGACCCTGAAAATTAACAGATTAAATTAGGAAGTCACTTGCGTTACAGAATAAATAATAACAAAATGGCCACTCTCCGCCCCTCCCTAACGTCAGATACCTCAGGTCCCCCGCATCCTGCCGGTGTTCTTGCCGGACTGCCAACAAACCCTACGCACCGTCACGCACACATTTGCACGTGTACAAACGTAATTTTGACAAGTTTGACATTTGGTATTGTAGTGTGCAGCGGTATCGGAAAGTTTGTATGGTGTGTCACAGGTGTGACTTTACGTGCAACTGTTTACGAATAGTTGACGTCATCAAGCGTTCGGCCAATCACAGCCATTTATGAACACGTGACTAAAGTAGACGCAAAAAAATTCTTTGTCGATTTTCTCTTATAATACCTATCTTGTATTTTTCTTAACTGACTAAATAGTTGGTTTCCAAAATTTATATTCAATACGAATGCCATCAATAGATACTATATTTTACATGCTGTCAAATACCCGAATGTATTTTTTTTATACCACTAAGGTGGCAAACAAGCATACGGTCCGCCTGATGGTAAGCGGTTACCGTAGCCTTTGGACGCTTGCAACACCAGGAGTATCACTCGCGCGTTGCCGACCCTAAAAACCTTTTAGAGGTTTATGGAGGATTCACTGCGCCGACAGTTGAGGGAATATTCCTCTTGCTGCAAGCGCAGCGCATCCTTAGAAGGAGCTCTGGCGACCTTACTCACTGCAGGAACGCAACACACAATAAAGTGTGTTATTTGGCTGCAGTTTTCTGTAAGGTGGAGGTACTTCCCCAGATGGGCTGCTACAGATTTGAGCCATAAATGGCTGTGCCCTACCTCCCTTCTCTTCTTCTTCTTTTATTCTAACCCTACTTATTATGTAAATATGTCTCACCGTCTGGAGCAAATACTTCATAAGCACCATCCACAACAGGAATTCTAATTGGTTCTTTCACAGACCAACCAAGAGGATTATATATTGTTACCTGAAAAATATAATAGAAATTATTGTTTTTTGAAGCAGTTATAAGCCTAGAGGTATGACCACTGGAGTTCGAATCCAAGGCATGCACCTCTGATTTTTCAAAATCATGTGCGTAATTATCACTCGCTTTAACGGTGAAGGAAAACATCGTGAGGAGACCTGCATGTCTCAGATTTTCTCGACGGCATGTGAAGTTTGCCAACACGCATTAGGCTAGTGGTGGACTATAGCCTAATCCCTCTCATAACCCCGTTTTTGCAACATTTCTCTTTGCTACTCCGCTCCTATTAGTCGTAGCGTGATGGAAAAAGCCTTCCCCAATAAATGGGCTATCTAACACTGAAAGAATTTTTCAAATCGGTGCAGCAGTTTCGGAGCCTATTCAATACAAACAAACAATCAAATCTTTCCTCTTTATAATATTAGTATAGAAGTACATGTAGGTATTGTATTTTGTATTTTTCAGCATTTCCCATGCCAAGATAATACCAGTTATTTTAATACATACATACATACATAGCTTCACGCCTGTTTCCCATAGGGGTAGGCAGAGACTATAGATATAGTTATTTTAAAGAGGGAAAATATCGACTGACGGGCATGATTTCAACCGCTTTCCAGTAGATGTCACTGACATGACCTTGAAACGTAGATTAATCAAACTCCTTAGTTAAATAAAAATAAGTTATTTTTAATGAAGCCACTGACCACTAAGCTCGGGGGCTCGCGGTGGCTTAGTGGTCAGAGCGTCTAGTGTACCGAACCAGAAGACGCAGGTTCGAATCCTGCCCGCCAGCCGATTTTTTCCTTGCAATCTTAGCATGGAAAATGCTTAAAAAAATACAAAAAGATATATAAAAATACTTACAACAAATTTTTCGCTGTTCTCTGATATATCGCATCGAGACTCGTTCAAATGGCACCTTTGGAAATCAAAGATGGGCGGCTTCGTTGAATCTTTCTGTGTCACTTTACTGTAAATCAAACATAATGTATGAATATAACATAACATTACATAATGGCTGCCTCGATGGACGAGTAGTCCCAAGCGCGACTGCTACGCTAGAGATGCTTGGTTCGAATCCCGGGTCACCCATTAACTGTCCCAATGCTGGGCACGGGTCTCCTCTCAGTATGAGAAGGATTAGGCTATAGTCCACCACGCTAGCCTAATGCGGGTTGGCAGACTTTACACGCCGTCGAGAATATCTCTCGGGCATGCAGGTTTCCTCACGATGTTTTCCTTCACCGTTAGCGAGTGATAATTACGCACATGATTTCGAAAAGTCAGAGGCGCGTGCCTTGGATTCGAGCTCGAGACCTTTGACTTGGCAGTCCAGTGGTCATACCCCTAGGCTATCACTGCTTCATCCGCGACATCTACTGGAAGCCAATACTTTACAACCGATCGGTCGTTGCTTTTTCATAGATGTCGCTACGTCACCTTAAGACGTAAGTTTAGAATGTGAAGGAAGATTTCGAGTTGGCGAGCGGGGCTCGCGGTGGCTTAGCGGTCATAGCGTCTAGTGTACCGAACCAGAAGACGCAGGTTCGAATCCTGCCCGCCAGTTGTTTTTTTTCTTTATTAATATAACTGGTAATCTTAGCAGGGAAAATGCTTAAAAAAATACAAAAATGTAGTATAAGTTAACTTACTTGAACGCTTGTTTGGCGATGATGAGGGCGTCATCGATGGCTTGGTTCAACATTCTCTCGTAGTCATGGGTAACATGCTGCTTCTCCGTCCCGGTTATAGCGTCGTGATGTTGCATAACACCTGCAGAAATATTATCACTAAGTACATCTATACTTATATTATAAAGAAGAAAAAGAAGGTCATCATAAGTCCATACAACTCAGTTCAATCGAGGTCATTGAAACCAGCCCAAATGATGTACCGAAGGTACACTTATTGGAAAAAATACTCTACCAACCAGCGTAATACAGAGAGAACTCTTATCGTACTTTTTTTATGTTGACTGGGGAATGACAAATAAAGCTTTTAATTTGAGAATAATCACGCCATTTTGGCACACTAATAACTGTTTCGTAATGATTTCATAGCAATAACCATCTAAAAACTGTCCGTGTCAGTTTCGGAATGTCAAACGCATGTCGGGCTGAATTGTATGAGCATTTGATGACCTCCTTTGTACCGGAGGTACATGACAGCTGTCAAGTTGACGGTTTTTACTATTAAAGCACTATGTAATTGATAATAATGTGTCATAATGGCGTACGTTTGACATTCCGAAACTGACACTGACAGCAAATAGCTGTCAAGTTGATAGTTTACTATGAAAACATTACGAAACAGATAATAGTGTGCAAAAATGGCGTGATTTTTACTTAAATTAAAAGATTTTCTTCTCATCCCCCAGTCAACATTAAAAAAAGTACAACTAGAGATTTAACCAGGTTTCTTCAGGATGTTTACCTTCACCGTTAAAGCGAGTGATAATTACGCACATGATTTCGAAAAGCCAGAGGTGCGTGCCTTGGATTAACATTGTTTTCTCAATATTCATAGTTAAGGCAGGATAACGCCTGTTTGGGCGGCAGACTTGGGGAAGTCTGTCGCCCAGCACTATGGCCCGAGTAGGCGATGCGGTCGGAGTGTGCCGCGTCCCACTCAGTGGATTGGCAGGAGAGGCACAATGGGGAGGGAGGCACAGGCGGCCCGTCACCGCCGGGGTCACGGAAGAATGTCCACACGTACCCGTGACCCCGGCCGAATGGTGATGAGGCGAACACCCGTCTGTTTTTAGTGGGTAGACGTCCTTTCAGGGCGGAGTCCCACACACCGCGCCGTCCTCCCCGGGGCGGCATGACGGTGCATAAAGCATTTTCAGACGCAAAAAAAAAGGACACCGCCTGTCAGATTAACTAGTATTTAAATAACAAAACTCACCCATAGCGCTTCTCAATTCGTTCAAAACAAATTCATTATGCTTCTCCAAATCAGCCAATACTTGTAACTGTTTCACCATCTAAAAATACAGGTATATAAGTATAGAAAAAAACTAAATTTAAAATAAAAAAACCCTGACACAAAATGAAAAATAAATATAAAAAATTTAACTTATTAGTTTAAATGAGGGGAAAAATCGGCTGGCGGGCAGGATTCGAACCTGCGTCTTCTGTGCCTCGACCATGAGTTTTTCTCACTATACTCGCTACGCTCTACGCTCGCTCGCGACGCCGTAAAATATTTGTATGGAAAACCCTCGCAGCGCCTCTAGCGGTTATGTAAGGAATTAAATTCTGCTATGAGATTACAGCGTTTCGATGCGTAAAAAACTTAAGCCATTCGATAGAACTCATGGTTGAGGTACTGGTTCGACTGGCATCGAACTACCTGTAAAGTTAGACCTGTCGGTTGTGAAGCATTAACAGTAGATGTCGCTACGTCACCTTAAGACGTAAGTTTAGAATGTGGAGGAAGATTTCGAGTTGGTAGCTCGCGGTGGCTTAGCGATCATAGCGTCTGTTGTACCGAACCAGAAGACGCAGGTTCGAATCCTGCCCGCCAGCCGAATTTTTCCTTCATTTAAAATAACTTGTAATCTTAGCATAGAAAATGCTTAAAAAATACAAAAAGATAATGTAAATTATTATTAAATAAATAATAATAATAAATTCATTTATTTCTACGCAATACATAGCTACAACTGCCTTCAAAACCACCCAGGAACTTAAAAATAGGTAGTTTTAATATATTTTTTATCTATTTATTTTTTATATTTCATTTAAAACATAAATTTATATATATTTATATATATATTTACATAATGTACAAATTCAATAAAAAAATAAAAAATATTTGTTTTTATTTAAAAATAATTTATATATTAACATTTACTATACCTGTAGGTAGTTGTTCCCCTCTCTCTCGAAGTACTTAGTGGTGGGTCGAGATGTGAAGTAGCCAGTCCAGTAGGCTGTAGGGTCGCTGGCGTAGGGGAAGAAGTCGTCCTGTTTTGTGGGCAGAGTGGGACTGGGGACAAATATAATAAGAAGTTGCTACAGTCTTCACGGAACTTGGCCGCGCCTTAGGTAGGGACGGGGGTGAGGCGGCGGGTTACTGTGAACAAAAGCAAGCGCCCCCGCCACTTCGCCCCACCGCGCGCAGGTTACCCCGCCCCTACGTACTATATACCTAAAGCGCGGTCAACTAGTCATACTATTCATCACAAAATTTTATTGTTACTTGCTATAAATATCTATATTTTTTTAAAAGAGTGACTATGGAGTTTCTTGCCGGCTCTTCTCCATAAGTCCCACTTTTTGGAACCGTGCAACTAGTTTGACAATTCAAAAGGTCCTATTTATATGGTCTAATTGAAATAAAATACATTGAATTTGTATTTGAGTTCTGCGCAGACTATAGTTAAGATAATGACTACTTACTTTGCGTCTTTAACGGCTTTAAGATAACAATCTGGCGTCGAATAAAACATTGTCACATTCAAGCCTTCCTTAGCCGCTTTTAAATTGGTGTACCTGAAATATTATTGATAAAAATTATTACTTATACACACATACCAACATACTGTACAGTCACGATCAAAAACATGTATACACTAACAAAAGTGCTAAAGCGATTTTCTCCTAAAGTACTGATAGAACTTTTGTGATATTACAAACACAGTATTTACGAACCAATACTATAATAATAATAATAACCTGGAACCCTGACCACCGGTAGCTTGGACACTGGTCCCGATACTGATGGGCTACTATTTTTTTATATTTTTAAATGTTTTAATATTTTCTGTTTTTTATAAAAATATTTAAAAATACAAATAATGTGTATAAAGATAAATAAAAGAAATAATAATAATAGTCCTGACCACCGGTAGCTTGGACACTGGTCCCGATACTGAAGGGCTACAATTTTTTTATATTTTTAAATGTTTTTTTTTTGTATTTTTAGTAAAATATTTAAAAATGTAAAAAAGTATGTAAAAATATGAATAAATGGAATAATAATAAAATTGTTTAATTCGAGCATCTAGACGCATACAAAAATCACATTTCATTACATTCATAATAATCAAACATTTAAATAATACAAAATACTATAGTTGTTGCGACAAAAAGGTCGCAAGCTGCCACAAGCTGCACTGTTTATTGTTTGTTTTTTTTTTGTTTTTTTCTGCTATGCATAATATTGTATGTAGCGCGATAGATGTCGCTATAGTATGTAACAAATTATTATTATTATATTATTATTGTCAGATTTATGCATTAATTAATAACAATAGTGACATTGGTGTTATCTCAAAGTTGCAATGGTTCATTCATGAAAAAATCGCTTTAGCACTTTTATTTGTGTACATGTTTTTGCTTGTGACTGTACATTAGTGCACCTCTGCCTACCCCTTCATGGAATACAGGCGTGGTTGTATGTATGTATGTATGTATGTACAGTACGCCGGTATGTTTAGATCCTATGGGAGGCTATTGAATCCAGACTCAGAGCTGCTACTGGGAATTTACAGAAAAACACTTTGTTCGACCTGGACCCAGGACCTCTAGCGTAGCAGTCGCACTTAAATAATTAATAAATAAATATCTTGGGACATTTTTACACAGCACCATCTAGTCCCAAACTAAGCAGAACTTGTACTATGGGTACTAGACAATGGATATAATACTTATATACTTTTTTTCTGTAAATACATACTTATAATACATAAGAAACACCCAGACAAACACAAACACCTAAGTTCATCACAATAAATGTTTGTGTCCTGTGGGAATCGAACCCACGACCTCGTGATCAGCAGTCCGATACTCGAACCACTAGACCACAGACGTCGTCATCATCATCGCTTGGGACCACTAGACCGACGGGGCGATCTACATATTACATATACAAATTCAGCACGAGTCGTCAATTTTTGTGCCGTACAGGCATCAAACAAGACATCTTGCGACATGCAGACAGACAACACAATACACGTACATGCAAAACAATTATTTTTAAACAAAAAACAAACCGCCTAAAAGAACTAAAAAGCATAAAATAACATATTTACATTATGATTTCTAACAAATTTGGAGGCGGTGCCAAACTACTAATTTAATTGAAATATGACTTTCGTTGATTGTCTGACAGCGAGATTTCGGAGAGAACCATAATATCACCTATGTAAAAAAAAAATTTCGTCGATATTTTTACAACCGCTCACCAGCTTTCGAATAAAAAAAGAATCATCAAAATCGGTTCACCCAGTCGAAGTTATGAGGTAACAAACATAAAAAAATACAGTCGAATTGAGAACCTCCTCCTTTTTGAAGTCGGTTGAAAACCGACAAGTATTGTTAGGTTTTAAAATCGAAAAACCGGTATGCCAGCTATTTTTTTTCCAAAATTTCAAAAGAATAACCATGGAGTTTCTTGCCGGCTCTTCTCATTTCATAAGTTCCTGCATAAGGTCTATGTGAAAATAAAACTATTTTGATTTTGATTTTAAAAAATCAACAAACATAATATGTATTTCTAGCTTCTTGCCGGCGGCTTCGCCCGCGTGGTCTTATCCATTTTTGCAACACTTTTCATTGCTAATCCGCTCCTATTAGTTGTAGCGTGATAGTATATAGCCTTCCCCGATAAATGGGCTATCTAACACTGAAAGAATTTTTCAAATCGATCCAATAGTGTCGGTGCCTATTAGAGGTGTGCGCCGCGCCGCCACGCCGCCGCCGCCGGCGGACCTGAAGCACGCCGCCGCCGCCGGTCGGCAGACCGGCGTGAAATCGGCGTGTCTTTTTAATTTTATTTAATTGACAAATAAACGCCTAATAAAGTCCTTCAGAAGCTATTTAACTCTGTCATACTCGAGGGCACAACGCCGGAGGCATAGAACAGACGCATGGTGGTGCTTTTCTTCAAAAAGGCGATAACACCTTATTGAGGGACCTATCTCGCTTCTGAGTCATGTCTACAAGTTGTTTTCAAGGGTCATCACGAATCGTCTCGAGCGCAGGTTTGATGACTTCTAGACTTCGGAACAAGCCGGTTTCCGAAAAGGTTTTAGTAGCATAGACCACGTCCATACGCTTTATTACAGAAGACCGAGGAGTGTAATCAGCCACTTTGCTTGGCGTTTGTGGACTATGAGAAAGCCTTCGATTGAAACTTGGGCGATGCTGCAATCTCTGCAGTGTAGTATCGGTATATCGAAGCGTTCTTCTTCGTGTCGAAGGTACGAAAAATTAAATTTGGTGTGCCCAAAACTTCGCTATTTCCACACTATCGTCAGTTGCTGCGCAGAAGTGCCTTTGATTGCATGTTGTGGGGCACAAAGGATGGGATAGGATAGGAGGTGCGCCATTGTTTGCGGCACAGTTCCACAACCACACCCTGCAGCCGTTTCATCGAGATATCCCCACTTCATCATCATCATCATCATATCAGCCTACAGAGGTCCACTGCTGAACAAAGGCCTCCTCATAGACTTCCACAAGAACCGGTTATTTGCCACCTGCATCCAACGACTTCCAGCGACCATTATCAGGTCATACGTCCATCTCGTTGGAGGCCGTCCTACGCTGCGCTTTCCGGTTCGTGGTCTCCACTCGAGAACCTTTCTGCCCCAGCGGCCATCAGTTCTTCAAGCAATGTGCCCCGCCCACTGCGACTTCAGTTTGCTTATCCTTTGAGCTATGTCGGCAACGTTGTTTTTCTACGGATTTCCTCATTTTAGATTCGATCGCGTAGAGAAATACCAAGCTCTTTCTTTCCATAGCTCGCTGAGTGACCTTGAGTTTTCTTATGAGGCCTATAGTAAGCGACCACGTCTCTGTGCCATATGTCATCACTGGTAATACACACTGGTTAAAGACGTTTTTAACCACCGGTTAAAGACGTTTGTCTTGAGGCATTGTGGTATAGTTGACGAAAAGATGTCATCGTCACGTTCCCACTTCACCAGATTTGAATTACACCTCCCCGCTTGAGTTCGGAGTCGGTTTAGTGACTTCCAAATAGAAGACTGCCATAGAAGGTTACATCCTGGGGAGAGGTGGTCGCTTGGTGGTAGGTCTCCAACCACAGTTTGAAGCGTTAAACTGCTTATACAACAACGCCATTATGTCGGTCCGAGTACAGGAACAGTCTGCGGGGGCAATTCCTTTGCAAAAGGGTGTTAGCCAGGAAGATGTCATAAGTATCCCCAAAACTATTTACCACCGCAATTGAAAGATGCCTTCAAGTTACTGAAGTGGAAAGGATTTGGCATCAACATCAATGGCGAGTATATATCGCAAAATCGCTTCATGAGCTCAGCACAATGCTCAATGACCTCAACTGTTTCCTAGCAGGTGGGTCTTAAAAGAACATGGGCAAGACGAAAGTTATGTCAAATGCTCATGTCGTGCCCATCCCAATATCGGTTGGAGGCACTGCTCTCGAAGTTATTGACGAGTATGTCTATCTAGGACAAACCGTCCAGCTAGGCAGGTCCAACTTCGAGAAAGAGGTCCCTCTTCGAATCCGACTCAGCTGGGCAGCGTTCGCGAAACTTCGCAACGTCTTTTCGTCAACTATACCACAATGCTTTAAGACAAAAGTCTTCAACCAGTGTCTGTCACCAGTGATGACATATGGCACAGAGACGTGGTCACTCACTATGGGCCAAAGCTC
This sequence comes from Acronicta psi, assembly GCA_946251955.1. Lineage (NCBI taxonomy): Eukaryota > Metazoa > Arthropoda > Insecta > Lepidoptera > Noctuidae > Acronicta > Acronicta psi. The sequence goes on from OX276498.1 coordinate 866,355, forward strand.
AAGGTCACTCAGCGAGCTATGCTTGGTATTTCTCTACGCTACCAACTCAGAAATGAGGAAATCTGTAGAAGAACCAAATGACCGATATAGCCGAAAGGCAAGCATTAGCAAGTTGAAGTGACAATGGGCGGAGCACATAGCTCGTAGAACTGATGGCTGCTGGGGCAGAATGGTTCTGGAATGGAGACCACGCGCCAGAAAGCGCAATGTGGGACGGCCTCCAACGAGATAGACCAGAGACCTGGTAAAGGTCGCTGGAAGTCGTTGGATGCAGACAACATACGACCGGTTCCTGTGAATGTCAATGGGGGAGGTCTTTGTTCACCAGTGGACTTTTTGCTGATGTGATGATGATGATGTTGTAATATGTTGTTTTTTTCTAACTAGAAGGTAATAAAACCTGAATAATTGTCTTTCTTCTCTTTGAAGTCTAAATCAAAAGTACTGACGCCGATTTCACGCCGGTTACGCCGCCGCCGCCGGCAAAATTTTGCCATCACGCCGCCGCCGACGAAAATTAAATCGGCGCACACCTCTAGTGCCTATTCAATACAAACAAACAAACTCTTTATAATATTAGTATAGATTATTTAAAAAAACATACTCACTGAATAAGTTTATCTAAATTGATATACCACATAGCCGCGTCTTGGTACGTAAAATCACCACCCATCGTCAAAATAACATTGTTTGTCCTATAATACCTAGCTTGATTCTTTACTGTATCTAGAAACACAGCTATCTGAAAGATAAAGACCGTTCGTTCACGCTTGAAATTAATTTCAATAGCAGCCCGTACCGCGGCTTCGGACGGAGCGACATCTTCCACTTTCATCGTCATATTTCAGCTAATTTACAGAGAACCTTAATGAATTATACACCTAAACCTTTCTCATGTATCACTCTGTCTATTGGTGAAAACCGCATGAAAAAAATGTATTATTAAACTTATTAATATTAATAGAAAATCTGTTTTTCGGCCATCTGTAATGTTCAGTTACTTTAAAGAATAAAACGGAATTTCTTTCATTCATTTTTAATGTGAAAAAAGGAAACTAAATCAATTTTAATTTTTAGCCAATACGAATCTTGAAATTAATTTCAATGTCGAACCATAATTTCTATAACAAAAACTTATTTTATATGACATTATTATATATTAAAATTATTTTAAAACATCTCTTGAAATTTTATTTCAATCTGGAACCAATTACTGCTTCAAAGCAATTCAAATGCAAAATGGGTTATCTTAAAGACGTTTATGTATCATTGAATTCTAGGTAATAGTAGCAAGCTTTTACTCTTTCTTTTTCGTATCGTTTTTTCTTCTTGTACGTTTTTTTAAGTACCTCTTATATGTTATTTGCTAGCTTGTGGTATACCAATCTTGATAAAGATATTTTTAACAGAGAATTCAACCTAGACGCATAATTTTATCAAAGCATGCAGTTTTAAAATGACATGCAAAACTGTGCTATGAAATACTGTCATGCCGCTAAAACTAAGCATGCTTAAAATACATATCACTCACTCTATAAGTTTGTCTAGATTCAAAAACCACATCGCAGCGTCTTGATAGTTAAAATCTTCGCCCATTGTAATCAATATATTATTGGTTTTATAAGCCTTTGACATTTTGTTACAGATGTCCAGAAAGATGGTTATCTTTAACAAAAAAAAACCTTTTTTTATGTTTTAACCCACAGGAGGTCCCAGAAGAACATGCGTAGTTTAGAGCAACGCACTGCGTAGTACTCTCAATTCGCGCGTGTGTACACGATGTATAGAGGAGGAGGATGTAAAAGAAGCAAGAATCATAGGAAGTGGTGATATGTAAGTTCTGCCTACTCTTGTAGTAGCCAGCGTGGTGGACTATTACCTAACCCCTTTTATTCTGAGAACAGACCAGTGACCTGTAGTGTACAGTAAATGGGTTGTGTAGCGGTGATATCCGAACGCAGGCAACTCCCTAAGCGCAAGGGCCGTGGTAAGGCTCCAAGGAGATATTCTCCTTCGCGCTAATGTGTATCTGAACATTCTACCGCGCATGCGTACTGCGCCGACCAATTACAAGACGGCCAGCGCCGATCGCGTTACTTGTTGATGACTGATGCCTGTGATTGGCTGTAGAAAAGTTAGTAAAATCATGGCGGATTGTGAGTTAGGATGTAAGACTGTGTCGTGTGTTCTCTAAAAGTTTTATTAAAGTTTTGTCTTCTATGAACAAGATCCTGTCATTTACCGACCCACCCCGACTATAGTTGCTTCTGAAGATGTTAGACACTGTTATATTTAGACGTCGGCAAATGAGCAGATAGGCTACCTGATGCTAAGTGGTCATCGCCATCCATGGATACCTGCAGCACGAAAGGCATTGCTGATGCACTGCCGGCAATTTAAAGCCCCTACAAACCGCGAAGTAATCTAGCAAACTGGAGCTCTCACGCGCAAAAGTCTGGACATACACAAAGGTGCTATACGACATACTCCGGCGTAAGGGTCGCTAGCCAGTGAAATCCCAAGATCGAGCAAATCAGATCTTTCATCGCCTCTTACGATATGCCGATTGCACGGGATAAATATTTCGTAGGTTTGACTAGAGGTACGAAACCTGGTCTAAAGAAAATATGAGACAATACAAGACATAGGCGGATAGGCCTCACAACACACAAAAGCACACCAAACAAACACAAAAGCTTAATAAAATATCTCTTATTCACTATGACATAATGCCTCTATAGCACGGCTAATAAAAAATCATTTAGGGTAAAAAAAAATCAGTGTTAAAAAAACTCAATAAATAAATCAATAAAGTCGTAACCAAAATAATTTGATTGAATTGTTTTAGTTTAATATTATAAAATTTATAGTTACTTAATGATGTACTTCAACCGTGAATCAGAGGAGGGAGGAGAGAAAGAGAGAGAGAGAGAGAGAGAGAGAGAGAGGAGGGGCAAGTGATAAAATTTTTACAAGAGATGTTTACAGGTCGAAATCACAAAACAAGAACTAAGCCTTCAAAGAGTTCTGCTGTACAACAAACACATTTATTCCCTCATCACCACACACATACACTTACTCAATAAGTTTATCAAGATTGGTGAACCACATGCCAGCCTCTTCATAATGGAAATCGTCTCCCATGGTCAGCAATACATTACCAGTCACGTAATACTCTGCCATACCTCGAGATATGCTCAACAACTGGTTCACCTACGAAAGATTTTATTATAATAGGATAACAAATGAGAGGGGCTCGTGGTTGAGCCTCCTCGAATTACAGAATAAACTCTTATGTACGTGCAAGCAGATATGTCAACAACCTGTGTAAACAGCATGACCGGATGTGTTTAACACTTGTATAGTTACAGCTAGGAGGTGCCTTAGACTTGATTTTTTCAAAGACCAAAGTGTTGAGTAGCTGTCGCGGTACTCGGTCTAAAGTTTACTCTCATATTTACTAGTTAATGTTCTTTAATATTCTATTTCTAAAGATAGACTTGTTATGTCAGATGATCAGATCACTGTTCAAGAATGTAAAGTGTCTTAATTTGCTGTAAGTCTTCCATGCTGTATAAATAAATAAATAACTACGCTGATCAACATATCTGCAAGATTAAACTACGGTTGCCACGGTCAGTTTAGGATGGGTGACCATTTTTCTACTCGAAACCCCTCCGTGCCTCGGAGAGCACGTTAGTCCCGGTTGGCATAGGAACACCTTTGACAATTTTGTTAGTAGTCCCAAAAGCCTGACAACCAAGTTATTTTTCTAATATCGATATTGACTGCAGACTCATCGAACTGAGTGCAATTATCTAAAATACTAATATTCAACAGCGGACATCTATTGGCTGATATGATGATGATTGTTATTAAACAACACATATATTAGAAATCAGAATAAAATTGGTTGGAGATTGAAATAAATTTCAAGAGTGAACCATTTTAATTAATGTATTCTTGCTGGTATGACTGGTATCGATTTATGAAGTTTTTATGGGTAATGCTACGCTCCATAGAAAATTCTTCAAAACTCTTTAGATTATGATATAAATATGTATATAGTCTAATATAACAATACCTTATTTTCCACATTATACATAGGTGAATCGGGGTCATCTATAATTGGTTCGTCTGAGCACAGTACATCGAAACAGAAGCCTGGAGGCGGCGAGTATGTGTTGTAGAGAACCCCAGTAAATATATCAGACGATTGGCCTGAAAAAAATAATAAAAATAACTTCAATTACGTTTAAGTTCGTGAAATATTTCAACGTTTTCTGTCAATTTTGGGTATTTCATATGACCTACGCAAATGTCTTACTGATCTGGGCGTCTACTCCCTATCTCCGTCACCGAAGTAGCAGGCACATCCGAAAGTAGCCCAGACAATGATCCGTTATAACCTAACCTAAATTAAAAATTTAGAAAACCCCCGATACGAAATGTCATTTGCCATTTTGTGGTGGCAGCCATCTTGGATTTAAAATTTATCATAGTGTATAGTATTCTACTAGTTAAGCCTTTTCAATTGATACCCATATTGACGGGGTTGTGAAAAAATTTGTAATCCGCTGTCTGTAGCGGCGGCCATCTTGGACCGATTTCCATCAAACATAGCTAAGAACACTCCCGACTAATTCACCTTTCAAATAAAAAAAAACAAAATCAAAATCGGTTCATCCGTTCGGGAGCTACGATGCCACAGACAGACACACACCGTCTAGTACCCATTGTACAAGCTCTGCTTAGTTTGGGACTAGATGTTGCTGTGTCAAAATGTACCAGGATATTATTTTTTTTCTAAAAAATGTGCTTAATACTTACCAAGATTATCATCTCCTCGCCACACCATCTCCATATGCTTAGTCTGCAGCCTATTCCTCTTGTCCTGATAGTCTATCCTGCCCAGGAACAGCCCATCATACCCCATCATGGATAGAAGAGATGCAAACTCTCGGGAGTGCCCGAATGGGTCGATCTGCCAGCCAACGCGCGGCCGACCGCAGAACCCAAAGGTTTTGTTAAGTTTGCTGTAAGATAATATACAAATTTGTTTTTACAACACATAAACGGTATACAAGGTGGAAGGGACATCGACGCAGTCCGAATACCATGAGTTCAGTACATGATTCTGGACCCCCCTGCGTTGAAATTTTCCGTAACTTTTTTCATCAATTTTTCAATTTATTCTGCTGTTTTTTTTTTCTTGAACGTGTGAAAAATCATTATTTCTATCTACCCAAATTAGATTTATATTAAAAAAATCATTATTTCATTTATTTCGGATCGCGCGCGCGATAACATTGATCGCGGATCGTTATAATCGCGTTTTTAGTAATACGCTGCGCGCTCAAAAATTACGATATCTGTAATAACCGATCATTTTCTACATTATTGACCTAGGTCATTTTATTTTTGACCTTGAGTGAAACCTTGTCACGATGTTTTTCCATTCGATGTGCTTCCATCTAGTAGCAGAATGCAAAATGTATGCACTACTTAGATGGAAAATACTAGGCACTGATGAAGTAAACGAAGAGCAACTTGCAGAAATATCAATCAAGCAACTGTTGGACTTCTGCAAAGCAATCAGAAGATTCACGACGCCGAGCACCCATGAAGGGATCCACCAAAAATGGGGAACTGGGCGAAATAATCCCAACAAGAGCACTGATCGCCCGCCTGGTGCCTGGTGCGTCCCTGAAGATAAATAGAAATATAATGGGGCTGTTTATTCATCAGTTCTTACCTAAGACCCCAAGTGAACTGGTCAAGTGTGCTCTGATAGTGAGAAGCGGCTTCATCGTTCATGCTCCAGGCGCCTCCGACCATCTGCAGCCGACCCTGCTGCAGCAGCGTGTGGACTTTCTGCTGTACACCATCCGTCTGACGCACCCACCACTTCCAGAAGAACGCTGTCTCTACGTATATGAATCTGGAATTTTTGAATATGAGTCCGTTATTGTGTTAATGGAATAGTTTGGAATAGAATAGAGGAGAGTAGAGTAGAGTAGAGTAGAATAGTGCAGTGCAGTGCAGTGCAGTGCAGTGCAGTGCAGAGTAGAGTAGTGTAGTGTAGTGTAGAGTAAAGTGGAGTATATACTAATCTATACTAATATTATTAAGCTGAAGTTTGTTTGTCTGCTTCAACTCGCTAATCTCAGGAAGAACTGGTCCGATTTGAAAAATTCTTTCAGTGTTAGATAGCCCGTTTATCGAGGAAGGCTATAGGCTATATCATCATGCTACGACCAATAGGAGCAGAGTATCAATCAAAAATGTTGCAAAAGTGGGGTGAAAGTTCAACTTCTACGAGAACACGAGTCGCGGAATACCAAATGTCAAACTTGTCAAAATTAATTCAATTCAATTCAATTCAATTCTTTATTGCATTCCATAATGTATAAAGTTGTTGTTAGTTACAGTAAGTGTCAATTATGGACCCTGTCGGGCACAGCAAAGTTTTAGTAAAGTAGAAGAGAGGAGGAGCGTTTCTTTTTTTGAAATTAATTAAAATTAGATGGATGGTGTGTTAAATTTATACATTTACTTTTAATAATTTACTCAATTATTATTATTAAGTATTTATTATATTTTATAGTGTATTTATTATTATTATTTATAGTGTACATAGTTATAATTAATTTATTATTGATTACTGTTTTAATATCATAATTTATTTATTTATGATGAAATTATTATATATTTTATAGAATATATATTTTTATTATTATGAGTAGAGTTATTTATTTATTGTTAGGTTATCATTTATTATTGTTATTGCAATATTATTATTACTTTTTACTCTTTTTTATATATATTTTGTATAATGTGTAATGTGTGTTTTATTTTGTGTATAATCTAGCTATATTTATGTTGTGTAGTTTTTTATTGTTATTATTTATAGTTATTATGTATTAGTTATTTAATTTTGAGTCTGTTGTATAGCATGCAGGAGTTAAAAGGATTTATCGTTTAGGTATTCATCGATCCCGTAATAGCATTTCTTTAGGAGGAACTGTTTTAGTTTGTGCGTGAATATCTTAATCTTTTTTTCAGTTCTAATTGTTTTTGGTAATTTATTATAAATTTTTATTGACATGACTAAAGGGCTAGTTGAGTGTATTTTTAAGTATGACTTCGGCAGATTTAATCGTGTTTTATGTCGTAGTGTGTATTTTGTTTGTATGTCTTCGCGTTTTGTGTAAAAGTCTTGGTGTTGGTGTGTAAATTTACATATTTCCAGAATGTATATGCAGGGTAAAGTTAATAAATTATATTTTATAAAATAAGGTTTGCAACTATCTGTTTGTTGTATATTTTCTAGGATACGGACTAGTTTTTTTTGAGCTGTAAAGAGTTTTGGTGCGTCTGTGCTATTACCCCACATGATTATGCCGTAGCTAAGCCATGCATAAGCGTATGCATAGTATGAAGTCAGGGCTGTTTGCAGATTTGTGGCTTTTTTTATCTCACAAAGAGCATAAGAGAACTTAGACATTTTAGATTTAGTTTTTTGTATGTGTGGTTTCCAATTAATATTGGTGTCTATTGTTAAGCCTAGTAAGGTGAATTCGTTAACTAATTCTATTTTGTGGTTATTAAAAGTATAGTTTACATTTAGAGGAGTCTTCTGGTAGGGATGGAAAGTAATTAATTTGGTTTTTGTGAAGTTAATTTCAAGGTTATGTTCGTTCATCCAGGTTATTGTTTTCGAAAGTATGGCGTTAAGAGTGTTGTTTAGGTTTATGTTATCCTGACATGAGGTAATAATGGAAACATCATCTGCAAACAATACACATGGTCCCTCTATGGTTTTTGGAAGATCATTTATATATATGAGGAATAGCAGGCATCCAATAACGCTCCCTTGTGGTATTGAGGCGTTAATCATTTTGTTTTCAGATCGGAAGTTTTGTAGTTCGTTTGTTTTGTTGTTAGTGAATTCTATTTCTACTTGTTGTATTCTGTTTTTTAAGTATGATTTGAACCACTCATGTGGTTTACCCCGTATTCCTATACCATAGAGTTTATTTAATAATATTTCATATTGCACTTTATCGTAGGCCTTAGTCATATCAAGCAATATGCCTATTGCGTATTTCTTATTATTAATTATATTAATAGCTTCCTGTATATATTTATATACCGCTAAGGTTGTTGATCGGTTTTTACGGAAACCATTTTGACATTCGTTAAATATTTTATATTTCTCGCAGAAGGCGTATACGCGATTACACATTGCTTTTTCAAAAATCTTCGATGCTGTAGGTAGTAGAGCTATTGGGCGGTAGTTATTAGGGTCTTTTTTACAATTTTTCTTATGGATAGGTTTCACTAATGCCTTTTTTAATTGATCGGGAAAAATACCTTCTTCGAAAGATTGGTTAATTAAATTACAGAATGGTAGAGTAAGTTGGTCTGCACATTGTCTAAGTAGGATCGGTGGGAATTCGTCTATGCCATGGCTGAGTTTGTTTTTTAGCCCCTTTATCAAATTATTTACTTCTCGAGGGTCTACAGGATTTAGGAACATTGTATTTTCGGTAGGAGAGAGCACTGAGGTTCTTTCTGGTTTACTGTGTGTTTGTTGAGAGCGACTCTCTCCGATGGATGCAAAGAAGTTGTTAAAAATGTTGGCAATTTGTTTGGGATCAGAGGTTAAATCATTGTTATCTGTTTTTAGTGTTATGTTAATTTTGTCTCTTTTTATTGTTTTATTTGTTCTTTCGTTTATTATTTTCCACATGGTTTTGACTTTGTTGCTAGATGTTTTTATTTTTTACGTTTGTACACGTGCAAATGTGTGCGTGACAGTGCGTAGGGTTTGTTGGCAGTCCGGCAAGAACACCGGCAGGATGCGGGGGACCTGAGGTATCTGACGTTAGGGAGGGGCGGAGAGTGGCTATTCTGTTATTATTTATTCTGTGGTAGATCCTTCAATAGTGCAAGGTAGAGTAGAATAGAATACATTGAATGTGTCAAAAAAGCGGGTTACCTTCTTTTGGGGTCCTCCCACAGCTCTTTGATGACAGAGTCCAAGATATATTGAACCCCAGCCTTCTGTATGTTGTTACGACCTGGAATATTGTACAACCAGTTACTTAGTAAACTAATAGCCATTTTCACTTTTCACCAACGTCCTCTAAGTAGCTAAGCTATCTTTATATGACGTCTGTGGTCTAGTGGTTCGAGTACCGGACTGCTGATTACGAGGTCGTGGGTTCGATTCCCACAAGACACAAATATTTATGTGATGAATATAAATGTTTGTGTTTGTCTGGGTGTTTCCTATGTATTATAAGTATATATTTACAAAAAAATAAGTATATAAGTATTATATACATTGGCTAGTACCCATAGTACAAGCTCTGCTTAGTTTGGGGCTAGATGGTGCTGTGTAAAATGTCCCAGGATATTTATTTATTTATATTTTAGCATTTTCCATGCTAGGATACCAGTTATTTTAATAAAGGAAAAGTCGACTGGCTGGCAAGACTTCTGGTTAAATACACTAGACACTATGCCCTCTAGTCACGGCGAGTCCTACCCGCCAAGTCGAAATTTTCTTTCACATTCTAAATTTACGTGAAGGAGAATAGGGAAGAGGACTGGTGTTGAATTTGTTAATAATCACACGCTTCTTGAAAAATATCATTAGCATACTTCGCATATTGAAAATAAATAATAAATTGACCAAGAAATTTCTGAGATAAATGCGTTAAAAGTTTTTGGTGGGGATTGAGAGGGGATGCTCTGTCTCTTTCCCGCAAAACGAGTGTTAGTATAGAATTAGTATGGCGCACGCTACTTTTGACGTCATTTGTAAGTATAGTGCGCTCTCTGTCTAGCATAACATTAAAATGCTTTTATCTTCGTTATTTTTTAACCAATTACAAATTTGTTTTTGATAATCGGCTCTATTTATGGTCAACTTTTTCATGAGGCCATAAAAAATAATTAGTCGCATAGCCTATTTCCGCGAGCAAACATACATACATATCTACAGGTCAAACTGAGTAACCGACTTCAAAAATGGATGGATTGTGTTAAGGTAGATGACGGATTGAATGAGCAGGTGACGGCTATAGTCCGCACGGAACTAGTTGGCCGCGCCTTAGTTAGGGACGGGGGTGAGGCGGCGGGTTACTATGAACGAAAACAAGTGCCCCCACCGCGCGCAGGCGACCCCGCCCCGCCGTCCCGCACCTAAGGCGCGGCCAACTAGTTCCGCGCAGACTGATGATGATGACTGGTCCGACCGATTTCGGTCATGGCGACCGCTTTATGGACTCTGTTGTCGCTGGTGAACTCGCATATGGCTTATGTAGCCAATTTTCTTGGTAAAAGTTCTAGAGCATTGAGGGCAAGCGAGCTCACCATTGACGATATTGTAAGAAAGAGCCGCAGGTGGTCGGGCTTTTAATTCATCGCGCTTGGCGTCAAGCTCAGAGCGCCGTTGCATTTCGAAATCACGGACTTTAGTTTGCACCAAAGTCCGCCACTCGGGTCGTTTAGCAGCCTGCTGTTCCCAGCGAGATGGTTCGATGTCGCACCTTTTCATATGCCGCGCAGACTATAGCAGGGATGAATGGAAGAAAAGAATAGGCTGCGCCGACCACAAATAAATTGAGAAAAGGATATTTACTTCCATAATAGTATTGATCCACTGTCTTCAGCCAGCCGACATCGTCATGTGTATGTGGCACTATGTGAATATTCAAGACACCGGGTTGAGACACGTGACAGCTCTGAAAAAAAAGAAATTTAAATGATTCAAATTCTTTATTTGCATAAAACATGGTATAAGAAGGGGCTACAAATGTATATTTTGATCAATCATGTTTTGCTAATTACACTGTCGCATGCAAAATCAAGTCACGACAATTTATTTTCCAGAAATTTCTTCAGAGAATAAAAATGATTATTATTTAGCCATGCATACAATTTTTTTCTTAAATAATTTTATGTTTAATTCTTTAAATTCGTTAGGTATCTTATTGTATATTCTTACACACATCATTAAACAACATCCTATCCTACTTCCTACTAATATTATAAATGTGAAAGTTTGTGAGGATGGATGGATGGATGTTTGTTACTCTTTCACGCAAAAACTACTGAACGGATCTGGATGAAATTTGGCACAGAGATAGATTATAGTCTGTTTACTTTTACAGTCACTTTTTATCCCGGTAAAATCTATGGTTCCCGTGGGGTAGCGGGCGAAGCCGCTGGCGGAAAGCTAGTTTATCATATTTTGTTAATCTAGGAATTTCATAGAAAACAAGCCTATTTGGGTATCTCTCATTTCTTAGATTGAGAGGCCATAAGTCCAATATCATGTACGCGTATCCATAAACATACAAGGTGGAAGCGACATCGACGCTCAAACGTCGTGACAAGGTTTCACTCAAGGTCAAAAATAAAATGACCTAGGTCATTCATGTAGAAAATGATCGGTTATTACAGATATTGTCATCAGTCAGTGTATTGTTAAAAACGCGACCATAACGCTCCGCGGTGAATGTTATCGCACGCGCGCTCCGAAATAAATAAAATAATGATTTTTTTATTATAAATCTAATTTGGGTACATAGAAATAATGTTTTTTTACACGTTCAAGTAAAAAAAAACTGCAGAAAAATTGATGAAAATAGTTACGGAAAGCTTCAACGCACGGGGGGTTCAAAATCATTTACTGAACTCATGGTATTGGGATGTGCATCGATATCCCTTTCACCTTGTATACAGATTTATTTATGTACATATAACAATAATTGAACGATGTCTTGTCCAGTCCACAATAGTATCGTAAACACAGATAACATATAACCTTTATACAGATACCTAATGTATTTATATTTATATCTATCTAATATATAACATTCTCGTGTCACAGTTTTAGTTGCCATACTCCTCCGAAACGGCAAGACCGATTTGTATGAAATTTTGTGTGTATATCGGGTAGGTCTGAGAATCGGCCAACATCTATTTTTCATACCCCTAAATGATAAGGGTGACCCACCCCTATATGGCAAAACAACGTTTGCTGGGTCAGCTAGTATTAATATAATATTATAGAGAGGAAAGATTTGATTGTTTGTTTGTATTGAATAGGCTCCGAAACTACTGGACCGATCTGAAAAATTCTTTCAGTGTTAGAGAGCCCACTTATCAGGGAAGGCTATAGGCTATATACCATCACGCTACGACTAATAGGAGCGAAGTAGCAATGAAACATGTTACAAAAACTGGGGAGAATTTATAGGACCATGCGGGCGAAGCCGCTGGATTAATTTATAACATTACTAGCGACCCGCCCCGGCTTCGCATTGGTTTGATTCTTTCTTGTATTTTCTGTCACTGTTGTTTTACCGTGCGTGCACCCGCGCAGGTTATTACGTACATACAGTTATAACAACACTGATCAACTGATCTGCAAGGTTAAGCTACACTTGCCGAGGTCAGTCTGTGGATGGGTGACCATTCTTAACACATCGAGACCAACTCCGTGTCTCGGAGAGCACGTAAAGCCATCGGTCCCGGTTGTCATACACGTACCGGTTGTCATACGAATAGTCAGAAGCCCAAAAAGCCTGACAACCAGTTTATTCTTCGAATATCGGTATTGCCCAGAAATTGTGTTGCGGAGGTCTGATGGCAGTCGCTTCGTGTAAAATACTGATAGTCAGCCGCATCTGGTTAGACTGGAAGCCGACCCCGACCCCGACATGGTTGGGAAAAAGGTTAGGAGGAATAGTTCTCGCCAATCTTATTGTCCGGCTTGAAGTTAGCACGAGCTAACTTCAACCGGGCCGTAAAAATCGGAGAAAGATACATATTGGACTATAATAAATAAGAGACTTAATGAAGCTAGCTTTGAATAACGACTGCAGAGCCTGTGGTGAATTCAAGGAAACTATGCAGCACATCCTGTACGATTGTGACGTCCTGGCGACGAAACGGACGAGTCTTCTCGGCAACGGGTACCCGGAACCGGAGGATTTTAGGTCCCTTCCTCTCAGCGGGTTAGCCGCCTTCGTGAACCACGTCTTCAAAGAGTAAGGAATATACGGTAATGGGGACAACACAAAAGATTCCATTGGGTCAAAGTGTTGCTGGTTGTACCAGCCCCTAGTAAGTAAGATAATAAATAAAAACGAAAGCTCAAGTCGTAGGCTGTCGTTTTAAATTATAATCCAATTATTTTCCCTTTCTGATTTTCACGGCCGGGTTGAATTTAGCTCGTGCCAACTTCAAGCCGGACAATAAGATTGGTGAGAACTGTACATACATACAATAACGACTGTTTTCCCCTAAGGTTTAGGCAGAAATGTAGTAATGTACACCCACATTTCGCCGGTATTTTTAGGTCATATGTAGCAAGCAATAGCTTGGGGGTCGCTATCAACCGGGCACAAATCCAGACTCCGAGCTGCTACTGGGAATTTCACAGAGAAACCCAACGACACTGCTCGACCCGGGAATCGAGGACTAGCGTTAGCAGTCGCGTTTAGGGCGATTAGACCACCAAGCTAAACGACGTAAATAATCATTATGATATACACACATACATACATAGCTTCACGTCTGTTTCCCATAGGGGTAGGCAGAGACCATAGATTTCCACTTGCTACGATCATGGCACACCACTTTCGCTTCATCTATGTTCACCTCTCCATGCATGCTCGTCGGTTTAGGGTGCTCTTATCCTTGCCTTTTTTGAGAACGTCCGCAATCTGGTTGTGGTACGTTCGCCGAGGTCGACCCCTTCCAACTCTTGCATTCGTACTCGCCATTTATACTTGTTTAGTCAACCTCTGTTCATCCATCCTCTCTATATGCCCAAACCATCTTAACATACCTTTCTCAATCCGAGTTACTATAATTATCATGTTTCATACCACAACGCTCCGTTATCATGATATATATATATCCTATCTATATCCTGTTAATTATCTAAATTATATTATTATCTAGACTTACTGTGATTTAAACATTACTGGATTAAAACTCTTATCTTAGTAATATTGGGTGGCGTTGTGTGTCGGGTCGTTTCATTCCCTACAACATGGTTGAGTCAAACGGCGCCGATACACACGTCATGCTCGTGAACGGGTGCTGTCTGTCGGGACTGGTCGGCTCTTACTGCTATGGCTATCTTTTCAATTCTAATACTTACGTACTCTTTAATCTCTGCATCTACACATCAAGCTGCATCATTCTTATTACTATTCACAACAATTGTTACTCTTACCACACATATTTTTTTAAAAGAGTATCTATGGAGTTTCTTGCCGGCTCTTCTCCATAAGACCCACTTTTTTGGAACCGTGCAACTAGTTTATCGTTTCAAAAGTACCTATTTATATGGTCTAATTGAAATAAAAATATTTGAATTTATTATAAAGGCGAAAATTTGGATGTTTTGATGTTTATTGCTCTTTCACGGCATAGGGGGTCATCGAAATCGGCCCAAATGATGTACCGAAGGTACACTTATTGGAAAAAATACCCTGTATTACGCTGGGTAAAACTGTAATCGTATTTTTTTTAATGTTGACTCACTCCTTTGTCACTTTGAATGCAAGTTACAGGAAATAAATCCCGATTGAGCTCTAGATTTTTTTATGTATTTTTGTCTTTAAGATACGTGGCAGTTTTAAAATAAAACTTTGAAGCCCTTGGCATCACTATTATTCAAACAAAAAAAATCAAAAGAGTTGAACTTTTGTGACTAAAATCCTTGAGCAGAAATTTTAAACTTTAAACTCAATTTTGGTCATGTTCCGTCAGGCCTAGGAGTACCATATTTTTAGGGGAAGTAGTTGATATTATAGTTATCCCTTACCAGAAAAAAAAACATTTATAATCATAGACCAGAGAAAACCAATGTCAGGTGGAAATTATAAAAAAAATCATTGAAATCATTGTATCTTCTAAACAACTGAAAATCGCGGAACATAGAGTTCTCGCCAAACTTATTGTCCGGGTTGAAGTTGGCACGAGCTAACTTTAAACCCGGCCGTATAAATCGAAGAAAGAAAAATATTGGATTGTAATTAATAAAAACTAAAGCTCAAGTGTAGTTTTAAATCAATTCAATTCAATTCAAATATTTTATTTCAATTAGACCATATAAATAGGTACTTTCGAAAAGTCAACCTAGTTGCACGGTTCCAAAAAGTTGAACTTATGGAGAAGAGCCGGCAAGAAACTCCATAGTCACTCATTTAAAAAAATATATATAAATGGTTACAGTAATCATTTAGTTTTGAGGATAGTGCAGTTCGATACTTAAAATTAAAGAGTAATTACCTATTTACAAAAAAAAAAACAAAAGTTGAAGAAGCTATAAGCAGTAAGAGCTGACCAGTCCCGACAGACAGCACCCGTTCACGAGCATGACGATCATTTTAATACAATATTTTTCTTCCTCCGTCAAAGTTTGCTCGTGCCAACTTTAACCCGGACAATAAGTTTGGTGCGAACGGTACATGGGGGTGTTTCGGATGCCCCTTGATTAGAGTCAAAATTTTATCTTTGGACGTCTCTTCTCCGGCCACCCTGCATATTATAAGTATGACTTTTACAAAGTATATAAGTATTATATCCATTATCTAGTACCCATAGTACAAGCTCTGCTTAGTTTGGGACTAGATGGTGTGGTGTAAAAATGTCCCAGAACATTTTACTGTGGCATGCCTATACCACTGTAATCTGTATCATGCTATAACCATGTTTTGACCTTCGTACCTCGTATCCACACGTGTCCTGTGCTCTTGGAGTCTTCTCCTGCAGCGGCACCAGATGCACGGCGCCTACTGCACAGAGTAGCAGCAAAACTTGCGTTGTGAACTGAAAAAAAAAAGAAAAGGATACTATTGACTACAGAAAGATATCTATATATACAAGGTTGAAGCAACACAAACGTCGTGACAAGGTTTCACTCACGGTCAAAAATAAAATGACCTAGGTCATTCATGTAGAAAATGATCGGTTATTACAGATACTGAAATTTTTGAAGCGCGCAGTGTATTGCTAAAAACGCGATCATAACGCTCCGCGGTGAATGTTATCGCGCGCGCGATCCGAAATAAATGAAATGATGATTTTTTTATTATAAATCTAATTTGGGTAGATAGAAATAATGTTTTTTTACACGTTCAAGTAAAAAAACTGCAGCAAAATTTGAAAAATTGATGAAAAACGTTATGGAAAGTTTCAACGCAGGGGGGTCCAGAATCATGTACTGAACTCATGGTATTCGGATGTGCGTCGATGTCCCTTCCACCTTGCATATTAACTGCGTAAGTCCGAAACCTGGTCATACACAGTCACACACGCTTCTCTGTATACCTTAATCACACCAGTGACACTCCATACAAACTTTCCGATACCGCTGCACACTACAATACCAATTGTCAAACTTGTCAAAACTACATTTTGTACACGTGCAAATGTGTGCGTGACAGTGGCAGAATGCGGGGGACCTGAGGTATCTGACGTTAGGAGGGGGCGGAGAGTGGCCGTTCTGTTATTATTTATTCTGTGCGTCAACACCTTATTCCGTGGCAATAGCGACGATTTTTGTAGTGCATCTGTACTGTTTGTGTTGTCGTGTGTACATATAGACTTACACGTTTCCATTTCATTGATTTTTAGAGTAGGTCAGCTTTCTTTTTAAGTATACTTAAGCTATAAAATTACAAGTTACAACTCAGTAATTCTATCGCATTGTCCTAGTAAGTGTTGTATTTCTCCTAGATATCACAAAATCGGTTACTATACAGAGCCTTTCGATTTCCAGGTCAAGCAATGTGTTATTGACTTTTTATGAAGACCGAGGAAGTTTATCTAATACTAGCTTCCCGCCAGCCGCTTCGCCCGCGTGGTCTTATAATTTTTCCCCCGTTTTTGCAACATTTTTCATTACTACTCCGCTCCTAAGTCGTAGCGTGATGATATATAGCCTATAGCCTTCCCCGATAAATGGGCTATCTAACATGGCAAGAATTTTTCAAATCGGTCCAGTATTTTTTAGTTTATTCGTTACATACAAAAATACAAATCTTTCCTCTTTATAATATTAGTGTAGAAGTGTAGATAGTGTAGAAAGAAAATCTTTCTTTTTTTAATATCTTGGGACATATCTTTTTGTATTTTTAAGCATTTTCCATGCTAAGATTACAAGTTATTTTTAATGACATCATAGGACATCGAACTACTTGTAAAATTAGTCGTGTCGATTGTGAAGCATTTTCACAACAGATGTCGCTACGTCACCTTAAAGACGTAAATTTAGAATGTGAAGGAAGATTTCGACTGGCGAGCGGGGCTCGCGATAGCTTAGCGGTTAAAGCGTCTGGTGTACTGAACCAGAAGACGCAGGTTCGAATCCTGCTCGCCAGCCGATTTTTTCCTTCATTAAAAAAAAAATCTTGGGACATTTTTCACACAGCACCAACTAGTCCCAAACTAAACAGAGCTTTTACTATGGGTACTAGACAATGGATATAATACTTATATGGATTAGAACTCGAGACCTTCGACTTGGCAGTCCTGTGGTCATACCCCTAGGCTATCAACTATCGCTGGCTTAGTGAGGGTTAATAAATAATAGTCCGAATGCTTTTAGGGTTAGGAAATATAAAGTCTATAGGGAAGGCCTTTATTCAACAGTGGACCTCTTGTGGCTGATACGATAATTTGACAAGTAATTTACTTCATCTATTTAGGTTGAAATTATTTTTAGTTAACGCGATAACAATAATAGTTTTAAACAGTTTAAAGATAATAATTATTGCCTAGTTAAGTCAGTAGTTATCTTTAAACTCATTACTTAACTACACATTAGTAAATAGGATAAATACTTGGTTCACATTTCTAGAATTGTACTGATAATTATAAGTAACCTGCCTTTGGCTGCGACATCGTCCCCGTAGAAGTTGATTTTTTCTTTTAATTATTACTCAGCTCCTATTGGTCATAGCGTGATGATATATAGCCTATAGCCTTCCCCGATAAATGGGCTATCTAACATGGAAAGAATTTTTCAAATCGGTCCAGTACTTTTTGAGTTTATTACATACAAAAATACAAATCTTTCCTCTTTATAATATTAGTGTAGAAGTGTAGATAAGTATATATTTAAAATATATATATATAAGTATTATATCCATTGTCTAGTACCCATAGTACAAGCTCTGCTTAGTTTGGGACTAGATGGTGCTGTGTAAAAAAAATGTCCCAAGATATTTATTTATTTATTACCTGTATAGCTTATAGCCTTCCTCGATAAACGGGCTATCTAATACTGAAAGAATTTTTTAAATCGGACCGGGATATGCGCGTTCAACCAAACAAACAAACTCTACAGCTTTATGTTAGTATAGATTTTAACAATCGTGCGTGTGTCACATATCATAACATCACGCTTGTATTCACCGAAGGGTTAGGTAGACGTATAGTACCAATAATATACATCCACATAAGAGAGATAGGGCCATTTATTTATGGCTCAAATCTGGAGCAGCCCACCTGGAGAAGTACCTCCTCCTTACAGAAAACTGCAGCCAAATAACACACTTTATTGTGTGTTGTGTTCCTGCAGTAAGTAAGGTCGCCAGAGCTCCTAAGGATGCGCTGCGCTGGCAGCAAGAGAAATATTCCCTCAAACTGTCAGCGCAGTGAATTCTCCATAAAGCTCTAAGAGGTTTTAGGGTCGGCAACGTGCGAGTGATACCCCAGGTGTTGCAAGCGTCGGCTACGGTAACCACTTACCATCAGGCGGGCCGTATGCTTGTTTGCCACCTTAGTGGTATAAAAAATATACATTCAGGTATTTGACAGCATGTAAATTATAAGATACTAGCTTCCCGCCAGCGGCTTCGCCCGCGTGGTCTTATAATTTTTTCCCGCGTTTTTGCAACATTTTTCATTACTACTCCGCTCCTAGTAGTCGTAGCATGAAGATATATAGCCTATAGCCTTCCCCGATAAATGGGCTATCTAACATGGCAAGAATTTTTCAAATCGGTCCAGTACTTTTTGAGTTTATTCGTTACATACAAAAATACAAATCTTTCCTCTTTATAATATTAGTGTAGATATTGATGATCGGTATTTTTAGGTCCCATATGCATACTTAAGTTTATTATAATAAGGAGCATGTGCAGTGGTAGCCTAGGTGTCTAGCTACCCACTGCTGGGCACGGGTCTCCTCTCAGTATGAGAGCGATTAGGCTATAGTCCACCACGCTGGCCTAATGCGGGTTGGCAGACTTCACATGCCGTCGAGAAAATTTCTCAGGCATGCAGGTTTCCTCACGATGTTTTCCTTCACGAGTGAATTACGCAAATGATTTCGAAATGTTAGGAGTGCGTGTCTTAGATTCGATCTCGAGAGCTTTGACTTTGCAGTCTGCTGGTCATGCCCCTAGGCTATCACTGCGTTGTTTGCTATCTTATTGATATAAAAAAAACAGTAGTACATACAAGGTGGGAGGGACATCGACGTACAAATGTCGTGACAAGGTTTCACTCAAGCTCAAAAATAAAATGACCTAGTTCATTAATGTAGAAAATGATCGGTTATTACAGATATTGACATTTCTGAGCGCGCAGTGTATTGCTAAAAACGCGATTATAACGCTCCGTGGTCCGAAATAAATGATATAATGATTTTTTAATTATAAATCTAATTTGGGTAGATAGAAATAATGTCTTTTTACACGTTCAAGTAAAAAAAACAGCAGAAAAATTTAAAAAAATAATGTAAAAAGTTACGGAAAATGAAAAAAGTTACGCAGGGGTGTCCAGAATCATGTACTGAACTCATGGCATTCGAATGTGCGTCGATGTCCCTTCCTCCTTGTATATTGTTTTTTCCTCAAGTACCATCTTATGCAAGCTGTTTACATTTAATCTGATCTGATATTTATGCAATGTGTTCATATTGACTGATAAAAGATTCAAGTGTTTATTGACCTATATCGCAATCGCAACATCGATTTGTAAATGATAAATGATAATATTCACTTTTTATTAACCCCCGACGCAAAAACGACGGGGTGTTATAAGTTTTGACGTGTCTGTGTGTGTGTGTGTGTGGGTGTCTGTCTGTGGCATCGTAGCTCCCGAACGGATGAACCGATTTTAATTTTGTTTATTTTTAATTGAAAGGTGAATTATTCCGGAGTGTTCTTAGCTATGTTTGATGCACATCGGTCCAAGATAGCCGCCGCTACAAAATAGCGAATAACATATTTTTTCACAACTCCCTCAATATGGGTATCAAATGAAAGGGCTTAACTAGGAGAATACACTACACTATGATACATTTTAAAACCAAGATGGCCGCCACCTGAAAATGGCAAATTACATTTCGTGTCGGGGGTTTTCTAAAATTTTTATTTAGGTTAGGTTATTATTAACAAATACTAACCATTGTATGTATTCTACACTAGCGACCCACCCCGGGTTCGCACGGATTTGAATTTCTTGGGTTTTTCTCCACTAAAAATAATACTTATACACCTTCCTCTTGTCAGCCTATCTATTGCTGAAAACGACATTAAAATCCATTGCATAGTTTAAAAGATCTAAGCGTACTTTTATACTATACTAGCTTTTTGCCCGCGACTTCGTCCGCGTGGAATAGTTACTTTGTTCCATACAAACTTTCATCCCCTATTTTATCCCCTTAGGGGTGGAATTTATCTAAATCCTTTCTTAAGGGATGCCTACGTCATAGTAGCTATATGCATGCAAAGTCTCAGTCCGATCGGTTTAAAATTGACAAAGTTTCATACAAACTTTCATCCCCTATTTTATCCCCTTGGGGGTAGAATTTATCAAAATCCTTTCTTAGGGGATGCCTACGTCATAGTAGCTATATGCATGCAAAGTCTCAGCCCGATCGGTTTAAAATTGACAAAGTTTCATACAAACTTTCATCCCCTATTTTATCCCCTTGGGGGTAGAATTTATCAAAATCCTTTCTTAGGGGATGCCTACGTCATAGTAGCTATATGCATGCGAAGTCTCAGCCCGATCGGTTTAAAATTGACAAAGTTTCATACAACCTTTCATCCCCTATTTTATCCCCTTGGGGGTAGAATTTATCAAAATCCTTTCTTAGGGGATGCCTAATACACAATGTGGATCGCTAATACACAAGCGCAGTGCTCATCTAGGGAAACACACTCTAAGCCCTGATGAAATAAAGGAGCTTACCCCTAAGCAAATCCTGCAGTTTGTGTCAGCCGCAGGATTTAGCGGTGAACTCTAAAATTTTCATCGAGCGGCGATCACAATAGACCCATCAGGGTCGATGTGATACGATAGCCGCGAACAAAATAATAAAAAAAAAAAAATAGGGGATGCCTACGTCATAGTAGCTATATGCATGCAAAGTCTCAGCCCGATCGGTTTAAAATTGACAAAGTTTCATACAAACTTTCATCCCCTATTTTATCCCCTTGGGGGTAGAATTTATCAAAATACTTTCTTAGGGGATGCCTACGTCATAGTAGCTATATGCATGCGAAGTCTCAGCCCGATCCCTCCAGTGGTTTGGGCTGTGCGTTGATAGATCACTATGTCAGTCAGTCAGTCAGTCAGTCACCTTTGAGTTTTATATATTTAGATAAAGAAGTTTTGGTACAGAACTCTCTATACACGCACTTTGTAATCCACGCAGACAAAGTCGCAAGCGGGAAGCTAGTTCATAAACTAGATATTTCAAAACAGTGCTACAAAGTACCAGGATACCATACGTTGAGCGTAGCTCACAGTTAAGCGACACACATTTTTTCCTATGACGTTTCCTGTTTCCAGTGGAATCCAGGTACAAATGTGACACCTAAACGGTATCCTAGGTTTATAAGAACTAGCTTTGTGAGCAACTGAGATTTAGGTTAGGAATATATAATAGTTGCGATGAATATTACTAACCCTATGGTCGTTATTATTATTTTAATACTAGCTTTCCGCCAGCGGCTTCACCTGCTATCCCACGGGAACCATACATTTTACCGGGATAAAAAGTAGCCTATATGCTATTCCAGACTATAATCTATCTCTGTGCCAAATTCCATCCAGATCCGTTCAGTAGTTTTGGCGTGAAAGAGTAACAAACATCCATCCATCCATCCATCCATCCTCACAAACTTTCACATTTATAATATTAGTAGGATAATATTCAAATATTTTTCTCTCTCCGATTTTTACGGCCGGGTTAAAGTTAGCTCGTGCCAACTTCAACCCGGACAATAAGTTTGACGAGAACTGTAAGTATAGTTATCGTCGAACATGGACACCTTCAAGACCAGAGCCGTTGCCGATCTTAAAAGCCCAGCCAACTGCAAAGCAGTCGAGGGGTTTATTCATTTATTTATTTACTAGCTTTTGCCCGCGGCTTCGCTTACGTGGATGTAGAAACAAAATTAGGATTAGAAATTGATCCCATTAATAAAAAACTTGTATTTTGATGTAGTGTTTTAGAGGTTTGTAAAAAGGGCCTCGTGACTAAGTTATAACGGCGCTAAGCTCAATGAATATTGTGGGTTCGATTCCGGTCGACAATATTAGTCTCGGTACTGAGGTACTTTATGAGGTACTGAGGTGATGCTGTTTGTGAAAATATGTCCAAAAGAAAACGGAAGCTTCAGTTAGTCGTAATAACTCGTAATTCTGACCAAACTTTACAACTATTGTTTAATTTAAGTCTATACCACTTTAAACGTTTATAACTAATCAACAATCACGATTTCTGCGCATATGACAACTTAATTAAAGATCCAACAATAATGATCCCTTATATCAATAGGGATGCATACTACAGAGAGGTCAAGCTCTATCTTAGCATCTACGCAACCAAGTGGAATGAGATATACCTTATTTTTTTATTTGAACGATGGACTTTTAAATAGAAAATAAAAAATCAAAAACCATCAATGATGATCTCTTCTTTCTATGGGTTTGCATACAACAGAGAGGTCAAGCTGTATCTAAGGATCTATTCAAATAATTGAAAAAAGCTTTACATCAGTTTTTAAGTTGGAAATTATGCATTACAACAGTTAACACAAAATTAAAATCTATTCAGTAGTTTTAGCGCCAACCCCTAACAAACAGACAAACAGACAAACAGACAAGAATTCTAAAAATCACATTTTTGGGTTCGCGATCGTTTATATACTCTAACCCAATTGTTTTTTTTAAAATATCTTCAATGTACAGAAATGTCTTTTTTACAATTTTATAATAGTATAGATTCACTAGCGACCCCTGCGCAACTTAGCCTGCGTTTTCATGTCGTATTTTCCACGTTTTTCTCCATAAGAATGTTTTTCAGACTTTATCAAATACAACAGAAAAGAAATCAGCCGTTTTTTGAGTTTTGTGCTTGAGCAACACATTTAGTGATTCATTTTTATTTATACAGATTTTATATTTTTATTTATATACTAGCCTCTGCCCGCAACTTCGTTCCCGCAGAAGTTGAATTTTTTTCCAGTTTTTGCAACATTTTTAATTGATACTCAGCTCGTATTCGTCGTAGCGTGATGATATATAAGAATTCGCTATTTTGTGACGGCGGCCATCTTGGACCGATTTTCATCAAACATAGCTAAGAACACTCCCGACTAATTCACCTTTTAATTAAAAAAAACAAAATCAAAATTGGTCCATCCGTTCGGGAGCTACGATGCCACAGACAGACACACACACACACAGACAGACACACACACACACACAGACAGACACGTCAAATTTATAACACCCCGTCGTTTTTGCGTCGGGGGTTAAAAAAAAAAGTATATAAGTATTATATCCATTGTCTAGTACCCATAGTACAAGTTCTGCTTAGTTTGGGACTAGATGGTGCTGTGTAAAGAATGTCCCAAGATATTTATTTAATTGAAATAAAACATTTGACTTTGACTTTGACTTTGACTAATATTAAGCACAGAAGACAACTGTTAACTGAACAGATTTGGATATAATAATTTATAGCCTAGCTATTGTCTCTAAAAGCATTTTTAATGAGAGTGATTATCGCTCACTAAACGATAGTATTTATATAAATACAGTTTCACACTTATTACCCTCAACTGATTACGGGTCAACGCCCGACGTCGGATAGTGAATCATTGTAAACATTTTTTTTTCTTTTGGAATAGACACGAAGTATTTTTTTATATACCACTAAGGTGGCAAACAAGCATACGGCCCGCCTGATGGCAAGCGGTTACCGTAGCCTATGGACGCTTGCAACACCAGGAGTATCACTCGTGCGTTGCCAACCCTAAAAACCTCTTAGAGGTTTATGGAGGATTCACTGCGCCGACAGTTTGAGGGAATATTCCTCTTGCTGCCAGCGCAGCGCATCCTTAGAAGGAGCTCTGGCGACCTTACTCACTGCAGGAACACAACACACGATAAAGTGTGTTATTTGGCTGCAGTTTTCTGTAGGGTGGAGGTACTCTTGCTGCCAGCGCAGCGCATAAATATAGTATGTGAAGTTAAGCCAAAATAAGATAAAGTAAACAATAGTAGCGTAGTTTTTCTTTAGATACTTTTTTTTCTACGCCCATAAAAAAAGAAACACATTATCTTGGGACATTTTACACGGCACCATCTAGTCCCAAACTAAGCAGAGCTTGTACTATGGGTACTAGACAATGGATATAAATGGACTTATATACTTTTTTGTAAGTATATTCGACCATAATTGCTTTACCACCCTTAGAGTGAATGTCGTTTGCACATCACAAAACAACAAGGTCTATTTTTGCTTAGAAGACCAAGTGACAGATTGATATTGAGCCTTAGTAAATGTAATTTTTACCCGACGACACGGCAAAAAAGCCGAAGGAAGGGTTTTTGACGGGAGTTTTTGTCAAAACTGGTAAAGCAATTTTATGCAGCACCATCTAGTCCCAAACTAAACAGAGCTTGTACTATGGGTACTAGACAATGGATATAATACTTGTATACTTATTTTTTTGTAAATACATACTTATAATACATAAGAAACACCCAGACAAACACAAACACTTAAGTTTACAACATAAATATTTGAGTCCCGAATCGAATCCACGACCTCGTGATCAGTAGTCCGGTACTCGAACTACTAGACTACAGACGCTGTCAAAGCTAAGCAATTAAGTTATAAAAAACAAAACGATTATATAAACGTTATTATATAATAATGCGTACGAGTAATTTTAAATTACTTTCATTCAATTACAAAAACAATTATGTACTATTTTTTAAATATTCGAAACTATTAGGTACAGTCAACAACGAAAGTCGATGAACACAAGCAATGTTTAAAAACATCAATGTACCAAAACTTTTGATTAGATTTTGACTAAGGTAAAGCATATAATTGCCCTCTAATAAGAGAACTTAACTTCCTTCTTGGGTCAGTAAATTCTGAATATTCAAGATGCTAAAGCATTTTGAAGATTTCATTGTGTTCAGCTACTTTCGTTGCTGACTGTACCTATACCGATTTCGCACGGACGTATACCATGACTTAGTCCGCGACTTTGTTCGCGTAAAATTGTTACTTTTTATTTATTTATTTAATTACTACGGATCCACCAATTACAGTAACTAAAAAAAAACTAAATTTATTAAAGTATTATTAAATCATTATGTATTATTTATTAATTTATTAAATCTATACTTACGAACTGTTATCTTAATTAAGTAACAATTAATACAGTAATATTTTTCTCTCTTCGATTTTTACGGCCGGGTTGAAGTTAGCTCGTGCCAACTTCAAGCCGGACAATAAGTTTGGCGAGAACTGTATTTCTATTATACGAATATTATAAAGAGGAAAGATTTGTATTTTTACCCGACTGCCGAAGGAGGAGGGTTATTGTATGTAACGAACAAACTCAAAAAGTACTGGACCGATTTGAAAAATTCTTTCCATGTTAGATAGCCCATTTATCGGGGAAGGCTATAGGCTATATATCATCACGCTACGACTAATAGGAGCGGAGTAGTAATTTTTTTTAAATTTGCAAAAACGGGGGAAAAAATTATAAGACCACGCGGGCGAAGCCGCTGGCGAAAGGCTATAGTAATGCCGGAAATTAAAAAAATATCGATATATATCGTATCGATATTTTTTTTTTAAATATATAATATCGATATTCTTATTTTCAAAAAATATCGATATATCGGTCAACATAAAAACCAAATTATAAAACAGCCAAAAAAAAAGAAGGTAGGTAATTTGCTAACTTTTAACTCAAAAATGATTTTTGGTCTGAAAAAAAATATCGATTTTGATACCTTTTCGATACTTGGAATTTTATATCGATACATCGAAATATTAAATATCGCTCAAAAATATCGTGACATTGAAAAAATAATATCGATATATCGTTATTTTTCAACATCCCTAAAGGCTATATATATTTGAATATTATTCAATAATGATGGTACGACATGGTATAGGACAGACTGGAGTTTTCTAAAATGACAGCCAACACTTCGAAGAAGAAGAAGAATAATGATGGACAATACAAACTTTATTTATTTTATATCCGAAACTTTTTTTTTAATTTTTATCCTCTATTTCAACCCCTTTTCACGAGTCCAAGATCCAATTTTTCTCTGCACCAAATTATATTAAAATTGGGCAATTATATTATTAGTAGAGACTAAAGATATTAAGCCTATGTTACTCAGTGATAACATAGCATTCTACACGTAAAAGAATTTTCAAAATCAGTCCAGTAGTTTTTGAGTTTATTTATAACAAACAAAAATACAAATATATATTTTTTTGTATTGTTTGTGCGACGAGGAAAATATCAACGGCAATTATGAATAACAACATTAATTTGTTATGAATATATGTTATTGTTAAGTAGATAATAAAAACCAGTAACAGTAAACACAAAGTATTTTAATTAATATACCTATTCCAGCCACTAACAACAGAACCCACTAAGAATTTTAAATTAATTACCTACCTACATAAATGTTTAACAATAACAGAAAATATCGGAACAATACCTAATATATAAAAGTAATAATTGATAAAACTCACCATATTTTTTACTTTGCTTCTACATGTAAATAATTTATCACGATCGTAATCAATGTTATTTTAAAATAATAAACACAACACTCCCCTACAGCTTACAAAATTAAACTGACATTTCTGTCTTTGACAATGTTGTTTTGTTTGATTTGACAATAAATATTGAATGAAATCACTCCAACTCATTCTTTTAGTTCCATTCATATGTCCAAGAGTGACAGTATCTAATTCTGCAATTATTTGAATGATGAAACATAGTCGATCGATTATAAAAATGTGTAGTCGATGTTATAAGTAAAATAAAGGAACGATATTTCTACTATAAAGAAAAGACTACTTACAATGGGGCATTCAAAAACTCCAGATCGCTATCTGTTATAAAGCTCGAATATAATTCGAATTATTGCGATATTTTAAAAGTAAAATATATATTTATTAAAATAACCATTTAAATAATTGCACTCTATTTACTAATTACTTTAACTTTTTACAAGTGAGAACTAACTGTTATAATCCTTTCACGTATTTGTATCAGGTAAAATTACCACGAGCAGACAATAGCTCTTAAAAAATGGTCAGGTAAGAATGTCCGCGCCAATGGTTCAATTTGAAGCTTATGTAACTGAAATATAACTTACTTAGTACATAACTGAGCGTCACCGTGATTGGTTGTGCGAAGCAGGTAGAATTTTGTAGCATATTTTACTTTTAAAATTATTTTTTTCGCTATTCGTTTCGTACCCAGTGTTCTTTTGCAAAAAAGTGGCCTTTTAACATGACATTGTTATTACTGTGTACATTGATTGTTTTTAAGTGAAGTGAAATGACTTTAGCAGTGATTTTACCAATACTAGTATTTCAAAACATAATAAAACTGGTCTATTGATCTTGTGGATTTAAATATTTAAAAAGTGACGAATTGAAACTTCTTATATATAAAAAAGACGTATATAAAAAAAGGCGTCTAAAGTGCAAGAGTACAAATTGAAAAATGAATCATTTTAACGACGAAACAAAACAACGGTGCAACGAAACTAGAGATGATTGGCTAATTAGAGTTGGTCACAGATTAATGAACCTAAATTACTTACGAAACGAAGATAGATGGGATGGAAGGCTACTTAAAAACAGTCAATTTGCCTTAGGAGTACAAATTCTTCCAGCTCCGCAAGCGCTGGAAAGAAGCTTGTACGATATCATAGAAGAAGATCCAATACAAAGTTTTAATTACATAGAGAGAGAATCCATAAAAATGCAAATTTTAATTCCAAAAATGGCTCTTTACTTATCGGTGAAGACTATTGAAGCGATTTGTGACAAAATCTTCTCAAAACAAAACATCAGTGAGAAGTTTGTGGAGTTAATTTATGAATATTTCTTTTCTGTATACTTAAAAAGAGTGTACTCTTGGTCTTCATTGCAAATGCTGATAAAAGCCAATAAGGCCTACCCTGAACATTTTAAAACAACAATAAGAATACTGTTTAAAGACACCAGTATATCAAATAATATTTTACTTGATTATGTTGAAACGTTAAACGTCAAAAACTGTACGAATTTACTAAAATACATTTCGCAATTCCAACTTACCCCAGAAGAATTTGTTCATAATTTATCAGTGCTGTATTTAATGTATAAAAAATGTGAAAAAGATGAAGACGTATTTCAGTTTATTCAGTCAAACTTAGAACTGTATAACCAGCATGGTGCCTACAGCGTACCATATGGAAGACTATTACTCTGCTTCTTTGAAAATTTGTCAGGGTTTAATGTAAGGGTAAGATTATTACAAAAAATGATAGAAAATCATCGTACGCCATACAAGAGCCTGTGCATGACGGCTTTGGAGAAATTCTTGATGCAAATATTAGCAGTACAAATGAATAATTTCCATGATGGACCAAGAGTTATCATTCCCAGACCTACAGAAGATTTCCGGCTATAAAATAATATATCTGTACGGAGCGGTGCGGACTTTAATGTTTGATATATTATCTCGATAATATTGTTTCGTTTGTCTAGTGATCCCAAGCGGGACTGCTGCGCTAGAGGTTGTGTGTGCGATTCCCGAGTGCGAGTGTTGTTGAGTTTTACTGTGAAATTCCCGGTAGCAGCTCGGAGTCTGGATTTGTGCCCGGTTGATGGCAACAGGCTCGCCCCCTATTACATGGGACCTTAACATACCGGTGAACTGTGGGTGTATATTAGTATATCTTTGCCTAAAACAGGTGTGATTGTATGTTATGTAAATATTGTTTATTGTAAAGAAAACACCTTAGAAATGTATGCAACCTGTGTTTAAATATGAATCTAAAGCTGTAATTGAAAACAGCCTCATTGTGTTTTAATTTATTTTTCTATTAGCATTATAAGTTACAAGTTAATATTTATGTTATGTAATTTTAGTGTAAAAATAATAGCTAGTGTTACAATTATCATAAATTATAAAGTTAAGATGATTTTATTTCTAGTTACTAGAACTTGCTATTGTTGTAACTTAAATCCCAATGTAAATAAAAAGAATAATGGAAATTTGTTTGAATAGTATCATAAAATCCCAGTCAACAAAAGAGTAACTATTTCTATTCATAAACAGTATTTTTGTTCCTATTGAAAAATGTCGTATAATATTATTACTACTGAGCCTGTATTATTTTGAGTTTCTGACAAATAATTTAAAATATTAATGTTTAACCGATTGTCTAAATCCCGAATTAGCTAAGAATTATCTCTAGTACCATGTGTTTTGTATAAATATTATAATTATATTATTATTATAATTCTTTTTATGTACTAGTTTCCGAGTTAAAACCTTAGGGTTTTAACAATAAATTTAAATTTCTAATAACAATAATATAACTTTAAATCGTTAATTTGTTAAAAAGACCATACCAGAGGTCTATTCGACATAAAATTATCATTGATATCCTTTCTTAGTAAACGCCGAAAGCTAAACAAGCTACGTCTAGAGCCCAGAGAGTTCCACTGTTGGTGCACTTTAAATTAAATTATTTACCAAGGCTACATAATACCGATAATCACGTATTTTTGCAGGTAAAATAAATCTGTGCTATGTGTAGTTTAATAAAAGGTTTTATTGATAATCATAATCGATCGACTTAAAAAAATATTTGGCAGCACTATTTACTAAACTGTCATCGAAAATGACATTGACACTTGACAGTGTATAGTTTTATTTGTTATTTGTTTTGAAAGTATTTACTTTTGATATTTACAATTTGCAAGAAATTTATTTGCAATTTACTTTTATTTAGCGATGTCTTATATATGGACAGTTTCGCCCGAATGTAAGTCACAACTAGAGCGTTGTTTGAACGCCGCCTCACCTCCAGATCCGTCTAATAGATGGGTACAAAGATTTGGGCCAAGAAACATGGATTTGATAAACAAAACTGAAAATACGATCATTATAGATGATTCCCCGGACATTGATGACCTTCCAGTACAGGAAAATGAAGATGAGGACGTATCACATGCGGCAGAGGAGTTTTCAGACCCAGATATGGACTTGATATCAAAATTCGATTATTTCGTAAAAAAATGTCTAAAGTTCCCCAAATTACTTACAAAACTTACCCAAACTCTTCCTACGAAAACTGTGGAGAAACTACTTCAACATATTCTTACCGCTAAAGATTTGAAAGACGAATTTCTTGATATATTTTTCAGATACTTCATACCCAACTACATAAAATGTGATAATTCTCGATTCTGTTCAGATGTTCTTTATAAAAGCTATAAAAAATATCCACAGCACTTAAAACTGGCTGTAAGACTAACTTTGAAAGACTTAGGTATCCAAAATAATGTAATAAATGATTTTATTTTGAGTTTAAACACAGATGATCAAGCAGATATTCTTACCAGCATTAGTAATATAGAATTCACTTCTGAAGAATTTTCTCATAATCTTTTTAATATATACACAGCATATAAATCTTGCAACAAGACAGATATAATACAGAATAATATTTTTTCTTGTTTAAAAAGTTACAGCGACTTTTGTAGCAATAATAAAAACTTTGGTAAACTTATGCTAGCATTTCTACAACATGAGTATTATTTACAAAGGGATATAGTAAGTAGTGCAATGGATGAACTCATTGAGAAGCACAAGTCACCATTTAAAGGGCCATGCCTGTCAATTTTAAAGGAAATTAAAGAATATAATTGAATAAGTTCATTTTATTTTAGTAATGCCGTACTTATTTCTGACACTTACGCGAATACTAGACATTGACAAAAATGTAGGGTAGCTGTTAGTAATTGAAACGTCAAGATGCCTACCACCTTAGTCACCCGTGACCATGGACGCTGTAAAGGGTCCGAAACTTCGAGATTAGGTAAAATAATATCATTAAAACGCGATAAAATCCGTAAAAAGTAGTTTTATTTCAATGATTAGTAATGCCTTGTTGGTATAGTGTTCCCAAGCGTAACTGCTACGCTAGAGGTCCAGGGTTAGATTCCTGGATCGAGTAGTGTTGTTGGAAATTCCCTAGTAGCAGCTCAGTCTGGATTTGTGCCCGGTGATGGCAATAGGCTGCTCGTCCCCTGTGGGTCCCATAAAACTGTAACTTTGAGTGCACATTGGTACACTTCTTATAAATTAAAGCCTACTAGCTTTCCACCAGTGGCTTTGCCCTCTTAGTCTGGGTATTTCTTATAACTTTCATCCCCTATTTCAACCCCTTACAGCCCTTTTTTCGCATTAAAAAGTAGCCTAAGACCTTTCTCAGGCTCTAGACAATCTGTAAACCAAATTTCATTAAAATTGGTTAAGTAGTTTCGGCGTGCAAGTACGACAGAGTTACCTTCGCATTTATTACATTAGGAAGGATGTTATTCCGGAAAGATGTAGCTTACTATTGGTAAAAGATCATTTGAAATCGGTACAGTAGTTTTTGAGTTCACTGATTACAAAAATACAAATCTTTACTCTTTATAATATTAGTATAGTTATAGATAAAGCATAGGTAAAAGAAAAAAAAACAGTTACATTTCTTCAATTTTTTTTATTACATATTTCTTATATACAATTAAAGAGAATATATTTTATGTCATTTTGTTTATTGTATATTTACAGTTCTCGCCAAACTTATTGCCCGGGTTAAAGTTGGCACAAGCTAATATTAACCTGATCATAAAAA
This sequence comes from Acronicta psi, assembly GCA_946251955.1. Taxonomy (NCBI): domain Eukaryota; kingdom Metazoa; phylum Arthropoda; class Insecta; order Lepidoptera; family Noctuidae; genus Acronicta; species Acronicta psi. Next base: position 898,614 of record OX276498.1, read on the forward strand.
TTGGAAAAAGAAAAATATTAGATTGTAATAAATAAAAACGAAAGCTCACTTCATAGGTTGTCATTTTAAATCAGTCTAATCCAATATTTTTCTTTTTGCGATTTTTACAGCTGAGTCACAGAATAAATAATAACAGAATGGCCACTCTCCGCCCCTCCCTAACGTCAGATACCTCAGGTCCCCCGCATTCTGCCGGTGTTCTTGCCGGACGTACTGCCAACAAAACCTACGCACTCTCACGCACACATTTGCATTTGCATGTGTTGTACAAACGTAATTTTGACAAGTTTGACATTTGGTATTGTAGTGTGTAGCGGTATCGGAAAGTTTGTATAGAGTGTCACAGGTGTGGCTGAGTTAAAGTTAGCTCGTGCCAACTTCAGCCCGGACAAAAAGTTTGGCGAGAACTGTTCATTAATTCTATTTAGTGAAGGTCCTCTTAGCCTTCTGTTCGGCCGCGTCACTGGCTTGCACAAATGTTCTTTTTAGTTTATTCTTGCGACTTTCTCTATATTTTGCTGAAACCTTTTCTGAAAGCTTGGCAATCCTTTTCATTGTGGCTGGAGGGTAGCTGCAAAAAAAAAAACATTTACATACATAAATAATATTAATAAAGCCTTTACAAATGAATATTCCTAACCCATGGTACAATTTCACTACTTGGGTTACTTTTCACAATATGTCCTGGGCCTCGACCATGAGTTTTTCTCACTAGACTCGCTTGCGACGCCCTAAAACATTTGTATGGAAAACCCTTGCAGCGCCTCTAGCGGTTATGTAAGGAACAAATCTGCTATGGGATTACAGCATTTCGATGTGTAAAAAACCTATCGAAAGTCATTCGATAGAACTCATGGTTGAGGGGCTGGTGAGCCTTACCGCATAGGCCTTCTCCAACTCTTTTCTGTCTACTCGTAGTAGCAGCAGACAGAAAACAGGGAGAGAAAAAGGGACCTAAGATACACATATGTATACATACATACACACACACCTTTTGACGTAAATACGTCTTTTTTCCCACAAGATTAGGCAGAAACTAGAGATTGCCACTTGCTATGAATCTTGCTTATTTCTTTTGCTTCTGTCACAATCTTGTCTGAGCACAACATCTAGTCCCAAAGAAAGCAGAGTTTGTACTATGGGTACTAGACAATGGATATATTCCTTATTTTTTGAAACATTTAACTTCATCACAAAAAATTTATGTCCTGTGGGGATTAAACCCACGATCGTAGTCAGAAGTCCGGTACTGGAACCACTAGACCACAGATGTCGTCAATTACTAAGAAAAGATGGATGGCTTGTGCTAAAGATGAAAAAGTGATTGAATATGCAGGTGACGGCTAACAGATGAATGGAAGAAAAGGATAGGCTGCGCCAACCCCAAATAAATTGGAAATATTTCGAAAATAAGACTATCTACGTACCGACATCCCAAAAACTCGATGTTAGTGAATAACTGTGCCAACGTTATCAGTTCACCCTCTTCAAAATCATCTTTATGTTCCTCCATGAAGTTACGTCGCACTTCCCATTGTTCGTCAGATTCGTGCTCCGTACGTAGCGAGTCAATATCAACGGTTGGTTTCATTGTTTATCGCATTTACAGCGAATTAATAACAAATTTAGATAATGTTCGTCGGGTGCGAATTGTTGTTTTTATTATTTTTGACATTGACAGTGTGGATTAGAGTTTAGAGAACTGTCATATTAATTCGTTTCAACACACGCAGTAACCCAAGAGAACCAATAAATATTAATGTAATATCGTACATACATACTCTCCAAAGTTGCCGATCAGGATAATTTTGAGATGATTGTTTCCATACTTTTTGTTTTGTTAACTCATAGGCTTTCAAAAAGTTTAGCTACGAATGACACAACATGTAGTGTAAAGAAACGTGCTGAAATGTTGCTGTAATTGAAATATAAAATGTATGGTAGAAAATTTAATTGCAAGGTTAATCAATTACATGTTTTTTCTTACATATACCAGATAAAATAAACAGTTTTTTAAACCTATCCGGCGATTTAATTAATAATTGCTCCTGACAGATCTATAAAACTTATCCTATATCTTATCCTATCTTTACCTTACAGAAATAATTATATTTTTTTTTATAGATAAATCTGTCCACCTAGCAACATTAATATTGACGTATTACTCTAACAAATTAAGAAGTTGCCAGGAAAATGTACATTTCAATAGTTTCATCATAATTTCATTCACATGTTCAGTGCAACTAGCGCCGAAATTATTCTATTCCAATTTCCAACGTGATTTGTTATTTCGTCCGGTAATCCACAAGTATTTTTACAGTTTGTCAAATTCGTTTTTGTTTTACCAGATTTACCAAAATAATACAGTTTTTTTCTCGTTATTCGAGGGTAATCGTGATTATAATGATGTTGATTGCTCTCAAAATGTCATGAAGCATACAAAAGTGATAACATCGTCGCATAGACATCGAAGAAAAAGGTAAAAAAGTCAATTAATTATTCATTAATCAATTTCTTTGTTTCGATTAGGTATAATAAATTAGATTTTTATTGTCTAACAGGTTGTTAAGCTAACTGTAAACTCGCAGAAACGTCATAATTATCATCTGCAGGCGGAATACGCTAACAAAATGGCGTTTTCTTTACGTAAAATGTTTTCAAACATATCGTACTTTTCAAAATCTGGCGACCATACAAACCCCGACGGATACCATACTGATGATACCTCCAATCTTTATAATTCTGATAAATCATCTGTGAATATAGATTTCCAGTCCATAGAACCAGATTCTACATCAAAACACTATGCCACCAGCCTCATACTGCCAGAATCAGTAAAAAAGTTTGTAGCTAAAAAAGGTTCTCTTTCTGATACCGACCTCCTTAATATCGATCTTGGCTCGAAAAGCCGTAAAGGAAAGAATCGAAATTTAAAACTGGATATTAGGAAAGCCAGCCAGTCAATGACCGAATCTTTATCGCAAACGGATAACATTGAGAATACTCCAAAACATATATTGCTGGATTGTAAAAGTGCTGATTTGTTTCGTGAGAAATTAAAGCAATTTAACTTCAGCCGTTCATTCGAGTTTGAGATATCATCGGACTCCGAAGAGGAGTTGGACATTGAATCGTTATCCGAATGCTCTGATACGGATATCTCGGTAAAAGAAGATGATAAGTCTGAGATAAAAATGTGCCGTAAAGTTGAATCACGTTGTGAGAACCAGTTGGTGCCTTCAGCTACACCGGAATCCTTTGGTGATGTTGAGCTGGACAAGAATGAGGAGGAGCGGATCTCGTTACTTCTCAACTACCAAATGAAGATAGAAAAAGTGGAATGTGTACTAAAGAAGTTGCTATCAGAATTCCAATTTCATATTGAGGTTTCAAAAATTTTTAATGGAAGGTCCATCGTAACCGCATTACCGGGCACTGATGTTTCGAACATCCCGAAGATGCTAGGCCAAGTCATGTACATGGATAACGTCAAACGTGACAGCCCTACAGAATCCTGGAATATAATCATGGAGAAAGAAGATGTGGCTACGAAAACAAAGTTCCGCAAACAATTACTATCTCTACGGCACTGCTTAGACAATTTCACAAGCAACTATTTACAGAATCAGGAACCAAAGCCTGCAAAAGCAAAGCGTGTTATCAAACGCAGCATCACATTCGAACTTCATAAAGGAAAGAGAATGCACAAAATCTTGAAAGTATCAAACAAGAAACGCATAAAACACTTCGATTTCCCTGACTTCAGAGATGCTTTTCTAAATTTATTTGAAATGAAGTCAGATGTGGATGAAGCTGATGCTCAGTTGGACCAGTCTGATGATGGAGCAGTTCAAAAATGCTCCTGCCATTGCCACAATCAGTCTCTCAATCAGTCAGACTCTGGGCTCACAACAAAAACTGATAATCTTTCAAATCAATCCATTACTTCTTCCATCGGTAACTTCAGCCTGGATTCGACAACTCTCTCCGCATATTCTGAGTCTCTTGACCAGGTGATAAGCTACAACAGCTTCCAAGACACAAGTCTGTTCAACACTCTCCTTCAAAAGCCAGCAATTGAACGAATAACATTCTACGTTCAAGTTCACAGTGTACAACTCCGATGTGAAACAACAGACAACTATGAATCGAAGAATTCTATTTCTTTCTTCTGTCCCGCTTGTAATATGATGGAGACTGAAGAAGATGGCTTGCTGAAGCATATCCTCAGTCAGAAACATTGTGAAAAAATACATTTCTTATACAAAAGTGCATATATAAAGAAGTGTGTTGCGTCTGGTAAGGAAATTCAACCGAGCACTGTATTAAACCCAATGACGATGTATCGAGATGACAATAAAATTGTATGCTTCGGAGATGCGATGTATGCTTGCTCCCTCTGCTTCGAAAACCTCATCGTTGGTGAATCGGTGTTAATGGCCCATTGTATGGAGCAGACACATACGGAGAACAAAGAAAAAATGTATGAAATATTTGATTAAACATTGCTACCGAGGGCAGGACCCGAGAGAAAATGAATTCTCTACTTCTTTCAAACATCTATATAGGTCAGTATTTTCTTGATATTTCTCTTGTTTTTAATTACCGTTTTATAGCGACGCAAAAGCTTGATTGCATGTTTTTGGATCTTATCTTCTCTCAATGCGTCGCGGTCCGGCTAATTTACCACAACTTGATATGGAGTTCTCAAAGATAGGTTCCATTGCTGTTTAGAAACTTGATATATATTTTTTGTCCAGCCACTTCCTTCCCACAGCTGGGCAAAGGCGTCCCTTAACATAGTCCTTAGTAATATTTAATCAAATTCCGCTCTTCCACTAACAATAACTTTATATATGACATTTTAATTCTATTGTTTTTCTTTACATTTTCTTTTTTTACTTTTACATAAAATGAGATCTCTATTTTTACATAATTCTTTCGTCTTTTTGTGTTTACAAAAACTGACGATTCTTATTTTTTATTATGAATTAGAAAAAATAATTAAAAAAGGTGCTCAACGTGCTTGTGGACTCACTGTAGCTCAGATTGTGTTCACAATAACTATTGTCTGAATGAAAGTCCATTCTTACAGTTTTAGCGAAATAAAAACAGTTTTTCTCTTGTCATACTCGCTTTTTCGTAAATGGCAGTGTAAATCGCTGCTCTTTTAACCACTATTTAATTGAAAAAATGTAGAAAAATACTTGGTTAAGTTACTAGTTACCAAATATCAATTTAATTGTTTATAGAACTCTTAAACTTGTAGAATTTTTCTTTAACTAAAAAAACCGTTTGGATGACGGAAAGAATATTTATATAATTAGTTTATTATAAATTAAAAAAAACATTAATACGCAGTACACGGTGACATCAGAAACTCCATATTTCCATATTAATTCAGAAAAAATAAACAAAGGTACAGTTTTTTTTATGATTCTCATATTAAAATTATTTTTGCCGGCACTTCCATCTCAATAAATCAACAGTTACATGCTCTATTAATATTTTTTTCACTAAAGAAGTGTTAAAATGCAGTTTAAAAGCTTTTACAAGCACTTATGAAACGTTAAATGATTCTAGGTGCACGGTTCCAAAAAGTTGATCCTATGGAGAAAAATATAAAAACGAAACATGGAGTTTCTTGCCGGATTTTTCCCGGACACTCTTTTAAAATCACTACATATATTATTATAAAACAAAGTCCTCCGTCGCGTCTGTCTGTTCCTATGTATGCTTAGATCTTTAAAACTACGCAACGGATTTTGATGCGGTTTTTAATAGATAAAGTGATTCTTAAGGAAGGTTTATATGTATAATAACATACCATTCGGGCGAAGCCGCTGGCGGGAAGCTAGTAAAATATAAAATAATCTTGCATCAATGATAAAATAATCTCCTATTATAATAAATTAAGGATTGCGATTTTACAAAATAAAAGAGGTTGATCCTATGGAGAAGAATCCGACAAGAAACTCCATGGACACTCTTTTAAAATAAAATATAAAATAATCTTGCATCAATGATAAAATAATCTCATATTATAATAACTTGGTGTACGATTTTACAAAATAAAAGAGATTAATTGTGGACCTGTTCCACCTCTACCCAGTCGTTGAATACTTAGCAGATAATTTCATAATTAGTTCCATGTTTTTATTTATCCGATGGATAGTGGCTATCCATGGTGAAACAGGGCCTTAGCTAGGTTCCAAAGACATGAAAGCTCGACGCTGCCAATCTTTAGTAAAATATATTATTTATTTGTTTACGAAAAAGCGACTATTACGAGATGATTTCTTCAAAAACAGGGTGTTATTAGAAGACTTTTTACATGTTTTTTTTTTTATTAGCGTAGTTTAACGTTTGTGTATGGATTAGGCTAAGCACATTTATCACTAACGCCTATGATAATCGTAGTTTTAAGAACCAATAGCAAATCTTGCAAAATATTATAGACTGATTTTTTGTTTTTCCTAAAAATTGAAACCAACTATGAATTTGTTGATCTACGTATTTGTTTTTTTAAATTCGACGTTCTCCGTTTATATTTGTTATTTTTTTTAAACGAGTGCTGAGCGAATATTTTTATTTTAAAAGTAATGAGATAAGCGAAATAAAATGTTTCAAGCGTCCTCAATGTGTTAAAACTGGAAATGATTTATGAAAAAAAAAACATCTAGTGTCTAAGTTAATATTAGTTTGTTTAAAACGCCGTTCGTATCAAGGGATTAAAAAAACGATAAAAACCGTTAGGATAAATAAACTCTTTTAACATTAATTCTATTTCTACCGGCTTATTTCAACAGACTTGAGGCATTCAATACCTTTTTTGGGATGTAGAAAATCATTATGAATCCCGAATTCTAGCTGCTTGCGGAGGCGGCAGGGCATGTTGATGCGTACCAACTATAAATTGTACTTACCACAACCAGACTGCATAAATCATTTAAAACGATGTAGACTCCTTGAACTCTGCAACAATAACTGAGCCACTACAGTAATGAATACTGCAACACTACAGCAATACTCCTAATAGGGAATACTTTCACCCATCTAGACTAACAACACATCTGCTTATAGTCAAAAGGACTGATTGTATGATGCTTAAATACAACAAAAAAACTGTACTTGCCTTGCTCATCTTAGGTGCCTTGAACACTGAATGGGTACTATTTGTATCTACTATTACTAAATAGCAATCCAATATAAGCAGTTTTAACTCTGGCTTCGCTGTAAGCTAATTTACCCTTCCTAAATATGTTAAAAAACTTGAAAAAAATAATGACTAAGCGTTTTTGGTGTGCCTTCAAAACCGATGGTTTTTGGGTCTTGGACCCTGGACCCTATTTTTGTCCTCTAGAAAACCAAACTCTTATCCTGCTACTGAGCGTTTTATAGAAAACTCAATACTTCTACGATATCTATCGATTTTTGTCCTTTTTTTAATTCCTACATAATAAACGGTGTTCTATAATAATTAGTCAATAGAAATCATAACTGATCTCAAATTGCCTCAATTTAGAAAAAAAAACCTCAAAAGACTGATTTTTGCTGCCATTTTTAATCCAAATAAAATGTTGTATCCACGAAAAATTTGAAAAAATATGGTAAAAATAAGAAAAAATTATCCATCTCTACTGTGATAGAATTTGAAATTATTCACACACAATGTTTTTCTTAATTTATAAAAATATTATTTAATAAAATTCAAACCAAACTGTGATAAAATTAACTTTTATTTTCATGAAAAACATAAATTCGCCAAAAGTTTTCTTATTTTTACTTAATTATTTTCGTATTTTTCGCCATTTCGCAACCGCCTATGCTAAGTTAGGTATAAATTAGTACTTTAATTATAATCAATGTATTCAATATTAACTTTAGGCTTCGTAGAAGGACCGACATTTTACAACAAATATACACATTATATGGATAAAACACTGTTACACAAACTGTTGATTAAAATATTCACATTAATCACATTTTTTAATAAAAAAATAACTTCAGAGTTGAAAAATCTGCATAAAAATTTAATAAAACTAAAATTCTAAAAGACACAGTTGTGAAAATAAATGATTTTAACACATATTCCATTGCAATCGTTTATACAATAATTTAAAAAATAACTCGTGTATGTTAACGTAGACGTAGAATTAAGAAGTAAACGAAAAAAAAACAATAAAAAAATAATAATTGTAAGGCATTATCTTTTTTAGATGTTACAATCTTATTGAGCCAAGCAAAAAATCATTATAATTGTCGTAATGTATACTACCAAAATTACAATCCAAATTATCATATTCATAATTTGTCTTACCCTATGGGCCACGACCAGGTAGCTCGACTGCCTGACGGGACTGCAGATGAAAATAGATTATTTTTATATAGAGCTAAATTTGAGGTGGTCCTCAAATGTTAAGTGCCTAGGGTATCTAAGTCCGGGCCTGTTTACTACATGCTAAGCTGAATTACGCTAGGATTAATGCTTGTATACAAGAAAGCGCCTAGCGGCAGATTGACTTAGCATTAAGCTAGAGACTCTTACTTAACAGACCCTAGTTGAGACTGAAAATGTGGATAAGAAATTGAACATCTCTGTAGATCTTCTTAAGTTGGCCTATAATCCAATTTCTTTTACAAAATTTAAAACAATATGGCTACACCAGTAACGCCCGATTTCTCGCAATGATATTGTCAATAACTGATCCGCAGAATATGCGTAAATGTAAAATAAAAACGTTGTAATAATACCTCTTTTTATTGCTTATTATTAACATTAATTATATACGTTTCGAATGCTTTACAGCATACATAGTTACAGTTAGAAATTAATGACATGATTATTATGCGATAAAATAGAAAAAAGTTGTTATATTACCGCGAAATACTTGTAAAAACGTCAATTTTCTGCACTGGACTGGTGGCCACGTACATACTATGAATATTTAAAAAGTAGCAATAATTATTGCTTATTTATCTTTTTGCTTGATTCAATAAGATAGGTACTTAGCCGTATATTATAATAACGTAACGCAAGTAAAAATAACTTTAAACCCTTAACTTTTAAAACTAAAATCTTGTAACTACATCACTTGTATCTACTTCAATGTATCCTTATTAAATCTGTTTCAAATGATTGATCAACAAATGATGTTGCGGTTGAAGCGCCGTTCTCAAGGACCCACTAAATATAGTTAAGCTATAAAATAATGAATAATTTGTTGGTAGGATTTATCAGAATGAAAGAAAAAATATTACTAGTTTCTGTACACAACTTACTCTCTCTCCCCACCCCTTCTTTCACGTTTTACCTGTTCATCCAAAAGTTGTTTGGTAAATTGCACTATTAACTATCAGACCGACAATCATTCATTTAATCATTTTATAAAAATAATTAAGTAGATGTTTATTTTATTTGATATAACTAAAATTTCTTGGCCTACCTATCACGGGACGATATTTTTTTATTTTTTGCATTTTTTTATTATAAACGAAATAATATTTGGTGATTTTTTGTGAATGTCGCTTTATATTCTACTAAAGATGTACTCTTCATCTTACACGTGTCAATTAATTATAGATAAATACATTGGAACGAAAACCCCTTTAATTTTGCTCCAACTATTCAAAAAAAAATTTTTTATCCTAGTACTAAAAATTAAAAACTGTACATTATTTTTATGATCAATCATACAAAAAATGTAATCAATTAACCATCTGAAAGTTAGGCAAAAATGTGTCCATAAAAAATAATTAAAAAATGTAATAGCACTACTGTGATCAAAACTGTTATTAGGAAAACATTGTTAAAACATAGTTGTTGGAATTAATTATTGTTTGATGGCTTTTAAAAAACAAAAAAAATATAGTTTTATCTGTTTGTTGGTAAAAAAATATTACTTGTGTTAATTTTCTTGTTTAGCAATACAGTCATAATTTTAGTGTTTTAATTATATCGAAATCTGAGTAATATTCGTATCAGAAAATATAAATCAGATTCTCGTTAATTTCAACAAACACAATTTTTTAGTGATTTTAGTTTTGTGAGCCCAAATTACTAATAAATGGTAATTTTTATTTTTACGGTTTATCTTACTTTCAACAGTAATTTTCTTTTCGTAATTTAAACCTATTTAAAAAAAACAGATTTAGATTGCCGTGTTTCTGACAAATTGTATGAAAATTACATAAGTTTTTGATAGTTCGGGTCTGTAAATGTTATTTTCATACATTTATTCATAAATATTTGTTCCTACATTTGTTTTTTCTTTATTATTTTTGTTTTTCGAAAGCCATCGCATCTCAAGGCCTTTTGAGTGTAATCTGTGATCCCAAAATCGTGTTCATATCATCATACAGCAGTTTTAGACTATAGGAACACTAACCAAATAATATTATAATTTTACTATGAATTTTCTACCTTTATTTTTAATTTTTTTAAACGTACAACAAAACTATTTTTTTTTTTAAAATCCTTCTCTAGGTACTTGTATTTTTTTTTTGTTGTATTTTTTACATTACTTAATGATTTTTTGTAGATCTTTATTTTTATTATTTTACACCTTAAACTTGATTACAAATAGCATATTTTTAATAGCACAGATTATTTAAAAATAAACATACCAGCAAATTGACTCTTACAAAATAGGTATTAATATCCTATGATCGTCGCAGCAGGCGCATATACACGAAGCCAGTCGCTTCGTGAAAATCAGACATAGATATCCTGAGAACAAACTGGTCGTCAGACAAACGATTGTCACAACTCACAGGTATTCGTATGACAACCACGGCTAGACAAGTTGCATTTAGACATTCGAATCGACAAACAAAATGTATGTAAATGACATTAGTGACAGCCCGATTTGCCGAAAGCTTGTGTCATTTCCATACATTTTGTTAGTCGATTCGAATGTCAAAATGCAACTTGCCTAGCCCCCCAGGCAGGACCGACTAAACTTTTTTGAGACCTATCTTCAGTATTTAAATCAATGGTTTCTACTTTCTTTTTCTAGTTTTATTAAATCGTTTCCGTTAGTCTAAGACTGTTGTATACCCTCTGTGTTCTTGACTATTATCTAAAACATTTCGTGTATTAAAAATAAAACCATTTTCGACTGATTAAATATACCATTTTGGAGATTTGTTGTTTTATTTCTTCATCTTCATTAATACCTTTTTTTATGTCATAATGGCGGGACCAACTCTTGAAATTGAAAGATACGTACCACGTACAAGGTGGAAGGGACATCGACGCACATCCGAGGAATCCCTGTGTTGAAATTTTCCGTAACTTTTTTCATCAACTTTTCAATTTTTTCTGCAGTTTATTTTACTTGAACGTGTAAAAATATATTATTTCTATCAAAACAAGTTAGATTTATGATTAAAACATCATTACTTCATTTATTTCGGATCGCGCGCGGGGGTACGTCCACCGCGTGTGCGTACGCGCAGCGGAATGTTGTTGAATTTAAAGATTTTAATTATGCAGATATTTAGTGTATGACGGCGTATAATTGTGTATGGTAAAAAAAAAATTGTGCACGCAGCCATTGTTGAGAAATTCACCAAAAACTGATTCCGCTGGGCGAACGTTGTCCTGGCGGAACTCATTTTAATCCATAGACTTTAGAAGAAAAAAGATGTGTCCAAAAATTAGTGTGTATTTGTGTGTAATTGTGTATGTATGAATAAAATTTGTGCATGCATAAACTTCGGAGAAATTCAAGTTTCCGCTACGCGAACGTTTGGCCATTAGCTAGTTTTCATATAAAGCGCTTACATAGAGAGCTGTAGATTTTTACATACATTGTTTTGAATTTGTGTATATTTGTTTAAAAAACAGATTTAGAAAAAAACGTAGGGCTTAAAAGATAAAAATATAAACGTAAAATACGCTGATTAGGTCTTAGTTCTTAAAGTATGCACTTTGGGGTCTAGATTTTCACGTTTATACAAACCTTGTAAGTGTCTGCAACATGTTGCCAAGTATCAATGATGTTCCGTTAGTAATTAAAGAGTTATAGGACAATTTACCATGAATAGATCACTGTTTACAAAGCAGTCAAATATCACGACGTTCTAAGGGAATTGCATAGTAAAATGTATGCCAATAATTAGTGTATTCATTCAACTATTCACATGCAAAATTTCATGTCATTAAATTCAGTAATTAAAGAAAAACAATTATAATACTGACGAAGCATCGAAAACCTACATAAACCGACCAAGTTCAGATGGCTACAAAAAAGCGGCCGTGCAATATATTTAGGTAACATCCCAAAATTTACAGTATAATACCGGTATTGAATTGGTACAGGTGATAACACAATTGTTGTTTCGATATAATTTATAGGTCATTTATTTTTGTACACCTACTTTTTTAAATGTATTTGACTATGACAGAAAGTAGGTACTATTTACGTAGGTACTTTATTTAAGTAGGTATGCGCTTGAGACTTGAGATATAATCTAGATATACATATCCGCTTATTATGACATGTTTGTCAATTCCTTTCGATGTCATAATAAACGGATTCTACTGTATTATCTAAGATAAATAAAATCCATACAGCTAATTTCTATTAAAGATTTCACGGATCAGGATTCTAACTATAGACCCTTAGGGAAATTAAATAATTACCACATGTAAGTACTACTGTTTAGGTAAATATTTATCATATTGTAGCTTATTACACTATTTTTATCGTAGACAGTGGCGTTATTATTAAAAAAATATTTTTCAATCAAGAAATGCAATTGTTATCTTTTTTCCTAACACTTGTGTACGCAACTGTACCATATTAATAAATACTATACTGGAAGGTTAAGAACGTTTCTTAGATATATGGCACGGCCGCTTTTATGTAGCCATCTGAACTTGGTCGGTTTATGTAGGTTTTCGATGCTTCGTCAGTATTATAATTGTTTTTCTTTAATTACTGAATTTAATGACATGAAATTTTGCATGTGAATAGTTGAATGAATACACTAATTATTGGCATACATTTTACTATGCAATTCCCTTAGAACGTCGTGATATTTGACTGCTTTGTAAACAGTGATCTATTCATGGTAAATTGTCCTATAACTCTTTAATTACTAACGGAACATCATTGATACTTGGCAACATGTTGCAGACACTTACAAGGTTTGTATAAACGTGAAAATCTAGACCCCAAAGTGCATACTTTAAGAACTAAGACCTAATCAGCGTATTTTACGTTTATATTTTTATCTTTTAAGCCCTAAGTTTTTTTCTAAATCTGTTTTTTAAACAAATATACACAAATTCAAAACAATGTATGTAAAAATCTACAGCTCTCTATGTAAGCGCTTTATATGAAAACTAGCTAATGGCCAAACGTTCGCGTAGCGGAAACTTGAATTTCTCCGAAGTTTATGCATGCACAAATTTTATTCATACATACACAATTACACACAAATACACACTAATTTTTGGACACATCTTTTTTCTTCTAAAGTCTATGGATTAAAATGAGTTCCGCCAGGACAACGTTCGCCCAGCGGAATCAGTTTTTGGTGAATTTCTCAACAATGGCTGCGTGCACAAATTTTTTTTTACCATACACAATTATACGCCGTCATACACTAAATATCTGCATAATTAAAATCTTTAAATTCAACAACATTCCGCTGCGCGTACGCACACGTCCACCGCGGAGCGTTATGATCGCGTTTTTAGCAATACACTGTGCTTTCAAAAATGTCAATATCTGTAATAACCGATCATTTTCTACATGAATGACCTATATCATTTTATTTTTGACCTTGAGTGAAACCTTGTCACGAGGTTTGTGCGTCGATGTCCCTTCCACCTTGTATATTTTTAGTACCAATTTTGTAGTCACGAGCAAAAACACGTATACACTAACAAAAGTGCTAAAGCGATTTTCTCCTAAAGTACTAATAGAACTTTTGTGATATTACGAACACAGTATTTACGAATCAATACTATAGTGACATTGGTGTTATTTTAAAGTTGCAATCGTTCATTCGTGAAAAAAAGTCTTTAGCAGTTTTAACCCCCGACGACATAACGACGGGGTGTTATAAGTTTGACGTGTCTGTGTGTGTCTGTCTGTGGCATCGTAGCTCCCGAACGGATGAACCGATTTTGATTTTGATTTTTTTATTTGAAGGAGGTAGCTATGTTTGATGAAAATCGGTCCAAGATGGCCGTCGCCACAAAATAGCGAATGACATATTGATACTATGATAAATTTCAAATCCAAGATGGCCGCCACCACAAAATGAACATTTCAATACGGGGGTCTTGTTAGTTTATTTTTACAATATTATTTTTCAATTCAATCCATAGGCTACGGTAGCCCGCTTACCATCTGGCGGGCTTGTTTACTACCTTAGTGGATGTGTGTGGGAACTGAGGGACCAGACTGGGATTTCGAAAAAAACTTGTAGGATTTAGTAGTAGTCCTAAAACAATTGTAGGCTAAATCCGGGAATTTGTAGTTCCATATTTTAAAAGTTACAGCCCTTAAAGTCTGGTCCCTCAGTTCTCACACACATCCTTAGTGGTAGGTATAAAAAAACTTACTGTGAATCTGTGTACCTGGAACGGTAAAATATACATACTATCGTGGTAAAAATGTAGTCTTTGAAATAAAACGACTTTTTACGGGTTTTATCGCGTTATATTGATATTATTTTAATCCCGACGTTTCGGACCCTTTACAGTGTCCATGGCCACGGGTGACTAAGGTGGTAGGCGTCTTGACGTTTCAATTACTAAATCAGAAATCAGTAAAAATGTAGTCTGTCATTATCGACCTTATTTTTCTATGAAATTCTCAGTAATTAAAATAGCTCTTAAGATTTTGTACTAATTAATGGCAATAGGAGGTCTGCAACACTAGTTAAAGGCTGAAAAAGAACAATGGCAATAGGCTCGCGCCTATTACATAGGATCAAACCATATACCGGCAGTGTACTTATGTACACTCACAATTTACCGGTATGTCATTGATAGAGGTCTCTGCCTGTGCCTAAAACCTTAGAGGAATACAGGCGTAATGATACAAATAAAACTGACAAACTTGATTTAATTTAAAATATTTATTTAAAAAAATCTAAATGATTAATTTTTACAAATTACATATAACTTTACTTACAAACTATATCATAGTAATAACGTTCAAATCTTTCAATATTGATTTTTAAAAAGTAAACACAACTTTCGTTTAATAATAGGCCTATTAGGACCTGTTTCAACACCTCTAGATAGCCGCCGGATAAATAACATGATATTAACATGATATTTATTATGATAACAACTGTTAAAATAACATTGTGGAGTGCAATAAATATATTCAGTATTGAGTACTATGGAGTTTCTTGCCGGCTCTCCTTCATAAGTCCCACTTTTTGGAACCGTGCAACTAGTTTGACTTTTCGAAAGTACCTATTCATATGGTCTAATTGAAATAAAATATTTGAATTTGAATGTGCTGGAACCTTGTTTACTTAACTTCAAAATGACGTCATCCGCCGTTCTCGCCAGCTAGTGGTGCTAACGCATACTGAGAGCGGTTACGTCATTTTTGCGTCACCAAGATGGCCGCCACGCACATTATCAATTTGCGGGGCTTATATTTACTAGCAGGTGTTGAAATAGGCCCTTAAAATCATTAAATATAGTCCGCGCGGAACTAGTTGGCCGCGCCTTAGGTATGTGAGCGGCGGGACGGAGGGGCGGGGTCGCCTGCGCGCGGTGGGGCGGAGGGGCGGGGGCGCTTGCTTTCGTTCACAGTAACCCGCCGCCTCACCCCCGTCCCTACCTAAGGCGCGGCCAACTAGTTCCGCGTGGGCTATAGTACTGGCAATTATAACTGCGCCTCTGAAATTATACGCAAATGGATGTTACCTAGAAAACTTTACGGCGCATGTTTAAATTGCTAATTATTTTATCAGCACCTACAGTATAATAACTAAATGATATATCAATTTTTTAGGTATATAATTCTTCTGTACGAGCGAGCAAAATAATGTATACATTAACAAAAGTGATAAAGCGATTTTCTCCTAAAGTACTAATAGAACTTTTGTGATATTACGAACACAGTATTAACGAACCAATACTATAGTGACATTGGTGTTATCTCAAAGCTGCAATTGTTCATCTATATTATAAAGAGGAAAGATTTGAATGATTATTTGTTTGTATTGAATAGTCTCAGAAACTACTGGATCGATTTGAAAAATTCTTTCAGTGTTAGATAGCCCATTTATCGGGGAAGGCTATAGGCTATATACCATCACGCTACGATTAATATGAGCGGAGTAGTAATGAAAAATGTTGAAAAAATTATAAGACCACACGGGCGAAGCCGCTGTTCATGATAAACCCGCTTTAGCACTTTTGTTAGTGTATACATGTTCTTGCTCGTGACTACGTATGTTTGTCAACTAACTCCTAAACGGCTGGAGCAAACATATTAATTCTACGAAGTTCGCTGGGTCAGCTAGTCCTTACTAGTAATAAATGCGAACGTAACTGTCTGTCACGCTTTCACGCCAAAACCACTGAACCAATTTAAATGAAATTTGGTACAGAGATAGTCGCCCAAAACCACTGAACCAATTTAAATGAAATTTGGTACAGAGATAGTCGCCAAAACCACTGAACCAATTTAAATGAAATTTGGTACAGAGATAGTCTAGAGCCTGAGAAAGAAATATAGGCTACTTTTTAATGCGAAAAGGGGCTGTAAGGGGATGAAAGTTATAAGAAATAAGTGGACCACGCGGGCGAAGCCGCTGGCGGGAAGCTAGTTTCTTTTTATACATACGCATACGGCCCGCCTGATGGTAAGTGGTTACCGTAGCCTATGGACGCTTGCAGCACCAGGGGTATCACTCGCGCGTTGCCGACCTGAAAAAACCTCTTAGAGGTTTGGGAGGATTCACTGCGCCGACAGCTTGAGGGAATATACCTCTTGCTGCCAGCGCAGCGCATCCTTAGAAGCCCTGTCTAGTGTCGATATAAATAACTATATTAAATAAATAGTTGTATATTCTCAGTCTCTTGTCCGGAGTCCCCAAATGGAAGTTCTTCTCGCACCAACGGTGGGTCGCGCGATGGCGCTGTAAGGGAAAAATACGATTTATTTTGTACACTTATTGTCCGGCTTGAAGTTGGCACGAGCTAACTTCAACATCGCCGTAAAAATCGGAGAAAGAAAAATATTGGATTGAAATTATTTAAAAACGACAGCCTACGACTTGAGGTATCGTTTTTACTAATTATACAAGGTGGAGGATAATTTGGGGCGGTGCCAAACTACTAATTTAATTTAAATATGACTTTCGTTGATTGTCTGTTTGGCACCGATTCCAAATTAGTTAGAAATCATAATGTAAATATATATTCTTTTTAAATTTAGGGAATAAATGTTATAAGAAATCCCCAGAACACGCGGGCGAAGCTGCTGGCGGAAAGCTAGTATCGTTATAAGTAGTGAGACATATAATGTTACTCGCCTATTATTTTTTTTAAAAGAGTAACTATGGAGTTTCTTGCCGGCTCTTCTCCATAAGTCCCACTTTTTGGAACCGTGCAACTAGTTTGACAATTCAAAAGTGCCTATTTATAGGTATGGTCTAATTGACATAAAATATATTGAATTTGAATTTAATGATGTTAGAGCGGTGTACCTGAACATGAAGGTGTTGACGTGCACGTGCGGCAGCGCGGCGCGCAGCGCGGCCAGCGCGCTCGGCGCCAGCATGCCCCACGCCTCCACGTACTGCAGCGACGACATGCCGCCCAGCTTGCTGCGGGGGTGTATGTAAATGTAAGTAAGCTAACTTTAACTAATATAACTTGTAGCTTTAATTGTATATTGTTGTAGCTAGAACATATATACCTAGCTATATAATAAATTAGTTCTCTTTTTATGACAATCATTAGTGGTAGTCAGAAGTCCCAGTATCCTTCGAATATCGGTATTGCCTAGAAATGTGTTACGGAGGTCTGATGGCAGTCGCTTCGTATAAAATAATGAATGAATGAATAAATGTTTTTTATTTGTGAACAAAGTAAAGAAACACTAACATGCTGCGTTGGACTAAAATAATAAAAACAAAAATAATCTTAAACATTAGCTAATTACGAAATGCTTTTATTCGTGGGTACGTGTCTCCTATGTTGTTCCAAAAAGGTTTCCAGATCAGCTGAATGTCAGGCACAGTATGTACTTGACGCTGGTTTTCATCTGGAACCAAGTACTTCACGGATGTCAGTCAGTCAAACAGTCAGTCGTATACGTTTAAAGCCAGAGTGTGTCCATAATACATAAATGTAAGAAAGCAAACTGAAATACTAATATTCGGCCGCATCTTGGTTAGACTGGAAACCGACCCCAACATGGTAAAAGGCTAGGAAAAAAAGAAAGAGTCACGTGATCTTAAACGATTTGAACAACTGTGATTGGCTGAATAACGGGGGTATTATTATTAGTCCATTTAATTATATTCTTACATTTTTAAATATTTTACTAAAAATACAAAAACAAAAAAAAACATTTCAAAATAGTAGCCCACCAGTATCGGGAACATAGTCCAAGCTACCGGTGGTCAGGACTCCAGGGAAAGGAACCTCCTAACAATACGTGCCGTGTCTAGGAGTACCGCTTTCTGTATCAAGCCCTTGATCCAGCCACTCAACGAAAGCCTCCTTAGATGTTGGTCGACACTCTTGGCTATTAAGCCATAGGCAGACACGATACTTTATTTCTGTATCTTTGTCGGTTTTCATGAGGTTCTCATCATGCGGGACGGTGATATCAACAATCATTGCACTACGCTCTAATCGGTTTATCACCACAATATCAGGCTTATTGGCAACAATAGTCCTGTCTGTGATAATAGAGCGATCCCAGTACAATATGGCATGACCATTATCGAGAAGTGGTTATTATTATGAATATTCGCTAGTTATTGTTATATACTGACGTGAGCGCGTGCGCCGGCAGCAGGTAGCATCTGCTGAGCGCGAGGTGCTCGAGGCGCGGCAGCGCGGCCAGCGCCGCCGCGCAGCGCGCCGTCACGCGGCCGCAGTCGGACACGTCCAGCTCCAGCAGCCGCGGGCACCGGCGCACCAGCCGCTCCATTACTGTGGGGGAGTGAACACATTAGTGTCGTCTGTGATACTCACTCGCGGTCCTTACGGTCATCAGAGAACTTAAAGTTAACTAAATTAAACATTTTGAAAGCCCGTAAAACTTATAACACCCCGTCGTTTTTGTGTCAGAGGTTAAATGAAGGTCATCAAAAGCCCTAAACATACAACTCAGCCCAAATTTGTAACAGAGGTATAACATGACAACTGTCAAGTTGACAGTTTTCACCATGAAATCATTAAAAACAGATAATAGTATACCAAAATGGCGTGTCACGATTAATGTTTCTAAGTGTGGCCTTATCTTATCTTGCTATGGGGGCTGGTACAACCAGCAACACTTCGACCCAATGGGATCTTTTGTGTTGTCCCCATTACCGTATATTCCTTACTCTTTGAAGACGTGGTTTACGAAGTTCATAAGATAAATAAATATCCTGGGCCATTTTTACACAGTACCATCTAGTCCCAAACTAAACAGAGCTTGTACTATGGATGCTAGACAATGGATATAATACTTATATATATATTTTTTTTTTGTAAATACATACTTATAATATATAAGAAACACCCAGACAAACTCAAACACCTAAGTTCATCACATAAATATTTGTGTCCTGTGGGAATCGAGCCCACGACCTCGTGATCAGCAGTCCGGTACTCAAACCACTAGACCACAGACGTCGTCAAAGATAAGTGCGGCCTTAGATTAATATACTTACTGTCATCAGTCATGATCCTAGCGCCACCTATGTTCAGTCGTTGTAATCTTTGTGGGCACATAGTCACTAACACTTCTAACGCTGCCTCGTCCAAATTACACCAAGATATATTCAAGGATTGTAAGCTGAAACAAATATATTTTTTATTTTTTTATTTATTCTTCATTATCAGGTAACTAAGACCCATAGAAAACAATACACAAATACAAACTATAATTAATAAACTAATACATATAACATCTAATATATAAAATTCTCGTGTCACAGTTTTAGTTGCCATACTCCTCCGAAACGGCTGGACCGATTTGTATGAAATTTTGTGTGCTTATCCGGTATCTATGAGAATCGGCCAACATCTATTTTTCATCCCCCTAAAATGACCCACCCCTATATGTTTACCGGGACCTATCGGACCTTACCTATATGTATACCCAAACAACGTTTGCCGGGACAGCTAGTAAACTACAATAGTATCTATTGACTACGTAGTGTCGGCGACGTAGTATGTTGCGTGGTGTCATGTAGCCTTCCGCGAAAACGCCGATACACGACACCCTTCGGCCAAAATTCTTCTTTTAGGAAGTTCTCTAAATGGCTATTCGGGACTCGTACCACAAAAGATTTAAAGTTCACTTTGTGTCGCGAATCCAATTTCTCAACCCTCACGGTGAAGTTAGTTCGACTCGAATATACTCCACGATTTCTTCTGTCTTCGTGGAGTAATGTAATCGCGACATGTACAGCTGCGTCATTTTTATTTGTAATCTTTTAAAAATTTAAGTTAAAAGATTACAAATGACCTTTTTTTAGTTTTAAGTTGGCCGATATATCGATATTTTTTGAAAATATAAATATCGATATTGATATTTTTTTTTTAAAATATCGATATTTTTTGAATTTCCGACATCTCTAGAACTGGGAATAACTCCTCCGAGTGCCGCCGAACGCGAGCGGGGCGCGGGGCAGCGGGGAGGAGGACAGAAAGATCGCGAATTAAAAAGGGGGGGAAACGGGCTGACGGTGTCGCGACGCGCGTCCAAGAAAATCGGCAAATTCGAAGATATTACGATTCATTACAATTATTATTGTACCACTGTTAAATAAATACAATTTTTTCCTGGATGTTTGAATATCATTTTGCCTCCCGCATCATCCCCAACTTAATAATAATAATAATAAACATTTATTTCAGACAATTCAGTCCATAGTTTTACAATACAATATCTTTGTTATTTGAAAGTTATACAAGGTGGAAGGGACATCGACGCACAAACGTCGTGACAAGGTTTCACTCACGGTCAAAAATAAAATGAGCTAGGTCATTAATGTAGAAAATGATCGGTTATTACAGATATCGACATTTTTGAGCGCGCAGTGTATTGCTAAAAACGCGATCATAACGATCCGCGATCAATGTTATCGCGCGCGCGATCCGAAATAATGATTATTTAATTATATAGATAGAAATAATGTTTTTACACGAAAAAATTGAAAAATCCAGAATCATGTACTGAACTTATGGTATTCGGATGTGCGTCGATGTCCCTTCCACCTTGTATACTTACAATGTATACTGTTCATGTCTTACTTAGTGCATCCTTCTAGTATAAAGTTGAGTCCATCGCCGGTAACACCCTGTGCCATTGTTAAATTTAACGTTTCTAAGTTATTACACTGACCTGGAACAATTAAAATGATATTTAGTTAATTTCCTTACTTCAATTCCTTAGGGGGGATCTCTCCTCTTGGCTAAATCATAGTAAGTCTTTATATGAATAGGTATTTGTCATATATTATTATTCATCGTATCTTTATACATACACATAGGTGCACCGTCAACCCCATTTTTGGTTCAGTTCTATTCAGTCCATCCTAAGGTTGCCTGGAAGAGATCGCTGATCGCGATAAGGCCGCCCTTTGTATGTTTTAAAATTCTTGTTTTTCTGTCTTTGTTTAATGTTTTTGGTGTACAATAAAGAGTATTTCTAACGCTGATCAACCGATCTGCAAGGTTAAGCTACGCTTGCAGAGGTCATTCTGTGGATGGGTGACCATTATTAACACATCGAGACCCCTCCGTGCCTCAGAGAGCACGTAAAGCCGTCATACGAACACATATGACAATCGTTAGTGGTAGTCAGAAGCCCTAAAAAGCCTGACAACCAGTCTATCCTCCGAATATCGGTATTGCCCTCAAATTGTGTTGCCGAGGTCTGATGGCAGTCGCTCCGTGTTAAATACTGATATTCAGCCGCATCTGGTTAGACTGGAAGCCGACTATGAACCACGAAGACCAACATGGACCAAGAACTTACTTACGATCCTTAGTTGCTTTATCCTGCAAGAAGAAATAACAGAATATGCAAATCAACTAAACACAACACTGCTTTCTTCAGGAGACACCCAGGTTTCCTCGCATCTTATTTATATAATAAACTTAATTCTCTTCTAAACATATTCCCAAAAACCTCGCATGAATGCAAACGTATTATCCGAAAATATCCCCTGAGTTTAAATTATAATGACACAGAATCCCTTCTAATAATTCTTAAATAATTGTTCTGTCCTGTAAATAAAGATTATTAAGCGCACTCATGCAGCACCACGTCTACATTTATTTATACACTAGCTTCCCGCCAGCGGCTTCGCCCGCGTGGTCTTATAATTTTTTCCCCGTTTTTGCTACATTTTTCATTACTACTCCGATCCTATTAGTCGTAGCGTGATGATATATAGCCTATGTTACTCGGGGATAATGTAGCTTTCCAAAGGTGAAAGAATTTTTGAAATCGATCCAGTAGTTTCGGAGCCTATTCATTACAAACAAACAAACAAACAAACAAATCTTTCCTCTTTATAATATTAGTATAGAAGTATAGACTACTCCCATAAACGGATACGCGTAACCTTACTCTCACTCAACACTCACACAACACACACACGCACGTACACACACATCACAAATACTTAAGCAAACACACTCATTCAGTAAATAAATTTTACCAACTCACTCGCCGCGAGAGGAAGACCTGGAGTCCTGAAATACAGGGCTGTCCTAGTTTAGGCTCCAGTCCACTCCATTGTAATAATGATTGTACTGTGTTTCTGATTAGTGTGGAAAATAAATGAATTTTTACTTTACTTTTACTTTACATGGTTGGGAAAAGGCTAGGAAGGTGAGACTCACTTTAATTCCTTATAGGTTACGCAGAGTTGTACACAGGTTTCCCGTATATTTTATTTATTTATTTTAGGAAAGCTTACAGACAAATTACAATCGTAGATTATACATATGACACACAGCACAGGTTTAAAAAAAAAAGGTTTGAAAAAACTAAAAAAAAAAGAAGGTAAATGTGTTCCAGATTTTAACAACAACTATGAATTAATTGCTTTTAGAGATAAACAAAAAGGGCAAAGTTAATGGCAATGATAATAAATTTAACTTTAAATTTAAATGGAGAATGCAGCCTGAGCACCAT
This sequence comes from Acronicta psi, assembly GCA_946251955.1. Classification (NCBI taxonomy): domain Eukaryota; kingdom Metazoa; phylum Arthropoda; class Insecta; order Lepidoptera; family Noctuidae; genus Acronicta; species Acronicta psi. Next base: position 921,983 of record OX276498.1, read on the forward strand.
TTAAACATTCATTTAAACAATTTTGATAGGATATAGAGCAGTGATAGCCTAGGGGTATGACCACTGGACTGCCAAGCCAAAGGTCTCGAGTTCAAACCCAAGGCACGCACCCAAAGCCCCAAAAAACAAAAGTGCTGCTACACCTAGGGCTCAAAGGATAGACGAGGAACTGGCGAATATGGAAACAAAACTATAAGCTAAATAAAAAATTTAGAAAACCCCCGACACGAAATGTAATTTGCCATTTTGTGGTGGCGGCCATCTTGGATTGAAAATGTATTATAGTGTGTATTCTACTAGTTAAGCCCTTTCATTTGATACCCATATTGAGGGAGTTGTGAAAAAATATGTAATGCGCTATTTTGTGGCGGCGGCCATCTTGGTCCGATTTTCATCAAACATAGCTAAGAACACTCCCGACTAATTTACCATTCAAATAAAAAAAACAAAATCAAAATCGGTTCATCTGTTCGGGACCTACGATGCCACAGACAGACACACACACACCCACACACACTCAGACACGTCAAACTTATAACACCCCGTCGTTTTTTCGTCGGGGTTTAACAAGGCTGAAGAATAGCTAGATAAAGATTAGTGAAGCAACACGTAAAAGTTTAAGACAACCAAAGGGCATAAATAGAAACTAGAGGAAATAAAACAAAACTATTAAAGTTACATGTGTGGGATGGAAGAGATAAGAAATATAAATGAGGTAGAACAGAGTGTATATAATTTATTTTTTCACTTCTTTTCCTCTTAGGGGGCGTTCATAAAATACGTGAGATGTTTAAGGGGGGGAGGGGGTCGAGTCAAATCTCATCTAATCTTACTTTGGAGAGAGGGGGGTCTCGGCAAATATCACGCAATATTTTTCAAAAAAAATATACTATTTTTATTACACTTATAATTAAACTTTCAGCTATATTTATTACTAGTCTTAACTAGTCGTAAATAAAAGCACGAAGCATTTTTTCTTTCTTTTTACAATAACAATCCAACGCGTTTACGTATGAAACCCACATTTTGAAAAATCTCACTTGAGATTGGGGGATGGGGGAGGGGGTTGAATAAAATCTGACGACATCTCACCAGGGGGGGAGAGAGGGATAGAAAAATTAAAAAAATACCTCACGTAATTTATGGACGCCCCCTTACCTACAACTCTCTACTCTCTCTTTTTCAACTCTCTCACCAATCTGTCACTCCCCTCCATCTATTGTCCCTTTCTCTATCCGTTCGGATATATTCACCTCACTCACTGACATATTCGGATACACACTAACAAATCCAACATATATGTTCTGAAAGATAGTAAAACGGTGGTCGCTTGATCTTGAATGTGTTTATTTCGTATAGAAGTTACAGGTGATTATTGGTGGTGCACAGTCATAGTAAGTACTAGCTTTTTGCCCGCGACTTCGTCCGCGTGGAATAGTTACTTTGTTCCATATGAACTTTCATCCCCTATTTCACCCCTACATAGGTCATTGCGATTTCATGCCAATTTCAGATTTCAGCTCTCCAGTGGTTTGGGCTGTGCGTTGATAGATCACTATGTCAGTCAGTCAGTTTGAGTTTTCGAAAATATAAGAAGATTTATACAAACTTTCATCCCCTATTTTATCCCTTTAGGGGTGGAATTTATCAAAATCCTCCTTCTTAGGGGATGCCTACGCCCTACGTTATAGTAGCTATATGCATGCAGTCTCAGCCCGATCGGTTTAAAATTGTCAAAGTTTCATACAAACTTTCATTCCCTATTTTATCCCCTTAGGGGTGGAATTTATCAAAATCCTTACTTAGGGGATGCCTACGTTATAGTAGCTATATGCATTCAAAGTCTCAGCCCGATCGGTTTAAAATTGACAAAGTTTCATACAAACTTTCATCCCCTATTTTATCCCCTTGGGGGTAGAATTTATCAAAATCCTTTCTTAGCGGATGCCTACGTTATAACATCTACCTGCATGCCAAATTTCAGCCCGATCCCTCCAGTAGTTTGGGCTGTGCGTTGATAGATCACTATGTCAGTCAGTCAGTCAGTCAGTCAGTCAGTCACCTTTGAATTTTATATATTTAGATTAGCAGAGAGTGAAGGTAATGAATAGTTATTATTACAGATTACTCGTAGCAGAACCGTGTGTGGGGCCGGCCGGCCGCGGCGCCTGCCTCCCGCGCACCCCTCAGGCGCCGTTGCTATGTACGGCGCGGAACATATATATTCCTGTAAGGTCTAATATGGGTTATAACTCACCAATAAGCCGACAGCTAGAATCCTCCAGATGAACATTCTCCAGACTAAGTTTCTTTAAAGCTGGGCACGTTTGCAGTAAGTTGTCTAACGTCTTAATGTCTATGGTACTCATGCTGAGATCTAGGTATTGTATGCGGGAAGCTGGCGGCAGGGATGGGGGGTGCCATTCACTTATCTGAAAGATAAAAAGATCAATTTAGTTAAAGTAAATAAATATCCTGGGACATTTTTACACAGCACCATCTAGTCCCAAACTAAGCAGAGCTTGTACTATGAGTACTAGACAATGGATATAATACTTATATACTTTTTTTTGTAAATACATACTTATAATATATAAGAAACACCCAGACAAACACAAATACTTATATTCATCATTACATAAATATTTGTGTCCTGTGGGAACCGAACCCACGACCTCGTGATCTGCAGTCTGCAGCGAAGCCGCTGGCGGAAAGCTAGTATTTATTATATATAATACTAGCTAGTATATAATATAAAGCTAGTATTTATTATATATAATACTAGCTAGTATATAATATAAAGCTAGTATTTATTATATATAATACTAGCTAGTATATAATATAAAGCTAGTATTTATTATATAAAATACTAGCTAGTATATAATATAAAGCTAGTATTTATTATATATAATACTAGCTAGTATATAATATAAAGCTAGTATTTATTATATATAATACTAGCTAGTATATAATATAAAGCTAGTATTTATTATATATAATACTAGCTAGTATATAATATAAAGCTAGTATTTATTATATATAATACTAGCTTCCCGCCAGCGGCTTCGCCCGCGTGGTCTTATAATTTTTCCCCCAGTTTTTGCAACCTTTTTCATTACTACTCCGTTCCTATTAGTCGTAGCGTGATGATATATAGCCTATAGCCTTCCCCGATAAATGGGCTATCTAACATGGAAAGAATTTTCAAATCGGTACAGTACTTTTTGAGTTTATTGGTTACATACAAAAATACAAATCTTTCCTCTTTATAATATTAGTATAGATATAGATAATACTTACTTCTGAACTAGCTAATCTGACGATAACAGGCTTTCTAGCTAGTATTCGTCCTATCGCGTCTTTTGATAACGTTTTGTTGCCTAAATCCAGCCGCTGCCACAACGTCTCGTCGCAAGCCACCCTGTGCCATCTGCAACAAATGAAACAAATTGTATTCGTACATTTCACCGCGCACCACATTTACGCTTCGCCGTCTTAAATTATTTGTTTATATTTATGTAATTGTTATTAATATGTTTATTTTTTATTTATTGTTTTTTCTATATTTTACTAGCTGTCCCGGCAAACGTTGTTTTGCCATATAGGGGTGGGCCATTTTAGGGGGATGAAAAATAGATGTTGGCCGATTCTCATAGATACCGGATAAGCACACAAAATTTCATACAAATCGGTCCAGCCGTTTCGGAGGAGTATGGCAACTAAAACTGTGACACGAGAATTTTATATATTAGATGATCTGGGTTTGCGTCCGGGACCCCCTCTGGGTCTGGTTGAAAACAGCAATCCGTCTGGCATATGCTGAACCAGATCCCATTCAGCGCAGCCGCGAGGCACAGTACTTTTACTTGTATTTCGTTATATTATCTATTTTTTCTCTTAGTAAGTAAGTTATGTATGTATCTGTTAAGTAGCTGAATAAATCTTTCTTTCTTTCTTTCTCTTTCTTTTTTTTTATCTTAGCTAGGCTTGCGCTTGACCACAACTCGCCTGATGTTAAACAACGATGTGGTCTACGATGGAGGGCGCTTGCCCAGAAGAAACAGATTCACTCTCGTCTTGAAGACACCCAAATAGGCTATGCGACTAATTATTTTTTATGGCCTCATTAGAAAGTTGACCACCATAAATAGAGCCGATTATCAAAATCAAAATTTAAATTGTTTCTACAATAACAAGGTTAAAAGCATTTTATGCTAGAGAGAGAGCGCACTCTTCCTGCTAGCCTTTTCCCAACCATGTTGGGGTCGGCTTCCAGTCTAACCAGATGCGGCTGAATATCAGTATTTTACACGAAGCGACTGCCATCAGACCTCCGCAACACAATTTCTGGGCAATACTGATATTCGATGGAAAGACTGGTTGTCAGGCTTTTGGGCTTCTGACTACCACTAACGATTGCCATAGGTGTTCGTATGACAACCGGGACCGACGGCTTTACGTGCTCTCCGAGGCACGGTGGGGTCTCGATGTGTTAATAACGGTCACCCATCCACAGACTGACCGCGGCAAGCACAGCTTAACCAGATCGGTTGATGACCGTAGTTATAACTTAGCCACGAGCCCCTCCACAATGACTTTTGCTGAGCTATTGGTATGACTAGGTAGCAGTTCCTCACCTCTTGCAGACCATCATGCAGTGCGCCAGCGTGCGCTTGGGCAACCAGCGGAACACGCTGAGGATCATCTCGTCGGACAGGATGCCGAACGAGTCCGCCCCCGCCGGCTCGCACTTGTGACGGCGACTTAATATAAGATCCTCGTCTACACCTAGCGCTGTAATATAATTACATAATATAATATTCAACTCATATAGTGTCCCACTGCTGGGCAATAACAAATACGCCAAAGAAGTGCTGAAGCTTAATAATATAATTAATATATAATTAACCCATATACTGTCCCACTGCTGGGCACGGGTCTCCTCTCAGTATATTAGGCTGTAGTCCACCACGCTAGCCTAATGCGGGTTGGCAGACTGCACATGCCGTCGAGAAAATCTAAATATATTTTTTATAATAGTATTTTTTTTGTATTTGTTTGACATTTTTCATTATTTTTGTATTCATTTGACATTTTCCATTATTTTTGCTTTTTAATATGTCATTTTTAATTGTTTTTTGTATTAATTCGACATTTACCAATATTTTTCTGAATTACCTACTTAATATTATTATTATTAGTTATTTATTAGTATTAGTTATTTATTAGTATTAGTTATTATTATTAGTTTATGCGTTACCTCGATTACAAAGCACGACATTGTTCGATAGACTACTTTGACCGATGCAAGCGGTATCATTTCTTACCCCTTGATTATAGACGTAAGGTCAATGATATTTGTTTTTTGGTAAACATCGCAAATGGTTCTATAGATTGCTCTGAACTTCTATCTACTATTGGACTTCGCACTAACCAATTAGGCTTTAGGCAACGTCCTTTGTTGGTTGTACCTTTTGCTACAACAAACTATAGGCAAAATTCCTTCGTCCTGCGCAGTGCAAGATGCTTTAACAATCTTTCGCCGGAATTAAATATTGACCTATTTTGTACTAATGCTAGTTCGATCAGAAGACGACTAAACAATGAATTGTTTAAATGGTGCTCAGGCTGCATTCTCCATTTAAATTTAAAGTTAAATTTATTATCATTGCCATTACCTTTGCCCTTTTTGTTTATCTCTAAAAGCCATTAATTCATAGTTTTTGTTAAAATCTGGAACACATTTACCGTTTTTTTTTAGTTTTTTCAAACCTTCTTTTTTTTTAAAAAAAAACCTGTGTTGTGGTAATTTATTTGTGAAAGCTTGTAATTAGCAAAACGATTACTCATATGTATAATCTACGATTGTAATTTGTCTGTAAGCTTTCCTAAAATAAATAAATAAATAAATATTTGCATGCTATATGAGGCTGAATGTGGTGAAACAACTTTTTAATATGCAACATCTTTTGATAACCCATGTTATGCAAATAAAGAATTTGAATTTGAATAGTAATAAAATTATAAAGTATGTGTGGTTTCGCAATAAAAGCACCACATACGCGTTTAATGTAAAGTTAAATGGTGAGATAAAATATTTTATTGACAAAAAATATTTACGTACATATATTATCTATGCTATAAAAAACAAAATAAAATGATATGAAATCATAAGAAACAGTTATTCAATAAAAATAAGTAAATAAAAAAGTATCAAACTACCGAAAATAACTACAGCTTTTTTTTTAATATAATAAAAACTTTTATTTCATAAAAACACAGATTAAACATGTTTTATGTTATGGCAATTTAAGCTATATGGTAGTAACACAATGCAATACAAATCAGGGAACTAAAATCTGTGCACAAAAGGAAAACCCTGTCTCTCAAACTAGGTAAACCTGTATCTTGAGAGACAGATACAGGTTTGTCTTTGTCCGCCGGGTGGCGCTAGATCCACTGCTTAGACAGCTAAAGTAACCCAATATCGGCTACTTAGGCTTAGCATAGTTTACGCGAAATTTAAGCAGTGTTCCGAACATCTCTGAATACAAATTTGAACGTAAGCACTTGATTTTGACATCATAAGAAACATAAGTTCATGTTTAGCCTCATCTCTGAATATTAGCCTAATAGTTAGTCATTATGAAGAGACATGTACAAACTTACGTGTGTAACTATGTCTGTCCGTGCTTCCTTGGCTGGTGGTGGCGCTGTACGGCCCCGACGCCGGCGTGGGCAGGTACCCCGCGCTCACCGACTGCGCTAGAGGAGTCTCTTCATCTATCAGGTAGTCTTCTATTATGGAAGTCTCTAGGTAATGCTGTTCCGATGGCTGGAGAGGTTTGTCTGTGGGAAATAATAAACGAAACAATATAACTAAAACTTTGAATACATATTACAATAACTATTAATAAAACTTAATTTTATACAAGGTGGAAGGGACATCGACGCACATCCGAATACCATGAGTTCAGAACATGATTCTGGACCCCCCTGCATTGAAATTTTCGGTTGAAAATTGTTCTTCACATTGGTTTTGGTGTGCAATAACGAATAAAGAAAGGAAGAAAACCCCCGACACGAAATGTAATTTGCCATTTTGTAGTGGCGGCCATCTTGGATTTGAAATTTTTCATAGTGTATTATAGTATTCACCCAGTCAAGCCCTTTAATTTGATACCCATTTGATTTTCATCAAATATAGCTAAGAACACTAATTCCGACTAATTCTCCTTTCAAATAAAAAAACAAAGTCAAAATCACACACACACACACACTTCAAACTTATATCATCCCGTGGTTTTTGCGTCGCGGGTTAAAAGCAGTTCTCGAGTTACAAGTGTTGTAACAACTCCACTTCTTTTTCCTAGCCATTTCCTAACCATGTTGGGGTCAGCTTCCAGTCTAACCAGATGCGGCTGATTATCAGTATTTTACACGAAGCGACTGCCATCAGACCTCCGCAACACAATTTCTGGGCAATACATCGATCGGTATTTCCCAAAATATAGCTAAGAACACTCCCGACTAATTCTCCTTTCAAATAAAAAAACAAAATCAAAATCACACACACACACACTTTAAACTTATAACATCCCGTGGATTTTGCGTCGCGGGTTAAAAATCATGAAATCGGTCCAGCAGTTCTCGAGTTACAAGTGTTGTAACAACTCCTCTTCTTTTTCCTAGCCATTTCCTAACCATGTTGGGGTCAGCTTCCAGTCTAACCAGATGCGGCTGAATATCAGTATTTTACACGGAGCGACTGCCATCAGACCTCCGCAACACAATTTCTGGGCAATACATCGATCGGTATTGCCCAGAAATTGTATTGCGAAGGTGGAGAAATTCGGAGGAAAGACTGGTTGTCATTTATAGGTTTCTGACTACCACTAACGATTGTCATAGGTGTTCGTATGACAATCGGGACCGACGGCTTTACAGTTCTCGCCAAACTTATTGTCCGATATATATTGGATTGTAATAAAAACGAAAGTTCAAGTCGTACGCGGTCGTTATATACCATTTTTATCCTATATTTTTCTTTCTCCGATTTTTACGGCCGGGTTAAAGTTAGCTCGTGCCAACTTCAACCGGGACAATAAGTTTGGCGAGAACTGTACGTGCTCTCCGAGGCACGGAGGGGTCTCGATATGTTAAGAATGGTCATCCATCCACAGATTGACCGCGGCAAGTGTAGCTTAACCTTACAGATCGGTTAATCAGCGTAGTGACAACTTGGCCACGAGCCTTCTCTCACGAGGGTTGTAACAAATCCGACTGTTAATATATAAGTTAATACAATAAAAAATACTTACGTTTCTCTGCGCTCCTAGGGCTCTTGAGTCTCGAAGGCCCAGCATTGGGACTGCCCGTGGACTTCACTCTGGGACTTTTTGGACTGTACTTGGATCTCGGTGACGTCATTAAATTGATGTTGGGATTCACATTTTCTATATCCCTTTTCCGTTTCAGTTGTTTGTGTGTCTGCAAGAGAATATAAGGGTTAAAAACAATTATTTAATTTATTTGGAACGGTAAAGCAACTTCGTTCGTCTTAGCGACAGAAAAAGCTCCCCGACGCAAAAACGACAGGGAGCTGACGTGTCTGTGCGTAGCTCCCGGTCTGTAGACGGGGTGAATTGTTGAAGGATCGATATGCTGTAGGGTATTTTTGCTATAATAATATTAAATTGTTTATTAACCCCCGACGCAAAAACGACGGGGTGTGTGTTTGTGTGTGTCTGTTTGTGACATCGTAGCTACCGAACGGATGAAGCGATTTTGGGTTTGTTTTTTTTTTTTTTATTTCAAAGGTTAGTTAGTCGGGAGTGTTCTTAGCTATGTTTGATGAAAATCGGTCCAAGATGGCCGCCGCCACAAAATAACGAATCACATATTTTTTCACAACTCCCTCAATATGGGTATCAAATGAAAGGGCTTAACTAGGAGAATACTATTCACTATAATAAATTTCAAATCAAAGATGGCCGCCACCACAAAATGGCAAATTACATTTCGTGTCGGGGGTTTTCTAAATTTTTATTTAGGTTATTACTATGCAAGTGCTGTGTACTTCTCTATAAGTGACAAATTCACTAATGATATGTTTAAATATGTTATTCCCTTCATTTTGTAATGTTATAGTGGATAAGTCGTTGAAGTACTTTATAAATAAATAAATAAGGGTGGAAAACAGTTATTTAATTTGTTTGGGGCGGTGAAGCAACTTCGTCACTCTTTTGCATATGTCTTAGCGACAGAAAAAAGGTCCCCTACAAATCTTTTTTCCCGACAAAAGGTAGTCTACGTTTTGTCGGGAAAAAAGGCTGAGGATTAAGGATGTGATGTCATGCAAGGAAATCCCAAAAACTACTCAGAACGAGTAGGTATAACATAAGGCTAGCAGTAGGAATTGCAACGGGATACTGTAGCCTCAACAGACACCTGACAATCATGAAAGTAAAAGAAGACCCCATATGCCCAGCATGCGGGGAAGCAGAAGAAATAAGCTTCCATCTAGTAGCAGAATGCAAAATGTATGCAGTACTCAGATGGGAAATACTAGGCATTGATGAAGTAAACGAAGAGCAACTTGCAGAAATATCAATCAAGCAACTGTTGGACTTCTGCAAAGCAATCAGAAGACTCGCGATGCCGAGCGCCAGTAACCCTTAAAAAAGTAACTCTTGTGTTTTAAGAGAGGTAGGGCACAGTCTCTCGGGCTCCAGATTTGAGCCATAAATGGCTCAAATCTGGAGCCCATCTGAGGAAGTACCTCCACCTTACAGAAAACTGCAGCCAAATAACACACTTTATTGTGTGTTGTGTTCCTGCAGTGAGTAAGGTCGCCAGAGCTCCTTCTAAGGATGAGCTGCGCTGGCAGCAAGAGGAATATTGCCTCAAACTGTCGGCGTAGTGAATCCTTCATAAACCTCTGAGAGGTTTTTCGGGTCGGCAACGCGCGAGTGATACCCCTGGTGTTGCAAGCGTCCATAGGCTACAGTAACCGCTTACCATCAGGCGGGCCGTATGCTTGTTTGCCACCTTAGTGGTATAAAAAAAAAAGAACTGGCAAGAAACTCCATAGTTACTCTACAATGGTCCACTGCAGGACTAAGTGCGGAAACCGAATCCACACAGGAGTGGGTTCTCAATGATGTTGATGATGACTACTTTCGCATTTATAACATTTAATAGTAATATTAAACGTGGCCAAGTTGTACCAACGCTGATCAACCGCTCTGCAAGGTTAAGCTACACTTGCCGCGGTCAGTCTGTGGATGGGTGACCATTCTTAACATATCGAGACCCCACCGTGCCTCGGAGAGCACGTAAAGCCGTCGGTCCCGGTTGTCATACGACAACAACCTATGACAATCGTTAGTGGTAGTCAGAAACCTAAAAAGCCTGACAACCAGTCTTTTCATCGAATATCGGTATTGCCCAGAAATTGGGTTGCGGAGGTATGACGGCGGTCGCTCCGTGTAAAATACTGATATTCAGCCGCATCCTGGTTAGACTGGAAGCCGACCCCAACATGGTTGGGAAAAGGCTTGGAAGAAGAAGAATAGTAATATTAAACTCACCATGGTTGAAGCCCCAGCGTCATATAAGTTTTCAGTGTCATCTGGCTCCAGTAGACTGACTCCCATCTCTTGGAGAACCTGCATACAAAACAAGTTATTTGAAACTACCCTCCTATCCTACTAATTTTACAAATCTGAAAGTTTGTGAGCAGTCATCTGGCTCCAGTAGACTGACTCCCATCTCTTGGAGAACCTGCATACAAAACAAGTTATTTGAAACTACCCTCCTATCCTACTAATTTTACAAATCTGAAAGTTTGTGAGCAGTCATCTGGCTCCAGTAGACTGACTCCCATCTCTTGGAGAACCTGCATACAAAACAAGTTATTTGAAACTACCCTCCTATCCTACTAATTTTACAAATCTGAAAGTTTGTGAGCAGTCATCTGGCTCCAGTAGACTGACTCCCATCTCTTGGAGAACCTGCATACAAAACAAGTTATTTGAAACTACCCTCCTATCCTACTAATTTTACAAATGTGAAAGTTTATGAGCATTCATTTGTGTCTCAATCTCTTTCCCGCAAAACGAGTGTTAGTATAGAATTAGAATGGCGCACGCTACTTTCGACGTCATTTGTAAGTATAGTGCGCTCTCTGTCTAGCATAAAATTAAAATGCTTTTAACTTCGTTATTTTTTAACCAATTTAAATTTTGTTTTTGATAATGGGCTCTATTTATGGTCAACTTTTTCATGAGGCCATAAAAAATAATTAGTCTTAGCTTCTATTTAGCTTTCCTTAGCTATAAGGTTTTTTCCTCTATTTACCTATATTATAATCATGAAATTGGTATTGCCTATGAATTCCCAAATAACTGCCCAATGTAGTCTAGTGGTTTTAAGTACAACTGCTGAGTAAGAGGTCTTAGGTTTGTTTTCCAGGTTGAGCAGTGTTATTGAGTGTTGCTATAAGAATTTGGATTTTTGTCTAGTTAATAAATAAATAAATAAATTACCTGGGACATTTTACACAGCACCATCTAGTCCCAAACTAAGCAAAGCTTGTACTATGGGTACTAGACAATGGATATAATAATACTTATATACTTTTTTTTTGTAAATACATACATATAATACATAGGAAACACCCAGACAAACACAAACATTTATATTCAACACATAAATATTTGTGTCTTGTGGGAATCATACCCACAACCTTGTGATCAGCAGTCCGGTACTGAAACCACTAGACCACAGACGTCTTGTTAATAATAGTTAATGCTTGTGTCTTGCTAATGCTAGTTAATGGCAAATAATTCAATCAAGCGAATTGTGGTCAAGCACAAGCCTATCTAAGATAAAAAACAAACAAAAAATAGGCTCGCCCCATATTACATGGGCACTGCCTAACCCTTCAAGTTATGCTGAAGTGAAGGTTATGGTATTTGCTTATCTTTAACTGGTATTAAGACCTTATAGACTTTAAGCAAGGCTTTTCTGCACTTAGCCTCTTGATTGGGCCACTGTGCATTATAATTATGTAACATTAAAATCGTATAGACATAAAGAAACGTGTCAAATGCTTACAGTAGTCCTAATATTGCTGACAGTAAAAAAAATAAGGTCAATGAACTAAGTTCAAGCACCATGACCAAATTGACAGACTGGCTAGTTGTATCCGCAGATTTAGGCCGCAATTCAGACGAAATTGCAAATAAATAGTTTATACGTAATTATTTACAGACTCCAGATAATATTATCAAATAGGGGTTATTCAGTAATCACTGGCTTAGGTGGGTTTATGGCGTTTTCCTCTTTACAGTGTTACAGGGGCGTGGTCAGCCCATAAAGAGGTGTTTCATCACTTAAATCTCACCCTAAATTACAGATCATAACCAAAAAAAGGCCACGAAAAAGGTTACATGCTCGAGTCCACGAAAAAAAAGCGGGAATAAACGACAACTCACCTCATGATCCGTCTTCCGGTCCATCAAACTCCAGCTTTTCCGGCTCGAATGATCCGAACGCCTCTTTTTCCTGTGAAATATGCAGTAATTGCAGTACACAATACCGTTTATTTCCAAAAATATCACAATTTTACACCCTAAACCTTTCGCGCCTTTTGACTTTCCCGCGGCGCAAATCAGCTGTCACTTATTAACATTGAAATAACACAGATTTTATCATAAAAATAATAGATTACCGAGGACTTTCAGGTTCATCCAGGTTTCTACTTATGGGTGTCTCTTCTTTGATATTATTTACACTCATAATTGTATTTTTAAGTAATATTTTATCTAATACTAGCGGTTTTTTAAATAATTGACATCGACGAATTCCGGAATAGTCGAACGAATGACAGCTTCAGATTGAGTGAGTGAATGATCATGTTCAATGAGTGAATATAATATGAACAATGAACGATCGAACATCGAACGAAAATCCATGGAACTAATATGTCAAACTTCGTTACACTTCGTTTACATCCGGAATGCGTACTCGGCACAACAACTCAACGTAAAACCGACCTTATTGCAATCTGTTAAATTTTATATTTAAACCGAAATACGTTACGGTCAGATAGAGAGGTTAGGGTAGGGCATTGTGTCTCGTTTTAATAAATTGCCATACAAGAATTTTCAGATCGTCTAGTAGATTTGGCACGAGGCTAGGGTATCTGATCCAAAAAATATTATAGAGTTATACATTGCTAGATAAACTACTGCGTAAAATATCTTTTTATGAAATAAAGATACGAAAAGTTAAAAGTATTTTTTTTGAGTAAATTCTTAAAATATAATAGAACTTTATAGGTTTATGGTTAGTTTTGAAGTTTTGATATGACAACTTCAAAACAATGGCAATGACATTACGTCATTTTCGTAATTTTTCCGTGAATTCCGTTCCATGATTTTTTGTTGTTATTTTATTTGTGGAAAATGTATAAAATAGTGAAAAGGTGTTGCGTAAAAGGATGTGGAAATTAATCATATATCGGCTCTAACAAATCCACTCACAGGTTACAAACTTAACCCATCAATGGTAACGTAAATGTCTACGAGACCGGACGTATCGAAAAATTCCAACTATTTCACTGTTTAACTGTTGTTTTTTATTATTTTGTATTTTTATTATTTAAGTGAAATCGTATAAACACTAATAAACGAGCTTTGTTATTATAAGATGCCTTTGTTTTATTATCAATGTATGTTATTAAATAACCAAACTATCAACCTACTTATACTTTAAATAATCATGATTATTCATTTGCTGAAAATGTGGGTAGTATTTATGTTTAAATTTAATTATTGCAAAATCTAAGGTCAGTAAGGTAAAGGAAAATCCCGGTACGCGGGACCGAGTCTACCAATAATATAATTTAAATTTACGTCACAAATGGTGGGTTGAGGGGCCTTCCGGGTGACAATGTTTTCAAATTATGTCAGACTTTAAAAGGACATGACGTATGTTTTGACGAAAATCAAAATTATTAGTTATGTCGACTATAATTATTTATTGATGATTACGAACGGCTAGTTGACTTTTTGAGACGACTGTGGACGTCTGGCCGCCATCGCACACTACACTTCGGTGGCGCCCTCTTTAGCGCATTAGACATGGTATAATGCATATTTTTTTGTACATACATGAGAAACTCCCAAACTTGGGCACTTACCAAAGCGCAATCAAGAAACTAGAAACATGCCAGACAGCAATGGAGAGAAACATGTTGAATATAAAAAAAATGGACAAAATCAACAATAAAACCATTAGGAAACGGACAAAAATAGAAAACGTCACAATTAGAATAAGAAAACATAGAAAAGACAGGTCACATATTAAGAGGCACTGAAAAATGGAACAAAGATATTGTATTTTGGTATCCTAGAAATAGAAAGAGGAAACGAGGAAGACAGTTTCGAAGGTGGGAAGACGAAATAAAGGCAATAGCCGGGAAAACATGGACTAGAAAAGCGGTAAACCGGAGAGAGTGGAAAGAATTGGAGGAGGCCTTTGCCAAAGCTGGGCAAACAGACCAAGTTTTCAATGCCATCGACTCACCAGAGTCGTCAATGTTAAATTAATGTAATAGTTGTCTGAATAAAGGCTTATATTATTATTATAAGATACTCCCAGAACAACACAAACACTTGTGCTTATCACATAAATATATTTATCTCATGATCAACAGTTCAACGCTTTTACCAATTTTTATGCGACAGACGGCAAGATGCAATTACAACAACAGTGCCTATGTTTACTGCAAATATTTTTCTTTAGTAGAAAGAAAAATAAACTAATTTCACAAATCCTGTCTTATAACATAACACTGACATGGTCTCTCTTGACAACAAAAATCATGGTCACTCTAATAGAGCGAGATGAGTGGCTCCACCCTAACTATCTCGCTTAGACCGTTTTTCTTCAGAAGTGCACATTCCTATTGTATACTAAGTATACTTACTACTTCCATGCAAGGAATGTAGAATGATGAATGTATGACTAAAAGCCTAGTCTACACACGCAGAGATGATACTACAGAAATGTATCAGTGCTGCGTTACGGCAACTGTTTAAATGACCTTTAGAATAAGAATGATAACAATAGTAGGACACTACAAGCCGGTCCCTTGGGCCTATAAACGAAAGACGAAACTTAACCCGTAGATTGGTAACCAAACAGCTCCAGTAAACAAGTAACACGTAATATCTCTGGAGGTGCCGAATCCGATGAATACAATATTGAAATCAAGTATCAAACTTGATTTCCATATTGATTGATTGAGTATGAAAGATAATCCTATTCATTTTATTATCGTGAAAAGTTTACTTGTGTACGGTGGCTTGAACGTTGCGTGAGTCTATTTCAGTATAAGGCTGTAAATAAAACAAAATTTAGAGGCTGACAAAAAAATACCGGAACAGAGAGCTATGGAATGACGCTAGAAGCTTATAAAATGCTTGCTAACTCCGTTCCGTCATCGTGGTATATCGTGGTTTTGGTACACAGCATAGGCTTTTGCGTTCTGTGTAGTCTAGCCTTAAGATATGAATGTGGCCATAATAAAAATAATAGCAAAGGTTAATAACCTTCATTTTGCAACATTTTTGTCTATAGTATTTTTTCTACATTATTAGTTTTGTATTGAATTTAAATTAAATAGATGGAGTAATCGTTTCAAAACCACAAACTAGTGGACCGTACGATAAAATACTTGCGGATTTTCAAAATCCCATTCTTTGTATGTTCTGTTGAAGTTGTAGGTATTTAGAACAATGGTTATAATCAAACACAAAATAAAAGGCACACTCATTACATCAACGACTTATTTGTGTCTTGCAGATTTAAAGTTATTTATACAAAATATAAGTTTAAAACCGTTGAAACCTGTGAAAGTCGAGTCCTTGGAAAGTTTTCTTAGTTTTCTACTCTGGCAACATTCTTTTTTGTTTGCAAAACTTTATCCAATAGAAACATTTCATTGTGACGAATTCTTTGTTGGTTGGCTGAAAATGAACTAAGGATAACCAATCAGCGAAGACTGCGATTTGCACGCCTTCTGTCATAGCGGAACAAAATCAAAACACAACACAAAAAGAAAACAAAGGCAGTCGAGAAAGGTTGTTCTCTTTGTGAAAACTTGGAAATAACTTGATTATTTTTCATTCAAAGTGCGTTATTTCGACGTGGTAACTGTTTTGTCGTGTTGTGAAGTCTTTAAACGTGAAAATGACGACTCGGAAGCTGAATACCATCGAAGATTTAAGCGGTAAGTTCATTTTACACATAAATAAATAAGGAACTTGTGTGTCAACAAACTTGTTTGGTGCATGACGAAACTCGATTTACGTGTTAGTCACGCTACGGCGCGATATAATTTATTTTTCAGTGAATAATAATTAAGAAAACCTGTTTTTTATTAAAAAATGTAAAATCAAAACTTTCTCAATGTTTACGTTTTACACGGTTCAAAATATCCAACATGGCGTCAAAAGATGAACTCTCGAGGTCAATAATTTAATTTGCGTCATAAAATAATTGCGTACGTGATACATGCAAGGCGTGATAATCCGGCGATATAAATAGCCACGCCATCTTGAACGAAATCTGTAGCAAGCATCGACTTCCATACATGGTCGTGTTATACCTGTCGGTTCAAATCAACCGCCTTGATTTCATAGCCGCCTGGTACTTTTGCCTAGTGGCTGCACACTGATTTGTTTACATTTTTAGCCATGTTTGTTTGTAAATATCGCGATTTCTTTTTGGTGGGTGTAATATTATACCCTTGCTATTATTTAGGGTAGGCAGCAAGGTCACGATAAATTTTAGAAATAAAGTTATGTGGGCAAGAAATCCCGTCTACCCATATTTATTGTTGTGGGTAGTTTTAACCTTGATACTAGCGGAATTATAATTTAATCTGTTCCACCGGTTATACTTCATTGATATCAAATATCCAAGAGCATTAAAAGTATTGATTTCCAAATCGAAACAAACTCGAAATTCATGTTCTTTTTTAAAGTCCATATTATAAAAATATATTATCGGAAAATGTCTGAATCTTGAAGAATTTGATAGTATCATTAAAATGATCAGTTCTTTGTGTTAGTCTGACTAAGGAAAATCAACCTTGAAATATCTATTTTCAGATCGGCAAAAAGTGTAAAAGTTGTTGTTAAAATGTAGGATATACCTACTCAAACAAATATACCTACTAATAATATTAGATTGTGTATGTTTCATTTATTGATCCTAAGCGGTTACCGTAGCCTATGGACGCTTACAACAGCAGGGGTTAATTATTCGCGCGTTGCCGACCCTAAAAACCTCTTGGAAGTTTATGGAGGATTCACTGCGTGCCTTAGAAGCAGCTCTGGCAACCTTACTCACTGCCGGAACACAACACACAATAAAGTGTGTTGTTTGGCTGCAGTTTTCTGTAAGGTGGAGGTACTTCCTCAGAGCCCATCTGAGGAAGTACCTCCACCTTACAGATTTTAGCCATAAATGGCTGTGCCCTACCTCTCTTGATGATGATGACGGTTTTACCTACACCTCTGACCACGAACCCTTTTCACAAGTTACACTTTATAATAATTTCTCAACCAACTGCAAACATTGTTATCTTGTAAACAACAGTGTATCTTTAAAAACAAAAACAACTATGATTCATTACTTTGCGAAATACGCATTTGCAAACATGTTTGTAAAATACCTATTATATATTTTTACTATCTTATTATGACTGCTAGATAAACAGTGTTGTTGTTAGTCAGGGGTTTTTTGGTTTCGATGTAAATTTCACTGTATAATTGTAAATATTGTGAGACTGGTCTTTGTTCGCGACTTCGTACCGAAGTTGAATTTTTCCCCCGTTTTTGCAACATTTTTAATTTATACTCAGCTCCTTTTGGTCGTAGCGTGATGATATATAGCCTATAGCCTTTCTCGTTAAATAATTTTTAACTTTAATGTAGTTAGGTATATGTTTACGCTCTGTACCAATTTTTTTTATACCACTAAGGTGGAAAACAAGCATACGGCCCGCCTGATGGTAAGCGGTTACCGTAGCCTATGGACGCTTGCAACACCAGGGGTAGGTATCACTCGCGCGTTGCCGACCCTAAAAACCTCTTAGATGTTTATGGAGGATTCACTGCGCCGACAGTTTGAGGGAATATTCCTCTTGCAGCCAGCGCAGCGCATCCTTAGAAGGAGCTCTGGCAACCAACTGCAGTAACACAACACACAATAAAGTGTGTTATTTGGCTGCAGTTTTCTGTAAGGTACTTCCACACATGGGCTGCTCCAGATATGAGCGATAAATGGCTGTGCCCTACCTCTTTTAAATATTAATGCACTTGCGACCCCAGCTTTGTAAAAAGGTTACTAAAAACCGATGTCAATAATCTATACTAATATTATCATAAAGCTGAAGAATTTGTTTGTTTGGTCGAACGCGCTAACCTCTGGAACTACTGGTCCGATTTGAAAAATTCTTACAATGTTACATAGCCTGTTTAACGAGGAAGGCTAAAGACTATATACCTACCATCACGCTACGACTAATAGGAGCGGAGTAGCAATGAAAAATGTAGCAAAAACGGGGAAAAAATTATAAGACCACGCGGGCGAAGCCGCTGGCGGGAAGCTAGTTTTATAATATACTAGCTTTCCGCCAGCGGCTTCGCCCGCGTGGTCATGTATTATACATATAAACCTTCCTCTTGAATCACTCTATCTATTAAAAAAAACCGCATAAAAAACCCGTTGCGTAGTTTTAAAGATTTACGCATACATAGGGATATAGGGACAGAGAAAGCGACTTTGTTTTATACTATGTAGTGATAGTGATAATATTTACGCACTATACTTGACATTATTGAGAGCTCTCATGTATATAAGTGGCATAACAATATACTTTTATTGTTTTGATATACAATCAAAAGTCAAAACAGATCACACGTGTTTCTAGTGCGTAAATACGTCAAGTTTCTTCCGAAATTATAGCGTCAAAGGAACGACACAAAAAGATTTATTTTTACGTAAATCATAGCTTCTTAACCTTGTGTTGCCCGCCTTCCAGAGCTCCCCATTTGTTTTACTTACGTCGACAATCGGAAACAACTATTGCCATTATATTTTCGTGATTTTCTCGGGGTCTTTCACTTTCCCCTCTGAAAATCTCAAATGACTATAAGGGGGCGTTATCACTTTGAGTACCTCATGGTTTAAATCTTGGTGCCTCATCAGTATTAGACGGTTCGCTGGTATGTAGGTGTTAAGCCTTATTTAATAGGGGGGCAAGCTTATATCACCTCTTTGTGTTTCGACTTTCGCGAAAGCTAGTTCACTCTCGGTTGCTTCGGCTTCGGCAGCGCAACAGCAACGCCTCTGGTATTGTAGTTGTTTATGAGTGTCGAAGAAAGTAATAACATTTCATTAACATGAAAACAGCGACAAGTGAATATTCAGTATTCATTTATTTACGGCTCTGAAGCATAAGAGCATATTCTGCTTGGCCCCAATAATATATAACCACATTCCACAGACTATAAAAAATTTAAATAACAACCTGTTTAAAAAACCATTTAAAATCCTTTCTTTTAAACAAGTCATATTATAATGTTTCGGAGTTTCTGGGCGATAAACTGTGACCACGATTGCGTGTGCGATGATGTAAAATTGACACTGTAAATTGGAAATATTTGCCAGCCAATGAAATTAAAATTGTAGTGACCAGTGTCTCATTACATCACATCACACATGGCAACCATATATTTGCACACCAGTATCTGGTAGAGTATAACGGATCCTATTTCTATTTCATGACATCTTATTGTACTTATATTCTTGCAATTTATTTGCAATTCTTATTCTTATTCTTATTTTGATTTATTCAGTACCAGCTTCGCCCACGTGTTTATTAATTATAGCCTATTTCATCTCCCACATTTTTAACCCCTTACAGCCCTTTTTCACATTAAAAAGTAGCCTATGTCCGCTCTCAGGCTCGAGACTATATCTGTACCAAATTTCATTTAAATCGGTTCAGTAGTTTTAGCGTGAAAGCGCGACAGACAGACAGAGTAAGGATGTATGTGAACTTTTTCTAAAAAATAACCTAAATTAAAAATTTTGAAAACCCCCGACACGAAATGTAATTTGGGATTCTGTGGTGGCGGCCATCTTGGATTTGAAATTTATCATAGTGTGTTAAGCGTTAAGTTGCTTAAGCTCTAGTTAAGCCCTTTCATTTGATACCCATATTGAGGGAGTTGTGAAAAAATATGTAATTCGCTATTTTGTGGCGGCGGCCATCTTGGACCAATTTTCATCAAACATGGCTAAGAACACTCCCGACTAATTCACCTTTCAAATAAAAAAAACAAAATCTAAATCGGTCCATCCGTTCGGGAGCTACGATGCCACAGACAGACACACACACACACAGACACGTCAAACTTATAACACCCCGTCGTTTTTGCGTCGGGGGTTAATAAACAATTTAATATTATTATAGCAAAAATACCCTACAGCATATCGATCCTTCAACAATTCACCCCGTCTACAGACCAATTTACAACATCCTCTGTCTTATAAGTCGGTTAAAAATAGCGAGTAATTTACCAATCTATCTCCAAGCGAGCCGGTTACTATATTTGCTTCAGGTCTCTGGACGACAATTGAATTGATTGAAAGATGGGATCCATTTGTGAATGTGACATCATTGGGACCAGAAGAGGTCGAGTCAATTCGATATTGTACGATTGTATGTCGCGAACTCTACATTTGTGTTTCTCAAAGTGGGTGACTGGGTATAGTGGGTATTGGACTTGCCCTTCGCGTCATGGAACTGTTCCGATGGGCAGTTTCAAAAGCAGTTTCAGTCAATATGACTGGAACTACTTTGGACCTGACATTTATGACGTCTGTGATCTAGTGCTACAAATACCGAACTGGTAATCACGACTCACAAGTTCGTTCGATTCCCACAGGACACAAATATTTACATACATATGAGGCCATGAGAACCATAGTGGCCTAACTCATTTTTTACAACATTGAGTTTATGATTTTTCCAGCTCAAATTGATCGTTTTGATAGAACCAGAGTGGCCTAAAAGTGATACAACGAATATTCACTAGATAGGAGCATAATCACTGTTACGGTTTTTAGTCTGTGATCTAAATTTAAATTTAAAATACTGTTTTCATTTTCTATAGTACTCAAAAAGCTTGTCCATTGACTTAGGCCACTATGGTTCTCATGGCCTCATATGTAGCTAGAGCTCTCTTGGAAGCAGAAATCCTGAATCGCGCAAGTGAAGTTTACCGTGCAACTTGCATATAATAATATACAGTTCGCGTCAAACTTATTTTCCGTAAAAATCGGAGAAAGAAAATTATTAGATTGTAATAAATAAAAACGAAAGCTCAAGTCGTAATCTGTCGTTAAAAATTATTCTAATCCAATATTTTTCTTTCTCCAATTTTTACGGCCGGGTTAAAGTAAGCTAGCGCCAACTTCAACCCGGACAATAAGTTTGGCGCGAACTGTACAACCGCCCGCCACCCGCCTAAGAGGAGGATCCTCGCTTTGGTGCGAGGGACAATACACCTCGTCCCTCCACACATACACTCACGCATTTTTCCTACAGGGGTAGGCAGAGCGCCATGCATACAGTTCACGCCAAACTTAATTGTCCGGGTTGAAGTTGGCACGAGCTAACTTTGACCCGGCTGTAAAATTCGGAGAAAGGAAATTATTGGATAATAACCTAACCTAAATTAAAAATTTAGAAAACCCCCGACACGAAATGTAATTTGCCATTTTGTGGCGGCGGCCATCTTGGATTTGAAATTTATCATACCTAGTGTATTGTATTCTCCTAGTTAAGCCCTTTCATTTGATACCCATATTGAGGGAGTTGTGAAAAGATATGTAATTCGCTATTTTGTAGCGGCGGCCATCTTGGACCGATTTTCATCAAACATAGCTAAGAACACTCCCGACTAATTCACCTTTCAAATAAAAAAAACACACACACACACAGACAGACACGTCAAACTTATAACACCCCGTCGTTTTTGCGTCGGGGGTTAAAATAGTTATTTGTTATACAAGAGTGCAAAGTTGCTTTTTAACCGCGTGCTCAATTTTGATGACCGAGCAAGCGAAGGATTCTAAAATTGAATCACGAGCGGAGCGAGTGATTCAAAAATTAGAATCCTGAGCGTCAGCGAGGGAATTAAAAGAGCACAAGGTGAAAAATCTTTGCACTCGAGTGCAACACGTAACTTTTCATCCCACCTCAGCGAGGAAATGACTAAAAAAAACATTTACAACCACAAGATACTTTTATTTCATTTTAGGTATTAAATACTATATGATAGGTAAGTTTTACAGAATACCTATTCTTTAAATTATAACAAATAATACTCAATACTCAATACTCAATACTCAATACTCAATACTCAATACTTTATTGCATTCCATAATGTGTACATTAGTTGGTAGGTATGTAATACTAGAGAAATTGAAAGTAACGTTGCTACAATTACTTGAGTGTAATATTTTTGTTAGGTATTGTAATGTTGGTGTTAGTGACTTAAAAAAGTACACCAAGAAAGTTTCGGTAGGCTTGTTGAAAAAATATATCGATACATCGATATATCAATATTATTTTTTTAATGTATCAATATTTTTGAGCGATATTTAATATTTCAATATAAAATTCAAAGTATCGAAAAGGTATAAAAATCTATATTTTTTACAGACCAATAAACATTTATAAGTTTTAAGATTATAAAATCCGAAAAAGGAATACTTTTTTTATACTAACATCTTTTTAACAAATTATATTTGTTTTTGATCGACTTGATTTGTTGTTTTATAATTTGGTTTTTAATTATATATCGCCCATATATCGATATTTTTAAATAAAAATATCAGTATCGATGCTGATATTTTCAAAAAATATCGATTCGACATATATCGATACTTTGTTGCGTTTAGACTCGGAACCTAGGGAAGGTTCCAAGTCGTGAGTTTTTAACAAATTAAAAAAAAGATGTATGATAAATTCGGCGCCAGGGGGGTAAAAGCACGATCTAAATTCAATTTACTTTGTCTCTCTAGAGGATAAAAACGACTTTTGCACTCAGATATCGAAGAGTAAAAATAGTCTTTCCGAGATGGTGGGATGAAAATGATATTAAGCGACAGCCTACGACTAGAGCTTTCGTTTTTATTTATTACAATCCTATAATTTTGTTTCTCCGATTTTTACGGCCGGGTTGAAATTAGCTCGTGCCAACTTCAACCCGGACAATAAGTTTGGCAAGAACTGTACTAAGGTTGTCTGGCAGAAAATGCCTAATGGCATTAGGACCGCCTTTGTACCATCCGTGCATAAAGTTTAATAAATAAATAAATACTTTGAAATAAAACTACTTTTTACCGATTTTATCGCGTTATATTGATATTATTTTAATCCCGACGTTTTTAAGACGCCTACCACCTTAGTCACCCGTGACCATGGACGCTGTAAAGGGTCCGAAACGTCGGGATTAAAATAATATCAATATAACGCGATAAAATCCGTAAAAAGTAGTTTTATTTCAATGTCTAGTATTCGCGTAAGTGTCAGAAATCAGTAAATAAATACTTCTTTAGCTTCCTCCACGTTCATAAATCTTGTCATACACACGCATTGGTAGTAGGATTATATCACGGCTTATAACTATATCTTACTGCGACATAGATTGAAAGTTTATTGAGGTATTATTCCATAAAAAACGGTACATTTAAAGTTGTATTATTGGTTTACCCATAGTTGTTGCGTAACTGAGTCGATAAGCGATAATGGCAAGGTCGGCACACACTCGATAACACAGACCAAACGCAAAACGTTACTCTATCAAATGCATGTAAATTTTACCACAATAAAATAAACCATTTGTGGTTACTTATTGGTGGGGAAGTACCTCCATCTTACAGAAAACTGCAGCCAAATAATACACTTTATTGTGTGTTGTGTTCCTGCTGTGAGTAAGGTCGCCAGAGCTTCTTCTAAGGATGCGCTGCGCTGGCAGCAAGAGGAATAATCCCTCAAATTGTCGGCGCAGTGAATGCTCCATAAACCTCTAAGAGGTTTTTAGGGTCGGCAACGCGCAAGTGATACCCCTGGTGTTGCAAGCGTCCATAGGCTACGGTAACCGCTTACCATCAGGCGGGCCGTATGCTTGTTTGCCACCTTAGTGGTATAAAAAAAGGAACTAGCTGATGTCGCTGTTGTTTTTGGTCGTCATAGTACAAGCTTTGCTTAGTTTGGGACTAGAAGGTGCTGTGTAAAATGTCCCCATATATTAATTTAAAGATGTATGTTTAATGATGACGAATTAAATTTTATTACGTTTCTATTATCTTTAATGATGTATATGCAAACGCACAAGCTGATAGTGTAAATATTGACAAGAAATTATAACACTTAAGTACATATTTGGTATCGCGCGATATGACGTCGGCACTCTTATCGTCTGAGGATGAATTAAAAACAAAGAAACATCTGATTCTGAGGTTCGTACCGTCGCGTCGGACAGAGGACGTCCACATTGACTCTCCATCTTGATCGATCTTGAGCTTCGGTCCATGATTTTCCAATCTTCTTCGCTTCATTTGACGACGTCTGTGGTCTAGTGGTTTGAGTGCCGGACTGCTGATGACGAGGTCGTGGGTTCGATTCCCACAAGACACAAATGTTTATGTGATGAACTTAAATGTTTGTGTTTGTCTGGGTGTTTCTTATATATTATAAGTATGTATTTACAAAAAAAGTATATAAGTATTATATCCATTGTCTAGTACCCATAGTACAAGCTCTGCTTAGTTTGGGACTAGATGGTGCTGTGTAAAATGTCCCAGGATATTTTATTTATTTATTTATCTAGCACCGTGCGTCGCCAGGTTTGTTTAGGTCGACCACGTTTCTGTTTTCCTTGGGGATTCCAATCCATTGCCTGCGGTTTGTGCTCCGGACCCCTTCGGAGAGTGTGGCCAATCCAGTTCCACTTGCTCCCTTGGTGTTACGCGGCAGGAATCCTGTAGCTGCTCATTTGACTTGGCAGGCCAGTGGTCATATTCCTAGGCTATCACTGCTTTCATACCAGGCAAGCATAGCTAACAAGGCCGTTAAAAAATATTCTCAGAATAATATAGGGATGTTGAAAAAATATCGATATATCGATATTATTTTTTTAATGTATCGATATTTTTGAGCGATATTTAATATTTCGATGTATCGATATAAAATTCCAAGTATCGAAAAGGTATCACAATCGATATTTTTTTTCAGACCAATAAACATTACAAATTACCTTTGTTTTGCCTGTTTTATAATTTGGTTTTTCAGTTGGCCGATATATCGATATTTTTTTAAAACATCAATATCGATATTGTTTTTTTTTAATATCGATACGATATATATAGATACTTTTTGCATTTCCGGCATCCCTAGAATAATAAACGCACATACTTATCTATATCTATACTAATATTATAAAGAGGAAAGATTTGTTTGTTTGTTTGTTTGTAATGAATAGGCTCCAAAACTACTGGACCGATTTCAAAAATTCTTTCACCTTTGGAAAGCTACGTTATCCCCGAGTAACATAGGCTATATATCATCACGCTACGACTAATAGGAGCGGAGTAGTAATGAAAAATGTAGCAAAAACGGGGAAAAAATTATAAGACCACGTGGGCGAAGCCACTGGCGGGAAGCTAGTTATTCATATTTCAAAAAAAGTACAGTCAAACGTCACATGGACGCTTGCCAAGCCTAAATGATATGCAAATAAACATAAACAATGAGTGCCGATGAACTGGCGAGCGCTTCCTACCACATGTGCTTCAGAAAGGACTTGTTACACGTCATAATTAGGTATTTATGTCACCGGAAAATTGTGAACTTTAGAATAAAGGAGGTCATCAAAAGCCCATACAACTCAGCCCAAATTTGTGCCGGAGGTACATGACAGCTGTCCAGTTGATAGTTTTTACCATGAAATCACTACGAAACTGATAATAATCTGCCGTAATGGCGTGCGTTTGACATTCCGAAACTGACACTGACAGTTTTTATTATGAAATCGTTACGAAACAGATAATAGTGTGCCAAAATGGCGTGATTTTTCTCAAATTAAAAGTTTTTTTTCTCATCCCCCAGTGAACATTAAAAAAGTACGAGTACAGTTTTAACCAGCGTAATACAGGGTATTTTTTCCAATAAGTGTACCTTCGGTACATCATTTGGGCTGATTTTGATGACATCCTTTAAAATCTGTCTGTAACCGCTGAGAACTGCAGCCGTGAATTAACTTATAGATGTGTATTAAAATTGATATACTTAAACGGGCTTTGCCAATAAATTATAAACCCTACTGACTCCCAAGATACAGGTACTTACTTCCTAGTTTGGGAGTCAGCAGATCCGTATTAGTGCATCTACCTTAAAAACTATACTAATCACTACATAATATAAATCAATTATTAAAAGAAACAAAAAACCCGACTGCGTAAAACGTACTAACTAAAAATCTAAAAACAAGCTCTGTGATGTTGGAAAATGTATTCCTATGTCCGGTCGTAACTACTACATAGGAACGGACATACATACATACATACATACATACATACGCGTCAAACACATAACCCTCCTCCTTCGGCAGTCGGGTAACAAAGTCGCTTTCTCTGTCCCTATATGCCTATGTATGCTTAAATCTTTAAAACTACGCAACGGATTTTGATGCGGTTTTTTTAATAGATAGAGTGATTGAAGAGTAAGGTTTATATTTATAATACATACATACTATAGTACAGAAAATACAAGAAATTCAAACCCATGCGAAGCCGGGGCGGGTCGCTAGTAATGTAATAAAGAGGAAAGATTTGATTGTTTGTTTGAATTGAATAAGCTCCGAAACTACTGGGCTGATTTGAAAAATTCTTTCACCATTAGAAACTGTTGTGTATTAGAGAACGACATTGTAACGTACTATAATAACGCGCATGCGCGGCGCCGCGCCGTCCGCGCAACGCCCGTCCTCTGTACCGTACTACTTAAGAAATAAACTTCAGTGCGCCTCTAGTCAGCGCTTGTTTCACTTGTTCCCTGTCCGCATACTTAACAGAAACCTACATCTTTAACGATTAATATGGGCTATAATTTCAAAGATATACCCACACCACGCGGGCGGAAAGCCAGTGTTAAATAAATAAATAAATAATCAATAGAATTTCATAGATAGAAAAACGCTGGATCGAACATGGAACCTTAAACCAACTAGAACAATAAAGTCGTAAATTTTCACTGTACGGTACATAACAAAACAACCAATATCATTTTAGACTCGAGTTTATCACATTGAATATCACAAACGTCTGCACGCGACGGAGGTCATAAATAAAATGAAGTTTTGACATCCAATTTGGAAGGCCGTTGACCTTCGGGGAAGCGATCCTTTAAAAAAAAAACAAAATGCTATCGGATGTTTTGTTTTTCTTTTTCGTTCGTCGATCAGTGTTATTGGAATTTGGGATCTCGGAGTACGGATCTGGGGTCTACTCCTCAAGCACGATGTCCGTAGTTTCGGCCTTCGTTTCCTACTCCGTATCACCTACGGATGGTTGATTCGTTCGGGGCCCGAACTAAGAATGAATGACAACACAATTTGACAGTCGTGCCTACCCGATGTGTTTTTACCCATCCGAAAAATTGAATCTAACATTTATTACCCGACTGCCGAAGGATGGTTATGTGTTTGACGCGTATGTAAATGTATGTATGTATGTCCGTTCCTATGTCCGGTCGTAACTATTTAACGGTTCAACCGATTCCGGTAAATGACACCTCATTAGATTCGTCTTGATGGCACGAGTGTCACTGGGTACAGTGGGTACATGAAATTAAAAAAAAAAACAGAATAGCGGATTTTATACGCTTTAATGGGCGAACTGATTTTGAAAATGATCTTTAGTTGCATCAATTTTCATTTTAAATTATCATTTAGGATCTATCTAGTGATTCTATGATGATTTCTAAACTAAAAAGAAGGAAATAACAACAATTATTAAATGAAACAAAAAACCCGACTGCGTAAAAAGCAAGCAAAGAAACAATTTTGTTTATGAACGAACAGCTTGTCCCGCCTGCAATACATTTTCCAACATCACAGAGCTTGTTTTTAGATTTTTAGTTAGTACTTTTTACGCAGTCGGGTTTTTTGTTACATTTAATTTTAACGGATCGTTATGTCTGTGCTACTTTCGGACGGGCCTGTTACTGCGTTGAAGGAGATAGGGGGGAGTACACCCCCTGTGCCCGGCTAATACATGGGATCTAAACATACTTATCGGTATCAGCAGTGATAACCCAATGATTATGACACTTTATGACATGACATCATTGTAACACTGTTTATACAGTTGTTTAAGATATTTATAATTATATTTTGTAACTCAACAAGACCATAATATTTAGTTTTGTAATTCAGTACCACATCGAACTAATTTTAGTTCACAAATATTAACTAGATGGCGCTGTCAGGTTTTCGTTTATTCCTGAATGGCGATGTTAAGATTCTCCGGAGTTTAACTAGGCTCGTGAGGTTGTAAAATTATTAAGAACCAAAATACATAGTTGTAATTACCGTATTCTGTGGTTTTGTTACTACCATCAATCCCGCTAACGGTCGCGAGTGCCTGCAGAAAGTGCTAGTGGGGCGTGTGTGATGCACGAGTGTTCAACAGTTTTGTGGGACACTGTATTAGTTCATAAACTGTAACATGTACCTTTCTTACGAATATAAACTAGATTCCCGTCAGCGGCTTCGCCCGCGTGGTCTTTCGTGGACTTTTTTCCCCCGTTTTTGCAACATTCTTCATTGCTACTCCGCTCCTATTAGTCGTGGCGTGATGGTATATAGACTATAGCCTTCCTCATTAAACAGGCTATCTTACACTGAAAGAATTTTTAAATCTGTTTAGTAGTTTCGGAGCCTATTCAATACAAACAAACAATCAAATATTTCCAATCAAATATTTCCAATCAAATATCCCTCACTGCTGGGCACGGGTCTCCTCTCAGTATGAGAGGGATTAGGCTGTAGTCCACCACGCTAGCCTAATGCGGGTTGGCAGACTTCACATGCCGTCGAGAAAATTTGTCAGGGATGCAGGTTTCCTTCACCGTTAAAGCGAGTGATAATTACGCACATGATTTCGAAAAGTCAGAGGTGCCTTGGATTCGAACTCGACACCTTTGACTTGGCACTCCAGCTGTCATACCCCTAGGCTATCACTGCTTTTATATTAGTATTGATAAATAATAATAATAATAGACATCAGAGAATTGGCATTTGTAGAAGAAACCAGAAATATTAAACGCAACAAGATTTTGTATTAATTACAATAACAAATTCGGGTACTTAATTATCTCTTTTTTCTTAATTCTTTCTTAGCTCAGTGTAGCTTCAAGGCTGAAATAATAATTCCACAGTAATTTATAATCTAGCATCTGGTTGATTATAAAATTATATGATTAAAATAAACGTTTTAAAGACGCTTATGTAATATATAACGTGGCGTCCCGTCTCGGCTTCGCTTTGTTGAATACATAATCTACTAATATTATATAATATGTGAAAGTTATTTTTAATGAAGGAAAAGATAAAAGACTTGTAATCTTAGCATGGAAAATACTTAAATTAAAAGTTTAGAAAACCCCCGACACGAAATGTAATTTGCCATTTTATGGTGGCGGCTATCTTGGATTTGAAATTTATCGTATTCTCCTAGTTAAGCCCTTTCATTTGATACCCATACCCATATTGAGGGAGTTGTGAAAAAATATTTAACTCCCTATTTGGTAGCAGTGGCCATTAGGGTGGTCCAAAAAATTTTTTTTTTGTTTTTAGGTTTGGCCACCCCGTAAATTCGTAACACATATCTATAGTAATAACGTTGTAAAATTTCAGGTGGCTAGCTTAAGTGAAAGAGGGTGCTCAAGCGACTGTTGTTTTTGAAATATTTGTAAAAAATACTTGTTTGATTTCTTGCTTGCAGATTAGTTTTCAGTGCTAAATTTTAAAATAGAACTTACATAATGTTAGTTAAAAGAACGTAGAAGAAATTTAATAAGTGCTTCAAAGCAGAATCAGTGAGACTAAATAATCAGTTGTCTACTGTACTTAGTTACAATCCTGCTTCACTTCCTATTTCGCGAAGCTCAATTCGACGAGCCAGAAAAAAAGCTAGGATGGAATTCGGTGCGAATTTAAAGAAATCTTCGAGCTCACTTATCCACTTGTAATAAATACATTTTTATCGAAAATTATTGCCTGGTATAACAGGAGATAAAAAGTGGAGCGCCTACCGATTCTTGTCTACGGCAACGGTTGGGCAAAATTGTTAGGCGTACCCAAACATAATGCACGAGGAAAACATGTCTGATGATGTTTTGGCGCAATATAACAGTGGAATGTCACGAGTCAAGTTGAAGCTATGAGTTTTGACACTACTGCCTCTAACACGTTGCCAAAAAGGTGCATGATATGCTCTCTTAGAAGCAAAGACAGGCCGTAGTTTGTTGTGGTTTGCTTGTAATCATCACATATTTAAAACAATGCTTTCAAAAGTATCTGTCTTGTATCGGTTACTGTGCTTTGGTCCGTCAAGCTCTCCTGAGTTCCCAGTGTTCAAAACATTCAGGGTTGCTTGGGATACCTTTTTTCGAGAACACTACTTGATTGCCTTGATTTTAGTTCAAGTGCGGAACGGTTGGCAGTAGTTAAGAGTCTTTGAGTCTTATAATGGCTTTAACTGTTTAAAAAAAAGTCGGGTATGACTACAACGTGCTAATAAAGCTCATTTTGATAGTTCTGACATTCCTTGAGACGAATAAATCATGCTCGTTGGATAGCGAAACTGGGGAGCCAGACAAGTTGAAACGACAAAAGCCTTCGAGAAATCGGGCTGTCACTAATGTCATTTCCATACATTTTCTGTCTATTCGTTTGTCGATTCGAATGTCAAAATGCAACTTGTCTAGCCCCTCTGCTGTATGCAATAACCGATTTATTAGGAAAAGATTAAAATCATACGAAACGATCAGCAAGGGATATCTTAGAGCGTCACTTGTGGTATACTTATATCTGATGAGCTGATAGCCTTTGCCTTATTTTCCAACAAGGTGTCACATAATGGGTAAATGGGTATTGTTCAAAGGATGGGCGGTGAAGGCGAAGGTTGGAGCCACCTTAGAAGACTGCATCACAGAGTACATTGCAAATGCAAATATTCTCTGTTTTAAAAATTAATTACCCATTCTTGCAATATGATAGGTACTTACCAAAAATGAGGAAGAACGATACTAATTAATACTTCATGAATGTAAGCGAAAATCATTCCTGTAGAAACATCCAAAAAAGCTTTAACGAACTTAATTTTAGGTTAAAAAACATAACTGTATTATTATTATTATTGTATATCCTACTTGTTTATAGCATTTTGTGTGTTCTAAATACTATTTTTATACAAAAACTATCTATTTTGGGTAGCTCTTACATTTTTTTCTCAATAAACCAGTAACGTCCCTTTTTATAAAATTTTCATAAATTTTAGATATTTCAAAGTCAATGAGCACCCCCTTTTAAATAAGATAGGGGGCTGAAATTTTCAGGAGATAATACCCTAGGTATGTGTAACGAAACAACAGGGTGGCTTAACCCGTACCTCAAATTTTTTTTTTCGCCATACTAGCGTGAACCACCCTAGTGGCCA
Source organism: Acronicta psi (assembly GCA_946251955.1). Classification (NCBI taxonomy): domain Eukaryota; kingdom Metazoa; phylum Arthropoda; class Insecta; order Lepidoptera; family Noctuidae; genus Acronicta; species Acronicta psi. The sequence continues at coordinate 953,861 of OX276498.1, forward strand.
TCTTGGACCGATTTTCATTAAACATAGCTAAGAACACTCCCGACTAATTCACCTTTCAAATAAAAAAAACAAAATCGAAATCGGTTCATCCATTCCGGAGCAACGATGCCACAGACAGACACACACACACACAGACACGTCAAACTTATAACACCCCGTCGTTTTGCGTCGGGGGTGAAAAATAAAACTAAGCTATGCAGGTGATCACTAACTTCAAGATAATACTATCATCATACAATAATTTCTAGAGTTTTTTCTGTTTCTATGTAGTTGAGTGTGCCTAAATAGTTCTACGACTACTCCGGACCGTATTTTCACGGATTCGGATCGGATGTAGTGTGCTTAACCGATCTTAGGCGCTTCCCACGGACGCAATGGTAAGTGGTAGTAATATGGTGCAGTTTAGGGAAGCGGCAAGGTAAACAAATACGCAGGAAGCCACGTTACGCCAAACAAAACAAACTTGGGAACAACTATGATAAACAAAGTACTGCGCACGTCTATTGCGCAGGTCGTGACACTTCATTTCGCGGTATTAGATATAGTGTGTTGTGATAATTGGCGATATAAAGCGACCTTGGGAACACCGAAACACGTGGCGGTGAAAAAAGTCGTACGATGCGATGTTATATAACTTTTAGAATAATAACCTGTTTAATTGATAAATTATACAGAATTTCTTGCTTCAGAATATCAGAACCGATATATTGAGTATGAATACAGGTCCAGAAATATATTGTTTAATTCTCATAATGTCTAAGTGTAATTGTAATGTGTGTTAATGTGATGTATGTAGTTAGTCGGCATACCCATTAAAAATATTATATACTGGGTGGAAGCAACATCGACGCACAAACGTCGTGACAAGGTTTCATTCAAGGTCAAAAATAAAATGACCTAGGTCATTCATGTAGAAAATAATCGATTATTACAGATATTGACATTTTTGAGCGCGCAGTGTATTGATGAAAACGCGATTATAACACTCCGCGGTGAATGTTATCGCGCGATCCGAAATAAATGAAATAATGACTTTTTATTTATAAATCTAATTTGTGTAGATAGAAATTATGTTTTTTTTACACGTTCAAGTAAAAAAAACTGCAGAAAAAAAAAATGATGAAAAAGTTCAGGAAAATTTCAACGCAGGGGGGTCCAGAATCATGTACTGAAATCATGGTATTCGGATGTGCGTCGATGTCCCTTCCACCTTGTATAATGTCATTGGTGTATTATGTAAAAACTGTACTAATTTTTGAATGAATAAAGATTTTATATGACTCTTTTACCAAGTCAATACAGTACCTACATTTATAATATTTAGTGCTGATAAAAACACAAAGTACAGCCATATAAAGACACAGGAAATAATACATTTTCCTGTACGTTAACCCTGCTTGCTGACCCGTGAAGGACGCCTCAGTATATTTTCGGACAAGACTTCAAACGTTTGAACAATGTACCGAAATATTTACAGTTGAAAAACTCACAAAGATGAATTTAACCTACTACAAGCAAGGAGCTTAGTTTATAGTCCACGCGGAACTAGTTGGCCGCGCCTTAGGCAGGGACGGTGGTGAGGCGGCGGGTTGCTGTGAACAAAAGCAAGCGCCCCCGCCCCTCCGCGCGCAGGCGACCCAGCCCCTCCGTCCCGCCGCTTACATACCTAAGGCGCCAGCCAGGCCAACTAGTTCCGCGTAGACTACTAAAATCCTACTATTTCCTAATAACAGACGTCAACGAAAGTCATATTTCCGGCGCCTCCACCACTATGTGGAGGCTCTCGTCCTCCACAGTACTCGGGTAATAATAAATTTATTTTTATTAGTTTTATTATTATTGGGATTACTAAAGAATTATACACGTCATTGTGTCTATGACACATCTACTCTAAAACATTCTACGTCAGTTATTTTATTAGATGAATGCTTGCTAACTGCTCATCAAAATAAATATTGGTAGCGACCGTCGTGGTCTCTACAATACCTACTTTCTTCAATGTCAGACAAAATCTATGTATTGCATGCTGATATTGCTAATTCATTACTCGTGCGTTGAACTTCGAGGTATCGGCTACACATCAGCCCAAAATCCATAACTACCTAGGGTCATTGAAGGTCGTCTTCCAGACGTCTAGAGCGGTGTTATTGAACTCCCTGACCTTCCACCCTCGCACCAGGCGTAAGAACAAAGGACGTCTAAAGCCACCGTTACATTAGGACTATTTCTCGAATGTCAGCGGCGAAAAATCGTATGTGAAACTCTCCATGCGATTCTCTCCTATGGTTTTTACACTATGACCAAAATTCACTTCACTACATAGTATAAAACAAAGTCGCTTTCTCTGTCCCTATATCCCTATGTATGCTTAAATCTTTAAAACTACGCAACGGATTTTGATGCGGTTTTTTTTAATAGATAGAGTGATTGAAGAGGAAGGTTTATATGTATAATACATACATATTATAGTATAGAAAATACAAGAAATTCAAATCCATGCGAAGCCGGGGCGGGTCGCTAGTATGCGATAATCGTAACCGTATCACTTATGAGATAATCGGATTCGTGTGTCGAAGGCGAGACTCGCCCCATGCACTGGTTACACTACAGTAAGTATTTGTAGGGCTATACAGTGCGTCAACCATGAGTTCTATCGAATGGCTTTCGATAGGTTTTTTACGCATCGATAGCTGTAATCTCAAAGCAGGTTTTAGTTCCTTAATTAACCCCTACAGTTCTCGCCAAACTTATTGTCCGGATTGAAGTTGGCACGAGATAACTTTAACCCAGTCATAAAAATCAGAGAAAGAAAAATATTGGATTTAAATGATTTATAACGACAGCCTACGACTTGAGCTTTCGTTTTTATTTATTACTAGCTTCCCGCCAGCGGCTTCGCCCGCGTGGTCTTATAATTTTTTCCCCGTTTTTGCTACATTTTTCATTACTACTCCGCTCCTATTAGTCGTAGCGTGATGATATATAGCCTATGTTACTCGAGGATAATGTAGCTTTCCAAAGGTGAAAGAATTTTTGAAATCGGTCCAGTAGTTTCGGAGCCTATTCATTACAAACAAACAAACAAACAAATCTTTCCTCTTTATAATATTAGTATAGATAATCCAACATTTTTCTTTTTCCGATTTTTACGGCCGCAACCCGGACAATAAGTTTGGCGAGAACTGTATGTTATGTTAAATGATTGTTTGTTTACTCGTGTAGAAGATACACTTAACTTATTATCATAAACTCTTCTCGCTCCATTTGGCTTATAGATCACGATGACATGGAAACTCCACGCAAATCATACCTATTATACGTATTTACAGCATCTTCATTTAATAAATGAAAATCAATTGGCGTGCGTTCATAAATTAAACATAACGCCTGTATTCTCCGAATGGTTAGTCAGAGAATTACACATACTAGCTTGTTCTGTGTTCTGTGGGGTATTTCTTATAACTTTCATCCCCTTTTTAACCCCCGACGAAAAAACGACGTCTGTGTGTGTGGCATCGTACCTCCCGAACGAATGAACCGATGTTGATTTTGTTTTTTTTTTTATTTGAAAGGTGAATTAGTCGGGAGTGTTCTTAGCTATGTTTGATGAAAATCGGTCCAAGATGGCCGCCGCCACAAAATAGCGAATTACATATTTTTTCACAACTCCCTCAATGTGGGTATCAAATGAAAGGGCTTGACTAGTAGAATACTATGCAGTATGATAAATTTCAAATCCAAGATGGCCGCGACCACAAAATGGCAAATTACATTTCGTGTCGGGGGTTTTCAAAATTTTTAATTTATTTTGTTTTTAACGTCTGGAAATGCTTTATGCACCGTCACGCCGCCCGGGGCGGTGTGTGGGACTCCGCCCTGAAAAGGACGTCTACCCACTAAAACCGGGTGTTCGCCTCATCACCATTCGGCCGGGGTCACGGGTACGTGTTGACACTCTTCCGCGACTCCGGCGGTGACGGGCCGCCCATGCGGCCCCCGGCTCTTGGTGCCTGTGGTGTTCACTCCCCTCTCCTACCAATCCACTGAGTGGGACGCGGCACACTCCGACCGCATCACCGGGCACGGTTTGCCCTGTTCCTGCGCCCAGTGCGTCGCGCGCGGATTGGTAGGGTTGCGGCAGCGGTGTCTCGTTCCCGCTCAGCGGCCTCCTTCTGCGAGATCACGTCCTCGCAGAAAGAGGCCATCGCCTCCCAGGCGATAACTTTCATCCCCTATTTCAACCTTTTACAGCCCTTATTTCGCATAAAAAAGTACCCTATGTCCTTTCTCAAGCTCTAGACTATCTGTGTACCAAATTTCATTTTAATTGGTTCAGTAGTTTTGGCGTGAAAGCGCGACAGACAGAAACACAGAGTAACTTTCGCATTAATAATATCATTATAGGGATTTCTGCTTTACAAGCAAAATAAACAATAATTATGTATTTAGCACGTAGCTAACGTACCTCGTGGCATGCTTAACCAACAATACATATAGCGTTCCTTACATAAGTCTTGTAAACAGTATTGTTGTATGGATATTGTGATGTTGGCTTTGTTTCCTTCTAAGTATTTAGCTTTAGGGGAGAAAGGCAGGGTATTGTCGGACTCGTGTGTAACCAGAATAGGGTATTGCAGTCTAAATTTGATCCTAAGGTGCTAAAAAACAATCGAAAATACACAAAAAAAAATGAACTAGTTGGCCGCGCCTTAGGTATGTGAGCGGCGGGACGGAGGAGCGGGGGCGCTTGTTCACAGTAACCCGCCGCCTCAGCCCCGTCTCTACCTAAGGTGCGGCCAACTAGTTCCGCGTGGACTATAATCGTATAGTGCCATAAAAATCCATTAAAATTTTACATTTTCAATTTTCGCGCGTAAACGGCAAAAACTCTAGGCGCCATGTTTCTCTGTGGTCATGACGTCATCTGGCTATGTAAACAAACGAAGTCATTGAAGTCAAACGTTGATCAGTTGACACTTTTTAGTTTATTTACATGACAGTTTAACGTAATATATGGCGGCTACTTGTTTCGCTTATTAAAAACGTAGATTATTTAAAAATTTAGAAAACCCCCGACACGAAATGTAACTTGCCATTTTGTGGTGGTGGCCATCTTGGATTTGAAATTTATTATAGTGTATAGTATTCTCCTAGTTAAGCCCTTTCATTTGATACCCATATTGAGGGAATTGTGAAAAAATATGTAATTCGCTAGCTTGTGGCGGCGGCCATCTTGGACCGATTTTCATCAAACATGGCTAAGAACACTCTCGACTAATTCATCTTTCAAATAAAAGAAACAAAATCAAAATCGGCTCATCCGTTTGGGAGCTACGATGCCACAGACAGACACACACACACACACACACACACACACACAGACACGTCAAACTTATAACACCCCGTCGTTTTTGCGTCGGGGGTTAATAAACAAAAAACAAACCGCCTCCAAAAACACACATAGGAACTAAAAAAGCAAAAAATAACATATTTACATTATGATTTCTAACTAATTTGGAGGCAGTGCCAAATTTTATGGGACCAATCTGTAAGCACCAGCTTTCGAATAAAAAAAGAATCATCAAAATCGGTTCACCCAGTGCAAAGTTCTGAGGTAACAAACATAAAAAAAAAATACAGACGAATTGAGAACCTCCTCCTTTTTTTGAAGTCGGTTGAAAAAGTAATTAATTTTGTTAGTTTCTTCAGCACACAATGAAAATTACGTTCGATCCGATATATTTGATGCGTACTGTAAATGTACACCTCTGCCCAACCTTTTGAGGAATACAGGCGTGATGGTATGTTATATAGGGTGGAAGGGTCATCGACGCACAAACGTGACAAGGTTTCACTCAAGGTCAAAAATAAAATGACCTAGGTCATTCATGTAGAAAATGATCGGTTATTACAGATATTGACATTTTTGAGCGCGCAATGTATTGCTAAAAACGCGATTATAACGCTCCGCGGTGAATGTTATCGCGCGCGCGATCCATAATAAATGAAATAATGATTTTTTTAATTATAAATCTAATTTAGGTAGAGAGAAATAATGTTTTTCGCGTTTGTTTTACACGTTCAAGTAAAAAAAACTGCAGAAAAATTGGTGAAAAAATTTACAGAAAATTTCAACGCAGAAAAACTCAGAATCATGTACTGAGCTCATGGTATTCGGATGTGCGTCGATGTCCCTTCCACCTCGTATATGCAATACAATAAGCAATATGAGAAAGCATTAGCAGCTACCGTGAAGGATCTTAATGCTATAGATATCAGTTCCACATGAATGCTATTGAAATTACTTCTAAGAGAGTGTTAACGAGATGTCGTTTAGAAATCACATAACATACGATCACGCTCTATGCGGTTAGGCAGAAGCGTGACAACACCGTCGGTTTAGTTAGCTCATGTGATTGCCCAGAACGAAGATGTAGGCATTCGCATCGCGAGACTTAAGTGGAGATGGGCAGGGCACTTGGCAAGACGAGACGATCTTAGGTGGACCAAAACAGCTACTGAATGGTGGCCAAGAGATGCAAAACGATCGCAGGGCAGACCACCAGCCCGATGGTCAGATGATATTGTGAGGGCAGTAGGGAATCTGTGGGTGCGACTTGCACAAGATCGGCAACAGTGGCGTAATAGAGAAGAAGCCTTTACTCAGCAGTGGGTGTTACAGGCTGAGTAGATAGATAGATAGATAGATTGCCCAGAACTAATTAATAATATATTAAATGATAGATGCCGGTGTGAAATTTTCCCGAAAAACTGAATCGCGGTGTTAAGATGTCTCTGCAGAAACATGACCTTCCGCGTATGTCAATACAATAAATACTCTAGTCCTGAGCGTGGTGTTTTCTTTGGCAAAGCCATAAATAATGCGAAGGCTCCTCGGGACTTTTTGGAATTTGTGCATGGTTATGGTTTTCATTACTTATGCCTATGTTAAGACTGATACCTGTTGTAATTGCCTTATGAAAAAAAAAAAAATGTGCCTAGAACTATAATAAGAAGGGAGGCGCGCGCGCAGTCTTTTCCACGACAACATGTCGTACAAATGCCGGTGAGCGGGCGCCTTTACGTAGAATAGTCAAGCCACACCTGAAACTCCATACAAACTTTCCGATACCGCTGCACACTACAATACCAAATGTCAAACTTGTCAAAATTACGTTTGAACAATTCTCGCCAAACTTATTGTCCGGGTTGAAGTTGGCACGAGCTAACATTAACCCGGCCGTAAACATCGGAGAAAGAAAAATGTTGGACTAGAATGATTAAAAAGGACAGCCTACGACTTGAGCTTTCGTTTTTATTTATTACTATCCTATATTTTTCATTCTCCGATTTTTACGGCCGTGTTAAAGTTAGCTCGTGCCAACTTCAAACCGGACAATAAGTTTGGCGAGAACGGTTAGAAGTTTGACAGCCGGTATAATTTCGTGGCTAAGTTATAGCAACGCTGGTCAACCGATCTGTAAGGTTAAGCTACGCTTGCCGAGGTCATGGGTGACCGTTATTAACACATCGAGACCTCACCGTGCCTCGGAGAGCACGTAAAGCCGTCGGTCCCGGTTGTCATACGAACACCTATGACTGGCTCTGAGTTCGATCCCCGGGTCAAGCTAAGTGCGGTTGGGTTTTTCTGTTGTAGCGACATCTATCGAGCTACATAAGAACTTGTACGAAAGAAGCAACAAGTCCTGAATCGCGCAAATAAAGTTTACCGTGCAACTTGCATATATGCAACCGCCCGACATCAACCGTCGGGCCGTGGCCCGCCAGGCATAACACCCGCCTGGTCGGAGGATCCTCCCTCCACACTGTGAAATTCCCAGAAGCAGCTCGGAGTCTGAATTTGTGCCCGGTTGATGGTAATAGGCTCGCCCCCTATACATGGGACCTAAACACCCCGGGAACTATGGGTGTATAACTATAGTCGACAATAAAATTGCATTACCACTTTTGACAAAAAAAAATACAGTCGAATTGAGAACCTCCTCCTTTTTTGAAGTCGGTGAAAACTTCCGTTCAAATTAAATCTATCTATCTGTCACTTGGTCTTGTAAGCAATAAAAATTTAGAAACGACACGAAATTTAATTTGCCATTTTGTGGTGGCGGCCATCTTGGATTTGAAATTTATCATAGTGCATAGTATTGTACTAGTTAAGCCCTTTCATTTGATAGTATCAAATGAAAGGGCTCAATATGGGTATCAATTTAATATCCATATTGACGGAGTTGAGAAAAAATATGTAATCCGCTATTTTGTGGCGGCGGCCATCTTGAACAATTTTCATCAAACATAGCTAGGAACACTCCCGACTAATTCACCTTTCAAATAAAAAAGCAAAATCAAAATCGGTTCATTCGTTCGGGAGCTACGATGTCACAAACAGACACACACACACACCTTGTCGTTTTTGCGTCGGGGGTTAAAAATAGACCTTGTTGTTTTGTGATGTGCCAACGACATTCACTCTAAGGGTGGTAAAGCAATTTTATGTACGACTATACATTAGTAAACCTCTGCTTACCCATTCGGGGAATACAGGCGTGATGGTATGTTGGACACAATGAAGACAATACTCCAGTTAAAGTACATAAACACTAATATATAGAACAAGATCAATAGGTCATTAGTTAGTTATGCAACCTTGACATACCTAACATACACGTCATATAATTACTGTATACACATACAGTATAATGGATTGAAGATACAAGTTAAGAGAGGCAGGGCACAGCCATTTATGGCTCAAATCTGGAGCAGTCCATCTGGGGAAGTACCTCCTTACTGAAAACTGCAGCTAAATAACACACTTTATTGTGTGTTGTGTTCCTGCAGTGAGTAAGGGTGCCAGAGCTCCTAAGGAAGCGCTGCGCTGGCAGCAAGAGGAATATTCCCTCAAACTGTCGGCGCAGTGAATCCTCCATAAACCTCCGAGAGGTTTTTAGGGTCGGCAACGCGCGAGTGATACCCCTGGTGTTGCAAGCGTCCATAGGCTACGGTGACCGCTTACCATCAGGCAGGCCGTATGCTTGTTTGCCACCTTAGTTTATAAAAAAAAAACAAGTAAGTATGTGTTATGGTTACGGTATGGTTACCAAAAATCTGACTACGTTAAAAGTCTTCTTCCTAGCCTCCGTGCCTCGGAAAGCACGTAAAGCCGCCGGTCCCGGTTGTCATACGAGCACCTATGACAATCGTTAGTGGTAGTCAGAAGCCTAAAAAGCACAACCAGTCTTTCCTTCGAATATCGGTATTGCCTAGAAATTGGGTTGCGGAGGTCTGATGGCAGTCACTTCGTGTAAGAGTGAATGTCCATGGAGTTTCTTGCCGGATTCTTCTCCATAGGATCAACTTTTTGCAACCGTGCACAGTGAATAGGCTAGTTGTTCTCCCCGGTGTTACTGGCGTTCATCCATTTTTTTCCATTCAAATTTGGGAATTTCCCAAAATCCTTTCTTAGTGCACACCAACTACACTTAGGAACATTAGTTCAAAGGAGGTAATGGAAATCGGCCCAAATGATGTACCGAAGGTACACTTATTGGAAAAAATACCCTGTAATACGCTAGTTAAAACTCTAGTCGTACTTTTTTTAATGTTGACTGGGGAATGAGATATAAAACTTTTAATTTGAGAAAAAACACGCCAATTTGGGTCTCTATTATCTGTTTCGTTATGATTTCATAGTAAAAACTGTCAGTGTCAGTTTCGGAATGTCAAACACACGCCATTTCGGAAGATTATTATCAGTTTCATAGTGTTTTTATAGTAAAAACTGTTAACTTGACAGCTGTCATGTACCTCTGGAACTGTGGGCTTGGGACTGGAGTTGTATGGGCTTTTGATGACCTCATTTGACCCTTCTAGAGCCAGCTTCAGCTGTGTGTAGATCGACCAGTCAGTGAATTCTGTCCTTGAATTTTCGACTTTACTGTCCAATTAGGTAATCGATTGAATTGTTTTAACTATTGTTCGATGACTTTATGACCTCTTTCGCGTTAATAAGTTGTCCAAGGTTTGTTGTCTTTAATACAGTTGGGTTTGCACATACTTAAATACGAGATAATATACGTATTATCACGCCTGTATTCTCCGAAGGTGGGCAGAGGTGTACTAACCCACAATAGGGAATATGCGTCTGACTTAAAAAAAGGTCAAATTTTTTTTTATGAACTTTATCGTTTTAGAATTATGTCTATGTAGATATTTTTTTATATTATTTCTTTTTTGATGAGAAAATAATTATTAAAAAGTCCAAAAAAACTGTTGGAAATTCAAATCACTTGAAACGCAACACTATCGGTCAAATGGAATATGACGTTAAAGTCTACTAAAACAGTGTCTGTTGTACGTGGTTGTTTGGTTGAGAGAACGTAGACTTTGACGTCACGGCAAGCGCGCCAAAATCGCGGGTGCTTAAAATGCCAATATCTGTCTCATAATTTAATTTTTTTTTTGTTACTTAATTTTAGTTTTAATGCACTGGATTTTTTTTACGGCTACATAACGATATAAAGTATCCGTTTAAAAATATAAAAAAAAAAATGTGGATATTCCCTATTCGCCGGTATGTTTAGGTCCCATGTAATAGGGAGCGAGCCTCTTGCCATCAACCGGGCACAATTTCAGACTCCGATCTGCTACTGGGCATGTCACAGAAAAACCCAACAACACTGTTCGATTCGGGAATCGGACCCAGGACCTCTAGCGTGGCAGTCGCGCTTATTGACCATTATACTAGTTGACGTGGTTTCGTTCCAAATTTCCATTTTCAATTATCATCCATTGCGAAATCGGTTTTTCTCAGTTAAAAAAATAATCTTTTATTCTTTCAAACATTTTAGTATATTAAATATACCTTGCAAATTGATAATGTGCGTGGCGGCCATCTTGGTGACATCAAAATGACGTAACTGCACTCAATACCTACGCATACGGCGGCAGTTTTACTCAGCCGGCAAGTACGGCGGATGACGTCACGTGTAAGTTAATTAGACAAGGTTCCAGCACATTAGCAACTTGAGGGATTTACAATACTAGCTTTGAGCTAGTGGCCATTAAGGTTTTAGACAATGTATATTTAAACTTGACAAATTATATACTAAAACCTTGCTCCAGAACCAATCTACCATTGGTGAAAACAGCATGAAAATCGGTGCAGTAGTTTTTAAGTTTATCGCGAACAGTAAGACGCGGCGCTGGATAAATAACTCTGTCCTGTTTGTTCCCCACATTGGGATTCTTGTGTCCTGGAAAAAGTCGATAAGTCCAGTTATGTGAATAATCTCAAATATTCCCATTTGTTCAGCTTTGTCACGCGACAGATAACAATAGATAAGGTTAGGATCATTACTACTTGTGACAATATTGATTTTTAGACCATTTGTGCCCAAAAGATAAGAGGATTAGGATAAGCAGCTTGTTTTATCAGCTTCAAGTAGAGATTCTTCCATTATGAGTATGAGGTCTTCTCTTCGTAGTCGCTACTAGGGTTTTGGAATTCCCGGCAGTTTCAAACTCCTAGGACACGAGACAACGTACAAAGTCCCGGGAATTCCCGGGACAACGAGACCTTTAGATTTTTTTAAGAGGAGTACTTAAACCTTTTTTGAAGTATTTTAATTGGGTTTATTTCTGGTGAAACGGTTTAAAAATAGGCATTTTTTGTAAATGTCAACAATAATTCAAAATGTATTAAAGTTAGCTCGCGCTACCTTCAAGCCGGTCAATAAGTTTGGCGAGAAGTGTAAGTGTGTGTGTGTGTGTGTGTCTGTCTGTGTAGGCTAGAACAACAGGTCAGATCGACCGTTAAGTACGAAGGACGCCAACCGGTTTGTAGGCTACGTGACAAAATAGATGTGCGCTTGCGCTGCGTAGGCGCCGAGAGGCGAGTAGCATTGATGGCATTTCCAAATGTGTTTTTTTATAAATGAATGTCGGCGACAGGATCGAGGTCGCCCTAGTAGAAGGACATATACCAACCTTTTTGTTTGTTTAAAAGAATAGCATTTGTCTGCGGCTTCGTCCGCGTGGAGTAAGGTACTTTGAACCCGTTTTCCGTAGTAACTATGATTTTTAAAATGTAGCCTATGTTCTAATCCAAGGTATAAGCCATCACCATTTCAATTTCCAGCCAAATCGGTTCAGCCGTTTTGCCGTGAAAGAGCATCAAACAATCAAACTTTCGCCTTTGTAATACAAGCCTTCGCCCGCGTGGTCTTGATAACTTTTCCCCAATTTTTGCAACAGTTTTCATTATTACTCCGCTCCTATTAGTCGTAGCGTGATAGTATGTAGCCTATAGCCTTCCCCGATAAATGAGCTATCTAATAATGACAGAATTTTTCAAATCGGTCCAGTAATTTCGAAGCCTACTCAATACAAACAAACAATCAAATCTTTCCTCTTTATAATATTAGTATAGATATAGATAATTATAAATATTAACGAAGATTGCACTTGAACTGCAGATCGGTCGTAGGTTTGATTCCTAGACTCAAATATGTACTAGTCGGTCCAGTAATTTCGGAGCCTTTTCAATACAAACAAACAATCAAATCTTTCCTCTTAATATTAGTATAGAAAGATCAGGGCAGTCATTGTTGGTGGCGTGATGTCTGCTGACGACAGATTGCAATTATGCTAATGATTGCTAATGAATGACATTCATTAATGATGCATACATTATTGAAACTACCTACACGAACACCTATGGCAATCGTTAGTGGAAGTCAGAAGCCCAAAAAGTCTGACAACCAGTCTATCCTTCGAATATCGGTAATAATTAACCCATATACTGTCTCACTGCTGGGCACGGGTCTCCTCTCAGTATGAGAGGGATTAGGCCATAGTCCGCCACGCTGGCCTAATGCGGGTTGGCAGACTTCACATTCCGTCGAGAAAATCTCTCATGCATGCAGGTTTCCTCACGATGTTTTCCTTTACCGTTAAAGCGGGTGATAATTACGCACATGATTTCGTGTAAAATACTGATATTCAGCCGCATCTGGTTAGACTGGAAGACGACCCCAACGTGATTGGGAAAAAGGCTAGGAGGATGCCATTATTGAAAAATTAAAAAGCAATAAAAATGTAATAAAAAAATTAAAATATAAATTTATTTAATTAAAATTAAAACAACTATAGATACACAGTGAAGGTGATACCATAACAAAGAAAATATATTACATACTGCATATATATTTAAAAGTAAGAATAAACTAGAAACTAAATATATCTTAATAAATAATAAAAACTGTTATAATCTATACTATTATAAAATTGTAAAAAAGTCGTTTCTGTACATTGAAGATATTAAAAAAAAAACAATTGGGTTAGAGTATATAAACGATCGCGAACCCAAAAATGTGATTTTTAGAATTCTTGTCTGTTTGTCTGTTTGTTAGGGGTTGGCGCTAAACCTACTGAACAGATTTGAATTTTGTATGAACTGTTGTAAAGCATAATTTCCAACTTAAAAACTATGTAAAGCTTTTTTCAATTATTTGAATAGATCCTTGGATACAGCTTGACCTCTCTGTTGTATGCAAGCCCATAGAAAGAAGAGATCATCATTGTTGGTTTTTTGTGTTTTATTTTCTATTTAAAAGTCCATCGTTCAACTAAAAAAAAAGGTATATCTCATTCCACTCAGTTGCGTAGATGCTGAGATAAGGCTTGACCTCTCTGTTGTATGCATTCCGATTGATATGAGGGATCATTATTGTTGGTTCTTTAATTAAGTTGTCATATGCGCAGATATCGTGATTAGTTATAAACGCTTAAAGTGGTATAGACTTAAATTAAACAATAGTTGTAAAGTTTGGTTAGAATTACGAGTTATTACGACTAACTGAAGCTTCCACAGAGAACAAGGAGAACAACGAGAACAGCATCACCTCAGTACCTCATAGAGTACCTCAGTACCGAGACTAATTATCGACCGGAATCGAACCCACAATATTCATTGAGCTTAGCCCCGTTATAACTTAGTCACGAGACCCTTTTTACAACCTCTAAAACACTACTTCAAAATACAAGTTTTGGGATCAGTTTGGATCAGATGGGATCAATTTCTAATCCTAATTTTGTTTCTACATCCACGTAAGCGAAGCCGCGGGCAAAAGCTAGTATATTATAATATTACTAATACATAGTTTTATGTGCTAAGTTTTATGTAATTGCAATGCTTTTAACAGGCCGCTAAGTGATAAGTACACTATTATAAAATGTAACACCTTATTTACACTTAGTACAGTTCGCGCCAACTTCAACCCGGACAATAAGTTTGGCGCGAACTGTACGCAATAAATCTGTTGAATTTGAATTTGAAACTACGTCAGCAATGGAAATAGCAATGACTTGCGATTCATAGGGTTAAGGGACTGCCAGAATATACTCTACCTAATGACCAATGGTAACAATTATACTGTGTTGTCATTGGTTTGTATTAGGCTTTTTGCCAAAGATTTATGAAGGAGAGCCACCGGGGGACCAGCCAGGCCCTTCATAAATAAATCCTAAATTGATTGCACTCATGTACAATTTACAATGTTGGTATACATTTGGCTTAGTTTCTAAACATGAACCCTGTTAGGGCACAGCAATACGAGTATTCTTCCAGTTGAGTCCGACCCTGGATTATACTCTAAGATAGTTTGTGCATTACAAGGAATTTTACTCCGGCAGTCTGACATTTTATTATTTGACAACGTCTGTGGTCTACTGGTTCGACTGCTGATCACGAGGTCGTGGGGTTCGACTCCCACAGACCACGCGGGCGAAGCCGCTGGCGGGTAGGTAGTAGACTAGTAGGAGACAAAAGCCTATAAAAGCTGAAAGACCATTGCACCCTTCTTGCAAACCCGGATCGGATCGCTAGTAAACTATATTATTATATTAGTAAGTACCTGAAGTGGGTTCCTGGGATCGATCCCCGGGTCGAGCAAGTTCACGACATCTGTGGTCTAGTGGTTCGAGTACCGGACTGCTGATCACGAGGTCGTGGGGTTCGATTCCCACAGGACACAAACATTTATGTGATGAATAATAAGCATTTGTGTTTGTCGGAGTGTTTCCTATGTATAATAAGTATATATTTACCAAAAAAAAGTATATATATAAGTATTATATCCATTGTCTAGTACCCACAGTACAAGCTCTGCTTAGTTTGGGACTAGATGGTGCTGTGTAAAAAATGTCCCCAAATATTTATGTCTCTCATTTCACTTTCCCAAGTCGGATCAACAGCCGACGCAGGTATTTGGCGCAAAGCCCTTGTGTCAGTACTACGGATGCACTGAAAACACACTCGCTTGCACGTGCTTGACTGTCTCGAACACTCGTTGTCTGACGTCAGAGCTTCAGGAACACGATGCAGGGCTTATTTATAGAATTCACGCAAGTTTGGATTTATATCAGTACCTAAACTAAGAGTTCTATCGAATGGCTTTCGATAGGTTTTTAACGCATCGAAACGCTGTAATCTCATAGCAGATTTTAGTTCCATACGTAACCGCTAGAGGCGCTGCGAGAGTTTTCCATACAAATATTTTACGGCGTCGCTAGCGAGTCGTGAGAAAAACTCATGGTCGAGGCACTGAACTAGCTTCCCGCCAGCGACTTCGCCCGCGTGGTCTTATAATTTTTCCCCCGTTTTTGCAACATTTTTCAACATTACAACTTCGCTCCTATTAGTCGTAGCGTGATGATATATAGCCTATAGCCTTCCCCGATAAATGGGCTATCTAACATGAAAAGAATTTATCAAATCGGTCTAGTACTTTTTGAGTTTATTCGTTACATACAAAAATACAAATCTTTCCTCTTTATAATATTAGTTTAGATATAGATATAGATAATAATAAATATCCTGGGATATTTTTACACAGCACCATCTGGTCCCAAACTAAGCATAGCTTGTACTATGGGTACTAGACAATGGATATAGTACTTATATACTTTTTTTTTGTAAATACATACTTATAATACATAGAAAACACCCGGACAAACACAAACACTTAAGTTCGTCACAATAAGTGTTTGTATCCTAAAAACTAAAAACGACAGGTGTTTTAAGTTTGACGTGTCTGTGTGTGTTTTGCTGTGGCATCGTAGCTCCCGAACGGATGAGCCGATTTTGATTTGTTTTTTTTTTGTTTGAAAGGTGAATTAGTCGTAATTGTAGCAAGTGGCGGTCTCTAGTTTCTGTTTACGCCTGTGGGTACATGACTAAATAAATAAAAAAAATACCCCCGATACAAAGTTGAAAAAAGTGTAATAAGCCATTTTGTGGTGGCGGCCATCTTGGATATGAAATTTATCATATTGTAATAGTATTCTACTAGTCAAGCCCTTTTCATTTGATACCCATATTGTAGGAGTTGTGAAAAAATATGTAATCCATCATTTTGTGGCGGCCATCTTGGACCGATTTTCATCAAACGTAGCCGAGGACACTCCCGACTAATTAACTTTTCAAAAAAACAAAACAAAATCAAAATCAGTTCATCCGTTCGGGAGCTACGATGCCACAGACAGACATAGACAAGTCAAACTTATAACACCGCGTCGTTTTACGACGGGAGTTGAAAAACCAATACTTACACTACTATACCTATATGAGTCAAAATCAGGATTAAATTGTTTCGTCTTCAAGATAACTACGTGACCAGAGCCGCGCAGTCCAACTCTGGCAATCCACTGCCAGCAATCTCGGACAAACACAAACACGAATATGACCTCCTTAGGTCACTCACATCTATAATAATAAAACTTGAAGTTTGTTTGTTTAAACGCGCGAATCATTTGAACTACCAGTTGGATTATGAAAAATGTATTTCGCATTTTTTAATAGCCCAGTTCTTGGGAAACGTAATACGTGGAACGTGGAAGTCCCCATCGACGCACATCCGAATACCATGAGTTCAGTACATGATTCTGGATCTGGATTGACCTGCGTTGAAATTTTCCGTAACTTTTTTCATCAATTTATTCTGGAGTTTTTTTAAAATTGAACCTGTAAAAAACATTATTTCTATGAACCCAAATTAGATTTATAATTAAAAAATCATTATTTAATTTATTTCGGATCGCGCGCGCGATAACATTTACCGTAGAGCGTTATAATCGCGTTTATAGCAATACACTGCGCGCTCAAAAATGACAATATCTGTAATAACCGATCTTTTTGAACATGAATGACCATCATTTTATTTTTGAGTTAGAGTGAAACCTTGTTATTTATTATACGTACGTACGTATGTATTTACAAAAAAAAAGCATGTTAGTATTATATCCATTGTCTAGTACCCATAGTACAAGTTCTGCTTAGTTTGGGACTAGATGGTGCTGCGTAAAAAGTCCCAAGATATTTATTTGAAAGGCGAATTAGTCGGGAGTGTTCTTAGCTATGTATGTTTGATGAAAATCGGTCCAAGATGGCCGCCGCCACAAAATAGCTGATTAAATATTTTTTCACAACTGCCTCAAAATGGGTATCAAATGAAAGGGCTTAACTAGAAGAATACTATACAATAAAAAAATTCAAATCCAAGATGGCCGCCATCACAAAATGGCAAATTACATTTCGTGTCGGGGGTTTTCTAAATTTTTTAAGGTTAGGATATTGACAATATTCAACGGCTTTTACAGGGCGAGTAAAACGGCAGGTGAAACTGCTAAACACAGCTAGTTTATAAGCGTACGTGTTTCGTTGATCGTCGGCAAGTGATTGCCACATCCTTTTTTATATAAAACGGCGTAACATCCGGCTGTTAATTCGATACAGACAGATTTATACTGTCTAAATTAGTATCATCAACCCATGTACTGTCCTATTGCTGGGCCTGGTCCTATTCTATTTCTATTTATCTTCGGGGACGCCTGCAGGCACCAGGTAGACGATCAGTCCTCTTCATCATCATCCTCCTGCCCTTATCCCTATTCACTTGGGGTCGGCGCAGTATGTCTTTTTCTTCCATACATCTCTATTAGCCGTCATCTCATCATTCAACTCCTTTGTGGTCATATCTCTTCTCACACAGTCCATCCATCTTTTCTTTGGTCTTCCTCTTCCCTTATATCCATCCACATTCATGCTTAAAACCTTTTTAGTAACATCCTCTTGTTGGGATTAAATAAATAAATATCCTGGGACATTTTACACAGCATCATCTAGTCCCAAACTAAGCAGAGCTTGTACTATGGGTACTAGACAATGGATATAATACTTACATACTTTTTACTTTATTTTTTTGTAAATATAAACTTATAATATATAAGAAACACCCAGACAAACACAAACACTTAAGTTCATCACATAAATGTTTGTGTCCTGTGGGAATCGAACCCACGACCTCGTGATCAGCAGTCCGTTACTCGAACCACTAGACCACAAATGTCGTCATTTTTTATTATTTCGCCCAGTTCCTCATTTTTGATGGATCCCTTCATGGGTTACTGGCGCTCGGCGTCGTGAATCTTCTGATTGCTTTGCAGAAGCCCAACAGTTGCTTGATTGATATTTCTGCTAGTTGCTCTTCGTTTACTTCATCAGTGCCTAGTATTTCCCGGAGTAGTGCATACATTTTGCATTCTGCTACTAGATGGAAGCATGTTTCTTCTGCTCGCCCGCATGCGGGGCATATGCGGTCTTCTTTTACTTTCATGATTGTCAGGTGTCTGTTGAGGCCACAGTGTCCTGTTGCAATTCCTACAGCTAGCCTTATGTTATCCCTACTCATTCTGAGTAGTTTTTGGGATTTCCTTTCATCATATGACTTTAGAAAGATTTTTGACTGTCGACAGCCTTCTGGCGTGTGACATCTTTTATTCGACTCTCTTATCATTATTCTATGGATGATTCCTTTTGTGATGTTGTATGGGATCACCCATAGTTCGCTGGTGTGTTTAGGTCCCATCTCTTAGAGGGCGATAAGGCCTATTGCCATTAACTAGTCACAGATCCAAACTTCGGTATGCTACTGAAAATTTTATTCAATTTTAAACCCCAATACCTACATAGTTACATATTATTTATACTTTTTCCGACCGGAGGGGCTCGTGGCTAAGTTATAGCAACGCTGCTCAATCGATCTGCAAGGTTAAGCTACGCTTGTCGCGCTCAGTCTGTGGAGGGGTGACCATTCTTAACATATCGAGACCCCTCCGTACCTCGGAGAGCACGTAAAGCCGTCGATCCCAGTTATCATACGAACACCTATGACAATCGTTAGTAGTAGACAGAAAACAGTCTTTCCGTCGAATATCGGTATTGACCAGAAATTGGGTTGTGGCGGTCTGATGGCAATCGCTTCGTGTAAAATATTGATATTCAGCCGCATCTGGTTAGACTAGAAGCCGACCCCAACATGGTTGGGAAAAGGCTAGGAAGATGATACTTTTTCCGACCTGAGAATCGAATACAGGACCTCAAACGTAACAGTTTCGATGAGGACAACTAGGCTATCGCGGCAGTTAGTGTAAAAAAATATAGGTCAAAAGAAAACCAAAGACAAAACAAAATAATCCAATTTTATCGAGCATTGCTCCGACAAATATATTTGGATGGATTTGTGAACTAAATATAAGTGTTGTGACCGAAATTTTTGGCTTTAATAAGATCGTACAGTTTTCTGGTCGTTTCTGGCAAGTCTCTTTATCCTCCTGCCCTAATCCCGATACAACCGTGCGAAGCCGGGGTGGGTCACTAGTCGCATGAAATATTAACTTCCCGCCAGCGGCTTCGCCCGTGTGGTCTTCATAACTTTTCCCCGGTTTTTGCAACATTTTTCATTGCTACTCCGCTTCTATTAGTAGCATAATCGTATAAAGCCTTATAGCCTTCCCCAATAAATAGGCTATCTAACACTGACAGAATTTTTCGAATCGGTCCAGTAGTTTCGAAGCCTATTCAATACAAACAAACAAACAATAAAATCTTTCCTCTTTATGATACTGTAATTTATGCATGTATACTAGTTGTGATCATATCCTTTCTCACACAGTCCATCCATCTTTTCTTTGGTCTTCCTCTTCCTTTACATCCAACCACATTCATGCTCAAAACCTTTTTGGTAACATGCTAATTAATTAATCTTAATAACCTAACTTAAATTAAAAATTTAGAAAACCCCAGACAGGAAATGTAATTTGCCATTTTGTAGTAGTGGCCATCTTGGATTTGAAATTTATCATAGTGTATAGTATTCTCCTAGTTAAGACCTTTCATTTGATACCCATATTGAGGGATTTGTGAAAAAATATGTAATTCGCTATTTTGTGGCGGCGGCCATCTTGGACCGATTTTCATCAAACATAGCTAAGAACACTCCCGACTAATTCACCTTTCAAATCAAAAAAACAAAATCAAAATCGATTCATCCGATCGGGAGCTACGATGCTACAGACACACACACACACACAAACTCCAAACGTCAAACTTATAACACCCCGTCGTTTTTGCGTCGGGGGTTAAAAAGCATTGAAATCTTATGCTTAGTTCAAAAGATCTAAGCGCACAAACAGCGACAGCGACTTTATTTTATAATATGTTTGAGGCAGTATGTTATTACTTAGTCCTTTATTGTTACCACATAATACATCTGCCAGTGTAAACATCATAGCAGACATCCGCTTATATTAGTAATGAATATTATTAATTATAGTGTCTTCACATAAAGTAGCCTCCACTAAAAACAATATAATATCCTATTCGGGCTATTCGAAGACCGTATAGTAAGGAACCACAGAAGTTTCAAACTATTTTTTTGGGCTGCGTGTCAAACTAGCTTCCCGCCAGCGGCTTCGCCCGCGTGGTATGTTATTACATATAAACCTTCCTCTTCAATCACTCTATTTATTAAAAAAAAACGCATCAAAAGATTTAAGCATGCATAGGCATATAGGGACAGAGAAAGCGACTTTGTTTTATACTATGTAGTGTAGATTCCGTATTTATAGTACAGTTTTCGCCAAACTTATTGTCCGGGTTGAAGTTGGCACGAACTAACTTTAACTCAACGGTAAAAATCGAAGAAGAAAAAATATTGGATTGTAATAAATAAAAACGAAAGTTCAAGTCGTCGGCTGTCGTGTCAAAATCAGAGAAATAAAATTATTGGATTAAAATGGTTTACATTTTAATCCAATAATTTTATTTCTCTGATTTTTACTGTCTGAACAGCTTAATGAGGATCTTAGTCTTAATCCAAAGGGCCAACATTTGTGAAGAGATATCCAGAGTTATCTAGAAAATATATACCTACCTATTTATTTTATCTGCACAAAGTGTCTGGAATGGAATCCTGCGTAGGATTACAGACAAAAGCATCTCACTACAATTCCTGAGTTCCAAGTAAACGTTATTTTCATAATATCATCAGACGTAAATAAATCAACCTTCTGCACCGATCTATTGTGCGATAGACCGCCGACGTGCGCCGACGCAACATCGCTTTGTTTACTCACCAGTCCACGCGTTCCAAATTCGAAATTTTCTATCAGTATCGCGTAGACCGTCGGCGAGGGCGGTCGTTCCACGCCGATTCAAATCAGTGCTTTTTACGCAGTTGACTTTATCAAGTGTTTTGTTTTTGAATTTTACTTTTGTTCTGGTTTGTGAGTGCTATTGTGGTGTTGTTTTTACTTTTTAAAAATGGCAATGGAGCCTCTAAGCTCTGTACCTGTGGATGAACTGGGTAATTTTTTCTTTGTTTATATTCTAGTGTGTTGACTTGGAAGAAATTGAAAGTGATTTTATAGTCGGCAACACGTGTTTAATTCTTTTGGCAAATCTCCAGATAATCATACCGTGAATAAGTACTTTTTTTAATCCGTACTTCCCTACTAATATTATAAATGCGGTATCTGATAGTTAGTTACGCTTCCACGCCTAAATCGCTTCACCGATTTTGATGTAATTTGGTACAGAATTAGGTTACAACTTGAAGGAGAACTTACGCTACTGTTTTCGCGAAAAAAGGCTTGAAAGGGATGAAAGTTTTTGTAAGAATCAATCAATCCAATGTTTTTGTTTCTCCGATTTTTATGGCCGGGTTGAAGTTAGCTCGTGCCAACTTCAAGCCGGCCAATAAGTTTGGCGAGAACTGTACCTAGTATTATTTTACCGGTACACGTGGTTCCACGTTTTCGTTAACAGCAAACGTGTGATATTTAATAATTATTCTTTCTCTACCGGTTTTACTTGATTTTCCTTGAGAATACAAATAAAACACCTACTTAACTATTAATAGTTTTAAGTGATAAGCTAATCTGGTTTATGGCGAGACTACGAACAACTCGCTCTGTTGGAAACTAGTTATTGCCTCGCGTTCCAATAGGTCGTTTTCCGAATCTTAATTCTTTTACTTAAGTAGCCTAAGTTACTCCTAATAACATTTGCTATCTTCCAGTGGAAGTCCTGTCAAAATTGATCCAAACATATCGGAGATTACCCGGAACAAACAAAGACAAAATAATTAAAATGAAATTATAAGTACCCATTTAATACATTTTATTTGTAAAAGAAAAATATTATCAAATCTGAGACGGATAGAGACAGCCTTAGACAGATATTGGACAAAAATATTTGATCAATTTCCTAGGGATTGCTCTCAAAAATTCCCGGTACTGCTTTAAACCTGGTACCGGGAATTTCAGACCGCTCCTGAGACACAGTATAGTAAGGAACCATATCCGTAATACCAAGCCCTGAATTATACGGCTTTAAGTCACAAAGTGGTTACAGGTCGCAAATTGAGTGACGATTTGCGACCTACAGTCATGTTCCTTGGTTCGCACGGGGCAACATCTTCCACCTCAATTTGCACAAAACCAAAAAAAAATATACACCTTAATTTTTTTATACCATTAAGGTGGCAAACAAGCATACAGCCCGCCTGATGGTAAGCGGTTACCGTAGCCTATGGACGCTTGCAACACTGGGGTATCACTCGCGCGTTGCCGACCCTTAAAACCTGTTAGAGGTTTATGGAGGATCACTGCGCGGACAGTTTAAGGGAATATTCCTCTTGCTGCCAGCGCAGGCATCCTTAGAAGGAGCTCTGGCAACCTTACTCACTGCAGGAACACAACACACAATAAAGTGTGTTATTTGGCTGCAGTTTTCTGTAAGGTGGAGGTACTTCCCCAGATGGGTTACTCCAGATTTGAGCCATAAATGACTGTGCCCTACCTCTCTTTTTTCAGTTTATCGTGTATAGCCAGGCGTGACAGAGAACTTCTCATATATAAAATTCTCGTGTTCTCGTTACCAAACTACTCTCAAACGGCTGGACCGATTTGTATGAAATTTTGTGTGCAACTTAACAACTACTTTTGTGCACTACAATTACACTGGCCAGTTAATGTATTAAAGTTAAAATCAGTGTACGTTGTTTGTAGACAGAAATAGCTCTTATCAACTCTGCTTATCAACATTTTGTTGATGTCAACCAACTCGCAATCGTGTACGAGCAATTATTTCATTTGGTGCGAGGTCCTCTATAGTGAATAGGGTTGTACATACAAGAATGCAGTACCGGAACCAGCTACAACGCCATGTTTCATGTTACCCTAGTACTGTAGCCCGGTATTCCGAAGTTTCTTAGCACGTCAACGTCATGCTCAGCGTCCTACGCGACGAAAACCAGTACTATCTACGTACAGCTTATGCTGCCCTAGTACTTTCCATCAAATTGGCAAGGAACAAATAACAATTTAGTTATTTGTTCGGATGGAAAGTGTGTGTAAACTTAATAAATAATATTATGTCGTCCACATTTTTGACGTTGGCTTGAATTCACAATCGGCACTAAAATGGGGTAAATTATGTAAAGCCAGACAGAAACCGCTATTTAATAAACTAAGTGGCCATTTTCTATCACAAGCATAAAACCAGTCAAATTCCAAATCCAAATATTCTCTTACCAGAAATTGTTTCTGTACTTTTGATAAATTTCGTGGACTCGTTGGGAATTCATATAGGAAGATTTAAAACATTATTTTAATTATGCATGGACCCAATGGGAAAAGGAGAACAATAGAATCATAGACTTTATAAGACCACAGAAAGCTAATACGATATAAAAGTCTTCTAGAATGCGAGTGAAGCCGCGGCAGCAACTAGTGAATAATAATAATTATAAATGTATGTAATTGTAATGAAAGCACAACAAACAAAAGTAACAAAATCAATTTATGATTTGTTTACTTATCGTCACGGCTTGCCGTTTTGCGCAGTTCATTTATTCAAGGTTAATGAATTAATACAAGATCAACACCTCGTCATTTCTGCCAAAACTTATTTTTAATGAAGATTGACATTGCGAGGCAAGCTTTACTGGGGCTCATGTTATAGAAATGGAACATTGACGAAAATCCTTATTTCCTTACCAATATTTTAAATGCGAAAGTATACTGATTTGTGACACTTACGCGAATATTAAAGAAATAAAACTACTTTTTACGGATTTTATCGCGTTATATTGATATACTAGCTTCCCGCCAGCGGCTTCGCCCGCGTGGTCTTATAATTTTTTCCCCCGTTTTTGCATCATTTTTCATTACTACTCCGCTCCTATTAGTCGTAGCGTGATGATATATAGCCTATAGCCTTCCCCGATAAATGGGCTATCTAACATGGAAAGAATTTTTCAAATCGGTCCAGTACTTTTTATTCGTTACATACAAAAATACAAATCTTTCCTCTTTATAATATTAGTGTAGATAGCTGTAAAGGGTCCGAAACGTCGGGATTAAAATAATATCAATATAACGCGATAAAATCCGCAAAAAGTAGTTTTATTTCAATGCGATAGTAACTTGTCTGTCTGTCTTTCTGTCGCGCTTTCACGCCAAAACTACTGAACCGATTTAAATGAATTTGTTATACAGATAGTCTAGAGCGTTTTTAATGCGAAAAAAGGTGTAAGGGGTTGTAATAGGGGATGAGAAATAACCAGACCATGCGGTCGAAGCCGCTGGCGGAAAGCTATTTATAAGAACTCTCTCGTTAGGCTAGTTGTTATTGGATATTTCCATGAAATTTTCAGTTTTCAGCAGCTCGGGGTTTTGTGCCCTATTAAAATGGCAATGAAAAAAAAAATGAAAAAACATTTATGTAATTAAACATACAAATCAGTCAATTGAAAAGCTTTACAGTGAGATCAAGATAAGTATTAAATTTGTACATCGACTTTAGTCACTAGGTGTATTTGCCATGGTCCCCACACTAGGCAAGGCCGGTATCGTGGGGGCCTGTTCATACAGGCCCCCACGATACGCAACGCCACGCAATAGGCTTGACTGTGTTTTATGTTACGACATCATTGTCGTAACATAAAACACAGTCAAGCCTATTGCACTAATTAAAATTAAAACATTAAGTACCTTCAGTTAAAATTAAATAAAAATAAAAGGTGTTCCATAATTATGTAAGTACCAGGAATATTATCGGTAATATAGGTCGTACAAGTACAGTCACAAGCAAAAAGATGTATACAGTATACACTATCAAAAGTGCTAAATCGATTTTCTCATAAAGTGCTAATAGAACTTTTGTGATATTACTAACACATCATTTACGAGCCAATACTATAGTGACATTGATGTTATCTTAAAATTGCATTCAAAATTCATTTATGAAAAAATTGATTTAGCACTTTTGTTACTGTATACATTTTATTACCCGTGACTGTAGATTTGTACATCTCAACTCAACTCCTTCAGGGAATATGGGCGTGATGGTATATCTTCTCTTGTCGTATAGTGGCCATGGAATTCGCGACGTTCTCAACGCCAAACCAACATTTTTGCACGAACTCACAGTGTTATCAAGGTATCAAGTTCATTCCACGTGCGATATCTATTTCCGCCAATTGAATATCACTCGCTTTGAATACTAAACACAAATACATAATGTAAGATATCATCATGCCAGTATTCCCCGAAGGGTTGGTATTTACTTCTTACTAGCTTTTTCTTTGGTCTTCCTCTTCCCTTATATCCATCCACATTCATGTTTAAAACCTTTTTGGTAACATGCTCTTCACTTCTACGCATCACATGTCTATACCACGCTAAGCGGTTACTGCACAACTTTTCAGTAACCGGTGCTACTTTCAAACTACCTCTTGTATACTCATTCGTTACAAATTAGTGCATACAAAAATTCAAATCTTTACAAACAACCACCTTTTCAGACCTTGGAGGTCTGAAAAAGTGGTTGTTCTTGTTTGTACTAAATGAGGTCATCTAAATCGGCCTAAATGATGCACCGATGGTACACCGATTGGAAAAAATACCCTGTATTACGCTAGTTAAAACTCTAGTCGTACTTTTTTAATGTTGACTGGGGGATGAGAAAAACCTATTAATTTGAGAAAAATCACGCCATTTTGGCATACTAATATCCGTTTCGTAACGATTTCATAGTAAAAACTGTCAGTGTCAGTTTTGGAATGTCAAACGCACGCCATGAAGGCAAATAGTTATCAGTTTCATAGTGATTTCATGGTAAAAACTATTAACTTGACAGCTGTCATGTACCTCCGGTACAAATTTGGGCAGAGCTGTATGGGATTTTGATGAAATCCATTCATCCTAATCGGCTAAGCGTGAACGCGTAACAGCGTTACTTTCGTATTCATAATATTAGTAAGGTTTTAACACCTATAACAATGCTAAATATTTCACAAAGCACATGATTGTTCCGCTAAATAATTATCAAGACGTAAATTAGTGCGAACCATGCCACCAACGCTAATAAGGTCATTGTACTCAGCACTCATGCACAAAGGAACTTATTTTTGTCTGAAATACACTGATTCACCGCTCTGGAAGTTCTCTTCTGGAAAATGTCCGAGTGCATGTCAAGACAACCCACACAGACATCTGAGTGCATCTCAAGACACCCACACAGACACACATGTTCATAATTTTCATCTTTGGGCCGCACTCAGAGACGTCATTCGTAATGAATCATTAGCTAATAGAGACCTAGTATATCTTAGTTAAAATCAAAATCAAAATAGTTTTATTTTCACATAGACCTTATGCAGGTACTTATGAAATGTCGAAACTAGGTGCACGGTTCCAAATTAGTCGTTCCCTATGGAGAAGAACCGGCAAGAAACTCCATGGTTACTCTTTTCACAAGTATGAGAAAACAATCTAGAAACATTTGCAAAATCTAATATAGAATACATTTGTAAGGAAATAAAATACAGCTAGGCTTGAAATATATGTCTAAAGAGTTTTCCCATTTACAAAGCGTGAAGCTAAAAAAAATATATTATATATAAAGCAAAGCAAGCAATTTTTCACCGGGGTATTGTAATTAGGGTATTGTAGTACACTGACAACAAACTCAAATATGGAAAAATAGGTCAAGATATAGTAACTACAGTTTGTTAACGATTCATTAACGGTAATTGACGTTTCTGAGTGCGGTCCTAAGTCGATAAATTATAAAGAGAAAAGATTAGATCTTTGTAATTAGAAAACTCTAAAACTACTACTAGCATTAGAAAGCTTCATCTTTTCCGAGTAACATAAGCTATCCTTACTAATATTATAACTGCGAAACTAACTCTGTCTGTCTGTCGCTCTTTCCACACCAAAACTACTGAACTGATTTAAATGAAATGGTACACAGATAGTCTAGAGCCTGAGAAAGGACATAGGCTACTTTTTAATGCGAAATAAATAATAATTTAAAATGAAAATTGATACAACTGAAGATCATTTTCAAAATCAGTTCGCACATTAAAGCGTATAAAATTCGCCATTTAGTTTTTTTTTATTTCATGTGACCACCACCCTGTGACACTCGTCCCATCAAGACAAATCTAATGAGGTGTTATTTATTTAAATCGGTTGAGCCGTTGAGTAGTTACAACCGGACATAGGAACGGACATACATACACGTCAAACACATAACCCTCAACCTAAAAAGGGCTGTAAGGGGTTGAAATAGGGGATGAAAGTTATAAGTAATACCCAGAACACGGGGATGAAGCCGCTGGCGGAAAGCTAGTTATTATTATAACCTAACTTTTTTTTTTTTTTTGCGTCTGGAAATGCTTTATGCACCGTCACGCCGCCCTGGGGAAGGCGGCGCGGTGTGTGGGACTCCATCCTGAAAAGGACGTATACCCACTAAAACCAGACGGGTGTTCGGCTCATCACCATTCAGCCGGGGTGCGGGAACGTATTGACATTCTTCCGCGACCCCGGCGGTGACGGGCCGCCTATGCGGCCCCCGGCTCATTATAACCTAACCTAACCTAATTTAAAAATTTAGATAATCCCCGACACGAAATGTAATTTGCCATTTTGTGGTGGCGGCCATCTTGGATTTAAAATTTATCATAGTGTATAGTATTCTTCTAGTTAAGCCCTTTCATTTGATACCCATATTGAGGGAGCTATGAAAAAATATGTTATTCGCTATTTTGTAGCGGCGGCCATCTTGGACCGATTTTCATCAAACATAGCTAAGAACACTCCCGACTAATTCGCCTTTCAAATAAAATAAAAACAAAATCAAAATTGGTTCATCCGTTCGGGAGCTACGATGCCACAGACAGACACACACAGACACGTCAAACTTATAACACCCCGTCGTTTTTGCGTCGGGGGTTTAAAAATAGGCTCCAAACCGCAGTTCGCCATTTGGTGACCCCTGATATTCGTGATACTGCCAGAAGATTGAAACAATGACAGTTGCAATGATAGATCGCTGTCAACCCTGACATTGACAGGTCAATAACCTCGCTTATCAGTGCTTCTGACTCCTGTCTTCTAGCCTTCAATATCATAGAGATACGAGCCGTCATGTGTACGGCACATGATACAAAGATTTAAATACTAAATGTAGGGTCGTCCGAACATTTTGCAGATGCGTTCGCCATACGCAAAAACAATAACGCTATCTTTGTTAGTATCGCATGGAAAGAAAGAATGAAAGAAAATAAATTTATTTGTATTACAAGACATCTTACTTCTTACTAATATTATAAATGTGAAAGTTTGTGACGATGGATGGATGTTTGTTACTCTTTCACGCGCTACTAACGCGAAAACTACTGAACGGATCTGGTTGAAATTTGGCACAGAGATAGATTATAGTCTGGAATAGCACATAGGCTACTTTTTATCCCGGTAAAATGTATGGTTCCCGTGGGATAGCGGGCGAAGCCGCTGGCGGAAAGCTAGTATACAATAATTGGAATCACAGACAGAAGTGATATAACAGACGACGTCTGTGGTCTAGTGGTTCGAGTACCGGACTGCTGATCACGAGTGGGAGGTCGTGGGTTCGATTCCCACAAGACACAAATATTTGTGTGATGATGAATATAAGTATTTGTGTTTGTCTGGGTGTTCCCTATGTATAATAAGTATTTACAACAAAAAAAGTATATAAGTATTATATCCATTGTCTAGTACCCATAGTACAAGCTCTGCTTAGTTTGGAACTAGATCGTGCTGTGTAAAATTGTCCCAAGAATATTTATATTGTTAACTAGCTTCCCGCCAGCGGCTTCGCCCGCGTGGTCTTATAATTTTTTCCCCCGTTTTTGCAACATTTCTCATTGATACTCCGCTCCTATTAGTCGTAGCGTAATGATATATAGCCAATAGCCTTCCCCGATAAATGGGCTATCTAATCATAAAGTACCTACTTAAAGATTTTCTCGACATGTTAAGTCTCACTACCTGCTGGGCTAGCGTGGTGGACTATAGCCTAATCCCTCTCATACTGAGAGGAGACCCGTGCCCAGCAGTTGCACAGTTAATAGTGATAATAAATAAATATTTTGTAATATTTTACACAGCATCATTTAGTCCGAAACTAAGCGGATCTTGTACTATTGATACTAGACAATCGATACAATACTTATATACTTTTAAATACAGTTATCGCCAAAGTTATTGTCCGGCTTGAAGTTGGCTCGAGCTAACTTCAATCCGAGCGTAAAAAACGGAGAAAGAAAAATACTGGATTAAAACGAAAACCTACGACTTAATCTTTCGTTTTTATTTATTACTAGCAATTACTCTAACAATTTTTTTTCCCGTTTTTGCGTCATTTTACATTACTACTCCGCTCCTATTAGTCATAGCGTGATGATATATAGCCCTCCCTGATAAATGGGCTATCTAACACTGAAAAAATTTTTCAAATCGGTCCAGTAGTTTCGGAGCCTATTCAATACAAACGATCAAATCTTTTCTCTTTGTAATATTAGTATCCAATATTTTTCTTTCTCCGTTTTTTACGGCCGGATTGAAGTTAGCTTGTGTCAACTTCAAACCGGACAATAAGTTTACTTAAGAACTGTACTTATTGTATATTGGTTGATGATGATTCAGCTGCATCAAGTTTATCTAGACTTGACGTAGAATC
This sequence comes from Acronicta psi, assembly GCA_946251955.1. Taxonomy (NCBI): domain Eukaryota; kingdom Metazoa; phylum Arthropoda; class Insecta; order Lepidoptera; family Noctuidae; genus Acronicta; species Acronicta psi. The sequence goes on from OX276498.1 coordinate 984,291, forward strand.
TGACCCTAGGCGTCAGGTTATGATGATGTCAAGTAATAGTGAAACAATGAATTGATTAGTATGCTTAGGTCACATGCGACTGATCTTAGCGCTTTAGATAATACTAGGACTTTGATACCGTGGCGTCATGATGGGCGGGCGTGGCGCTTACGTGGGCGTATTAACAGACCGCGATCAAAATCAAAAATAGTTTTATTTTCACATAAACCTTATGCAGGCACTTTTGAAATGTCGAAACTAGGTGCACGGTTCCAAATTAGTCGTTTCCTATGGAGAAGAACCGGCAAGAAACTCCATGGTTACTCTTTTTAATTTTGTTTTTTTACAGTTACATCTGATACAATAGTTTAAGGATACTTACACAAGTATGAAAAAACAATTTAGAAACATTTGCAAAATCCAATACAGAATAAATTTTTAAGGAAATAATATACAGCTAGGCTTGAAAAAATAAAATACAGCTAGGCTTGAAACGGTGCACACTGTCCACGGCCACGAGGCGCACGTTTGCTACGTCGGTTCATTCGATGAAAATGTGGGTCTACGTCTCCACAGCACACGCTATTCTCGAATTTGTACAAGGTGCATGGCGTTGAGCTACGTGAGCGCCGTATCCGAGCAAGCCACTCGTGTGTCATGACGTCAATTCGTGCATAGCGTGTCCGTGGGTTGCAGTGACCGTGGGTTGTGGATACAGGTCCATAAATTTTCTTGCAAAGTGAAGCTTGACTTCTCCGTGCGCTGCGGTGGGTTTCTGCCTTAACCCCTCTCATTTTGATAGGAGACCCGTGCCCAGCTGTGGACTAAATTCGCATTTACATTGAAGTTGTGTCAAAAATGTTGTGAAAGAATCATTTTGTTTTCTGGTATTCAGTCACTCGACAATTTTCTTCTGTGGTCTAGTCTTGAAGGGTGTATCTAGCCTTCGAGTCAGGGACTTCTCAGACTAGATTCAGCCAGGATAGGGTAAAAATTTTGGCTGTTGCTGCGTCTATAGCGGTTATCATCAGACGGCCCTTATGCTTTGATAATTATCTTAGTCAAATTAATAAAGTCAGAAAACGGCGCGAATTCCGGTGTGCATCTGCTATAGTCCACGCGGATCTAGTTGGCCGCGCCTTGGTAGGGACGGGGGTGAGGTGGCGGGTTATTGTGAACTAAAGCAAGCGCCCCCGCCCCTACGTCCCGCCGCTCATACCTAAGGCACACCTGTGACACTTCATACAAACTTACCGATACCGCTGCACACTACAACACCAAACGTCAAACTTGTCAAAATTACGTTTGTACACGTGCAAATGCAAATGTGTGCGTGAGAGTGCGTAGGGTTTGTTGGCAGTACGTCCGGCAAGAACACCGGCAGAATGCGGGGGACCTGAGGTGTCTGACGTTTGGGAGGGGCGGAGAGTGGCCATTCTGTATTATTTATTCTGTGAATTTCTGTGCCTAAGGCGCCGCTAACTAGATCCACGCAGACTATAATAAAGCAAAGTGTTAATAACAACAGGATGTAGTTAAAAATAGACAAAAATAATCGCGTGCCGCCATTGTTGTGCCGGTCAAACAAACCGGATGCTGCGGTGTTGGTAGGGTTGTCGTTTATTTTCAAAAGTGGAATGGCTTTTTTTTAAACTACGTCTGTGGTCTAGTGGTTCGACTACCGGACTGTTCATCCCACTGTTTGTTTGTCTGGGTGTTTATTTATTTATTATATTTTATTGTACACCAATAAAACATACACATATCTTCTTCCTAGCCTTTTCCCAACTATGTTGGGGTCAGTTTCCAGTCTAACCAGGATGCGGCTGAATATCAGTATTTTACACGGAGCGACCGCCATCAGACCTCCGCAACACAATTTCTGGGCAATACCGATATTCGATGGAAAGACTGGTTGTCATGCTTTTTAGGTTTCTGACTACCACTAACGATTGTCATAGGTGTTCGTATGACAACCGGGACCGACGGCTTTACGTGCTCTCCGAGGCACGGAGGGGTCTCGATATGTTAAGAATGGTCACCCATCCACAGACTGACCGCGGCAAGTGTAGCTTAACCTTGCAGATCGGTTGATAAGCGTTGGTACAACTTGGCCACGAGCTCCTTATTAAAAAAAACACATAAAGAAAACAAATGATTTTAAAAACATATTCGAAATAATGTATCAAAAAAAAAGTATATGAGTATTATATCCATTGTCTAGTACCCATAGTACAAGCTCTGCTTAGTTTGGGACTAGATGGTGCTGTGTAAAATTTCCCTCTCTAACTTAACAGTCACGTATCGACAACTAAAACAATGGCAACCCTGTATTGTCAACACTGTGTTGCCAACATTGTTTATTATAATTGTTGCGAATGAAATCATATCAGATTGGGATCTCTTGGTTTAATTGATGCGCTACACTAATAAAATTATGTTTTGGAAAAAAACTCCTTAGTAAACAATGTCAATTTTATTGTCAACTGTCACTATATCTTAAATTACGTCATTCACGTCATCTATAGTCTGCGCGGAACTAGTGGGCCGCTCCTTCGGTATGTGAGCGGCGGGACGGAGGGGAGGGGGTCACCTGCACGCGGAGGGGCGGGGGCGCTTGCTTTTGTTCACAGTAACCCGCCGCCTCACCCCCGTCCCTACCTAAGGCGCGGCCAACTAGTTCCGCGCGGACTATAATCGTGCATAAATTCGTCCTCTCACTTACACCTTGCTTGCAATATTTACGTTCGTTCATCACGTTAGATTCTTACATCTATTTACATACCATACATACCATCACGCCTGTATTCCCTGAAGGGGTAGGCAGAGGCGTACTAATTTACACCCACATTTCGCCGTTATGTTTTAGGTCCCATGTAATAGGGGGCGAGCCTATTGCCATCAACCGGGCACAAATCCAGACTCCGAGCTGTTATTGGGAATTTCACAGAAAACCCAACAACACTTTGCTCGACCTGGGAATCGAACCCAGGACCTCTAGCGTAGCAGTCGCGCTTGGGACCACTAGACCAACGAGGCAGTCTATTTACAGAAATAAATATCATTTATCATCTATGGAATTCTTTTTAAGAGAGGTAGGGCACAGCCATTTATTGCTCAAATCTGTAGCAGCCCGTCTGGGGAAGTACCTCCACCTTACAGAAAACTGGAGCCAAATAACACACTTTATTGTGCGTTGTGTTTCTGGAGTGAGTAAGGTCGCCAGAGCTCCTAAGGATGCGCTGCGCTGGCAGCAAGAGGAATATTCCCTCAAACTCGGCGCAGTGAATCCTCCCATAAACCTCTAAGGCTGACATTCAGAAACGAGACTCAGCATGAACTTATGCTTCCGTATGTCAAAATCGAGTGCTTACGTTCAAATTTGTATTCAGAGATGTTCGGAACACTGCTTAAACTTTGCGTAAACTATGCTAAGCCTAAGTAGTCAATATCGGTTACTTTAGCTGTCTAAGCAGTGGATCTAGCGCCACCCGGCGGACAAAGCTGTAGTTATTTTTGGTAGTTTGATATATTTTTATTTACTTAGATTTATTAAATAGCTGTTTCATATCATTTTATTTAGTTTTTTTATAGAATAGATAATATGTCGATGTAAGTAAATATTGTTTGTCAATAAAAACTTTTTATCTTACCATATATCTTTACATTAAATGTGTATGTGGTGCTTTTATTGTGAAACCAAATCTACTTAAAAATATTATCATTATTATAAAAAAGATATTTCTTGGCGAAAATAATAGATGTTAGCGCTGTTTACTGTGACAATGTTGCAACAAAAACAATTTCTATCTCAGATATTGTTGTTTCGCTCACTCTTATGACATACATATATTGCTATCCTTTATTTATAACAGAGCGTAGGCTAAGTTAAGACGGACGAAGTTTGAGACGTAATATGTTTCTGAATACCACTTTTTAAGATGCGGTAAGCCGATTCTTGTCTTAGACTGATCTAAGCCCGTCTTTACATGAATATCTCTGAATGTCAGCCTAAGAGGTTTTTCGGGTCGGCAACGCGCGAGTGTTACCCCTGGTGTTGCAAGCGTCCATAGGCTACGGTAACCGCTTACCATCAGGCGGGCCGTGTGCTTGTTTGCCACCTCAGTGGTATAAAAAAAACATCTTAATAGCAACTCGGGGCTTGTATCCGGTTAATGATAATAGGCTCGCCCCGTTTCGTTTATTGGCGTCTCCAATACATTGCTTGATCTTGCGATATCGTATCGTACAACAACCTATATCCAATGATGCAAATTATTGCAGATAAACATTATCACCAGTATTTAGCAAAAGTATTGCTTTTATCGATGCACCTTACAATATCTCTTATCATATGTTAACCTCGAATTTGTAATATAAGTAGGTTTTACTACGCATAATTATCGGTAGTAATTTACGGACAGAAAAAAAAATGAACGAACAGAAAAAAAACTGCTGAACGATGGGATAGTGCATAGGCTAGGCGCTTGTTTTAACCCCCGACACAAAAACGACGGGGTGTTATAAGTTTGACGTGTGTGTTTGTGTGTGTTTTTTTTTATTTGAAAGGTGAATTTTATTAGTCGGGAGTGTTCTTAGCTATGTTTGATGAAAATCGGTCGAAGATGGCCGCCGCCACAAAATAGCGAATTACATATTTTTTGACAACTCCCTCAATATGGGTATCAAATGAAAGGGCTTAACTAGGAGAATACTATACACTATGATAAATTTCAAATCCAAGATGGCCGCCACCACAAAATGGCAAATTTACATTTCGTGTCAGTTGTTTTCTAAATTTTTAATTTAGGTTAGGTTATCGTTCACAGTAACCCGCCACCGCACCCCCGTCCCTACCTAAGGCGCGGCCAACTAGTTCCGCGCGGACTATAGCCTATTACATTCGTTTCCAAATAAACAACCCCTCTCTTTCTTCCATTACAGAGTCATGGGTGGAACTCAACTCAGGCGGTGGTCTCGCTGCCGTCGAGAATGAGTACATCAGACTGCTACGGGAGGCGCAGCGGGAGAGTCGGGACTCCTCCGTGAGACACTCGCGCGCGTCCAGCGTCAAAGGCAGGTGGGTACGCGCCAGAGGCAGCGGAGAGGGAGCGTCAGGAGAAACGCCATAGAAAGACTTGTGATGTTTGTCCACCGCCACCGTCACCGTGAAGTCACCGTCAACGAGAGGACGGCGGCGGTGATGCTCAAAGACTTGTCTTTAGGCAATAATAATAATAAATAAATAAATATTTTGGGGACATTTTTACACAGCACCATCTAGTCGCAAACTAAGCAGAACTTGTACTATGGGTACTCGACAGTGGATATAATACTTATATACTTTTTTTTTTGTAAATACATACTTATTATAAATAGGAAACACCCAGACAAACACAAATACTTATATTCATCACATAAATATTTGTGTCCTGTGGGAATCGAACCCACGACCTCGTGATCAGCAGTCCGGTACTCGAACCACTAGAACACAGAAGTCGTCAAATAATAATTATAATAATCATTTAATTCAGATAACACAAATACAAATATAACAGCTTAAATAACTAAATTGATGAAGGATCTCTAAAGTGGAGATGAGATCTTGTCCGCAACAGTGTTCAAAATTTCATTTTGGCTACCACGCATTCTACAGATCTAAGATACCGTTTTTTTGCGAGCAACGGCATGAAAGCCGATATTTATTGACGTCTGTGGTCTAGTGGTTCGAGTACCGGACTGCTGATCACGAGGTCGTTCGATTCCCACAGGACACAAACATTTATTGTGATGAACTTAAGTGTTTGTGTTTGTCTGGGTGTTTCTTATATATTATAAGTATGTAGGTATCTACAAAAAAAAAAGTATATAAGTATTATATCCATTGTCTAGTACCCATAATACAAGCTCTGCTTAGTTTGGGACTAGATGGTGCTGTGTAAAAATGTCCCAGAATATTTATTTATTTATTTTATTATTTTTATTAATTTATTTATTTTCAAAAGGCAATTAAGTACAACAGGTATCAGTCTTAACATAGACATAAGTAATTAAATGACAGTAGGTATCGCACTGAATGATACCCTTTAACGTAATCGCACAGCATGATATACAGCGTAATCCTATCCTACTAATATTATAAATGTGAAAGTTTGTGAGGATGGATGGATGGATGGATGTTTGTTACTCTTTCACGCAAAAACTACTGAACGGATCTGGATGAAATTTGGCACAGAGATAGATTATAGTCTGGAATAGCACATAGGCTACTTTTTATCCCGGTAAAATGTATGGTTCCCGTGGGATAGCGGGTGAATCCGCTGGCGGAAAGCTAGTTAATAATAAAAGTGTAACGTAAAAATTTCAACACACAATCCTGATAGTTACAAGTTGGTTATCCATAGGTACTATAAAAAATAGTAAATTAACAATAAACATGATAGTTCTCGAACATAAAACCTACCACCAAGCAGGAATGTAGCAGAGAACAACCACACAACAGTCGTATGCAAAATTTACGCAATACATGATATAGTGCGAACATCCCCGATGCACTGCAGAAACGATATTGGATGCGTAGGACATCCAGCGATCCTTTGGTGTAACTGAACCACAGACTGACAGACAGGCAATGTGGTTATAGTTGACGAAAACATGTTGCGAAGTTTCTCGAACGCCAATAAATCAATTGGATTCGATTTTTTTTATCTAAGCTCGTGATATTGTAAACTAACGGTTTTAACTAATTTTACGGTGATTAACAAACGTACACACTTACAATTCTCGGCAAACTTATTGTCCGGGTTGAAGTTGGCACGAGTTAACTTTAAACCGGCCGTAAAAATCGGAGATACAATATCATAGGATTTTATTAAATAAAAACGAAAGCTCAAGTCGTAGGCTATCGTTTGAAATCAATTTAATCCAATATTTTTGATTCTCCGATTTTTAAGGACGGGTTAAAGTTAGGTCGTGCCTACTTCAAACTGGACAATAAGTTTGGCGAGAAAAGTGTGTACCTACGTTTGTTAATCACCGTAAAATTAGTAAAAACCGTTACTTTACAATATCGCGAGCTTAGATAAAAAAAAACGAATCCAATTGATTTATTGGCGTTCGAGAAACTTCGCAACATCTTTTCGTCAACTATACCACAGTGCCTAAAGACGAGTCTTTAACCAGTGTGTGTCGGCGAATCGGAGAAACAAAAATATTGTATTAAAACAATTTCTAACGACAGCCTACGACTTGAGCTTTCGTTTTTATTTATTACAATCCTATAATCTTGTTTCTCCGATTTTTACGGCCGGGTTAAAGTTAGCTCGTGCCAACTTCAACCCGGACAATAAGTTTGGTGAGAACTGTACACACATTACAAATAGTTACGTCATAGCGTCAACGAGCAAGCGACCTCATTATGGCTTCTTTACACAATAACAATTAACTTTACGCTGCCAATCGATACTGGAAAACTAATTTGTTTTACGAGCACATACCATCACGCATGTCTGTCACAAAGGGTTAGGCAGATGCGAATTAATACTAGGTCGAAGGCACATCGGAATACTATGAGTTCGGTACATGATTCTGGAGTGGGACCCCCCTGCGTTGACTCGTAACTTTTTTCATCATTTTTTTCTGGTTTTTTCTACTTGAACGTGTAAAAAAGCATTATTTCTGTCTACCCAAATTAGATTTATTATATAAAAAATAATTATTTCATTTATTTCGGATATCGCGCGCGATAGCATTCCCCGCGGAGCGTTATAATCGCGGTTTTAGCAATACACTGCGCGCTCAGAATTGTCAATATCTGTAATAACCGATCGAAAATTTTCTACATGAATGACCTAGGTCATTTTATTTTTGACTATGAGTGAAATCTTGTCACGACGTTTGTGCCTCGATGTCCCTTCCACCTTGTATAGAAGTGAAAAAAATATATTCAAAATCAAAATAGTTATATTTTCACATAGACCTTATACAGCCTCTTATACTCTTAACATAAGAAATGTCGAAACTAGGTGCATCATCTTCCTAGCCTTTTCCCAACCATGTTGGGGTCGGTCTCCAGTCTAACCAGATGCGGCTGAATATCAGTATTTTACACGGAGCGACTGCCATCCACAACACAATTTCTATGCAATACCGATATTCGAAGGATAGACTGGTTATTTTTAATGAAGGAAAAAAAGCGCGGCTCGCGGTAGCTTAGTTGGCAGAGCGTCTGGTGTACCGAACCAGAAGACGCAGGTTCGAATCCTGCCCGCCAGCCGATTTTTTCCTTCATTAAAAATAACTTGTAATCTTAGCATGGAAAATGCTTAAAAATACAAAAAGATAGATAGACTGGTTGTCAGACTTTTTGGGCTTCTGACTTCCACTAACGGTTATCATAGGTGTTCGTATGACAACCGGGACCCTGACGGCTTTACGTGTTCTCCGAGGCACGCAGGGGTCTCGATGTATTAAGAATGGTCTCCCAACCACATCCATGGTGGATGTACATCCACAATTCGCCGGTATGTTTAGGTCCCATGTAATTGGGGGCGAGTCTATTGTCCCATGTAATTGGGGGCGAGTCATCAACCAGGCACAAATCCAGACTCTAAGCTGCCACTGGGAATTTCACAGAAAAACCCAACACTTTGCTCGACCATTTTTAAAGATTTAATTATCTTGTAATGAAGTTGTAAAGTAAAGCCGTTGAAATGCTCCGGCGTCGGCGGGCAGACCGCGTGTAACATAATATTAGCAACAGATACTACACCGTGCTCATATAACTGTGAAAATGTCATATATATGTAATAATATATCGTTTGCGTAGAGGAAGTATTGAATAACGCATTTTTTTATGCATACTAGACTTAATCTTTACATAATCTATACTAATATTATAAAGAGGAAAGATTTGATTGTTTTTTTTTTTACACCACTAAGGTGGCAAACAAGCATACGGCCCGCCTGATGGTAAGCGGTTACCATAGCCTATGGACGCTTGCAACACCAGGGGTATCACTCGCGCGTTGCCGACACTAAAAACCTCTTAGAGGTTTATGGAGGATTCACTGCGCCGACAGTTTGAGGGAATATTTCTCTTACTGCCAGCGCAGCGCATCCTTAGGAGCTCTGATAGATAGATAGCCCATTTATCGGGGAAGAATATAGGCTATATATGATCACGCTACGACGAATAGGAGCGGAGTATCAATGAAAAATGTTGCAAAAACGGGGGAAAATGTTATCAAGACCATGCGGGCAAAGCCGCTGGCGGAAAGCTAGTATCTTAAGGGTCCGTCCTACAAATCGACCCATTTTGATACATTTTGATCATCGATTGCAAGGAACCGAATAGGGGAAAATAAAAACTGAGCCATGAATTGAAAAGAATAGTTCCTTTTATGTTAGAGAGCCAAAGTGGATTTTTTAAATTATTTCCATATTAGTGGTAAATCACGAATATTGACAACTCTTTTTCCGAAAAGTTGCGTTCGAGTGACGTTTGATCGTCGCTAGCCAAGAAACTACAAGTAATTATGAATGTAAAAAATATGTATTAAATACAGTACATACTCTTCTTTTAGAGAGCCAGGTTACTTTTTTCAAGTTTTATACAAAATATACCAGAAAAAAATGATGAAATAATGTTATTTTTAGAAAACTTCCAGTCAAATATGTATTTTTTTCTATTTTTAGAGGCACTTTTACGAAATTTAAAAAATAGTGTATTAACCTTAAGTTATCCTTTAAATAGAACGTAAATTTATATTTTCAAAAAAGTAATATTTTCACTGTGAAAATAATAGATACATTGAGCTATATTATCGAGCGCAAAAACTCGATCGCGCCAGTAACCATCGGGCCATCATTTATTTGTGATAATTATTATTGAAAATATCAAAATTGTTTATACGATACTACGCCCAACCTCGAGCCGAAACATAGAACTCGATTGAATCAAATTTTGAAAAATTGAGTCAAATTTGTGCACGGCCTCTTAATGCAGTTTTCCTTATCTCTTTCTCTTATTTAATAATTGCAAAGTGTATTATATTGACCGCTATAGTCTGCGCGGGACTAGTTGGCCGCGCATTAGGTATATGAGCGCTGGGACGGAGGGGTGGAGGGTCGCCTGCGCGCGGTGGGGCGGGGGCGCTTGCTTTTGTTGACAGTAACCCGCCGCGTCACCCCCGTCCCTACCTAATGCGCGGCCAACTAGTTCCGCACGGGTTATAGTACTGTCCTAACAATTAAGAAAATAACAAATATGTGGAATATTTAATACACTTCCCAGGCCCCTTTAGCCTCAAGTGAACATTAATTTATCAGATAAAAACAGTTAAAAACTCGTAGGCAGAAACTATGACATGGGACCTAAACATACCGGCGAACACTTTGGGGAATAGGGGCGTGATGGTAATCTGTAACCTTTTTTCAAGTAATTAACCATTGCTTGTATTTCTGTTTCAGCCCCAAGTCTCCGCCCAACAGTCCTAACCTGGAACCGTCCACTGAAGATGAGCTGAAGGGAGTCTACATCAACTGTTGGAGAGTAAGTACTTCTTAGTATGCCGCTTTCCATCCAACGACTATTAGCTACCTTTCTCAAGTCGTCTATCAATTTTTATACCACTAAGGTGGAAAAAAAGCTACGGTACGCCTGATGGTGAGCGGTTACCGTAGCCTATGGACGCTTGCAACACTTGTAGGAGTATCACTCGCGCGCTGCCGACCCGAAAAACTTCTTAGAGGTTTATGGAGGATCCACTGCGCCGACAGTTTGAAGGGAATATTTCTCTTGCTGCCAGCGTAGCGCATCCTTAGAAGGAGCTCTGGCAATTTTGCTCTGGTTGGTTTTCTACGCGTGCAGTTGGCAACGCCGCCCGTCAAACCGCGAGCGGCGACACATTGACAGTTAGACACTCAACACGACCGCTAGAAAAAGAACCCGCGCAAGGGCAAAATTTCACCCTAATCTTGTCGTTCGGGAGCCCTATACGGAGGGACGTTATAGTTTCGGAGTGCCATTTTCCTGATCTTCGTGCGTCGATACTAACACGACGGGGAGTACGCAGCGGGCCGACACGCCTACCATCAGCGTGTGGTTTCGGTTTTCGCCCTTCAACAGTCATATTATTTTAATCGATCGCTGGAGAAGCGGAGGAACTTTGATTCTCTCTGTGTGCTCTTAGCGTCTATAACGAACTGTTTGACCTGGTGTTATCTTCACCGTTCTACCACCGCATCACTTGACACGGCAGTAGAGTCCACCCGTATTACCTGGAACCGATCTCATCCAGCGCAGTCCGCTTCCAAAGATCATTCCTACCCCGTACTATCAAGATCGTGAATGAACTACTTGCTTCAGTGTTTCCCGTATGCTATGACATGTTTTTCTTCAAACGAGGCCTAAAAAGAGCTCTCTACCATACACAGTAGGCGGCGGCTCAGCTTTGTCCCTGGCGTTGCTGATGTCCATGGGCGGTGGTTACCACTTACCATCAGGTGGAACAGGTGGAACACCTGCTCGTCTGCCACTGTAGGCAATAAAAAATATAAATTAACAGATCCCAAATGAAAGTAATAGGTGATTCCTGTATATGTCATGTTTGACGGTACATTAAGTTTTTTTTTTATATTTCAGGATGACTCCAACGATTGGGTGTGGGAGTGGAGCAGTAGACCTGACCAGCTACCTCCAAAGTGAGTGAATCTATCATTATGTGCCCTACGCAAATGTCCTTACCTGTCTTGGCATCGGCGTCAGTTGGGTTCATTAAAATATGTAATTATGTATTATATCCATTGTCTAGTACCCATAGTACAAGCTCTGCTTAGTTTGAGACTAGATGGTGCTGCGTAAAATGTCCCACGATATTATTTATTTATTCTGAGAGGAGACCCATGCCCAGCAGTGGGACAGTATATGTTAAAAGCAGTGATAGCTTAGGGGAATGACCACTGGACTGCCAAGTCAAAGGTCTCGAGTTCAAATCCAAGGTTGAGGTGACTTTTAGAAATGATGTACGTAATTCACTCGCTTTAACGGTGAAGGAAAACATCGTGAGGAAACCTACATGCCTGAGAGGTATTCTCGACGGCATGTGAAGTTTGCCAACCCGCATTAGGCCAGCGTGGTGGACTATAGCCTAATCCCTCTCATACTGAGAGGAGACCCGTGCCCAGCAGTAGGACAGTTAATGCGTTGATATTATAATAAAAATAATAGATGTCGCTAACGTCGTCACCTTGAGCCGTACATTTAGAATGTGAGGGAAGATTTCGACGTGGCATGTAGGACTCCCGGTGGCTTAGCGGTCATAGCGTCTGATGTATTGAACCAGAAGTGAACTGCCAACCCGCATTAGGCCAGCGTGGTGGGCTATAGCCTAATCCCTATCATACTGAGGGACAGGATTGGTGTTAAATTTAATGATGATGATGTTTGTGTGGTTCAGGGACTGGCGGTTCAAGCACCCCACGAGCGCGCGCGGCCCCCCCTCCGCCACCTCCTCCATCGAAGTGCTGGAGCAGCAGCTGGCGGCACCTGTCATGCAACAGGTAACAACAACAATCTATTATACAAGGCGGAAGGGACATCGACGCACAAACGTCGTGACAATGTTTCACTCAAGGGCAAAAATAAAATGACCTAGGTCATTCATGTAGAAAATGATCGGTTATTAGTTTGATTGAGTGTCGCGCGCGCATCCACTGACGTTGCACGCATTTTTTCTAAACGAAGCGGTACTGTGCGCGTGTCGCTAAAAAAAAAAAAAAAAAAAAAAAAAAAAAAAAAAAAAAAAAAAAAAAAAAAAAATGGCGAATACGATACAATGTGTTTCTTGTAAAATTGTGATCGATGAACTATTGTCATACGTCCAAAATAAAGTTTCATTGGTTGATGAAGCGAGCCTGGTTCGAATACTGTCGTCAGCTTTTACAAGTGACGAAATTGAAAAATCAAAAACGTTATTGTTTGAATTGGTTTCCAGTGACTTGCTAAAAACGGTACGCAAAGGAAAGGGTAAAGAGAATCGAGTATTGAACGACATAATTAGTGTAATTAAAGTGACCGAACCTACACGATTACCGATATTTGTGGCGCGGGACCTGTCCAAGTTACCACCCATAACTTTTGAACATCTGGATGTTTCGAAACTCCTTAAGGATCTCTTGGTAATGCAGAGTGAAATAAAGGAAGTTAAATCGTCATATGTTACACAAGACCAACTGGAAGATCTCAGAAAAGATTTTCAAAACAGTCGACAGTCGTTTACGAGTGTGAATGTTGGACGGCACGTTGTACCCCGTGGTGGTGAGTCGTCAAATGAGTCACACCTAAATGAGAGTCAAATACTGTTATCGACAAATGATAATAATATTATTGGAAGAACTAGTAACATACGACGTATCGAGGGTAGCATTGAATCGATGCACCAAATAACCGGCTGTTGTGAATCAAATAAAAAAACTAGCAGCGTAAGCCGCGGTGAAGGCGGGGCTACTGTGTGTCGGCAAGAGGTCAATGTTCGCGTACCAGTTACTGATAACGAGCCGAGCGATCAGCTGTTTAGTGCGTCGCAGAATAAAACGTATGCGAATGCATTAAAAGACAACGAGGGGTTTACGACAGTACAATCCAAGAAGCGAAAATCTAACTCGAAGAATCGTATTATGGGCAATTTAGGTACAGTTGTAGTCGCATCTGAAGAAAAGTTTAGAGCCGCTGATAGGCTAGTACCGATGTTCATTACGAACGTAGATAAGAACGCTGTTGAATCGGATATAGTTAATTATATTAAGAGTAAAACTGGAGAAACGGTCAAGCTGGAAAAAATATCCATTAGGAGACAATGTGAACATTATGCCTACAAGTTCTTTGTTTCACAATTTAAATTACCCATGTTTCTCGACGACAAAATATGGCCACAAGGAGTTATTTTTCGTCGTTTTGTGCATTTTAAGCCAAAGCGTGTTATTGACGTCGTTGGCGACGAAACGGGCACAACAACTCAATGATTATGGATGCACGTATACATAAGTTGGTTTCCTTCAATTGTAAAAGTGTGAAGAGATCCTTGCATTGTATACGTAGTTTGTGTCAGTTGTCAGACATAGTAGCGCTACAGGAAACATGGCTGTTGCCAGAGGAAATCTCATTCCTAAACACAGTTAGTGACGAGTTTAACTATACTGGAGTATCTGCAGTTGACACATCGAAGGGTATCATACGTGGAAGGCCACACGGAGGAGTGGCCTTATTGTGGAGACGGAGCTTATTTCACGACGTAAGTGTTATACAGTGTGACAACCCGCGGCTCTGTGCAATTAAAATAGTGCTAAATAATAAATCGCTAATTGTGTTCAGTGTTTATATGCCCACGGATTCAAATACTAACCTATCGGATTTTACGGATATTCTAAGTTCGGTAAGTGCGATAATTGAAAACTCTAATGTAAATTATGTTTATATTCTTGGTGATTATAATGCGCATCCCTCGGAGTTGTTTTTTCATGAATTATTAGAATTTTGTAAGGATCAAGAGTGGACCTGTATTGATACTGAGATTTTAGGGTTGTGGTCAGATACACACACATTTCTCAGTGAGTCGCATGGCTCCAAGCGCTGGCTTGATCATTGTGTGGTGACTAAGTCAGCTGTACAGTCTGTTTGTAATGCTTATGTTCTGTACGATGTATTATGGTCGGATCATTTTCCGCTTGTATTAGAATGCAATCTAAACGTGATAGCGCCAATGCGTTCCGACATTAATGTACTACAAAATAAAGTTGTATGGGGTGATAGGAACTCCGAACAAATATGTGTGTATACGAAAGAATGTAATGATAGACTGAAATTTATTGAATTTCCTTCAGAACTAAATAGTTGTTGTGATAACACCTGCGATATAGATAGCCATAGTAAATTTATAGATCAATTGTACAGTGATATTGTTCAAGCCTTGTGTGAGGCTGCGATTGTTGGCAGAGAAACAAATAAGCCTCTGTTGAGAAGGAAAGTCTTAGGCTGGAATAAACACGTGGCGGGGGCTCACAGGGAGGCTCGAGATAAGTTTATGCTGTGGGTTTGGTACGGCAAGCCTGCTTCCGGTTATATTTACGACCAAATGTATGAAACCAGGAAAGTTTTTAAATCACGTTTGAAATGGTGTCAGGACAGGCAAGACCAAATTAAGATGGACATTCTAGCCTCACACCATTCCAAACATGATTTTCGTGGTTTTTGGAAAAGCACGAATAAGTTGCACGGCAAGTCGATGGTCCCTGTGAGCGTCGGCGGATTTAGTGAACCTGAAGAGATTTGCAACCTCTTTAAGGAACACTTTTTTGTGAAGTCTCCACTAGGGCCTTCTCAGTCGGTGCTGAATGTTGAGCCTGGCAGGAAACTAGGATTAAACTGCAAGTCGAAAGAAGTGAAGCAAATTATAAAATCCATGCCACGTGGCAAATCCCCTGGACATGACGGGCTCAGCATTGAGCACCTCAAACATGCTGGTCCTCATCTACCCAGAGTTTTGGCCATGTTATATAGTTTTTGCGTGTCACATAGTTATATGCCTAGGGAGATGATACGGACGGTGATAGTGCCTATAACGAAAAATAAGTCTGGTGATTTTGCTGACAGAAATAACTATAGGCCTATCTCATTAGCAACTGTCATTTCTAAGGTACTTGACAGCATGTTGAATACACAATTAAATAAGTATATAACACCTCATGATAACCAGTTCGGGTTCAGACCAGGACTTTCAACGGAAAGCGCTGTGTTGTCTTTTAAGCATGCTGTCAAATACTACACCGACCGCAGTACTCCTATTTACGCCTGCTTCCTGGACCTGTCCAAAGCATTTGACCTGGTTTCTTATGATATCCTATGGGATAAACTTGAAAAAGCGCATGTTCCATCTGATATAATAAACATCTTTAAATTTTGGTATAGAAACCAGGTCAATAATGTGCGATGGGCAGGGGCTTTGTCTGGTCCGTATGGGTTGGAGAGCGGGGTGAGGCAGGGGGGTTTGAGCTCATCAACGCTGTTTAACCTATATGTCGACGGGTTGATTGGCAGGCTCAGCAGCATCAAGATCGGTTGTCATATAGATGGTGTTTGCGTTAACAATATCAGCTACGCAGACGACATGGTGCTGCTGAGTGCGTCAGTCTGTGGCCTCAGGAAGCTTGTGGCTATTTGTGAGGAGTATGCCGATTCACATGGCTTAATTTACAATTGTAAAAAAAGCGAAATAATGGTCTTCGGGGCTGGGGGTAAGTATCCTATTTATGTACCACCAGTCTACCTTAAGGGTGTGCCATTAGAGAGGGCATATAAGTTTAAATATCTTGGCCACATACTTACCCCTGACCTCAGGGACGATGAAGACATTGAGCGGGCGCGGAGGGCCTTGTCTGTGAGAGTGAACATGCTGGCTCGCAGGTTTGCTCGTTGTACTGGACATGTTAAAATTATTCTTTTCAGAGCGTACTGCACTACTTTTTACATGAGTGGCCTGTGGGCTAGATATACTCAACAAGCGTACAATGCCCTCCGCGTGCAATACAACAACGCGTTCAGAGTGCTGTTGGGGTTGCCCCGCTACTGCAGTGCATCGGGGATGTTTGCGGACGCTCATGTGGATTGTTTCTTTGCCATAATGCGTAAGCGCTGTGCGTCCCTGGTGCGTAGGGTGTGGGGCAGCAACAACAGTATCCTGTCACTGATATCGAGCAGGCTGGACTGTCTGTACGTGAACCGCTGCTGCACCATGTCTCATGGAGTGGTGCAGCCACGGTGAAGCGTCGGACAGTACTGCTACTGGGTATATTGTAAATAAATTATTTGTTATCGTTATGAAATAGGAATTTGTTAATCAAAATTATTATAATTATTATTATCTTAATTACTAATCAATTACTAATATAATTATTTTTTACTAACAGTCACAATATGAGTCATGGTTACTTGAAATAAAGATATATTATTATTATTATTATTATTATTACAGATATTGACATTTTTGAGCGCGCAGTGTATTGCTAAAATCGCGATTATAACGCTCCGCGGTGAATGTTATCGCGCGCGCGTTCCGAAATAAAATTGAAATTTGCGTGTGTCAATCTAGTCACTGAGACACACCTGTGACACTCCATACAAACTTTCCGATACCGCTGCACACTACAATACCTAATGTCAAACTTGTCAAAATTACGTTTGTACACGTGCAAATGTGTGCGTGACGGTGCGTAGGGTTTGTTGGCACCGGCAGGATGCGGGGGACCTGGGGGGCTAGACAAGTTGCATTTTGACATTCGAATCGATAAACAAAATGTATGGAAATGACACAAGCTTTCGGCAAATCCATCATACCATCACGCCCATATTCCCCGAAGAGGTAGGCAGAGGCGTACTAATGTACACCCACATTTCGCCAGCATGTTTAGGTCCCATGTAATAGGGGGCGAGCCTATTGCCATAAACCGGGCACAAATCCAGACTCCGAGCTGCTATTGGGAGTTTCTCAGAAAACCCAACAACACTTTGCTCGGCCCGGGGATCGAACCCAGGACCTCTAGAGTAGCAGTCGCTTTTGGGACCACTAGACCAACGAGGCAGTCTCGGCAAATCCGGCTGCCACTAATGTCATTTACATACATTTTGTTTGTCGATTCGAATGTCAAAATGCAACTTGTCTAGCCCGCCTGACGTATCTGACGTTAGGGAGGGGCGGAGAGTGGCCATTCTGTTATTATTTATTCTGTGACTGAGATTAAAAAACGGACTTTAGTAACTAATTAATTAAACAGCTATGTAATGTTATATGAATGTGTTACAGAGTCACTGCCTGTCTGTGCGGCGCACATGCCTGTTCAGCCGCGGCGCCATCGCGGCCGTGCTGCTCACCAACGTTGTGTCGCTACTGCTCGGAGCCGGCATTGGGTGAGTGCACAATACCGTCCTTGACACTATATAGTAGAAGATCTGAACCTACATCGCCCTTCACCGAGCTGATAATAGAATGAAACATATTTTATCATGAATTTAGTATAATATAAGAAAATATATTAAAATGCGTTCACTAAAAAAATCCTGGACAGACTATTTTTAACTTTAAAGAAATATATATTTTTAACTAGCTGACCCAGCGAATTTCGTAAACCTTCCCTGGACTTTCACGAATATTTCAAGACTAAAATTTGCCAAATCGGTTCAACCGTTCTCGAGTTTTGCGCTTAGCAACACATTTAGTGATTCATTTTTATTCATATATAAGTAATGTTTGTTACAGAATGTGGTTGAGCAAACGGGGTCTGCTGCCGCCTAGACTGATCGTGTTGAACTGAACACCAAGACTGAGACGTGCTCGTAAGCTGGACATTTCTACCGTGATGCTATACACTACCGATACTGGAAGTTCCATCAATGGATGGACCTTGGATGCTATAAACCTTTCGCACATGTAGAGGTCAACTTGTTTTTTTACCAATAAGGTGGCAAACAAGCATACGGCCCGCCTGATGGTAAGCGGTTACCGTAGCCGACGCTTGCAACACCAGGAGTGTCACTCGCGCGTTGCCGACCCGAAAAATATCTGAGGTTTATGGAGGATTCACTGCGCCAACAGTTTGAGGGAATATTTCTCTTGCTGCCAGCGCAGCGCATCCTTAGAAGGAGCTCTGGCAATCTTACTCACTGCAGGTACACAACACACAATAAAGTGTGTTATTTGGCTGCAATTTCAGTGTCCTGGTAATATTTAGCTTGAGTATGTACGTACGTATATAAATGACGGATGGCGACACGTGGATGGTTTTTAGATAAGGTTCCAGCACATTAGCAATAGCATTAGGTCAAAAAAAAAATTTGGGCCCTCTATACAAGGTGGGAGGGGACATCGACGTACATCCGAATACCATGAGTTCAGTACATGATTCTGGAGCCCCCTGCGTTGAAATTTTCTGTAACTTTTTTTCTGCATTTTTTTTATTTGAACGTGTAAAAAACATTATTTCTATCTACCCAAATTAGATTTATAATTAAAAAATCATTATTTCATTTATTTCGGATCGCGCGCGCGATAACATTCACCGCGGAGCGTTTTAATCGCGTTTTTAGCAATACACTGCGCGCTCAAAAATGTCAATATCTGTAATAACCGATCATTTTATACATTAATGACCTAGGTCATTTTATTTTTGACCTTGAGTGAAACCTCGTCACGACGTTTGAGCGTCGATGTCCCTTCCACCTTGTATGTATAATACTGTAATAATTTGAAGACACACAGACAGACATGATGTTCCGTTTGACCCCTTATGTACGGAATCCTAAAACTGATATAGCATCACGGTATGAAACTGAAAGTGTTAGTTATAGAAAAGTAATACTGTTAATATTAGATAATTACGCCGAGGTTAAGCAAACATCGCCGAGGTATAGACAATGATGGGTGGCAATGTTTTAAGTTTTTTTGTGGACACTAAAATTGTCTGTTTGACAACGAGGTTAAGTAACCACCGCCGAGGTTTAGAATATGATGGGTGGTAATTTTTAAGTTTTTTTGTGGACACTTAAATTATTTTAGTTCAACACCGAGGTTAAGCAACCGTTAAGCAAGCGACCGTTCAGGTCTGGAAAATGATGGGCGTGTATTTACAATAGGTACCACTAGGTGTAGATGTTTTAGCTAGATAGGAAAATGATTGGTGGCAACCGCTAGATAAGTATTCAGTTTTCTGTCCACCCTGCTTCGGGCGTGTTAGCGTGAATTATCTAATATTAATGAAGTACAGACTGTCTTTGTATGTGAAAGGAAAAAGAGAAAAAAAAACTATATAATGTGTAGTGTCTAGGTACAATGTTTTGTATTTTTCTTACATTTCCAAACGAAACGGTTGATTTGTTGATATTTTGAGGGTAGTTTGATGTTTCTCATCATCATTATCAGCCTAAGGACGCTGCAGTTTTCGCTCATATACTATTTTAAGGTTTTTTTGTGATTTTAGGGATGATCTGCCACTGTAGGCAATAAAAAAAACTGTGTGAAATCAGTCACTTGCGCAGACGTAAACATTTGTTTTATATAGAAACGACCCGCCCCGGTTTCGCATGGGTTTGAATTTCTTGTATTTTCTTTACTATAATATGTATGTATTATACATATAAACCTTCCTCTTCAATCACTCTATCTATTAAAAAAAACCACATCAAAATCCGTTGCGTAGTTTTAAAGATTTAAGCATACATAGGGATATAGGGACAGAGAAAGCGACTTTGTTTTATACTATGTAGTGATATTAGCTTATATCTTACACAATACACGAAAGTATCCAAGTGCCCAGCGCCTAAGACGCTGCTAACGACGTTTGTCCCAAAATCCTTTATTGGGAAATTCACACGGTTGTTGGGAAAAATTTGATTTCACTCGACACTATCAACAAATCAATCGTTATAAATAATATGTAAACTATCAATATTTTTTATAATATCGTAGTATGTAAGAAAAGCACTACAGTTAGCTAGTTTTGTGTTTATATTCGTACATGTTTATGTATGACGATGAATTTATAGAACATAATTTATGAACGAATTTAGGTGAGACGCAGGGTACTGCGCAGCGAGTACAGTTCTCGCCAAACTTATTGTCCGGGTTGAAGTTGGCACGAGCTAACTTGAACCCGGCCGTAAAAATCGGAGAAAGGAAAATATTTAAATAAGAAGTTTAGTTTTTATTAGCATTTTAATGACCCGCGCATGACTTGGTTATTGGTTGAGAAACAATTAAATTGACCATTAAAAAGAAGTCAAAAATTATAGACATCTACGAATATAACAAAATACATTTTTCCTTTATTTTTAAATTTAGTATTATGAAATAAGCATAATACTTCATTACCTTCGCCATTAAAAAAAAACACATGTCATTTGTCTACTCTGTGATTGAAAAAAAAAATTTAACGCGACAGTGTTGCTGTTTCAAAAATGATTTTATTTTTCCACAAGACAACACTCGTAGTTTTAAGAATATTTTTAAATGTCGAAAAAGTTTAATTTAAAAAGTATAGTAATGTTTTTTCTGTTGTAAGAAGTATCGGCTAGATTGTTTTATTATTCGCTTTTATATTACGCGTGGGCTTTGCATTATGAAAGCGCTATTTTATTTGTGGACTTTGGATTATAAAAAGTGCTTTTTTATCTTATTTATTTCTCTGAAAGAGTTTCGAGATGATTGAAGGTGAAGTTGTTTGGCCCGTCAAATTTTCTACATAAACGCCATTTGTCACTTTTGCCACTATAAAAAAAAGTTAGACTCGTCAAAATAAGGTTGAGTACATAATATATGATTTACAATGTTGTAAACGGCCAGTATTTCTTAAGTCTATTGTGGTGAAATTGATTGTCTATAGATGCCTAAAGACATATTTTACGTTTCGATCTTTTTGTTTCAATTTTTTATGGTAAATAAATTTAACTATTGTGTTAGGAATATAATTTTAAATTATATTTTTGTACCATAATGCGTCGCTCACCCGTAGAAGCCTGTGATGGTAAATTGCAAAAATAAAAATATTTAGAAAAAGTTTTCATCAAGCGCTTTTGCTTAGAATTGCTTTTGGACATTTTCGTGGGCGTTCGGGTGTATTCGTGTATATTCGGACGACGCGAAGTTTTTGAATTTGCTATCACAAATTGTAAATATATATGTTGTGTCATTTTAATCATTAATGTTAAGTCGCTTAAAATATAAGGATATGCATTTTTATTAAATATTGTTTTATTTTGGATGTGAACCCCTTCACCCCAACTGTCTCTCCCTTCGTGTGACTGACACTGGAATGGTTACCATCAGGGATTTTAATATTGATATCATAAAATCTATACTAATATTATAAAAAGGAGAGATTTGATTGTTTGTATTGAATAAGCTCCGAAACTACTGGACCGATTCGACAAATTCTTTCAGTGTTAAATAGTCCATTTATCGGGGAAGGCTATAAGCTATATACCATCACGCTACAACTAATAGGAGCAGAGTAGCAGTGAAAAATGTTGCAAAAACGGGAAAAAGAATATAAGACCACGCGGGCGAAGCCGCTTGCGGAAAGCTCGTAGACCTAGGGATAATCCCCCCAGCTTGTGGGCAGTGGGATAGAAGTATTAGGCTGTTTACAACACTATAGATGTGTGTGGTTATATTATGTATAGTACGCGCGGAACTAGTTAGCCGCGCCTTAGGTAGGGACGAGGGTGAGGCGGCGGGTTACAGTAAACAAAAGCAAGCGTCCTCGCCCACTGTCCCACCGCGCGCAGGTGACCCCGCCCCTCCGTCCCGCCGCTCACATACCTAAGGCGCGGCCAACTAGTTCCGCGCACACTATAGCGGTGGTGCTGTGATCTGTGAAATGGTGTGTGTAGCTGAGTGGTACGTTGATGCGTAACGGATTTTACAGTGTCCACAGCCTTATTGGGGCTAACGTGATGTTCTAGAGCTAGGTTTAATGCTCTTCTAAGTTTAGTTAAATGGTCATTCAACTCAGTCATGTGAAGTGAAAGTAATGGGGAAAATATAATCATAGACTAAAAGAAAATGACACAACATCTTCTTCGATAGAAATCCGTTCAAATATAGATAAAAAGAATGTGGATAGTATTCCATTTTTCAAACTCTTATACTGCTGATTAGGAACTTGTATAATTAAAACTGGATTGTGTTGAAAAACATTAAATTGGCTATGTTTTGACACTTGGCTCGTATAAGATTTCTTACGAACAAAACGCATTCACGTAACGAAACGCAAAACCATAAACTAAACTTCATTCAAATTTCTGTCTAAGTTATCTGTGCCGCCTGTCAAAGAATCAAAGTGTCAAAGTTTCAATGGCGGATCGCCTCGTATTCGTATCATAGCAAAACATATTTCACATTTTACCGATCGAATACAATTGAGAAGCTTCATGAAATTCATTTCCACCGTGTAAACAGCAAAAACGGTGTATAATGTCCACTGTGGTGTCGGACTGCTTCACAATCGGCAGCGTTGTAGCAACGCGGACATGCTACAATGAAAATATTGAGGGCGAAGTTTTAGCTTTCGATCCTCAAACCAAGATGCTGATCCTCAAATGTCCGTCTTCCAGCGGCAACCCTAAACGCCATGACGTGAATATCGTGAATCTATCGCTGGTCAGTGATGTGCAAATCAAGAAAGAAGTCACCACGGTGCCTGAGCCACCGCAGTCGCTAAACTTACACAGACTAAACACACGAGTTCGCAATTCAATAGAGAATAAAAGAAGATTAGTGAGTATGCAACCTATGCAACCTTTTTGGTGTTTCGCGGTATTTTTTTTACAACGTGGTTTTTGGCTGATGAAATGGTTTTATGTAATATCATGTGGTTGTCCTCCTTTTGTTACTCTGTCGATTTCAAGCCTATCTTTATGAGAGGAGTTTGGTCTAGTTCCCTAAAGTAGCCTACTGCGGCTTGACTACACACCTTGAGCATTTAAGTAGTTTTCCTAAATGTGCAGGTTACATCATAAATTGCTCATAGCGTTCATATAAACTAATATTAATAATATTATAGAGCAGTGATGGTGAACCAATGGCATGCATACCTTTGCTGGCACATCTTAAAATATTTTGGGCACAAGACTTTGGACTTTAGGTGCCTCATCGATATTCTTTCCCCCGTTGATGACTGAATTAAGATTGTATGGCGGCACGTCACGGTCTCTTCTAATTTTTTAAATAAAAATGAGAACACACATGAGTAAAGGTTCGCCATCCCTGTTATAGAGGAAAGATTTGATTGTTTGTTTAGACCGATTTGAAAAATTCTTTCAATGAAAGCTAGTGTATTATAGTATTGTCTTGAAAATTAAAAACATGTTTAATATTGTGCTCCGTGGTACATATGACGGAGAATGGAAGTGTGTGAGCAGGTGATAGATGCTAACAGGGATGAATGAAGGAAAACGATATGCTGCACTAACCTCAAATAAATTGGGACGAGGGTATAACAATGATCATAAAATACAAATTTTTTTTTTTTTTTTTTTTTTTTTCCTTGTTTATCATGCGATCAGTCCGTTGACTATGAGCAGATGTGTTGTCAGATCAAATGTCGTGCAGAGCCAATGCCCCTTTGGGATTGACTCTTTGTAAAAAAATACAAATAAATCTTATTCTATTCTATCATGACTGTTCTCTAAGTCTTTAGCTTGGCTTGAATTGCATACTCAGCCAGGTACACTTTGTATTATATCTGCATGGAACTAGTTGGCCGTGCCTTAGGTATGTGAGCAGCGGGATGGGGGGTGGGCTCGCCTGCGCGCGGTGAGACGGAGCGGCGGGGGCGCTTGCTTTTATTCACGGTAACCCGCCGCCTCATCCCTGTCCCTACCTAAGGCGCGGCCAATTAGTTCCGCGTGGACTATATACAAAATGAATTTAATACTTATACTATAAGAAACACTCAAACACAAACATTTAAATATTTATCACATAAATATTTGTGTCCTGTGGGAAGCGAACCCACAACCTCGTGATTAGCAGTCTGGTACTTGACCTGCCAGACCACAGACATCATCTCACATCTCACTTCTCATATGAAAAGAGCCACTTTAATTTTATGCACATAAGACACTAATTCAAAATTCTAATATGTTTATTTTAATTAGACCATATAAATAGGTACTTTGAAACGTCAAACTAGTTGCAAGTTCCATAAAGTGGGACTTATGGAGAAGAGTGGACAAGAAACTCTATAGATACTCTTCTAAAAAAAATGTGTGGGTACACTAACAATTGTTGTGAATAGCAATGAGGATGATGCAGCTTGATGTGTAGATGCAGAGATTAAAGTTAAGAGTTACCTAATAATGACAGACTCCTGTACAAACTTTAATTTTGATGTTGACCGTACTTTCAGGTGTCAGCGTTATCAGCATGCCTGGACCCTGAGGGCCAGCGGCTGTTCATGGCGATCGCGCGCGTCATCGACGATGTCTCCTGGGCCGGGCAGAACATCAGGGTATACAATGAAGTCATCATCACACCTCCTTACAAGGTAAATCACTCATTTTTCAATTGACTTCAAAAAAATGAAATGAAATTATATTTATTCTGCAAATAGATCTTTTCAGACACTTTTACAAGTCAATGTTTTGCGATTTTGTGCTAGATGTCGTCGGATGTTTGGATTCCTAACTGACGACCTCTGAGAAGAAACGCCGAAACAAACTCAGATAATCATGGTCTCTTTTGAAGTCCAGACATGGACCCAGTATGCACTGCTCAGATGGGAAATATTAGGTACTGACGAAGCGAACGAAGAGCAACTTGCAGAAATATCCATCAGACAACTGGTGGGCTTCTGCAAAGCCACTAGGAGATTCGCGACGCCGAGCGCCAGTAACCCATGAAGGGATCCACCAAAATGGGGAACTGGGCGAAATAATCCCGACAAGAGGACTGATCGCCCGCCTGGTGCCTGCAGGCGTCCCCGAAGATAAATAGAAATAGAATAGAAGTCCAGACATAGTTTTTTTTAGTATAAAACATGTGAGTGTCACAGTGTAGGACTATGTATGCAACGGTCTTTGAGGAAAGAGCCGCAGCAGCCATGAGTTGAAAAAAAGGAGGAGGTTTTCAATAAGAATGTGTTTTTTTTTATGTTTGCTACCTCACAAGGTGCCAAACTACTAATTTAATTTAAATATGACTTGTTGATTGTTTATTTTAAATGAAGTGAGTGCCATTAGACTTCTGCAACTCAATTTCTGAATATTCGAAGGTCAGACTGGTTGTCAGGCATTTGGGCTTTATTTATTTGAACTTTGGGTCATTTGTTTGTATGACAACCGTGACCAAAAGCTTTACATGCTCTCAGAGAACGGAGAGGTCGTGTTAAAAATTTTCTGACTGCAGCGAAGGTAGCTTAACTTTACTTAAGACGACGTCTGTGGTCTAGTGGTTCGAGTACTGGACTGCTGATCACGAGGTCGTGGGTTGGATTCCCACAAGACACAAACATTTATGTGATGAACTTAGGTGTGTGTGTTTCTTATATATTATAAGTATATATTTACAAAAAAAGTATATAAGTATTATATTCATTGTCACTACCCATAGTACAAGCTCTGCTTAGTTTGGGACTAGATGGTAGATAGGCCCAGGTTGAATAAAAAGCAGACTGTATTTCTAGATTATATTAAGACTTACAAAGGTCAAAATGTAACTAAATAAAAATCATGCGATCGTGGTCGCGTTGTGAAAAGGAGTGTGTCGGAGCGCGCGCGGCCCGTCGTCAATCCGCTGCCGTTTAGGCGCGATTGGTCCAATTAGCGATTGGCCAAATCGCCCAATTCGCGATTGGTCCAATTCGCAATTCGCCCAATTCGCGGTTGGTCCAATTCGCAATTCGTCCAATTCACGATCGGTCCAATTCGCGATTAGTCCAATTCGCAATTAGTGCAATTCGCGATTAGTCCAATTCGCGATTGGGCCAATTCGCGATAGGTCCAATTCGCGATTGGGCCAATATATGGTTGGTCTAGCATAAAGTATTAAAACAGTAAAAAATACCACGTTTAATGTACTTAATGTATTATATTTATTCATAATCATATAACAAACAATATCTTGGGTCACATGCTCCTATAAGTACCTAATTTTGTACTTTCGTAAAAAATCAAACAAATTAAATAAAAAATAAATGTAAGTAGTATAATACTTACTTGACATAGTGATTAATCAAGTATATATCAGATTTTACATCAAATACAGGTACGATAAAAATATATATTTATTTCTCTTATTTATCTCACGTTCATTTTTTACAATTTTGAACTGTTTATTATTTGTTCCGTCCATTCTATACTCAATTAATTACAAGTAAAGAGCTCAAATACTACGACTGATGCTACAATGTCAAAACCACACACTGAAATGACAGATTTGATGTGACAAACACATAGTATTTTACTACCTACCCTCAGTTACGGTGATATTCTTATGCGTTTTGTTTTTACAACCAATGATGCAATAATCATGTATTAAAGTAAATATTTAAAACTAGATTACATTCATAATATAATTATGTAATACATAATATACACATATAATTATTTTTATCATTAATACAAAAATATTATTCAAAAATAACATTATTATTGATAGAATCTTAATGATATCTGCGGTCTAGTGGTTAGAGTGTCAGAGTGCTGCTCACGACGTCGTGGGTTCGCTTCCCACAAAACGCAAATATTTATGTGGCGAGCATAAGTATTTGTGTTCGTCTGGTAAATCTGGTATGGTTCGGGTGATAAATATGTATTTACAAAAAAAGTATATAAGTATTACATCCATTGTTTAGTATCCATAGTACAAGCTATGCCTAGTTTGGGACTAGATGGTGTTGAATCAAATGTCCCAGATAATCTTTTATCTCACATAATATTTATTTATTTTATTTATTTATTTATTTTTTATTTCCCAACAATATCTTTACAGATTATATCCAATGCGATATTGAGGTATCTTTATTACTAACTACTATAGGTAACAAATTTTAAACAGGGCTATCTTTGTGAATTCACTCAGAGTACAGTAAAATATATCCACGTCTTCAGCAATGAGGTTGAGCGTGCGCAGTGCCCGCGTCAGAGGCGTTTCACTCAGTAAATATATTATTATAATTTCGGAAATATTGTCCATTTTGGACCAACTGCGAATTGGACCAACCGCGAATTGGACCAACCGCGAATTGGACCAACCGCGAATTGGACCAATGGTGAACTAGGCCAACTGCGCCTTGGACCAACTGCGAATTTGACCAATCGCGAATTGGACCAATTGCGAATTGGACCAATCGCGAATTGGACCAATCGCGAATTGGACCAACTGCGAACTGGACCAATCGCGAATTGGACCTCTTTTTGAACATTTGACCAATCGCGAATTGGACCAATCGCGCCTAAACGTCCGCTGCGCTTACGCCGCCCGCGCCCCTCTGCTTGATGACGCATGTGTGTCTTTGAGGTGTTAACGTGTGCGTTAACAGATGGTGTTGTGTAAAAATGTCCCAAGATATTTATTTAACTTAGTTAAAACTCAGCCACAAGCATAAACACTTTAATTTATTTTTCTCCTATTCCAGGTGGACAACGTAATAGGGGAAATAGACTCAAAACCATACAACTATATAAAGAAATTCGTGGAGCGACACTGGCGCGACCACCGTGACCACGCCGGCCCCAATTCCAGCCAACACCAGTAAACTTATCTTATTTCCTAACCCAAACTGTAATATAAACAATCTTTAATTGTGAACGTTCTATGAAAAGGCAAGGATAAGAGCACCCTAAACTGTAGAGCAAAAAGCAGTGATAATTGTCCCGCAAGTAAAGTCTGAAACTTTGTCTAATTAACCTTCATATCATCAATATTCAGTGACGAAATGCAGTGATAGCCTAGGGGTATGACCACTGGACTGGTCAAAGGTCTCCAGTTCAAAGAGGTCTGGAGTTCGATTTCAAAGCACCTACTTCTGACTTTTCGTAGTCATCTGCGTAGTAGAGATGAGGCATATATACTGTTACATGTTTCAAGACTAGGTTTGACTTAGGTACAAACGCGTTTTACCATCAACTCAAAAACCATAAATGCACGTTCTGTACAACTAAATACATATTCTTTTACAAAGGCAAGCTTTGAACCTGCGTCCCTCTGGTTTTAAGTACGGACGCTTTAGCCAACTAAGCTACCTAAACCACTGCTCGATATATATGGAATTTCTCCTTCACATACTGTAAAGATTGTTTATATTATAGAAAATCTGAAAGTAGGTTATGTTATAAATTATAACTAGGAGGCGTCATATTGGATTTGTATCATTATTTATGTAGGCGCTAAACAGTATTGGGCCAAGGTGAGAACCTTGTGGCACTCCAGAAGTTATCGAATAGCTGTTGAATGAGTACCCAGTTTTAACCACTTTAGATGATCAACCACTTTTATAAGATGATATCTATTCGTTCAAAAGTCCACCTATACCTAGCTGACATAACTTGTGTAAGAGAATTGAATGGTCTACTTTATCAAATGCTTTACTAAAGTCAGTGTAGATATCATCATAGAGATAAAGACTGGTAAAACATATGACATTAATGGTTGTTGATCAGGATTTCAAATATCTTGTAGCGACATCTATTGAGCTACATAAGAACTTGTACGAAGTAAAAATACTGAATCCCGCAAGTGAAGTTTACTGTGTAACTTGCATATATGCAACCGCCCGACATTAACCGTCGGGCAGTGGCCCGCCAGGCATAATACCCGCCTGTGACGAGGATCTCTTTGGATCTCTCGTCCCTCCATAATCTCCAGTTTACAATAAATAGTTCCACAAATTCCATTCAAGCCTCAAATTCTTCAAGATAAATCATCATAAATCATAAATCCAATATGGCGGCTTCAAGTCAACTTTTCAGTTAAAACTGATGAACCAAATAATTTCAGACAAACAGTTATGTTAAAACAACTGATTTTTATCACATTATTGAACACGTGGATGTAGCATGAGATCCTTAGTTCGACTCCTAGGCCAAGCTATGATATTAGTCTTATTAAAAAAGTACCTATTACATACAACTAGCAACCCGCCCCGGCTTCGCATGGGTTTGAATTTCTTGTATTTTCTGTACTACAATATGTCTGTATTATACATATAAACCTTCCTCTTCAATCGCTCTATCTATTAAAAAAAACCGCATCAAAATCCGTTGCGTAGTTTTAAAGATCTAAGCATACATAGGGATATAGGGACAGAGAAAGCGACTTTGTTTTATACTATATAGTGATTTAAATGCGTGAACAATGTACACCTCTCTCTCTTTCCTTTAAATATGCGTATTTGTCCCGATGTCTTGTTCGTATCTATAACGATAATTTTATTCCTAAAACAATTTACCATACACTAGCTTCCCGCTAGCGGCTTCGCCCGCGTGGTCTTATAATTTTTTCCCCCGTTTTTGCAACATTTTTCATTACTACTCCGCTCCTATTAGTCGTAGCGTGATGATATATAGCCTATAGCCTTTCCCGATAAATGGGCTATCTAACACTGAAAGAATTTTTCAAATCGGTCCAGTACTTTTTGAGTTTATTCGTTACATACAAAAATACAAATCTTTCCTCTTTATAATATTAGTGTAGATACAAAATACACTGTCTTGTCTGTGAGGTCCTGGATTCGATCGATCATTGTTGGGTTTGATGTTGATGGCATTAGGGTCAGAATATTGCATGTTATATCAACATACCAGAGTTCTGTGAGTGTATTAGTACAACTCTGCCAGCCCTGCGAAGAATATAGGCGTGATGGTATTGTTATATTAAAAAATGCAGCTTTTATATACAGAAAAATATTGTAGTTACATTTAAATGATATTAAATGAAATCAGTTGTTTTACGAAATTGATAAAAACATGCTTTGATACAAATTAAATACAATAAAAGACAATTAATCACAATATTTGATTTGTATCAATGCAAAAACAATACAATAATGAATTTCAATATTCAAGGTGGAAGGGACATCGACGTGCAAACGTCGTGTCACGAGGTTTCAGTCAAGGTAGAAAATAAAATGACCTAGGTCATTCATGTAGAAAATGATCGGTTATTACAGATATTGGCATTTTTGAGCGCGCAGTGTATTGCTAGACGCGAATAAATGAATAATGATTTTTTCATTATAAATCTAATTTAGGTAGATAGAAATTATGTTTTTCTTACAAGTTTAAGTAGAAAAAAACAGAAAAAGTTGATGAAAAAAGTTACGGTAAATTTCAAAGCAGGTTCCAGAATCACGTACTGAACTCATGGTATTCTGATGTGCGTCGATGTCCCTTCCACCTTGTATAACCCAAGACATAAGAATTCCAAAATTATGTATTTTTACTGTTCTCGTTCTGAACACAACAAGAATATTGTTTTTTTTTCTTCGTATAAATTTTAGATATTTTTTTTGTGAAACTCCTATTTTTAACATGCATCTGACTGTTTTGCTGACAATAAATTTCAATTTTGACATCTTTATTTAGAATTTCGATTCGCACGGGTGGACTTTTATAAAAAAAATAATGCATGGTACCCTAATTCTTTTTCCAATAAAAGTAAGCCTAAGTTACTCCATATAACATCAGTTATCTGTCAGTGAAAGTCCCTTTGAAATCAGTTCAGCCGTTTCGGAGATTAGTTGAAACAAAAAGTTTTTTCATATGCATTTAATAAAAAAGCTGTTTGCTGTGCTGCCCCCAAGGCTCGTAGCGTGATGCATTGGCAGTTCCAGAGATTAGTGCATACAAACAAACAAACCCTGACGCTTTTTTATTATATTAGTCTTACATAAGTCGTCAAAATGTCATACTTTTCACAAATTATTCAAAATTGAACTTTATCCCACAGTAAAACAGTTGTGTTTACATCTGGCGTCGAAATTCGGAGTTTATTATATAGTACTACTATTTATATATTGTTGGATTAAGTAATAGCGAAAAAAAAATTATTTAAAAAAATTGAAAAATGCGGATTTGTTTTATTTACTACCACATAAAGAACTAAAGTCACCGACATTGCGCGAAGAATAAGCACGCGGAAGTGGAAGTGTGCCGGCCAT
This sequence comes from Acronicta psi, assembly GCA_946251955.1. Classification (NCBI taxonomy): domain Eukaryota; kingdom Metazoa; phylum Arthropoda; class Insecta; order Lepidoptera; family Noctuidae; genus Acronicta; species Acronicta psi. The sequence continues at coordinate 1,015,974 of OX276498.1, forward strand.
GTCTGCAGACGGACAGACGGACGATGGAGCAGACAAGTGCTAGAGTGGAGACCACGTTTAGGCAAGCGTAGTGTAGGACGCCCTGCGACACGATGGACCGACGATTTAAAGAAGGTGGCTGGCAGCGGATGGATGCGAGCTGCCCAAGACCGGGATGGTTGGCGCTCTTTGGGGGAGGCCTACGTTCAGCAGTGGACGGCAATAGGCTGATATGACTACCACATAAGAAAGCAACATTTATATCAACAGCAGTGATAGCCGGGGGATATGACCACTGCACTGCCAAGTCGCAGGTCTCGAGTTCGAATCCAAGGCACGCACCCCTGACTTTTCGAAATCATGTGCGTAAATTATCACTCGCTTTAACGGTGAAAGAAAACATCGTGAGGAAACCTGCATGCCTGAGAGATTTACCCGACAGCGTTAAATCTGTAGATATACGGTAAGAATGGTCACCCATCCGAATATTGACCGCGGCAAGCAGAACTTAACCTTGCAGACATTCATCGAGAGCTCTATAATTTATTATCAACCGACTTCAAAAAAAGGAAGAGGTTCTCAATTCGATTGTATTTTTTATTTTAGCTAAATAAAACAATAATTAAAGCTTGTAACATTTATTCCTATTAAAACAACTACATAGGGTACATGATTATATACGATTATTTCTAAATATTATAAACATTTATTTAAACTTTAGTTCAAAATGGCAACACTTTGCTGGCAATATTCAATAATACACACGTCATGCTGGTGAACGGGTGCTGTCTGTCGGGACTGGTCAGCTCTTACTGCAATGGCTATGTTTTTTTTTTAGTCATACTGCATTATACTCATACTATTCACCACAAAATTTTATTGTTACTTGCTATAAATACCTATATTTTTTTAAAAGAGTGACTATGGAGTTTCTTGCCTGCTCTTCTCCATAAGTCAACTTTTTGGAACCGTGCAACTAGTTTGACAATTCAAAAGTGCCTATTTATATGGTCTAATTGAAATAAAATATTTTGAATTTGAATAATATAAGAAAGTTTTTTAAGTGGAAATTTTATAATCTCTGCCTACCCCTATGGGGAACAGGCGTGAAGCTATGTACGATTATGCTCGGAAGTTAGCTACTCGCTGCGCAGTACCCCGCCTCTCACCCCCGCTGTTATATAAATTCGTTACTGCGCAGCGACCCGCCTCATGTTCGAACCGCCACAGTCCGCGCGTAACTAGTTGGCCGCGCCTTAGGTAGGGACGGGGGTGAGGCGGCGGGTTACTGTGAACAAAAGCCCCGCCGTCCCGCCGCTCACATACCTTAGGCGCGACCAACTAATTCCGCAGACTATAGAAGTAATAAAAGTAGTGATATATTATGTTTATTTGGTATTTTACACTGCCATCAGACCTCCGCAACACAATTTCTTGGCAATACCGATATTCGAAGGATAGACTGGTTGTCAGGCTTTTTGGGCTTCCGACTACCACTAACGATTGTCATAGTTGTTCGTATGACAACCGGGACCGACGGCTTTACGTGCTCTCCGAGGCACGGAGGAGTCTCGATATGTTAAGTATGGTCACCCATCCACGGACTGACCTCGGCAAGCGTAGCTTAACCTTGCAGTTCGGTTGATCAGCGTTGCTATAACTTAGCCACGAGCCCCTCTTATGGAGAGGCGTTCAAAAGGTTAATAATAATACATTATTTGAAAGAGTATCTATGGAGTTTCTTACCGATTCTTCTACATAAGATCTAATATTTGGAATAAATATATAATGGTACAACATAATCTAATTTGTCGTAAATATCTAGAAATGTAAGGCTTTTAATTTCAAAACTACATTTTTCGCGTAATACCAACATAAACTGCTAATATTTGCATACAACAATAATTTCTAATTATGAAGATATTTTTAATACTCTTTGTTACTATTTTTATTATAGATTGTGTAATCTAAAATTGCATGTTCATTTAACATTTTATACCACGTCTCGAAAATAAAAACTATAGTCTGCGCGGAACTAGTTGGCCGCGCCTTAGGTATGTGAGAGGCGGGGGCGCTTGCTTTTGTTCACAGTAACCCGCCGCCTCACCCCCGTCCCTACCTACGGCGCGGCCAACTAGTTCCGCGCGGACTATAGTACACAATAAATCGTTATTTGTTACCTTTTAAACCTCTGCGTTAATAAAATGCAATTTTAATTTAATCAATCTCTGCTACTTAGTGTAGATTAAATTAAAAATTGTGCAGTTTTTTTTTGTTTTTATCTAATACTAGAAATGCTTCCTCGTGTTTTCCCAATTTTTTGGGAATTTTTAAATTACCGTTTTTGAGCAGTAAATTAATTTAATCATGATTAAATTCAAGTTTTAAATACTACAAAAGTATAGATTAAATCTAGTTAAATTGTTCATTCAACGAATATATTGTTAAAACAGCTACTATTACCGAAATAGTATAGTTTTAGTTAAATAATTTAGTATTTAGTTAACTAAACTTGTATTTAGTTGACTAATTTAGTTACGTAGTTGCTTGGGAAGAGTCCCGTCATGCCTCTGAGTTCGCCTGAAACAAAAATTTGTATAAAAATTAGAATTCTACTAATATTATTATTATTATGTGGAAGTTTAGATGGATGGATGTTTGTTACTCTTTTACGCAAAAACTACTGAACGGATCTGGATGAAAGGTCATCGAAATCGGCCCAAATGATGTACCGAAAGTACACTTATTGGAAAAAATACCCTGCATTACGCTGGTTAAAACTCTAGTCGTACTTTTTTATGTTGACTGGGGGATGAGAAAAACTTTTAATTTGAGAAAAATCACGCCATTTTGGCACAATATTATCTGTTTCGTAAAGATTTCATAGTAAAAACTGTCAGTGTCAGTTTCGGAATGTCAAACGCACGCCATTACGGCATATTATTATCAGTTTCGTAGTGATTTCATGTTAAAAACTGACAACTTGACAGCTATCATGTACCTCCGGTACCGTAAAACGGGGTGAATAGGGACAAATCCTAACTTTATGAACAATTTTAAGATAGTTGTTGATGGATATGTTGCTGTATTAGGATCAAAATGATGGTATCTAGTCTTGGTGGTATCTTTGTTATCTAATAAAAAAATATGCAATTAGCATTCCAGTTTAAGCAAAAAATGCTAAATGGCTAAATACGATCAGGGCGACTGCCTAGGCATGTATAAATATTGTACCTAGTAATGTATATTGTTGACTAGTTAATATTAGTATTTCGTATGCAAAAAGTTTCGGGCACTTTTCAGATAGTTACAATCCTGAAAACAAGTCTAAAAATGAACCCGAAGCAGACAACGTGTTCAGTGTCTCACCCACCTTTACCCCAAATACCAGTTCACTGTCATGACGCGACACCAGCTGCTAATAGTTCTGTTCCCCACAATACAGCTGTAATAATATTCAATTACGTTTTTTAAAGGATTCTTTTTAGTTTTGTTTTCATAATAATAAAACAATAAACAAACGTCAGATCGATCAAAGATGACAGCTTTGATCTTACGTTTGTTTTTTTTATTTAGGGTAAATGCTCATAATCACGGGCACAATCACAATCAAATCAAGGGCTACCGTTTTTTTTCTTACTAGATGGCAACATTAAAAAAAAGTACGACTAGAATTTTAACCAGCGTAATACAGGGTATTGTTTTCAATGTGTACCTTCGGTACGTCATTTGGGCCGATTTCGATGACCTTCTTTACCTCATTATAATATTAGTATAGATAAAGAAAGACATATGATACGTTAAACTGTAGAGATTGTTATTAAAAAGGTTTTCAGCATGAATGTGGATGGATATAAGGGGAGAGGAAGACCAAAGAAAAGATGGATGGACTGTGTGAGAAATAGGAATGGATAAAAAATTCGACATAATTATATCGTCGATGTTTTGGAATTGCGTAATAACGATATTCGATATTCATTTAACAGTATCGAATAAATAAATATCTTTGGACAATTTACACAGCACCATCTAGTCCCAAACAAAGCAGAGCTTGTACTATGTGTACTAGACAAAGGATATAATAGTTATATACTTTTTTTTTGTAAATATATACTTATAATATATAAGAAAACATCCAGACAAACTCAAACATTTATATTCATCACATAAATATTTTTTGTCTTTGGAAATCGAACGCACGACCTCGTGATCAGCAGTCCGGTACTCGAACCACTAGATCACAGACGTCGATCGATGTTAAATTATTATAAATAAATATTTAGCGAGCGATAAAACAAGCATAAGCGCAAACAATAGCTTATTAAATATATCGAACGTCGAGTATACATGCTTTAAACAAGAAAATATGTTATAAACTCGATAAACAAAATTCTACTGCCCACACCACAATTCAAAGAACCATGCGTCACCTTTTTCGGACTTTTAAAAAGACTAACCTTTGCCCGCAACTTCGCGACGAAGTTGAATTTCTTACCAACATTTTTAATTTATACTCAGCTCCTATTGGTCGTAGCGTGAAGATATATGAGGCCATGAGAACCATAGTGGCCTAATTCAATGGACCAGCTTTTTGAGTACCTACCATAGAAAATAAAAACAGTATTTTTTTAAATTGAGATCACAGACTAACAACCGTAACAGTGATTATGCTGCTATCTAGTAAATATTCGTTGTATCACTTTTAGGTCACTCTGGTTCTATCAAAATGATCAATTTGAACTGGAAAAAATCATAAACTCAATATTGTAAAAAATTAGTTAGGCCACTATGGTTCTCATGGCCTCATATAGCCTATAGCCTTCCTCGTTAAACATGCTATTTAACATTGAAAGAATTTTTCAAATCCGACCAGTAGTTTCTGAGATACATTCTGAGGTACACAACACAACACAAGCTAGTAGCCTGATTTAAATGAAATGGTACACAAATAGTCTAGACCCTGAGAAAGGACATAGGCTACTTTTTAATGCGAAAAAAGGGCTTTAAGGGGTTGAAATAGGGGATGAAAGTTATCCCATACCACGCGGTCGAAGCCGCTGGCGGAAAGCTAGTGTTGTATGAAGGTGTCACATTGAAATATAGATTCATACATGTGTAGCGACATCTATCGAGCTACATAAGAACTTGTACGAAAGAAGCAACAAGTCCTGAATCGCGCAAGTATAGTTTACCGTGCAACTTGCATATACAGGAATACTTTTTAAGCAGTGCGCAAAAAATTTTTGTTAGTTCAGTATCAGTAATAGAACACATTCCCAGTATTAGTTAAAAACTTTTTTTTAAATTTTTTATCCGGCTTGAAATCAGCAAAATTTGGACACTTATCTATTCGCAATAATAACAATAGCTACGTGCGCCAGCCGACTGACGCGCCGGTGTCAGCGGGGGTGAATCGAACGAGCGCACAGCTGATGTAGGTACTAAGGCGCGCGCGCTTTACCGTGCGCTAGCGAGTAAACATAAAATCAGTTTCAAAGTAAACATCTTTCGTTAACGATAACTTTGATCATTTTTACTAAGACATATCAAAATAAAAAAATCGTGTTTAATAAAAGTCGTTTAAGTTTCAATTGACGAAGTTTGCGCACTGATTAAAAAGTATTCCTGTATGCACCGCCCGACATCAACCGTCGGGCAGTGGCCCGCCAAGCACAACACCCGCCTGAGAGGAGGATTCTCCCTTTGGTGCGAGGGACAACACTCCCCGCCCCTCCACACATCGCTTGCCCGGAAGAATACTGTATTAACTCAAAAAATGAACTTTTTCAGGAGAAGCAATTAAAGGTTTTACACCCCAACTCAGAGACGTCACTTAACCTTAATGAATAATAAACAGTGGCTACTATATCTTGACCTATTTTTCCATATTAGAGTTTGTTGTCAGTGTACTAAGATATACTGGGTGTCATTAGCTAATGATTCATTAGGTTAAGTGACGTTTCTGAGTGCGGCCCTGAGTCATTCCTTTCTCTACTCAACAGAAAAGAGAGAGAGGGATAGAGACGTAACTTTCGTAATTGGCTCATAGAGGCGTTAAGCTATTTTTGACCTTATTCAGAGCGTAGAACGTACTTTTTTTAGTGGTACTGTATAATTAAGTCAGTTACACCCCAGCTCAGAGACGTCACTTAACCTTAATGAATCGTTAACAAACAGTGGCTACTATATCTTGACCTATTTTTCCATATTAGAGTTTGTTGTCAGTGTACTAAGATATACTGGGTGTCATTAGCTAATGATTCATTAGGTTAAGTGACGTTTCTGAGTGCGGCCCTGAGTCATTCCTTTCTCTACTCAACAGAAAAGAGAGAGAGGGATAGAGACGTAACTTTCGTAATTGGCTCATAGAGGCGTTAAGCTATTTTTGACCTTATTCAGAGCGTAGAACGTACTTTTTTTAGTGGTACTGTATAATTAAGTCAGTTACACCCCAGCTCAGAGACGTCACTTAACCTTAATGAATCGTTAACAAACAGTGGCTACTATATCTTGACCTATTTTTCCATATTAGAGTTTGTTGTCAGTGTACTAAGATATACTGGGTGTCATTAGCTAATGATTCATTAGGTTAAGTGACGTTTCTGAGTGCGGCCCTTAGTGCCAAATGTTGACTTGCGGACAAGCGACATGTTTTGCTTAAAAATAAAGCATGCAAAAATCTACAAATTGCGAGAAATCCATTGGATTCATCAGGCTAGGTTGGACAACACAAAACGAGAGGAAGCTTTCCAAAAAAATATCCAACTACCCACACACAAAGCGTTAATATGTTAGTGTTACCTTGCCACCAAGCGGGGTCCTGGCTCCTGTCTGTGACAGCTATTATGTCGTCTTTTTGAAAGCTTAGCTCGTCGGCATTTTGAGCTGTGTACGGATATAACGCTATAACCTGCAAGTTATATGTTAAATATATAATTATATACGAAGATTACATGTTTATGTCAGAAGTTCTGTGGGAGGAAGGTATGAACTAAGATGTTTTTAAAAGTTATAGATACGTCGTACACGCTCTAGAATGACCAGACGAAAGTAGGGATGTTGAAAAAATATCGATATTATTTTTTCAATATATCGATATTTTTGAGCGATATTTAATATTTCGATATATCGATGTATCGATATAAAATTCCAAGTATCGAAAAGATATCAAAATCGATATTTTTATTTGTAATCTTTTAAAAATTTAAGTTAAAAGATTACAAATGACCTTTTTTTTTTTTGGCTGTTTTATAATTTAGTTTTAAGTTGGCCGATATATCGATATTTTTTGAAAATATAAATATCGACATTGATATTTAAAAAAAAAAAATATCGATACGATATATATCGATATTTTTTGAATTTCCGACATCCCTAGACGAAAGGCAGGTAATTGCCCGGAGTGCATTCAGTTGGGCACGCTATCTCTTTACGGCTATACGTCCCGACAGTGCCTAAAATTATGTATGTTTATCTCTTTCTAACAACAGGCATGCCCCATCATTTGTCTCTATTGCGCTAACGTTAGAAATACATATACACTACTTACGTATAGACTACTCCTTGCGCCACTTTAAAATACTTTAATGTTAGTGTATAACCTGTCTATCTTTTTGAAGGTTGTTGGGTATGAAAGTGTTTTTACCTTCTTTTATTTACTTTGCTTTGTTTTAAAGATCTTTATCCCTCATTAAGACAGGTAGTCACATGAGAACAATACTAGCAAAAATACAGTTCTCGCCAAACTTATTGTCCGGGTTGAAGTTGGCACGAGCTAACTTTAACCCGGCCGTAAAAATCGGAGAAACAAAAATATTAATCAGCTAAAAACGCGATCATAACGCTCCGGGGAATATTATCGCGCGCGCGAACAGAAATAAATGAAAGGATTATTTTTAAATTATAAATCTAATGTGAAGTCTGTCAACCCGCATTAGGCTAGCGTGGTGGACTATAGCTTAATTCCTCTCATACTAAGAGGAGACCCGTGCCCAGCAGTGGGACAGTATATGGGTTAATTATTATTATTATTATAAATCGAATTTAGGTAGACAGAAATAATGTTTTTTTTCACGTTCAAGTAAAAAAACAATGCAGAAAAAATTTAAAAAATGATGAAAAAGATACGGCAAATTTCAACGCAGGGGGGTCCAGAATCATGTACTGAACTCATGGTATTCGGATGTGCGTCGATGTCCCTTCCACCGTGTATAACACATAAACCCTCTTAGTATTATAAAAGTGTATTGCTGACACGTTATTAAGTTAATTTGTTATGTTTTAGTTATTTAAGGGTTACTTATTTGTCCTAGATTACTATTTTGTAAATGACTGTTTGTTTCTTTCCCCGGAACTAGTTGGCCGCGCCTTAGGTAGGGACGGGGCTGAGGCGAAGGGTTACTGTGAACAAAAGCAAGCGCCCCCACCCCTTCGCCTCACCACGCGCTGGCGTCCCCGCCCCTCCGTCCCGCCGCTCACATACCTAAGGCGCGGCCAACTAGTTCTGCGCAGCCTATTGTTCTAAATCTCCTATTTATTTTTAATGAAGGAAAAAATCGGCTGGCGGGCAGGATTCGAACCTGCGTTCTGGTTCGGTACACCAGACGCTTTGACCACTAAGCCACCGCGAGCCCCGCTCGCCGGTCGAAATCTTCCTCCACATTTTAATTAACGTCTTAAAGGTGACGTAGCGACATCTATTGTGAATGCTTCACAACCGACACGACTAACTTTACAGGTAGTTCGATGTCGTACGATGCCACCTTACCTATTAACTATCTTTTTGTATTTTTTTAAGCATTTTCCATGCTAATATTACAAGTTATTTTTAATGAAGGAAAAAATCTGCTGGCGATCTCTCCTATTTGTTTAAAAGTGGAGTATAACACTGCCGTCCTCAAGCTAAAATGCCGTTATCTGACATCCCGCCGATTTCGAATTTTTAATGCCAACACAATCAGAAGTCGTGAGATCTCCTCGTGAGATCTGTTAGTCAGTACTTCTAAGTCTCAAATATGACTTCTAGTTATTAAGTAGCGTACATTTTTAAAAACTGCCCACTTTTTCGTGCATAACTCAAAAAATAGTTTAGTGCAAGCGGTCTGCTTCGATCCTCCGCAGAATGCGTGGTAGCTCCCACTCACTTCTGAGCGCGTTGTGCGGTAGGTGGGACTGTCCAATGCTCCGGCACTGGATCGGACTTCATGCGTCTACATGTACGTATTATATACTGCGTGGATAGTGTGGGGTTCGGCTCCAGATCTTAGTATAAGATTTTATTATAGGATACTAACATTAGTTTTTTAAGTTTTCGTTACTAATACTTCTGTATGGATTCTTGTGATCTGAATTAAAGTTTTATTATTATTATTATTATAACAGCATTTTAGCTTGAGGACGGCAGAACATTTTTCTTCACGTCATATATACATTGTAGTGATTCAAGCAAAGCATTAGTATTGCAAAGCTAGCTATAATATTAATCACAGCTATGATATTCATTTATATAAAGCATGCTTTCACACCTATACTCCCCGTAGGGGTAGGCACAGATGTACTAAATACTAAATTACTGTAACAAGGGTGTTATGACGTTGCTATGACAACACAACTCTAAATAAAACTTCTACTGAGAATTTCATTATAAAATCTCAATAACACACGAATTATTTTTATTTCTAGAAGAAAAACAACACAACTCTCCTGGGATTCGAACCCAGAGGCAGCTTATCAATAAATTATTTTTATTTCTAGAAGAAAAACACACTCTCATGTCTATATTCCCCGAAGGGGTAGACAGATGCGTTCAAAATACTAAAATATAACAATAGGGGTTATGTTATTATTCGCGCTACTGAGAATTTATAGTATTTTCGCCGTAAGATGATGTGGCTGACAGTTTAAACTAATAAAGAATAACATAGGAAAAAAATAAAAAATAAATTATCAAAATAAAAAATTGACACAGACGACGTCTGTGGTCTAGTGGTTCGAGTACCAGACTGCTGATCACGAGGTCGTGGGTTCGATTTCCACAGGAATTAATTTGGTATTAGGTAGGAATTTATTTGGCTTGGTAATTTACGATAGGACAATATTTATAAATAAATATCTCGGGACGTTTTTTCACACAGCACCATCTAGTCCCAAACTAAGCAGAGCTTGTACTATGGGCACTAGACAATGGATATAATACTACTATACTTTTTTTATGAATACATACTTATAATACATAGGAAACACCCAGACAAACACAAACACTTATATTCATCACATAAATATTTGTGTCCTGTGGGAATCGAGCCCACGAACTCGTGATCAGCAGTCCGGTACTCGAACGACTAGACCACAGACGTCGTCAAGACTAGAAGAACTGCCCCTCAACCATGAGTTCTATCGAATGGCTTTCGATAGGTTTTATACGTATCGACACGCTGTAATCTCAAAGCAGATTTTAGTTCCTCACGTAACCGCTAGAGGCACTGCAACGTTTTCCATACAAATATTTTACGGCGTGGCTAGCGAGTCTAGTGAGAAAAACTCATGGTCGAGGCACTGATTAGATTTTTTTTAAAGAATCGATGAAATTTGAAAATACGTTATGCTGGTTAACTTCGCTTTAATTTTAATTCACTATCAGGCATATCATCTATATTATTTATATTATCAGGTACAGTTCTCGCGAAACTTATTGTCCGGGTTGATGTTGGCACGAGCTAACTTTGACCCGGCTTTAAAAATCGGAGAAAGAAAAATATTGGGTTGTAACAAAAAAATAAGAAAGCTCAAGCTCAGCTATCGTTTTAAATCATTTTAATCAAATATTTTTCTTTCTCCGATTTTTACGGCCGGGTTAAAGTTCGCTCGAGCCAACTTCAACCCGGACAATAAGTTTGGCGGGAACTGTATATTGAAAATACTATAATTAGATAAACTCAATAATACTAGACCTAGGATTCGAACCCAGAGCAGCTCATAAATAAATTATTTTTATTTCTGCAAAAGACACTGAACACATCATCACGCCTGTATTCCCCGGAGGAGAGTAGAGAGTAGAGAGTAGGCAGAGGCGTACTAATGTACACCCACATTTCACCGGTATATTTAGGTCCCATGTAATAGGGGACGAGCCTATTGCCAGGGCACAAATCCAGACTCCGAGCTGCAACTGGGAATTTCATAGAAAACCCAACAACACTACTCGACCCGGGGATCGAACCCAGGACCTCTAGCGTAGCAGTCGCGCTTAGGACTATAGATTCACCAAAATTCACTGCCTCGTTGTTCTAGTGGTCCCAAGCGCGACTGCTACGCTAGAGGTCCTGGGTTCGACTTCGATCCGGGTCGACCATTGTTCTCTCTGTGAAAATCCCAATAGCAGCTTCAAGTCTGGATTTGAGTCAAGATTAGTTCAGTCAGAATCATGGTATTCGGATGTGTGTCGATGTCCCTTCCACCTTATATATATTTATATACACTTAAGTTCTAAGTATATATTTACCTTATCGATAACAGTTTCAGCGGGCAGTGTGTCCATTTTGGACAGAACCGGCGTTGTTCTGCCGGAAGTCCGCCCTGAAGATTGCAGAAGCTAGAAAACAAATCAAAATGGTTATTGTATTTGGTATTATTTATTATTATTATTATTCAGCCATTATCGTTGTACTGCAAGTCAAAGGCCTCCCTACCCTCTTTCCATTCCTCACGGTTTAAAGCTATTTGGGACCAATCCTTCCAGAAGGAATCAAGCTCATCCCGCCATCTTCGTCCGGGCCTCCCGCGCTGTCGTCTGCCATGTTGTGGGACCCATTCGGTAATGTGTAGCCCACAGCTCGTTTGACATGCGGCAGACGTGTCCAGCCCAGTTCCACTTTAAGCTGGCAGCTTTTTGGCCTATGTCAGCGATCTGGGTTTTGGAGCGCAGTACGCTATTTTTCATAAAAATTTAGAAAACCCCCGACACGAAATGTAATTTTCCATTTTATGGTGGCGGCCATCTTGGAATTGAAATTTATTATAGTGTATAGTATTCTCCCAGTTAACCCCTTTCATTTGATACCCACATTGAGGGAGTTCTGAAAAAATATGTAATTCGCTATTTTGTGGCGGTGGCCATCTTGAGCCGATTTTCATCATACATAGCTAAGAACACTCCCGACTAATTCACCTTTCAAATAAAAAAAACAAAATCAAAATCGGTTCATCCGTTCGGGAGCTACGATGCCACAGACACACACACACACACACACACGTCAAACATATAACACTTTTTTTTTCGTCGGGGGTTAAAAAGTCAAAATATTTTTATTTCAATTAGACCATATAAATAGGTACTTTTGAAACGTTAAACTAGTTGCACGGTTCCAAAAAAAGTGGGTCTTATGGATAAGAGCCGACAAGAAACTCCATAGATACTCTTTTAAAAAAAAAAATGTGTGGTAACAGTAACAATTGTTGTGAATAGTAATGAGGATGATGCAGCTTGATGTGTAGATGCAGAGATTAAAGAGTACGTAAGTATTAGAATTGAAATTTGATGCGGTCTGATAATTTTACTCCCATCATACTACGCTCCATAGCTCGCTGGCCCAATCCCCGAGTGCGGACTTCTGATGTTTTGTCAAAGACATTGTATTTGGTATTAACATATAAAAAAATATGCTGTCCCACTGCTGGGCAGGGGTCTCAGAATAATATCCCTGTTACATTTTACACAGCACCATCTAGTCCCAAACTAAGCAGAGCTTGTACTATGGGTACTAGACCATGAATATAATACTTATATACTTTATTGGTAAATATATAAAAATATTTGAACACACTATGAATGAAAGGGTTTAGGATATAGTCCACCACGCTAGCTTAAAGCGGGTTGGCAGTGTAGCGGAACATCGTGAGGAAACCTGCATGCCTGAGAGATTTTCTCGACGGCATGTAAAGCCTGTCAAAGTTCCAAACCAAACATCAACCTGGACTATATATTTCTAATCACAGTGCTGAGACACTTTATAACCAGAGATCGGCGAAGGTAGTGCTATTCACGGGAATTAGTGACCGTTAACTTAACATGGATATGCCGTCTAAATCCCGGCATACATGTTACATAATAATTTATATCACATTGACGAGCAATTGTAAAGTAATTGTAGTTGTACACATGACGACATAATATCATGCCACCTGTTTCGGGTAAAATCAGATCCTACTTATTGACCAGTAAGTAATATGGCAAACAGCACTGTGCGGGACCAGTTAAACCAGAAATAAGTAGTCTGATATGATGCAGTGCATCTTCATGGTATCTTTAACAGTATAACTTCATTTACATCAATATTCCGCAAAATATTCCCGTGAACCCGGAAAATCCCGGGACATGTCCATATTAACATAATCATTCAGGGTCATTGACCGAAAATAGCACTACCTACGCCGATCACTGTTTATAACAGGTAACTAATACATAATTTAGTAATTGATTTATTCATGTATTTACTTCTTGGGCACGGCGTGAGTGTAGACGGTGTGGCCGACGCCGATGAGGCCGACAATGCAGAGGGCCATGGTCAAGCGGTACAGGATACCATCGAGGGGACCACCCTTCAGGAACACCGGAACATCATCTTCCTTCATTCATCTTCTACTATAGCCTAAACCCTCATTCGGGGACCCGTGCCCAGCACTGGGATTAATGGTTTGATGAAAGCTACCGTTCACGATCATGACGTGGAGACAAGGATGCCCACGCCCAACAATGGTCCTATGTAGAGTAAAACTCTCTCACCTTGACGTAGCTGGCTGGGAACCACCCGACCTGTCTGTTCCTCCCCTTGGCTTGCAGCTCGCCCTCCCACCAGCCGCTGTCAGCCTTCTTACGAACCACCAGCAACTGGCCTTTAGAGAGAGATAGCTGTTCTGAGCTGGAAAGAGAGAGAAGATATTAAAATCAAATTCAAATATTTTTATTTAAATTAGACCTTATAAATAGGTACTTTTGAAGTCGGTTCGGATTTGGCAATTTGAAAAGGGAGCTCGTGGCTAAGTTACATCAACCCTGATCAACCGATCTGCAGGTTAAGCTAAGCTTTCCGAGGTCAGCCTGTGGATGGGTGACCATACACACATCGAGACCCCTCCCCTTTTGACCTCAGGTTGGGTGGCAAAGCTACGCCACCCAAATGCAGTAGACGCTGCAAGTGTGACGTTCAACGGCCACCCATCCATTATTACCTCACTAAGCTGCTCATATTAACTTACTGTCATCGGCCACCCATCCAATTCCAAACCTTAACTAAATCTGCTTAACCTTTAATGTGTTGATGATGAATGATGTTTTCTGCGTGGGTTCATTTGTTTGACAATGTGGGTGTGAGTTTCTACCGCAGCACACGCTATACACGAATTTACACAGCGTGCATGGCGTTGAGCTACGTGGATCCGTATCCGAGCAAGCCACGCGTGTGGCAAAAAAATATTCTGTATTGGATTTTGCAAATGTTTCTAGATTGTTTTCTCATACGTGTGTAAGTATCCTCAAACTATAGTATCAGATGTCACTGTAAAAAACCAAAATTTAAAAGAGTAACCATGGAGTTTCTTGCCGGTTCTTCTCCATAGGAAACGACTAATTTGGAACCGTGCACCTAGTTTCGACATTTCATAAGTGCCTGCATAAGGTCTATGTGAAAATAAAACTATTTTGATTTTGAGCGTGTCCGTGGGTTGCGGTGGATACAGCTCCATAAATTTCCTTGCAAAGAAGGTCATCAAAAGCCCATACAACTCAGCCCAAATTTGTACCGGAGGTACATGACAGCTGTCTAGTTGATAGTTATTACCATGAAATTACTATGAAACTGATAATAATCTGCCGTAATGGCGTGCGTTAGACATTCCGAAATCACAGAATAAATAATAACAGAATGGCCACTCTCCGCCCCTCCCTAACGTCAGATACCTCAGGTCCCCCGCATCCTGCCGGTGTTGTTGCCGGACTGCCAACAAACCCTACGCACCGTCACGCACACATTTGCACGTGTACAAACGTAATTTTGACAAGTTTGACATTTGGTATTGTAGTGTGCAGCGGTATCGGAAAGTTTGTATGGAGTGTCACAGGTGTGCCTAAACTGATGACAGTTTTTAATAAGAAATCATTACGAAACAGATAATAGTGTGCCAAAATGGCGTGATTTTTCTCAGAGTAAAAGTTTTTTTTCTCATCCCCCAGTCAAGTTTTAGTGGAATATATATTATATTAGGGGGGGGGGGGGGGAGAGAGAAACTAAACTCACTGACAGCGAGGTTTCGGGGTGAACCATAATATCAGAACAACAAAAATTACAAGAAAAAAGTTTTTATGGGACCAATCTGTAAGCACCAGCTTTCGAATAAAAAAAGAATTATCAAAATCGGTTCACCCAGTCCAAAGTTCTGAGGTAACAAACATAACATAACAAAAAAAAAAACAGTCGAATTGAGAACCTCCGCCTTTTTTTCAACCGACGATGAGGGTTTTAACCAGCGTCATAATACAGGGTATTTTTTCCAATAAATGTACCTTTGGTACATAATTTGGGCCGATTTTGCTTACCTGGTAGCAGTATAGCTAGCGATAGCCTGCGCTATCTCGTTCTTTCTGCGCCCGGTGACGGAATCCCGGCCGGAATCCCGGCGCGCGGCGGAGGGCGGGCGGGCGGGCGCGCCCTCAGTTATCGACGCCACCTCCGAAGATATCGGGGTCGAAGACTTTTGCTCCTACGAACAGTAGAAAATATAATTAAATAAATAAATAAATATTTGGGGACATTTTTACACAGCACCATCTAGTCCCAAACTAAGCAGGGCTTGTACTATGGGTACTAGACAATGGATATTATATAATACTTATATACTTTTTTCTTTGTAAATACATACTTATTATACATAGGAAACACCCAGACAAACACAAATACTTATTATTCATCACATAAATATTTGTGTCCTGTGGGAATCGAACCCACGACCTCGTGATCAGCAGTCCGGTACTCGAACCACTAGACCACAGACATCGTGAAATTGAAAAAAAAATTGAGGCTCCGTTGATGATTGGTCTTTGTGTGAGCACTAAGCAGCCACCCATCAATTACAAAACTCTACTAAACCTCATATTAAGAGCGTAATAGTAAACGGTCACCCATCCAATTTTTGACCTCGCTAAGTTGCTTAACTTATTCAGCCAAATTTAGACCTCACTAAATTGCTTAACTGCGCTATACAATTTTTGACCTAAGCTGCTTAACTTCGCCATCCGAATTATGACCCCGCTAAATTGCTTAACTTCGCCATCCAAATGCAAACCGTGGCAGTGTAGATGCTACAAGTATGATGTTCAACTGTCGCCCATCCAAATTTTGACCTCACTAATATTAACTTACTGTCTTCAGCCACCCATCCAATTCCAAACCTTAAATAAACATGCTTAACTAAAGATTAACAATCAACAATCAACTGACTTCCATCTATTAAAATTATCATAACAACTTATTTAATAGCTTCACTCCGTCATCGGTCACCCATCCAATTCCAAACCTTCACTATAGATGCTTAACCTAACAAGTATACGAGCTAAGACCCAATCGACACCCCTCTACTATAAAAACACAGTTACACAAAAGACAAACTTATTCAAAAACATCATTCTCTTTCACCCATCCGCTTCCAGTCCTCGCTTACCATCACGGGCGCCGGCTCGGGCTGCTGCGGCAGGTTGGGGAGCTCCGGCTCGGGCTCGGAATCCGCCGGGGGCTCCACGGCCTCAGGAATAGGGGCTATAGCATCACCAGACGTAGTCGTGTCTTTAGTCACATAGTTCGAAGGGAAAATGCCCGTCCTGAAAAAAATATTTTAAAACATAAGTCTGGGCTGGAACTTTGTCTAACCGCCTCCTCCTTAATCTCCAAGTTTTCTTTCTCCGAATGTTATAGGGGGCGAGCCTATTGCCATAAACCTTGGCTTAACTAGAGATTGTCCCTAATTAGTTGACCACGACTATGTATGTATATATGATATGTATGTAAATGTAATCTAAACTGACATATGTAAATTTAATTTTTAGGTTTAAATGAATATTTTAAAATTACCTATTTTCTCTTCTGTTTATGTACGCCAGACTACCTAAGGGCCGCACTCAGAAACGTAACTTAATCTAATGAATCATTAGCTAATGACACCCAGTATATCTTAGTACACTGACAACAAACTCTAATATGGAAAAATAGGTCAAGATATAGTAGCCACTGTTTATTAACGATTCATTTTGTTTGTTTGTTTGTTTGTTTGTTTTTGTTTGTTTGTTTGTTTGTTTGTTTGTTTGATTGTTTGTTTGTTTGTTTGTTTGTTTGTTTGTTTGTTTGTAATGAATAGGCTCCGAAACTACTGGACCGATTTCAAAAATTCTTTCACTTTTGGAAAGCTACATTATCCCCGAGTAACATAGGCTATATATCATCACGCTACGACTAATAGGAGCGGAGTAGTAATGAAAAATGTAGCAAAAACGGGGAAAAAATTATAAGACCACGCGGGCGAAGCCGCTGGCGGGAAGCTAGTTGTTTATAAAATTGTTCTTTAAATTGGTTTTGGTGTGCAATAAAGAATATTCTATCCATCTATCTATTTTTCAACCGGACACGAATCCAGACTCAGAGCTGCTACTGGGAATTCCACAGAAAAACCCAACGACACTTTGCTCGACCTGGGACTCAAATCTAGGACCTCTAGCGTAACAGTCGCGCTTGGGACCAATAGACCACCGAGGAGCAAAGTTAAGAACCTATAAATTCACTTACCTGATGCAGCACCACAAGAGTCTCAAAATTCGTTCTGAGCAACAGAAGGGACAAAGCTCGAGCTGTCATTGGAGCTCTTACAGGGCACTACACCACAAATGACATGCTCCATAAAATGAAGCTAGCTTTGAATAACGATAAGCAGTGATAGCCTAGGGGTATGACCACTGGACTGCCAAGTCAAAGGTCTCGAGTTCGAATCCAAGGCACGCACCTCTGACTTTTCGAAATGATGTGCGTAATTATCACTCGCTTTAACGGTGAAGGAAAACATCGTGAGGAAACCTGCATGCCTGAGAGATTTTCTCGACGGCATGTGAAGTCTGCCAACACGCATTAGGCTAGTGGTGGACTATAGCCTAATCCCTCTCATACGGAGAGGAGCCCGTGCCCAGCAGTGGGACTGTATATGAGTTGATTATTATTTATTTATTATTTGAACAACGACTGCAGAGCCTGTGGTGAATTCAAGGAAACTATGCAACACATCCTGTGCTATTGTGACGTCCTGGCGACGAAACGGATGAGTCTTCTCGGCAACGGGTACCCGAAGCCGGAAGATTTTAGGTTCCTTCCTCTCAGTGGGTTAGCCGCCTCCGTAAACCACGTCTTCAAAGAGTAAGGAATATACGGTAATGGGGACAACAAGTGTTGCTGGCTGTACCAGCCCCCCATGGTAAGATAAGATACCTGATGCCAATCCTGCCGGTCCACCAGTCTCCATCTCTTCGTATAACCTCGATCCTTTCACCAGCCTCGAAGGTCAGGTCTCCTGGCTCCGTGGAAGTGTAGGGATAGGCTGCGATATAGAAATCTCCCCCTTCTGCAATTATTATAAATAAATCAATACCATTGGCACAATTTACACAGCACCATCTATAGTCCGCGCGGAACTAGTTGGCCGCGCCTTAGGTAGGGACGGAGGTGAGGCGGCGGGTTACTGTGAACGAAAGCAAGCGCCCCCGCCCCTCTGTCCCACCGCGCGCAGGCACCCCCGCCCCTCCGTCCCGCCGCTGACATACCTAAGGCGCGGCCAACTAGTTCCGCGCGGACTATAGTCCCAAAGTAGCTAAAAGTTACGATTCAACAAACCAGTATCATAAGTACAACACTACACAAAAAGCTGGTATTATTTTTATATTTGTAAAGAAGGTCGTCAAAAGTACATACAACTCAGCCCAAATTTGTACCAGAGGTACATGACAGCTGTCAAGTTGACAGTTTTTATCATGAAATCACTATGAAACTGTTAATGAAGTGCCATAATAGCGTGCATTTGACATTCCGAAACTGACACTGACAGCAAATAGCTGTCAAGTCGACAGTTTTTACTATAAAACACTATGAGACTGATAATATTGAGTCAAAATGATGTGCGTTTTTAAAATTAAAAGTGATTTTTGCTCATCCCCTAGTAAGCATAAAAAAGTACGACTAGAGTTTTAACCAGCGTAATACAGGGTATTTTTTCCAATAACTGTACCTTAGGTACATAATTTAGGCCGAGTTAGATGACTTCCTTTGACATTTGCATGTGACAATCTAGCCTCTGAGATTAAAAGTCAGAAGCCCAAAAAGTCTGACAACCAGTCTATCCTTCGAGTATCGGTATTGCCCAAAAATTGTGTTGCGGAGGTCTGATAGCAGTCGCTCCGTGTAAAATACTGATATTCAGCCGCATCTGGTTAGACTGGAAGCCGACCCCAACATGATTGAAAAAGGCTAGGAGGATACTAGGAACTGTATAAAATATCCTGGGACATTTTTACACAGCACCATCTAGTCCCAAACTAAGCAGAGCTTGTACTATGGGTACTAGACAATGGATATAATACTAATACATTTTTTTGTTGTAAATACATACTTATAATACATATGAAACACCCAGACAAACACAAATACTTATATTCATCCCGTAAATATGTGTCCTGTGGGAACCGAACCCACGACCTCGTGATCAGCAGTCCGGTACTCGTACTACTCCACTATAGTCCGTTTTTTAATCTCAGAGACTAGATTGACACATGCAACAGTCAAAATTACAAATAATGATACCAGCTTTTTTGTATAGGGTTGTACCTACGAT
This sequence comes from Acronicta psi, assembly GCA_946251955.1. Taxonomy (NCBI): domain Eukaryota; kingdom Metazoa; phylum Arthropoda; class Insecta; order Lepidoptera; family Noctuidae; genus Acronicta; species Acronicta psi. The sequence continues at coordinate 1,035,864 of OX276498.1, forward strand.
ACCGGTTTGTTGAATCGTAACTTTTAGACGATTAGCTTAAAAAATTTCTATTCCAAATCGTATAATTAAAGCCCAAATTAATTAAAATTGTCCGAATGCACAAAAAAGTCTATGAAAGGTAAGTCGTCGTAAAGTTTTAAGTACCAAATGACGTAAAATTACCCACCAAAAAAAAAAACTAAGAAAGGACTTTAATAAAATTTAGTCTTATGTTCCAACGAGGTAAAAAAGTATTAGAAAACTATATTAATCGCTGTAAAAAAGTTTTAGAAAACTATGTTGATTTCGCTGTCGTTATTTAGTCCTTCAAAACTCTACCTAATCCGACTCATGATTATTACGTTTTAAATAAGACCTACTATTTTTTTTCAGGATAACTTAATGTAAAAAACCGACACTTCAATTTATTAGCGATAATTTTCGATAGAGGCACATTACTATTTAAGAAATGCAAAAAACTGGTATCCCACGTAATGTCACTTTAGTCTCTGAGATTGAAAAACAGACTATAGACCACAGACGTCGTCAGTGTATTCCAACCTATTCCTAGGTTCTTACCAACTATCGGCATGGCTCCCCCCAGGTCATTCGCCACCTCAGCTTCGGGGACCTCAGCGATGCCCTCCAGCTGTGTTTTAGTCTCCATCGGCTCCAGAACTTCGGAATACGCCGCTGGAGCGTTGATATCCTCTACATAAGACTCCGGGAACCAGCCGGATTGACCTACAATAATTAATAATATTTTTAGACATTTTTAATGAAGGAAAATATCAGCTGGCGAGCAGGATTCGAACCTGCGTCTTCTGGTTCTGGTACACCAGACGGTTTGATCGCTAAGCTACCGCGAGCCCCGCTCGCCAGTCGAAATATTCTACGTCTTAAGGTGACGTAGCGACATCTATTGTGAATGCTTCACAACCGACACGACTAACTTTACAGCTAGTTCGATGTCGTATGATGCCACCTTACCTATTAACTATCTATTTGTATTTTTTTAAGCATTTTCCATGCTAAGAGCGGATTTTTTCCTTCATTCAAAATAACTTGTAATCTCAGCCTGGAAAATGCTTAAAAAATACAAAAATATATTTTTGGACATTTTACACAGCACCGTCTAGAGTGATGCAATTGAATTTTGAAGGACGGAGGGATAGAGGAAGGCCAAATATATATATATTTATATATACTAGCTTCCTGCCAGCGGCTTCGCCCGCGTGGTCTTATAATTTTTTCCCCGTTTTTGCTACATTTTTCATTACTACTCCGCTCCTGTTAGTCGTAGCGTAATGATATATAGCCTATGTTACTCGGGGATAATGTAGCTTTCCAAAGGTGAAAGAATTTTTGAAATCGGTCCAGTAGTTTCGGAGCCTATTCATTACAAACAAACAAACAAACAAATCATTCCTCTTTATAATATTAGTATAGATATAGATTATTATATTATATATATATATATATATATATATATATAATTATATATATATATATATTATATTATATTATATAAGTATAGATATATATATTATCGTAACATATTTTATTATTGAGAAATTAACATTATGAACTGTAAAGTATGAGAGTTACATAAATATAACTAGCCCCGCAGTCTGAGCTTGTCATTCTCACTTAAATGTCCTGCTGATGGTGGCGCTGTGTGTCGGGTCGTTTTATTCCCTACAACATGGTTGAGTCAAACGGCGCCGATACACACGTCATGCTCGTGAACGAGTGCTGTCTGTCGGGACTGGTCGGCTCTTACTGCAATGGCAGTAACTTCAATTCTAACACCTACTATTTAATCTCTGCATCTACACATCAAGCTGCATCATCCTCATTACTATTCACAACAATTGTTACTGTTACCACACATATTTTTTAAAAAGAGTATCTATGGAGTTTCTTGCCGGCTCTTCTCCATAAGACCCACTTTTTTTGGAGCTTGCAACTAGTTTAACGTTTCAAAAGTACCTATTTATATGGTCTAATTGAAATAAAAATATTTGAATTTGAAAAGATGGATGGATTGTGTTAAGGTCGTTGGGATAGAAAAGCTAGTAATTTGGGTAATGTTACCTCTAGCGGTACCCCATCTCCAGCCGGGCTCCGCGTCACCTCTAGGCGGAGGTGCATCGCTTACCTGAAAAAAAATAACAATAAATCTATACTAATATTATAAAGAGGAAAGATTTGTTTGTTTGTTTGTTTGTAATGAATAGGCTCCGAAACTACTGGACCGATTTCAAAAATTCTTTCACCTTTGGAAAGCTACATTATCCCCGAGTAACATAGGCTATATATCATCAAGCTACGACTAATAGGAGCGGAGTAGTAATGAAAAATGTAGCAAAAACGGGGAAAAAATTATAAGACCACGCGGGCGAAGCCGCTGGCGGGAAGCTAGTCTATAATAAAACGTTTATTGGGAACAGTAAAGTGCACACAAAATTACAAATTACAATTCAGATAGTCTAGAGCCTGAGAGAGGACATAGGCTTCTTTTTAATTTTTTTAATGCAATAAATAACCTAACCTAAATTAAAAATTTAGAAAACCCCCGACATGAAATGTAATTTGCTATTTTGTGGTGGCGCCCATCTTGGATTTGAAATTTAACATAGTGTATAGTATTCTCCTAGTTAAGCCCTTTTATTTGATACCCATATTGAGGGAGTTGTGAAAAAATATATAATTCGCTATTTTGTAGCGGCGGCCATCTTGGACCGATTTTCATCAAACATAGCTAACAACACTCCCGACTAATTCACCTTTCAAATAAAAGAATCAAAATCAAAATCGGTTCATCCGTTTGGGAGCTACGATGCCACAGACACACACACACACACACACACAGACACGTCAAACTTATAACACCCGTCGTTTTTTCGTCGGAGGTTAAAAAAACGGCTATAAGGGGTTGAAATGGGGGATGAAAGTTATAATTAATACCCAGACCACGCAGGCGTAGCCGCAATTTCGAAAATTCAGAGGTTTTAAATCCCAACTGGAGGCCTTTGACTTATAAGACCAATGAACATAACACTAGGTTGTCTTTTTGTATTTTTTAAGCATTTTCCATGCTAAGATTACAAGATATTTTTAATGAAGGTAAAAATCGGCTGGCTACGTCACCTTTAAGACGTAAATTAGAATGTGAAGGAAGATTTCGACTGGCGAGCGGGGCTCGCGGTAACTTAGCGGTCAAAGCGTTTGGTATACCGAACCAGAAGTCGCAGGTTCGAATCCTGCCCGCCAGCCGAATTTTTCCTTCATTAAAAATAACTTATAACACTAGATTATCACTGCTTTAGTATATTAAAGAAAATCTTACCAGATCCCCTGGTTGCAGGCTTAGTTCGTCGGCAGTGCGCGCTGTGAACTCGTACACACAGCGCCATCTGGGGGCGGCGGTAGAAGACACCGCTTCTGTAGCTGTTGAATAAATAACTTGTAAGAACGAATCACTGAATATTTTTTATGGCCTAGTAAATAAGTTCCATAAATATAATTTGTATATTATGTCTCAAATGTATACAAAATTGATTTGAAGTCTCAGGCTTATATTCAGAGACGATGCTAAGCGTAAAGTAATGCTTCCGTATGTCAAGTTTGTATGACAATTTGACATACGGAAGCCTAAGTTTATGCTTAGCATATTCTCTGAATATAAGCCTAAATCTATACTAATATTATAAAAGAGGAAAGATTTGTAGGTTTGCAATGAGCCTCAAAAACGACTGGGCCGATTTCAAAAATTCTTTAACCATTAGAAAGCTACATGCCGAGTAACATAGGCTATGTATATAAAACAACGGGCGAAGCCGCTGGCGGTTTAACCTCTCCCACGATTAGGATGCAACCTATGCAAAAATGTGCAGTATGCGGGTGCATATATGACTATTATTGCCATCCTTTTCGTTTCCCTACAATTTTTGCAAATTAGAGCAGGAAAAAAATAGTTTTACGAATTTCCATGATAAAAAAAATCGCCAATTTTTTTGCACACTTGTGCAAACGACGTTTACTGGGAGATACTATACTAATATTATAAAGAGGAAAGATTTGATTGTTTGTATTGAATAGGCTCCGAAACTACTGGAACGATTTGAAAAATTGTTTCAGTGTTAGATAGCCCATTTATCGGGGAAGACTATAGGCTATATACCATCGAGATACGACTAATAGGAGCGGAGTAGCAATAAAAAATGTTGCAAAAAATTTATATAGGAGCGGAGTAGCAATCAAAAATGTTGCAAAAAATTTATATAGGAGCGGAGTAGCAATCAAAAATGTTGCAAAAAATTTATATAGGAGCGGAGTAGCAATCAAAAATGTTGCAAAAAATTTATATAGGAGCGGAGTAGCAATCAAAAATGTTGCAAAAAATTTATATAGGAGCGGAGTAGCAATCAAAAATGTTGCAAAAAATTTATAAGTCCACGCGGGCGATGCCGCTGGCGGGCTGCTAATAAATAAATAAAGTGATGTATAAAAATAAATGAGTGTGGCTTAGCGGTCTTTGCGTCCGATGTGACCAGAAGACGCAGGTTCGAATCCGTAAATTTTTTCCTTCATTAAAATAACTAGCATGGAAAATGTTTAAAAATACAAAACTATAGAAATTAATGATTTATTAAGTATCTTGATTTGGCACGTGAGGTTGTCGACATGTGGGAGGTGAGTTCGGCGATCATTGTACCGATCGTTGTGTCTGCCAATGGCTTAATAGCCAAGAGCCTCGACCAACATCTAAGGAGGCTCTCGTTGAGTGGCTGGATCAAGGGCTTGATACAGAAAGCGGTACTCCTAGATACGACACGTATTGTTAGGAGGTTCCTTGTTTATCTTTTACCACAGATGGCGTCGGTCATTATCGGCCTCAAATCCAAACTTCGAGCCTCTACTGAGTTTCAAACAAAACCCAAAACATTGCTCGACCTGGGAATCGAACCCGGACATGAAGCGTCACTAAGGCTACGAGGCAGTCCCAACAAAAAAAAAATTTTTTGTTCTTGGGGCATTTTTACACAGCACCATCTAGTCCCAAACTAAGCAGAGCTTGTACTTTTTTTGTAAATACATACTTATAATATATAAGAAACACCCAGACAAACACAATTATATTAACACGACGGAATCGAACCCAAGACCTCGTGTTAAGCAGTCACACTTGCCACCACTGGACCAAAATAACGTTGAAAAATATAGAAAAAATCTTACACGTATAAATAACGACGGCTGCCAAGCAAATAAAGTCCATACCGCTCAAAAAATAAGTTTCACTTTAACACAACAACGTTAAATTGATAAAATAAAAATTGTTTTCAAAAAACTAAAACATGACCCGATTCCGACTCTGGGTACAAAGAAATAAGGTGCAAATAACAATGGCAATAATTATAGCGCGACAACTGCAAAATGGATCACTCGATTCTAAATAAAATTATATAGAATATTTATTTATGTAAAAATATCTTTTTAAAAACACTTTTATTAGGCAATGTTTTAGTGCTAGATGGCGCCGGAATATCCTAGCTGACGACCTTTGAGAAGACAGAAATAGTTATTTGTTATACAAGAGTGCAAAGTTGCTTTTTAACCGCGTGCTCAATTTTGATGACCGAGCAAGCGAAGGATTCTACAAAAAATAGAATCCTGAGCGTTAGCGAGGGAATGAAAAGGGCACGAGGTGAAAAATCTTTGCACTCGAGTGCAACACGTAACTTTTCATCCCACCTCAGCGAGGAAATGACTAAATGCAAAAAGAAACATTTACAATCACAAGATACTTTTATTTCAGTTTAGGTATTAACTACTATATTATGATCGGTAAGTATTACAGAATATTCTTTAAATTATAACAAATAATATTTAGGTATAATTGAGAGAAATTGAAAGTAACGTTGCTACAATACCTGAGTGTAATATTTTTGTTAGGTACTGTAATTGAAATAAAACTACTTTTTACGGATTTTATCGCGTTAGGTGACCATTCTCAACCCATCGAGACCCCTCCGTGCCTCGGAGCACGTAAAGCTGTCAGTCCCGGTTGTCATACGAACACCTATGACAATCGTTAGTGGTAGTCAGAAGCCCAAATAGCCTGACAACCAGAATATCCTTCGAATATCGGTATTGCCCAGACATCGTGTTGCGGAGGTCTGATGGCAGTCGCTTCGTGTAAATACTGATATTCAACCGCATCTGGCCGCGGCTGTGCCCTACCTCTCTTGAATGGTCTAATTGAAATAAAAATATTTGAGTTTGAATGGCAATGAGGAATTGTACTCATAGTCCACGCGGAACTAGTTGGCCGCGCCTTAAGTAGGGACGGGGGTGAGGCGGCGGGTTACTGTGAACAAAAGCAAGCGCCCCCACCCCTCCGCCCCACCGCGCGCAGGCGACCCCGCCCCTCCGTCCCGCCACTCACATACCTAAGGCGCGGCCAACTAGTTCCGCGCAGACTATAACTCGTTCCCACACAGGATAAACCTTTAACAACTTTAACATGAGGGCTACATAAAGTGTTGTAAAGTTATACCTTACTTACGACTGGCATTCGATAAAAGAACAATAGTGTTCAAATAAAGAAAAAAACAAAATGGTCGGTGTTTCTCAAACTTTCTGATATAGTAAACACAGGTAAGTACCATCTGTGTTGGTAGCACCGCATTTCCAAACTTTTTACCGCTAAAGCAATAATGTGCTAACATTACTGTGTTCCGGAGGGGCTCGTGGCTAAGTTATAACAACTTAGCCACGAGCTGATCAACCGATCTGCAAGGTTAAGCTACGCATGCCGAGGTCAATCTGTGGATGGTTGACCATTCTTACGAACACCTAAGACAATCGTTGGTAGTAGTCAGAAGCCCAAAAAGCCTGACAACCAGTATATCCTCCGAACATGGTTATTGCCAGTCGGTGCCAAACAGAAAATCAACGAAAGTCATATTTGAATTAAATTAGTAGTTTGGCACCGCCTCCAAATTAGTTAGAAATCATAATGTAAATATGTTATTTTTTGCTTTTTAGTTCCTATGTGTTTTTTGGAGGCAGTTTGTTTTTTGTTTTAAAAATAATTTATTTTCAAAGTTTTCGTAGAATATATATTATATTATCTGTAAGCACCAGCTTTCAAATAAAAAAAGAATCATCAAAATCGGTCCACCCAGTCGAAAGTTCTGAGGTAACAAACATAAAAATAAAATAAAAAAATACAGTCGAATTGAGAACCTCCTCCTTTTTTTGAAGTCTGTTAAAAATACTGATATTCAGCCGCACCTGGACTGGAAGCCGACCCCACATGGTTGGGGAAAAGGCTAGGAGGATGATATCATTGTGTTCTGGTAGGAAGGATAATGTAGCCAGTGACATTACAGAGAAAATAAGACATGCTGCTGTAGCTGCTGTTTCTAAGCAGTTATTCGAAGGATAGACATCGTGAGGAAACCTGTATGGCGTGTGAAGTCTGCCAACCCGCACTAGACCAGCGTGGTGGACTAAAGCCTAATCCCTCTCATACTGAGAGGAGACCCGTGCCCAGTAGTGGGTTGACGATGAATGGGCATTCAAAAGTTTGAGAATCATTGGCGGATTCGAACAAAAATAAAAGTAGTTAGGTAATTGGTTGTGTGAGTTTAATCAATCGACCTTCATACCAGCTGTGTGGACTCTAATATTACTTTTTAACAAAAAAATTACCGACATAAAAAGTAACTGAAAAGCGCAAAAAAAGATCGAGTAAGGTCACCAGCTTCTTCTAAGGATGAACCAGGACCTGGTGTTGCAAGCGTCCATAGGTTACAGTAACCGCTTACCATCAGGCGGGCCTTATGCTTGTTTGCCACCTCAGTGGTATGTGTTTGACATACCTTGCCGCAACCCTAGGTGGCAAACATGAGGATATTTCACATCAAAAAAGGTCCAGCTATCAAGGTATCTTACCAGTGGTGGGTGGGGCGTCTCCCCAGGCGTCTTCAGCAGCAGCAGGCTCCCCCCAAGCATCGCCCGCAGCGGTACCCCAGTCCGCTTCTAAAACAAATATTATACTTTTATTACTGATCAACGCACATCCGAATACCATGAGTTCAGTACATGATTCTGGAACCCCCTGCGTTGAAATTTTCCGTAACTTTTTTCAGCATTTTTCAATTTTTTCTGCAGTTTTTTTTACTTGAACGTGTAAGAAACATTATTTTTATGTATCCAAATTAGATTTATAATTAAAAAATCATTATTTCATTTATTTCGGATCGCGTGCGCGACTACATTGACCGCGGAGCGTCCGCGTCGCGTTTTTAGCAATACACTGCGCGCTCAAAAATGTCAATATCTGTAATAACCGATTATTTTCTACATGAATGATCTAGGTCATTTTATTTTTGACCTTGAGTGAAACCTTGTCACGACGTTGGTGCGTCGATGTTCCTTCCACCTTGTATATTAATGAGTTCTTGGAGGTGAAAAAACAAATAACTGATTTTCAAAGTGGGCGTTACACGAAATTAGTTTGGGAACTTCTGCTATTGACTATTAGCCACTAGCAGTTGGCAAAGAGTGGCGCAACAGTTGAGCAACAGTTGCGCAACTATCTTCGATAATTCCTACCTGCAGCGGGCCAGGCGCTCTCGACTGGCGCGGAACTTCTCGAGTACACTTCTCTCCTAACTCTGTCACAGTGTTGCCGAGTTCTGACAGTTTGCTACTAGACCTAGTTTAGTCTATAAGACTTACCTGGACATCTCAGCCTCTTTACAGTCTAGACTCATTTGCTTCTAGATACTGCAGCCCAACTATTGACTATTCATCATCATCATATCAGCTAGAGGTCCACTGCTGAACAAAGGCCTCCCTTTTAGATTTTCACAACAACTGATCGTATGCCGCCTGCATCCAACGACTCCCAGCGACCTTTATTTACCAGGTCGTCTTTCCATCTCGTTGCGCTTTCCGGCGCCTTGCACCACACAACAACACAACTGCTAGTTGCTATTGCCTATTAGCGACTAGCAGTTGGGCAACAGTGGCGCAACAGTTGAGCAACAGTTGCGCAACTACCTTCGATAATTCTCACCTGCAGCGGGCCAGGCGCTCTCGGCGGGCGCGGAGCTCCTCGTGAGGTACTCCTCCCTCTTCTCCTCATACAGCTTCCATACACGGGTGCACTTCTCCCCTAACTCCGTCACAGTGTTGCTGAGTTCTGACAGTTGAGACTTATTCGTCTCTAAGTCTTGCTTCTTGCTTTCAACCAAGGCTTTCGCCGCTTCAACCTTTAAAATAGTATTATACATTAAATATTATTATTATTGAAGGCATTGTTGCGACAAACATACAATTGTGCAACTGTCGCAGCGAAAGTTTTGATTTTTGACGCCAAATTTGTAAGCTAATTATAAAAAATATATTTTTTAGCTGTTTTTCTTCTTCAGACCTTATTTAAAAAAAAATCTGTATCATTTTCTTTCATTTTTAAGTATCCGTTAATAATTTGTGTATATGGGTTTACTTTGCCTGAATTAAATTTTATTATTATTATTATTGTACAGGGTTATTTTGGTAATAAATCGTAAAACTGACTGCCTCTTTGGTCTTCTAGTGGTCCTAAGCGGGACTGGTTCGAATTCGGGATCGAGCAATGTTGTGGGGTTCTGTGAAATTCCCAGTAGCAGCTCGGAGTCTGGATTTGTGCCCGGTTGATGGCAATAGGCTCGACCCCTATTACATGGGACTTAAACATACCGGCGAAATGTGGGTGTACATTAGTACGCCTCTGCCTACCCCTCCGGGGAATACAGGCGTAATGGTATGATGGCATGTTACTCGTAAAACGCAGTAGAAAAAACCGCTCTCTTTTTGCATGTAATGAAAAAATGAAAAAATATCGTTTAAAGCCAGAATTTTTTTTACATTATTGGTTATGCCCTAGATCCTACACTAGGATTCCCTGTGTTGTAGGACCTAGGCTCTGCGATCCGTTCACAAAAACTTAATTCTAGAACTTAAAACCTAAACTAGAACAATCAACATAATTTGAGTATGTGTGTGTATGGTGTGTGTGTGGGGTGTGGTGTGTGTGCTGTTGAGTGTATGTCTGTGTGTGTGTGTGTGTGTGTGTTTGTGTGCGTGTCTGCATTACTTACTCTAGAATTTAGTAACAGTGTAACATTCGTCGTATTGATTTTGTTTATGTAAAATGTAGGCATTGTTACCGGGACCATAATAACGAATCGATTGACACCTTCATTATAATCAGATTAGTACTTTAGACACTGTAGTGGAACATACGTAATTAGGAAGATACATAGACTGCCTATAGTCTGCGCGGAACTAGTTGGCCGCGCCTTAGCTATGTGAGCGGCGGGATGGAGACTTTTAACTACATTTAACACTATCTGTCGCGCTCTCACGCCAAAACTATTGAACCGATTTAAATGAAATTTGATACACAGATAGTCTAGAGCCTGAGAAAGGACATAGGCTACTTTTTAATGCGAAAAAAGGGCTGTAAGGGGTTGAAATAGGGGATGAAAGTTATGAAGGAGGAGGCGGAGCGTGGGAGGGAGTCCGCTGCCGCCACCCTGCCAATCCGCCCCCGACGTACTGGGCGCAGGAACAGGGCAAACCGTGCCCTGTTCCATCCACCTTAAAGTGGCCACGGGCGGCAGACTTGGGGAAGTCTGTCGCCCAGCACCATGGCCCGAGTAGGCGATGCGGTCGGAGTGTGCCGCGTCCCACTCAGTGGATTGGCAGGAGAGGGGGGTGCACACCACACGCACCCCCCGTACAGAGCCGGGGGCCGTCACCGCCGGGGTCACGGAAGAATGTCCACACGTACCCGTGCCCCCGGCCGAATGGTGATGAGGCGAACACCCGTCTGTTTTTAGTGGGTAGACGTCCTTTTCAGCCGTCCTCCCCGGGGCGGCGTGACGGTGCATAGCATTTTCAGACGTTAAAAACAAAAAACAAAAGGGTATGAAAGTTATAAGTAATACCCGGACCACGCAGGCGAAGCCGCTGGCAGAAAGCTAGTTTGAATATGTATACTTGTATAGATCTCAGAATCTTACCTTGTCGCGAAGTTGTTTAAGAGTAATTTCCATCATGTTAAGCTTCCCGTCTTCGCCAGCACCTTCTGAAGCCTTAGCCTGCACAAGAGAATACAAATCAAATCAAATCATTTATTTGTAAGAATATGGTAGGTAGAATGGGTCTTACAGTGGGATATTATGTTCCAGCATATTCTGCCACGTTGGGCGTACAAATATTTATAATTTTAGTTAGGCACAAACAATCAGATCTATTGTTTGATTATATTATATTCTAACTTGTCTAAATAATCTATACTAATATTATAAAGAGGAAAGATTTGTTTGTTTGTTTGTTTGTAATGAATAGGCTCCGAAACTACTGGACCGATTTCAAAAATTCTTTCACCTTTGGAAAGCTACATTATCCCCGAGTAACATAGGCTATATATCATCACGCTACGACTAATAGGAGCGGAGTAGTAATGAAAAATGTAGCAAAAACGGGGAAAAAATTATAAGACCACGCGGGCGAAGCCGCTGGCGGGAAGCTAGTATTATATAAATCATAGAATAACGTATATATTACAGTTTGTCGGAAAGATAATCATGTACACTGTAGTAAGCTTTTTAACTAGACAAATAAATAAAATAAAATAAATATCCTGGGACATTTTACACAGCACCATCTAGTCCCAAACTAAGCAGAGCTTGTACTATGGGTACTAGACAATGGATATAATACTTATATACTTTTTTTGTTGTAAATACATACTTATAATATATAAGAAACAACCAGATAAACACAAACACCTAAAGTTCATCACATAAATGTTTGTGTCTTGTGGGAATCGATCCCACGACCTCGTGATCAGCAGTCCGGTACTCAAACCAAAGACTTCCTCGAGTACTACATATAATTATTTACCAACCAACCTAACCCAAATGAAAAATTTAGAAAACCCCCGACACGAAATGTAATTTGCCATTTTGTGGTGGCGGCCATCTTGGATTTGAAATTTATCATAGTGTATTCTCCTAGTTAAGCCCTTTCATTTGATACCCATATTGAGGGAGTTGTGAAAAAAATATGTAATTCGCTATTTTGTAGCGGCGGCCATCTTGGACCGATTTTCATCAAACATAGCTAAGAACACTCCCGACTATATCACCTTTCAAATAAAAAAAACAAAATCAAAATCGGTTCATCCGTTCGGGAGCTACGATGCCACAGACAGACAGACACACACATACACAGACACGTCAAACTTATAACACACCGTCGTTTTTGCGTTGGGGGTTAAAAAAGGGCTGTAAAGGGTTGAAATAGGGGATGAAAGTTATAAGTAATACCCGGACCACGCGGACGAAGCCGACCCCAACATGGTTGGGAAAAGATTTTCTTTTTAACCCCCGACGCAAAAACGACGGGGTGTTATAAGTTTGACGTGTCTGTGTGTGTGTGTGTCTGTGGCATCGTAGCTCCCGAACGGATGAACGGATTTTGATTTAGTTTTTTTTATTTGAAAGGTGAATTAGTCGGGAGTGTTCTTAGCTATGTTTTAGGAAAATCGGTCCAAGATGGCCGCCACCACAAAATAACGAATTACATATTTTTTCACAACTCCCTCAATATGGGTATCAAATGAAAGGGCTTCACTAGTAGAATACTATACACTTTGATAAATTTCAAATACAAGATGGCCGCCACCACAAAATGGCAAATTACATTTCGTGTCGGGGGTTTCCTAAATTTTTAATTTAGGTTATTATACCTTAGCGTCCAGTTCCGCCTTCTCCTTGTTCAAAGAAATCTGCTTAGCGTTGAGTTCTTTCACTCGAGCCTTAAGTTGCTGCATCTCAGCCATGCTGGAGTCGCGGTCAGATCTAGGAAAGAAAGAAAGAAGGTTGGTACAACACAATTTAAATATTACTGACTAGCTTCCCGCCAGCGGCTTCGCCCGCGTGGTCTTATAATTTTTTCCCCGTTTTTGCTACATTTTTCATTACTACTCCGCTCCTATTAGTCGTAGCGTGATGATATATAGCCTATGTTACTCGGGGATAATGTAGCTTTCCAAAGGTGAAAGAATATTTGAAATCGGTCCAGTAGTTTCGGAGCCTATTCATTACAAACAAACAAACAAACAAATCTTTCCTCTTTATAATATTAGTATAGATTTCTGGCAATTACGCTACATCAGCCATGGACGCTGTAAAGGGTCGGAAACGTTGGGATTTAAATAATCCTATCCTACTATCCTACTAATCCTACTTCCTACTTAATATTATAAATGTGAAAGTTTGTGAGGATGGATGGCTGGATGGATGGATGGATGTTTGTTACTCTTTCACGCAAAAACTACTGAACGGATCTGGATGAAATTTGGCACAGAGATAGATTATAGTTTGGAATAGCACATAGGCTACTTTTTATCCGGGTAAAATGTATGGTTCCCGTGGGATAGCGGGCGAAGCCGCTGGCGGAAAGCTAGTATCAATATAACGCGAGAGAATCTGTAAGAAATAGCTTCTTTGCGCATATAAGCCATGTTCTTGATAGCATTATCCTTTTCTTTGGCAATAACCTAAAATGTTGGCAATAATAGCGAAAATTTTTGGCAAATGTTGGCAATAACAGCCAAAATGTTTGGCAATATCAGCCAACATTTTGGATAATTGCCAAAAGTACGGCTAATATTGTCAAAAGTACTGTATTATTGCCAAAAAGACGTCTCATATTGCCAAAAGTACGTCTTATATTGCCAAAAGCACGCCAAAAATTGCCAAAGAAACGGCAAATATTGCCAAAATCAAAAAGTACGGCTAATTTTGCCAAAACCATAAACAATATTGCCACAGACTGAATTCTCACCTCATGCCATCTATGGTGCACTTGGCGGCAGCCACAGCAGTCCTCGTCTCCCGGATATCCTTGGCCAGTCCACCGGCTCTTGCAGTCACAGAGCTGAGCTCCGCCGACAGAGCCTGGCTCTTCGCCTTCAGGCTGAGCACCTTGGTCTGCTCCTCAGAGCGCATGGTCTCCAGCTCACGCGTTCTCTTCTTCTCCCACTCTAGCTGGCACTGCCTCTCCATCTCTTTACGGGCTGCTTCGCGTTTTTCCTGATCAAGAAAATTTTCCATCAAGACTGCCTTGTTAGCTTATAGTCTGCGCGGAACTAGTTGGCCGTGCCTTAGGTATGTGAGCGGCGGGACGGTGGGGCGGGGTCGCCTGCGCGCGGTGGGGCGGAGGGGCGGGGCGCTTGCTTTTGTTCACAGTAACCCGCCGCCTCACCCCCGTCCCTACCTTAGGCGCGGCCAACTAGTTCCGCGTGGACTATAGTGGGTCGAGAAAAGTATTATTGGGATTTTCTGTGGAATTCTCAGGAATAATTTATTTCTAATTCACCTGTTCTTCCTTCTGTTTCCGCATCAATTCTTCTTGTTCTCTCTTCTGAGTCTCTAGGCGTATCTTCTCTCTCTTCTCAGCTTCTTCTCTCTCTTTTCTTTCACGTTCGGCCTGGATGTATACATATTTTATCATCATCAACCTATTTAATGTACAGTCAACAGAAAAACCCGACTGCGTTAAACTTACTAATTAAAAACCTATAAATAAGCTCTGTGATGTTGGAAAATGTATTGCAGGCGGGACAAGCAAAGAAACAATTTTGTTTATAATTACTCGATATCAGTTTAACTGAACGAATAGCTTGTTTCTGCCGCTTGTTTAAATTAGTTTTGTCAAAATTTGCGTACTGGTTAAAAAAAACTGTTTAGAGAACTTATTTAAATATTATTTACCTCGGCTTCCTATTAGTAAAGCGTTGCAGCAGAAAAAAACACGATTAGATTTTATTTAAAGAAAATATTTCATAAAAAGCAGGTTAGATTCGTGGTAGAACGCTATTTTTTTTAACTTTCTCAAGTTGATCCTAAGGTGCCACTAAACTTTGGTTGCCTGGAACAAATCGCTTTAAGCGATAAGGCCGCCCATTATACATGTTAATAATTAGTAAGTTAATTGTATATTTCTATTTCTGTTATACAATAAAGTATAAATAAACAAACCAAAAAAAAACACAAATAATAATTCAACAAAATGCATAAAAATTTTCCACTTTAAATCTTCGCGCGTAAACGACGAAAACACTGGAAATGTTTGTGAAAGTTGGAATTCTTTCAACTTATAGTCCGTATTTTAACGTTTTCTAATACTTTTTTACCTCGTTGGAACACAAGACTAAATCTAATATATAAAATTCTCGTGTCACAGTTTTAGTTGCCATACTCCTCCGAAACGGCTGGACCGATTTGTATGAAATTTTGTGTGCTTATCCGGTATCTTTGAGAATCGGCCAACATCTATTTTTCATCCCCCTAAAATGACCCACCCCTATATGGCAAAACAACGTTTGCCGGGACAGCTAGTTTATTATAGTTCTATCTTATTTTTTTTGGTACGTAATTTTACGTCATTTGGTACTTAAAAACTCTACGACGACATACCTTTCATAGACTTTTTGTGCATTCGGTCAATTAATCAATTTCAATTAATTTGGGCTTTAATGGTATGATTTGGAATAGAAAACTTTTAAGCTAATCGTCTAAAAGTTATGATTCAGCAAACCGGTATCGTAGGTACAACACTACACAAAAAAGCTGGTACTCGTATTATTAATTGTAATTTTGACATTTGCATGTGTCAATCTAGTCACTGAGATTAAAAACAGACTATAGTAGCGTGAATGCAAAGCTGCTAGGACCATACCTTCTCCTTTAACTGAGCGTCTGCGAGCTGAGAGCGTCGCCTCTCCAGCTCTGCCTGTCCCCGCGCCATATTCTCTCTCCTCCTCTCTTCGTAAGACTTGGCGCTGGCGATCGAAGAGACAGAATCGCGTCTGACGAGAGAATAATACTTTTAACATCTTCATTAACCCATATACTGTCCCACTGCTGGGCACGGGTCTCCTCTCAGTATGAGAGGGATTAGGCTATAGTCCACCACGCTGGCCTAATGCGAGTTGGCAGACTTCACACGCCGTCGAGAAAATCTCTCAGGCATGCAGGTTTCCTCACGATGTTTTCTTTCACCGTTAAAGCGAGTGACAATTACGCACATCATTTCAAAGTCAGAGGTGCGTGCCTTGGATTCAAACTCGAGACCTTACCATAGGTTATAACTGCTTATTCATATTTTTAAACCCCTTATTTTTTTATTACCGTATTTAAGGGGTCTTTTACTCATCAATTTGAACAATAGATTTTCGACGTCTGTGGTCTAGTGGTTCGAGTACCGGACTACTTCGTGGTTCGATTCCCACAGGACACAAATATTTATGTGATGAATAATAAGTATTTGTGTTTGTCTGGGTGTTTCCTATGTATAATAAATATGTATTTACAAAAAAGTATACAAGTATAATATCCATTGTATAGTGCCCATAGTACAAGCTCTGCTTAGTTTGGGACTAGATGGTGCTGTGTAAAAATGTCCCCAAATATTAAAAAAAAAAATAGGATAGGCGATTAATTATCTTTTATGTGCTTATGAAAAAGTTGACTATATACGTTAGTTTTTGTTTATACGTAAGCTGAAAGTAGTTTGTTCAGAATCAGTAACAGAATCGATTGCAACGGTTTTTAACCTGTTATACTTTTTTCTAAAAAAAATGGTAAAAAATTATTCAAGTAGGACACTCATTTTTATTACGATAATCGCCGCAAACACCGAACAGGGAAGTCACTCACTCGCCCTTAGATAATTTGGACCCGCGCGTGCGCAGACCGCCCCCTGCCCGCGGTGCACCGGGGTACTAAATTTTGGAGTTACCGTCACCGCGTAAGTTTTAACCATTTCTTTTATTTTGTATCTTTTTCTTGCCTATCTAATGAAAACGAAGTTGACGTGTTTCGGTTTCAGAGTAAACAAAAATTAACGTTGTCTAGAGCCGATTATCAAAAACAAAATTTAAATTGGTTCATAAATAACGTAGTTAGAACTATTTTAATTTCATGTTAGATAGACAGACTTTATTGATATCGGTAAGTTTTATTGATATCGGTAGTATATTGTGGTCTCATTTACCTGCTAGAAAGATGCAGGTAATAAAATCGCTACTAGGGTTTCTGGTTTCTCGACCTTTTTTATTTCCCGAGGCACGAGAATTCTCGACAAGGATTTCTCGAGTTTCTCGAGTCTCTCGAGAAATTTTGATTTCTTTTACAAACACGATGTTATTTTAAAATATTTACTTGATTACAAATTAGACTGATACTTAGATGCGATCAATTAATGGTAAAAAATGGTATGAAATTAAAAAAGAAGAGGGAATCCTCGAGGCGTTTAAATTTTTTTCGTGTCTCGACTTAAGACAAATTTCTCGAGAATTCCCGACTCGAGAAAGCAGAAACCCTAATCGCTACCCTGTATAACGATAAAAACATTTGAATTTGAACTTTAACTTACCTAAATGTAGGAGGTATCAATTCTGGGGGCAGTTTGGCAGGTACAGGCTCCCCTTGTGTAGCTTTCTCACAGAGATACATAGCCAAGACGAACTCTTCACACCCTGAAAGCAAAGTTATATCATTTGAGCTTTTCTTCTATTATAATGATCACGAGGTCGTAAGTTCGATTTCCACAGGACACAAATATTTATGTGATGAACTTAAGTGTTTGTGTTTGTCTGGGTGTTTCTTATGTAATACTTTTAATTTCTTTACCCCCAAGAATATTTTAATACCCTATTAGTATTAATTTACCCCCATGGATATTTTTACCCTGTTAGTATTTAGGCATCCCCAAAGATATCAGATTACCCCAAGGGCATTTAACTTCCCCAAAGATATTTAATTACCCCAGAGATATTTTATTACCCTCTTCCATAATCTCACCTAGTTTCCCGTCGGAGTCAAGGTCGGCGAGTGCCCATATCTGCGCGAGCGCTTGCTGCGCCAGCCGCGACTGCAGCATGATGGAGCGCGCCTGCGCACCCGACACGGCGCCCGACTTGCTGCGGTCTGTCGCGTTGAACAGTTGCGTGTACCTGTGAGGTAAACCTTGTTATTAAGAGGAGTGTATATCTAGCCCTCGCCCTAGCCACTCGCTCGCGTGAGTGAGACAGCAAATATCACGAATAGTTTCCGCGCGTAAATTTATGTTTCGGAACTTCTCGATTACTTTAATGATAACGTAAATAATATTTTTTTTATACAAGGTGGCATTGACGCACAAACGATGTGACAAGGTTTCACTCAAGGTAAAAATAAAATGACCTAGGTCATTCATGTAGAAAATGACCGGTTATTACAGATATTGACATTTTTGAGCGCGCAGTGTATTGCTAAAAACGCGATTATAACGCTCAGCGGTGAATGTTATCGTGCACGTGATTCGAAATAAATGAAATTATGATTTTTTAATTACAAATCCAATTTGGGTAGATAGAAATAATGTTTTTTACACGTTCAAGTAAAAAAAACTGCAGAAAAAAATTAAAATTTGATAAAAAAAAGTTACGGAAAATTTCAACGCAGGGGGGTCCAGAATCATGTACTGAACTCATGGTATTCGGATGTGCGTCGAATGTCCGTTCCACCTTGTATAGGATAAATTCGTTATTGTTTTCGATATCTACGCTTAGTGAGTCAAAAGGCCTTCAAAGTTAAGCACGTATATTAGTATAATATTGTGATATAGTTAATAACCTAACCTAAATAAAAAATTTAGAAAACCCCCGACACGAAATGTAATTTGCCATTTTGTGGTGGCGGCCATCTTGGATTTGAAATTTTTCATAGTGTATAGTATTCTCCCAGTTAAGCCCTTTCATGTGATACCCATATTGAGGGAGTTGTGAAAAAATATGTAATCTGCTATTTTGAGGCGGCGGCCATCTTGGACCGATTTTTATCAAACATAGCTAAGAACACTCCCGACTAATTCACCTTTCAAATAAAAAAACAAAATCAAAATGGGTTCATCCGTTGGGGAGCTACGATGCCACAGACAGACAGACAGACACGTCAAACTTATAACACCCCGTCGTTTTTGCGTCGGGGGGTTAATAAAAATGGACGTTACTTTTGTATGGAGCAAAATTACGGATACACTCCTCAACATTAGATAAAAGTAAGTAGCTTTACATGCTCTCCGAAACATGGAGGGGTCTTGATTTAATAATAATAATTATAAATATCTTGGGACATTTTTTACACAGCACCATCTAGTCCCAAACTAAGCAGAGCTTGTACTACGGGTACTAGACAATGGATATAATACTTATATACTTTTTTTTGTAAATACATACTTATAATATATAAGAAACACCCAGACAAACACAAACACCTACGTTCATCACATAAATGTTTGTGTCTTGTGGGACTATTTGACTACTTACTTCAGCTTTTGAGGTTGTGGAATTCCCCACTCCAAAGCCGGTGGGCTCATGACGCCCATAGGCATCTCTGTGGGACTAGTCACTAATGACCCTTAAAATGAAAATATAAAATTATTTAGAGGGGCCGACCTCGGCGAACGTATCACAACCAGATTGCGGACGTTCTCAAAAAAGGCAAGGTTAAGAGCACCCTAAACCGACGTCGTATCGTCGGTTTAGGGTGTAGCAAGTGGAAATCTATAGTCTCTGCCTACCCCTATGGGAAACAGGCGTGAAGCTATGTATGTATGTATGTATGTATAAAATTATTTTATTTCAGTATATTATTTCAAAAAGAAATTTAATTTCAATATATATACAAGCTTTTTCCGCGACTTCGCTCACGTGCAAATAGAAAAACATCAATAAAAAAACCAACAATGATGATCTCTTCTTTATATAGGTTCGCATACAACAGAGAGGTCAAGCTCTATCTCAAATCAAATCAAATCAAACTTATTGCGTTCCATAATGTATATACAGGTGGTAAACTTATTTCTAGGGATCAATTATGGACCCTGTCGGGCACAGCATACTAAAATAAAGTAAAGTAGGAGAGAGGGAGAGTTTCAATAGGTTTTATTGTAAATTAATTAGTTAATTTATGTATTTTAATTATCACAAATAGATTTATAGTATCTCAGTATCTATTCAATTGATTGAAGAAAAGGAGGTCCTCAAAAGCCCATACAACTCAGCCCAAATTTGTACCGGAGGTACATGACAGCTGTCAAGTTGATAGTTTTTACCATGAAATCAATATGAAACTGATAATAATCTGCCGTAATGACGTGCGTTTGACATTCCGAAACTGACACTGACAGTTTTTACTATGAAATCAGTACGAAACAGATAATAGTGTGCCAAAATGGAGTGATTTTTCTCAAATTAAAAGTTTTTTTCTTATCCCCGAGTCAGTCAGCGTAATACAGTGTATTTTTTCCAATAAGTGTACCTTCGGTACATTATTTGGGCCGATTTTGATGACCTCCTCTACATCAGATTTTAAGCCAGCGCATAATTATGCTTTAACACAAAAACCAAATCAATTTAATAGTGCTAGCGCCAACCCAAACAGACAAGAATTCCAAAAATCACTCTTTTAGGTTCGCGGTCGTTTATATACTCTAACCTACTTGTTTTTTTTTATATTATAGACACGGATTTTTTACGATTTTATAATAGTAGAGAAGATTCTCACCTGGTTTTGACATACTGTCACTCTTGACAGCAGCTAGAGGCGTCGACGTGATCGGCTGGCCGATCATACCCGCCACACTGTTAACCGCAGACGGAGGGCTGTTGATCAGAGACCCCATCGTGGTGCCCCCCGGGAGCGGCTGAGAGGCGAGCGGAGACTGCCCCACTAGGGACTGACTTACAGACTCTGGAGGAGATACGTATGGCCGGCTCTGGGTGGGGGGGAGGATTGGTTGGACCAGCGAAGCATTAGAAGACATTGTTGAAGAGAACGACTGATCCATTGTTGGTAAATTTGGTATTAGAGGGGGGGATTGTCCAATATTCATAAGAGGCTGGTTAGGTAAGGTTTGCTGCGGTTGCATTAACGGGGCTGTTCCCATCAACGGTTGTGAGGTTATCGGCTGGTTACCAGGAATTAGGGGTTGAGGTCCACCTACTAAAGCCTGGGGTCCACCAACCAGGGGTTGGGGTCCACCAACCAGAGCTTGGGGTCCACCTACTAGGGGCTGGGGCCCACCAACCAAAGTCTGGGGTCCCCCAACCAACCCCTGACCAGATTTAACACCAGAAATCAAATCAGGTACCGTATTTGGGACAATAGGTTTTGCTGGAGGCACCAGAGGTGGTATCAGCGGTTGTGGGGTTGTGTTAACCAGTGGGGGGCCGACCAGGTCGCCTAGCAATGATTGGTTACTGGTTGGGGCGTTGGTTGGTAAGCCGGATATAAGGGGCTGTTGGGGAAGGGATGGCATGGGTGGTATGGGGGGCTTTACGGGAGCTGGTGCTGCTGCGAATTGAGGCTTAGGGGCACCTGTAGAAAAAGTAGCATTTTAAACCATCTTCAAACAGATTCTTTATTGTATGTTATAGTATTTTCGCTATATGATTCCGGTTCCTAACTGATAATTATAGTGATGTAACCCAACATAATTTAATCGATTGTTTAAAAAAATCGAATCAGTTGGTAAAGAAAATGGAATCGGAATTACTGATTTTATGAACGAAAGAAATAGCCGCATCGATTCATAGATTTTTTAAATTCAGTAGTGTCAGTCTCTTTACTCTCTATTGACTGAAGTTTCATTCCACGCAACCTCACATCCGTCATTTTTAAGTTTTAAACATTTTTATTTCATTTACTTAATTTACTGACAGTTAATAATAACCACAATAATTTACTTGGTAATTTACGAAGAGACAATTTTTTTTATTTTTTTTTTTGCTCATTTATTTTTTATTATTAGTTTAAAGTGTATGCGTGGCGCGGAAAAATGGGAACTGTCAGGCATATCATCTTACGGCGAAAATACATTTTTTTTTATAAATAATTAAATATCTTGGGACCTTTTTACACAGCACCATCTAGTCCCAAACTAAGCAGAGCTTGTACTATGGGTACTAAACAATGGATATAAAACTTATAAACATTTTTTTGTAAGTACATACTTTTATTACATAAGAAACACTCAGACACAAAAACACTTAAGTTCATCACATAAATGTTTGTCTTGTGGGAATCGAACCCACGACCTCGTGATCAGCAGTCCGGTACTCGAACCACTAGATCGTAGTCGTTTGTAATATCAATTAGCATTAATAAATACAACCAGTAATAATGTAATAGAGAGTTACTTTTCATTCGTAAGCATAGCTCTCTGTATACCTCACCTGTAGGGCTAAGGGAGGTGAGCAGAGAGGGAGGCAAGACTTTCGGCACTTCAATGCCATGAAGTTTCAAGTTGATTATCTGAAAAAAAAAGACATAAGTCCTCTATGGCACAGACATAAATATATAAGTATCTTTGGACATTTTACACAGCACCATCTAGTCCCAAACTAAGCTGAGCTTGTACTATGGGTACTAGACAATGGATATAATACTTATATACATTTTTTTTGTAAATACATACTTATTATACATAGGAAACACCCAGACAAACACAAATATTTATGTGATGAATATAAGTATTTGTGTTTGTCTGGGTGTTTCCTATCAAACTTGCACAAATGTCCCTTAATTGACGTAGGTGTTCACTAAGAAAGGCTTATAGGAAATTCCCACCGGATTGGGAAAAAAATAATGAACGCAGGGAACCGCTTGCCCGCGACTTCGTTCCCTTATAAGTTGATTTTTTCCCCCATTTTTTTAACATTTTTAATTGAAATTCCACTCCTATTGGTCGTAGTGTGATGATATATAGCCTATAGCCTTTTTCGATAAACAGGCTATCTAACACTGAAATAATATTTTTTTGCGCGTTCAACCAAACACAGAAACAAACTCTTCAGCTTTATAATATTAGTAATTTAGTTTAAATAGTATACAAGGTGAAAGGGACATCGACGCACATCCGAATACCATGAGTACATGATTCTGGATGATACAATGAAATTTTTCGTAACATTTTTCAACTTGAACGCGTAAAAATACATTTGTGGAGGGACGAGGTGTGTTGTCCCTCGCACCAAAGGGAGGATCCTCCGACCAGGCGGGTGTTATGCCTGGTGGGCCACTGCCCGACGGTTGATGTCGGGCGGTTGTATTTATGCAAGTTGCACGGTAAATTTCACTTGCGCGAGTCAGGATTTGTAGCTTCGTACAAGTTCTTATGTAGCGCGTTAGATGTCGCTACACATTTCTATCTAATCATCTCCAAATTAGATTTATAATTATAAAATCATTATTCCATTTATATCGGATCGCACGCGCGATAACATTCACCGCGGAGCGTTATGATAGCGTCACTGCGCGCTCAGAAATGTCAATATCTGTAATAACCGATCATTTTCTACATGAATGACCTAGGTCATTTTATATTTGACCTTGAGTGAAACCTTGTCACAACGTTTTTACCTCGATGTCACTTCTACCTTGTATAAGTATAAATTGCTCAGACAATGCCGATGGAGTTATGTATTCCAAAACCGCTTACCTTGCAAGCGATGGAGAACTCTCTAAGGTCCAATTTCCCATCAGCATTGGTGTCAGCCAGAGACCAGATCTGACCAAGTATCGGTGGCGGTAGTTGAGACTGTAAAAGAAAGTTTTTGATTACTTTATTACACACTAGCTAAATTTTTCCCTCGTTTTTGCAACATTTTTTATTGCTACTCCGCTCCTATTAGTCTTAGCGCACAGTGTTCAAAAATACCTTGGTGTCGGACATTTTTAGTGAAGGTAAGCCCATGATACGTCGTCAAATTCTAAGCCTTAGAGTAGAACACCCGAGTGACAAATCCTTATGGTTATTGAGAAAATTGACAGCAAAGTTCATCATTTCTAGGTGTAATTTTTTTTAAAGTTCTCCTAAACGCCTCATAAAAGTTTAATAGCAAACTTACGCGTGTGTATTGCCTTTGGCAAAACCATAGGTGTTTGTTTACAAATTTTTCGAAACGATTATCTCCGAAGTCCCACGGATTTAGGAACCGATATTATTTGTATCAATGAAGTATATCTTATCTTACGTATTTGAAGTGTTTCTGATCTCTACAAATGTGGGACTGCCGATAAAAAAAATCAAAACCAATTTATGTAAATTTTGCATTTACTCCCGTTATACTCGGGTTTCGGACATGCGACAAAGCTTATTAAATGTAGTTTAAAATGCTTTGTAACACAACCATCACAAATTAACAAACAACTGCTTACTTTTCTAGAAAAAAAAAAATTATGTACTTTTTTACACCTAGAAATGATGAACTTTGCTGTCAATTTTCTCAATAACCATAAGGATTTGTCACTCGGGTGTTCTACTCTAAGGCTTAGAATTTGACGACGTATCATGGGCTTACCTTCACTAAAAATGTCCGACCCCAGGTATTTTTGAACACTGTGTAGCGTGCTGGTATAGCTTATAGCCTCCCTCGATACGGGATATCTAACACAGTGCCTCGACCATGAGTTTTCTCACCAGACTCGCTACTGACGCCGTAAAATATTTGTATGGAAAACCCTCGCAGAGCCTCTAGCGGTTACGTAAGGAAAAAAGCAGTTTAGTATTTTTCAGATTGCCTCTCTGGTCTAGTGGTAGCGGGACTAGTACGCTAGACGTCCTGGGTTCGATTAGATTTACACTATGCCCGGTTTGAGCAAAGTGTTGGGTTTTTCTGTGAAATTCCCAGTAGCAGCTCGGAGTCTGGATTTGTGCCCGGTTGATGGCAATAGGCTGGCCCCTATTGAGACCTAAACATACCTATGAAATGTGGGTGTACATTAGTACGCCTCTGCCTACCCCTTCGGGGAATATAGGCGTGATGGTATATTATGAATGGGGAACTGGGCGAAATAATCCCAACAAGAGGACTGATCGCGCGCCTGGTGCCTGCAGGCGTCCCCGAAGATAAATAAATAAATAAATAATAAATCAATAAATAAATATCCTGGGACATTTTACACAGCACCACAGTGTAAATAAATCTCTAACAGTGGAACGACTCGGGCGTCTAGACAGGTCAACGATGAGGTGGGTTGCGGGGCAGAGCGGCGTCCCCCCACCGCTTTTTCGCAGGCGGCCCGTCCGCCCGACATACACTGCGCGTCGGTACGGAGTTTCAAGTGCATCGCCATCGCGCTGTCGTTAATATTATTAAATTTATTTCGAATATTGCCGATGCGACAATTTTTCAATAATAATGCGTTCTACTTGTGCAGTTTACGGTTGTTTGCCGACATCGTACAGCAGTAATAAAGCAGAATTGAGATTTAATCGATTTCCAAAGGATGAGAATCGATAAGTGCCTCCTAACCTATTATGTATAGTGTATACCTACCTAAAGTAATATTATTTCTACAGTAAACAGAATAAAACATCTATCCGCCGCCACCGTGTGTTTAGGTACTTACTAAAATAAATATTTTAACTTTCCAATGGGTTTTGGTACAATTTTCACGTATAATAATAATAATGACATTTTTACTAGATTTTTTAGATAAGTAAGATAAGTAGGTACCTATTGTTGGTATTTTACGAGATAATAAGAATCTAAACTTATTTATTACTTTATTATCTATGTACCTATATTCTATGATTTTTACGGCCGGGTTAAAGTTAGCTCGTGCCAACTTCAACCCGGACAAAACTGAGCGAGAACTGTACCTATGCCGGAAATAGCATTATGTCTAGGTATCTAGAAAGGTTGACGTAATATAACCCTATAACCCTTTATACGATGATGAAATTTGTTCTAAAATGAACTTACAAACATATCACCTGTAGGAACGTAAGTACTTGCGAAATGTGTTTTTGACAACCCTAAGCTATTCATATTTTTCTAGAAATCAGTACTACTACAACTAACACATAGATTAATTTGAACTTAAAATATATCGCCTGTAAGAACGTAAGTACTTGCAAAATGTTTTTTGTGACAACCCTAAGCTCTTTTCAATGTCTAGACGATTGTCGGCATTTAGCATCCACACAAAGGAGTTGGATCACTATCCGTTGTTACATTATGACAGCACCATCTAGTCCCAAACTAATCAGATCTTGTACTATGGGTACTAGACAATGGATATAATACTTATATACTTTTTTTTTGTAAATACATACATATAATACATAAGAAACACCCAGACAAACACAAACATTTGTCTGGATGTTTCCTATGTATGTAAATAGAATGTTATGTCCAGTATTTCCTCACCTGTAACATAAACCTCTTGGCCTGTTCTCCAGTGAGGTGTCCGTTGACCGGTCCCAGGTTACGGAAGTGTTCCGTAAACTTTGCGTGTTCATGCGGCTGTACCACCCACGGGTCGGCGGCCATTTTGTCTGTAACAAATGTCACAGGAACATGATAGGTATACAGGTTGTGTGCTGTAAGCCCATAGAACCTTTATCTGTTTTTATTTTTAATTGCTTTCCGGAATCTCTTATAATTCTTCCCCCGTTTTTGCAACATTTTTCATTACTACTCCGCTCCTATTAGTCGTAGCGTAAAGATATATCGCTTATAGCTTTCCCCGATAAATAGGCTATCTAACACTGAAAGATTTTTTTGAATTGGTCCAGTAGTTTCAGAGCCTATTCAATACAAACAAACAAATATTTTCTTTTCATAATATTCTATTCTATTCTAATAGAAATAGAAATAGCCTCGCCCATGTGGTGTCTGCATCGGCAGTGCAATACGGCTTTTATTGCTAACTCTGAGCTGATATTAAGAACTTCTTAACTTATAAATGATAATTATTTCTGCAAACAGATCTTTTAAACACTTTTACAAGTCAATATTTAATTATTTTTTTCATGAGATGGCACTGGCATTTCCTAGTTCATGCCGAAACAAACTCTAGAGAATAATGTTCTTTTTTATAGTCCAGACATAAGTTTAAAATCAAGATACGTGACTATCAATGCAGGGAAATGTATGAAATGGCCTTTTGAAGAAACAACTAATGTTTGCTTCATCTGTGATTAGAACCCAAGCTCTCATAAGCAGTCGTGGGTGCGAGCTATGAGGCAGCTATACTATGATAGAAGGGTAGGTTTAACATAAACCCCTATTATGTCATAACTTTCTTGAGTTTACCTTACAAAAATTAAGACGAAAATCGTATTAAAAAAGGCATTTCCCTGTGATCTCCATAAACACACTCGTCAAGATGTAATTCTTTGATACAAAGCTTAACTAAGTAATCCTTTGAGTTCTGTTTAAATACAGATTCTAATCCGAAACCAAACAGTTTTTAGTAAAATTTTAATACACCAGCTTTCTATCGAAATATTACGTGTTCTATCTAGTATAAATGTATTGTTACTAATAAAATATGTGTTAACTTACATGTAAAGTATTATTCTGTAGTCCAGTGGGTTAAGAAACGCCCCTTGCAATTTATTTTGTACAAAACACGAAATAAAATCGACGGTGAAATTATTGATTTTGTATGTTTTAACTCCTGTCAACGAGTGTGTTACAGGTCAAACTAAAATATGCTGTAGAGAGAGATAGCTATCGGCGTTATTGGTTTGAGTGAAAGAGAGTGACAATCATATGTGTTATGTAATGCTTAAAGTGTATTAAAATTAAACGTCATGATTGGAATTTCAGTTCATAAAATGTCAGTTGAACTTTCGTTCAGAAAACTGACAATATTTTTTTTGTAAATTTATTGTCATGGTTCCTTGGCCTTTGAGCCCTAAAACTGACAATAAGAATAGATCAGTGTTTGCAACTCCTATATATCCGAGTCACTAGACTCATGTAAAAACTCTTACGTTAAAAATCCCAAAAATGCTAGAAATACGCAATTGTATATTTTGTAATAAAAGATAACAACAACTTAAATTAGATCAAGTATATTATGGTCAATGTAAGACTCCTATTAGCTTAGCAGGTTTTAAAGCATGGTTTTATTAAAAAAAAATTGTTTGAAAACGAGCCATATCGGTCATAGATATAATAAACTCGAAGTTTTGATGGTACCCCACACACGTCGCTAAATATTTTTTGGCGACAATACTTTTATTTTTCGCTAAGACTTCACCAATAATAAAATTTCTAATGTTCATTTAATTATGAATGTTCGACATATCGAAACTCGGTACTTACCTATACCAGTCTACAAAATATAATATATTTTGTAAGTAAGTAAGTTTGTAAGAATATTATTCTTTCGGCCTTGGCTGACCGAAACCGACCAAAAATTAATCAGAGCAAATAAATGAAACACCATGATTTTATAAACAATTACATTTTTATTAACAGAAAAACACTGAAAAGAAATTTCCCAAATACTTTTAATTTTAATATTATCATCTATCTAATTTCGAGCCTTGAAAATTAATTAAATCCTAAACGGAAAAACAATCATTCATAATTAGGTACCATTTAATTTTTACATTTGTGGATGTACCCACATCTTTTGGAAAAAGTCGATCAAATCATACGAAATTTTCTTTCTTCTCTTTTAAACGTGGCACTGGATGACCGAGCTTGGCTTCAAGCATCGCTTCCCATTCGTTTGGGTGGCCTGGGCATCCGCAAAATTTCAAGTATTAGTTTACCTGCGTTTATATCCTCAGTCCACGGTACTGATAAGTTGACCAGAGATATCTTAGGACCATCTCGGGTTGACTTTGAAGTGCCGTTCATGTCTGATGCTATGAACGTATGGAAAATGGCTTGTCCGAGTACGGTTTTACCTTTGATCCCATCTTCCCAGAGGCTGTGGGACGAGCCGCTTTGCAGTTTGACGCGGAAAGAACTTCTACATACGTCAGTCAATACTGCCGAGCGTGCTCGTCTGATGGCTGTGGGTGAATGGGAATCGGGTCTCTGGCTTCGGGCACTTCCGTCGTCCAACATAGGGACTATGTTGGATGACACAACTTTTCGGCTCGCTACGTCTTCGTCTAGGCGCTCCTTGTGTTGCTCCGCATCGGTGTCACTGTGGTGAAGCTGTCGGCAGCCTCGGACATCACGGTCTGTCGTGTTGCAGGAGTGCAGGCCGCATAGCGCGACATGCCAGCATTAACGACATTCTTCGTCGCGCTCTTGCCACCGCCGGCGTACCAGCTGTTTTAGAACCTAATGGCTTGGTACGTGACGATGGTAAGAGACCAGATGGTATGACGCTTTTGCCATGGAAAATGGGTAGGCCTTTGGTGTGGGATGCAACTTGTGTTGACACCCTTGCTCCATCCCATCTTTCAAGCTCAGCTGGCTGCGCTGGCGCTGCTGCTGCTGCTGCGGAGACTCTCAAACGGCGCAAGTATACTAACTTATCTGGTAGTTATGTATTTGAGCCGTTTGGAGTCGAAACGCTCGGTTCGTGGGGTCCGAGTGCTCGTCTCCTTTTTAAAGAAATTTCAAGGAGACTGGTCGACTCTTCACGTGACCAGAGGGCTGGCTTGTTTCTAGGGGAACGTATAAGCATTGCCATTCAACGTGGCAATGCTGCCAGTCTTCTGGGCACGTTGCCAGACGACAGTGATGCGGAGGAATTCTTCGACGCTTAGTGTAACGGTTTTTTTTTTCCTCTGTAGGTGTTTATTATTTTTCTTTTGTGTAAATGTTTAATGTTAGATTAGGGTAGTTTAATATTTCTTAAGCAGGTACTTATTAATACATAATAAAAGAAATAATAAATTTGAAATTTTTACATAATCTTAACATCTCAGTATCTATTACTAGTTGTAAAGAGGTAACATTTGTTACTTTTTGTGTTTATATATTCGGGGTTATCTTCGGAACTAATGATCCGATTTTGAAAATTCTTTTACATATATAAAGCTACACTATCCTTGAGTAACATGGGCCATGTTTTATTGTGATCACTTTCATGTAAACAAACCCTATCGTAATGTAAATCGACTTTGATTTTTGAATTGATTGAAAAAATAGTTTACAAAATCGGAGAATCAAAAATACTGGATTAAAATGATTTTAACCGACAGCCTACGACTTGAGCTTTCGTTTTCATTTATTACAATCCTATAATTTTGTTTCTCCGATTTTTACGGCCGGGTTAAACTTAGCTCATGCCAACTTCAACCCGGACAATAAGTTTGGCGAGAACTGTACCTCCATTGATTTTAATTTATATAAAAAAAACTCGTTAATCATACAGACTTGTTGTTAAAATTATAATATTTAGTACTTAGGTATTAATATATTACTATATTACTATTATAACAATCTTTAGGCATTAGTAGGCGGCAGCGAAACTAAGATTTATTTCTTAGAGGGGCAAAGACCTAGAAAAGTAGAGTTTTAGCCTAAAATTCTGGTTTTGCCAAGAAATTGGGTTGCGGATGTGCAGCAATCACTTCGCATTATAAACTGATGTTCAGCCAAATCTTAGCAGAATATAAACATAGGAAAAATGCTGAGAGTGCAGAAATAATTATTATAGCCCGCGCGGAACTAGATGGCCGCGCCTTAGGTAGGGACGGGGGTGAGGCGGCGGGTTACTGTGCATAAAAGCAAGCATCCCCGCCCCTCCACGCGCAGGCGACGCTCCCTGCTCCTGCATCCCGCCGCTCACATACCTAAGGCGCGGCCAACTAGTTCCACGCAGACTATAATGAATCTATGTATATCTAGTATGATATGTTTTGAAACAGTCCACCACACAGAGTGGTACATTGCAAGATTCACATCTGTATGTAGTTTTTTTAAATTTCCTTCCTTCTCGAACACATACGGTGCATTTTTGACGGGTCTTACGGTCTACCCGTCGAGCGTACTCAGTTTGTTCTATATAAACAGGCCAATGTTGTGTTGGGATTTTACAAGCGAGTTCAAGAGTACGCGTTGGCAGTTCACCCCAGACATGGCTCACAGGGATGAGTCGAAGATGATGGGAGAGAATAGCCTCCACTAGCTGAAGACGAAACTTTAAAGGATCTTGAGGATTCTGTGTCGAAGACTGCAGTAAAATACGTGAATTTTGGATAGAACAGTTCAGAAACCGTTTAAAGATTTTCATGTACCATTTGTTACAATTTCGCTCAAGCAAATATGGTTCCAAAATTTGGTCTTTGAAATCTACTCCACCCATCCATTTGTTAAAATCCAAGGCCATTTGTGGTTTAAATGGAATAGGGTGACATGCTTTTGATGATACAGTAGGCAATCCAATCGCTGTACCATGGCAAGTAGAAATCATTGTGAGCCTTTCTTTATCCTGCCAAGATAATACACAGATGTCTCCTGTGTGTCTTGCAATCATTTGCCCACGCTTGAGGGGAGCTTTTTGTATAAACCAAGGGACATCTTGACGACTATGTCGTAAGGTACCAACGTAATCAGTACTATTACGTTTTAAAAAGCGAGCTAGGACTGAGGAGTTTTTACAGCTATCCATAAATAGCCTATAACCCTTATTGAGTAAAGGATCGATGAGTTTTTTTACAATGCCAGTACTTTTGATAGCGTTTGGATTATTTGAAACATCAATTGATGTATTTTTACCGACTTTGACTATGAAAGACCAAAGGTACCCTGTGGCACTCTCACATAATTCAAAGGTTTTGATTCCAAAACTTGCAGTCTTTTTACAAATAAGCTTTCCCTTCCAAAGAAGACTTTCGTCTATACAAATGTCTTTATCTGGAATGTAATTTTTCTGAAATTTGACGTTAAGTTGATTCAAAATGGGTCTCAAATGGTATAGTCTGTCTGTAGAATCAGTAATTGGGTTCGCTATATCAGAATCAACAAACTGAAGAGCTCTCGTCAGAATTTGGTATCTTGTTTTGGTAAAAATATAGCCGAAGGCTTTAGTTTCTAATAAGGGGTTGCTGGAGAAGCAACTCCTTATCGTCGGCATTCTAATCACTCCTAACAACATCCAAAATGAAAACAGACACAAAACCTCGTGAGAATTCGTTGGATACCAATCAGCTTGAAAGGAGGCTGACTCAATGTTGGTAGCGTACTTATTTGTTTCAGCAACAATGTGTTCTAGGATACCATCATCCCAGTATGAGCGAAAAGCATCATACTCTGACTTATATTTATTGACAGCACCTGTATGTTTAGGTCTAAAACGCTCTTCTTTCACTTGGAACGTGTCCATGGAAGACCACTCAAAGAAGCTACTATCCCCTTCCAGTAAAGGTCTACCCATTTCATCTGTAGCGTCCTGGAATTCATCAAGGTCGCTTTCGCATTCTTTTTCACCACATTCACTTCTTTCAACATTATTTCTTAATTCTGCTCTCTTCTCTCGTCTCCTCACGACATCTTGGGCCAAATTTCTTAATTCCGGAGGAACATCATCATCTGTTGTCCATATCTCCTGCAATGGATGCCCCACAGTCCATTGGAATTGGTGTGTTACTCGGGGACGACGTTCGGATCCCTCAAATCCCCGTATTCGTCCCCTTCTGCTTCTTAATTTGTCTACAATACTATATCTATCTCCTACTCTACGCTCTGGACTTATGTAC
Source organism: Acronicta psi (assembly GCA_946251955.1). Classification (NCBI taxonomy): domain Eukaryota; kingdom Metazoa; phylum Arthropoda; class Insecta; order Lepidoptera; family Noctuidae; genus Acronicta; species Acronicta psi. Next base: position 1,068,435 of record OX276498.1, read on the forward strand.
AGGGGGTGGGCATCTGGGGTCAAAAACACATTTTCTTGGTACTTTTCACTATCGAACAGTGTACTGTCCTTATTGTCAACACGTATGACGATGCCTGGAGATATTTTTCTGCAATATATAAGCTACTATTAATGCTTAATATCGGGTAATCACAGAATATCGGGTAGAAGCAGTGATAGCCTAGGGTATGACCACTGGACTGCCAAGTCAAAGGTCTCTAGTATCCAAGGCCTCTGACTGTTCGAAAAATCATGTGCGTAATTATCACTCGCTTTAACGGTGAAGGAAAACATCGTGAGAAAATCAGCATTTCGCTAATAGCGATCTCTTACAGATAACCTTTGGATGGACTTATGATTTTTATTATAGATTAGCTTCCCGCCAGCGGCTTCGCCCGCGTGGTCTTATAAGTTTTTCCCCGTTTTTGCTACATTTTTCATTACTACTCCACTCCTATTAGTCGTAGCGTGATGATATATAGCCTATGTTACTCGGGGATAATGTAGCTTTCCAAAGGTGAAAGAATTTTTGAAATCGGTCCAGTAGTTTCGGAGCCTATTCATTACAAACAAACAAATATTTCCTCTTTATAATATTAGTATAGAAGTATAGATTATTATTTATTTTATTATAGATACTTACTTATCTGGCTGTTGGTCGCTTCTATTGATAGGTGACCGTGATCGATCTCTGCATCTCTCTGGAGACGACGATGAAAAGTGTGCGGAAGTCGTCAGTAATGGTGGCGCCAGATTTGTTCCTTCGTCGTCCTATAAAAAAATGATTAAATGCAGTGTTGGCTTAGTGCAGTTATTTTCGACTCCAAAGTCACAACTCCTGCTGGGTCAGCCAAATTGTTGCGGGGGGCGCTAAAAGAAGGGTTGTAAGAAATATACAACACTAGCTGACCCTGAATTTCGTACCGCCAATAAAAGTTTTCTTACCGTTTAAACCTTCCCTGGACTTCCACGAATATTTCAAAACTAAAATTAGCCAAATCGGTTCAGCCGTTCTCGAGTTTTAGCGAGACTAACAGAATTCATTTTTATTTATATAGATAGATTATTACACAGCGTTATGGGTACTAGAGAATGTATATAATACTTATAAATTTTTTATTTACGGTTATTACATAAGAAACACCCAGACGAACACGAACTCATGTTCATCTTATAAATATTTGTGTCCTGCGGGAATCGGACCCACACGGTGACGTGATCAGCATTTCAACACTCAAACCACATTGTGGTCACAGAATCACATTCATGACGAATGAAAAACCTTTTCAACCCTGAGCTGTCTTTATAAATATGTATAGTTTTTATTGTAAATTTGACAACTTGCATACAACTTCAGACACGCACAATTATATCGGCCGAACAAAATGTAGATACCTCATCAATAAAATCTGACAGTTCGCAATCGGAGCTCGGGTCCTCTTCATCGGACCCTGGCTCGTCATCTCCATAAAGTTCGGCCGCGAAGTCCGTACGCTCGGGAATCCCTCCCAAGAGGGACATGTTGGTAATCTATAAAAATAATATCATCATCCTCGTCAGAGCCCAATCTTCAGCTCTAAAAATAATATAGGTACCTACTTAAGTACAGTTCTCGCGAAACTTATTGTCCGGCTTGAAGTTGGCACGAACTAACTTCAACCCCGCCGTAAAAATCGGAGAAAGAAAAAAATGAGTTTTCGTGTTCTTAAAAACAAAAACAATTAAAAGTTAAAATGTCTACTTTATTTTCATTACGATAAGGCTTAAAATTTGTATACTGAAAAAACAATGGGCGCGAAACCGTTTCGCGATACCAATTTCAGTCGTTTAACAGAGCTTGTAAAGTTGATTTTCAATTGTTATCGCTTCACCTATATTTCATGGGTTTATCACACTAAAAGTTGGAGCACTTTCTCCAATACATATTGTCAATCAATATTAGACCAAACATCAGTAGTAATAAAGAGTTAAATGTTTTGTGTTGTTTAGCTCACATACGGCTTTTATCAAAATCGTATCAAAACATAATTTCATTATTGTGCCTTTTCTATCAGTATTAATCGAAGAACAAAAATTCCGCGTTTACCCCATTTGTCGGGGAAAAATTGTTTAGGGAATTTCTGTTCCTAAAACACGATAAAAAAAACTTATTGTGTCAACAACAACAAACACAATAATGAATGTCAAAAAAGAATGAAGAATGAGTGAATTTTTTTAACTTGTTTTTAATTGATTAAAGTTAAGAGCATCACTACTTATTTTAATGTCAATAATTCAATACTTACTCACTTTATAAACCTTGTCAAATTCCGAATTTTCAACACACACCACAGAACAATATTTTTTACTTAAGAGCACCACAGAACGCTCTGCTAGCATACGAGCACAGACTACTAAAGCGACAGAATAGCTACATTATTATTATTCGTGCTGTTTGTAGCTAAATGCAGCACAACTGCACAACGCGTCACACACTACACAGCTAGCAAGTCGATCCTCCTTTGATGTGACACTGTCACTGTCTGTCTGACAGATTTCATTACATACTGAATGAATGGGTGAGTGAACAACATCAGCGATAGCTACAGAAATTATAAAATGAAAAAAACTAGGTAAGTAGGTAGTGCCGACGTGTAGACCCGGTTTTAGTTCGTAAGTGCACTAAAACCGGATCTATACGTTGGCACTAAAGGTAATGTAATGTGCCAGATTTGTTGCAATTATCATGTAAATTAGAACCATATGGAAGTGCTATTTTGAAGAAGAAGAATTTGACAATAATTTTATTTATTGTGGAAGCTTGGTTCCAAATTTCCTCTTTTTACTTAGGAAACACCGCCGACGGCGCTATCTAGTATCAAGACTTTAAACTAAAAACTACTATACATCACGCCTGTGTTTTCGGAGAAGAGGCAAAGGTGTAATAATTACCGCCCAGAGACCACCGGTATATTTAGGGCCCATGTCAAAGGACTGTGTGCCAAAAGGATATGGCCTTAAAGGAATTAAATGACACGATGCCGGCTAATAGAAATGTATACAATGATCTGACTTGGCCATAGCTTACAACTCCACAATTAAAAAAAAGAGGTAAAATTCTACTAAAATTCTTCTGAAAAGAGAAAAATAGATAGGGTCCTTATTTGTTTAATTTATGATTTAGTGGGACTTTCTATATTTGGAGGAACAAAACAAACCATTATAAAATGAAATAATATATCATTTTTTTATATTTTATTGTATTGTTTGAATCCTGTGTTAATTGTCCATAATAAATAAATAGAGAACTAAAAATTTATAAGCAAGCTCTGTGATGTTGGGAAATTGTATTGCAGGCGGGATTTAAGCGTAAAATCCGCCATTTAAATTTCTTGTTTATGTATCTAGTGACACTCGTGCCATCAAGATGAATCTAATGAGGTAGGATCATTTATCTAAATCCGTTGAGCCGTTGAGTAGTTAAGTTACGAACATACTACAGGTCAAACAAATAACTCTCCTTCAGCAGTCGGGTAAAAAGACTAACTGGGCCGATTCCAAATAAATTGAAATCGAATTATTTTTCTCAATATAAGTCACTACATCGCCTTTTTAACCACAACGATAAATGAAATGAAATGAAAAAATGAATGAATTTAAAAATAGTCCATGTAATTGATTCTCAAGCTGACACACTACTACTTCAAGGTGACATAAATAGATTATCAAACTGGTGCAATGATAATAACATGCAACTTAATATAAGAAAATGTTCTCAAATAACATTTACCCGGAAAACAAATTTATCGACTGTAGTTACAGCGTGAACGGTTCGTGCCTGAATAAGGTTGACGTAATTAGAGACTAAGGCTGAGATTCAGAGAAGAGACTCGGCATGAACTTACGCTTCCGTATGTCAAATTGTAATACAAATTTGACATACGGAAGCCTTACTTTACGCTGAGCATCGTCTCTGAATGTTAGCCTAAGCCTAATATTCAGAGACGATGCTAAGCATAAACTTAGGCTTCCGTATGTCAAATTGTCATACAAATTTGACATTCGGGAGCATTACTTTACGCTTAGCATCGTCTCTGAATATTAGCCTTAGAGGTCCTGCTCGACTGCAAGCTAACGTTTATTCCACACATGGACTACATTATCAAAAGGGCTTCAAAATCACTTGGATTTGTTATACGGAATGCCAAATGTTTCCGCAAGCCTAAAACTAAGATTTACCTGTTCAATTGTCTTGTTCGCACCATCTTGGAGTACTGCGCGGTTGCATGGCGTCCTCACTATGCAACACATAGTCTCAGACTAGAACGCATCCAGAAGAGATTTCTTAACCATTTAGCTTACTCTACCAGGATAGCTAAAAAAGTTCCAAGCTACGCAAAGCGTCTCGACAAGTTTAACATGAAAACACTTGAAAAACGGAGAGATATTTCTGACTTAGAGCCGATTTCACCATTTAAATTAAACGCGATCAATTCAAGTTAATCTCAGTTCTCGCGGTTAACTGAGTTCAGGACGCAGGTTTGCATTTCACCAACATAAACTGAACTCAGTTAAGGCTGATCTTAGTTTAAATTCTGAACGCCCGATTTTGGACGTTTAACGTATCTGATCGCGATCAAGACCTGTCAAAGCCATGAAAGATAACCTAATTCATAATTTAATTAATTTATTAGAGATATTCTAATTATATGAGTAGTCTATATTATTGGGTTTCGGCAGTATTTCAATAAAACTCGTTAGAATTCTTAAAACACGATAATTAATAATTATGCAGAAGCGAAATGACATTATTTAATGGAGAAGAGAAACAGCGCCACCAGTGTCATAAAACGGAAACGAAACACGTACGTTTACGAAGATACTATCCAACAAAATGTTTACAAAGACATCTATGAGCTATCATAGAAATTTATATTTATTCAACGTAATTATATTGCCTACAAGCTGTATTTTTTTATTTTAATACTCTCTGAATTTACTCGAACTTCACTATCCTTAAAGTCATCTCAAATCTCACTTAAAAATTATAACTTACCATTTTTAACTGCAAAGCGCATCGTAATTTGTCTATGATTGTCACGAACTGACAATATTTACATTCTATGTCAAAGTAAACTTAGTTCTCGTAAACACGATCAAAAATTACCCGGTGAAATCTGCAAGACGTGAACCGAGATCAGAACCAACATATGAACTCGATTAAGCAGAACTTAGTTTTATTGAACTCAGTTCTGAATGCGAACGGTGAAATTGGCCCTTAATCTTCTTCTTTAAAATTTTCCACGGTAAGATTGACTGTCCCCAATTGTTGAGTAAGATAAATCTCACAATCCCCTACAAATATCCGCGAAACACGGTCAAATTACTTTATCCCCCATTCCGTAAAACTGTTTTTGGGTCAAATTCCCCCATCCCAAGAATGAGCAGATTATTTAATCATTTTGGTGATCGGATAGATATTTGTTGCACATCACTTCAGCAGTTTAAGTCCCAAGTCCATCAAATAACCACCTAGCTCTGTAACATATTACCACCTCTGCTGTTGCTTCTTTTTCTATTTGAAATTGTATTTGCTTGCTGTGTTTGCCGCCTAATATTGTACACTTAGTCTTAACTGTAGTCTGTATTTAAATGATGTATTAGTGTAACAATTGTAGGTAAACCGTTAAATAAATAAATAAACGTGTCCTTATTACAATTCTCAATCTATCATTCCGAGCTACACCACACATACTTTGCAAGGTACTAAATAAAAAACCAATAAAAATACATTGTTTAATTTACATTGCATATAATAATATATGACATTACATATATTGCTATCCTTTATTTATAACAGAGCGTAGGCTAAGTTAAGACGGACGAAATTTGAGACGTACTATGTTTCTGAATACGACTTTTTAAGATGCGGTAAGCCGATTCTTGTCTTAGACTGACCTAAGCCCGTCTGACATGAATATCTCTGAATGTCAGCCTAATAAAGTTGTCCATAAAGATGAGTATTATGGACTCTTCTATTTAACTATAAAATGTCATTGCTGGTACGTGATACCGTTAACCGATTGCTAATGTGGTAGCTAAGGTGTTATAATTTAAGTTTGACGTAAGTATCTGTGTGTTGTTTTTTTGTTTGAAAGGGGAAGGAGTGTTTTTATGAAAATCGGTCCAAGATGGCCGCCGCCACAAAATGGTTTACATTACATATGTTTTTAAAACTCCCTCACATATACACTATGATAAATTTTAAATCGAAGATGGCCGCCAGCACAAAATGGCGAATTTTTTTTTTCATTTTCTGTCGGGGGTTTATAAATTTTGTTGACTTTCTTCATCTACACAGAAAAGGAAGCTAATAAGCTAATAATCTAGGTGGTATGGTAAATTTTAAAACACTCCACGACACACAGAGGCACATTGCAAGTCTCACACTTATACGGAGTCTTTTGATGCTTCCTCCCCTCTCTCACACAAACGGAACACGAATGTCTCGCTTGCCTTTTCCTCTCCAAGTCTTTAGGGGATTGCTGTACACGGACCGGCCAATGTGTGTGATGTACTATACGAGCTGGATTGGGCATCTGCCTATTCATCAGAAGTCTACGACCTATTGGGCAGTGCGAAAGATGTTTAGTGACAATGGAATTGACTAGGTCAAGACAGAGAGTTAGGTGATCTTGGGATTTGTTCGAAGATTCCAGAAGTAATCGAGCGTTTAGAATGGAACAGTTTACCAATCGTTTAAAGAGCTTCATATGCCATTTTGTACTTCTCGCTCGTTCTAATAAATAAGGTTCCAGCATTTCGTCCTTAAGGTTAACTCCTCCCGTAAATTTGTCATAGTCTAAAACTGCTTGAGGCTTAAATGGGATGGTCCGCGCTGGTCTCGCTCTAGACGACACAGTTTGCATCCCTAAAGCCGTTCCATGGCATGTGGTGATCATGTGTACACGCTCTACATCTTCCCAAGATAATACGCAGACATCGCCAGAATGTCTAGCTAATATTTGACCACGTTTTAGGGGAGCATTTTGTATGAACCAAGGTATGTTTGGACACGACTCAGGTAGAGGACCAACGCAATCCATCCCATTGGTTTTTAAAAAGAGAGCTAAATGGGGAGAGTTATACCAATCATCCATAAAAAGTCGATAACCTTTGTTGAGTAAGGGATTAATAAGAGCCTTCACTACCGCGGTACTATTGAATTCCATTGGATTTTCTGCCGTATCCAGAGTGTTATTTTTACCGGAATATACTATGAAAGACCATAAATAACCCGTCGAACTTTCTGATAGTTCATAAGTTTTGATACCATAAAAGTTTGTGGGTTGCGTACGGCTGTATTGTTTAATATTCAACTTCCCTCTCCATGACATAACACTTTCATCGATAGAAATATCTTTGGATGGAACGTAATTGTTTTTAAATTCAGCGTTTAGATGTGTTATAATAGGCCTTAAACGGTGTAGACGATCGGTATTTTCATCACGACCATTCTTTGTAGATTCTGTGTCATCAAAATCAAGAGCTCTGACTAAATTATTGTATCTTCTCCCAGTAAATATGCTTCGAAAGATCTCAGTCCTCAATAACGGGTTCATAGAGAAACAAGTAGTTATTGTCGGCATCCGGATGATCCCTAACATCACCCAAAACGAGAATAGGCACAAGATTTCGTGAGTATTCGTGTCATACCACTCGGATCGGAAGACTGTTGACAGAATTGTTGAAGCGTACCGATTTGTTTCGTCAACTACATACTGTAATAGATCGTCATTCCAATATGACCGGAATGCATCATACGCTGTTTCGTATGCCTTGGTTGCACCAATAAGTGTAGGTTTAAAAATCTCTTCTTTACCTTGAAAAGTTTTCATAGGAAACCATTCGAGGAGATCCTCATTTTCTACCCCTCTTCCAGTGTCTTGAAATACGTTACCTTTATTATTTCTCAATTTCCTATCGCTTTGTTTAGTTTTCTCCATGTCGTTCCATTCTTTTGGTATGTCGTCGTCTGTAGGCCATATTTCGTGTAGTGGTTGGCCTACTTCCCAGTGGAATCGCTTGCCGCCCCCGGGACGTCCAGCCCCCCGGCCCCGGCTGAGACGTCCACGCCCCCGTCTGCTGTATTCTCTTACAGTCTCATCACTATCCCACTCATCATCATCATTTTCCACTTGTTCTGAGATGACCTGCCCATAGGCATCTGGAGTCGACATAACGTTGGTCTCATCTTCTGTTTTGAACGGTGTACTGATGCCAGAAGACGATGGTAGTCTGTAAACAATCAACAATAAAATAAAGATTTTATTGTCACACAAAACCAACGCGTGCAATCTGGCCATATACAAAACATTGCAACCTTTGGCTATTCATATCGAGCACGATAGTCATCAAAAGCCCATACAATTCAGCCCAAATTTGTACCGGAGGTACATGACAGCTGTCAAGTTGATAGTTTTTACCATGAAATCACTATGAAACTGATGGCGTGCGTTTGACATTCCGAAACTTACACTGACAACAGATAGCTGTCAAGTTGAAAGTTTTTACTATGAAATCATTAAAATCACGCCGATTTTTCTCAAATTAAAAGTGATTTTTCTCATTCCCCAGTCAACATTTAAAAAAAGTACGACTAGAGTTTTAACCAGCGTAATACAGGGTATTATTTCCAATAAGGGTAACTTCGGTACATCATTTGGGCCGATTTCGATGCCCTCCTTTCTCTTTAAATATAGAACTCTGTTACGTGAATAGGTTAGATGTTACATCACTATTATTTATTTCCCCACTACCTGTTTTCTGCAGTGTACACACTTCCATCTATTTTATCATCAATCCCGTGAGAATTTCAAAATGCCTAAAAACTTTTTAGGGGCTTACTACGACTTCTTACCGCGATTCTAAATTGAATATTCTTATTCGTACCACAATATCATAATTGCGATCTGTGCCAAGCCGAGTAAAAAAGCGGCACGGCCGTACCAATATTTTTTAAGCAGTTCAGGCCATTTTCGACCTTATAACTTCGTTGTGGATAAAACTAGAAGCCTGAATTAACTAAGCAGTAAAACAAGTAATAACCAAACCGGCATTGTAATCATAGTATATTACAAGTATCATTCATTTTGAACCAGTAAAAATAACCTAAATTAAAAATTGACATGAAATGTAATTCGCCATTTTGTGGTGGCGCCCATCTTGGATTTGAAATTTATCATAGTGTATTCTACTGGTGAAGCCCTTTCATTTGATACCTATATTGAGAGAGTTGTGAAAAAATATGTAATTCGCTATTTTGTGGCGGCGGCCATCTTGGACCGATTTTCATCAAACAAAGCTAAGAACACTCCCGAATAATTCACCTTTCAAATAAAAAAACAAAATCAAAATTGGTTCATCCGTTCGGGAGCTACGATGCCACAGACACACACACACACACACCGACACGTCAAACTTATAACACCCCGTCGTTTTTGCGTCGGGGGTTAAAAACTGAAACATTAATTTAGGTAATAGGTATTTATTTCGTTATTTTACAAATAATAATGATCAGGGTCAACTTTTCAGAGGCATCGCATGAGGTCGATGGAGATGTGATCCTTTATCCAGGCATTGTAATAGGGATAGTCCAATATTACAGCTCTATTACGTCGGTTGATGGCAGTGTGGGAAGCCTGAAAGTTGAAAGTTAAATTTAAAACCCAATTATAATAAAGAAGAAGAAAAAAAAAGAGAGATCATGTTTTTTAATTTTCTGAAACTTATTTACCTTACCTTATTTACTGCAAGGTAAGGTAAGGTATTTAAGTTTTAAGTAAGGCTATAAAGCATTTCTCTCCAGGAGGTCATCAAAAGGCCATACAACTCTTTGTACCGGAGGTACAGTCACGAGCAAAAACATGTATACAAAGCTAAAGCGATTTTTTCATGAATGAACGATTGCAACTTTGAGATAACACCAATGTCACTATAGTATTGGTTCGTAAATACTGTGTTCGTAATATCACAAAAGTTCTATTAGTACTTTAGGAGAATATCGCTTTAGCACTTTTGTTAGTGTATACATGTTTTTGCTCGTGACTGTACATGACAGCTGTCAAGTTAATAGTTTTTACCATGAAATCACTATGAAACTGATAATAATGTGCCGTAATGGCGTGAGTTTGACATTCCAAAACTGACACTGACAGTTTTTACTATGAAATCATTACGAAACAGATAATAGTGTGCTAAAATAGCGTGATTATTCTCAAATTAAGTTATTTTCTCATCCCTCAGACAACATTTAACAAAGTACGATTAAAGTTTTAACCAGCGTAATACAGGGTATTTTTTCCAATAAGTGTACCTTCGGTACATCATTTGGGCAGATAGCGATGACCTTTCGACTTGGCTGGTAGGACTAACGGTGGCTTTGAGGTCATAGCGTCTGGTGTATTTAACCAGAAGACGCAGTATCGAATCCTAAACGCCAGTCGATATTTTCCTTTATTAAAATAACTGATGCAGAGAAAATGGTAAAAAAATACAAAAAGAAGTTTTTAGTACCTTGTACTCAGGATTCCTTTTATTTCTCTAATTTCCTGGACCAATGCCTCCAGCAAATCATTTCTTCGTCTATCTTCGACGGCTCTCCTCTCTGAAATTTCTATTAAATACCGCCGAGCTGTGTCCATCGTAATTGGTAACTTGTGACGGCGGCGCCGGGGGCGGTGGGGGGCGCTGCCTGCCGCCGGGGGGGTAACAGGGGGCGGGGGCGAGCACGGGACTGCGGGTGGGGGCGGTTGGGAAGCCGTAACCACCAATTCTTGGTTTGGAGGCACTGTGTTATGTGCCAATAAACTTTCTGAGTCCACTTCAGATAATTCATCTTTTGGTTCATCAAGTAACACCGCAATTGGCTGGAAATGGTAACATAATGAAATAATTATAAAATATACCATCACGACTGTATTCCCCGAAGAGGTAGGCAGAGGCGTACTAATGTACACCCACATTTCATCGGTATGTTTAGGTCCCATGTAATAGAAGACGAGCCTATTGCCATCAACCGGGCACAAATCCAGACTCCGAGCTGTTGGAATTTCACAAAAAACGCAACAACACTTTGCTCGACCCGGGATTCGAACCTAGGACCTCTAGCGCAGCAGTCGCGCTTGGAACCACTAGACCAACGAGGCAGTCCTACGAGCAGAAATTATTATCGTCAAAATAGGTATATTAATTCACAAAACCAATAACTGTTGCTTATTGTAATAAGCAAATTTTTTTTTTTTTAATTTAATTTTTTTTTAATTTAATTTAAGTATTGGCAGCTAAGATTTGCACTCAGAAATGTCAATTAACGTTAATTAATCGTTAACAAACAGTGGCTACTATATCTTGGCTTATTTTTCCAAAGGAGATCATTGAAATCAATCACTTTTAAAAAAAATACCCTGTATTACGCTGGTTAAAACTCTTGTCGTACTTTTTTTTAATTTGACTGGGGAATGAGAAATAAAACTTAATTCGAGAAAAATCACGCCATTTTGCCACACTATTATCTGTTTCGTAATGATTTCATAGTAAAAACTGTCAATGTCAGTTTCGGAATGTCAAACGCACGCCATTACGGCAAATTATTATCAGTTTCATAGTGATTTCATGGTAAAAACTATCAACTTAACAGCTGTCATGTACCTCCAGTAGGTACAAATTTGGGCTGGGTTTTATGGGCATTTGATGACCACCTTTGAGTTTGTTGTCAGTGTACTAAGATATCATGATCACCCCTATATTGTCCCACTGCTGGGCACGGGTCTCCTCTCAGTATGAGAGGGATTAGGCTATAGTCCACCACGCTGGCCTAATGCGGGTTGGCAGACTTCATATGCCGTCGAGAAAATCTCTCAGACATGCAGGTTTCCTCACGATGTTTTCCTTCACCTTTGACTTCTAAGATATATAAGTCATGTGTGTGAGAACTGAGGGACCAGACTGGGATTTCGAAAAGAAAATATTGTCGGATTTGGTAGTTTTTTTCTACATTTTTTACACAGCACCATCTAGTCCCAAACTAAGCAGAGCTTGTACTATGGGTACTGGACAATGGATATAATACTTATATACTTTTTTTGTAAATACAAACACAAACAGCTAAGTTCATCACATAAATGTTTGTGTCTTGTGGGAATCGAACCCACGACCTCGTGATCAGCAATCCGGTACTCGAACCACTAGACCACAGACGTCGTCGAGAATTCTTAAAACAATTATTGTAGGCTAAATCTGAAAATTTTTTGTTACATATTTTAAAAGGTACAGCCCTTAAAGTGTGGTCCCTCAGTCCTCACAGACGGTGTCTTTATAAACTAATTTAAAATTACGCTAAGCGACGTCTCTGCGTTCGACAGTAAATTTAACACACATACTTCATTAAGTGGATCAGTTCTAGCCCCTGGGTGACCAGCCCCAAAATCTTCCCCTAACATTTGAATGAATTTCATCTCTAGCTCACTTAATTGAGCTTCTGTAGATGGAGCTCCAGTTCGCTGTTGCAATGTTCTGGTACTAGAAACCTTCTTTTTTAATTTTGACTTAAAGTCGTTCCAGTACTGAAAATTGATAATTTAATATTTTAGGATGTTTTTACACAGCACCATCTAGTCCCAAACTAAGCAGAGCTTGTACTATGGGTACTAGACAATGGATATAATACTTATACAACTTTTTTTGTTACGACAATCTTTTCTCGGCTTTTCTCAACTATAATATGCATGTATACTACATAAAAACCTTTTTCATAAATTACTTTATCTATTGCTAAAAACTGCATTAAAATCTGTTGCGTAGTTTCAAAGATCTAAGCATACAAACAGCTACAGTTGTCGCCAATCTTATTGTCCGGCTTGAAGTTGGCACGAACTAACTTCAACCCGGCCGTAAAAATAGGAGAGTTATTGGATTCAAATTATTAAAAACGACAGCTTACGACTTGAGCTTTTGTTTTTATTTAATATAGTCAAATATTTTTCTCTCTGATTTTAACGGCCAGGTTGAAATTAGCTCGTGCCAACTTCAAGCCGGACAATAAGAATGGCGAGAACTGTACTTTGTTTTTACTATGTAAAGATAAAGTATAATTATATACCTTGCTCCAATTCTTCCAGTCTTTTACAGCTCCTTCGCCCTTGGAGTTTAAAATTTGTGCAACAGACTTCCACATTCTTTTTGAAAATTCTCTAGCATGTATAGTTTTATTAAAGCCTGTAGCGAGTTCCCTGTTTTCGTTTAGAAACTTCCACAGGCTCTCTAGCTGATTATACGTAACGCGTCTTCGGCTGAAAGTTAGAAAAAAAAACAAACTTGAAATGTTTGAGAGAATTTTAAATGGATACAGACAGCATCAGATATATCGCGACATACAATGTTCAAAATGATTGGAATAAATAAGAAAATTAAACTATATCTCAATGGTAGGACTGTTTCAGAACGAACACACTGCACGGCAACTGTCATTCTGGAATAAACTTTTATTTCTTCTGTCGTTCAGTTAGGGTATTTCACTCTATGGCCCCAAGAGAGACGTCACTTAACCCTAATGAATCGTTAACAAACAGTGGCTACTATATCTTGGCGTATTTTCCCATATTTGAGTTTTTTGTCAGTGTACTAAGATATACTGGTTGTCATTAGCTAATGATTCAAAGTCTCTGAGTGCGGCTCTATGTACGAAAAAATTTAAAATTATACAAATTGAGATAGCTTATAAAGTTCATAAAATAACAAAATTAATTTTAAAGTTTTCCCTTTTTTAATCTATATTGCATCAACAAAAGAAACAGTAGCCGCCATATTATTATGTCAAACTGTCATGTAAATAAACCGAAAAGTGTCAACTGATTTTTACATCAATGACTTCGCCAGGCTGGTGACGTCATAATCACTGAGAAACATGGCGTCCAGCGTTTTTGCCGTTTACGCGCGAAAATTGAACTTAACGATTGAGTCACATTTTTTGTGTATTTTTATTAGTTTTAACCACTTTAGGATCAAATTGAGACACTTCAAAAATGAGACTAGGTAATGTAGAGACCACAAAAGTCGCTCCCAATATTTGGTATACAACTGGCAGGTTAGCAAGCATTCATATAAAAATAAGATAATGACGTCGATTGTTCTAGAAGTTGTTGTGTCACGGACACCATGACATGTGACCTTGATTGAGTGCTTCCAATAATAAAAGTCTATTAACAATATAATTGTGGTTTTTCCCGAGTAATACCCTATAATATTCGTACCTACCAATAAATATTTGATGCTGACTGTACCATTGTGCGATCTATAAAACTTGGTCTTTGCGTAACATGAACCAAAAGCTCAAAAGTCCATTTGCAATCAATAAAAATATACTTACGACATTTGTATATAATTAAAGTATATCTTCACAATTTTATCAACTTATCAGCACAGCAAAAAAATATTAAATTAAATTCGCCGCGAAATCGGCAATTGAATTGACACTTTGACAGAGTGACAGGCTGGCATTCATTCAATAGACGTAATTTGACATTAAATCTCCCGTTTCAAATGTCAAAAGTGATAGGTAAATAAAAATAAAACTATTTCTTGTTTTTTGTAACAGTTTCTTGATTCAGATTCAGACGTTCAGTTTGAGCCTGGCGCAAACAAAGATATTTTTAATAATATATAGAGAACCGGCGCGGAGGCTCCATTGTTACAACAAAATTGTATAAATAAGGTTCATCATGTGTGACGAATTAGTAATATTTGAATTTCTGGAAAGCGACTACGAAGAAAGCAAAAAAATACGTAAACGGAGAAAACTGCAACTCCGACAACAATATGATCCGTTCTTATTAGGGGATCGGGAGTTTATTAAAAGATATAGACTCAGTAAGGAGTTATTTCGTAATCTTTGCGAGGACCTGAGACCTCAAATGTCGGTAGCAATAAAATCTACGGATTTATCAGTGGAGACAAAGGTTTGTACCATTGATATAAATACTAGTACAGTTCTCGCCAAAGCCAAACTTATTGTCCGGATTAAAGTTGGCACGAGCTAACTTTAACCCGGCTGTTAAAATCGGAGAAAGAAAAATATTAGATTGTAATAAATAACAACGAAAGCTCAAGTCGTAGGCTGTTATTTTAAATCATTTTAATCCAATATTTTTCTTTATCCGATTTTTACGGCCGGATTAAAGTTAGCTAGTGCCAACTTCAACCCGAACAATAAGTTTGGCGTGATCTGTACATATTCTTCAGCCTATTGAACCATTTACTTGATTGAAATTAGATTATTCTTTGATAACCTTTGATGAATCACCTGTAGAATGTTTCTAACAAACATTTATTAACAACTAGACTTTGAACACGACTTTAATTTAATTTAATTTTAATGTAATTTTAATTTAATTTAACTTTAATTTTTTGCGACTTGCCTATGATGTCTACGGAGTCCATAATACAACAATTTTTAAAATAGGGATTGTTAAACTGTTGGTATCTGCGATACAAGCCCCGAGCTTAGTGCAGTAACCACCGCAAAACCATTCTGTGTATTTTATTTGAAATAAATTTAGATTTGATTTGATTTGATTTGACTTCATTTCCGTAGAAGTTGAATTTCTTTTCCCGTATACGCAAATTTTTTAATTTATACTCAGCTCCTATTGGTAACAGCGTGATTATATAGCCTATAGCCTTCCTCGTTAAACAGGCTATCTAACGCAGAGAGAAAATTTTTCAAATTGGACCTGTAGTTCCTGAAATTAGAGTGTTCAACCGAAAACACACACTCGTCAGCTTTATAATATTAAGTACAGAAGTATATAATCATATACTTATATATCACTAGCTTTCCGCCAGCGGCTTCGCCCGCGTGGTCTTGATCACCTTTTTAACCCGCTTTTCTGTTGAAATTTTTCCTGATTTTTCTTGGCTATAAACCTCACGGAGCCCGAGACCTTTCCAATGAATGCAAAACCGTGGAAATCGGTTTGTGCGTTCTGGAGTTATAGCGTCAGGAAGGAAAACCCGACTTATTTTTATATAGTAGATGACATATACTGATGTGATATATAATGTTATCCTAAAAAGCCTCTTATAAACCAAAATTTATTTTATGCATTTTCCATGATTTAAGATTACCAGTTATTTTTAATATGTCACCTTAAGACAAGTTTTTTTTTATCTATTTTTTTTGAGTGTTCAGTACACGGAAAGCGACTACGAAGAAAGCAAAAAAATACGTAAACGGAGAAAACTGCAACTCCGACAACAATATGATCCGTTCTTATTAGGGGATCGGGAGTTTATTAAAAGATATAGACTCAGTAAGGAGTTATTTCGTAATCTTTGCGAGGACCTGAGACCTCAAATGTCGGTAGCAATAAAATCTACGGATTTATCAGTGGAGACAAAGGTTTGTACCATTGATATAAATACTAGTACAGTTCTCGCCAAAGCCAAACTTATTGTCCGGATTAAAGTTGGCACGAGCTAACTTTAACCCGGCTGTTAAAATCGGAGAAAGAAAAATATTAGATTGTAATAAATAACAACGAAAGCTCAAGTCGTAGGCTGTTATTTTAAATCATTTTAATCCAATATTTTTCTTTATCCGATTTTTACGGCCGGATTAAAGTTAGCTAGTGCCAACTTCAACCCGAACAATAAGTTTGGCGTGATCTGTACATATTCTTCAGCCTATTGAACCATTTACTTGATTGAAATTAGATTATTCTTTGATAACCTTTGATGAATCACCTGTAGAATGTTTCTAACAAACATTTATTAACAACTAGACTTTGAACACGACTTTAATTTAATTTAATTTTAATGTAATTTTAATTTAATTTAACTTTAATTTTTTGCGACTTGCCTATGATGTCTACGGAGTCCATAATACAACAATTTTTAAAATAGGGATTGTTAAACTGTTGGTATCTGCGATACAAGCCCCGAGCTTAGTGCAGTAACCACCGCAAAACCATTCTGTGTATTTTATTTGAAATAAATTTAGATTTGATTTGATTTGATTTGACTTCATTTCCGTAGAAGTTGAATTTCTTTTCCCGTATACGCAAATTTTTTAATTTATACTCAGCTCCTATTGGTAACAGCGTGATTATATAGCCTATAGCCTTCCTCGTTAAACAGGCTATCTAACGCAGAGAGAAAATTTTTCAAATTGGACCTGTAGTTCCTGAAATTAGAGTGTTCAACCGAAAACACACACTCGTCAGCTTTATAATATTAAGTACAGAAGTATATAATCATATACTTATATATCACTAGCTTTCCGCCAGCGGCTTCGCCCGCGTGGTCTTGATCACCTTTTTAACCCGCTTTTCTGTTGAAATTTTTCCTGATTTTTCTTGGCTATAAACCTCACGGAGCCCGAGACCTTTCCAATGAATGCAAAACCGTGGAAATCGGTTTGTGCGTTCTGGAGTTATAGCGTCAGGAAGGAAAACCCGACTTATTTTTATATAGTAGATGACATATACTGATGTGATATATAATGTTATCCTAAAAAGCCTCTTATAAACCAAAATTTATTTTATGCATTTTCCATGATTTAAGATTACCAGTTATTTTTAATATGTCACCTTAAGACAAGTTTTTTTTTATCTATTTTTTTTGAGTGTTCAGTACACGCTTGGTGACTATGCCAGCCTCATGGGTTCATTCATACTTTAGCGCACTTGAAGGCAAGCTGGCTGCATTACAATCCCGCCTGCCCCCAACTACACCCAAATAGCTCTTTCTCACAGACAAATTCTGACACAAGTTTAGAATGTGAAGGAAGATTTTGAGTTGGCGAGCAGGACTCCCAGTGGCTTAGCGGTCATAGTGTCTGGTGTACCAAACCAGAAGACGCAGGTTCGAATCCTGTCTCGCCAGTTGATTATTCTTTTTTTTTTTTTTTTTAGATTCTGCAATCAGTCTTATGCGACTATAATCAGGTTTGCTGAAGGAGAATGGGTTTCAGAGAACTAGAGCCACTGCCCTAACTCTCTTCAGTCATCAAGCACATTAGCTCTTTTCAAATGATTAATAGAATTTCGTTGCAGAAGCACATCCGTCAGAGGGTTAGGATGATTCATCAGGCAGACTGAGTATTTCTCTGTGTACTGTTTTGCTTCTTCCATCACAGTTTTTATGTCTAACCTTTATTAAAAATAACCAATCTCAAACATTTTAGGTTTTAGTTGCTTTATCGTTTTATGCGACTGGCTCCAACCAACGTCCCACTGGAGATATTGGATCACACTCCATTTCACAGCAGTCCGTTTCAACTGTTATTAAAGAAATAACAACGTTATTAAATCTGCCTCAAATGAGGGCTAAATATATTAAATGGCCAAAAACAGCAGAAGAACGCAGAGCCAATGTTGTAAGGTGGGTGTGAAAAACAAAGAATTCTAGATTTTTTGGATTGATTTATAACATTACTAGCGACCCACCCCGGATTCTCATGGGTTTGAATTTCTTGTATTTTCTGTACTATAATATTTATGTATCATACATATTATAAAACTTCCTCTTGAATCACTCTATCTATAAAAAAAAACGCATCAAAATCCGTTGCGTAGTTTTAAAGATTTAAGCATACATAAGGATATAGGGACAGAGAAAGCGACTTTGTTTTATACTATGTAGTGATTTTAAAAATAGTATCAATGGAGTTTCTTGCCAGATGCTTCTCCATAGGAGCAACTTTTAATAAATAAAGAAAATAATAATAAAATTATTTAAATATTTCATTGCAGTATTTAAGTAAATACCTAGTTATGTAAATTATTAAAATAATATTGTTTTTTCAGATTCTATAACAAGTTTGGTATGCCAGGAGTGCTGGGGTGCATCGATTGCACTCATATTGCAATTATTCGTCCAATTGAACATAAGGAACGCTACTATTGTAAAAAACAATACCATTCTCTAAATGTACAATTGGTAATCTTTGTATTTTATATAATTACTAGCTTTCCGCCAGCGGCTTCGCCCGCTATCCCGCGGGAACCATACATTTTACCGGGATAAAAAGTAGCCTATGTGCTATTCCAAACTATAATCTATCTCTGTGCCAAATTTTATCCAGATCCGTTCAGTAGTTTTTGCGTAAAAGAGTAACAAACATCCATCCATCCATCCATCCATCCATCCATCCTCACAAACTTTCACATTTATAATATTAGTAGGATAGTAGGACTAGCTTTTTTCGCCCGTTTTTGCAACATTTTTCATTACTAATCCGCTCCTATTAGTCGTAGCGTGATGGTATATAGCCTAAAGCCTTCCCCGATAAATAGGCTATTTAACATTGAAAGATTTTTTCAAATCGGTCCAGTAGTTTCGGAGCCTATTCAATACAAACAAACAAACAATCAAATCTTTTCTCTTTAATATATTAGTATAGATGTATTTTATACACAATGGTATAAGTACATTATTTAATTATTTGGTTTTTAATTAAAACAATTACATTATTACAAATAAAAAACAGTTATATTGTAAAACAAAAACCAACAAAGTAGGTATGATCGCGGTCATAAGTCCATTACCATTTTTACAAGTCTATCGCATGAAACAAGTTTCACTTACGACCTTTTCCTATAACAAACATTTTGCATAAATAAACGATCTCGTAAATCGTACTCTCATAATTATCTAGTCGAAAAGAGATGTAGTGATCATTCAATGCTGTGATGTCGCGCCGGCGTATTAAGATAGTGGTATTAAATTTCAAATCGCTAAGTATAATATGTTTTTGTGCAACGTGCAAGCAAATACGATCCTTGACATGATAATGGACTTATGGCCTCTTACTGTACATTAAATAAAAAATCTTCATATTTGACGACGTCTGTGGTCTAGTGGTTCGAGTACCGGACTGCTGATCACGAGGTCGTGGGTTCGATTCCCACAGGACACAAACATTTATTGTGATGAACTGAAACTGTTTGTGTTTGTCTGGGTGTTTCTTATTTATTATAAGTATGTATTTACAAAAAAAAAGTACATAAGTATTATTTCCATTGTCTAGTACCCGTAGTACAAGCTTGTTTATTTTGGGACTAGATGGTGCTGTGTAAAAATGTCCCAAGATTTAAAATAAAAATTTTAAAATTTTATTGCTACAATATTTTCTAATACATATTATTAATCTGAAACAAATATATTTTAGATAAGTAACGCTGACATGGAGATCATTAGTGTGGATGCAAGCTATGGAGGAGCAACCCATGACTCATTTATTTGGGCTAATCACCCCTTGAAATCACACATGGAAGACCTTAGTAGGAAGGAGTCCATATGGTTACTTGGTAAGCGTAATAATAATAATTTATTTCATCAGCTTAAGAAAATATAACATATCTAGTGATAGGAATCACCTTTTAAGTAAAAACAATACTTGTATTAGGAGATTCCGCAAAGATTAGTAATGTCGATAAACTAAATACAGGGTTATAAAAAATACCTTAGCTCTATTTTTGACCTTATGAATGAGAATCGGGAATGGAACACATTGGTGAAGAAATAAATTGTTTTCATTATTTTGTATTTCCAAGTATTCTAAAACGAAATAATTGTTTTTCTTCGCCAATGTTGTCTATTCCTGATTCTGATTTATGAATCAGTATTAAGTATTATAAGTATTTTTTATAACCCTATACAAGTATATATTTACAAAAAAGGGGGTCATCAAAAGCCCATCAGCTCAGCGGAAATTTGTACCGGAGGTACAGTCAGCAACGAAAGTAGCTGAACACTATGAAATCTTCAAAACGCTTTAACATCTTTAATATTCAGAATTCACTGACCCTTGAAGGCAGTACAAATTCTATAGAGGACAATTATATATTTTACCTTAGTAAAAATCTAATGAATAGTTTTGGTACTATGATGTTTTTAAACTTTCGCCGTGTTCAACGACTTTCGTTGCTGACTGTACATGACAGCTGTCAAGTTGACAGTTTTTAGCATGAAATCATTAAGAAACCGATAATAGTGTGCCAAAATGGCATGATTTTTCTCAAATTAAACGTTATTTTTCTCATCCCCCCCCCAGTTAATATTTAAAAAAAGTACGACTACAGTTTTAACCAGCATTATACAGGGTAATTTTTCCAATACGTTTACCTTCGGTACATCATTTGGGCCGATATCGATGACCTGCTTTTTAAAGGCAAAGGCTCCCGATGCAAAACCGACGGGGTGTTATAAGTTTGACGTGTCTGTGTGTGTGTGTCTGTCTGTGGCATCGTAGCTCCCGAACGGATGGACCGATTTTAATTTTGTTTTTTTAGCTGTTTGATGAAAATCGGTCCAAGATGGCCGCCGCTACAAAATAGCGGATTACATTATTTTTTCACAACTCCCTCAATATGGGTATCAAATGAAAGGGCTAGGAGAATACTATGCACTATGATAAATTTCAAATCCAAGATGGCCGCCACCACAAAATGGTAAATTACATTTCGTGTCGGGGGTTTTCTAAATTTTTAATTTAGGTTAGGTTAGATTATTTGTAAATAACTATCTGATTTCAGGTGATTCTAATTACCCCCTAAGGAAATACATGATGACGCCAGTCACCGATGCTGCTCCTGGCACACCCGAAGCCCATTACACAGAACTCCATGTAAAGACACATAGTGTCATAGGAAGGACGATAGAACTGCTAAGAGCAAGATTCAGGTGTTTACAGGTACATCGTGCTTTACATTATGCACCTTTAGTAGCAGCCTCCATTGTTAATGCCTGTGTGATATTACACAACATATGCATCCGTGCAAATCTGCCAATACCAGAATTAGCCGAGGAACAAGAAGCCCCTATGCAGCAACAAGCTCACCAGAATCCAGGACGCGGCAACAGTGACTTAAATTATGGGGTAGCTGCCAGATGTTCTCTCGTCACTCGTCTCTCTAACCCTATTCAATAAATTGTTTTAGTTTTTAAATTAAATCTTGTTTGTGTTCATTGTAGGTAGGTACAGTTCTCGCCAAACTTATTGTCCGGGTTGAAGTTGGCACGAGCTAACTTTAACTCGGCCGTAAAAAACGGAGAAACAAAATTACAGGATTGTAATAATTGCGCGCAGTGTATTGCTAAAAACGCGATTATAACGCTCCGCGGTGAATGGTATCGCGCGCGCGATCCGAAATAAATGAAATATATTTTTTTTAAATTATAAATCTAATTTGGGTAGATATAAATAATGTTATTTTTACCGTTTACAAAAATTGAAAAATTGATGAAAAAGTTACGGAAAATTTCAACGCAGGGGTCTCCAGAATCATGTACTGAACTCATGGTATTCGGATGTGCGTCGATATCCCTTGCACCTTGTATAGGTTCACTCAATAATTTTATCAATATTAAATTTAATTCCGTGCTTTAAATACTTAGGATGTTATGAATAGATTCTTTATTAAGTTTTTATGACTATGTAATAGTTTATATGATAACAATTAGATAGTTGAAGCTTTAATTAAAATATATTGAAATTTCTATTTTAGTAATTTAATTAATTATTAAGGTATAGTATTTACTGATAACATGTATAAACAAATTCAAATAAATCTATACTAATGTGATAAAGCTGAAGTGTTTGCTTGTTTGTGCTAATCTCAGGAACTATAGTCCACGCGGAACTAGTTGGCCGCGCCTTAGGTAGGGGGGTTACTGTGAACAAAAGCAAGCGACACCGCACCTCCGTCCCGCCGCTCACATACCTAAGGCGCGGCCAACTAGTTCCGCGCAGACTATACTGGTCCGATTTGAAAAATTCTTTCAGTGTTAGATAGCCTGTTTCACGAGGAAGGCTATAGGCTATATATTATTGCGCTACGACCAATAGGACCTGAGTAAAAATTAAAAATGTTGTAAAAACGGGGGGAAAATTAAACTTCTACGGGAGCGAAGCCGCGGCGCAGTTAAAGGCTATTAAATAACTTAATTATGTATTTAATACACTTACACTAGACCACTCCTTCAAAGTCTTCACAGCACCTCCTTAAGAATTCAAGGATGCAGTGACATACTCCCACATTCGCTTGGAACACTCACCCGCATGAGCGGTTTTATTAAACCCCATAGCAATATCCTTATGGGCATTTAAAAACTCCCACAATACTTCCAATTGTTTAAAATTTACCCGTCGCCGACGATTTGAAGTAGTTTCGCTCTGTGAACTAAAGTAACGGAAAATGGAAAGTAAATGAGTTCATCAAAAGCTCATACAACTCAGCCCAAATTTGTACCCTAGGTACATGACAGCTGTCAGGTTGATAGTTTTTACCATGAAATCATTATGCAACTGTTAATAATCTGCCGTAATGGCGTTCGTTTGACATTCCGAAACTGACACTGACAGCAGATAGCTGTCAAGTTCACAGATTTTACTATGAATACACTAAGAAACTGATAATAGTGTGCCAAAATGGCGTGATTTTTCTCAAAAAAAGTTATTTTTCTCATCTCCCAGTCAACATTTTAAAAAAAAGTACGACTAGTTTTAACCAGCGTAATACAGGGTATTTTTTCCGATACCTTGGGTACATCATTTGGACCGATTTTGATGACCTCCTTTCTTGAAACTCACTTTATAACAAACAAACAAAACACAAAAAAATACTTACGCCATCTTTATTAATATTATAAAGCTGAAGAAATTGTTAGATGATTTGTTAGGTTGAACATGTTAAACTCCTGTGGATTGGCATGAGAGGGGAGTGCACACCACACGCATCCCCCCAGTAGAGCCGGGGGCCGCATAGGCGGCCCGTCACCGCTGGGGTCACGGAAGACTGTCCACACGTACCCGTGACCGAATGGTGATGAGGCGAACACCCGTCTGGTTTTAGTGGGTAGACGTCCTTTTCAGGGCGGAGTCCCACACACCGCGCCGCCTTCCCCGGGGCGGCGTGACGGTGCATAAAGCATTTCCAGACGTTAAAAAAAATTAACTACTGGTCCGATTTATAAAGTTCTTTCAGTGTTAAATAGCCCATTTATCGAGGAAGGCTATAGGCTATATACCATCACGCTACGACTAATAAGAGCTGAGTATCAATGAAAAATGGAGGAAAAATATTCCTTTTGATCCGCCGTACTTCCCGGCTAGTGCTAACGCGTACTGAGAGCGGTTACGTCATTTTTACGTCACCAAGATGGCCGCCGGGCACAATATCAATTAGATGGGCTTATAGCGTTTCTGGGTATAGCGAACGCGTCTACCAAACGGACTTCCCTATCAGGGTGCCAGCTGGAAACCAGCGCTGGGAATAAATAAGCTCAGCATAATGCTGAGCTGGCAACCCATTCGGGGCAAGCATGCCGACAGCATAATATAGTGCCTTTTTATCTCTAATTCGTTTCTACATATTATATCTCTGTATTTGTCGGATGTTGTGTGCCTGAATAAATGTGTTTTCTTTCTTTCTTTCTATCTTTGGTATTTACTTAAATCACGACCCGAGTGGTGGACTTTGGTGCGAACTAAAGTCCGTGATTTTTAAATACAACGGCGCTCTGAGCTTGACGCCAAGCGCCATGAATTAAAAGCCCGACCACCTGCGGCCTTACAATATCGTCAATGGTTAGCTCACATGCCCTCAATGTTTTAGAACTTTTACCAAAAAAATTGGCTACATAAGCCACAGGCGAGCTCACCAGCGACAACAGAGTCCATAAAGCGGTCACCGTGACCGAAACCGGTCGGACAAGTCATAATCATCATTATCATTTACTTAAATCAATGAATAAAACTTACGTATCAGTTTGAAGTTCCGATTTGATGGGTGACCTTGATCTATCAAGTTTACCAGATCTTCGTCTCCCGTAGCCCGGTGATGACGCTTGTGAGTCAAGAACATCAGGGATAATCATTGAGGGTTTTCTGTGGTCCAAATGTTCCCCTTTCTGTGTAGTACAAAAACTTAATTAGTATATATATATATATATATTATACCACTGAGGTGGCAAACAAGCATACGGCCCGCCTGATGGTAAGCAGTTACCGTAGCCTATGAACGTTTGCAACACCAGGGGTATCACTCGCGCGTTGCCGACTCGAAAAAGAGAGATTTATGGAGGATTCACTGCGCCGCCAGTTTGAGAGAATATTCCTCTTGCTGCCAGCGCAGCGCATCCTTAGGAGGAGCTCTGGCGACCTTACTCACTGCAGGAACACAACACACCATAAAGTGTGTTATTTGGCTGCAGTTTTCTGTAAGGTGGAGGTACTTCCCCAGATGGGCTGCTCCAGATTTGAGCCATAAATGGCTGTGCCCTACCTCTTCCCTTAATACTGTGTTCAACATTTTTTTCTTTGCTATAATATTATAAAGAATAAAGATTTGACTATTTATTTGAATTGAATAGGCTCCAAAGCAGCAGTATGGTATGACCACTTGACTGCCAAGTCAAAGGTCTCGAGCTCGAATCCAAGGCACTTACCTCTGACTTTTCGAAATCATGTACGTTATTATCACTTGTTTTAACGGTGAAGGAAACATCGTGAGGAAACCTGCATGCCTGAGATTTTCTCGACGGCATGTGAAGTCTGACAACCCGCATTAGGCCAGTGTGGTGGACTATAGCCTAAACCCTTTCATACTGAGAGGAGACCCGTGCCCAGCAGTGGGACAGTTAATGGGTTTATGATGATACCTCATATCCAACGCCATGATCTTCGAAATCCATTTCATCACTCTCCATCTGCTCCTTGCAGTCGCTATATAACTCTGCCACGAATTCCGAAGACTCTTCTTTTATGTCTAAGTCCGCCATTTTTCATATTTCTATAAACGAATGACTGATCGATCAACGCACAGCTGAAACCGCTAGGTCTTTATTCATGAAAGGAGGGCATCTAAAGACCATACAGCTCAGCCCAAATTTGTACCGGAGGTACATGACAGCTGTCAAGTTGATAGTTTTTACCAGAAATCACTATGAAACTGATAATAATCTGCTGTAATGGCGTGTGCGTTTGACATTCCGAAATGGATACTAACAGTTTTTACTATGAAATAATTACGAAACAGATAAAAGTGTGCCAAAATGTCGTGATTTTTCTGAAATTAAGTTTTTTTTCTCATCCCCCAGTCAACATTAAAAAAAAGTACGAGTCTTAACCAGCGTAATACAGTGTATTTTTTCCAATAAGTGTACCTTCGGTACATCATTGACGTAGGTGTGCTAAGGAATTTTAGGAAGGAATTTTATTTTTTAATAATATTTTAAATTCACACAGGATTTGGAAAATATCGGTGAACGTAAGCAAAACCGCGGGTAAAACAGCTAGCGTCTTATAAGCGATTAGTATATCAATCGTTCAAGCCTTTTTTTAGCTATGTTTGGGTCAGCTCATGCGGCTGCAACCATTTTCAACCGACTTAAAAAAAAAAGGAGGAGGTTCTCAATTCGACTGTATTTTTTTATGTTTGTTCCCTCAGAACTTTCGACCTTTGAACCGATTTTGATTTTTTTTTATTTGAAAGTTGAATTAGTCGGGAGTGTTCTTAGCTATGTTTGATGAAAATCGGTCCAAGATGGCCGCCGCTACAAAATACAATATGGTATCAAATGAAAGGGCTTAACTAGTAGAATACTATACACTATGATAAATTTTAAATCCAAGATGGCCGCCAGAACATCACCATAAACCATCGCATAATCAAGTCTTCGGGACCCGGTGGGATGTGGGGGTAGCAGGGGAACACAATAGTACACACACACAAAGGTTTGACCTTGACCATAAGGTCAAGGTCAATATTCCGAAAAGTAGCAGTAACAGGGCAATATTATGCATGTTGAGTGACCTTTGGGTCAAAGTCAAGGTCAACTTTATTTTTTTTTATAAAACGCGAATACGCTTTTAGCCTAACATTCACGTGTTACATACGATAGGATCGAGAAAATAAACGATTTGCGAATCTTCTCTTCTCTTTATAATATTAATACTTATAGCAAGATTTATAAAAAGATTTTATAATAATCTAGATTGACTTTGAAGGTAACATAAAAATATCGGCGGGTAGTTATTAACTTTCTATTGTCTGTCCTTGAGACCAAGGAGTAGACACCTCCCTTTAATATTAAACTCTGGTAGACACAATAAGGTGCCCGGCGGGTCACGCAACGTCGGAGCATCGTAACCGCGGCGTTGCCGCTCTGCGCGGTGCATGGAAGGGCAACACCTCAAGTGTCATCGTCCCGCCCGCGTCTCGCCGAAAGCAAAAAATCAAACATGCATGTTATTTATTTTTTTACATCTGCCCGGTATGCACGTAGTCGAACCATTTTGTGGATTAGTTTAGGAGAAAAAGGAAATAGGTACATATTTATTACCGTTGAACTACTTACCGCCGAACAACCAAATAAAAATGTACAAATACTCTACGAGTCTACGCTAACGGCAAAAAAATCGGTTCTCGTAAAAGAAAAAAATTGTTTTTGTTAATAAATTACCAGTATTTGCATAAATTATGCAAGGAAATAACAATCGAATTGGTTGATACGAAAATAATGTAAGTTCAAACAAAGGTTCTATTTAATTTTCTATTCGCGTTAAATAACCCGCCGGGCGGTGCTAGTACTATTCAATTATTCATCTGTTGTTTATGTCAGTCACGGAATGATTGGTGTTAAGTTTGACTTACCTTTTAATACATCACAGCGCAGAACAAAACAAAACCAAAATACGACGATTCGTTTCGATTTCGATACGATAAGACAAGACAACAACGTAACGTAAATAAATAAAACACATGTAAAATGAAAAACGTCGAGTACGTTGACTGACAACTAGATGAATGGAATGAATGAAGTGAACGAAAACATTCTGTCTGAACAAATGAATCCGAACGAATTTATGTAGGATGCTCAGTTGCTCAGACAAATAATTTTTTTATTCAGAGTCAGACTATCAGTAACAGTATGTGAATTGTGATGTGACTGTATATCATATAACTTCAGTACTGCTAGTCCACATGTAAATTATGCAAACATTTGAGTTGTAGTTATAGATATCATAATTACTATGGAGTATCCAAGTTTCCAATGTATGTATTATCGAACTCACTATAATACTTTGCATTTGAATATCAATAGACCAAAGTAGCTTTTGTTTAAGCATATTTTTTAAATTCCACATTCCATAGTTCTTAATTTTAAATCAATCGCCTTTCTTGATGGGTATGATGGGATTAATCCTGAAAATTTTCTGAACGAACTTTTATCCATCAATGACATTGACAATGACAGACATTTGACACTTGATGACTTGACAGATATAAATAAACACAGTCACACAGTCGTATAATTTTATTTTTCTTTATAATTATCGCTTAAACAAATCAAAAACTACACAAAAATGACGAAAATAGCTGACAATGTCAACCCCAACGTGTACGACAAAGGCTCCGAGCGGGAAACAACTGCTGCAGACTACGACGAAGAAGTTGAGGATTTATTTGACGAACGTGAAATTTTCGATTTAATTCGCAATATCAATGACCCTGAGCACCCGTTGACGCTGGAAGAGCTTCGTGTGGTGGAGGAAAGCAATATCAGCATTAATAATGAAGCGAATACTGTGGTTGTGAGTTTTACTCCAACAATTCCTCATTGCAGCATGGCGACTTTGATTGGTAAGTCAGAATTATGTTTAAGGGTAGAGTTTATAGTTTTTTTTTCTTTATACCACCAAGGTGGCAACAAGCATACGGCCCGCCTGATGGTAAGTGGTTACCGTAGCCTATGGACGGTAGCAACACCAGGGGTATCACTCGCATGTTGCCGACCCTAAAAACATAGTTTCTAGGGTCCTTAGCATTACTGTTACACATTAACTAATTGTAATAATAACATTATTCCTAAAATAAAGATTTAACAATATTTAAGAGTTACTGGGGTAGGTATATTACATTGTATTGTTGCTGTTATAGTAGAAATATGACAATAATATATAATACTATCCTTTGCTCGTGACTTCATTTCCGTAGAAGCAACATTTTTAATCTATACTCTGCTACTATTGGTCGTAGCGTGGTGTGCGTTCGCGCAGCGGAATGTTGTTGAATTTAAAGATTTTAATTATGCAGATATTTAGTGTATGACGTCGTATAATTGTGTATGGTAAAAAAAAATTTGTGCACGCAGCCATTGTTGAGAAATTCACCAAAAACTGATTCCGCTGGGCGAACGTTGTCCTGGCGGAACTCTTTTTAATCCATAGACTTTAGAAGAAAAAATATGTGTCCAAAAATTAGTGTGTATTTGTGTGTAATTGTGTATGTATGAATAAAATTTGTGCATGCATAAACTTCGGAGAAATTCAAGTTTCCGCTACGCGAACGTTTGGCCATTAGCTAGTTTTCATATAAAGCGCTTACATAGAGAGCTGTAGATTTTTACATACATTGTTTTGAATTTGTGTATATTTGTTTAAAAAACAGATTTAGAAAAAAACGCAGGGCTTAAAAGATAAAAATATAAACGTAAAATACACTGATTAGGTCTTAGTTCTTAAAGTATGCACTTTGGGGTCTAGATTTTCACGTTTATACAAACCTTGTAAGTGTCTGCAACATGTTGCCAAGTATCAATGATGTTCCGTTAGTAATTAAAGAGTTATAGGACAATTTACCATGAATAGATCACTGTTTACAAAGCAGTCAAATATCACGACGTTCTAAGGGAATTGCATGGTAAAATGTATGCCAATAATTAGTGTATTCATTCAACTATTCACATGCAAAATTTCATGTCATTAAATTCAGTAATTAAAGAAAAACAATTATAATACTGACGAAGCATCGAAAACCTACATAACCCGACCAAGTTCAGATGGCTACTAAAAAGCGGCCGTGCAATATATTTAGGTAACATCCCAAAATTTACAGTATAATACCGGTATTGAATTGGTACAGGTGATAACACAATTGTTGTTTCGATATAATTTATAGGTCATTTATTTTTGTACACCTACTTTTTTAAATGTATTTGACTATGACAGAAAGTAGGTACTATTTACGTAGGTACTTTATTTAAGTAGGTATGCGCTTGAGACTTGAGATACAATCTAGATATACATATCCGCTTATTATGACGTGTTTGTCAATTCCTTTCGATGTCATAATAAACGGATTCTACTGTATTATTTAAGACAAATAAAATTCATACAGCTAATTTCTATTAAAGATTTCACGGATCAGGATTCTAACTATAGACCCTTAGGGAAATTAAATGATAACCACATGTAAGTACTACTGTTTAGGTAAATATTTATCATATTGTAGCTTATTACACTATTTTTATCGTAGATAGTGGCGTTATTATTAAAAAAATATTTTTCATTCAAGAAATGCAATTGTTTTCTTTTTTCCTGACGCTTGTGTACGCAACTGTACCATATTAATAAATACTATACTGGAAGGTTAAGAACGTTTCTTAGATATATGGCACGGCCGCTTTTTTGTAGCCATCTGAACTTGGTCGGGTTATGTAGGTTTTCGATGCTTCGTCAGTATTATAATTGTTTTTCTTTAATTACTGAATTTAATGACATGAAATTTTGCATGTGAATAGTTGAATGAATACACTAATTATTGGCATACATTTTACCATGCAATTCCCTTAGAACGTCGTGATATTTGACTGCTTTGTAAACAGTGATCTATTCATGGTAAATTGTCCTATAACTCTTTAATTACTAACGGAACATCATTGATACTTGGCAACATGTTGCAGACACTTACAAGGTTTGTATAAACGTGAAAATCTAGACCCCAAAGTGCATACTTTAAGAACTAAGACCTAATCAGTGTATTTTACGTTTATATTTTTATCTTTTAAGCCCTACGTTTTTTTCTAAATCTGTTTTTTAAACAAATATACACAAATTCAAAACAATGTATGTAAAAATCTACAGCTCT
The DNA here is from genome assembly GCA_946251955.1 of Acronicta psi. Classification (NCBI taxonomy): domain Eukaryota; kingdom Metazoa; phylum Arthropoda; class Insecta; order Lepidoptera; family Noctuidae; genus Acronicta; species Acronicta psi. Next base: position 1,099,402 of record OX276498.1, read on the forward strand.
CTATGTAAGCGCTTTATATGAAAACTAGCTAATGGCCAAACGTTCGCGTAGCGGAAACTTGAATTTCTCCGAAGTTTATGCATGCACAAATTTTATTCATACATACACAATTACACACAAATACACACTAATTTTTGGACACATATTTTTTCTTCTAAAGTCTATGGATTAAAAAGAGTTCCGCCAGGACAACGTTCGCCCAGCGGAATCAGTTTTTGGTGAATTTCTCAACAATGGCTGCGTGCACAAATTTTTTTTTACCATACACAATTATACGAAGTCATACACTAAATATCTGCATAATTAAAATCTTTAAATTCAACAACATTCCGCTGCGCGAACGCACACCGTAGCGTGATGATATATAGCCTATAGCCTTCCTCGTTAAACAGGCTATCTAACAATTAAATAATTTTTCAAATCGGACCAGTAGTTCCTAAGATTAGCACCAACCAAACAATCAAACTCTTCAGCTTTATAATATCAATATAGGTGTTACGCAATAGATCCTGGGTTTGAATCCCAGATCAAGCTTAGTGTTTTAATGTTTTTCTATTGAAATAGTTGAAATTCTCAACAGAAATTAAAATCTTAGCCTTTTCCCAAATATATAGGAATTGGCTTCCTTCTTGCAACTTTATATATATTTTTTTTTATACCACTGAGGTGGCAAACAAGCATACGGCCCGCCTGATGGTAAGCGGTTACCATAGCCTATGGACGCTTGCAACACCAGGGGTAGCACTTGCGCGTTGCCGACCCAATAAATCTCTTAGAGGTTTATGGAGGATTCACTGCGCTGACAGTGTGAGGAAATATTCCTGTTGCTGCCAGCGCAGCGCATCCTTAGAAGAAGCTATCTGCTTGAGATAGTATTTTCTCTTACTAAAATTTAAAATATCTCCATTCCAGGCCTATCAATCCGTGTGAAGCTGCTTCGCACACTGCCCAGCCGGTTCAAAGTGACCGTGGAGGTGTCTGAAGGCAGCCATGTATCAGAGCATGCAGTGAATAAGCAACTAGCGGATAAGGAGAGAATAGCTGCAGCGTTAGAGAATAAGAACCTTGTGCAAATCATTAATCAGTGTATAGCTACTGTTTAGTGTGATTAACCCCCGACGCAAAAACGACGGGGTGTTATAAGTTTGACGTGTCTGTGTGTGTGTGCGTGTGTGTGTCTGTGGCATCGTAGCTCCCAAACGGATGAACCGATTTTGATTTTGTTTTTTTTTTATGTGAAAGGTGAATTAGTCGGGAGTGTTCTTAGCTATGTTTGATGAAAATCGGTCCAAGATGGCCGCCGCCACAAAATGGCGAATTAGATTTTTTTTCACAACTCCATCAATATGGGTATCAAATGAAAGGGCTTAATTAGGAGAATACTATACACTATGATAAATTTCAAATCCAAGATAGCCGCCACCACAAAATGGCACATTACATTTCGTGTCGGGAGTTTTCTAAATTTTTAATTTAGGTTTGTTGGTGATTAATTTGTTTAAATGTACAGTGCCTCAACCATGAGTTTTTCTCACTAGATTCGCTAGCGACGCCGTACAATATTTGTATGGAAAACCCTCGCAGCGCCTCTAGCGGTTACGTAAGGAACTGAAATCTGCTATGAGATTACAGCATTTCGATGCGTAAAAAACCTATCGAAAACCATTCGATAGAACTCATGATTGAGGTACAGTTCTCGCCAAACTTATTGTCCGGGTTGAAGTTGGCATGAGCTAACTTCAACCCGGCCGTAAAAATCGGAGAAACAAAAATATTTGATTAAAATGATAGATAGCCTACGACTTAGTCTTTCGTTTTTATTTATTACAATCCAATATTTTTCTTTCTCTGATTTTTACGGCCGGGTTGAAGTTAGCTTGTGCCAACTTCAACCCGGACAATATTATATAAATCGGAGAAACAGAATTATAGGATTGTTATAAATAAAAACGAAAGCTCAAGTCGTAGGCTGTCACTTCATATAATTTATAGCCAATATTTTCTTTCTCCGATTTTTACGGCCGGGTTAAAGTCAGCTCGTGCCAACTTCAACCCGGACAATAAGTTTGGCGAGAACTGTAGCTATGAATGAAAATCATTAAAAATCATACTTTAATATTAATACGATTTATTTATATTAAGAATAAATGTATAATTATTAATTGTGTATAAAAGTGAATTAAGTTTAATAAATAATATTTGTTGAATATGATTTAATTTAATTTAAATTAATCCTTAGAGTTAGCTGCTTTCGTATCGTTCTTGATGTCTTCATAAGACGTTTGGTTCTGTAAAAGAAAATCATATATTAGCATCATCACGCCTATAGCATATCCCCGAAGCGGTAGGCAGAGGCGTACACATTTCACCGGTATGTTTAGGTCCCATGTAATAGGGGGCGAGCCTATTGCCTTCAACCGGGCACAAATCCAGACTCCGAGCTGCTACTGGGAATTTCACAGAAAACCCAACAACACTGCTCGGCACAGGAATCGAACTTAGTACCTCTAGCGTAGCCGTCGCGCTTGGAACCACTAGACCGACGAGTGTGGCGGTTTTAATCAGTCTGTCAAAATCTCAATAGAATCTCAGTAGTGTTTCGCTGGAATGGTAATCTTAACTGATGTTACATAAATATAACTAGCACCGCAGTCTGAGCCTGTCATTCTCACTTAAATGTGCTGCTGATGGTGGCGTCACAGTGTAATAAATCTCTAACAGTGGAACGACTCGGCCGTCTAGACAGGTCAACGATTAGGTGGGTTGCGGGGCAGAGCGGCGTCCCCCCACCGCTTTTTCGCAGGCGGCCCGTCCGCCCGACATACACTGCGCGTCGGTACGGAGTTTCAAGTGCATCGCCATCGCGCTGTCGTTAATATTATTAAATTTATTTCGAATATTGCCGATGCGACAATTTTTCAATAATAATGCGTTCTACTTGTGCATTTACGGTTGTTTGCCGACATCGTACAGCAGTAATAAAGGAGAATTGAGATTTAATCGATTTCCAAAGGATGAGAGTCGATAAGTGCCTCCTAACCTATTATGTATACCTACCTAAAGTAATATTATCTCTACAGTAAACAGAATAAAGTATCTATCCGCCGCCACCGTGTGTTTAGGTACTTACTAAAATAAATATTTTAACTTTCCAATTTTAGATAAGTAGGTACCTATTGTTGGTATTTTACGAGATAATAAGTAAGATTTGGCGAATCTAAACTTATTTATTACTTTATTATCTATGTACCTATATTCTATGATTTTTACGGCCGGGTTAAAGTTAGCTCGTGCCAACTTCAACCCGGACAATAAGTTTGGCGAGAACTGTACCTATGCCGGAAATAGCATAATGTCTAGGTAGGTAGGTATCTAAAAAGGTTGACGTTATATAACCCTATAACCCTTTATACGATAATGAAATTTGTTCTAAAATGAACTTACAAACATATCACCTGTAGGAACGTAAGTACTTGCAAAATGTGTTTTTTGACAACCCATAATTCATATTTTTCTAGAAATCAGTAATACTACAACTAACACATAGATTAATTTGAACTTAAAATATATCGCCTGTAAGAACGTAAGTACTTGCAAAATGTTTTTTGTGACAACCCTAAGCTCTTTTCAATGTCTAGACGGTTGTCGGCATTTAGCAACCACACAAAGGAGTTGGATCACTATCCGTTGTTACATTATGGTGGCGTTGTGTGTTGGGTCGTTTTATTCCCTACAACATGGTTGAGTCAAACGGCGCCGATACACACGTCATGCTCGTGAACGAGTGCTGTCTGTCGGGACTGGTCGGCTCTTACTGCTATGGCACTAATTTCAATTCTAATACTTACCTACCCTTTAATCTCCGAATCTACACATCAAGCTGCATCCTCATTACTATTCACAACAATTGTTACTGTTACCACACATATTCTTTTTTTAAAAGAGTATCTATGGAGTTTCTTGCCGGCTCTTCTCCATAAGACCCATTTTTTTTGGAACCGTGCAACTAGTTTAACGTTTCAAAAGTACCTATTTATATAGTCTAATTGAAATAAAAATATTTTGAATTTCAATTGAATTTTGAATAACTAAAATAGCAGAATTGGCGCCCTGTTTGAAGCTAGGAGATAAGAAAACGAAGATATTGGTACTTACATCCCACATCTCTGGATCCCACTCGGAGAACAGCTTCTTGAACACGCTGGGCTCCTGCCCTTGTTTCACAAACACCACCAGTGCCGTTTGAATCGTTCGGTCTAATCCATCATCTTCTATATACTCCTATAACATACAGAACTTTAGGATTGAAAGGGGTTCGTGGCTATAGACTACGCGGAGCTAGTTGGCCGCGCCTTAGGTGGGGCGGGGGCGCGTGTTTTCGTTCACAGCAACCCGCCGCCTCACCCCCGTCCCTACCTAAAGCGCGGCCAACTAGTTCCGCGAGGACCTTCGTAGATCAACTGCAAGATTAAGCTGCGCTTGTCGCGATCAATCTAGCTTATGGCTCCGGAATAGCCTAAGACGGCCCTGGAAGCACATTTATATTGACAATACTATACCTTGATTATATCACTCCTGGACATCTTGACGCGCTCAGGTATGTTCTTACCCTGCCATAAGTACAACTCTTCACCGGTATCCAAGATGTATACTCCATCATCAGACAGATCCTGTGAAATAAGATAACATAACTTAACGTAACATAGTATAACATTATATAGCATTGGATATCAATCAAATCAAAATAGTTATTTTCACATAGACCTTATGCAGGCACTTATGAAATGTCGAAACTAGGTGCACGGTTCCAAATTAGTCGTTTCCTACGGAGAAGAACCGGCAAGAAACTCCATGGTTACTCTTTTAAATTTTGGTTTTTTACAATGATATCTGCTACAATAATATATGGATACTTACAATATGAGAAAACAATCTAGATAGCATAATATAATCCCGTGGGCATTTCATCTATACTAATGTTATAAAAAAGCTGAAGTTTGTTTGATGGAACGCATTAATCTCAGGAACTACTGGACCGATTAAAAAAAATATTTCAGTGATAGATAGCCCATTTATCGGGAAAGGCTATAGGCTATAGATATACTATCACGCTACGACTAATAGGAGCGGAGTAGCAATGAAAAATGTTGCGAAATCGGGGGAAAAGAGTTATCAAGACCACGCGGGAACCATACATTTTACCGGGATAAAATGTAGCCTATGTGCTATTCCAGACTATAATCTATCTCTGTGCCAAATTTCATCTAGATCCTTTCAGTAGTTTTTGCGTGAAAGAGTAACAAACATCCATATATAGGATATAGGATATATATATATAGGATGGATATATATATCTGTCTGTCTGTCTGTAGATATCTGTCAACAATAAAAACTATAAGTAAATTGCTAATTTCTAACTTGCTGAGAGTACTCCGTGTCGAGGTCTTCGAATCGTATCTTCTTGGTGACGCTGACGGTGGCAGCGGTCAGGGTTCGAGGTGTGGTGACTCTCCTGTTCACTGCCAGACGCCATCCTGAAGGATCCTCCTTCTCTTCCGGGGGACCTCCTGAAACGAGCATTATAAATGAAATACAATATTGTTTTACATTTTTATGTCTTCTATTAGTCAAACCCTTCATTTGATACCCATATTGAGGCGGCGGCCATCTTGGACCGATTTTCATCAAACATAGCTCAACACTCCCGACTAATTCACCTTTCAAACAAAAAAAACGAAATCAAAATCGGTTCATTCGTTCGGGAGCTACGATGACAGACGTCAAACTTATAACAACCGGTCGATTTTGCTTAGGGGCACAGAATAAATAATAACGGAATGGCCACTCTCCGCCCCTCGTCAGACACCTCAGGGCCCTCGCATCCTGCAGGTGTTCTTGCCGGACTGCCAACAAACCCTACGCACCGTCACGCACACCTTTGCACGTGTACAAACGTAATTTTGACAAGTTTGACATTTGGTATTGTAGTGTGCAGCGGTATCGGAAAGTTTGTATAGAGTGTCACAGGTGTGGTAGGGGGTTAAAAATAAACGGACATGGAGGAAACACTTACCCAGAGCTTCCCAGAACTCTTCAGGCTCTTCACCTTGTTGGACGGTTGTGACCTCTTTATCTGGCACCACCATCTGAACGAAAGAGGCCACCACTTCCTGCTCTGTGTCGTTCGATTCCTGCAGACGAGATAATAAAACATAACTAATAACTATCGCCACAAACCTTTTCCCAACCATGTTGGGATCGGCTTCCAGTCTACCCAGATGCGGCTGAATATCAATATTTTACACGAAGCGACTGCCATCAGATCTCCGCAACACAATTTCTGGGTAAAACCGATATTCGAAGGATAGACTGGTTGTCAGACTTTTTGTTCGTATGGCAACCGAGACCGAGGGCTTTACGTGCTCTCCAAGGCACGGAGGGGTCTTGATGTGTTAAGGGTACAATAACAATTTAAATTAAGAGAAGTAGGGCACAGCCATTTATGGCTCAAATCTGGAGCAGCCCATCTGGGAAAGTACCTCCACCATACAGAAAACTTGTGTTCCTGCAGTGAGTAAGGTCGCCAGAGCGTCTTCTAAGGATGCAGCAGGCAGCAAGAGGAATATTCCCTTAAACTGTCGACGCAGTGAATCCTCCATAAACCTCTAAGAGGTTTTTAAGGTCGGCAACGCGCGAGTGATACCCCTGGTGTTGCAAGCGTCCATAGGCTACGGTAACCGCTTACCATCAGGCGGCTCGTATGCTTGTTTTCCACCTTAGTGGTATAAAAAAAACACATTCGCAACACTACCGTTGATCTTACCTTCCCTATCCACACGTAGACAAGGTCAGGTGTCTCCAACACATACACATCATCGTCTTCTAAGCTGTCACTGGTCTCTTCCACCTGGATCGCTCTCATATCCACTCCTAGTTCGGTACCTTCCACCTGGAAACGTATAAGTAGATAAATAATCTGTATGAATGTACCGTATGCAGAGCCGGATTTAGAGGTGTGAAGGCCTCGGGGCAACAAAGGCGTAGTGGCCCTCCCTTCCCCAGGGGGAATATTATAATATTTAGTCCAAATAAAATAAAAATAAAAACAGTCGAGTTTTTCAATAAATAATCATAATCATGTTTGTACAAAGTTCAAAGGAAGAGTTGTTTACCAGTCGGAATTTTAAGGGTTTTTTTTCGAAGTCTATTGTGGGGGCCCCTCTTTTGTGGAGGCCCCGGGACAGTAGCTCCTGTTGCCCTCCCTTAAATCCAGCCCTGACCGTATGATTATTAACACCTTTAGTTCGTAGTATATCTTGAGTGATTGTAAATTGTCGATAAATTGTGAAATATAACTTGAAAATCAAATCGGTCCCTAGTGGACCGATTTGGCTAGTAGTTTATTTTCTTTTTAATGCATCTTCCTGCCCTGGTCCCAATTTTTTCTTTATCGGCGCAGCCTATCCTTTTCTTCCATTCATCCCTGTTAGCTGTCACCTGCTCATTCACTCCCTTTTCCATCATATCGACCTTAACACAATCTATCCATCTTTTCTTTGGCCTTCCTCTACCCCTCCGTCACTCCCACTCTATATTCAAAGTCACATGCGTTTCACCTCTCCATCGCTCAAGCAGTGATAGTCTAGAGGTATGACCACTGGACTGCCAAGAAAAAGGTCTCGAATTCAAATCCAACGCTCCTCAACCTATGACTTTTCGAAATCATGTGCGTAATTATTACTCGCTTTAACGGTGAAAGAAAACTGCATGTCTCAGAAATTCTCTTTACGGCATGTGAAGTCTGCCAACCCGCATTGGGCCAGCATGGTGGACTAGCCTAGCCCGTCTCATACTGAGAGCAGACCCGTGCCCAGCAGTGGGACAGTATATGGGTTGATAATGTTTCAACCCTGCATATATTTTATATACAGTCATGTTGTTTTCTTTTCAATGTTCGTAGTCAACTAAAGCCTGTGATGGGTTTTATAATAATAATAATAAATAATAAATATCCTGGGACATTTTTACACAGCACCATCTAGTCCCAAACTAAGCAGAGCTTGTACTATGGGTACTAGACAATGGATATAATACTTATATACTTTTTTTTTGTAAATACATACTTATGATACATAGAAAACACCCAGACAAACACAAACACTTAAGTTCATCACAATAAATGTTTGGGTCCTGTGGGAATCGAACCCAAGACCTCGTGATCAGCAGTCCGGTACTCGAACCACTAGACCACAGACGTCGTTTTTGGGAATTAAAGAAGAGAATAGTCGGATTTAGATTTTAATTATGAGAGCACTTATTACATGTTACCGTATCCACGGGCATAGGCAGAGAGAGAGAGAACAATACATACGTCAATGTCAACGTTGACACTAACTTGACATTGACAGTTGACAAGTGACAATATTGTATTCGTTTACAAACGCTAATTGGAGCGTTTGTAAACGAATACAATGCTTCAGACCTGCTGTTAGTTCAAGTAGTGGCCCGAGCGGAAAACTTCCCAAGTCAGCCCCTAGGGCACCGCTCATGGACGTTGGAGGTTTGTGTACCACTTACCCTAAACAAGCGAACATTGTCGTCATCGTAAGTACCCCTGGAATTCACCGCTTTGTAGTCACTGTCTTTTCCTCCAAATACGATTGCTAAGTTCCCTGTAAAAGAAAACAGAATTCAAAATTATGCTGACGACCTCTGAGAAGAAACGCCGAAACAAACTCAGAGAATCATGGTCTCATTTAAAGTTCACACATAGTCCTATCAAATCTATATTTCACGACATAGTATAAAACAAAGTCGCTTTCTCTGTCCCTATATCCCTATGTATGCTTAAATCTTTAAAAATACGCAACGGATTTTGATGCGGTTTTTTTTAATAGATAGAGTGATTCAAGAGGAAGGTTTATATGTATAATACATGACCACGCGGGCGAAGCCGCTGGCGGAAAGCTAGTAATGTTATAAAGCTAAAGAGTTTGTTTGTTTGGTTAAACGCGCTAATATTAGAAACGACTGGTCCGGTTTAAAAAAATATTTTAGTGTTAGATAGGCCATTTATCGGGCAAGGCTGTAAGCTATATACTGTAGAGACTACAAAGGTCACTACCAATATTTGATATATTACTGGCTAGATTGTTCTAGAGTAATTGTGTCACGGACACGATGACATGTTAACTTGATTCAGTGCTCCCAATAAAAGTCCACAAACAATAAATAATCTTGTGAATTATCAATACCCTAACCCGGTACTGTGGAGGACAAGAGCCTCCACATAGTGGTGGAGACGCCACTTTTGTGGAGGCTTACCAGTCCTCCACAAAAGTGTTTTAGCACCTTTTGTTTTATCTTTCAGGTAACGCTCCTGTGGAGGACTGGTAAGCATCCACAATACCATCACGCTACGACTAATAGGAACAGAGTAGCAATGAAAAATGTTGCAAAAACGGGGGAAAAAGTTATCAAGACCACGTGAGCGAAGCCGCTGGCGGTAAGCCAGTCTATTATATTATTATATCAATGGACATGTGGGTAAAGAAGTGAAGAGCATGTTACCAGGAAGGTTTTGAGCATGAATGTGGATGGATTGGGAAGAGGAAGACCAAAGAAAAGATGGAGGGACTGAGAAAGGATAAGACGATGATGACACTATGGAAAAAAGACAGGTTCTGCGCTGACCACAAAGGAATTGGGATAAACATCAAATTAATTACAAGCAGTGATAGCCTAGGGGTATGACCACTGGACTGCCAAGTCAAAGGACTCGAGTTTGAATCCAAGGCGCACCTCTGACTCTTCGAAATCATGTGCGTAATTATCACCCGCTTTAACGGTCAAGGAAACATCATGAGGAAACCTGCATGCCTGAGAGATTTTCTCGACAGCATGTGAAGTCTGCCAACCCGCATTAGGCTAGCGTGGTAGACTACAGCCTAATCCGTCTCATACTGAGAGGAGACCCGTGTCCAGCAGCGGAACAGTAGGTATATGGGTTGATGATGACTGATAATGACACTTTCTTTTATTGAAATAAAACTACTTTTTACGGATTTTATCGCGTTATATTGATATTATTTTAATCCCGACGTTTCGGACCCTTTACAGCGTCCATGGTCACGGGTGACTAAAGTGGTAGGCGTCTTGACGTTTCCATTACTAACAGCTACCCTACATTTTTGTTAATCGTTGGCAATCCGATTCACGCAGAACGAGCTCACCGTATCCTTCGGTCTTGCAGTTTTAGGCTTGGATTTAGATTTAATTGAATCTATAATAGGGTTCCAAGCAGGTGGTAAAATAATATCAATATAACGCGATAAAATCCGTAAAAAGTAGTTTTATTTCAATGTCTAGTATGTAAGTGTCAGAAATCAATACATTTTCTTTTAGTCAATATTTTCCACATACCTTTGAAGATGTTGAGGAAATGTTTGGGCTCTTTTCCTTGCGGTACCTTGACGATGGTGACGCCACCTTCCAGCTCCTCTTCAAGCTGATACACCAACTCGAAGGCAGCCAGCTTGTCTTCATTGCTGGCGTCTGAACCCTAAAGAGGAATTTCAGCGTCAGTTATCGTCAAGACAACAGCAAAAAGGTTCTTGAGCGGCGACCTCGCAACTCTATCATAAGTTCTCAATTGCTAGCATAAGTTCGAATCGTATCGAATATTCAAGTACTTAGTTAGATCAGGACTTGTATGAAAAACTATGACAGCATATGAGTTCATTTCTGACGGATAGTAAAGTTAAAGTATCGTGAAACTAAGGCTGGTTATCGTTAACGAATAGTAAGATTTTTAACCCCCGACGCAAAAACTACGGGGTGTTATAAGTTTGATGTGTGTGTGTGTGTGTGTGTCTCTGTCTGTGGCATCGTAGCTCCCCAACGGATGGACCGATTTTGATTTTGTTTTTTTTATTTGAAAGGTGAATTAGTCGGGAGTCGGGGGAGGCGAGTCGTGTTCTTAGCTATGTTTGATGAAAATCGGTCCAAGATGGCCGCCGCTACAAGACAGTGGATTACATTTTTTTTCACAACTCCATCTTGACGGATTTGTGAAAAAATATGTAATCCGCTGTCTATGGGTATCAAATGAAAGGGCTTAACTATACACTATGATAAATTTGAAATCCAAGATGGCCGCCACCACAAAATGGCAAATTAAATTTCGTGTCGGGGGTTTTCTAAATTTTTAATTTAGGTTAGGTTAGTTCTATCATTCCAGTGCTTGGGCTACAGAAATATTTCGTGAGTACAATCTACTTACTGCCCAGAAGTACACTACAAAGGCATCAGCACCATTTTCGTCAGAATACTGGTACTTCACGACGTACATATCACTTTGATAGAAGACAGACACGCCAGAAGCGAACTGCTCCGTCACATCTTCTTGATCGCCGGAAAACCTGAGAATAAAAACTTACTAATATTATAAATGCGAAAGTAACTGTCTGTCTGTTTATCGCGCTTTCACGCGAAAACTACTGAACCAAATTAAATGAAATTTGGTACACAGATAGTCTAGAGCCTGAGAAAGGACATGGGCTACTTTTTAATATAAAATAGGGTTGAAATAAGTTATGCTAAGCTTATAAGTAATGTTAATTATGTTTTTTAACGAACAGACGATTTTCGACAGGTTTCTTGTCATGTTGCCAGCCCTGTGCCTCGACCATGAGTTTTTCTCACTAGACTCGCTAGCGACGCCGTAAAATATTTGTATGGAAAACCCTCGCAGCGCCTCTAGCGGTTACGTAAGGAACTAAAATCTGCTATGAGATTACAGCGTTTCGATGCGTAAAAAACCTATCGAAAGCCATTCGATAGAACTCATGGTTGACGTACAGAAAAGACCCTAATGTATCCAACGTAAGGACGGTCACCAGCAATCAAACCCCAAGAGATCTTACACCGAGCAAGTCAGTTTGTCAATCAGTCAAGAATTTTCGCGGCTATCGCACCTGATGGTTTATTGTGATCGCCGCTTCATGAAATGTAGTGTTCACCGCTAAATCCTGTGGCTGACATGTAAACTGCAGGATTTGCTTAGGGGTAAGCTGCTGTATTTCATCAGGGCTTGGAATACGTTTCCCTAGATGAGCACTGCGCTTCTGTATAAGCGATCCCCATTCCTCTAGAAAGAGGAGCAGCGTTTCATCAGCCTCCTCACAGCGTCGGCAGGTACGCTTATCGCTCAGCCTTAGATTGAACTTGTGCTTGTTAAGGTAACAGTGTCCTGTTAGGGCTCTCGTCACAATACGCAAGTTGTTTCTGCTTAGCGCTAGAAATTGGCTCGAATGCTTTTTATGTACAGTTCGTTTTAGTTCTAACTAGCTTCCCGCCAGCGGCTTCGCCCGCGTGGTATGTTATTACACATATAAACCTTCCTCTTCAATCACTCTATCTATTAAAAAAAACCGCATCAAAATCTGTTGCGTAGTTATTTTTAATGAAGGAAAAAATCGGCGGGCGGGCAGGATTCGAACCTGCGCCTTCTGGTTCGGTGCACCAGACGCTCTGACCACTAAGCCACCGCTCGCCAGCCGATTTTTTCCTTCATTAAAAATAACTTGTAATCTTAGCATGGAAAATGCTTAAAAAAAATACAAAAAGACTGTTGCATAGTTTTAAAGATTTAAGCATACATAGGGATATAGGGACAGAGAAAGCGACTTTGTTTTATACTATGTAGTGATGTGGCTCGTGGCTAAGTTATAGCAATGCTGATCAACCGATCTGCAAGGTTAAGCTAAGCTTGCCGAGGTCAGTCTATGGATTGGTGACCATTCTTAACACATCGAGACCCCTCCGTGCCTTGGAGAGCACGTAAAGCCGTCGGTCCCGGTTGTTGTCATACGAACACCTATGACAATCGTTAGTGTTAGTCAGAAGCCCAAAAAGCCTGACAACCAGTCTATCTTTCGAATATCGGTATTGCCCAGAAATTGTGTTGCGGAGGTGTGATGGCAGTCGTTTCGTGTAAAATACTGATATTCTGCCGCACCTGGTTAGACTGGAAGCCGACCCCGACATGGTTGGGAAAAGGCTAGGAGAATGATTGATGATCGTGATGTGCTTAATAGGGTGTGAGCCTATTGCTATAAATCCATCTCCGAGCTGGACCTGGAAATGGAACCAGGTCACGAGGATAATGAGGTTCCCCTATAAACAATAAAGTTCCATTACCTGATAACAGTAAGGTTGCCATCTCCGTTGTCAGGCATGTACCCCCTGGCCGCTGCACTCTTGCCGATCTGCTTGGCTACCGCCGCAGCTTGCTCAGCATCCTCAGAATAATAACCAGCATCTAAAGATATACATAATAGTTAAACCATTATCTATTAAAAAACATATAAATCTTATATCTAATATATAAAATTCTCGTGTCACAGTTTTAGTTGCCATACTCCTCCGAAACGGCTTGACCGATTTGTATGCATATCGGGTAAGTCTGAGAATCGGCCAACATCTATTTGTCATCCCCCTAAATGATAAGGGTGACCCACCCCTATATGGCAAAACAACGTTTGCAGGGACAGCTAGTGTAATATAAAATCTTTAGCTTTTCACTAAATGCATATGAAAATATATACGGTACTTAATTACATAATTACAATATTCGTATAATTACATAATTTTTATTTTTTATTTTGTCGGTCTGTCTGTTTGTTCCGGCTAATCTCTAAAACAGCTGGACTGATTTTATGGGACTTTCACCCGCAGATAGCTAATGTTATAAGAAGTAACTAGGCTAATGTATGTATATATAATTTATGTATGTATTTATAATTGTAACTTGTTTGTTTTATTTTTTCGTACCGCATTTCGTGATGCTCTTTTTCTCAGGCATGCAGGTTCCCTCACGATGTTTTCCTTCACCGTTAAAGCCAGGGATAATTACTTCATCATCATCATATTTTATTTTATTTATTTTATTCTTAATGTACAAATAGTGTACAAAGGCGGTCTTAATGCCTTAGGCATCCTTCAACCTACCAGACAACCTTAGGGTGATGCAGAAACGAAAATGTGGTAGATGCACTAACAGTAAAGAGGTAAGAGACATGAGGTGAAGACTATTGCCTAAATACTATAGACATATAAACTTACATAAACATTACATACATAAATATTTATAATATATACTATAAAATACATATAAATACATACATCAGGGTTGAGATGAACCTAATAACATTTTGTCCAGCAAGTATTTGCGTACACAGGTTTTAAAGGAAAGCCGACTGTTTAGCATTCTGATGTCAAGAGGGAGAGCATTCCACAATAGGATAGATTGAACGAAGAAGGTAGAATGAATAAAGTCAGTGTGGTGAGAGGGACATTGAAGAAGACGGTTATTAGTTGATCGAAGATGTTTATTGTGGTTGGAACAGAGATATTGGAAATGAGATGTTAAGTAAGATGGGGTATTAGGGGAAAACAGAATAGAGTACAGAGTGGTTAGCGCCCTCATATTTCTGCGTTGGCGAATGGGTAGCCATCTTAAGTTTGATCGATATTCTCAGACATAGTCATATTTGCGGAGATTAAAAACGAATCGAATGCAATTATTGAGAAGGCGGTCCATTGCGGTTTATTGAGGAGATCTGCATTCAGGTCAAAGTAACACACATCTCCATAGTCGAATATGGGAAAAATCATATCAGACAAAAGAGGTCCACTGATGGACATAAGCTCCTCCTCCCATAGACTTCCATCGGGACCGGTCGCATCCAACGACTCCCGGTGACCTTTATCACTTACTTATAATTACTTACACACATGATTTTGAAAAGTCAGAGGTAGGTACGTTCCTCGGATTGAAATTGAGACTTTAACTTGGTAGGCCAGTGGTCATATCACTAGGCTATCATTGCTTAGTCAAGTGGTGCGGAGAGGAATAGCAAGACAAGTAGAACGAAAGAAATACCACCACTTAGGGTGTAATTTGTAGGCATGTGTCATTGACGGTTTTTTGGTTAATGTAATTTAACTGTTATTCATCAATGGTCAACAGTTTAAAAAAACTGTTAAATTAATAACAGGTTTTGAATGTTCAACGGTAGCGTTTAGCGTTAATTTATGTCAACGTTTTCAATCATTGACAATGAAAAGTTGACAATTTAGTTGCAAATATTTATTAAAGATTATTTATTTGAAAAGAATTAAAAAGAAATGAGAAAGAGTTGATTCTCAGAAATGTTGTTAAATAAAATTTTAATGAAATAAGCCGTTGACGAAAATTAACAGATTAAATTTTCAACCTGTTTTTTCATTAATGAATAACAGTTATCTCGTTGACGAATGAAAAGTCGTTAAAAAAACAGTTTATTGATTCAACGAACACCTCTAGTAATTTGATGAAGCAATTCTCACCAGACTCCGTCACCATTCCTCTGCTGCTAGCTGTGATCGTCTCCCAGTTGTGGAAGTACTGCTTGAAGGTGGAACTCTCGGAGCCTTCTGTTACCTTGGTGACATTTACCTAGGAAAAAAAATAATAATAATAATAAATATAAATCTAGGGACATTTTTACACAGCACCATCTAGTCCCAAACTAAGCAGAGCTTGTACTATGGGTACTAGACAATGGATATAATACTTATATACTTTTTTTTTGGTAAATACATGAAACACCCAGACAAACACAAATACTTATATTCATCACATACATATTTGTGTCCTGTAGGAATCGAACCCACGACCTGGTGATCAGCAGTCCGGTCCTCAAACCACTAGTCCACAGACGTCGTCAAAAATATTTCCAATTTATGTTTTTAAGCATTTTCCATGCTGGATAACCAGTTATTTCTATGAAGGAAAACATCGACTGGCATGCAGGACTCATCTTGCAGCTTCTGATTTAATATTGTACACAATTTTAAGCAATAAATAGTACAAGCTCTGCTTAGTTTGTGTTTTATTTATCTCCACAAATTACGATTGTAGTGCTTATAACTAAGTTGACAAAAAAAATTATTTGTTAAATTTGTAATTTGTGGGAGATCTGGAGTCCAAACCAAGCCTTGGCCTGTATTTTGGAACTCCAGGCCCCCCAATAATGGAAGTGACAGTATAGTTTTGCCAACAATGTGTGTTTATGTGTGGATCGATATGCACCTATGTGTGCATTTGGAGGAGTGTGTGTGTGTGTGTGTGTGTGTGTGTGTGTGTGTGTGTGTGTGTGTGTGTGTGTGTGTGTGTGTGTGTGTATGTGTGTGTGTGTGTGTGTGTATGTATGTATATATATCTTTTTTTTTCTTTTATGTATATATATCTTTTTAGAGATTACCGGTACTGTGTAAAAATGTCCCTAAAAATATTAATAAAAAAATATATATATTCTTTCTTTGATTTTGACGTTGACTTTGAAATACACAAGCCACCGCGTCCTACGCGCCAAGTCGAAATCTTTCCTTCACATTCTAAATTTACGTCTCAAGGTGATGTTAGCGGCATCTATCGCCGTGGCTTGGTGGGTATAGCGTCTGGTTTCTCAACCATAAGACACCAGTGGTTACTCTAATGTTTTTTATTTTATTTTTATTAGTATCTCCTTTTGGCTCTCACGGCATCTTTAAGAGAGGTAAAGAACAGCCATTTCTGGCTCAAATCTGGAGCAGCCCATCTGGGGAAGTACCTCCACCTTACAGAATACTGCAGCCAAATAACACACTTTATTGTGTGTTGTGTTCCTGCAGTGAGTAAGGTTGCCAGAGCTCCTTTTAAGGATGCGCTGCGCTGGCAGTAAGGGGTACATTCCCTCAAACTGTCGGCGCAGTGAATCCTCCATAAACCTCTAAGAGGTTTTTCGGGTCGGCAACGCGCGAGTGATACCCCTGGTGTTGCAAGCGTCCATAGGCTATGGTAACCGCTTACCATCAGGCGGGCCGTATGCTTGTTTGCAAGTTCGAGTCCCGCCCTCCAGTCGATGTTTTCCTTCATTAAAATAACAAGTATCGATATATTTAATACAGGCTATAGAAAACTCTACTTACCCAACTAGGATAACCTTTGACTTCGAAGTATTTGTTGGCAAACTCGTGGTACGTCTTCTTCACATCGGAGCTGACTTCTGAACCGATCCACACATACACGCCAGAGCAAGGAGTATCCAAGATGTATACTTCCTGTAGAAACACAAAAAATATTAGAACTTGAAATAAAACTACTTTTTATCGGATTTACTTACTACTTTTTAACCCCCGACGCAAAAACGACGGGGTGTTATAAGTTTGACGTGTCTGTGTGTGTGTGTGTGTGTGTGTGTGTCTGTGCGTGTGCGTGTGCGTGTGCGTGTGCGTGTGCGTGTGCGTGTGCGTGTGCGTGTGCGTGTGCGTGTGCGTGTGCGTGTGTGTGTGTGTGTCGGATGAACCGATTTTGATTTTGATTGTCGGGAGTGTTCTTAGCTATGTTTGATGAAAATTGATCCAAGATGGCCGCCGCCACAAAATAGCGAATGACATATTTTTTCACAAATCCTTCAATATGGGTGTCAAATGAAAAGGCTTAATTAGGAGAATACTATACACTATGATAAATTTCAAATCCAAGATGGCCGCCACCACAAAATGGCAAATAACATTTCGTGTCGGAGGTTTTCTAAATTTTTAATTTAGGTTATTTAATTTTTACGCATTACATCAGATTTGATCAACCACAAGTCCTCGTAAAAGAAAATCGATTCCTACCCAGGATGATTCGTGAGGCCATTGAAATTAAAAAACATTCAAATTTCAATAGAGATGGCTGGGTCTTACCACCTGCTTGGAACCCTATTATAGATGATTCAATTAAATCTAAATCCAAGCCTAAAACTGCAAGACCGAAGGATACGGTGAGCTCGTTCTGCGTGAATCAGATTGCCAACAATTAATAAAAATGTAGGGTAGCTGTTAGTAATTGAAACGTCAAGACGCCTACCACCTTAGTGACCTGTGACCATGGACGCTGTAAAAGGTCCGAAACGTCGGGATTAAAATAATATCAATATAACGCGATAAAATCCGTAAAAAGTAGTTTTATTTCAATGTCTAGTATTCGCGGAAGTGTCAGAAATCAGTATATTATTCTTACTTACTACTCCCGAAAAAAAGCAATAAGTAATACTCACATCAGAAGACAGCTGTCTTTGCTTATAAGGCTTGTTCAAGGCGACCAGGTCTAAGTCATCTCCGACTAGAACCCTGTATAGGTATACAGTAGAAATATCATCTCGATAGTATATCTGAAACAATAGGTAATTGAAAATTTATTTATGTTTATCAATGATACACTGGTTTGCCAAGGTTTGCTAACGGGCTATGGAGCGTAGTATACAATATTAGTGTAGTTTATATAATATAGCTTCCCGCCAGCGGCTTCGCCCGCGTGGTCTTATAATTTTTTCCCCCGTTTTTGCAACATTTCTCATTACTACTCCGCTCCTATTAGTCATAGCGTAATGATATATATAGCCTATACCTATAGCCTTCCCCGATAAATGGGCTATCTAACATGGAAAGAATTTTTCAAATCGGTCCAGTACCTTTTGAGTTTATTCGTTACATACAAAAATACAAATCTTTCCTCTTTATAATATTAGTGTAGATTTAGTGTCAAATAAACAGGGGGGCTAGACAAGTTGCATTTTGACATTCGAATCGACAAACAAAATGTATGGAAATGACATAAGTGACAGCCCGATTTGTCGAAAGCTTGTGTCATTTCCATACATTTTGTTTGTCGATTCGAATGTCAAAATGCAACTTGTCTAGCCCCCCAGATCGAGTCTGCAATTCTGTACTGCGCTCCAAAACCCAAATTACCGATGTGGCTCAAAAGGCTGCTAAACTTATATGGGACTGGGCAAGCCACGTCTGCCGCATGCCGGATAAACTGTGGGCTTCTATTGCACAGAATTGGAGCCCTAAGACAGTTAACCGGAAACGCGACAGACTACGAAGGAGATGGCGGGACGACTTGGATGCCTTCCTGGACAACTGGACACAAATAGCCCAACAAAGAGATTAATGGAAGAAATGGGGGAGGCCTTTCCTCAGAATTGGGACAATACGGGCTAGTTAAAAAAATGATACACTAAAGCCTACTATGACCACTGGACTGCCAAGTCAAAGGTCTCGAGTTCGAATCCAAGGCACGCACCTCTGATTTTTTGAAATCATGTGCGTAATTATCACTCGCTTTAACTGTGAAGGAAAACATCGTGACGAAACCTGCATGCCTGAGAGATGTTCTCGATGGCATCTGAAGTCTGCCAACCCGCATCAGGCTAGCGTGGTGGACTATAGCCTAATCCCTCTCATACTGAGAGGAGACCCGTGCCCAGCAGGGGGACAGTATATGGGTTGATTATTATTTTACACTAAAGCCCAGTGCCCACTGCACGGCATGGCAGGTCAAGACTGTCAAGGTACAACTCGGGATACCTTGGTAAGTCTACCGCAGCGTAAGGCACACCTAAGGACGTTTCGGCATACCTCCGGCTAGTTTCGGCAGTCTTTGGGACACTGAAGCCGTTAAAACAACATTCGAGAGAGGTAGGGCACAGCCATTTATGGCTCAAATCTGGAGCAGCCGGTCTGGGGAAGTTCCTGCACTTTACAGAAAACTGCAGCCAAATAACACACTTTATTATTTGTTCCTGCCAGAGCTCTAAGGATGCGCTGCGCCGGCAGCAAGAGGAATATTCCCTCAAACTGTCAGCGCAATGAATCCTCCATAAACCTCTTGAGGTTTTTGCAGGGTCGGCTACGCGTGAGTGACGCTTCGGTGTTATAAACGTCAAGGCTGCAGTAACAGTCTACCATCAAACGGGTCGCATGCTTATTTGTCTCCATTGTGATATAAAAAAAAATTAGGATTTAAGAATCATGGAGAAAGCTGAAAGAGCATGCAACAATTATAGCAAGTGGCAGTCTCTAGCTTCTGCCTACCCCTGTAGGAAAACGGCGTGAGTGTACTTCGGCAAAGGTTAGGAAGATGATGACTTACAGAATCAGAGTCATCACTGGCAATCTCGTCTCTGGATCCTGAGCCGAGGGCTTCAAAGAACAGGTCGTAATCTTCACTTGTCGAAAACTCATCTGAAACAGAATTGAATGCCTGTTATTATTATTTGTTTGTGCCTGACTGATAGCCACTGAGAAGAAGTGTTAGCCTAGGGCAGGGATGGCGAACCATTACTCATCTGTGTTCTAATTTCTTTTTTTTAAAAATTGAAGAAACCGTGACGTGCCGATATACAATCTTAATTCAGTAATTAATGGCGGAAAGAATATCTATGAGGCACCTAAAGCCCAAAGTTTAGTGCCCAAAATATTTTGACACGTGCCAGCAATGGTACGCGTGCCATTGGTTCGCCATCACTGGCCTAGGGGTATGTCCACGCCGCGGAAGAATGCGTTGTTCCCGTAGCCCCCGACCGCAAGTGCGAGTGGGAACACTGGGGTTGGTTTTAGTCAGTAGGAGTCTGACAGACCCCCCCGCCCCACCCCCCCCCGGGACGGGGGACATCCATGGTGATATCCAACCTCGAAAAATAACCACTAGACTGCCAAGTCAAAAGTCTCGAGTTAGAATCTAACGCACCTCTGACTTTTCGAAATCATGTGCGTAATTATCACTCGCTTTAACGGTGAAGGAAAACATCGTGAGGAAACCTGCATGCCTGACTTCTGGACGGCATGCGGCATGTGAAGTCTGCCAACCCGCATTAGGCCAGTGTGGTGGACTATAAATAAATAAATATTCTGGGACATTTTACACAGCACCATCTAGTCCCAAACTAAGCAGAGCTTGTACTATGAGTACTAGACAATGGATATAATACTTATATACTTTTTTATTGTAAATACATACTTATAATTCATAAGAAACACCCAGACAAACACAAACACTTAAGTTCAGCACAATAAATGTTTGTGTCCTGTGGGAATCGAACCCACGACCTCGCGATCAGCAGTCCAGTACTCAAACCACTAGACCACAGACGTCATCTACTTATCTGAATATCGATCAGATCAGTATCAATGGCGGCTTTTTGGTCTTAATAAATATAGGTACCAGCATTGGTTGAATTTATCAGATAAAACTTTGATAACAAAGTAGGTAGATAATAGGGAAATACCGAATCACAATATTTGTTGCAATCAAGTTTACAAGAAATACTAAAAATATAATCACGCATGTATTCCTCGAAAGGTAAGGCAGAGGTGTGTGACACCAGTTCGCCGATTTGTTTAGGTCCCATGTAATAGGGGGCGAGCCTAATCCCATCAACCGGGCACAAATCCAGACTCCGAGCTGCTACTGGGAATCTCACAGAAAAACCCAACAACACTTTGCTCGACCCAGGAATCGAATCCAGCACCTCTAGCGTAGCAGTCGCGCTTGGGACCACAAGACCAATGAAACAGTTCAAATAAAAAAGTATGTGAAAAACAAAGAGCCTTCCAGCGGGAAGCTGGAAACACCAACTTTCGAATAAAAAAGAATCATCAAAATCGGTTTGATCATCCAGTCGAAAGTTCTGAGGTTAACAAACATAAAAAAAACATACAGTCAAATAGAACCTCCTCCTTTTTTTGAAGTCTGTTCAAAATTTCAAACAAACGCTAAAAACAAAAGGCTTAAATAAAAAATTTTGAAAACCCCCGACACCAAATGTAATTTGCCATTTTGTAGTGGCGGCCCTCTTGGATTTGAAATTTATCATAGTGTATAGTATTCTCCTAGTTAAGCCCTTTCATTTGATACCCATATTATGGGAGTTGTGAAAACATATGTTATTCGCTATTTTGTAGCGGCGGCCATCTTGGACCAATTTTCATCAAACATAGCTAAGAACACTCCCGACTAATTCACCTTTCAAATAAAAAAATTAAAATCAAAATCGGTTCATCCGTTAGGGAGCTACGATGCCACAGACAGACACACACACACACACAGACACGTCAAACTTATAACACCCCGTCGTTTCTGCGTCGGGGGTTAAAAATAGGACTAGTTTATTTTAAACTAGCTTTCCGTCAGCGGTTTCACCCGCTATCCCACGGGAACCATACATTTTACCGGGATAAAAAATAGCCTATGTGCTATTCCAGACTATAATCTATCTCTGTGCCAAATTTCATCCAGATCCGTTCAGTAGTTTTTGCGTGAAAGAGTAACAAACATCCATCCATCCATCCATCCATCCTCATAAACTTTCACATTTATAATATTAGTAAGAAGTAAGATAAGATAGTAGGTTGATTTTTATATGATGTTGAAGAATTATTAATTATTACATAATAATAATATTACCTACGCTTTGCCAGAATACATTCCGTTAGCCATAACTTCCGCCAGACGCTCTAAAGCTCTACTTACTGGCACAACAGCTGTACTCTCGAGATGGAAGGCTCACACACACTTGGAAGCCCCACATTCCGTCCTATAGAAAGTGAGGTATGTCTAGCGAAGCTGGGCTCTTACTCCATTATTAAAAAGCTGACACTTACCAATAATTTCGATAGTGGCCCTTCCATTGTGGTAATCATCCCTCAGAGTATTAGCAACACTAATAATCTTCCTCCTTTGAGTAGCTTTAGCACCTTCTGGCATCAGTACAAAGATATCATGCTCTACTTCTAGAATGAAGCAGTGGTCTTTTGTCAAAGAAGAGGCTTCGGCTGCCACCTGGAAGAAAAATAACATAACATCAGGCCTGTATTCCCCGAAGGGGTAGGCAGAGGCGTACACATTTCGCCGGTATGTTTAGGTCCCATGTAATAGGGGGCGAATGGCTCTAGAGTCTGGATTTGTGCCCGGTTGATGGCACAAATTCAGACTCCGAGCTGCTACTGAGAATTTCAAGATTCGCACGCGATTTGTTTTCTTCTTTTATTAAAAAAAGGCCACATTTTTTTCAAATTCAAAGTCAAAATCAATCCAATAATAGTTATTTGTTATTCGCAAACGTCAAATTTTTCCCTATCCTGTGGGAATTTCCCAAAATCCTTTCTTAGTGGATGCCTACGTCATAATATCGAACTGTGTGCCATATTTAAGCCCAAACCGTTCAGTGGTTTGAGCTGTGAATATTATAAAGCTGAAGAGTTGGTTTGTTTGGTTGAACGCGTTAATCTCATTAACTATTGGTCCGATTTGAAAAATTCTTCCAGTGTTAGATAGCCCGTTTATCGAAGAAGGCGATAGGCTATATATCAATTAAAAATGTTGCAAAAAGGGGGCGAAAGTCACCTTCTACGGGAACGAAGTCGCGGGCCAAGGGTAGTTACTTGATAAATAAATTACTTATTAATCAAAAATCTATGTTGGTTTATCATTATATGAAATAAATACGTGCATAAAATTATCATAATAAGGTTATCTTTTTCATTTCCTATCATCTATTTCAATTTTATTATCTTTCCGTAACAAGACTTAAAAAAAAAAGACTTCATCATTTTCTTTTTGGCCTCGCGCAGGTTTACAGTAATTTGTTCTGTGGGAGTCCAGGAATAAAAAAAAATCTTTCTTTATTCCTTTTTTTTATACCACTAAGGTGGCAAACAAGCATACGGCCCGCCTGATGGTAAGCGGTTACCATAGCCTATGGACGCTTGCCATTTTGACCCGAAAAACCTCTTAGAGGTTTATGGAGGATTCACTGCGCCGACAGTTTGAGGGAATATTCCTCTTGCTGCCAGCGCAGAGCATCCTTAGAAGGAGCTCTGGTGACCTTACTCACTGCAGGAACACAACACACAATAAAGTGTGTTATTTGGCTGCAGTTTTATGTAAGGTGGAGGTACTTCCCTAGATGGGCTGCTCCAGATTTGAACCATAAATGGGTGTGCCCTACCTCTCCTTTCTCTTTCTATCACATCTAATTGTGGTACAAAAATCCTGAGCCGTCTATAACATTTTCTTACCTCTTCAATCCTCATGTTGTCACATCCAGACAGCTTCAGCAGCCTCTTCTCAGCACCAGCGTTGGTCTCCACCTCCGTGAACCCTGACTCGTTGCCGCCTTCAAGGTACCTGATGGCTAGAAAAGACAAGAGTAGTTCTTTGTTGAATCAACATAACAAATTGGTTTACCTTTTCAGACAAATATTTGTAGCAAGACAAACAAAATCGCTTTCTTCTGTGGTCTAGTGGCGACGTCTGTGGTCTGGTGGTTGGAGTACCGGGCTGCTGATCAAGATGTAGTGGGTTGGATTCCCACAGGACACAAACATTTATGTGATGAACTTAAGTGTTTGTGTTTGTCTGGGTGTGTTTTATAGAGGTAGGGCACAGCCATTTATGGCTCAAATCTGGAGCAGGCCATCTGAGGAAGTACCTCCACCTTACAGAAAACTGCAGCCAAATAATACATTTTATGTGTGTGTTCCTGCAGTGAGTAAGGTCGCTAGAGATCCGTCTAAGGAATATTCCCTCAAACTGTCGGCGCAGTGAATCTTCCATAAACCTCTAAGAGGTTTTTTGGGGCGGCAACGCGCGAAAGCTCGCGCTCGCGCGCGTTTGATACCCCTGGTGTTGCAAGCGTCCATAGGCTATGGTAACCGCTTACCACCAGGCGGGCCATATGGTTGTTTGCCACCTTAGTAGAATAAAAAATAAAATAAAAAAAATCCTACTATTTTTGGATGGATGGGTAGATGTATGTATGGATGGATGTTTGTTACTCTTTCACGCAAAACTACTGAACGGATCTGGATAAAA
This sequence comes from Acronicta psi, assembly GCA_946251955.1. NCBI lineage: Eukaryota > Metazoa > Arthropoda > Insecta > Lepidoptera > Noctuidae > Acronicta > Acronicta psi. The sequence continues at coordinate 1,124,132 of OX276498.1, forward strand.
TTTGGCACAGATATATATTATAGTCTGGAATAGCACATAGGCTACTTTTTATCCCAAATGTATGGTTCCCGTGGGCTAGATTTGTTTTAAGAAGATGAGTATAGATAATTACGTCAAAAACTAGGCTAGGTTAGGCCGGGGTCTAAGCCTATCACTGCTTTTTGCGCCAGTAGTCATCAGTCACGAATAATCGGCATACTTTTCCGTGAAGTTCTGGTGCCTCAGTTTGATTTGCTCGCGTAGAACAGCAAGCATTTTAGACTTACCAGGTTTAAAATAACCCAGGAACTGACTAGATTCGTGTCCTTGAACTTCTCTGTGATGGACAGCTTTCCCGCCTAACATATCATCCAGGGTAACAGTCCATATGGCTGCAGACCCCATCTTGTCCTGGGTTGTCTTGCCTCCAAGCCAGAAATGTGCGTCGTGGCTGAGAGACGAGCTGTCTTGCCCCGTCGTCTGAAAGAGTTTAAGGAATTAAAATTGGAGAGTAAAAATGATGAATGAAAAAGAAGAAGTGATGACTACTGGACTGCCAAATCAAAGGTCTCGAGTTAAAATCCAAGGCATGCATCTCTGACTTTTCGAATTCACGTGCGTAAATACTCGCTTTACGGTAAAGGAAACCTGCATGCCTGAGAGGCTTTCTCGACGGCATGTGAAGTCTGCCAACCCACATTAGGCTAGCGTGGTGGACTATGGTATAATCCATCTCATACTAAGAGGAGACCCTTGCCCAGCAGTGGGACAGTTAATGGGTTTATGATGTAGGGATGAATTAAGTTGGCATAATATTGATATACGATATTGAAAGAGAATCATTCGTCTCTTGTTTCGTTTTATTTTTCTATAAACCATTTACAGGCACTTATGTAATGTCGAATCTAGGTGCACGGTTCCAAATTAGTCGTTTTATATGGAGAAGAACCGGCAAGAAACTCCATGGTTACTCTTTCGTCGCAATATAGAGATGTTTTGAAAGGTTTTCGAAGAAACCAACTTCGGGCTGAAGTCTAGAAGGTATCTATCATAAACTTACCTTCAAGACGATGTATGAGTCTCCATTATAAAACTTTCCATACAATTTTGATTCTATTGGCACCGGTTCGAATTTCTGAAAACAAAACACAAATTTTTTATTTAACTTTCGTCGCTTGGACCTTGCCTCCCTCTATCTCTCTTTTTAAAATAACCTAGTTTTAGAAAACCATAATTTAGAAAACCCTGTCGGGGGTTTTCTAAATGTAATTTGCCATTTTTTGGTGGCGGCCATCTTGGATTTGAAATTTATCATAGTGTATAATATTCTCCTAGTTAAGCCCTTACATTTGATACCCATATTGAGGGAGTTGTGAACACTCCCGATTAATTCACCTTGCAAATAAAAAAATCAAAATCAAAATCAGTTGATCCGTTCGGGAGCTACGATGCCACATACACATACACACACACACACACGTCAAACTTAAAACACCCCGTCGTTTTTGCGTTGGGGGTTAAAAAAGGAAGAGTGTATGCAATCTGAAGGGGGAGAGGGACATTTAAGGAGACGATTGACTATGTTCTTCATAAAGAACGGAGATTTTTATCATGGTTAGTGCATAAATATTGAAAAGAAGAAGAAAGATAAGTAGAAGAATCAAGCAAACAGAATAAAGTGGTCCCTTTGCTCTCTACGCTGTTTCATGTACAGTATTTTCTCAATATCAAAATAGTTTTATTTTCACATAGACCTTATGCAGGTACTTATGAAATGTCGAAACTAGGTGCACGGTTCCAAATCAGTCGTTTCCTATGGAGAAGAGCCGGCAAGAAACTCCATGGTTACTCTTTTAAATTTTGGTTTCTTACAATGTTACCTGCTACAATAATATATGGAGAAAAAACTCTCGTGACACTATTAAGGCACCTACCAATTTTTGTCTCTACATCACCCTAAGGTCGACTGGTAGACAAAGCCTTTGGTATTAAGTCTGCCTCTGTACTATTTGCGCATCACTACATAGTATAACACAAAGTCGCTATCGCTATCCGCCGTCTGTCTGTCCCTATGTTTGCTTAGATCTTTAAAACTACGCAACGGATTTTGATGCGGTTTTTTTTAATAGATAGAGTGGTTCTTAAGGAAGGTTTATATAATAACATACCACGCGGGCGAAGCCGCTGGCGGGAAGCTAGTAAAGTATAAATAAATAAATATTAGCTTACATCAATAGTCCAAATCTCGATGCCAGGATTGGCTCCAGCTTCAGCGAACGCCGCGTGATCCATTGTATTGAATCTTGCTAAAAATAAATACAAATTATTAATTGTCGTCATCGAGCCTCGAGGGGCTCGTGGCTAAGTTATAACTACGCTGATCAACCGATCTGCAAGGTAAGGCTACACTTGCCGCGGTCAGTCTGTGAATGGGTGACCATTCTTAACATATCGAGAGACCGTGCCTCGGAGAGCAGATAAAGCCGTCGATCCCGGTTGTCATACGAACACCTATGACAATCGTCAGTGGTAGTCAGAAACTTAAAAAGCCCGACAACCAGTCTTGCCTTCGAATATCGGTATTGCCCAGAAATTGGGTTGCGGAGGTCTGATGGCAGTCGCTCCGTGTAAAATACTGATATTCAGCCGCATCCTGGTTAGACTGAAAGCCGACCCCAACATGGTTGGGAAAAGGCTAGGACGAAGAATTATCGTCATCAAGCTGGCCTAGTGTGAGTTGGTAGACTTCACATACCGTCAAGAAAAGCTCTCAGGCATACAGGTTTGGTATCTTGCACTGGTTTCCACCAGATGCGGACAATGGCAGATATAGAAAACACACAAGATGGGTCTATCTCCCAGAGCGGAAGACAGAAGGTGGAAACAATGAGCAAACATCAATCCTGGAAAAGATTCCATTTTCCACGATTGACGATCCCGGTGGCGCTGGCCACGCATGGGGGGATGTGCCCTACGTAGCTACGTGCCCCCCATTTGTGTCCATCACGGTGGTGGAAACATGCAGGTTTTCTCAAAGATGGTTTCCTTCACCGAAAACACTTAATTTATTTTTGCACTTTTAATTTATTAATTAATTTATTTTATTTATTTATTTATTTATGTTATGTTAATACGGATTACACCAATTACATTAACACACAGATGAAAAATAGAAACAAACAGGCTAGGTACATTATAACACTATTTCCAAAAGAACTACTATAAGTTTTCACAAAAACTGAAACACACACACTGGACAGTTTTAAATTCGTCTATAAATAGTTCACAGTCAGGGTAGGTTTCCAAGAGTCTATTGAGCGCGGACAAGACGCGGGGAATAGGGGACGATGCACGGGCCACTGTGCGGCATGCGGGCACAGACAGTGGACGGTGCCGACGAGCTCGAAGGTAGTTTCTCGGAGCATATAACTGCATCAGTTCATTTTTACGGTAAAAACCCCACATTTTTACGGTAAAATATAAATTTATATTTTATATTTAATTTGTAAAAATGTGGGTTTTAAATTTGAATATGGCGGGCTTTGAATTTGAATGTAAAGTCATACACTGAACTTAAGGTTGATGACAAGCTTAAGTTCAGTGTATCACTTTATATTACATACAAATTCATCGTTTTTATGATAAATTAGTGACAACATTGGCCAAACAAATAAAAAAAATCTTTACATTCCAGCCAAACTTTTAAATAAATTAGAATTTAAATACACTTAAACAAGTTAAAAATTCACTTAAAATTTAAACACAAGTTCAAAAGACACTAAACTTACCTTTAAAATTAACTAAAGAACTTTAACTTGACACTGGAAATGAATTTGACAAAGAACTATCATGTAAAATACTTTCACCGACGAATTTTGCCAATATATATGATATAAACAACGATTTAGATAATGTTTAGTATGAAACACGATAGCTGGTATCAGTGTGATTCATGCTACAGATAACGAATTTAGATAATCTTTATAGAACAATGTTTCTCAAACTTTTTAGTGTCGCGACCTGATATAGAAAAAAAGTACATAACATCACGCCTGTTTTCCCCGAAGGGGTGGCAGAAGCGTGGTATGTTTGGGTCCCATGTAATAGGGGGCCAGCCTATTGCCATCAACCAGGCAAAAATCCAGACTGCGAGCTGCTATTTGGAATTTCACAGAAAACCCAACAACACTTTGCTTGGGGATCGAACCCTGGACCTCTAGCGTAGCAATTATGATTAATTAATCCACACTGCTTTATATTTTTTACGCAAAAAAAACGAAGCTTATTAGGAACCCGCGTAAAAGAACACATCGCTGATGGCAAACACCGCCATTCCGGAAAGTCTGCAATTTGTGAACACACCCTTGACAAGGCCCGGCATTACATCAGATTTGATCAACCACAAGTCCTCGCAAAAGAAAACTGATTCCTGCCCAGGATGATTCGTGAGGCCATTGAAATTAAAAAACATCCAAATTTCAATAGAGAAGATGACTGGGTCTTACCACCTGCTTGGAACCCTATTATAGATTCAATTAAATCTAAATCCAAGCCTAAAACTGCAAGACCGTAGGATACGGTGAGCTCGTTCTACGTGTATCGGATTGCCAACAATTAACAAAAATGTAGGGTAGGTGTTAGTCATTGAAACGTCAAGACGCCACCTTAGTCACCCGAGACCATGGACGCTGTAAAGGGTCCGAAACGTCGGGATTAAAATAATATCAATATAACGCGATAAAATCCGTAAAAAGTAGTTTTATTTCAATGTCTAGTATTCGCGTAAGTGTCAGAAATCAGTATGCAAAAAAATCTTAAAAGAATATTTCGTTTGCGTATCTTCATCATCCTCCTGTCCTTATCCCTATTCACTTGGGGTCGGCGCAGTATGTCTTTTTCTTCCATACATCTCTATTAGCCATCATCTCGTCATTCAATTCCTTTGTGGACATATCCTTTCTCACAAAGTCCATCCATCTTTTCTTTGGTCTTTTAGTCTTCTGTTTTCGTAAAATAATTCTTACTAATATTATAAATGCGAAAGTAACTCTGTCTGTCTGTCTGTGACGCTTTCACGCGAAAACTACTGAACCGATTTAAATGAAATTTTTGTACACAGATAGTTAAGAGCCTGAAAAAGGACATAGGCTACTTTTTAATGCGAAAAAAGGGCTGTAAGGGGTTCAAATAGGGGATGGGATTCAAATACCACGACCACGCCGGCGAAGCCGCTGGTGGAAAGTCAAATCAAAATCATTTATTTGCGTCAAATGTGGTAGGTACAAGAGATGATATAAAATTATTGTAGTTTTAAATTAATATTTGATAGTTAAACACTGCTAAAAGCGAAAGCTTAAAGTTATAAGTAATAAATATTTCTTATACGTGTTCAGCGTCGTGTATGGTATTCAAAATATTAGTCAAAAGTTGCCATTTCAGACCCCCATGTCATATTTATTGAACTAATTGTGAAACTGCAGGTTGAGAAACAATGATTGAACATGTGTTTATCAGTAGTTTATATTACACAACAGATATAAACGAATAGGTTTTTCTAAGTATATTAAAAAACGCAGACAATTTTTGCTTTTATCTTGATATTTATTTATAAATCAACTTAGCTTATGCCGCTTTTGATGAATCATATATGATTCACATTAGTAAAGCTGAGGACCAGAAAGATTCTCGAGCGTACGTCAAGCACTAGAAAGTTAGAAACCGCAACGTGGGACGCCCTTCAACGAGATTGACAAATGACCCTGGTAAAGGGTTTAGAGATTTTTCTGTCTGAATTTTTTCTCGAAAAGGCTATAACTTTTTTATTGAAATCCTTCTTTTTTATTCTTTTTAAAAAAAGTTAAAGAACTATCGTCGTCATTATCGACCCATATACTGTCCCACTGCTGGGCACTGGTCTCCTCTCAGTATGAGAGGTGACCCAGCAGTGCTCAGTATCAGATTAAAGTTAAGGATTAAAATAGCGTAATTAATATATGGATGTTTAATGAAAGGATATAAGTAGGAAGCAGATTTCGCCCTGCCTAACAGAGGAATGGTATATGGGTCGATGAATAATAAGCACATCATAAGCCACAACGTGGCCTTCCATCTAATTTCGTAATAAAATAATTAAGACAATTCATAAAAATAATATTTTATTATGCGACAATGACAATCAATTTGACAAATATACACTCATACATAATTCTATAAGCAATTTTTATAACTATTATCTTTCTAAGACATACAATCATATACAACATTGAATCTCAGTAATAAAACCGTAACTTCGTAATCAAAATTATTTCAGTCCAAAAATGCACCCTTGAGGAACACCTTTATTAAATAGACGGAGAAATATATGATATTGTAAAAAAATAAACGAACTATGGTTGTCATGTCAATAAATGGTTATATAACAATTAATTACATAGAAAAGTGTAACATAAAATTGCCGATATCAGTGCTAAGGCGTCAGTGACAGTGTTGAAAGCTTTGTTTGATTCCAGTTTCGGAGGGGACTGAAAAAATATACAATTTATTAATATAATATTATGCCTGATGCAACGAACAGAATGTCTGATTAATTTAAAGCATTTTTTTGAAAATTGTATTACCACCCTTAGGGTGAATGTCGTTTGCACATCACAAAACAATAAGGTCTATTTTTGCTTACAAGACCAAGTGACAGATTGATACTGAGTACCTTAGTAAATTCCATTTTGACGGAAGATATTGTCAAAACTGGTAATGCCATTTTATAGTCGACTGTATATAGTACGGATTAAAAAAAATTGCAAGGAAGAAGAAGAGCTTTTTGAAGAACAGGAAGCCCCAGGTGAATCTCTCAACACCCACTAGGCCAGGCTGGTGGATTTAGCCTAACCATTATCATTTTGAGAGGAGACCCTTGCCTAGCATTAGGACAGTTAAAGGTTTGATCCTTGATAATATTTCTAAGGAATATGTTCTGATATATGATAAGCTGGTATGACAGATGTATGCACACCGTCAGTCGAGACTGGTCTACTCAAAGCGGCTATACATATATTAGTTATTTCTTTAGGTTGTTTTGTTTGGTTGGTTATTTCTTTAAAAGCCCATTTCAGACATTGCCTTACATCGTAACATTGAGATATTGCTGCTACTATACCTAGGGATCATGATTCTCGGAATATGTTTCTACAAAGTACAATTTTTTTGCATGCCGTAAGGTAAGTAGAATGTATGAGAATTCTTTTTTTTCTATGTAACATCTAATGTCTTTATCTCTATACCTACGTTCAAAGCAAAGTAAATGATTTGATTTGATTAAAAAAAAAAAAATTAATATCTTCTAAATGAGTCTGTCATGTTCTTTTTTCTTTTCCTAACCTTTACAGTCCCACTGTAACTCAGCTTCTTGGCTGACTTAACCCTTCAACAGAATGGTACAACAAAACGGATATGATGATGATGGTAATGATGCTGATGATGATGCAACACTTACAGTTCCACTTAACTTTTGTCTGTTACCGCAGCTGATGTCATCAATGGAAGTACGAAATCTCTCGATGTCTTGATTTGAGTGACTGTTAGGCTCGAATTTGAAGCTGTAGACGACATTAGAAATTGTTATTTACTTAAAAACGTACCATCAGGATTCACGATTTGTACATTTTGAGTATTTACAAAAAAATATAGCAAATATGTAAGTCTTTCCACCAGCGGCTTTGGCCGCGTGGTCTGAGTATTTCTTATAACTTTTTAATCTTATTTCATCCCTTTACAGCCCTTTTTCGCAATGAAAGGTAGCCTATGTCCTTTCTCACGCTCTAAACTATCTCTGTACCAAATTTCATTTAAATTGGTTCAGTAGTTTGGGCGTGAAAGCGCGACAGACAGACAGAGCTACTCGCATGTATAATATTAGTTAGGAAGTAAGGATATTAGTAGGGAATAAGGAATATAATGTAGATGGTGTAGTATCCACTGTATCCATAGTATAGGGTCTGGGGGGATGGACAAGTTGCATTTTGACATTCGAATCGACAAACAAAACGTATGCAATAGACATTAGTAACAGCCCGATTTGTCGAAAGCTTGTGTCATTTCCATACATTTTGTTTTTCTACTTAGTTTGGAACTAGATGGTGCTATGTAAAATGTCCAAAATGTTTATTTATCTTTTCAAACGGCATATTAGTCTGGTGGTTGTAAAGCTCAACTGCTACGCTTAAAGTTCTGGTTTCAATTCCCATGTAGAGCAAAGTGCTGTTGGGGTTTCTATAATAGCAGTTAAATTTGTGCCCGGTTATTGGCAATAGGCTCGCAACCAGCTTCTAGGAATTTCATATCGACCCGAGCATCGGAATTAGGGCCCTAGACCAGTTGCAATTTACATTCCATTGATTTTCTATTTGTTCGGAAACGACACAAGCTTTTGACAAATCGTGCTGTCACTAATGTCATTTTCATACATTTTGGGGCGTAGACAAGTTGTAATTTGATATCCAAATCGATAAACAAAATTTATGGAAATGAAACAAGATTTCGACAAATCGATAAACAAAACGATAAACAAAATTTATGGAAATGAAACAAGATTTCGACAAATCGGGCTGTCACTAATGTCATTTACATACATTTTCTTTATATTCGTTCGTCGTCGAATTATCTACTTACTACTACAACTGCCCCGGTTACGATAAATGAGGTGAACACGTTATATTAACTTACGCGGTCTTCTGCCGTGCGATAGGCTTGTCAGCGTCTTCTGGCGAAACATCATCATTGGAATCGCTTTGGAGCTCCTTTGCAACATCTTTTTCTTCTGCACTATCAGATTTGTAATCTAGAGAAGATAATAATTTATTACTTTTAATTAAAAAAAATAGTAGTAGTGTGGTCTTTGTTTTTTTCAGAAAAACAGACTTAACAGAAAAAATAGGTATTCATAATTATAATTTGTATATACTACAATATTTTTTTTTACACTTTATTGTATAACTAGCTTCCCGCCAGCGGCTTCACTCGCGTGGTCTTATGAATTTTCCCCCGTTTTTGTAACATTTTTCATTGCTACTCCGCTCCTATTAGCCGATAAATGTATTATAAAACACTGAATGAATTTTTCAAATCGGTCCAGTAGTTTCGGAGCCTAATCAATATAAACAAATAAACAATCAAATCTGTCCTATTTATAATATTATTATTATGAGTATAGATGTAGACTATAGATAATCGTTAGTGAAAGCCTGACAACCAGTTAAGTCTTGAGGCTATCGGTTAATGATGGTAAAAACGGCTTAAAATTCACATCGTGTGCCCACTCCTTAGTGATATAGCAATACCGATGTATTGCTCGGAAATTAAGATGAATAAATATCCTGGGACATTTTACACCGCACCATATAGTCCCAAACTAAGCAGAGCTTGTACTATGGGTACTAGACAATGGATATAATACTTATATACTTTTTTTGTTGTAAATACATACTTATAATATATAAGAAACACCCAGACAAACACAAACACTTAAGTTCATCACATAAATGTTTGTGTCCTGTGGGAATCCAACCCATAACCTCGTGATCAGCAGTCCGGTACTCGAACCACTAGACCACAGACGTCATCAAGATTTTATTTAGATTGTAACCGAACTCAGGATTGTAGCATAGCATAGCATTTGCGGAGTTTGGGTTCGTACCCGGCTAATGGAAAAAGGCTTATCCCTTATTACATGGGATGCTTACATACCGGTAAACTATGGGTGTACATAGGGTTGCCAACTATACTGTTTTAAACAGTATTCTACGCTCTTCCACTAAATTATACTTTTTACTGTTGAACAAAAATAAAGTATACAATTTACTGTTTTCAGCATCAAAATGCAAACACATTATTATGTGTTATACTCGGACGCTCACACAATTTTTTTTTATTTAGTCAGAGGGCGCTCACAGCTCAGTGCAGCGCAACCACAAACAAAACACACTGAGTTTCTGAACGAATCTGTCAATGTCAAATATTCAAGACTGTCACTCACTGACAGCCATGCGAGTGAGTGTGTGCGTTCTCAGATCTAAGTGGCGGGAGGATAGAAATAGAGCATCTATAATTTTTTTTTTTTTTTTTAATGAAGGAAAAAATCAATGTTTTGTTTTTTCAAGTTTTTTTCAATCAATGAAGGAAAAAAACAATAGATGGCGCTACGTCACCTTAAGACGTAAATTAGAACGTGGAGGAAGATTTCGACTGGCGAGCAGGGCGAGCGGTGGCTTAGTGGTCAGAGCGTCTGGTGTACCGAACCAGAAGGCGCAGGTTCGAACCCTGCCCGCCCGCCGATTTTTTCCTTCATTAAAAATAACTTGTAATCTTAGCATGGAAAATGCTTAAAAAAACACAAAAAGATAATCTATTAATTTTATAAAATGAACTCCTTATTTATTTTAAATTCAGTTATAATTGTGATGAGGCGTATGAGGTTTTTAAAAAAGATTGTAAATTAGTAAGTTGTGCGAGAAGCTTTGAAAAATATGTATTTAAAACAATAAATAAATAAAATACCTACTGTATTTTTTTCTAAAATACTGTTTAATATTCTTCATAGACCTAAATATACTTTATTTCTTGTAAAAAAAGTTGGCAACCCTAGGTGTACATTAGTACATCTCTGCTTAATCCTACGGGGAATACAGGCGTGATGGTATGTCTATAAGTACATACCAGCAGTATCCTTGTAGATGTCAGCTAGTTCCTTCTCTATCCTGGCCTCCTCATCATCTTGAGTAATTGCATCTAACTTTCCAGCATCTTTTTCAGTTTTTTTTAAATCTGCCAGCTGCAAATATATTTAATTTAGTCATCATTTATTTTATTAAACTATATGTAGATGAGTATGAATATGGATGTTTTTTTTTTTATACAACTAAGGTGGCAAACAAGCATACGGCCCGCCTGATGGTAAGCGGTTACCGTAGCCTATGGACGCTTGGAACACCAGAGGTATCACTCGCGCGTTGCCGACCCGAAAAACCTCTTAGAGGTTTATGGAGGAGTCACTGCGCCGACAGTTTGAGGGAATATTCCTCTTACTGCCAGCGCAACGCATGCTTAGAAGGAGCTCTGGCGACCTTACTCACTGCAGGAACACAACACACAATAAAGTGTGTTATTTGGCTGCGGTTTTCTGTAAGGTGCAGGTCCAGATTTGAGCCATTTATGGCTCAAATCTGGAGCAACCTATCTGGGGAAGTACCTCCACCTTACAGAAAACTGCAGCCAAATAACACACTTTATTGTGTGTTGTGTCCCTGAGGTGAGTAAGGTCGCCAAAGGTGGTTGTTGTCTATCCGTCGAATACGTTGACGACGTCTGTGGTCTAGTGGTTCGAGTACCGGACTGCTGATCACGAGGTCGTGGGTTCGATTCCCACAAGACACAAACATTTATGTGATGAACTTAGGTGTTTGTGTTTGTCTGGGTGTTGCTTATATATGATAAGTATGTATTTACAAAAAAAAAAGTATACAAGTATTATATCCATTGTCTAGTACCCATAGTACAAGCTCTGCTTAGTTTGGGACTAGATGGTGCTGTGGAAAAATGTCCCAAGATATTTATTTATTTATTTTATTTATTAGTATTGCTCAAAATTTTGTTGCGGAGGTCTGATAGCAGTCGCTTTGTGTAAAATACTAATATTCAACCGCATCCTGGTTATACTGGAAGCCGACACCAACATGGTTGGGAAAATGACGGGGAGGAAGATGATATTGATGATACAAAATACAAATATAAATGACGCCACTCGCGGAGTTGATCTTAAAAACACTTTGTATTTTGAATAACTATTTTTTGGAAGACAGTAAAATATAATTAGCAACGTACAAAACAATTACTGGTACAATTTAACATAATGGCGGAATGGCGACGCGAGCGCGGACATGTAGCGCGTCGGAAATTACTTGCCAACTGAACAACTATATTAATTAGCGCAGCGGGATTTAACCGCATCTGTTTCTTTAGACTGGAAGCCGACCCCAACATGGGGAAGGCTAACAGAACAATGACTACTAGGCTAGCTTGATGATAATCCACCTGGATGACAGTAATTCTGATAGAGACTCAGTTATAATCAATGATGAAAAAATAATTATCACTCGCTTTAATGGTGAAGGAAAACACCGTGAGGAAACCTGCATGCCTGAGAGATGTTCTCGACGATATGTGAAATCAAACCGGGAGGGGTGGACCTTGGCAAGGACCATAGCAACCAAATTGCGGATGTTCTCATAACAGACAAGGTTAAGAGCACCCTAAACTGACCTCAAAAGTAGAATCCCAGAAGTACAGTAATTTATGAACTAATTTACAATTTTTTCTTCAGGCAGTATACTTTGAAGAAAAGGTAAGTACCGTGGTGGTTTTCTTGGAATCCTTCTTGGTGGCTGTTTGGACAGTGTTGCTAGTGGAAGTATCCTTGTCGTCATCATCGTTCTCTGCCGAAGGCTCTTCTTCCAAACCCATAGGAAGTTCTGCAAGATATTTTTATTTATTTATTTATGGTTGAACAACAGGTTAATTTAATTTAATTCTTGAGTGGAGACAGCAAATCGCTATCTTTTTTTTTATACTACTAAGGTGGCAAACAAGCATACGGCCCACCTAATGGTAAGCGGTTACCATAGCCTATAGACGCTTGCAACACCAGGGGTATTACTCGCGCGTTGCCGACCCTAAAAAACCTCTTAGAGGTTTATGGAGGATTCACTGCGCCGACAGTTTGAGGGAATATTAATATGATATCTCCTTCAGTCAAGAATTCATTTGATCAAACGTTTGTTAGTTCTCCGAGAGACAGGACCGGTTCGCTCCCACTACAGCGTGCTAATCCTGTGAGCTATGCCGTTTATTTTGATTCTCTGACGGATATTTTCGTTGAAATTGTATCCCTTAAAGAGCCCAAACGTAACTCCCAATAGCTCGCTGTGGGCCTTTAAACATTATGGGCCAATCAAACCATGCGCTTCGTGTCAAATACTGATATTCAGCCGCATCTGATTAGGCTGGAAGTTATAATATTGTACATTGTTTAAGGGGCTCGTGGCCAAGTTGATCGCTACGCTAGGCTGATCTAGTGATCTGGTTAAACTACACTTGCCGTGGTTAGTTTGTGGATGGGCGACCATTCTTAACACATCGAGACCTCTCCGTGTCTCGGAGAGCGTGTGAGCCCCGTGTAAGGAAGTCGGAAGCCCAAAAAGCCTGACAACCTGTCTATCCTTCGAATATCAGTATTGCCAAGAAATTGGATTGCGGAGGTCTGATGGCAGTCGCTCCGTGTAATATATTGATCATCATCAACCCATTAACTTTCCCACTGCTGGGCACAGGTCTCCTCTCCAGTATGAGAGGGATTAGGCTAAGTAGTTATAGTCAATCACGCTGGCCTAATGCGGGTTGGCAGACTTCACACGCCGTCGAGAAAATCTCTCAGGCATGCAGGTTTCCTCACGATGTTTAACTAAACCATAAAGCGAGTGAACTCGAGACCTTTGACTTGGCGATCCAGTGGTTATACCCCTAGGCTATTAGTCCTTACTGCTGCTGCAAAATACTGATATTCAGACACATCTTGTTATACTCGAAGTTGACCCCAACATTGTTGGGTTCAGCCTAGTAAGATGATATTGTACCTTTAATCGGAGTCCCAATTTCAATAACCTCTTGACCCATAGATTCTGTCAAAGCTTTAACATTGTTTTTACACGAAACTGTATATATTAAAGAAAATAACATTATTATAATTAATATTCTCATTATTGTAATAATTAATTTTTTTTGGAAAAAATCTCTAACAATCCAACTCGATTTAATTTATGTGTGACCATCTCGATTTGAAAAATTTAAAGCGTATTAAGTCCGCCATTTTTTTGAATTTCATGTACCCAGTGACACTCGTGCTATCAAGACGAATCCAATGACGTATCATTTATCTAAATCGCTTGAGCCGTTGAGTAGTTACGAGCGGACATAGGAACGGACATACATATTATACACGTCACACTCCTTCAGCAGTCGGATAATAAAAAGATTATGAAAACTTCTTTCTTCTGACAACTATGCTTTACTCCTTCATAAAAAAAAAATTAACTACATAGTTATGACAATAATACCTATAAGGTATAAACTCCATCCCATCTTCCAAGCTCAGCTGGCGCTGCTGCTGCTGCTGCGGAGACTCTCAAACGGCGCAAGTATACTAACTTATCTGGTAGTTATGTATTTGAGCCGTTTGGAGTCGAAACGCTAGGTTCGTGGGGTCCGAGTGCTCGTATCCTTTTTAAAGAAATATCAAGGAGACTGGTCGACTCTTCACGTGACCAGAGGGCTGGCTTGTTTCTAGAGGAACGTATAAGCATTGCCATTCAACGTGTCAATGCTGCCAGTCTTCTGGGCACGTTGCCAGACGACTGTGATGCGGAGGAATTCTTCGACGCTTAGTGTAACGGTTTTTTTAACCCCCGACGCAAAAACGACGGGGTGTTATAAGTTTGACGTGTCTGTGTGTGTGTGTGTGTGTGTGTGTGTGTGTGTGTGTGTGTGTGTGTGTGTGTATGTGTGTGTGTGTGTGTGTGCGTGTGGGTGTGCGTGTGCGTGTGCGTGTGCGTGTGCGTGTGCGTGTGCGTGTGCGTGTGCGTGTGTGTGGATTTTGATTTTGTTTTTTTATTTGAAAGGTGAATTAGTCGGGGGTGTTCTTAGCTATGTTTGATGAAAATCGGTCCAAGATGGCCGCCGCCACAAAATAGCGAATTACATATTTTTTCGCAACTCCCTCAATATGGGTATCAAATGAAAGGGCTTAACTAGGAGAATACTATACACTATGATAAATTTCAAATCCAAGATGGCCGCCACCACAAAATGGCAAATTACATTTCGTGTCGGGGGTTTTCTAAATTTTTAATTTAGGTTATTCTCTGTAGGTGTATATAATTTTTTTTTATGTAAATATCTTGTGGGTATCTACCACATTAAAATAATAAATGTAATAATCAAGTCATTTGTAACTTTAGGTATAAACAGAAAAGATTTGATTTTTGAATAGGCTCCGAAACTACTAAGTAGATTGATTCGAAAAATTCTTTCACAGTTAGAAAGCTACATTTTGCCGCGTAACTTATGCTATAGTTTATAAGGAATACCCAGCCCACGCGGGTGAAGCCAGTGGCGGAAAACAAGTCAAATTCAAATTCAAATTCAAAATATTTTATTTCAATTAAGGCCCCAGTCTAGCTGTGCATAACAAACGAATTCAGTATATTGACAGTTCGCGGGCACGAACCCCGCGAGGCACCCTCTGTATCATCCTGTGATACGTAAATTACAAAGTGTAGAGCAGTGCGACGAAATGAAAGTTGCTCTACTTTACAAAATAAAATAATTCTATTTATCGGCTGGCGGGCAGGATTCGAACCTGCGTCTTCTGGTGCGGTACATCAGACGCTTTGACCACTAAGCTACCGCGAGCCCCAAGCAACTGTAGTGTACCGTGGTGTACCGAACCAGAAGACGCAGGTTCGAATCCTGCCCGCCAGCCGATTTTTTCCTTCATTAAAAATAACTTGTAATCTTAGTATGGAAAATGCTTAAAAAAATACAAAAAGATATTTCTATTTAATTATAATGAACGACACTACTGTGGCCTGTGGGATTATACCCTGAAAATCTGAAAAAAATATCTGTCGTTTGAAATAATTTAAGTACTTTATGATTTATGGAAACGTAGATATTTTTAGTCGAAGTTTTAATTTCGTTTTAACAGACATGAAAAAGAAGGAAAAGAAGGTTGATTCACTATAAGGTCAAGTTCCAGGAGATGGTTTGCTTTGGAGTAGACCTTTGTGTTTTATTTCTTGATCTAAATTGGTTAGAGGATGAGCAAAATTCAGAGCGAGAAGTAAGAATTTGAGATAGAATACACTTCCACGACTGCTATAGCCGTCTGGCTATCATCAGAGGTGTGTAAACTCAGCTTTCAATGAGCTAGATGAACCAGATCACACGGGTTTGAACCGTTGAGCTTATAGCTCAGCAACAAAATGACTAGCTCATGGCTCAATTCAGCTCTTATTTTATTTGTAAATCCCTCCACAGATTAGTCTTGTAATTCTGTTACAAATTTCTTTTAAATTAAATAGGATTTTTGTTAGCCATACTTCATGTAAATCTATTCAGCCGTTCAAAAGCTACAGCTCATGTCCTAGTTGGGATTAGAAATGTTTAACACCAAAAAATCGATCAAAAGACTTTTCTTCTCGGCACATGAAGTGGGGTAAATGAAAAACCGCGTGCAACGGTTATCTATAAATATACTGATCTATCTATCTATCTATTCAGCCGGTAAAACCCACTGCTGAGTCAGGGCCTCTTCTCTATTACGCCACTGCCATATTAACCGACAATCGGGAGGTGATCTGCCCTGCAATCGTTTACATCCAGCCAGTATATCATATGTCCATCTAGCTCATGTATGTACACCTATAGGCACCACCTCACCTTCACAAAAAAACACTGCGCCGACCTTGGGGTCGGCGCAGTGTTTTTTTTTTACGTACATCGTCGTCATTCTCACACTGTCTATTCATCTTTTCTTTGGTCTTCCTCTTCTACTATATCCATCCACATTTATGTTCAAAACCTGTTTTGTAACTAGGCTCTCTACTTCTACGCATCATTAGTAATATGTCCATATATCGTAGATAAGCGGTCACTGCACAACTTTTCAGTACTTTTCACACTCACTTTCAAACTACGTCTTTCTCACTTTCTAACTATGGTCTAATGACCCGATAAAGGTAGATAGGACAATGGTCCACTGCAGGACTAAGTACGGAAACCGAACACACAGGACTTCATCATCATTGAGAACACAGGAGTGGGTTTTCAAGGTCGCTGGGAGTCGTTGGAGGCAGGCGGCATATAACCAGTCCTTGTGGAAGTCTATGGGTGAGGCCTTTGTTCCACATGCACAGTGGACTTCTTTTGGCTGATAATTATAATTATATTAAGATAGTAATTATTCAATTTGTGTGATTCAAACCGGGGAGGGTCATAGGTAAATTTTTGGGTGTCGGACAAACTTGTTACCTAGTGGTAATAAGTTAACGGATCATAGTAACGAACTTGTTTCCTAGTGATAAAAAGTTAACGGACCATAGTAACAAACTTGTTACCTAGTGGTAACAAGTTAATGAACCATAGTAACAGACTTGTTACTATCGCACTTTACTGCTAACAAAACAGTATAATATGTCTGTTATTAATGTAAAAAATGGCGTCGAGTTGTTTCTGTACCCAGGTGTTAACTAGGGACAGAAGAATCGGGACCATAAAGTTAGACGGACATCCAAGCGTTTAGGTGTCACACCGCATTTTTTAAAACAATCGATCGATTAAACTGCTTGTGGAAAAAAACGCGCGTGATCGGGAAACGCGCGTCGGAAATAATTTCTGAGAAATTGACATAAAAATAATGAAGTAGAGCAAGTTTCAATGCCCGATAGTACGCCAGCAAGGTTAGAGAGAGAGCAAAATTTAGAGCGAGAGGTACAAATTTGAATTTGACATAGAATCCACGTCCAACCGCTACGACCGACTGGCCGCCTCTGAAGAAATTGGCTTGAGATTTTCGTTTATAAACCGTGCCTGTTGAAAACACTATAAAAAATATTTGTGAAGCAGGTACACATTTTTTTTAAATTGGTTGTGTCATTTAATAGACGTACTTTTAACTGATCAAATGATTTCATCAATATTTTTAGATTTTATTATGAAAAAAACCGTTTGTTTTGGAACCAAAAACAGGAAAATTTTATGATGTTATGACACTCGGATTAAGAAAACTAAAGGTATAATTAAAAATCTACTCAGCGCATTTTGAAGACGAGTATCTTAAGCTAATTTTGCGCTGAGTAGATTTTTGAATTTATTCTTGATTACTCCGATTAACGTGCACAAACATGACTCTAAATGGCGTTGGGCGCGAGAGCGCCATCTTTGACGCCTGATTTATATAACATAAACTAACCAGAGGAACATGAAAAAAATACGTAGATAAAGCTAATATAACATATATTCTATCGCGATAAAAATATATGACACTATATCCTTCCTTTCCTTAAAAAAACGTTGCGAAAATGAGCTAATAATTTGACAACTGCCAAATTTTGCTAGACTGGGGCCTTAAACCATATAAATAGGCACTATTGAATTGTCAAACGACGTCTGTTGTTTGATTGACGACGTCTGTGGTCTAGAGGTTCGAGTACCGGACTGCTGATCACGAGGTCGACTTTGAATTCCAACATGGTTGTGGCGGATCGCCATTTTGCTTGTTTTTGAAATATTTTACAAAGTACAGCAATTTATTACTTGTAATATTATTTAAATGTACCTATCCACTTTGACATTGCCAGAATTGTCGACATCGGCACCAATTGCCATAAATAAATAAGAAGAAGAAGAAGAAGATCACGAGGTCGTGGGTTCGATTCCTACAGGAGTGGACACAAACATTATTGTTATGTGATGAACTTATTGTGATGAACTTAAGTGTTTGTGTTTGTCTGGGTGTTTCCGATGTATTATAAGTATGTATTTACAAAAAAAGTATATAAGTATTATATCCACTGTCTAATACCCATAGTACAAGCTTTGCTTAGTTTGGGACTAGATGGTGCTGTGTAAAAAATGTCCGAGGATATTTATTTATTATTTATTAAACAAGTTGCACGGTTCCAAAATGTGGGACTTATGGAGAAGAGTCGGCAAGAAACTCCATAGACACTCTTTTAAATAACTAACCTAAATTAAAAATTTAGAAAACCCCCGACACGAAATGTTATTTTCCATTTCGTGGTGGCGGCCATCTTGGATTTGAAATTTATCATAGTGTATAGTATTCTCCTAGTCAAGCCCTTTCATTTGATACCCATATTGAGGGAGTTGTGAAAAAAATATGTAATTCACCATTTTGTGGCGACGGCCATCTTGGACCGATTTTCATCAAACATAGCTAAGAACACTCCCGACTAATTCACCTTTCAAATAAAAAAAACAAAATCGAAATCGGTTCATCCGTTCGGGAGCTGCGATGCCACAGACAGACACACACACACACATACACACACACACACACAGACACGTCAAACTTATAACACCCCGTCGTTTTTTCGTCGGGGGTTAAAAAAAAATAGGTATTTATGGCAAGTAACAATAAAATGTTGTGGTGAATAGTATGAGTATAATGCAGTAGTAGTAAAACAAACAAAAGAAGATAGCCACAGCAGTAAGAGCTGACCAGTCCCGACAGACAGCACCCGTTCACGAGCATGACGTGTGTATCGGCGCCGTTTGACTCAACCATGTTGTAGGGAATAAAAAGACCCGACACACAACGCCATCATCAACAGGATATTTAAGTGAACAAGTCTATATAACTGAATATAACATAATAATAATATTATAAAGAGAAAAGATTTATTTATCTGTTTGCATTGAATAGGCTCCGAAAGTACTAGACCTTCTTCTTCCTAGCTTTTTTCCCAACCATGTTGGGGTCGGCTTCCAGATGCGGCTGAATATCAGTATTTTTTACGAAGCGACTGCCATCAGACCTCCGCAACCCAATTTCTGGGCAACACCGATATTCGAAGGATAGACTGGTTGTCAGGCTTTTTTTGACTTTTGACTACCACTAACGATCGTCATACGTATATCGTCTTTACGTGCTTTCCGAGGCATTGAGGGGTCTCGAAGTGTTAAGAATGGTCACCCATCCACAGACTGACCTCAGCAAGCGTTGCTTAACCTTGCAGATCGGTTCATCAGCGTTGCTATAACTTAGCCACGAGTCCCTCTCCGAAAGTACTGGACCGATTTGAAAAATTCTTTCACCATTAGAAGCTACATTTTTACCAAGTAACTTATGCTATAGTTTATAAGAAATAGGTACCCAGACCAAACGGGAGAAACCGCTGGTGAAAAGCCGTTGTTGAAAAGCTAGTTTACAAATAAACTTAATTCTAGACCTACGCTGAGCCAGTTAAATCTAGGTTTAGACCTAGATAGCTAGAAAAATTGGTGTCAACAGTTACCTCTGCCAAAGAATTAAACTAGTTAAATATTAACAGTGGCTTGTGACGGTCGGTTACGGTTATTTTGAAGGTAAGAACTGCATTTTTACCGTTAAAATTGTGTTGGAGAGGAGGCTTAGCTTGCTATATCTTTATTAAATAGTATAAAAACGTATAGTATAGTATTAAATAGTCGGTTACATTGAAATAAAACTACTTTTTACGGATTTTATCGCGTTATATTGATCGATTGATTTTATATTGAGCGTCCGAAACGTTGGGATTAAAATAATATCAATATAACGCGATAAAATCCGTAAAAAGTAGTTTTATTTCAATGTCTATTATTCGCGTAAGTGTTAGAAATTAGTCGGTTACTGTTATCTTGAAGGTAAGAACTGCTTTTAGCCTTACAATTGTGTAAGTGAGGAGAATTGCTTGCTTTAAGTTTATTACATAGTATAAAAAAATCACTCCCGCTGTTCGTGCGCTTAGATCTTTTTAACTACGCAACGGATTTTAAGCAGTTCGTTAACGATAACCAACCTTCGAGTTTCACGATTCTTTAACTTTACTATCCGTCAGAAACGAACTGATGCTATTGTTTTTCATACAAGTCCTTATCTAACTACTTGAATACTTAACTATAACTATTCGAAACGACGCCACTAGTCCATAGAAAGTTACCCCTTTATGGTAGCAGTTTTTTAGTTCCCTTGACATCCGCCGCAGCGCTTATCAGTATTTCATACAAAATAATTTATATGCTTATAATGTTTTTCTAGTGGACACTAACTACGAATACCATCTTAATTCTACTTTTTTTTTTGTTATGGTCTTTTGTTTTTTGTTTGAAATCTTGCCTCAGATTTAACGTCATGTTAGCCCAATTCTCGGAATGAAGTGCATATAGAGAACGCCTGGGATTTTATCTTGCGCAGTACAAAAAAATAACTTTTTTTACAATGATTTATATTTATGAGATATTAATGATATAGATATTAATGATTTATTATTATTAATAGCCATCCAAACCATTAGACTATTTACCATCTCTACCTTGAAATCGAACCCACGGTCTCATGATCAGCAGTCCGGTACTCGAACCACTAGACCACAGACGTCGGCATTAATTTATAACTATTGTGTATTTCCAACAGATGGCGCTGGACGTCCGTTTATCTCGTGATGTAGATGAGCCCTGGGGCTTCGAACTCTTCGGCGGAGCTGACGAGGAGATGCCTCTTACTATACAGAAGGTAGTTAATATAAATCGACGAAGGAAAATATCGACTGGCGGGCAGGATTCGAATCTGTGTGTTATGGTTCGGTACACCAAATAAATAAATATCTTGGGACATTTTACACAGCACCATCTAGTCCCAAACTAAGCAGAGCTTGTACTATGGGTAATAAACAATGGATATAATACTTATATACTTTTTTTTGTAAATACACTTATAATATATAAGAAACACCCAGACAAACACAAACACGACATCTATTGAAAATCTTTATTATATGTTCATATATATAAGCGACACACGTTTATTATCCTAACTAGATAATATTATAAATGCGAAAGTAACTCTGTTTGTCTGTCTGTCGCGCTTTCACGCCAAAACTACTGAACCGATTTAAATGAAATTTGGTACACAGATAGTCTAAAGCCTGAGAAAGGACATAGGCTACTTTTTAATACGAATAAAGGGTGGTAAGGGGTTGAAATAGGGGATGAAAGTTATTGTAGAAGTTCGTGCTCGTTTGTGGTACAGCACTACCTTCTGAGTTGTTGATAATTGATTAGAGTGTTTATGGTTTGTCGGTTATTTATGGTGTTTAGGATTTGTTGGTTAGTCGAATGAGACGCAATAATATGGTTAAGATAGTTATATTGGTAATTACAAGATTTAAATAGTTAATACAAAATTAGCACCAAGAAGATGGTTTATAATTATTTGGTATGGTTGAGTTACGCGATTGGAAGACGAACACGTACTAACTGGTAATCGTAGCAAATGATTGATTTATAATAAAATGCGCACAGGTAAAGAGCTGAGCTGTTCCGTTGCAAATATTGTACCGAACAGTTATAAGAACGAACTAACGAAGAAAGCTACTCGATAATAAACGCGATACGCGATAGAATTCATAAGAAATAGTTTTAGAAGTTATTTTTAATGAAGGAAAAAATCGGCTGGCAAGCAGGATTCGAACCAGCGTCTTCTGGTTCGGTACACCAGACGCTTTAACCGCTAAGCTATCGCGAGCCTGTCGAAATCTTCATTCACATTATAAACTTACGTCTTTAAGGTGACGTAGCGACATCTATTGTAAAAATCCAGAATCCAGGATTCGAACCAGAAGACGCAGGTTCGAATCCTGCTCGCCAGCCGATTTTTTCCTTCTTTAAAAATAACTTGTAATGGAAAATGCTTAAAAAATACAAAAAGATAAATAGTTTTATTTCAAAATGTCTATAGTCCGCGCGGAATTAGTTGGCCGCGCCTTAGGTAGGGACGGGGGTGAGGCGGCGGGTTACTGTGAACAAAAGCAAGCGCCCCCGCCCCTCAGTCCCACCGCGCAGGTGACCCGGCCCCACCATCCCACCGCTCACATTAACTCACATGCCTAAGGCGCGGCCAACTAGTTACGCGGACGCGCGGACTATAATTCGCGTAAGTGTCAGAAATCAGTAAAATCCAAATTGGTTCTAGAGAGACCTTTTTTTTTTTGGCGTCTGGAAATGCTTTATGCACCGTCACGCCGCCCCGGGGAAGGCGGCGCAGTGTGTGGGACTCCATCCTGAAAAGTACGTATACCCACTAAAACCAGACGGGTGTTCGCCTCATCACCATTCAGCCGGGGTGCGGGAACGTGTTGACATTCTTCCGCGACCGCGGCGGTGACGGGCCGCCTATGCGGCCCCCGGCTCTTTTAAGAGGGTGCGTAAGGTGTGCACCCTCCTCTCCTACCAATCCACTGAGTGGGACGCGGCACACTCCGACCGCATCACCTACTCGGGCCTAGTGCTGGGCGACAGACTTCCCCAAGCCTGCCGCCCGTGGCCTCTTTATGGTGGTTGGAACAGGGCACGGTTGGCCCTGTTCCTGCGCCCATCAGTGCGTCGGGCGTGGATTGGTAGGGCTGCGGGAGCGATCTCCCGTTCTCGCTCCGCGGCCTCCTTCTGCGAGATGACGTCCTCTAGAGAGGAGACCTGCACTAACTGCCGTGATGTGTTGAAAATGGATTGATGATGAGATGATATTGATCTTGCAAACAGATCAGCTGACACTTTCGTGTCAATGTGGCATTGGACAGAAATAAACCGTCAGTTGTCAATCGCCAATAGTTTGGCGCTGTGCCGAGCTGCCCTTGTCGTTTCGTAACAAATCATTGTACCTAATGACTCAATTGTGTTGGCATTTGATTGACAATGAAATGTTACATCGAACAATGTATTCGCTAAGTAGCTTTTTTTGGTATTTGATGTAGAAAATAAAGAGATAAATATACATAAAATGTTAAAAACACCTAGGAACTAAAAAGAAATAACCTAAATTAAAAATTTAGAGAACCCCCGACACCAAATGTAATTTGCCATTTTGTGGTGGCGGCCATCTTGGATTTGAAATTTATCATAATGTATAGTATTCTCCTAGTTAAGTCCTTTTTATTTCAAAACCCGAGTTTGTTTTATATATTAGAGATATTACTCGTTGATTTTTTGGTTGATCTGCGTAGTTGTGTCTAGTACCCATAGTACAAGCTCTGCTTAGTTTGGGACTAGATGGTGCTGTGTAAGTATCCCAAAAATATTTATTATTTATTTATTTATTTACAGATTGAACCAGACTCTCCAGCGAAGCGTGCTGGTCTGTTGAACGGTGATACTATCCTAACTATCAATGGAGAAGAAGCTATAGACTGGTCCCTGGAGACAGCCTGTCGTAAAGTCGACAAATGCGAACACAGCCTAACTGTCGGAGTGCTGCGGTATGTTGAATTTACTCAAGTATAAGTATTGATATTATTTTTATCCCCCGACGCAAAAACTACGAGGTGTTATAAGTTTGACGTGTCTGTGTGTGTGTGTGTGTGTGTGTGTGTGTGTGTCTGTCTGTCTGTGGCATCGTAGCTCCCGAACGGATGAATCGATATTGATTTTAGTTTTTTATTTGAAAGGTGAATTACTCGGGAGTGTTCTTAGCTATGTTTGATGAAAATCGGCCCAAGATGGCCGCCGCCACAAAATAGCGAACTACATATTTTTTCACAACTCCCTCAATATGTGTATCAAATGAAAGGGCTTAACTAGGAGAATACTATACACTATGATAAATTTCAAATCCAAGATGGCCGCCATCACAAAATGGCAAAATACATTTCGGGTCGGGGGTTTTCTAAATTTTTAATTTAGATTAGGTTAGTTATATATAATTATTTTTAACCCCCGACTCAAAAACGACGGGGTGTTATAAGTTTGACGTGTCTGTGTGTGTGTGTGTGTGTGTGTGTCTGTCGCGAAACTCTACTCTCCTCAGCTGATACGCTAGACTCGGTGCCAAACAAATGTAATTTAACGGTGAAGGAAAATATCGTGAGGAAACCTGCATGCCTGAGAGATTTTCTCGACGGCATGTGAAGTCTGCCAACCCGCGTTAGGCTAGCGTGGTGGACTATAGCCTAATCCCTCTCATGCTGAGAGGAGACCCGTGCAGGGGACAGTATATGGGTTGATTATTATTATTATAATTGTTTAATTAAATTGAAACAATATTTGATGCTGTTTGGGTGTTTGTCCCTCCCTCACGCTGCAACGGCCGGCACGATTTGGCTGAAATTTGGAAAAGACATTGCTTACATTTAGGATAAATTATGATACAGTACATTTTCAGTTTTCCTATTAACTGAAAAGAGACTTGATTTGACTTGATTGACTTTCATCGAAATCGGCCCAAATGAGGTACCGAAGTACACTTATTGGAATAAAATACTACGTATTACGTTGGTTAAAACTGTAGTCGTACTTTATTTTTAAAGTTGACTGGGGGATTATTTGAGAAAAATCACGCCATTTTGGCACACTATTATCTTTTTCGTAATGATTTCATAGTAAAAACTGTCAGTGTCAGTTTCGGAATGTCAAACGCATGCCATTACGGCAGATTATTATCAGTTTCATATTGATTTCATGGTAAAAACTATCAATTTGACAGCTGTCATGTACCTTCGGTACAAATTTGGGCTGAGTTGTTGTTTTTGATGACCTCCTTTACGTAGGTACTTGTTTCGATAGTTAAGATGTTGTTTATAATATTTTGTTCTAAATATAGACACAGCAATTTACTAAATTAAGCATCAGTAATGTCTTGCCAACACTAATTAAACATGTATTGACAGTTGAAACAAATTTAGCCATTATCACGTCACCTAAAAATAGATAATATATGTCCTTTTTCATTACAAACTTCACATATAAACTAGATCATAATCGTTATTTGATTTTTTTTATTTCATTTAGTAGTGGTTGTCGGTGCGAAAACGAACGAAATTTAAAAATATAAGTTTTGAGTTTTTTTTTATGAAATCATGAGGTTTTACTTGCTCTATAAAGATCAGTGAGTGTTTTCCTTTTTTTTTAAATTTGATTTGCAATGAAAACGGGCACGTTCTATTTCGAATATTAATTTAAAATAAAGCGCGAAAATATTTTTAAAGGTGTTGAAAAAATATTTTCTTTTCCTTGGAAATTAAAACTGAAGTGTCTCGACCGATAACAACAAAAGCGAATTCAAAAATATTTGATAGTTTGTGCTCGTTTTTTGTGCAAAATAAGTGTATCTGGAAACTGGAAATTGGATCAATTTAGGAACAAGAATGACACCTCATTTAAGTATTTTTGTAATCTATAGCTCAGCTGTTTTTCATTTAGTTTAAGCACTTGTCAAATTTTATTACATACATACATAGATTCACGCCTAGTTCCCATGGGGGGTAGGCAGAGAGACTATAGATTTCCTTTTGTTACGATCCTGGCACACCACTTTCGTTTCGTCTATGTTCATTATCCTCCCAATACAAGCCCGTCGGTTTAGGGTGCTCTTAACGTTGCCTTTTTAGATAATAACTAATTAAAGTTTCATGCCGACTCTTCTCCATAAGACCCCCTTTTTTGGAACCGTGCAACTAAAAATATTTGAATCTGAATTTGACCTGGAAATCGAACTCAGAACCGCAAACGTAGCAGTCGCAATGTAGGTACTCGTATTATTTTCTAATTTTAGGTTTAATTAATGTCATTGCTAAATAACGTCCTCGTTAAAAATAAATGACAATTCGGCCATCTTTGAATACAACTGTCAATTTAGTGCAAAAGTTAAATCAGGGAGCATAGATCGATTCGATCTCCAAATTATTGAATAGTGTTTAATAAATTAAAAAGATGAGTTCTGAATGTGTGAGTGAAGTAAGTCTATTATCTATAGTGATATCTAGGTATTACAGAAATGCGGACAATGTTAGTATCTTTAACTAATTTATTTATTTTATATTTATAAGTACACTGATTTTTTATTGATACTCCGCTCCTATTGGTCTTAGCGTGATGGTATATATCCTATAGCCTTCCCCGATAAATAGGCTATTTTACACTGAAAGATTTTTTTAAATCGGTCCAGAAGTTTCGGAGCCTATTTGATACAAACAAACAATCAAATCTTTCCTCTTTATGATATTAGTATAGATATTATAATATATTATAATTATGTATCTCGTCATTTTGTGTTCCTTGCTCATATATTTATTCTGATATCATTTTTTTTATTATCTTTTTGTATTTTTTAAGCATTTTCCATGCTAAGATTACAAGTTATTTTTAATGAAGGAAAAAATCGGCGGTCGGGCAGGGTTCGAACCTGCGCCTTCTGGTTCGGTACACCAGACGCTCTGACCACTAAGCCACCGCTCGCCCTGCTCGCAGAGCAGGGCGAGCGGCGGTTCGAACCCTGCCCGCCCGCCGATTTTTTCCTTCATTAAAAATAAATCATTTTTTTTATTAGCCCACTTTGTCAAAGGTCACTCACTGTCACTCAGGCATAGGCCTCCCTTCCTTCCTTCCATGCCGCTCTATCTGTTGCCTTAAAGATCCAGTCTCTCTCGTGGGAGTCGAGTTCGTCACGCCACCGGCCGTGGGCCGACCACGCTGTCGCTTCATTTCGTGTGGGATCCAATTTGTGGCAACTTTTGAAAAATATAAACGAACGTCCGATCTGGAACGAGTCAGATGTCACATTTCTGACGTTTGACGTTATTTAATTATCTAAAAGTAGGTTTATTATCCACATTACCTATATTTGTCAAACAATTTGAAAAAATCAAGTTAAATTCTTTTGATTACTTGATCAGTTCTCGAAAGTTCTTTAAGAATTATAAGCACACAATAATTAATGAATGAATATTTGGATGCTACGGGATAGTGAGACTTTCTTATACATGTTTTAGACAGTCATATAGCCATGTCTTTTGTCATATGGAAGCGTTAGTTCACGCTTAGTATGGTCTCTGAATAACCTTAGAATAACTTATAGAGAGGGAACGATTTATATAACTATACTCGTTACCGACATCGTCCTACATTGATATTTTACTCGATACTATTAATATTTATACAGGGTTATAAAAATACCTTAGCTATTTTTGACCTCTTGAATCAGAATCAGAAATAGACATTGGTGAAGAAAAAAATTGTTATTATTATGTCGTTACAATGTCCGAACTATTCACTTTTTAGGCTCTCTATCGTTTTAGAATATCAGAAATTACAAAAAAAGAAAATAATGAAACCATTTTTTTTTTCTTTACCTGATTGTTCTATTCCTGATTCTGATTCATAAGGTCAAAAATAGCTAAGGTATTTTTTGTAACCCTGTATAGTCCACTAGCCTTATTTTATACTCCAATTGATATATTCGAGCTATCGTCGCGTCCATTGATCCTTCAAAGCGGATGCCTCGCACCTCTCGCTTTCCCGCCGATGTGACGTGGTTGAGGTCAATGTATTCTACAATTCATCATCATCAACCCATTAACTGTCCCACTGCTGGGCACGGGTCTCCTCTCAGTATGAGAGGGGTTAGGCCATAGTCCACCACGCTGGCCTAATGCGGGTTGGCAGACTTCACATGCCGTCGAGAATATCTCTCAGGCATGCAGGTTTCCTCACG
Organism: Acronicta psi; assembly: GCA_946251955.1. NCBI lineage: Eukaryota > Metazoa > Arthropoda > Insecta > Lepidoptera > Noctuidae > Acronicta > Acronicta psi. The sequence continues at coordinate 1,152,456 of OX276498.1, forward strand.
ATGTTTTCCTTCACCGTTAAAGCGAGTAATAATTACGCACATGATTTCGAAAAGTCAGGGTGCGTGCCTTGGATTCGAACTCGAGACCTTTGACTTGGCAGTCCAGTGATCATACCCCTAGGCTATCATTGCTTACAATTAGGTAAAGTTTTTATATTAAAAGACGTTTTTCTTTTGTTCCAGTGGTCTCTACGACCCGGTTCTAGACGACCAAGAGCCGCTTTACGATTACGAACCGGAATCTTTAGACCGACAATCGGAACCAACTGAGGTAGTCTTTCAAATACAACAATTCCTTGAACCCGCCGATATTGGGAGTAACCTATTAGACTATGACGCTAATGGAACTAATATACCCTTGAATGAATCCCGATCATTAACTTCGTCCCCTTTTGTAAATCCAACGAAACCTTATCGGCCTTTTTCTACTGAACCTATTTTAGAAGTACCACCTCTAGAAGATCCTATAATCCTTAATCCTAATTATAGAGATGAGTTTGGAAAGAGTCCTATAGATGCTGACCCTGATTATATACTTAACGCGCATTATAAGAATGGCTTGGGATCTGAAGGAAGATACAAATTACCGATATCAGAACAGTACGATCCTGATGGTACCAGGTTCAAGCAAAGTACTGAAGTTGTTGAGAAATTGTTGAAGTATGAGAAAACCGTTAAGAGTTTAAGCAAGAATCTTGAGGTTGTAGATGTTACTAAAGAAACCAAAACTTGTGATACAATTACTAAAGATTCGAAGGAAAGTTTGGTTACTGATGTCAAAAGTAAAGGAGTTACGATCAAAGAAGATGTAATTGAAAAGAAAGGCGTCAAAATTAGCGAAGAAGTATCGAAGCATGGAGAAAGTATTAGAAAAGACTCTAAATCTACGGAGAAGAAGGAAATGGTTACGGAAGAAATCGAAGAGGAATCGATTAAGGAAGAACTGAAATATATAGAGAAAATGAGGCAAGAGATTGACTTGGAGAAAATAGAAGAAACGGCTCTATCGGTAGTAGAAGATAGTATAGAGAGGGCCGTATCTGTAACTGAAGAGATAAAGAAAGAAATGGAAGAAGAATTGAGTTCATCTGAAGTTGAGCATACATCTGAAAAAGTTTCGAAAATAGAGCAGCCAGACATTTCAAATACTACTAAGTCAGAAAAACTGCAAGAAACTACGGAAATTAAAGAATATGATGATAGAAAAATGAGCAGAGAAGAGATATTTGAGACTGAAGAAGAAGCATTAAGAAAAGTAGTCAGAAAGGATGTCAAGGAATTAGATATATCAGAAAAAGTATCGACAAAGGATGGTAAAGTAGCCGTTGAAAGAAAATCGCTGATTTCTGAAGAACATGAGCATGAAGAGATCAGAGAAGAACCGAGAAGAAAAGAATCTGCTGTGCACGAATCATTTGAAGGTAAATTTGAAAAGCAGGGTGAGTTCAAGAAGGTAACTAAGACTGTAACTGCTGGTACTAAAAGTGATAAAGATGCTGAGCACAGAGCTTACACTATAGGCTTACAAACTATACCCAACATCAGAGGTGTGGTACATTCTTCGTATCATTACGATCTTCTTTTAAGAACCTTCTTTATCCACCTTACAGATGTTATGGTGGCATTATCTAGGTTTGTGCTCACTCAGCCTATATTTAACCAACTAGAAACTTCACAAGAGACCGTTACTACTCATGCATATGAAAGTGGAGAGAGAGATTTGAGGGTTAGAAAGAGTTCTCAAGAGGTTATTAAGAAGGTAGAGAGAAAATCACAAGAAACGAAGATGCAACAAGAAAAAAAAGAAGTAGTAAAGCCTTTGCCCGTAAAAGAAATAAAAGCAGTTTCCCAAAAGATTGAAAAAGATTTAAAGGTTGAGTCGCAAGAGAAGATTATTGAAAAGAGGGAAATAATAAAACCTGTAGCGATGAAACAAGAAGTTAAAATTGAAAAAGTTGAGGCAAAGCAAGAAGAAAAGGTAGCAGAAGTCGTTGAGAAAAAAACAGGTGCCCAAATGGCTCAACGTTCAGAAAAGAAACTTTCGCAGGAAATGACCAAGAAAATGGACGCAGTAATATCAGAATTCCAGACTATTGCCGTCGAAGAAGATGTTAAGAAAGAAATGTTGCAGCGTAATAGAAGATCTAGCAGTAGAAGTCAAATTGAAGAAGAAGTATTGAAAGAGAGTGATCCATTACAGTGGTTATCAAAAGTAGATAGCCGAAGAACTTCACAAGAAAGAACAGAAATGTCCAAAAAAGAGTTCTCTTCTTCGGAAACAGTTGAAAAAAAGAGTTTTGTAGAAAGCAAACAAGAAATAAAACACAAAAAGTCTAAAACACCAAAGCAGATGTATGTAGCAATCGTTGAAGCCCATGTTTATACAAACAAAGACGCCATATTTGAAGAACAAGTAGCTGATTTCTCTGAAACATCTTCGGTGCAAAGCGCTGAAGAAATACACACAGCAGTTGAGGCTGTAGAAACAGTTAGCACTGAAAATGTAGCGCTGGAAAGTGCTATTAAAGAATTAGAAACGGCTAAAATTGTTGAAGAGTCATCTCATGAACTAGTAAAAGTCACCGCTGAAAGCGCTGCTACTGTACAAAAGATTGAAGAAGTAATGCATGAGAGTAAAGAATTCGTCCAAGAAGAATTTAAGAAAGAAACCGCTATCCAGTCTCGTGACATACAGGAAGTTTTGATCCAAGAAACGAAAGAGATAGTAGAGCCTGTAGTAGAAATAAAAGAAACAAAAACGGATGTCGAGAAAGTTGCAATTGATATTAATGAATCTCTTTCTGTCGCTGAATCTACGGAAGTTAGCATTCAAGAATCGAAGAGTGAGTTCAAAAATATCGAAATGAAAGAAGAAACAGTTGCTATAGTTGAAGAAGAGAGAGAATTCGAGAAAGTCATCGAATCTAAAGTAGAAGTTCAGGAACCAAAACCAATTGAAATAGTAGAAATATCTGAGACAGTTAAAGTAAAACCAAGCAAAAAGAATGCGCAAGAAGAATATGCAACATTGAAAATAATAAAAAAAGTTGAAGCTGAAGGCAATTTATCTCCTGAAATAATTGAAGTAGAAGATATATCCGAATTGATTTCGAAATCCGTTGTCAGTAAAGTGGGAGTTGGCCAGCAACTAGCAATCGATTCATCAAAACAAGTAACTGAATCGTTTATCAGTTCTGAAATTGGTATGGCTTCTTCAAAACAAGAATCAGTAGTAGATGTATCTAAAGCAAGCCAAAAATCAACACAAGTTGCCGTAGCTTCGATGAGAAATGAATTAGAAATGTCACAAAAACTGCAATCTGAAAGCAAATTGTCTGAATCGGTCGTTCAAGAATCATCATTTACAGCAAAATCTGCTGATAGAAAGCTGTCTTTGCGTACAGATTTAGAAAAACAAGCTTCAGTTCAAAGTCCTCCTAGTACCATTGACACTCCCACCCCCTCAACTGTCCCCCCAACCCCACTAACAGACGAGTATGTATTCAAACTCTCTCTACCTCTCCCAAGAAGTCGCAGTGCGACTCCCATTCCAAGAGACAGCACTTTAAGTCCAGAAGATGAGGACCCCCACATAGTGAAAAAGAAACTAGTACCTCATATTGAAACGACTATTGATAGGGTTATTTATGACCCCCCTTTGCCTACTCCCCCTGCTGACAAGGTAGAGTCGCCGACATATAATAAACCTGTCTTAAATGGTGGAGCAAGTAATGTTAGATTCCCAGTTTATACTAAACCTGGTTTAAAAGGAGGCGCTAAGTTTAGAATGCCGGTTTATAGAAAACCAGGGTTATTTGGTGGTGCCGACGATCCAGAGTATCATAAGGTATGTGTGATGAAAATTGATGATTTGGTGGCATTGTATCTACCATTTAACCATGTTTTGAATCATGACAATGTTTATCTATATTTATAGATAGCTGGAATCCAGAACTTTTCTTTGTATTAAATATGTTTTATTTCAATAAGATGACATACGCCGCAATCAGCGCCACGTACCAGCAACACCAGAAGTATCACTAGCGTGATATAACTTTGAGACCTCATTATTTTATTAATTGAATTCATTAAAGTTGATAGTCATAACTATTTACTATTTTATATTTAAACCGATTTTGTAAAATCGCAGGAGGAGATCCGAGAAATCGAGAGGAAATCTTCACTGCTCGCATCAGCAATTGATGAAACAATAAAAAGCATAGAAGAATATAAAGAAGAAGTAGGGATCGATACGAAGAAAGAAGTTAAAGTACAAGAGTTCAAAGAAGAAAGGGTCAGTAAAAGTTATCAAGAGTCTTACAGCAAAGAAGTCAGAACGGAAGCCAAACAAAATGGTTTTGAAGAGATTGACACTAAGATTGAAGAAATTATGCAGCAATGTGAAGCTTTAGCGACTATCGATAATGTTGAAACCGGTGAAAATGTGGGTATTGTTGAAGAAAATGACGCTACAGAAGCATTTACGAGAGAAGAAATTAAAAAAGAAAGCATTGAAATTCAATCTATTAATGAAAATGAATCTAACATCAAAAATGCCGAAGAAAAAACTGTCAAATTTGATAATGAAGTAAAAATTATTGAAGTTGACACCGTCGAAGACAAAATAGAAACAGAACCTAAAGAGAATTCTCCTGAAATAGTCATTGAACAGAAAATTATGGATGATACGCCAGCTGTTGATGTTATGCAAACTGAAATAGCAGAAGAAAATCTTCAACAAGTTGTTACTTCAGAAATAAGACCAGAATCAAGTGAGCCAGTGAAAACAGAAAAGGTGGAAGAAAAGCCCGATCCACTAGACGGATTTAGACCTGTTGTATTTGATCCGGAGGGAGTACAGAGACGAAACAATATTTTACCTGTTTATCAAGTAAGTATTCTTCTGTTTTTTGTCTTCTTGAGTGCCTATCATCATCGTTTTATGGTTCACTAGGGTGGCCATTTATGTTTTAGCCAATGTATACAAAACTTTACAAATTATATACGTAAATCTTCCTCGAGAACCATTCTATCCATTGGTGAGAACAGCATGAAAATCGGTAAAGTAGTTTTTGAGTTTATCGGGAACAAACAGTGTAGTGATGTCTAAAAAGCAGACGGTAAATAGATAGATACCTGGCAACATTAGAGGCGACGCCGATGCGTTGCTGAGGGAAGTAGCTCTTACGCGCAATAGTAGAAACATTATACAAAGTTGGTTTTGCACAGACTTCCAGCCAGTCAAATCCCAAGAGATCCTCCCACGGAGCAAAGCAGATATTTTCTCGTCTCTTACGAAATACCGATCCCAACACAGGAATATTCTAGTCTTTTCCCAACTGTTAGAATCAGCTTTCAGTCTGACGATATGTGGCTGAATAGTACTTTACATAAAGCACCGTCAGGTCAGACCTATTTTTGAATAAGATTTCTCTTCTGCTGATCTTAGATAAACTAGTTGAAAGGTTTCTGACTACCACTAACGATTGCCTTTGGTGTAAGTATGACTCCAGGCACAGAATAAATAATAACAGAATGGCCACTCTCCGCCCCTTCCTAACGTTAGATACCTCAGGTCCCCCGCACCCTGCCGGTGTTCTTGCCAACAAACCCTACGCACCTTCACGCACACATTTAAAAACGTAATTTTGACAAGTTTGACATTTCGTATTGTAGTGTGCAGCGGTATCGGAAAGTTTGTATGGAGTGTCACAGGTGTGCTCCAGGTATCTGGATGCCGGCAAAGGAAAGGCAAAATGTGCGTTATTATTACATTATTTTTGTTGCAGGAACCAGCTGGTAATCAAGAACCTCGGCAGTCTCCGTACTTAACAGAGTCTGGAGAGCTGATCGGCACAATACAAGGCATTGTTGATGGATTAGAAGAACCTGTGATGGACGAAGAAGTCGCCAGTAAGTTGAAAATCTTTTACCAGTTCTCTTTAGTGGAACAATCGCTATTCTTCTCTATCCTTCAGGTTAATTACAATGCGCCGTAAGGCAAACGTAACATTATAATCAGATCTGTATGTCTGGGAGGGTTACGCAGAGAATAATACTCACAGTTCATCGTTATGTTTAGTTTAGGTACCATGGGTGGCGAGCCTATTTGGCATCAACCGGGCCGTAAATCCAGATTCCGATTTGCTACTGGGAATTTCACAGAAAACGCCCACGACTCTGCTTGCCCTGTTGCTTAGGAGTTTAGATTTGGGCTTTGATTTGCCCTGTTCATGGCAATAGGGCCCCATAATTAAGAATTAATAGGACCTATTCACTATACATATACTTAAGGTCTTTTGTCAATATTTTCCTTGAAGCAGTTCTTCCTGCAATTGATGAAAAGCAAAAAGATATTGATTAATATTAATCATTTGTAGAAGCACTCGGTAAGCCCGGAATAACGGATGAGAAGATAGCTACACTGATATCCGGTGAAGCAGAAATGTTGAGAGAGGCACACGTTATGGGGTGAGTAGATTTCTTTACCAATATCAATACGATTTTTATTTTCAATACGTTCCATCCAATCTATACTAATATTATAAACAGGAAATATTTGATTGTTTGTTTGTTTGTATTGAATAGGCTCCGAAACTGCTAGACCGATTTAAAAAAATCTTTCAGTGTTAGATAGCCCATTTATCGGAGAAGGCTCTAGGCTATATACGCTACGACTAATAGGAGTGGAGTAGCAATGAAAAATGTTGCAAAAACGGGGGAAACGAGTTATTTAGACCACGCGGGCGAAGCCGCTGGCGGGTAGCTAGTAATTAATAAAGTTTATACTCATAAATTCGAATATCATCATCATTAAATTTGTTATAAGAAGGGCCTGTTTCATAGCTTATTGATAAGTTCCCGTTAAATTAGGTAGCAGATAATTTCATAGTTTTGTGCCGTTTTTTAATTTATCCGGCAGGTAGTGATTATCCAGAGGTTGTGAAACAGGCCCTTGGAATTATAAAATTGTAGTTTGAAACTAAGTAAATACTTTAAAGGTCAATATTATTTTATTTTTGTATCTATTGACGACATAATTATATGTGTCGTTTAACCGACATGAGTTTCTTTACAGTTAGTTCAATGACTAACGATGTTGCCTTATCTAATTACTAGATTTTATAAAAAATAATGCAGTAGGATTTTCTCTCATTTTAATACCATGTTACGTTTTCAACCATTTTGTACATACAATCATACACGGACCTGCATACTAAGCATTTTATCCACCAAACCACCAAAACCATCTATCAGCACATCACGCCATCATTCAAAATACAAACAGACAAAAACACTAATGAACAAAATTCTCCAAAATGGTGGAAAACAGCCTCTCAAGAGTCCTAACATCACACATGCATCGCGCGGATGATTCTAGCGTCGACTTCCAAAAGATCAAACCAATGATCGATTCATTAAAAGACTCAGAAGTGTTGAAAGCTTTGAATGAGGAACTGGCGAGACAGAAAGCAGAGGAAAAGAAGAAAGAAGAAAAGAAATGGACGACCTTCTTGCAGAAGCCGAAGCGTCCAGTGCCGAAAGCGAAGTTTGGGTACCATGGATGGACGGAAGATGAACAAATAGTTACGGTGAGTAGAAGTTCAAGTACAAGTGTTTTTATAACAAATAAACTCTTAAGCTCCTACAAACATTTATTAAAAGTTATGACTTTAGTTGCACTATTCCAAAAAGTTGATTCTATGCTGAAGAATCCGGCAAGAAACTCCATGGCTTGGTCGTGGCCAGAGCGTTATAGTTCTTCCAAATCTACATATTGTTATTTAGCTCTTGAAATCAACCGTATCATGGCCAAATAGCGCATTAATTTCTATATTTAATCTACTTCCTTAATGACAATCGATGTTCTAATATATTTCTTCCTAATGATAATAACATTGAGAATATTTGGCATAAATTCAATATAAGACTTCAAGCAAATAAAAATATAATATTTAGTTTTTATTTGGATTTCATAGTGGACGGTTGTTCAAGAGTTAATTATATAAATAGTGAGTTTTTTATTTAGATACTGGACAAAATTTAAATAGGTTTTGAGTTATGTGTATCATATTAATATCAATCGGTATCGCCTTCGTATTATTATTTATAATATGGGTATAATAATTTTCCAATTTTAAATAGAATAGAATAATCTAAGAATAATAAAATAATAGTTACCAACAAAAATTACAAAAATATTGTAGTTTATTATGATCGATAAAAATATCATCCAGATAAGTGATAACGTTTGGACTTAGTAGACAGTCTTTCTTTTAGAGATTATAGGCTACTATATTTTACAGCCATCTTTTAATAATAAATCACCAACATTAACTTAGCAATTGTCTCTGATGAATAGTTTTTGTACCTTGCATTTTCTATGTATAAAGGGTATTTGATGAAAACCTTGCATAAACTCAAAATTCAATGCAGTGATACGAAATGACGTATCCGCCTTAGAAACGCTTTAACAACCTTGACATTGATACCTGATTTTAAAGTTCTAGTCTTCTTCAGTTAAATATTTTATATAACTGACCCTATCCTTTTGTAGTTTTGTGAAGCTACTTCTGCCTTTTTGCTGCCAAGTCTCGCTGCGAAAATCATTAAGAATAAACAATGCAACAGTGAGCTATTTTTTTAATAAATGTTTTTTTTTTACAGGAACCGTATAAAGTGAAAATAGTTAAACAGGCTAAGCCTAAAGTTGCTCCAGATTATAAACCAGAGGTATAGTGTTATGTAATAATTTGTGAACTAACATGTTACTTATTAAAATAGCTTTAAATAATTTAATTATTCGCTTTAATTTAATTGCTATACTATGGAGACAGTATTCGTAAAGAAGCTTATTGACAAAATTGAATTGCTTTTTTTAGATTTGCTTTTGCCTTTCTATTCTTTTTTTTCCGTTATCAATCGTCTTTCGATTTGTTTGCTTTTAAAAACTTAAACTTTCTGTTAAATAAATAATTTCATTAGATTTTATTGTAACTGAAAGCTTTATATTATTCACTAAAATCTTGTCAACTACGCCTAATACTCGTAGCTTTTGAATTGAACTTCATGATTCCTATTTTTTAAGTTCAGTATTTTCGTAACCAATGTATTCCTCTTCAGATTTACAAACACACAAATTTAGTTTGTAACCCCAGCTAACATTTATTAAATTATTAATTTGTTTCTGCTTTAAATATTAATGTTGTTTTAGAAAATAATAATATGGAATGTTGATTGTGAATACAAATAAATGGATATTTACAAGTCTGTGTTTATTCCTGTTGCATTTATGTAAATTGTAAATATGATGAGCCTCTTCAGCATTAAATAATATTCATTTATTGTCTTTGCTTACTTACCGTCTTTGCTTAATGTCTTTGCATAATAACTATGTATTACGTTTATCATTATTGTCATGCACAAATTTTCTGTAAGTTGTCTCTTTAAAACATTTGTGTATGTCAAGACATTTTCAATATAATTGAAAGTCATATAATGTTAGACATAGTAAAATTTGACGCTTTCAATTTAGATTTAATGCATACGAAGAAAAAAATCTAATTGCTTGTTTAATGTCTTTTATGCTTGAAGCTTCGTCATCCAGTTAAGTTGACTGTACGCTACTTAAAGCAGCTAAAGCTTATGTTAACTTAGCTAAGGCTAAGTTAAGGTACGCTAAGTTAAGTGATTGAGTCATTGTTATCCCGAAAAGTTAAATTTTTCGTCAGTGTTTTTTTATTTTATTCTTTATTATAAAATCATGTAAATACTTTATTCTACGTGTGTTTTTGAAATTGATACACGTATTGTTTAATTTTTAATATGTTAAATTACTTATTATTCATTTATAGCCTGTGTTACTTGTGTTGGTATTTGAATCAAACATTAGACAACTTATAAGAAGCTTTTATGGGTCTAAATATAAATTGATTATTAGCCCTTTTAGCATCCCTGAGTCTCCATTTTTAGTTGGTTTCCTAAATATGATTCACCGCAAAATCCATTATCTGTAAACACAATCAACGCCACAATCCAAATTGTATAATATTTCATCAGCATCTTCAATCTCCATCGATTCTCCCCAGGATTTCGAAACTGGTCCTCTGCCTTGGGAGGAAAGGGCTGTGACAGAATCTCAGCTACCTCCTGTGGAGCCTGAAGAACCTATTCTAATACCTGAAGTGCCGGAGTTCCTGGAAGCTGTAGACCCTTTGAAGGAGAGCGAAGTACCTGATCTTGAGGATACCGGTGAGTTACTAGTAAAATTATCATTATCAACTGCTTACGACTACTGAGGAGAAAGACTTGGGTTCGTTTTCCAGGCTGAGCAGTGTTAATGAGTTTTTCCACGAAATTCTGATGCACAAAATCCAAATTCCGAGGTGCTAATTAGTACTTCATAGAAAAACCGAATAACATTTTGATCAACCTAGGTATCGAAACCTAGGGCCTTGAGCGTAGCAGGCACTCTAAGGACTACTACGCTATTGAGCCTGATTCTTATCTTTTCCACACTGAACCCTAGAAAGTGTGTCTAACTTTAGTACCTACTTTATCACTTAAAGGTATCTTTCTTTCTACTCTGAATCATCATCATCAATCCATATGCTGTCCCACTGCTGGGCATGGGTCTCCTCTCAGTATGAGAGGGATAAGGCTATAGTCGACCACGCTAGCCTAATGCGGGTTGGCAGACTTCACTCTGAATAACTGAGGCTTGTTTTCACAGGTATACCTCTCCCATCACCAAGAGATCCAACTCCCCCACCCGTTATAGAAGAACAGCCTCCAGAACCAGAGCAAGAAGAACAAGAAGTTGTTGAAGAAGTAGCACAGCCAGAAGAGGAACAAGACACGAAAGAAGTGATGGACAACAGACTGGCTGAGCAGTTAGTGAGGAGTGTACAAGGGATGGTTGGTAAGTAGCCCAATCAGGAGTGCTGTGAGGAGGCTGGTGAAATACCACTACACCTTCTGGCGGAATGTGGATAGCATCTCTCTCTCATCAGTGATCTCTTGGATTATAATCCAACAGGTGATCTGTTTGCGGATGAGTGGACGAAGAGTATATTGGTATGTCAGAAGTACTGTAAGAGGAAGGTATGAAAGTGTTCTTTTATTTACTTTGCTTTGTTTTGTAGATTTTAATACATTTAGTTTCTTTTAGTTACTGTAATTGGAGGATCCGTAGTAATTAAATTAATAAATCTAGGGCAAAATATGTTAAGCCCAATTTTTTTAAAATTCTACATTGTTTAAATTAGGGAATTTATATTACCAAAAAGATTTTGAATATGAATGAGGGTGGATATAAGGGAAGAGGAAGACCAAGGAAAAGGTGGATGGACTGTGTGAGAAAGGATATGTCCACAAAGGAGTTGAATGACGAGATGACGGCTAATAGAGATGTATGGAAGAAAAAGACATACTGCGCTGATTCCAAGTGAATTGGGCTAAGGGCAGGAGGATGATGATGATGAGTGTAGTTTTATTTAGGGGGTTTTATTTAAATAATACAATGTGGAAGGGTCATCGACGCATAAACTTCACGACAAGGTTTCACTCAAGGTCAAAAATAAAATGACCTAAGTCATTCATGTAGAAAATGATAGGTTATTACAGATATTTAATGTTTTGAACACGCAGTAATATGCACGCACGCACGTAGTTGAAAAAAGTAACGGAAAATTTAAACGCAGGTGGCTCCAGAATCATGTACTGAACTCATGGTATTCGGATGTGCGTCGATGTCCCTTCCACCTTGTATATTTCCATGAGTATTTCCAACCTCGAAAAAAAAAAGGTTAGGAAGGTTAGGTTAGGTAGGTATTTTTTATAACCCTGCATTGTTAGGTAAATATAATTATATTATATCAAATACTTTTTATTTTTTCTTCAGATCCTAATGCCAGCCTGGATCAGCAGCTAACTCAGATGCGTGCGCAGTTGGCTGCGCTCGCGCAGCTGCCGGAAGTCATACAACAGTCTTTGGAGCTGGTCTCCAAGCAGCTTAGCAAGATGACGCATCAGGTATTCATTGAACGGGCGCCGCGCTAAACGATCTCTTGGATTCTAATCCAACAGGCGATCTGTTTGCGGATGAGTGGACGAAGATTATATTGGTATGTCAGAAGTACTGTGAGAGGAAAGTATGAAAGTGTTTTTTTAGCTTCTTTTATTTACTTTGCTTTGTTTAAATAATTTAATTAAATAAATAAATAGAGTAACACTATCGGTTAAATCGGTATAGATCAATTCTTGGGTCAAATCGTGAATCTTCTACTTACAATTCGGTCTTACAAGAACTTGGAGATTTAATATACTATTTTGTTTCTTTCAGGAGGCACGTATGGAGATTTCAGCTTCGCACATGGAGAGTCAAAATTACCAACAACTTGAAGGTATATATCTAATTACTAGCTTTTGCTAGCGACCACATGGAATAGCTACTTTTGTTAATTTCTTTCGTTTGACTTTTAATTTTTTTTTCATCAAAATCAAATATTCTAGTCAAGGAAAATCAAACTAGTCGTACGGATCCAAAATATTAGTGTATTTATGTTATTTTTACAGTTAAAAACTAGTGTAACGGGACATTTTCATTTGTATTAATAGGGATGTATTATTAACAAAAATACTTTCCTAAACAGTAATTCAAAATCAAACTGGATCAGAAATGCAAACGATTCAAGAAGTAAACGAGAACACTGAAGCGTCACAGAACAAAGCAGACAAGATGACGATCGAAGAAGTACATGAAATGGAGCCAGTACAACAAAATATGATAAAGGAGAATCCGGAAATGGGACAACAGAATTTGATGCAGCAAGAGATGAGAAGAGTAGCAACGCCAGTGATGACTGAAGAGGAGATTAAGAGAGAGAAGCAGAAAAAGGTGAGTGTAGCGATTGAAATATTTAAGATGATGGCCGCTTGTAAGAAGCAACCGAATGAACTCAAGTTATCGTTTTTCATATAAGTCCTTATCTTACGACTTGAATACTTAACTATAACTACTTCGAAAACGTTTGATAGCAGTTTTTTAGTTCTCTTGACATCAGCCGCAGCGCATATCAGTGTTTCATACAAAATAATTTGAACTCGATACGATAGCGTTAACTACTCTATTACTATAGTGACACGTGTTTGAGCTACTGGTGTTGCTGCTGCCTATAGACTGCGGTTGTCGTTTACAATCAGGCAGCCCCTAAGCTTGTTTTTAAATATCTTACAGATTTTTTAATAATTATATTCTGTGTTGTTTTTATTATTAATAGCGCCAGGCACTGCATTTCGTTTAGCTATTAAATTATCATCAGATTTTTTTTATAGCACTATCTTCAAAACTTTATAAAAATTAAATTACTTGAATTTTTAAAACTACCACACAAATCTTTCAATCTATAGCTCGAATCGATTCTGAAACCATTTTGTTTTATTTAATCTTAAAACTCGGGATGAATATTTCATTCATTCATCCAGAGTTTTAAAAACTGCAGCCAAATAACACACTTTATTGTGTGTTGTGTTCCTGCAGTGAGTAAAGTTGCCAGAGCTTCTTCTAAGGATGCGTTGCACTGGCAGCAAGAGGAACATTCTCTTAAACTGTCGGCGCAGTGAATCCTCCATAAACTTCTAAGAGATTTAATTTTAGGTTCGGCAACGTGCGAGTGATACCCCTGGTGTTGCAAGCGTCCATAGGCTACGGTAACCGCTTACCACCAGGCGGGCCGTATGCTTGTTTGCCACCTTAGTGGTATAAAAAAAGACTTTATCCCCAAATAATCTAGGAGCAAGCAAGGTTAGACCACGAATCTCGGCAAGTGAAGCAACACCCGACCCCACGAGTGGCCCCTACCAAGGCGAAGAAGATGTTTGGACCCCTAGACCCTGACGAAGCCAGGGCAGTCGTGCTCCCAGGGGGCCGAAGATGGCGCAACACTAAAGATGTCTATGACGAGCAGAAAATTGCGGAGACACTCCAAGCTCACTCTGAATTTCTACAAGGCAAAACGATGGGGTAATTTTTGTGTGATAAAGTATATGTTTGTAGAATTTCGGGGAAGTAAAAAAAAATACGGATAATTCGAAAAATCACACTTTTTTATGATTTTGCATTAGTAAATGCTAAATATCTTTGAAGAGATATCAAGTTTTTTGTGAAAGACCTTTTTAGTTTTTAGACGAAACCTTTTTTCGGCACAAACAAACAATCAACGAACATCATATTTTTTTAATTTGTTTAATGGGATCTCCTCGAGGGGTAGCCCAATCTTTGAAATAGGAGTTCCAGTTCGTCCCACCATCTCGGTCTGGGTCTCCCAGCCAAGTTGCAATCTATAATTCGAATCGACAAACGAATAGAAACAAAATGTATGAAAGTGACATTAGTGACAGCCGACAGACAGCCCGATTTGTCGAAAGCTAATGTCATTTCCATACATTTTGTTTCTATTCGTTCGTCGATCCAAACTATAGATTGAAAATTGGCTAGGGGGGCTAGACAAGTTCTATTTTGACATTCGAATCGACAAACAAAATGTATGGAAATGACACAAGCTTTCGACAAATCGGGCTGTCACTAATGTCATTTACATAAATTTTGTTTGTCGATTTGAATGTCAAAATGCAACTTGTCTAGCCCCCCAGGGGGCTGGACTCTCCACTCTATGCTAAGTCTAGCTCACAAGTCACCTGACATATCTTTACGTTAGTTTTTTTTACTTCCCTTTAAATTGATAGGATCTTTTAGAATTTAAATACTTATCAAGAATTTAAAAAAATACTTTAGTTTTAACATTTTCAATGTTTGATATCCGCAAAAGAAAGAATGGAATGTATCATTGTTATTTTTTTAGAATTCTAAAGCCTCTCCTAGACAGACGCGGCTGTACAACCATAGATATAAATATACTTTAAATTCGAATATCTTTACTTGTGACGGGTAAATGTATTTTTTTACATCTTTTTGTACCTTTAAAGACTCATAACTTTTTTTCCCATTAAAATCTGTACCAAACAATAATTTTATGAACATTTTTTTTACAATAATTAGACATTAATACAAAACAACATCCTGCCTGTTTTACCCGTCACAAGTAAAGATATTCGAATTTAAAGTTAAAAAAAACAGGTAATTTTCTGTGAAATTAAAAAAAGGTAAAAAAAACGGTGCGGCCAAGGTCAAATAATTTGGGCCAAGTGGGTAGCAGATGACCCCAACTAACCACCATTTTCGTATGTTCAACGTTCTACCAAACACCCTCTATTATACAAATGACTGACTGATTAGTAAATTATTTATTTATTTAATTTATTTAATTCGTCTAGGAGAACTGGCTTAAGTTATACATTTCATTTTTTTTTTCATATTTTTCAGTTATACATTTTATAGTGTTTTAGTATTCAATGTCATTTATAATCATATTGTGTGTCATTCATAGGTTCGAAAGCGATCTTCTGCCATACGATAACAGGTTTGACATTGTCATATACATTATATTAATTATTATTAAGCTTCTGCACTTCTTTGGCGTAGCTAAGAATAGCGTATTTGACTAGTTACACATATTTGACATAGTTTTAGAGTTATTAAAAACTAGCTTCCCGCCAGCGGCTTCGCCCGCGTGGTCTTATAATTTTTTCCCCCGTTTTTGCAACATTTTTCATTACTACTCCGCTCCTATTAGTCGTAGCGTGATGATATATAGCCTATAGCCTTCCCCGATAAATGGGCTATCTAACATGGAAAGATTTTTTCAAATCGGTCCAGTACTTTTTGAGTTTATTCGTTACATACAAAAATACAAGTCTTTCCTCTTTATAATATTAGTGTAGAAGTGTAGATAAAAGGCCTTAAAAATAATTTAATTCGAAATATAAAGTTCTAAGGTAGTTGGTTATAAGTGTAAAGTTGATTGGTGGGGATTGAGATGCTCTTCCATTTCCCGCCTAAAGTATGTTAAGAATTTGTATAGCTTATTGGCATGTGACGTCACAACATATATATTATCAGCCCGGTTGGTCCCACTGCAGGGCAAAGGGCCTACCTACCTTTCTCTTTCATCATACTAAATCAAAATACTTGCTATTACTTTTTTTGCTATTTATTTTTACGGCTCTGAACACATTTCCTTTAAGCCTTTGTTTATTACTTTTATTATGTATTTATGGTCAACTTTTTATGAAGCCATGAAAACAATCAGTCAAATACCGTATTTAGGGAAATAGTTTGGCTTTCCATAAAACTATAATTGTAGCTTTCCCTTCCTCTTAGTTACGCCAATGAATTTCGGTATTTGAATTTTGAACGAACTTTATTCTGTCACCATATTGAAAAAGACAGTTACAAATAAAATTCAAATTCAAAAACCGTTCGTTTAACATTTTCGCATTTACTAAGCGACTATCGCAACGTTTTAATTCCTAAACTATGACATAAGACACTTATTACTTATACAACAATGTAGCTGCATTGCCATTGCCATTTTGGCTAGATGAACACTATTTCTTTATTTCACAATAAATAATAATATGTCTGGCAACGTCAGTCGCTTGCAACTTGCAACATGAAATGAATTTCGCGAATCTGTCACGTCGCTTAGTGAATATCAAGCTTTATATTGCATGTTATATTAATCGACAATTATTTTATTGATATTTATTGTAACTAAATAATTGTTTCAATAACTAATATTAGTATCAGTAATTACGTCAGCTTAAATTTCATTTTAATATAGTATTGTGGTTGGCAATATAATATTATTATGATTAAGTTAAACTCCTTTTAAACCTATATTTTTACCCGACAGCGGCAAAAAGGAAGGAGGTTATGAATTAATATTTTATACTTAAAGTAATGTAATTTTTATATAGGTACTCTATACATATTAATATTCTTTTCCCCGACATTGATACAAGATAACATTGTTAATATGTTAACAAAAATGTAATATTTTAACTTACAGGTTTTTAAATAATAAAATAATATAGGCACTATTTTTAGCTATACAATAAATATACATATTTAGATAAATACCGATGTATATTTTATCATTTTTCAATGTGTGTATTTGTAAATATACATTATATTATTGGAAATATTTATTTATTAGATTTAGAATAGTATGTTGTTCTGTATGTATAATAAAGGAGGTCATCAAAAGCCCATACAACTCAGCCCAAATTTGTACCGGATGTACATGACAGCTGTCAAGTTGATAGTTTTTACCATGAAATCAATATAAAACTGATGCCGTAATTTTCAGGTTTTACTATGAAATCTTTACGAAATAGAGATATTGTGATGTGCCAAAATGGCGCGATTTTTCTCAAATTCAAAGGTTTTGTTCTCATCCCCCAGTCAACATTAAAAAAAAGTACGACTAGAGTTTTAACCAGCGTAATACAGGGTATTTTTTCCAATAAGTGAACCTTCGGTACTTCATTTGGGCCGATTTCGATGACCTCCTTTCATTGTTTGTACGTCCGTGTTCTGTCACTGTCAATGTTACAACTGTGATTGTTCAATGTATTTGTCCGTTTGACAGGTAGAAATTAGAAAATATGAAAGGAAAAACGCCAAATATTGAAAAAATCGATTCTGTAATAAATAATAATTGTTATTAATACTTCTATTCTTAAGTACATAGATATTTTATCTTTTATAAATGAAAAAAGTTACATTTAATAACTTAATTAGTTAGGTACTAGATTTTGAAGCTAGAATTAAAGTGATAATATCAATAGTAGTAGTTTTAACTTTCAACTTCTGGTTTTATATAGTACCTACAGTCCTCGCCAAACTTATTGTCCGGGTTGAAGTTGGCACGAGCTCACTTCAACCCGGCCGTAAAAATCGGAGAAAGAAAAATATTAGATTAAAAAGATTTAAAACGACAGCTTACGAATTGAGCTTTCGTTTTTATTTATTACAATCAAATATTTTTCTTTCTTCGACTTTTACGGCCGGGTTAAAGTTAGCTCGTGCGAACTTCAACCCGGACAATAAGTTTGGCGAGAACTGTAATTTGTCGTTTATTATTATGGGCTTTATTTGATAGTACAGGTACTGTGATTAGTTACACTATCTTTTAAAAATTACTCTTACAATATTTGGCTACGGAAACTTAATTATAATAATAATAATAAATAATAATAAACATTTATTTCAGACTAGGTCCATATTTTGTTAGTAACAATAGACTTAAAAACTAATGTTAGTATAATACAATACAAAAGCACAGTTTACACTTTGACATGAAGCCGCAACCATCTTTGCAGCATGGGGGACTCCCACCTATCAGCAAAAACACTCAGTATAGTGTTAGTACTGCCACGAACGCGAGTGAGTAGGGAGGCGCACCTTTTCCTAATTATGGCGGCAAAGCCATCAACCCTCGCCTCGGCAAACATCCCTGACGCACTGCATCGCCACGGCAGCCCTAACAGTACCCTGAGTGCATTGTTGTATTGGACACGCAGGTCACTGTACACCCGCTGCGAATAACCAACCCACAGGCTGCAGGTGTAAAAAGATTGACAAAATGCTTTAAAAAGCGTGATCTTCACTGAATTCGTACACCGTGCAAACCTGCGGGCCAGCATGTTACAACGGATAGCCAGCGACCTGCGTTCCCTATCTATATCTACATTATCACTTAAATCATCGGTGACCCAGTGACCCAAATATTTGAATTTAGAGACCCTACGCAGTGGAGTGCCACAAAGTGACACATTCGGAAAGGCTGGGTAAGAAAACCCACTCGCTTTAAAAAGCATTAGTTCACTCTTTAAAACATTATATTTGAGCCCATGAGCCACCGCATATGATTCACATGTAGACACTAGTCTCCTCATGGCACTGATTGATGGACTCAGCAACACCATATCGTCTGCGTAACTAAGATTATTTGTACACACTCCGTCAATATGACACCCGACCTTGGTGTTGCTGAGCTCAGCAATCAGCTGGTTCATGTACAGGTTGAACAGGCGAGGCGAGCTTAATCCCCCCTGCCTCACCCCGCATTCCAACCGGTACATACTCGATAAGGAACCATTCCACCTTACACAATTGCGTTGATTGCTATACCAATACTTAAGTAATGATATAACTTCAACCGGTAAAGAAGTTTTAGATAACAACTTATTCCAAAGAACGTCATAACTGACAAGATCGAATGCCTTCGATAGGTCTAAAAAACAGGCAAAGACGGGCGTTTTTCTATCCTTGTAGTACTGTACTGTCTGCTTTAGACACAATATAGCGCTTTCAGTGGACAGCCCCGGCCTAAAGCCAAACTGAGCGTCATGCAGTTCGATATGCTTTGCTAATTGTGTGTCAAGCAGACTGTCCAGCACCTTGGCTGAAACAGTTGCCAAGGATATAGGCCTATAATTAGAGACATCAGCGGCATCCCCCGTTTTATTTTTAATAATAGGTACCACAACAGTAAACATGAGGCTATTCGGTAAATAACCGTGACTGATACACAAATTAAACAGCATAGCAAGTACGCGTGGCAGGTGTACCCCGGCGTATTTCAGATGTTCGATGCTGAGCCCATCGTGACCTGGTGACTTCCCTCTTTTCATTGCTTTAACCACCGACGCAACTTCCTTAGGGGTAAACCGAACGTTAATGTCCCCAGTGATGGCCTCAGCATCGGCAATCCGTGCCGTGTTTGTAAGAGGCGACTCAATCTTAAAGTGGTGCTTAAATAAATTTGCTATTTCTGTTGGTTCGTGCACGCCCGCCACGCTCACCGGAAAGCTCGACCTTGGATTTAATTTATTTGTTGCCTTCCAAAAAGCACCAAATTGCTTGTCTGACTGATTTTTAGCTATAATATCCATTTTAATTTGATGTTCATTATCTTGGCAATATTTTAGTTTGTCTTTGAAAACCTTTCTGGATTTACACATATTTGTATAAATATGCCCCGAGCTGGGTTTATTATGTAGCAACCACGTCTGATAATGCATGCGAGCCTCCCTGTGAGCATCACGCACATGCACATTCCAACCAACTACATTTTTTCTTTTACAGCGCATGTTATCAGCACCTTCATAAGTATTAACTGCACCCTCTTTCAAAATACTTATGACTGTGTCGTACATCTCGTCTAACAGTTTGTGGTGGCTAGTATCAGAACACATTACACGCGAGCAATCACAAAATTCCGTGGGAAAATCGATTAACCTTAGCTTTGAATGACAAAAATTTGAATATTCCTCAAATTGCTTAACATTTCTTTCACCCCAAATGACTTTATTACAAGAGTAGGTTTTGCTTACTAACTTAGGTATAATCAAATCTATATTGCACTCAATAATCAAAGGAATGTGGTCCGACGAGTAAACATCATACAAAACATCTGCTTTTATTATTAATTGTCTCGCTGCACTACTCACCACGCAATGATCTAACCAGCGAAGCGCACCGTTAGCTGTACTCTTAAAAGTAAACGTATCATTCGGTAACAACTCCCTGTCCACACATGACCACGCTTGCTCCGTACACACAGTTGACAGTTCATTTGCGAAACGCTCGCCCGGGTGAGCGTTAAAGTCTCCTAATATGCACACCGTTTCCGTATCACTGTTCTCAGTAATCGCAATAATCTCACTCAAACAAGTAGTAAATTCTATTATATTATCACTCGAGTCAGTAGGCATATAAACCGAAAAAATTAACAAAGAACGATCTGCGTGATCAATTTGAATAGCAACCAAACGATCACTATTACACGGCACTAATGACACCTTTGAAAAAGCCGACTTCCTCCACAATAGGGCTACTCCTCCGTATGGCCTCCCTATAAGTACACCAGCTGACGTGTCGACCGCTGATTTTCCTGTATACGCGAAGTCGTCGTGTAACGTGCCTAAGTAGGCTAGATCATGAGGCAGCAGCCAGGTTTCCTGCAGCGCGATGACGTCAGCCACTCCACATAATCTTCTCACACAATCAGCTGATCGGGTGATATTTTTACAATTAAACGTTGCTAGGTATGTGTTCTTTATTGTCGTATCCATTACTCAGGAGATGCATTTTCATTCAAAATCCTAGTGTCTGTCCTATTTTTAAAATGTATAAATCTTCTGAAAGCAATACCCTCCGGCCACAAGTTGTCATCTAAAAACGTGTTTATTTTGTGCTTAGGAACAAACAACTTGAATGCATTATATTGTCTATCAGCCTTCATATGAATTTTTTCCAAAGTCACCACTTCATTAACTTTACTTTGTATGTAGTCACATATATCCTCCTCTGTGGTTTCTTTATTTACATACGATATAAATAAGGGTATTTTCATATCAGCAGCACGAAACTTTATTGGTACATTTGACACAGCCTTCCCCGTCAAACCAGTGAAACGGCTTTTCGATTTTGGTTTCTGCACCAAAGTCCAGTCATCTTCTCTTTTACTTTCCTTCCACTTGCCATTGTTTACAATCTGTGCCATTGTCAGCTGTTTCTCTGCGGTCGCAGAACCGGTCGGGCGCTGTGGAGCGGGCATGACGGGTGTATTATGCTTCTGACTCGCAGTGCTAGCAACAGCAGGTAGCGTAGCACTCGAACTTTCATGACTCATGCAATAATTGTGACTCGGTTGACTTAGTGACGGTGCGCAGTTCTTACTTTGAGATACATTCAATAACTCGGACTTATTATTTTCAATATACCCTCCTATTTGTGTGTTCACGTTCAAACTTGGTAACGGCGCGGGCGTCGGTATGCTTGCATTCAATTTCATGTTTTCCAGCTGATCCTTGGTCACATAATCACTTTTGATTGCGTTTACTTCTGATCGTATAACCAATAAATCCTTCAACAGTTTAGTCACGTCTACGTGATCAAAACAGACTGGGGGTAATTTATGAAGGTCATACGCCACAAAAACTGGGATTTGTTCGGGATCCATGGTTTTAAATACCGTAATCATATCCTCCAGGTCTTTCTGCTTTTTGTTTTTACGTCTCGACACGAGTTTTTGGGTTGTTTTCGTAGAAACAAACAATAACTTTTTTGCTTCATCAATATCTTCCTCGGAGAAAGCCGATGCACATATTTTTATTAAACTTTCGTTGTCTACTACATCGTGCCTATTTCTTATGAAGGCAAGAACCTCCGAGATAACAATATTACAACTCGTACACTTGACCGTATTTACAGAGTTCACAGACATTTTTAGTGCAAAAATCGGCGACCGCTCAATAATGCGCGCGCGCGATGACTGAACGCGGCCAACTAGTTCCGCGCGGACTATAATAATGATGATGTAAATATTGTAAATGTTCTGTGAACTGTGAATATTATATGTACTACCTATCATGTACATATATACAAGTGATTGTCCAAATGTCCATTGTCTGTTTGTAAAAGTAGAAATCTGTACATTTTCAAAGTATTTTAAGACTTTTGGGGGTTCAGACTCAAACTGTTGCTGATTTAGAAGTTTTTTTTCTTTTTCAAGTAGAATTTTACACTAATATACAAGGTGGAAGGGGCATCAAGCACAAACGACGTGACACTCAAGGTCAAAAATAAAATGACCTAGAACATTCATGTAGAAAATAATCGGTTATTACAGATATTGACATTTTTGAGCGCACAGTTTATTGCTAAAAACGCGATCATAACGCTCCACGGTGAATGTTGTCGCTCGCGCGATCCGAAACAAATGAAATAATCTATAGGTATTGGGTACATAGAAATAATGATTTACACGTTCAAGTAAAAAAAAACTGCAGAAAAAATGAAATATTGATGAAAAAGGTTACGGAAAACTTCAACGCAGGGGGGTCCAGAATCATGTACTGAACTCATGGTGATCGGATGTGCGTCGATGTCCCTTCCACCTTGTATACTTAGTGATACCACTATCTCAATACGCCGTCGCGACATCACAGCACTGAATGATCATTACACCGCTCTCTTTCCGACTAGATAAATATGAAAGAGTACGATATACGAGATCGTTTATGTGTGCAAAATGTTTGTTATAGAAAAAGGTCGTAAGTGAAACTTGTTTCATGCGATAGACTTGTAAAAATGGTAATGGACTTATGGACCGCGACCGTACATTATTATGTATAGTTAGTTTGCTTGCTCATGTGTTTGTCTTTCTGTTTGTTTGCATGTTCGCCTGGAAGATTGAGAATTGGAATCAAATTTGGCCCTGGGGTGACACCAAGTCTTACTGTAGACAGTATAGGTATGTTTTAAGACATTTTCTCCTTAAAAACGCAACTCCTTCGTCTTTCGGTCTTATAATTAAACTAGCTTTCGGTCTTATAATTTTTTCCCCCGTTTTTGCAACATTTTTCATTACTACTCCGCTCCTATTAGTCGTAGCGTGATGATATATAGCCTATAGCCTTCCCCGATAAATGGGCTATCTAACATTGAAAGAATTTTTCAAATCGGTCCAGTACTTTTTGAGTTTATTCGTTACATACGAAAATACAAATCTTTTCTCTTTATAATATTAGTGTAGATAATTAAAACACTGGCAACCCGCCCTCGCTTTGCTCCGAATACTAATATTATAAGATTTTCTTAATATAAGATAGCCTCTAGACTTTCCGCCAGCGTCTTCACCCGTGTGTTCTAATATATACAAAAACTTGACAAAATATATACCAAACCAATCTGTCTAGTAGTTTTTGAGTTAAATCGTAACAAACAAAAAATCTAATTCTTCCTCTTTATAATATTAGTGTAGATATATTACGCCTGTATTCTCCTGTGTACTAATGTACACCCACAGTTCGCTAGTGTATTTAGGTCCCATGTAATAGGGGGCGAGCCCATTGCCATTAACCGGGTAGAACTCGAAACTCCGAACTGAAAATTTAATAGGAAACTTCAATAACACTGTTCCAAAAAAGTGTATAAGTATTTTAACCATTGTCTAGTACCCATAGTAAAAGCTCTGCTTAGTTTAGGACTAGATGGTGCTGTGTAAAATGTCCTAGAATATTTTATTTATTATCAACCGACTTCAAAAAAAGGAGGAGGTTCTCAATTCGTCTGTATTTTTTTTATGTTTGTTACCTCAGAACTTTCGACTGGGTGAACCGATTTTGATGATTCTTTTTTATTCGAAAGCTAGTTCTTCCAGATTGGTCCCATATAAATATTATCGAAACCCGGTTTTAAAAAAATCTACGAAAATTAAAAAAAATGTATACGAAATTTTGGTTTTCTCAGAAACCTCTCGTTTTGTGCCGAGCAGTGCGTTTAGTTGGCCTCCCCGTATAATAGGTACAAAATAAAATACGTCTATATTCCACTAAAACTCTCAAAATAAATTATTTTTAAACAAAAAACAAACCGCCTCCAAAAAACACCTAGGAACCAAAAAGCAAAAAATAACAGTTAAATATTTATAATATTATTACAATATAGATGTAGGTATTTTGTTTTGTACCTATTATATTACTTAATTATAAATCATGGCCTTGGTTAAACAAAAAAGTTAATAAAAAATTAAAATATTTTATCCCAAAAATTCCAGAGAGTCCAATTGCCACCTAGTTGATTTCCATAGACTTCGAAAAACTATGGTTGACACTTATGAGAAATTAATCGAAGTGAGTCAAAATGCAACATGTCAAGAAAACCCTGTCCTATCCGTGAAGGTTTTATAAGATAACGATATGAAATTACATTTTATATAATTAGGGCTTATATTAATAAGTAGGGCACAGCCGTTTATGGCTCAAATCTGAAGCAGCCCATCTGGGGAAGTACCTCCACCTTACAGAAAACTGCAGCCATTTAACACACTTTATTATGTGTTGTGTTCCTGCAGTGAGTAAGGTTGCCAGAGCTCCTTCTAAGGATGCGTTGCGCTGGCAGTAAGAGGAATATTCCCTCAAACTGTCGGCGCAGTGAATCCTCCATAATCCTCTAAGAGACTAAGAGGTTTTTAGGGTCGGCAACCCGCGAGTGATACCCCTGGTGTTGTAAGCGTCCATAGGCTGTGGTAACCGCTTACCATCAGGCGGGCCGTATGCTTGTTTGCCACCTTAGTGGTATAAAAAAAATATATTATGTAAACCTTTTCAGAAAAAAAAATACTTCGAATAAAACGCACTCCTATTGTCGCCTATATTAGTCCCCGAAGGTACGAACGTAGACCCACATTTCGCCGATATGTTAATAGGGGGCGATACTCCGAATAAAAGTAAATATTTTTTATCAAGGAAAGTTGCGTACATAGCAGCGGTGTTGTCACATTCAAAAATGTACACGTATGTTAAGCTAGCAGTGTCAAGTGAGCAGAATCGCTTAAAACTTAGCGCACTAATTAGTGCTTATTTAGTGCTCATTAAGTGCCATAGGCCGAAATTTAGTGCTCTCGTAGTTTGGAAAAAAATTAGAATACTGCTACCTTTATATAAAGCTAGCAGGGTATTCCCTTAAAATCCGATATTTAGGTACGCAATATAGTGATTCAAAATTAGCGCATTAATTAGTGCTTATTTAGTGCTCATAAAGTGCCATAGGCCGAAATTTAGTGCTCTCGTAGTTTGGAAAAAATTAGAATACTGCTAGCTTTATATAAAGCTAGCAGGGTACTCCCTCAAATTTCGGCCTATGGCACTTTACGAGCACTAAATAAGCACTTATTAGTGCGCTTTGTTTTAAGCGATTCTGCTCACTTGACACTGCTAGCTTAACAGACGTAAAATGTACTAGATTTTGGTAATTTTTGAACAAAAATCGTGCATTTAAAAATAAGGCGGTTAAAGTTATGAATATTTTATGTTTTTTTTTTGTTTGGTAATGTGTTTGGGATACCTATATGCCCGAACAGCCCCCTTTCGGATCGGACAGGGTTTTTTTTTAACATAGTGTTTAAAATATCACTTTTTTTATTCATATTTTTTAAGCATGAGGATATCCAAATCGAATGTTCACAGTCATAAGTTTTATATGTGGTTTTCATTGAGAAAACTAATTTGGAAACTTGCATACATTAATAATACATACATCATACCATCATGCCTGTATTTTCGAAGGGTTAGGCAGAGAGGTAGTACGTACACAGTTCGCCGGATATTTGGGTAATAGGCGAGCCTATTAAAACTCCGAGCTGCTCTACTGGGAATTTCATAGAAAATTCCATAGACTTTTTGCTCGGCCCGGGATTCAAACCAAGGACCTTGAGCATAGCAGTCGCGCTACAACCACTTCACCATTAAGCAGCTGTTACAAACTGAAAAAAGAAACTAGAATTTTTCAAATCGTTCTAATACCCATTGCTATCAAGAAATAGCAACATAATAATATGTATTAAATAACATTTAAGTTTAAAAAACTACAACCCGCCGACTATGGAAGATGGATGGATGGATGGATGGATGGAGACTATGGATTTCAATTCAGTAAATTGTTTATCAGGATGGTGACATAGGAATTATGTTCTTTTGTCCGGGCTGAAGTTGGTGCAAGCCAATTTAAACCCAGACGTATAAATTGGAAAGGGAATGAGATTTGATTAAAATGAATAACAAGACGAATCTAATCAGATATCATTTATTTATGTAAATCAGTTGAGCCGTTGAGTAGTTACAAGCGGACGAACATATACCTACGTCAAACACATGACCTTCCTTCGACAGTCGGCTAGAAAAACGGCATCCTATGTCCCGAACTTTACTTTTAAGTAATTTTACGCTAATCTTTTTCCGTCTAGAATTTTTCCGGCCGGATTTTAAATACATAGTTATATTGTTATTTTTAATGAAGGAAAAAATCGGCGGGCGGGCAGGATTCGAACCTGCGCCTTCTGGTTCGGTACACCAGACGCACTGACCACTAAGCCACCGCTCGCCCTGCTCGCCAGTCGAAATCTTCCTCCACGATTTTTTCCTTCATTAAAAATAACTTGTAATCTTAGCATGGAAAATGCTTAAAAAAAATACAAAAAGATAGTTATATTGTGCCAACTTCGGCCCGAACAAGAACATTGGCTAGTACAGTTATATTCAAATTTTATGGCTGCTCTGAAGTTAGCTACTCGCTGCGCAGTACCCCACCTCTCACCCCCGCTGTCACATAAATTCGTTACTGCGCAGCGACCCGCCTCATGTTGAATCGAACTGTACGCCAAACTTATGGTCCGGCTTGAAGTTGGCACGAGTTAACTTCAACCCGGTCATAAAAATCGGATAAAGAAAAATATTGGATTGTAACAATAAATAAAAACGAAACTCGTAGCTAAGTTATAGCAATGCTGATCAACCGATCTGCAAGGTTAAGCTATGCTTGCCGAGGTCAGTCTGTGGATGGGTGACCATTCTTAACACATCGAGACCCCTCCGTGCCTCGGAGAGCACGTAAAGCCGTCGGTCCGGGTTGTTATACGAACACCTATGACAATCGTTAGTGTTAGTCAGAAGCCTAAAAAGCATGATAACCAGTCTATCCTTCGAATATCGGTATTGCCTACAAATTGTGTTGCGGAGGTCTGACGGCAGTCGCTTCGTGTAAAATACTGATATTCAGCCGCATCTGGTTAGACTAGAAGCTGACCCCAACATGGTTGGGAAAAAGACTAGGAGAATTATAATGATGATGAATAAAGCTCAAGTCGTAGGCTATCGTTTTAATTAATTTTATCCAATATTTTGCTCTCTCCGATTTGAAGTTAGCTCGTGCTAACTTCAAGCCGGACAATAAGTTTGGCGAGAACTTTACCTATTAAGCGACCCGCATTCATACTGAATGATCGTGTTATTCTTCATATCAATTGCATGAAATGATTTTTGTATTTTTTCTTTTGAATGAAAATCTTCGCATGGGCAGTGCTTTCAATTAATCAATACACACAATGACATTAAATTGAATATTAACTATATATTAATTGTGAACAGAGTACACCTTAAACATATATCATACTAGATATTTTATTTTTTACGTACAATAAACGAGTGCTTAATATTATATTGTCACCCACAATATTTTTTGTATTCTGCTATATTATTTTTTAAACCATTTGTGTCAATTGTCCTATTTATTTATTAAATTACAGCTTGTGCATACAATTTATAGGTATCTTATGTAAGTCACATTTGCTAGTTTTCAGCCCAAGATGCTAAGTCCTAAGTGTCATGGTCATTGAGATATGAATTTTTAAAGTTTTCTTTGTTATTCACCCGAAATTTTACGTTTAGTGTCGGTCCATGCGCCAAACACCCTCGTATATGCTGTTCTGAGTGACTTCAAAAGGAGGTCATCAAAAGTCTATACAACCCAGCCCTTTGTATCGGAGGTACATGACAGCTGTCAAGTTGACAGTTTTAACCATGAAATCACTATGAAACTGTTATTATTGTGCCGTAATGGCGTGCGTTTGACTTTTCGAAATTGACACTGACAGCAGATAGCTGTCAAGTTGACACTTTTTACTATGAAATCCTGAAGAAACAGATAATAGTATTCCAAAATGGCGTGATTTTTGTCAAATTAAAAGTTATTTTTCTGATCCCCCAGTCAACATTACAAAAAGTACGACGAGTTTAAACCAGCGTTATACAGGATTTTTTTTCCAATACGTACCTCCGGTACATCATTTGGGCCGATTTCGATGACCTCCTTTTGGTTTTAAATGAGTACAAGGAATGACATAAATACTTTTTAGGATAAACTTCATGAAATACGAAAAGCCGCCGGTATCTCTGGACCACCTGAAGCACTCGGAGGTTTACAAGCTAGTCCACGACATGGACCAGGTGCCGTTGAAGAGGGTAGAGATGAGGACTCCTGTGATGTGCGAAGCTGATTATCGAGAGGTGAGTAAATACAAGTAGCAATGATACCCTAATGGCAGCTATACCACAGAATCTTATCTTACTTCTTACTAATATTATAAATGTAAAAGTTTGTGAGGATGGATGGATGGATGGATGGATGTTTGTTACTCTTTCACGCAAAAACTACTGAACGGATCTGGATGAAATTTGGCACAGAGATACATTATAGTCTGGAATAGCACATAGGCTACTTTTTATCTCGGTAAAATGTATGGTTCCCGTGGGATAGCGGGTGAAGCCGCTGGCGGAAAGCTAGTAAATAATAAAGAAGGTGACATAGCGACATCTATTGTGAATGCTTCACAACCGACACGACTAACTTTACAGCTAGTTCGACGTCACCTTTAAGACGTAAATTAGAATGTGAAGGAAGATTTCGACTGGCGAGCGGGGCTCGCGGTGGCTTAGTGGTTTTGAACCAGAAGACGCAGGTTCGAATCCTGCCCGCCAGCCGATTCTTTCCTTCATTAAAAATAACTAGTGTATCCTTCGGTATTGCGCAGATATTGGATCGCGGAGGTCTGATGGCAGTTTTTTGAAGAACACTGACTGACATCGTGAGGAAACCTACATGTCTGAGAGATTTTCTCGAAGGCGTGAAGTCTGCCAACCCGCGTTAGGCCAGCGTGGTGGACTATAGCCCATAGTCTACGCGGAACTAGTTGGCCGCGCCTTAGGTAGGGACGGGGGTGAGGCGGCGGGTTACTGTGAACAAAAGCAAGCGCCGTCCCAACGCTTGAAGGCGACCCCGCCCCTCCGTCCCGCCGCACACATACGTAAGGCGCGGCCAACTAGTTCCGCGCGGACTATAGGTAATGCCTCTCATTCTGTGAGGAGACCTGTGCCAGTCTATGATGATGATTGTCTCATTAAAACTGTATTAATATTTCCAGAGATGCCGCTCCATGACCCCTTCGGTGGAGAAGAAACATCTTCAAATTCCTCAACAGTTTCATCCCTAATCTTTAAAACAGCATAGGCAGTGACCAGATATTAAGACGTCTGCTGATCACTAGGTTGATTTAATTCCCACATAACACAAATATTTATGTGAAAAACATAAGTGTTTGTGTTTGTCTGGGTGTTTCTCTGATAAAATATAATTATATTTACAAAAAAGTACTACCTATTTATCCATTGTCTAGTACCCATAGTACAAGCTCTGCTTAGTTTGGGACTAGATGGTGCTGTGTAAAATTTTCTGTATAATTTTATTTTTATTTATTTATTTATTTAATTTGGAAAACCAACAGCTATAAAATAGACTTAAACAAATTACAATACGTGTCATAAAGCCAATTACAGGTCTTCACGATTAGCAACAGACTTTAAATCAAAAAACTTAAAGGACACTATAAGCAGGACAACTACAATGTATGTTTAAATTTTATGTATACTAATATTATAAAGAGGAAAGATATGATTGTTTGTTTGTTTGTACTGGACCAATTTGAAATTCTTTCAGTATTAGATAGCCCATTTATCGGGAAAGGCTATAGGCTATATATCATCACGCTACGACTAATAGGAGCGGAGTAGCATTGAAAAATGTTGCAAAAACGGGAGACAAATTTATAATACCACGCGGGCGAAGCCGCTGTCGGAAAGCTAGTGTATTATAATTATAATCTTTATTTACAAAGAAAAAACGTAACACCTATTTATTCATTTTCTAGTACCCATAGTACAAACTCTGCTTAGTTTGGGACTAGATGGTGCTGTGTAAAATTTCCTATATAATTTTATAATTAAATATTTATAAGTCATATCTGTCTTATTATATATCATTCAAATGTCATTGGTAAAGATAATTATAGAAGTTACTGCGTACTTGCTTTAGTTCATCAATTAATTAAATGGTTACTTTAATTGTATTTATATAAAGCTAAAATTCAATATAATATAACATGATTCATTTATGTACCTAGAGCTACTTCGTTTTTAATTTTTCTACTGTAAAAAATGGAAGTGTGTTGTTTAAATAAAAAGGTTGTTTTAAGTATTTAATTTGTTTTTTTTTTATATGTTTTTACTTCTTCAATATCGAATTGGATTTTAGTCTAAGGATATTGTTGGGAATAAATATGTAAATAAATTTCCTAGAAAAGCCAAAGAAATAACATTGTTTTACCTCGAAATCGAATCTCGAGGGTTAGATTCCTCTAGAACAGTGTGAATTCAGATTATGTTGAGACCACTAGACAAAAATGTTTAAATATGGGAATTACTGTATGAGTGTATTCTCTTATTTGTTTGCGACAGAATCATCTGATGGGACAGAATTAAATAAAACAATAAAAATAATCAACAATAATTATATTTGTTTCTAAACATAGATTCTACAGCGAAATATAACCACGATAAAGCTTATAATAATTAAGTGTCAAGCTATATAGCCGATTAAACACCGATAATGTCACATTCTGACACCGATAATTGTTTCAGAACTTTTATTTATTTATTTATTTATTTATAAGCTAAATATCGGTAGTGTGTCAGAACCTTGCGATAAATATCGGTAATATTACATTCTGACACCGAGAATTGTTCCAGAACTTTTATAAGATAAATATCGGTAGTATAATCGGTGTTAGAGATAAATACTCGACGGTTTTGACGTAGATAATTGTATTATCGGTGTGAGAACGGTAAACGGGATGTATTAACGGTAATATAGTAGGTGTAAAGAGTAAAAATTAAATTATTTTCATTTAGCGACAAACAACCCTATTTCATAATTTCATCATATATAACCTAATTAATAGATACAAAATGTCATTATGATAAATAACTTTATTTTTTTAACCGACTATCAAAAGGAGGTAGGTACTCAATTCGACTATATTTGTGGGTGTGTTTGTATGTTACGCGATATTTTTACCGTTTTGAATAGCGTACAATGTGTGAATGTATAAAATGTATTACCATGTGTCAATTAAGATTTGTTTCATTTTTATTTTATAGTAAACCGATTTTACTATTTTTCATCCACTTTTTAAACATTACTTATTTTAAATCTCAAAAAACGGTAACAGTTTGGTAAATTCGGATATTCATTGACCTTCATTATCAGCTTCGTTGAAAACAATTTAAGTTTCACACTGTACATCAAGTTTGTATAATAGAATACAATTTGCAAACAAACTACTGTATATACGTATCAGCGAGTACGTTTTATCGTCAACAGATGGCGCTGGTAATAAGACTTACAATTTACCTTTGTTAATATTTTTCGCGTCAGCTTGAAAGGTGGGCGAAGATGGCCGAAGATACCGAGTGCAACGCTAATCGTGGTTGAGGTCGGCCAGAAGCGACGTTGGCGAGATAATTCGGATCACTTTTTACCAACGTGGTATGAAGAAGGCCAGCCGGCCTAGCCAAGTTGCAGTCGACAAACGAATAGGAACAAAATTAATGGAAATGACATAAGCTTTCGACAAATTGGGCTGTCTGTCAGCTGTCACTAATGTCATTACCATACATTTGATCCGAACTATAGATTGTAACTTGGCTAGGGCCGCAAGATAGAAAATCTTGGACTGACTTAGAGGAGGCTTTTGCCTAGCAGTGGGACATAAGAGGGACTACGTAACAAAAGCACCCCTAGCCTTTGTAGCTTCGATCGGCTAATTGTAAGTCACATTTTATCCCAGCAGCCATCAAAATATACACAAACTTTTTTTTTCTATATAACACTAAAGGAGGTCCTCAAAAGCCCATACAACTCAGGCCAATTGTACCTGAGGTACATGGCAGCTGTCAAGTTGACAGTTTTACCATAAAATCAGTATGAAAATGATAATAATGTACCATGGCGTGCGTTTGAAATTCCGACTGCCACTGACAGCAGATAGTTGTCAAGTTGACAGTTTTTACTATAAAAACACTATGAAACGTGTGTAGTGGAGCCATAACCCTTAAAAAAAAAGTGTGTAGTGTGTCATGGCATGTCAAATGGCATGCGTATTTTTAAGTGTTTTTTCTTATCTCCTAGTAAGTAAAAAAAGTACGACTAAAGTTTTAACCAGCGTAATACAGGGTATTTTGTCCAATAAGTGTACCTTAGGTACATTATTTGGGCAGATTTTGATGACCTCCTTTGAACAAGGTAGCAACTTAGAAGTGTAATACATAATATTAATACATAAATGTAATTTCTTTTTTGCTCTTCATATACATTTTAGCACCACTTACACACATAAATGAAATAAATGCTTTGTAAAAAACATGTTAAGGTTCCTATTTTACGTAATATGTTAAAGCTGCTATTTTTTATTGTAAATAAAGAAAGGCTATTAAAAAATATGATAAATATTAAACTTTTGAACGTCATTTATAGCGAAAAAGCGCTTACAACGCCGTCGACATCTGGCATCGAAAAATACAGTGTTTTTGGCATAATCGTCACCATAATTTATTTGCGTAATGCAAAAAATTTAATGCCCATTATTATTTGCAACATTAAACTAGTCTGTATCCCTCGAATGCAGAGGTATTGTACACCACAGTTCACCGGTACTTATGACGAATTATCGGGGATCGCGCTTATAC
Source organism: Acronicta psi (assembly GCA_946251955.1). Lineage (NCBI taxonomy): Eukaryota > Metazoa > Arthropoda > Insecta > Lepidoptera > Noctuidae > Acronicta > Acronicta psi. The sequence goes on from OX276498.1 coordinate 1,185,843, forward strand.
AGTTCGCGCGAAACTTATTGTCCGGGTGAAGTTGGCGTTTGCTAACTTTAACCTGGCCGTAAAAATCGGAGAAAGAAAAATATTAGATTGTAATAAATAAAAACGAAAGCTCAAGTCGTAATCTGTCGTTATAAATTATTTTAATCCAATATTTTTCTTTCTCTGATTTTTACGGCCGGGTTAAAGTTAGCTAGCGCGAACTTCAACCCGGACAATAAGTTTGGCGCGAACTGTAAGTTTATATGCGTTCAAAAGGTTAATATTATTGCGCTCTGTATTAACACATGTTCTACAGTGAATAATAACAACGGTAAAGCTTATAATTACGTGCAATTAAACTACAGTGCCGATAAAACTCCAGTATTGACATATTCTGACGCCGATAATTGTTTTAATACGATAAATATCGGTAACATATTGCTGTTAGACAACTAAAATGACATTTCTTCTCAGTGATTGAGTAACTCAACTATATTATATAAGGTTAGGTTATTTTACCTACCTAATAATAGGTTTTTAATTTTATTTGTAATAAGTAATTTTTAGGTCAAGAATGACTAACAATCAAGAAGACATGTAGACAAGTTAAAAACTAACTTTCATATCATTATTAACAAATATCCTACCGCTTAGCAATAATGTGCTAACATTATTGTGTTCCGGTTTGAAGGGCAGTGTAGCCAGTGAGCAAATTAGACTTAACAACTGAGGTGTCAAGATGACAACGCGCGTGTGATTCCGAAAAATCGGGACTCACGGTAGCTTAGCGGGGGCTCGCGTTAGCTTAGCGGGGGTTTGCGGTAGCTTAGCGGTTAAAGCGTCTGGTGTACCAAACCAGAAGACAGTTCGAACCCTGCCCGCTAGCCGATTTTTTTTCTTCATAAAAAAAATACTTGTAATCTTAGCATGGAAAATGCTTAAAAAAATGCTATACGATAGTTAGATTGTAACTAGTCTAGCACCTTGGTTATCTATGTTGCTGTGTCCGTCTGCTCGGAACTAGTTGGCCGTGCCTTAGGTATGTGAGCGGCGGGAGGGAGGGGCGGGGTCACCTGCACGCGGTGAGACGAAGGGGCGGGGGCGCTTGCTTTTGTTCACAGTAACCCGCCGCCTTTACCCCCGTCCCTACCTAAGGCGCGGCCAAAAATTCCGCGCGGACTATAACATTGTCTAATAAATGTTCTACACAGTAAAATTTTGACAGTTAAGGCCTCAAGTATCACAATTATTTATAGCACAACGCTTATTAAGCCAAAAGGATAACACTAAGACAAATGCGTATTTTAACGTGCTGAGAATGATAATAATAAACAATTCGAGTTATGTGCTAGACCCCTCTGAAGCCGGCCACGCAGGCTACACAATACCTAAACCAGTGGTTCCCAAAGTTGCGGCGACCTACAAAACAGGGCCCCAAGTGCTATTTTACTAACACTTAAATAGTGTGTCGATAAAATAGTTTTAGACATTTTAGAGTTAAAAGTTCAATTATCCAACTATTTATCGTATTTAGAATGCTTAGCGTAAATATTTCTCCAATTATCGTTCTTATAAATTCATAATATCAATTATCGTTCTGGTAAGTAAAACAGCATAGTAAATATTCTCAAATTGTTTTTTTTTCTTACCCTAAAATGCAATCTTGGGCTAAAATAGTGTAAAAAGCAATAAATCCACTTAGAAATCACAGCTAGCGATTTTCTAATGTGAATTAAACAATATTTTAGCCCAGCTGATTAATAGTTGAGTATATTTTAAAATAAAATTAATGCATTACAGGAAATCAAAGGAGAATTTAACATAGAAATAGCTGAATTCAAATAATTCAAGACACAATTTATAAAAAAATCAATAATAAAACTAAAAAATGCCAACAAAATTAATTCTCATTCATATTTTCTATAAATTTTGTTTAAAAATTATGCATAAAAACATTTTATTTAAAGAGGTAATACGTTTTTTTGTAATAGCAACATTATTAAGACGGAAAAAATTGAATGTCTTCATATTATAATAATAAATGTTTTATAAATCCCTTGATTTCCTTTTACTAATAATATTTTGAAAATTCAAAATGGCAACTCGGTAATGGCACCTTACATTCTGTATAAACATCTTTTAAACAAACATGGCCGATTTATTTTGTATTTATTTAATAACAAGACGATGCCCGTGCCCAGTAGGCAAAGTATTTTAAATCCATATCTACCGGGTTACTTTTGATTATTTGGCTAAAATTCACACAAATATCAATATTAAATCTTAATTAAAATGGAAGAAAATTATATGATTTCATAAAATATTCTACTTACAGCAAATTCTGCGATGAACGCCCTGCGTCAGATGAATTGATTAAAAACCCTTTAAATAAATATGGATATTGTGAGTGTTAAATCTTGTCAATCAATTGGAAATCGTCCTGTATATATTTTTTAACACAACATTAAAATGTTTTGACTATTCGGCAAAAGCACAAGTTAGAGCCTTCTATTACTTCAATAAATCGTATTCAAATTTTTACAATAATTCTAATTTCATCATAATTCTCATGTCAAAATAAAACCTATTTATCATATTTATGTTTATATAAAAATAAAACTAAAATAACTCGAAGACATATTGATTTTAATAAAAAAAAACTATTGTTATTTTCATAGAACAAAATATTGTTTTTTTATAAAAAAAAAAAGAAAAAACAATAACTAAAAATAAAATTAAAACTATTGGTAGTTATTTATTGATAAATATTTTTAATTTTTTATGTGTTTGATCACAACTATCCTACGTTACACTTACGTTATACAGGACATTTTTTTATCCAGTTCGCAAATTCTTTTTTGTAGTACAGTATCAGTAATAAAACACATTTACATTCATAATTTTTCTCTACTTTTTTAATTTTTATACCTTGTCTGTCTTCTGTCCGGCAACATTTTGACTAACATTAATGTGCGCCTACTGTAACGTGAACCGTTTATTGTTCATGTCATCAGTTTCAAAGTAAATATCATCCGTAACTTTATTTATTAGTATCATAATACGTGTTTATTAATTACTCATAAAACTCATTTAAGTTTCTTCTGCCATAATTACGTTGAAATAAATAAATTTGCTCACTGGTTAAAAAAATCAATCAAACACAATTTTAAAGTCTACGTGGTTTAAAGAAATTTAAGTATCAATTAAAATAACATATATAAATTTAATATATCCCTATGGCACATACATGAACTAAAATCGTTAAAAGGACCAATTAATATTTATTTAAGCAATTGACTCGGCTATCTCTAATTAACTCTAAGGTAAAATTTTCTTCTTAACTTTTGTCACCTGGAAACAAGATTTATATAAAAAGTCAGACTAATTAAAAATAACAGACTAACACACCCGTATTCCCCGTATAATTAAATCTCATGTTATAGGCATCATTCGGACACAAATTCAAACTCCTATTACTGAAAATTTTATAGAAAAACCCAGTAACAATAATCTGGGTTCCCAGATCCCCCAGTCGCGGTTACGACTAAGATAAAGTCCAATATTATGTGGCATAGATATAAGCTATGGTTGGTTTCATTTATAGTTATATTGCATGTATATGACACAAAAAAAGCAGTGATAGCCTAGGGGTGTGACCACTGGAGTGCCAAGTCAAGTTCGAATCCAAGGCACCTCTGACTTTTCGAAATCATGTGCGTAATTATCACTCGCTTTAACGGTGTAGGTAAACATCGTGAGGAAACCTGCATGCCTGAGAGATTTTCTCGACGGCATGTGTAGTCTGCCAACCCGCATTAGGCTAGCGTGGTGGACTACAGCCTAATCCCTCTCATACTGGGAGGAGACCCGTGCCCAGCAGTGGGACAGTATATGGGTTTATTATTATTATATTATGACAATATGTATGAACGCTTCTCCCAAAGCAAAAGAAATAGTATGAAAGAATCGTAAGAAATATCGGTCTCTAGTTTTTGTCTACCTTTGGAAAAAGGTTTGGGTTTCCAACCTGTATAGGCTATTCGTACAATATGAGGCCATCCATGCCATATACATCTCGAATAATAACCTAACCTAAATTAAAAATTTAGAAAACCCCCGACACGGAATGTTATTTGCCATTTTGTGGTGGCGGCCATCTTGGTTTTGAAATTGATCATAGTGTATAATATTGTACTAGTTAAGACCTTTCATTTGATACCTATATTGAGTGAGTTGTGACCGATTTTTATCAAACATAGCTAAGAACACTCCCGACTAATTCACCTTTGAAATAAAAAAATCAAAATCAAATTCGGTTCATCCGTTCGGGAGCTACGATGCCACAGACAGACAGACAGACACACACACACACACACACACACACACGCACGCACGCACGCACGCACGCACGCACGCGCGCACACACACACACACACACACACACACACACACACACACACACACACACACGTCAAACTTATAGCACCCCGTCGGTTAAAAACTTTAAATATACGCCTCATATACTCAATTCACGTTATTTTCTTCTTCTTCGAAGTGCCTCTCCAATTACTGGAAGTTGGCTGTCATTTTCGAAAACTCTAGTCTGTCCTTCGCGAGACGGAACAGTTCAGCGGCACTGTCCACTCGCGAATATTACGTAGCCACGACTTTCTCCTTCGGCCTACTGATCTTTTTCCAGCCATTTTATTTAAGGTCCCCTAAAAGTTAACGGGGTCCTTTCTCATTCTGAGGGCTCCTTCCCTGCTCTTGCGGAAAATCCTGATGGATCCCTGCCTGGTGAGGCGGCAGGGGTCCATACGGTAATTACTACAACTCACAAATTCAAATCCAAATATTTTTATTTCAATTAGACCATATAAATAGGTGCCTATAAAACGTCAAACTAGTTGCACGGTTTCAAAAAACGTGGGTCTTATGGAAAAGAGCCGGCAAGAAACTCCTTAGACACTCTTTTTTTTAATGTGTGGTAACAGTAATAATTGTTGTGAATAGTAATAAGGATTAGCAAGCTGCATTAGCTTGATGTCTAGATGCAGAGATTAAAGAGTAAGAGAAAAGATAGCCATAGCAGTAAGAGCCGACCAGTCCCGACAGACAGTACTTGTTCACGAGCATGACGTGTGTATCGGCGCCGTTTGACTCAACCATGTTGTAGGGAATAAACCTAAGCCAAGTGGTGATTAATACAACTCACCTTTACTTCATGCTCATGTTGCTGTAGATATCGAAGTCATCCAGGCCGTCAGGCTCGAATGCGCGAATTTGCTCGAACAACTCGCTATCCATAAACGTGTCGGTCTGTGCCGGCGTGGAGGCACTGAAGTAGCTGTTGTCCGGTGATTGCGGCCGAATAGTGAAGATTTGGTTGTGTAGTGTATGTCATTGTTTATTTAAATGTGTTTTGTATGTATTTAAATACGTTTTACATCGGTGATTGAGGCCGAATGGTGATTATTGAAATATTGGTTGTGTAGTGTATGTCATTGTTTATTTTAATGTATTATATTTTGTATTTAAATACGTTTTACATCGGTGATTAAGGCCGAGTGGTGATTTGTGAAAAAAATATTGTGTTGTATCAGTGTAATTTTTTATTTAAATTTCAATAAGGTCAAGTAGTAATGAGTGGTAATGAGTGAAAAATTGTTTAAAGAAATATAAATAATGGTATTTATAATTCGTAAGTTTTGTTATAAGTATAGTTTTAATTTAGTTGTAAAAAAGGAATCAATGAAAGGATATTTATTTTTCATACGTGCGTGTGTGTGTGTGTGTTTTCCATCCAAGTCCACCAGGGTAATCGGGAAAGAAAGAGAAAATGCAACACGTTAATTTAAAAAAGAAGACGGTCGTCGTAAAAATAATAAAAAGAAAACCTACAACCGTCGCCAAAAAGGCAGCACAGACAAGATAGACGCAGTTGTAGTCTATGGTACGGTAAAATAAAAATGTTTTTTATAAAAATAAAAAAGTTATTACAAAAATAAAACGACCGTCTGTGTTGCATTTTCGCGACAGGTTGGCGTTGAGAAAAAAACTTCTTTGAATGTTAAAAAATTGAACTTAAAAGAAAAGATTAAAAACAACGGATTTTCTGAACTCTTAAATAATCTTGTATAACAAAGTAAGTTTTTTTTCTCAACGTAAAATAAAAAAGTCTTAATATATTTTTTGTCACATATATTAAATACAAATACATTAACACATACATACATGCGTTCAACATCGTAACATTGTCATGTAAAGTTAAAAAAGTAACTTTGGTCCGTCAAAACATTTTTATAAAAAAAAAACACCTTATATCTAAAATTCAATATGTACCAAAACATTTTAAGAAAAATGCCAGTCTATTTTTTAATTTTCAATTTAAAAAATAATTCCAATGAAATATTCTAAAAAAATAATACCAACATTTTTTTTATCTTAAAAACATATTTTGAATTGCCTTGATGAAAAACAAATAAAAAATATCAATCTAATATTTTTTTTATGATATTAATACTACTTTTAATGATATTGACGTTTTGACTAACCAAAGCAGTAATGCCTTGCCCCACATATATACTAAACACGACAGGGATTCAAATCCTCATCACACTGTCAAATAATCGGAATTTAACACGAATGTACTTTTAATTACATTTATACGATCCGCAAAATCAGCTCATAACTTAGGCCGCTTTAACTTTCTTTCAATCAATTAAACATTAAAAACAAAATAACTTTAATTTTAAATATATATTAAATTGTAAAATATTTATTTAATTTCGGCCTAATAGGTAGCCACTTTGATTCTGGCATCAGTATGCTTATTACGTGACACACAAAAATAATAATGAACAGTTCCACGAGACTTTAGTTTAAGAAAATCACTCTTGCGCGTCTTGGAAACATCTGAAAAACTGCATTCGAGACTAGCTTAAATTATTGCTGTATTAAATAATGAGCTTGTTTACTGGATCGCATAACTAATATATGTGAGGCCGACATTTTTTCCTTGATTCCTATCAAATTACACCTAATTTATAGATAATAGTCACATCCATTTTAAATTAATTTCCGACATAAATTCGTTAATTTTATTAACTATTCAACCAACCAATTGGAAAATCAACACACCAGCGCATGATTTCGAAGGATTTTCTGACTAAAAACGTAATACAAAATAAATAGTGTGCCAATGTTTTGACTTTAATACTAAAAAAGATTTTTTCAAAAATCCTTCGGGCGCGATGGCTTAAACTTTCAACTTTTTCTATCAATAATTGACCGATTCAATACTTATGACAATAACATTTAATATAAGCTCGGCTCCACACATTGGCACCAACCTTAGAGGCAATGCGCCCAACATAACACCAGTAAAATAGTAGAGCGAACGAGCAAATTAGACGCCAACACTGGTGATATAGTTGGGCCAGCGTTTGGAGCCGGTGTAATTCTAACCTATTCGTTTATTTGGTTACGCCACTTACGTAACATCGGTTAAAAAACAGTCATTAACGTAACGCTCATGTAGTTCGGAGAATCAAGACGGTATTACAAAATTTCCAAATGTTTCAAAGCCTGCTCAGATATAAACGATATTATATGCTATTTCGTAAGCCAGTATTCCTAATGTTCATTAAGAAATAGAAGCTAGAGAGAGAAAGAGAAAATATAACAAAAATAAAACTTAACAGCTACCGGTAAGCGAAAAGGAACCACCTGCCGGATTAAGGTTTCGCTCATACCACGAAAATTTTAACATACTCGTGGTAGCGAATATCGGCCATATCTGAATAGGCTTTAGCTTTTTAATCTTTCACAAGAAAGATTATGTAATTGATCTCTTAAAAATAATGGAAATTTTAACTATTAGGTACCGGGTTTTCAAAGGCTTTGTGCGTTAGTATTTAAAGTCAGATTATTTCAACCTATGAAGCATTAATACATTAAAATATATATATTGTCTTTCCAAATGGTCATTGAACCTTTAATTAAGCCTTCATTTATTATAACAATAGTTTCCCTATAATAACGATTTTTAAAACGTTATTTAATTATTGATCACTTATAATTTTTTTTAATATAGAATAACTTCAGAAAATATTGATTCATAAATTCAATACTTAATAAGTACCTTTGAAAACGGGTACCTAAAGCCCAAAGAATAATAAAAAATCCAATTGATTACTTAATTTTACATCATTAAAACTTTAAAAAATTAAATGTCATGTTCAATAAAACTGTACTCATAAATATAATTAAGTATAATATATAAAAAAAAAGAATTAATTTAAGAAAATTAGCACCGAATTAAACAAAAGTTAAATCACAAGTTTTTTTTAAGTTTTTCTTTTACTATAATATCATTAACTGTATTTTGAATGGATCAAAATAAGTATGATTTTAGTAAAATTGTTGTGGCTTAGTAACTAACTTATTAATTTGGACAAACACGATTTAAAGTATACAGGGTTACTTCAACACTGGCCAAATTTTAGCACATTATTACTAACATAATATTAAACAACTTTTCTTAATATGGATACAAAAATAACAATAAAGTCACAAAGACCTGAAATAACAATTTATATGTCAGTAAAATGTATGCTCTGTGAGGGATACACGCCCTCATTTTTTATAGTTGATGATTTTGGGCGTTATATCTAAAGTTATAAATATTTCGACTCATATTTACAAGTAAAAGTTGTTCAAATTTATGTTAACAATAACATATTGAAATTTGACAGTAGTTAAAATAAACACCCTGCATGAAAGTACGTCTAACACTCTCCTAAAACAAAGATATGCGTGATTAAAATTGTATATTTAGTATTTAGCTAACCCTAACTAAATTTCAAAAGAAATTATCTATTTATTAATTAAAAAAGTGGAAAAAGAAAATGCAATTTTGTGGACCCATGTTATATAGAAGTTTTTTTTAAATATTTGTTAATAACCAACAGATTTCGATATAAATAGAAAATAAATATTTTAGGCAGGATGCCAGTCTTTTCGGTATTAAACCTTCACCGTTTAAGCTTAAGCGAGTGATAATTGATCTTTTGAATGCCTTAGCAAAATTGACATATTTAGAACACTTTTTTTTATATTTTGAGGTCTGTCGGACCTACACAAGCAGATAAAATATTTTTTTACTTACACAACTGTTTGTGTTTAATTTTTCTTTATAAATACAATATTTTTATTGATTTATTGTTCCCAAAAGATAACATTATTTATAAATCTTACCTTTAACTAAATCGAAATCTGTTGACCATACAGAGATTAAAAATAGAAGAGATTTTGTAGAATTTCAGGTAATATCAGTCATTACAGAATATTTATTTATATAATAGAATTTTTAACGTAATAAATATATAGAAAAGGACGGTATAGTATTGACATAAACACTTTTTTATGTAAATATAGATAAAATTTCGGGTCTAAATTATATTTAGATGTTTTGTATAGTTAATTATTTAAGCAACGCAACGGTTTTTAGACGGAGTTTATAATCTATTTTCATTAACAGAGATCCTTTTAATGGACCAATTAAATTCCTTTAAATTATATTTTATTACTCTTAAAATTAAAACTCGTAAAATTGATTTATAAATTTACACAAATAAACAGATAAGCATCTGATTCATAATTTTTTTTAATGTGTTTTTCTCTCTATTAAAGAACTCTTCAATTTAAAATTGTACATATATAATATATATTTGAATATAGTAATAGCCAATTTATATAAATAGCCGATTTATATTAAATTTAATATAAGAAAATGTATATAATCCATACTATATAATTTAGGAAATATTCATAAATTGTCAACCTTAAAACTCAATGTCAACATTGTTTTAATGAATTAATAACTATTTTAATGCCTATTAAAAAAAGAAAAAGTGAAATGTTGCCCGGAAAATTAAGAAAAATCTGAAAATGTATTTTTTTGTTTTATTGTATACAATGTCTGTTTGACAATGGTAAGTTGCAGAATAAAAGTGGTTAAAACCTAAAATATATTTCTAAATAACAAAGTTTAAAAAAAAAGATTTTTATTTTTTCGGTTACGAATAAACTAAAAAAATATTACCAGTAGCATGCTATAATATTACAGCGTTACAGACTATATTTTCTTATAAATGTCTCTTGGGAAACCGAGGCAGCTAGATGTATATATTTTAATTTTTTTTAAATGCATACCTATGCAGCTACCTTCGAATTGTCAATAGTAAAAAAAACGCATTTTTTTGTAAATTCTATACAAACCCTGAGTCTTATATTCAAAAACATGATGATATGTTTTTAATGTGATTTTTAATTTTTAATTTAAAAAATCGTACCATCGACACGAAGAAGAAGAATGTGAATACAAATAAATAAAATTGGCGTTTGGGAATTATATATTTTTTTCTTTTAAAAGTTGAGATTAAATCTTTAACGTCGGGTCAACTTGTAAGTAGAAAGGAAAATACTGATTATAAATGACAAAATACTTAAGTACTACTAGTTAAAATAAATGCCGATTACATAAAAACTATTTTCAATTTATAATACTGTTTTTTGTGCCCATTTGCACATTAAAATCGTCATTTTGGGTCCTAATCTTAGTTTAAAAAAACGATCACAAACTTTTTTAGCATGGGTGTTATTTGTTTACATTATTCGGAATGCTTTCCAAATTTTTGCTAAATATTTGTATAAATAAACTATACAATTAATTGGAATACAAAATAAATAGCATACATTTTTTAAATAATTATTATTTATATAATCAAAATGATCATTAAAAGAATTAAAATTTATGCAACAAATAAAAATGTTTTTAGTAAAAGAAATAGATTTTTGTAATAATTTCATTAATATTATACAATTAGATTAGTTATTTTCAACAAAGCATGTTATGTGACTAAGATTAAAACCCAAAATGACTTGCGCAAATTTTTTTTTATTAATTTTTCTAATCACACCTAACCTATCGATCAAAACTTCGAGTCATGGATTTAACCTACAATTTAAACTAGTAAACAGTTATCTAAGTTACAGTTGCAGAATCGTTGTGCCGCAGCTAAAAAAGAGAACAGATTTTATAAACGTCTGAAATACTAGACCAAGGGCCTGGTTCACCAACTACTGATAAGTCCCCGTTAAATTACTTGTCAGATAGTTTCATACAAATCTATACTAACACTATTTTGGTTGAACGCGATCATCTCAGGATCTACTGGTCCGATTTGAAAAATTCTTTCAGTGTTACATAGTCCGTTTATCGAGGAAGGCTATAGGCTATATATCATCACGCTATGACCAATAGGAGCGGAGTATCAATGGAGTAAAAATGTTGCAAAAACGGGGGGATAAATAATATTTAACTTCTAAGGGAAGTTAATTTCAGTGACTATGTGAAACAGGTTGCTGGTGAACCAGGCCCGGAGGCGATAAAAATGTAATAACACTATTTTTTGCCTGATAATAGAACCTAGGATGTCGCGCCACATTGGGAACAATAGACCAATAATAAAGTAGCAGTACATTTTTTTTTAATTTTAGAAAATTCTTGTGAATTTAGTATTTTCAGAAAGTTGTTTAGTATACTCGGTGCATACTACAGATGTCACAAATATTCGGCTATTATTCGGTATTCGGCCTGTTCATTTTCTTTTTTATATTCGGTATTCAGTCGAATATTACGTACTTTTATACCGAATACTACTTTATGGCATAAAAACAGTGATATTGTTTAGTAATAACTAACTAATGGACGTTGTGTATTGTTATAATTGGACTTCAGATTTAAGTAATGTTTTTTTTTAACTATTAAGAGTCTGTAGTCTGTTACTTACCTATTAAATAAAAAAAAAATTAGCAACACAATTTAATTTGATATAACAATTAATTCCAACCGGGACATCCCAGAAAAATGTCGTACCCACGGAATGTACATTATTACGAATACCCGGCGTTCCGGCCTAGAGCGTGGCCGAATATTTGACCTTTGGCAAAATTTCTCGTGACATCTGTAGTGCATACCACGTATACAGGTTTTATGTCATGTACGTAATTTGACCATCTGTCCGAATATATACCCCCCTTTTTCAACTTTAACAGCCAGATTTCACTTAACCTAAAAGCATAATACACTAAAACTACGCTAAAAATAAATCGCTACATCAAAAAAATATAGTCACCTTATTGTTACATAAAAATAATAATTGCAAAATATTTAAAAAATTAAAGATAAATTAATATAAACTATATACACAGGATGAAGATGCATGTACGACAGTAAATAAAACCAGAGTATATATTAGTCTAGAGAATCATTTTAGAATAGAAAGTCAAGTGCTCAACTAGTGACCTTTGGACTACCAAATCAAAGGTCTCCAGCTAATGAGAAATAATTTAACGACGTCTGTGGTCTAGTGGTCCGAGTACCGGACTGCTGATCACGAGGTCGTGGGTTCAATTCCCACAAGACAAACATTTATGTGATGAACTTAGGTGTTTGTGTTTGTCTGCGTGTTTCTTATATATTATAAGTATGTATTTACAAAAAAAAAGTATATAAGTATTATGTCCATTGTCTAGTACCCATAGTACAAGCTCTGCTTAGTTTGTGACTAGATGGCGCTGTGTAAAAAAATGTCCCATGATATTTATTTATTATTTAAATCCAAGGCACAAATTACTGGCTTTTCGTAACAATGTCATTATCGTCCTAGCCTCTTTTCCCAACCATGTTGAGGTCGGCTTCCAGTCTGACCAGATGCGGCTGAATTCGCCTGATGCGGCTGAATGCGGTCGCTTCGTGTAAAAACGCTTCGTGTGAAACACGAAGCGACTGCGATCAGTCCTCCGCAACACAATTTCTGGGCTATACCGATATACGGAGGATAGACTGGTTGTCAGGGTTTTTTGGGCTTCTGACTACCACTCACGCTTGTCATAGGTGTTCGTATGACAACCGGGACCGACGGCTTTATGTGCTCTCCGAAGTACGGAGCAGTCTCGATGTATTAATAATGGTCACCCATCCACAGACGGACCTCGGTACGCGTAGCTTAATCGAGGTCCGCACATGGTTACTTTTCGTATTAATAATTCATTATCTTGTTTACAAGAAGCAAAACATCGTTAGGAATCCTGCATGCCTGAGATTTTGTCAATGGCATGTCACATGTGAACATTGCCAACCCGCACTAGATCAGCGTGGTGGACTATTGCCTAACCCGTCTGATTCTGACAGGAGACCCGTGCCCAGCAGTGGCACTGTATATGAGTTGATGATGTACACCAAAAAGTACTTTTGTAGATGATGAAGATGATGTACACCAAAAAGTACTAAAAATTTATTTTTGTTTCGCTGATTTTTTTTTAAATCTTAGATAGGCTTGCGCCTGACCACAACTCGCCTGATGTTAAGCAACGATGTGGCCTACGATGGAGCGCGCCTGCCTAGAAGAAACCGATTCACTCTCGTCTTGAAGACACCCAAATTATAGGTCTCTGGGAATAAGCATTCCGGCAGTGAGTTCCACAGTAGAGCAGTTAAATTTAAATCTTTACAAATATTAAGCATATTTAGGTGCCAAATATAATAAAAAATTGTCATCACTATCATCAGCCCGTATTCGTCCACTGCTGGATGTAGGACTCTTTTTGTGAACGCCATAGAGCCCCCATTTTTTTAATAATTTTTTTTATTATTATTATTATCAGCCGTTATCGTCCCACTGCAGGGCAAAGGCCTCCCTACCCGCCTTCCACTCGTCACGATTAAGGGCTATCTGCGGCCAATCCTTCGAGTAAAGGTCTAGCTCGTCCCGCCATCTCCTTTTGGGCCTACCGCGACGTCGTCTAACGTTGTATGGGCTCCACTCGGTAATACGTTAATAAAAATTAACTAATGTTTATTATTTTCTATTTTAAAGTGATTCTTTAGACAAGTATAGACTAGATTCAAAATATTGTCGTTATGTTGTCTACACCCTGTGTAGAAAAAAATAGGATGTGACTATTAAAACTAAAAATAAACTTAAATTATTAATACTAATTAAATTTCACTTCAGTACGGCATCGAAAAAATAATATAAAAAAATAACTTTCAAAAATCAATCATGTACCTAAAAGCAAAGAGAAAATAAAATGAAAATTGAATAAAAAAGAACCAAATTAGTTGAATACTAAAACACATTTTGCTTTGACACAGAGCCCTGTTTACTGGTGTTCATCCTCTACTAATAATATAAATCCAAAAGTATCTGTCGGTTACGCCTAAACCCGTTTTGCTTAACTTTGATAAAATTCGGGGTAGCGAGAGGACAACTGACAAGGAGTTTTTTTATCTAAATATTATTCTAGTTTACAGGGTCATCTGATTGTAAGTAATAATACTTTAAAGCCCTTGGCACTATTTAAACAAAAAAAAATACCAAACGAATTTTTGTGACTAAAATGATTAAACAGCAATTTTGAAATTTAAACTCAATTTTAGTGATGTTCCTTAAGGCCTAGGCGTACCATACTTTTAGGGGAGATATTTGACATTACAGTCATCACTTATCAAAAAACATTTAACGAGAAAAATACACATATCCAATGTCAAGTGGAAATTATTAAAAAATATTAAAATCACTGTACAGTTCTCGCCAAACTTATTGTCCGGGTTGAAGTTGGCACGACCTAACTTTAACCCATCCGAATCCAAATCGGAGATCCAAAAATATTGGATTAGAATGATTTAAAACGACAGCCTACGACTTGAGCTTTCGTTTTTATTGATTACAATCTAATATTTTTCTTTCTCCGATTTTTACGGCCGGGCTAAAGTTATCTCGTGCCAACTTCAACCCGGACAATAAGTTTGGCGAGAACTGTATCTTCTATACAAGTGAAACGTACATGGGGATGATTTTGATGCCCCTTGATTTGAGGTGCATAAATTTTATCTTTGAACGTCACTTCTCCTGTCACCCTGTATTATTCTTTTAAGTAGTCCTGGACAACTAGTAGCGACATATTCCGACCAGTTTATTTCATTATTTTATAATTCCGACCAGTTTATTTCATTATTCATTATTAGTCAGAATGAAATAACTGGTCGGAATGAAATAACTGGTCGGAATGAAATAAACTGGTCGGAATATGTCGCTACGGGCCACCATTGGAATATAACTCAGAGTCCTGTGTCAAACAATTTAAGCCTCGGATACACTATACTCTTTTTTTTTATCTCAGAGACTATAGTCTGCGCGGAACTAGTTGGCCGCGCCCTAGGTATGTGAGATGGGACGGGATGGCGGGGGCCCTTGCTTTAGTTCACAGTAACCCGCGGAAAAACAATATATAAAAACCGATACTTGATTTTATTAGCGGCAATTTTCGATAGTGGCATCACTACTTAAGAAATCCAAAAAACTGGCAGCCCCCACGACCGTAATGTCACTTTAGTCACTGAGATTAAAAAACTGACTATAGTTTTCGAGCAACATGTCGCTACGTTGGTACCCCTACTGTACTCATTACTCAAACTAAAAAGGTGTGTACAGTTCTCGCCAAACTTATTGTCCGGCTTGAAGTTGGCACGAGCTAACTTCAACCCGGCCGTAAAAATCGGAGATAGAAAAATATTGAACTGTCTAAACTCATATTATAAAGAGGAAAGATTTGATTGTTTGTTTGTATTAAATAGGCTCCGAAATCACTGGACCGATTCGAAAAATTCTTTCAGTGTTACATAGTCCATTTATCGGGGACGGTTATAGGCTATATATCATCACGCTACGACTAATAGGAGCGGGAGTATCAATGAAAAATGTTGCAAAACGAGGGAAAAAAATTATAAGACCACTAATATCCTAACTAATATTATAAATGCGAAAGTAACTCTGTCTGTCTGTCTCGCTTTCACGCCAAAACTACTGAACCAATTTAAATGAAATTTGGCACACAGATAATTTAAAGCCTGAGAAAGGACATAGGCTACTTTTTAATGTGAAAAAAGTGCTATAAGGGGTTGAAATAGGGGATGCAAGTTATAAGCAATACCCCGATCACGCGGGCGAAGCCGCTGGCGAAAATAATAAATAAAAAGGAAAGATCAAGTCGTAGGCTGTCGTTTTAAATCATTTTAAAGGTCATCGAAATCGGCCCAAATGATGTATCTAAGGTACACTTATTGGAAAAAATACCTTGTATTACGCTGGTTTAAACTCTAGTCGTATTTTTTTTAATGGGATGAGAAAAAAAACTTTTAATTTGAGAAAAATCTATTATCTGTTCTAGTATCTGTCTATTATCTATTATCTGTTTCGTAATGATTTCATAGTAAAAACTGTCAGTCACTGTCACACTGTCACTGTCAGTTTCGGAATGTCAAACGCACGCCTTTACGGCAGAATATTATCAGTTTCATAGTGATTTCATGGTAAAAACTATCAACTTGACAGCTGTCAAGTACCCCCAGTACAAATTTGGGCTTTTGATGACCTCCATTTCTTTACGATTTTTACGACCGGGTTGAAGTTAGCTCGTGCCAACTTCAAGCCGGACAATAAGTTTGGCGAGTACTGTAGTGAACATAGTGTTGTACGCACCTGCTCTGCACGCTGGGCGTGTTGCGGTGCGAGTCGGGCGAGTGCGCGTACGCAGGCGACGACGACATGTACGGCGGCAGCGTCGTCACCAGCACCGGCTTCACGTAGCCGTTCTTCAGCATTTCGTTCTCTGTTCAGAGTACACCAACGTTATCTTTTTGTATTTTTTAAGCATTTTCCATGCTAAGATTATCTGCCCGCTCTGCCGCCTCACGTAAATACGACGCGGTTTAAGCGAGCGCCTCAGTGTGCGGTCGCGCGCGGCTGCGTACGGTCGTCGGTGTATGCTTCTCTTTCAGCTGTGGTACTGCCACAACAGTTATTTTTAATGAAGGTTGTGAAGCATTTCTTCACAATAGATGGCGCTACGTCACCTTAAGACGTAAATTAGAATGTGGAGGAAGATTTCGACTGGCGAGCAGGGCGAGCGGTGGCTTAGTGGTCAGAGCGTCTGGTGTACCGAACCAGAAGGCGCAGGTTCGAATCCTGCCCGCCCGTCGATTTTTTCCTTCATTACATCAAAGTTATTGGCAACTACACTAACGACCGTACTCAGAGACGTCACTTAACCTAATGAATCATTAGCTAATGAAACCCAGTATATCTTAGTACACTGACGACAAATTCAAATATGGAAAAATAGGCCAAGATATAGTAGCTACTGTTTGTTAACGAGTCATTAAGGTTAAGTGACGTCTCTGAGTTGGGGACTTAGGAGCTAATAAATCAAGTTGCTTACTTTTGGTTTTTACTTTTAGCACAGAACAAATAATACAGAATGGCAACTCTCCACCCCTCCCTAGCATCAGATACCTCAGGTCCCCCGCATTCTGCCGGTGTTGTTGCCGGACTGCCAACAAACCCTACGCACTCTCACGCACACATTTGCATTTGCACGTGTACAAACGTAATTTTGTCAAGTTTGACATTTGGTATTGTAGTGTGCAGCGGTATCGGAAAGTTTGTATGGAGTGTCACAGGTGTGGTTTTAGTTTAATGGAACGCATTAATCTGAAACATCATTATCCTCCTAGCCTGTTTCCCAATCATGTTGGGGTCGGCTTCCAGTCTAACCAGGATGCGGCTGAATATCAGTATTTTACACGAAGCGACTGCCATCAGACCTCCGCAACACAATTTTAAGGCAATACCAATATTCAAAGGATAGACTGGTTGTCAGGCTTTTTGGGCTTCTGACTACCACTAACGATTCTCATAGGTTTCGTCTGACAACCGGGGCCCGGAAAAATTTGATTGCTTGTTTTGAATAAGCTCCGAAGGAATACACTAAAGGAATTTAAAATTAAAATTGGTCCAGTAAAACTACTGGACTAAATTTGATTGCTTGTTTTGAATAAGCTCCGAAGGAATACACTAAAGGAATTTAAAATTAAAATTGGTCCAGTAGTTTTACTGGACCAATTTTAATTTTAAATTCCTTTAGTGTTAAACAGGCTATCTACACTAAAAAAACTTTCTCAAATCGGACCAGCAGTTCCTAAGATTAGTGCGTTCAACCACACAAAATCTTCAGCTTTTTAATCTAATATATAAAATTCTCGTGTCACAGTTTTAGTTGCCATACTCCTCCGAAACGGCTGGACCGATTTGTATGAAATTTTGTGTGCTTATCCGGTATCTATGAGAATCGGCCAACATCTATTTTTCATCCTCCTAAAATGACCCACACCTATATGGCAAAACAACGTTTGCCGGGACAGCTAGTATTAGTATAGATATACTGTCAACTCACCAGGTTTCGTGTAATATTTAGAGAAGACATCATCCTTCGCGATGTTGGGGTACAGGAACTGCAGCTGCGTGAGGTCCAGCACCCTGTCTGCGAGGGAGCGCAGCATCAGGTCGCGAGACGTGAACGGCTGCAGGCTGAACACCTCATTACCCTCTGTAAGAAATACAATACATGTTACTGCGTCACATCAAGCCGTGCCGAGGAGCCAATGGGGATCGACTCCATCCTTGAGCAGCGGCACCCACCTTCGGGCTACTCCGCCGGCAACACTCACTCGCCGTTACCGAACCGCGCACACGCATCGGTCGTCTTCCTATATTACTTGCGCCTATCGATAATTATACAGTCTATTTACCGAAGTTAGCAGTTTTATTGAATAGTCGAGACCCCCAGCATACAACTGGAGCTTGACTCTTAACAATACATAATATTTATTTATTTATTTAAAAACTTTATGTACGATTCCCACAAGACACAAATATTTATGTGATGATGAATATAAGTGTTTGTGTTTGTCTGGGTGTTTCCTATGTGTAATATGTATGTATTTACAAAAAAAAAGTATATAAGTATTATATTCATTGTCTAGTACCCATAGTACAAGCTCTGCTTAGTTTGGGACTAGATGGTGCTGTGTAAAAATGTCCCCAAAATATTTATTTATTTATTTATTTAATTTGGTACATAGGCGGTCTTAATGCCATTAGACATTTTCTACCATTACATTTACTACCTTAGGGCGATGCAGAGATGATAACACAGTAGATGCATTTTAAGGAAATTTTAAAGATTATATAATACTTACTATAAGTACTTAAACTACATACCATAGAAAATATTACATACACTTAAATCTACACTAATATTATAAAGAGGAAAGATTTGTATTTTTGTATGTAACGAATAAACTCAAAAAGTACTGGACCGATTTGAAAAATTCTTTCCATGTTAGATAGCCCATTTATCGGGGAAGGCTATAGGCTATATATAAAAAACCCGACTGCGTAAAAAGTACTAACTAGAAATCTAAAAACAAGCTCTGTGATGTTGGAAAATGTATTGCAGGCGGGACAAGCTGTTATTTTTATAATAATTAAGAAAACGACTGCCTCGTTGGTATAGTGGTCCCAAGCGCGACTGCTACGCTATAGGTCATGCATTCGATCTCCGGGTCGAGCAGTGTTGTTAGGTTAGGTTTGCTTGTCCCGCCTGCAATACATTTTCCAACATCACAGAGCTTGTTTTTAGATTTTTAGTTAGTACTTTTTACGCAGTCGGGTTTTTTTTTATTTGTTGGATTTGCCTCCACTATTAAAACATCAACGGGGTTCAAACTTGACGCGAGCGAAGTTGGGTGGAAACGCTAGTTAAATCTAATTCTAAGCCTAAAACTGGTTGATTCATTATGATTATGACTCACCGCCAACCCAAGCGATGGTGATCCCTCCTAACTCTGAGTCGGAGAAGCGCAGCAGGAACGTTCCTGGGGGGCATTTGGACAGCATCTCTTCAGCTTGCTTCTTTTGAATGAAGCCCATAATCAAACTGTATGGAAAAAATATACATTAATCTTTACTTATCTATACTAATATTATAAAGAGGAAATAAGCAGTACCTTTGTACTATAGTACTAATATTTTTTTTTTTACTTTCTGGTTCAGTGTGTACATAAATAAATAAATAAAGATTTGATTGTTTGTTTGTTTGCATTGAATAGGCTCCGTATTGGGTTTCTAGATAGATAACCAACCTGCTGGGGGAGGCACCGCTGACGCGAGCAATGCGCATTCTCGTCCTTATAGCTAATGAAACGGACCTGTTCTGTTGCACACTGAGTGAATTTACAAGGGTGGCATTATTAATTGTATGTTATAGGAAAACGTAACAAAAATGTATTACACCATCGCATTAGGTATAAGCCTGTAATGATAGGTGTTAATTTGGTTGGAATAAATAAATAAATAACAGTCTTTAGAATGAAGAATACTGTTTATTATATTTATTAGCAATAAACCGGCAAGAAGACATGTTCTTCCTAGTACAAAACAAAAGAGAGCAAACATAAACAATGAAACAACCACAGACAAACAATAGTATAGACAATTAGACAATGTTGCCCTCATACAACAAAGTTTAATTTTCATTTCTCTAACACTCCGAAACTACTGGACTAATTTGAAAAATTCTTTTAGTGTTAGATAGCCCATTTATTGGGGAAGGCTATAAGACTATCTACCATCAGGCTACGACTTATAGGAGCGGATTAGCAATAAAAATGATGCAAAAACGGGGGAAAAAAGTTATCAAAACCACGCGGGCGAAGCACCTGGCGGAAATCTAGTGATGTATGAAGATACCAATCATACCATCACGCTTAGAAATGGGCAATGTGCCCGGCATCTTGCCAAATAAATTTATTTATGCCCAATGCGGGTGTGGGACACAGCAAACATGATGGCATACATCAGTCCTACGCCGCTGGCAAGTTGTCACTGAGCAAGAAACCACTGCATCGAGGGACGTGCTCCTACGCCGACAGCCGTTGCTCACTAAAAATGATCGCGCGCGTCCAACTAGTTTTGTATACCGCACTCGAGGCTGATTGGTTGATTTAGTATTAAGTGTGAGTATAAATAAGGTGCTCAATAAAATATTATGACCAGTCTCTAAATTGGCGTTTCACTAACCGCACACACGATTCCTCAGTTACCCTACACGGGCAAACCATGGTTTATTTATTTATTTAATTAGGTACACCAACAGCATATATATTTTTACAATCAATAAAAAAGGTACATAGAAAAGGTCTGATACATATGCCAATTACAGGTATACACAACATTTACCACTGAAACACGATAAAATTGTTACTATATTATAAATTTAGACAAGGCTAGAGCTACTATGGTTTCTGCCTTGTGTTTCTTTTTGTGCTCGTTTTTGCCCGGTATTTGTGGCATAATTTTATTTATGCCCTAAACGCCAACAACTCATTCTGACTGTACTTTTGATCGGTATAAAAAAAAAACAAAATAAATAAAAAAACTCACTGATCGCACCACAGTGTCCTCAGATAATCCCTGGTGACCTTAACCACCATGTAGAACCACTCCCAGAATGTGAAGTTCCTCTCGGGCAGCGCATCCTTGCAGAACTGTGTCCAGGAGACGGCCATGGCGTTCAGCTCCATGGTGTTCAGGGGCAGACTGGTCCTGGGGGGGGCGCACATACTGCACTGTTACATATAGCATACGTCCAACAGCGGCCCGGGTCTATAGTAAAGAAAATGGTGACCCATCCAGAGATTAGCCGCAATAAATATCATCCTCAAACACATCTATACACAATAACACACACACACACACACACACGCACGCACACACACACACACACACACACACACACACACACTTGCATTCTCTCTCTCTCTCTCACACACACACACACACACACTTGCATTCTCTCTCTCTCTCACACACACACACACACACACTTGCATTCTCTCTCTCTCTCTCTCTCTCACACACACACACACACACACACACACTTGCATTCTCTCTCTCTCTCTCTCTCTCACACACACACACACACACACACACACGCACGCACGCACGCACGCACACGCACGCACGCACGCACGCACGCACACACACACACACGCACGCACGCACGCACGCACGCACGCACGCATGCACGCACGCACGCACGCACGCACGCACGCACGCACGCACGCACGCACGCACGCACGCACGCACGCACGCACGCACGCACGCACGCACGCACGCACGCACGCACACACACTCACCCACTATCTACCACACTCACCCACAAACTACCACACTCATTTGCTTTTTTTATAAATGTCCTGTTCTACACCATCAAATGGACGTCACAGTGATGAAGATAAGAGAGAGAGAGTTTACCTGCAGATCTTCTCGGCGAGGAATCTCAGGTTATCCTCGGAGAGATCTCCTCCGGTCGCCGAACAGAATTTGATGCGAAGAGTCTCCTTCCCTCGCTTTCTCCCGCCCACCCCTCACTCCTTCGCTCTATCCCCCCCCTCTCACTCTCTCTCCCCCCCACACACACACTCTTTCTCCCTCCGTCTCTCTCTCCCACACACACAAATACACTCATACACACTCTTACTACAAACACTTTGATAAATATCCTATTCTAGCCCATCAAATGGATATTTGTTATCGTCACAATGATGAAGATAAGAGTTTTACCTGAAGATCTTCTCAGCGAGGAATCTCAGGTTATCCTCGGAGAGATCTCCTCCGGTTGCCGAACAGAATTTGATGCGAAGAGTCTCCGCTAGCTGTCCCCATGTGACCTAAATACCAAAAAAATTACTAGTTGTGCCCAAATCTCGCGTTTATCAATTTTTTTCCCAATCCCTGTGAGGAATTTCCCAAAATTCTTTCTAAGCCTACGTCATAATAATTATCTGTGTGCCAAAGGAAGTCATCAAACTCAGCCCAAATTTGTACCGGAGGTACATGACAGCTGTCAAGTTGACAGTTTTTACTGGTTATTACCATAAAATCAATAAGAAACAGTGCCTCGACCATGAGTTTTTCTTACTAGACTCGCTAGCGACTCCGTAAAATATTTGTATAGAAAACCCTCGCAGCGCCTCTAGCGGTTACATAAGGAACTAAAATCTGCTATGAGCTTACAGCGTTTCGATGCGTAAAAAGTCTATCGAAAGCCATTCGATAGAACTCATGGTTGAGCTACTGGTTATCGTTAACGAATAGTAAGATTTTTCGTTAACTACTCTATTACTGTGGTCCACGCGGAACTAGTTGGCCGTGCCTTAGGTAGGGACGGGGGTGAGGCGGCGGGTTACTGTGAACAAAAGCAACCGCCCCCGTCCCTCCGCACGCGGGCGACCCCGCCCCCCCGTCCCGCCGCTCACATACCTAAGGCGCGGCCAACTAGTTCCGCGCAGACTATACAGAGACTCATGGTTGAGCTACTGGTGTGAAAACAGTCTTTAACGGACTTTTCTTACCTTGTCTGGCACAGCAAATGGTACACGTCCTGGGGGGCTGAAGGCGTTGTCCCAGGTCACTGTGGCCCAGCCATGGGGCTCCTGGTTACCGTGGACTATCACAACCACTGGCAGAGAGAGAGTCCACACCTGATAATAATAGAGACAGCTTTAGAATGGCGAATAATAATAATAAGCAGTCCTCCTAGACACGGCACATATTGTTAGGAAGTTCCTTTCCCTGGTGTCCTGACCACCGGTAGCTGACACTGTTCCCGATACTGGTGGGCTACTATTTTTTTATATTTTTAAATGATTTTAAAAATGAATGAATGAATGAATTCACACGGAATGAAGCGACAGCGTGGTCGGCCCAGACGGAGATGGCGTGACAAAATTGACTCCCACGAGAGAGATTGGATTCTCAAGTCAACAGACAGAGCGGCTTGGAAGGAGGGAAGGGAGGCCTTTGCCCAGCAGTGGGACAAAGTGGGCTAGTAAAAAAAATGATTTTTTTTCACTCTGTTCTCTAAGTAGTCTCTTAGGTAACATTTTAATTAACGTGTTCTAAACAGTAGTTTTTCAGTTTCCTCATAACTAAGTTAATCATCAACCCATATACTGTCCCACTACTGGTCACGGGTCTCCTCTCAGTATGAGAGGGATTAGGCTATAGTCCACCACGCTTAGCCACGCGGGTTGGCAGACTTCACATGCCGTCGAGAATGTCAGGCATGCAGGTTTCCTCACGATGTTTTCCTTCACCGTTAAAGCGAGTGATAATTACGCACATGATTTCGAAAAGTCAGATGTGCGTGTCTTGGATTCTCCAGATCTTTGACTTCGCAGTCCAGCAGTCATACCTCTACGCTATCACTGCTTCCGTAGCCCGGGACGTAGGCAGTATAGCAAGCTATTTCCTGCCACAGCTAAAGGTAAATCACAGAAGGGGCACCGGTGTATTCACCAGAGATCCCGGAGCCCCCTCCACAGTGTACTAGAGACGTCTGTGTGTTTTTAGTCGGTAAGAGACCGTCATAACTCTCTGACTTTTCTTTCTGAAGAGTCAGAGGTTACCTATGAGGATTTACACACGAAAAAAAAAAGGTGTATAGGCACGTTAGTAGAATCTTGATTTCTTGAATTGTTGTTGTTGCGTGAGTCGCGTGGCCGTCCGCCATGCAGTTTCTTTGTCGACTAGTCCTTGTGGCGCGCCCACGCGGCGGTGGCGTGATATTTCAGGCCACTCATTGGTCACGGTCGCTACTCGCAGCGGGTAGCGGGTGGCGGGCGGAAGAACCCCTTGCGCCGAATCTTCTAGAACCCGCGGAGCACGGAGCTTGCTACTCGCAGCGGGTGGCGGGGCGGACAAGCGCTCCAGGCGCCGCGTTGTAATACCTTCGGCATTGTACTTATCCTCAACAAAAGGTATCACTGCTTTTTTTTTTATCCTCATCCTCCTAGCCTTTTTTCCCAACCATGTTGGGGTCGGCTTCCAGTCTAACCAGATGCGGCTGAATATCAGTATTTTACACGAAGCGACCGCCATCAGACCTCCGCAACACAATTTCTGGGCAATACCGATATTCGAAGGATAGACTGGTTGTCAAGCTTTTTGGGCTTCTGACTACCACTAACGTTTATCATAGGTGTTCGTATGACAACCGGGACCGACGGCTTTACGTGCTCTCCGAGGCACGGAGGGGTCTCGATGTGTTAATAATGGTCACCCATCCACAGACTGACCTCGGCAAGCGTAGCTTAACCTTGCAGATCGGTTGATCAGCGTAGTTATACCTTAGCCACGAGCCCCTGTGCCCAACTGCTTTTTTTTATCATATTAATCTCCAATTTGTATTAATTAATTACACAAGGTATAAACATTAACTTACTTGGAACACCAGTTCGCCGCCTCCCACGTTGAACTGAGATTGGAAGAGAAGGGTCAGCTTCTCATCCATAACACTCTCTGTGCCTTTCTTCTCGGCGCGCTTGATCTTACGGAGTTGCATGTTTCTAGAAGATACATTGATATTTTTAATACACTAAGAACTAAAATACACGAAATCACCACAATCACCAATTCACCACAAATGGTATTGGCTGTAACAGTTGTCATAATTCTTAGAACCATTTCAAATGAAATCACAAACATCACCGCTTGGCCACAATCACCACTTCGCCACAATCACCACTTCACCAAAATTGCCTGAATCTGACGGCTGGTTGGCTGGTTACCCATGGCACCGTATTGTTGAGTATATTACTGAACCCTATCAGTAGTGTCTTTATTGGGCTGTATCAAATCACCAACTTGCCAACAAACTACCTCTTTCTCATAATCTGTCACACTCAATAATCTACAACACTAACTTACCGTAACTCAAATTTATAAAATCACCACATACATCAAATCACCACAAGCGGTATTGGCAACAATAGATGTTATACTCTCTGAACCAAAAATGCGAAATCACAACAATCACCACGTCACCACAATTACCACTTGAGCACAATCACCACTTTACCACAATCACCACAAACGCTTTTGAGTGTAATAGATGCCCTACTCTTTGAACCAAAACACGATATCACAACGATCACCACTTTACCACAATCACCAATTCGCCACAATCACCTGAAGCTGACGCTGAGCTGGCGGCTGGTCGGCTGGTACTCCATGGTGCCAGTGTTGTTGAGGATATCACCGCACTCTAGCGGCTGCTTTCCCTTACCGGCCTGGGTGTCACTCTTCAGAAGCAGCTGGGCTTGTTGCTCCGATATTATAACGACCTGAAAGTTAAATTGGTGTAAGCAGGACGTACAGTCACGAGCAAAAATATGTATCCACTAAGTAAAATTCAAAAGCTATTTTCTTCTTAAGTACTGAAAGAAATTTTATAGCATTACGAATATAGTGACATTGGTGTTATCTCAAAGGGAGGGGCTCGTGGCTTAGTTATAATAATGCTGATCAACCGATCGGCAAGGTTAAGCTACGCTTGCCGAGGTCAGTCTGTGGATGGGTGACCATTCTTAACACATCGAGACCCCTCCGTGCCTCGGAGAGCACATAAAGCCGTCGGTCCCGGTTGTCATACGAACACCTATGACAATCGTTAGTGTTAATCAGAAGCCCAAAAAGCCTGACAACCAGTCTATCCTTCGAATATCGGTATTGCCCAGAAATTGGGTTGCGGAGGTCTGATGGCAGTCGCTTCGTGTAAAATACTGATATTCAGCCGCATCTGGTTAGACTGGAAGCCGACCCCAACATAGTTGGGAAAAGGCTAGGAGAATGATGGTGTTATCTCAAAGTTGAAATCGTTCATTCATGAAAAAATCGCTTTATCACTTTTTAAGTGTTTATATAGGGTTACAGGTAAGTAGACGTATTCCTTGCAGGGCGTCATAGTAGGGTTAAAATGCAACAAATTAAGCCATAAAATGTTCTAGCGAATGTCAGTTTTTGATTGAATTCAATTTTTAACCCCCGACGCAAAAACGACGGGGTGTTATAAGTTTGACGTGTGTGTGTGTGTGTGTGTGTGTGTGTGTGTGTGTGTGTGTGTGTGTGTGTGTGTGTGTGTGTGTGTGTGTGTGTGTGTGTGTGTGTGTGTGTGTGTGTGTGTGTGTGTGTGTGTGTGTGTGTGTGTGTGTGTGTGTGTGTGTGTGTGTGTGTGTGTGTGTGTGTGTGTGTGTGTGTGTGTGTGTGTGTGTGTGTGTGTGTGTGTGTGTGTGTGTGTGTGTGTGTGTGTGTGTGTGTGTGTGTGTGTGTGTGTGTGTGTGTGTGTGTGTGTGTGTGTGTGTGTGTGTGTGTGTGTGTGTGTGTGTGTGTGTGTGTGTGTGTGTGTGTGTGTGTGTGTGTGTGTGTGTGTGTGTGTGTGTGTGTGTGTGTGTGTGTGTGTGTGTGTGTGTGTGTGTGTGTGTGTGTGTGTGTGTGTGTGTGTGTGTGTGTGTGTGTGTGTGTGTGTGTGTGTGTGTGTGTGTGTGTGTGTGTGTGTGTGTGTGTGTGTGTGTGTGTGTGTGTGTGTGTGTGTGTGTGTGTGTGTGTGTGTGTGTGTGTGTGTGTGTGTGTGTGTGTGTGTGTGTGTGTGTGTGTGTGTGTGTGTGTGTGTGTGTGTGTGTGTGTGTGTGTGTGTGTGTGTGTGTGTGTGTGTGTGTGTGTGTGTGTGTGTGTGTGTGTGTGTGTGTGTGTGTGTGTGTGTGTGTGTGTGTGTGTGTGTGTGTGTGTGTGTGTGTGTGTGTGTGTGTGTGTGTGTGTGTGTGTGTGTGTGTGTGTGTGTGTGTGTGTGTGTGTGTGTGTGTGTGTGTGTGTGTGTGTGTGTGTGTGTGTGTGTGTGTGTGTGTGTGTGTGTGTGTGTGTGTGTGTGTGTGTGTGTGTGTGTGTGTGTGTGTGTGTGTGTGTGTGTGTGTGTGTGTGTGTGTGTGTGTGTGTGTGTGTGTGTGTGTGTGTGTGTGTGTGTGTGTCTGTCTGTCTGTGGCATCGTAGCTCCCGAACGGATGAACCGATTTTAATTTTGATTTTTTTATTTGAATGGTGAAAAGTCGGGAGTGTTCTTAGCTATGTTTAATAAAAATCGGTCCAAGATGGCCGCCGCCACAAAATATCAAATTACATATCTTTTCACAACTCCCTCAATATGGGTATCAAATGAAAGGGCTTGGCTAGTAGAATACTATGCACTATGATAAATTTCAAATCCAAGATGGCCGCCACCACCAAATAGTAAATTACTTTTCGTGTCGGGGGTTTTAGTATTATTATGAAAAATCACAGATTAAGTCAATTAAAGACAATTAACTAATCTAAATTAAAAATTTAGAAAACCCCTGACTCGAAATGTTATTGGCTTCTGATCGATCGATCGATCGAACATCTTTGTGTATACTTAAAAGCTCAAAAATGACTAAAACTTTGGCGAAGATCACTAATTAAATAATTTAATATTTGTAATTTTTGAAAAATGTTGTCGTCAGCGTTAGTTAGTTACCACTCTACGTCGTAGAAGCTCGTGTTTTGTTGCGAAAAACAAATTTCAATGTCAATGCTCGGCTTAACTGTATAATCAGCATCATATCAGCCAAAAACATAAAATTAAAAATTTAGAAAACCCCCGACACGAAATGCAATTTGCCATTTTGTGGTGGCGGCCATCTTGGATTTGAAATTTATCATAGTGTATAGTGTTCTCCTAGTTAAGCCTTTTCACTTGATACCCATATCGAGAGAGTTGTGAAAAAATATGTAATTCGCGTAATTGTAATTTTTTGGCGGCGGCCATCTTGGACCAATTTTCATCAAACATAGTTAAGAACACTCCCGACTAATTCACCTTTCAAATAAAAAAATCAAAATCAAAATCGGTTCATCAGTTTGGGAGGTACGATACACACACACACACACACACGTCAAACTTATAACACCCCGTCGTTTTTTCGTCGGGGGTTAAAAAGAGGTCGTATTCTGAACAAAGGCCCCAGACTGTACAATTTTGATGTTATTAAAAATGTAAGGAGAT
The DNA here is from genome assembly GCA_946251955.1 of Acronicta psi. Classification (NCBI taxonomy): domain Eukaryota; kingdom Metazoa; phylum Arthropoda; class Insecta; order Lepidoptera; family Noctuidae; genus Acronicta; species Acronicta psi. The sequence continues at coordinate 1,214,706 of OX276498.1, forward strand.
CCATACTCACGCTGACTCTAGGGGGCGTCATATACACGTTCAGTTGACCCCCAACCAGTAGACGGACCGTAGCCGTGAAGCTAAAACAACAATGGGGGTAATCAAAAACCCATACAACTCAGCCCAAATTTGTACATGACAGCTGTCAAGTTGATAGTTTTTACCATGAAATCAGTACGAAACTGATAGTGTCGACGCCGGTTTTTTACCATCTGTCGACGGTGCTGCCACCACATTAGTTTATTTTTATATCGAGCCTAACACTCCACACGCTTCACTCATCATTACACATCTCTAATTAGTATCATTTTAACATCTTCACTTGCACATCTCTACACATTCATTCAATTCATTCACGACACTATACACGCCATTTTTTTGTACTCTGTTTTTTACAAAAGGCAAAATCCAATTAAATCTACAGTCTAATTTGAAACCAACTGAGTTTTTATGTTCCGCGTGAACATAAAAGTGGCGACCGTGACAGGACCTGCTAAAGTTTCGGTTAAGATTACAGATCCTGTGTGTTAGCGGAAAGAGGAAACCAGAAGGCCGAAACAACGTGCGAGCACCGCAACCCTACATTGCTTGGACTAACACGAGCACGCCAGCTACGGGCCTACGCACCTAATCCAACGCTTACGCCTGCGGTCCTCTGCCAATCCGCAACGAGCTTCACGCCAATCTTGCAGCCAGCACCCAGCGGTCGGAGGAACCATATTCTCCGCCTCAGCCACGCCTGCCTGCCTATCTAATTGTGAGCCCGTTCCTATCTTTCCTAATTCCTATTCTCAATAATTATTCCTGCTCAACTTGTGTAATCAGCGGAGTTAGACTAACTGTAACTAGTGTGCATTCTATCATATTATTTTCTATCTAACGTCAGCCCTCCCCTTAGCAATTAACAACTGCAGCTGTCGATCAGCTATTCAGCGCTTGTACTAACACGTTTCAGTTCACCGGGGTACCGGGGCGTCATCGCGTGACGTCACCCATCTTCTCCGGCGTAGCCCGAGATTCGTGCGGCCGGCAGCAGCGCGGCGCGGCGTGCACGTGCTCAGCTGGACCGATCCATCGAGCGCCGGGCTCTGCCACAACCACGAAGCGAGGAGCGTACCGTATTGTTATAATTTTTTATGTTCTAACTAACTATTTAACTTTTGTACCTGCTTGACTAGATCTTTTCATCCAACTCTGAACTAATGGAGCCTAAAGGCCAAGACGTTGCAACATTAAGGGAACTTACAGTCAAACGTAGCAATATTAAGGGTCGTCTAACACGATTTAAAAACTATATAGATGAGGTCAAAACGCAGGATAGTTTGTCTGATTTAGATCTAAGAAAGGTTGAGATGAAATTATCTAGGATTGAGGTAATATATAAGGAATTCGACGAGTTGCAAGCACAGTTGGAGTCGTTAATAGTTCCAGGAATAGAAACAGAATTAGCGTTATGTGAAACTATTGAACAAGACTTTGATCACTATATTTCTTTGGGCAAGTCCATATTAGCAAAAGGGTCTCCAACTATCCTTAATGACTCTACTTGTTCCAATGACCCTGAGTGTTCTCATCCTTCTTGCTGTAATGATGTTCAGGGAGGTTTAGGTTTTAAATTACCTGTCATTAAGATTTCCAACTTCAGCGGCATGTATTACAAATGGCTTGAATTCAAGGAAACCTTTAGTTCTTTAATTCACAACAACAATAAAATAAAGAGTATTTACAAATTTCACTATCTTAACTCTTACTTGGAAGGGGAAGCTGCTCGTGTTATTAGTAATTTAGAAGTAACTGACAAAAATTACATTTAAGCTTGGAAACTATTATGCGAACGGTATGACAACAAACGTCAGCTAATTAACAATCATCTAAAGTCATTGTCTACCCTTGAATCAGTGCGAGAGACTGACAAGTCACTACGTTATGTTATTGATCATGTTACAAAAAACTTACGGGCTCTCAGCACGCTGGGTTTACCCACCGAAAAATGGGACGTTTTAATCATCTTTATGGTCTCAGCAAAATTAGACAATGCAACTATATATAAATGGGAAGAATACAAGAATTCTTTATCTGAAATTCCTACACTAGAGGAATTTTTTACGTTTTTAAAAAATCGTGCGGATGTTTTAGAGACAGTTAATCGTAGTAAACAAGATAAAGGTGTTGATAAAAATGCAAACCCTACTTCTACAAACAAGGTGCATACTAGGGCCTTTATGGCTACTTCTAATAATAACAATACCTCTTTCAATAAACGTAACTATGAATGCCTTGTGTGTAAAGACAATCATCGCCTATTTGAGTGTGCTACGTTTAAGGCTAAGTCGCCTGAAGAAAGGCAACTTGCAGTAAAGACATTACGCTTATGTGTCAACTGTTTAAGACCGGGTCATGATGTCAATAGATGTAATCTTCCGGGTCACTGTCGTTCTTGTAGAAAGCGACACAACTCTCTCTTGCATGTTGCCCCTAAACTTGAATCAAACACGGACACTATTGCTGAACAGTCAGCTACGGTTATGTCTGCCTTATCAAGCAATCCACCTTCCCAAGTGTTACTTTGCACCGCTAGTGTTTTGATTTTCAACCCGGTAACTAATGAATCAACAAGGGCACGTGCCTTGCTTGATAGTGGAAGCCAATGTTCCTTTGTCACAGAGTCAGTACCTACAGAACCATCTAATGTTGACATATTCACAGTTGGGAATACTCAACTCAATATAAAACCAAAGCGATGTATGCTTCACCTACAATCTAATGATAGCCTATTTAATGTGAAAATGTTCTTTTTAATACTACCTAAAATATCAGATGATATACCTAAGTCCACCTTTGATTTAAAAGGCCTAAATTTATCTGAATTTGTCCTGGCGGACCCTAGCTTCAATGAGTCATCACCTATTGATATGCTGATTGGTGCCGATCTATTCTGGGAAGTAATAGGTTCCCAACAACACTCCCTAAGTGATGAAGGGCCAATACTACGTAGCTCTAAATTTGGATGGCTCATCGGAGGTACCATGCCTTCATACTCTAAATTACCTAATAAAACCATCCGCGCCTGTCATGCTTACCTAAAGGAAGATGATGATTGTTCTCCTAACCTAGAGCAACAGGTAGCCAAATTCTGGCAATTAGAAAGTTTTCCACAAGTTGCTCCCTATTCTAAGGAAGAAAAGGTTTGTGAGAAACATTTTCTTACCACCACTACTCGCCTAAGTAATGGTCGTTTCTGCGTAGGCCTGCCTCTTCGTGCAGGTAGAGAGTGCCTAGGCGACTCATATCAGTTAGCCAAGAAGAGGTTTTTGAACCTAGAAGCACGCTTTAAGAAACAACCAGATCTAAAGAAAGCCTATAGTGAATTTATTCACGAATATGCCACTCTCGGTCACCTATCAGACTTACCTGTAACAACCAGGCCTATAAACGCCTATTTTTTGCCCCATCATCCCGTCATCAAGGAGAAAAGCGAGTCTACAAAACTCCGCGTTGTGTTTGACGCGTCGGCTCGCACTACCTCAGGTCTATCAATTAACGATCTCCAAATGGTAGGCCCCACCATACAAGACTCTTTGTTTAACATACTTCTAAGATTTCGTCTCTACAGATATATAATATCCGGAGACATAGAAAAGATGTTTCGACAAGTAAACATCAGAGAGGCTGACCGCGAGCTACAGCTTATATTGTGGCGCGATCACGAAAATGAGCCTCTCCGCATCCTACGGCTGAACACCGTAACCTACGGATTTTCATCCGCCACTTACCTTAGTACCAGGTGTATCTGGCAACTAGGCGAAGAGTGTAGCGACCCTAAACTAAAGGCTATTATCCAAAATGATATGTATTGCGATGACCTTTTATCAGGGAGTGACACAGAACAAGAGCTGCGCCACATTCAACGTTCAGTTTCTAACGAGCTAGCCAAGGGCTGTTTTCACTTGAGAAAATATAGATCTAACTTACCTAACCTATTTCCAGACAATAATAACCCTGAAGAAAGCAATTTGATCATCAGCAACGCCTCTAGCACCTTAGGCATTGGTTGGTGTCCTACCTCAGATGAGTTACATTTCCTAATTCAACCTAACACTAATTCAGTTATCACTAAAAGGTCTATACTTTCCTCAACTTGCAAAATATTTGATCCTCTAGGACTGTTATCTTTGTACACAATTAAACCTAAAATTCTCCTACAACGTTTATGGATCTTAAAATTAGGCTGGGATGAGGCAGTTCCTTATGACATAGTAACGGCTTGGCAACTATTTTCAAAAAATCTCACTAATCTTTCAGAGATAAGAATACCCAGGCTAACGCTAATTAACAACAGCACAAAAATCGAAATGCACTGTTTCTGCGATGCCTCCCAGCAAGCTTACGGGGCATGTGTCTACCTGAGGTCCATTGATGCTAGCGGCGCTGTCCACGTAAACTTGTTATGCGCTAAGGCACGCGTAGCTCCTCTAAAAGCCACTACAATTCCGCGGCTAGAATTATGCGCCGCTACGCTGGGTGCCCAATTAAGTTCGGCTGTGACCAAAGCTCTTCATCGCTCTATAGACCGTCATGTATATTGGTCGGATTCACGTGTTGTATTAGGTTGGATTTACACGCCTCATAAAACAAAAACCTTTGTAGCTAATCGCATTGCAGCCATTAATGAACTCACCGATTCTGCGTCTTGGCGCTATGTCCCCACGGCTCTCAATCCCGCGGACCTAGCATCAAGAGGAGTAGAGTTGAAAGACGTGTCCACTAGTGAGCCTCCCCTATGGTGGCATGGACCCCCTTTCCTCCTGCAACCTGAATCTATGTGGCCTTCCACAACCATGCCCGCTACTGAACTACCTGAGCTTAAAACGGCCTCCGTTTTGGCGGTGGAGGTCGTGCCTCCAGCACCCATAGTAAAATTCAATGATTTTTCAAAATTACATAAACTACAAAGGACCTATGCTACAATTCTAAGATTCGCTAACAATTGTCGTAACCCAACCAATAAGCTAACGGGAACCCTGCAAGCCAAAGAGCTTAATTATGCCCTGAAGGTTCTCGCCAGAGTCGCCCAAAGGGAGTCCTTTCCCGACGAATTAAATCGCCTACAAAACAAAAGGGCTCTTCCAACTAAGGCAGCCCTCATATCACTAAACCCGTTCATTGATCCAGAAGGATTAATCCGAGTTGGAGGCCGAATAGACAAATCGAACTATTCCTTTGATAAAAGGCACCCCATTCTGTTAAAGTCTAATCATCCTTTAACAAGGCTAATATTTCAGGCTGAACACGAGCGTCTCCTACATGCTGGACCTCAACAGCTTCTCGCCTCGATTCGTGATTGCTACTGGCCCGTCGGGGGCCGTCATTTGGCCAGAACTACAGTTCGTAATTGCTTTACGTGCCGTCGATTTAACGGTCAAACCTTGACTAATATCATGGGTAATCTACCTAACGATCGTGTAGAAGCCAACTTTCCATTTACTACGGTTGCTACTGATTTTGCTGGACCATTCTTTATTACTGATCGCAAGGGTAGAGGATGCAAAATAACAAAATGTTACTTGTGCGTATTTATATGTTTCCGATTTAAATGTGTCCACCTTGAAGCGGTTAGCGAGTTGTCTAAAGATGCATTCTTGCTCACGTTAAAACGCTTTATCTCACGCAGAGGTATGCCAAAAATAATCTATTGTGACAATGGTCGCAACTTTGTAGCTGCGGCAAAAGACATCACCAATTTTCTCAAGTCGCAGCGCGACTCTATTTGTGACTATGCAGCTCGTCGGGGCATAGAGTTCAAATTCTCTCCCGCGTACGCTCCCCACTTCAATGGTCTGGCAGAGGCCGGAGTAAAGTCGGCAAAGTTCCACATTAAACGTATTCTTGGAAATGCACATTTCACCTTTGAGGAACTATCCTCGCTGTTCGCACAGGTTGAGGCCATCCTCAACAGCCGACCCCTTTGTCCTCTCAGTCCGTCTCCACATGACTTACAACCTCTCACCCCGGCTCACTTTTTGATTGGTAGGCCACTAACATCTCTACCATCGCCGAGCTTCGTGGACTCCAAATTAAGCAACCTCAACCGCTACCGACTTCTGGAGCAAGCAAGACAGCACTTCTGGCTGCGCTGGGCAAGCGAGTACGTTGCTGAGCTGCAGCAGCGCACAAAATGGCGCACTAAATGCAAGGAGTTGCAGCTCGATGACCTAGTCCTGATAAAGGAAGATAACCTGCCTCCGCTATGTTGGCGGCTAGGCCGCATAACAAAACTGTATCCTGGCTCCGATGGAGTTCCTCGAGTCGCGGACATCTCTACGTCGCAAGGGGCAGTAAGAAGAGCCATCACCCGTATCTGCCTCTTACCTAGCTCAGATGAAGAATCGCGTTGAAGGCTTCGACTCAAGCTTTCAACGGCCCGGGAGGATGTCGACGCCGGTTTTTTACCATCTGTCGACGGTGCTGCCACCACATTAGTTTATTTTTATATCGAGCCTAACACTCCACACGCTTCACTCATCATTACACATCTCTAATTAGTATCATTTTAACATCTTCACTTGCACATCTCTACACATTCATTCAATTCATTCACGACACTATACACGCCATTTTTTTGTACTCTGTTTTTTACAAAAGGCAAAATCCAATTAAATCTACAGTCTAATTTGAAACCAACTGAGTTTTTATGTTCCGCGTGAACAGATAGTAATGGGCCATAATGGCGTCCATTTGAGTTTGAATTAATTTTTAATTAATACCCTGTATACTGTAGACCACAAAGGTCGCTACCAATATTCTTGACGACGTCTGTGGTCTAGTGGTTCGAGTACCGGATTGCTGATCACGAGGTCGTGGGTTCGATTCCCACAAGACACGAACATTTATGTGATGAACTTAGATGTTTGTGTTTGTCTGGGTGTTTCTTATATATTATAAGTATATATTTACAAAAAAAAGTATATATGTATTATATCCATTGTCTAGTACCCATAGTACAAGCCCTGCTTAGTTTGGGACTAGATGGTGCCGTGTAAAAAAAATGTCCCAAATATATCTAATATATAAAATTCTCGTGTCACAGTTTTAGTTGCCATACTCCTCCGAAACGGCTGGACCGATTTGTATGAAATTTTGTGTGCTTATCCGGTATCTATGAGAATCGGCCAACATCTATTTTTCATCCCCCTAAAATGACCCACCCCTATATGGCAAAACAACGTTTGCTGGGTCAGCTAGTATATATATATATATTTGATATATTACTGGCCGTTAACAAGCATTCGTATTATGATTGAAGTAACTGACGTAGACTGTTCTAGAAGTAGTTGTGTCACGGACACCATGACATGTGATCTTGATTCAGTGCTCCCAATAAACAAAGTTAACAATAAATAATCTTTTGAGTTATCAATACCCAGTGGCGGCGTAAGGCGTGGGCGACGTGGGCCACCGCCTACGGCCTCGCGACCCAGGGGGCCTCGCGCCCCGAAAAATTATGCATTACTTAAGAGAGGGCAGAGGGCCCCGCAAAATGAATTTTGCCCACATAAAATTTAGGTCTTACGCCGCCACTGTCAATACCCTAATCCCGGGTACCGTGGAGGACAAGAGCCTCCACAATACTATGTGTATCTTAATTTTCCAAGACATAAATTCTAGACTGCCTCGTTAGCGTTAAGGTCATTAGTACGACCTACTGTAGAGGTCCTGGATTCAACTCCCAGGTCGAGTAAATATTAATAAATAAATAAATATCCTGGGAAATTTTTACACAGCAACATCTAGTCCCAAACTAAGCAGAGCTTGTACTATGGGTACTAGACAATGGATATAATACTTATATACTTTGTTTTTTGTAAATACATACTTATAATAAATAGGTAACACCCAGACAAACACATTAATCACAATAAATGTATGTGTCCTGTGGGAATCGAACCCACGACCTCGTGATCAGTAGTCCGGTACTCGAACCACTAGACCACAGACGTCGTCAGTACTTACCGCGTGTTGGTCTTCATAACCTGAGGTGGTTGCTTCTCAATCACGAAGGTTGATGTCACTAGAGTCGATAGCAAAGCAGTCACCTGTAAAAGAAATACATACCTTAGTCACATGAAAATTTTGAACAAAAACTTTGTTATCTTTTTGTATTTTTAACCCCCGACGCAAAAACGACGGGGTGTTATAAGTTTGACGTGTCTGTGTGTGTGTGTGTGTGTGTGTGTGTGTGTGTGTGTGTGTGTGTGTGTGTGTGTGTGTGTGTGTGTGTGTGTGTGAGTGTGTGTGTGTGTATGCTGTGGCATCGTAGCTCCCGAATGGATGAACCGATTTTGATTTTGATTTTTTTATTTGAAAGGTGAATTAGTCGGGAGTGTTCTTAGCTATGTTTGTGTCCTTTCATATACTTACATCAAAGCCTGGGCCACAACCATATAACAATCATCGTCACCACCAGCATCTGTCACCAACATGACAACCAACATTGGCCAGCAACACAGCTGACTAACATTGCTCACCAACACGGTCGACCGATCACCAACATGTCAACCAACATTGGTCACTAACACTGTTTTTTTAACTTACTTATCAGAATTCTCCCGACCTCCACCAGCCTCTGACCTATAGCATGAAGGTCAATCACCACGCACTGACCTGTTTGCTCATCTCGTCCAGCATCTCAGCGAGGTGCGGCTGGCGCAGCTCGACGATGGTCTTGGTGTTGATGCGCGCCACGTTGTTGACCTGCTGCCGGCTCGTCCAGATCAGGTCGGCCAGCAGTTCACACCACTCATGTATGGTGTTTAGGTTAAATAGCTAGACCTACCATATTCATAAATACTTACATCAAATCCTGGGCCACGACCATATAACAATCATAGTCACCACCAGCATATGTCACCAACACAGTTCACCAAGATTAGTCACCAAAACTGGTCACCATCACAGTTCACCAACATAATAAGCAACATTGGTCACCAACACAAGTGACCTACATTGATCACCAACACAGCAACAGTGCTCACCAACACGGTCGACCAACATTGCTCACCAACACAGATCACCAACATGTCAACCAACATTGGTCACCAACACTGTTTTTTTAGCTTACTTATCGATTCTCCCGACCTCCACCAGCCTCTGACCTATAGCATGAAGGTCAATCACCACGCACTGACCTGCTTGCTCATCTCGTCCAGCATCTCAGCGAGGTGCGGCTGGCGCAGTTCGACGATGGTCTTGGTGTTGATGCGCGCCACGTTGTTGACCTGCTGCCGGCTCGTCCAGATTAAGTCGGCCAGCAGTTCACACCACTCATGTATGGTGTTTAGATAACATAACTACACTAACCATATCCACCTATGCAGTCTTCTTCTTCGCGTCGATGGCACAATTAAAAAAAAAATTTGCTATGCCCAAAGCTATTCCACCATTGACCAACATTCGTCACCAACATCGGTTACAAACATGACAACCAACACAGTTGACAAACATTGCTCACTAACATTTGTCATGTAAACAATTAACCAACATTGCTCACCAACATTTGTCACGAACACAGTCGACCAACATGTCAACCAACACTGGTCACCAACACTATTTTTTTAGCTTACTTATCAGAATTCTCCCGACCTCCACCAGCCTCTGACCTATAGCATGAAGGTCAATCACCACGCACTGACCTGCTTGCTCATCTCGTCCAGCATCTCAGCGAGGTGCGGCTGGCGCAGCTCGACGATGGTCTTGGTGTTGATGCGCGCCACGTTGTTGACCTGCTGCCGGCTCGTCCAGATCAGGTCGGCCAGCAGCTCACACCACTCTTGTATGGTGTTTAGATTACATAGCCAGACCTACCTTATTCATATACTTACATCAAACCCTGGGCCACGACCATATAACAATCATCGTCAACACCAACATTTGTCACCAACACAGTTCACCAACATAATAAGCAACATTGGTCACCAACACAAGTGCACAACATTGATCACCAACACAGTTAACCAACAGTGCTCACCAACACGGTCGACCAACATTGCTCACCAACACAGATCACCAACATGTCAACCAACACTGGTCACCAACACTATTTTTTTAGCTTACTTATCAGAATTCTCCCGACCTCCACCAGCCTCTGACCTATAGCATGAAGGCAATCACCACGCACTGACCTGCTTGCTCATCTCGTCCAGCATCTCAGCGAGGTGCGGCTGGCGCAGCTCGACGATGGTCTTGGTGTTGATGCGCGCCACGTTGTTGACCTGCTGCCGGCTCGTCCAGATCAGGTCGGCCAGCAGCTCACACCACTCTTGTATGGTGTTTAGATTTGACTGCATAGGGACACCGTTGCCGCTTAGTTGTTGTTCACGTTTCCATCTAAAGAGTATTTAAATCAATTAAGATTTCGCTTTTGGTGTGCCAGGATTGTAGCATGTGGAAATCTATACTCTCTGCCTACCCCTACGGGAAACAGGCGTGAAGCTATGTATGTACGTATGTGTGTAGGATTTCGCTCGTTAGCGGTTCAATTTGGCTATTTGACTGATATTTTTTTGCCATCATAAAAAAGTTGACCATAAATTATTTTTAAACAAAAAAAAAATAAAGCAAAAAATAACATATTTACAATATGATGCCAAACAGACAATCAACGAATGTCATATTTAAATTAAATTAGTAGTTTGGCACCGCCTCCAAATTAGTTAGAAATTATAATGTAATAAGACAGCGAGGTTTCGGAGTGAACCATAACATCATCTATGTATACAATTTGTTAAATTTTCGTCGATATTTTCACAACCGCTCACCGGATTTCGATTAAAATGGACGAAACGATTATGGGACCAATCTGTAAGCACCAGCTTTCGAATAAAAAAAGAATCATCAAAATCGGTTCACCCAGTCGACAGTTATGAGGTAACAAACATAAAAAAAAACAGTCGAATTGAGAACCTCCTCCTTTTTTGAAGTCGGTTGATAAATACAGATGAACAGCAAAAACAAAATTAAAATTGGTTCATAAACAAGGAAGTTATTAGCATGTTAGAAAGAGAGCACACTATACTGTATTGTGACGTAACGTTTCAGTATACCATACAAATTCTCCACTAACACTCGTTTTGCGGGAAAGGGACAGAGTATGCCGTCTCAATCTCCACCAAAAAACTTTAATTTTAAAACTTTGAAATTTCTGTGTCGTTTCTTACTAATCTATACTAATCTATACTCATATTATAAAGAGGAAAGATTTGTTTGTTTGTTTGTTTGTAATGAATAGGCTCCGAAACTACTGGACCGATTTCAAAAATTCTTTCACCTTTGGAAAGCTACATTATCCCCGAGTAACATAGGCTATATATCATCACGCTACGACTAATAGGAGCGGAGTAATAATGAAAAATGTAGCAAAAACGGGGAAAAAATTATAAGACCACGCGGGCGAAGCCGCTGGCGGGAAGCTAGTAATAATATTATAAAGAGGAAAGATTTTTGAAATCGGTCCAGTAGTTTCGGAGCCTATTCATTACAAACAAACAAACAAACAAACAAACAAACAAACAAATCTTTCCTCTTTATAATATTATTAGTATAGATATAGATAAGTATAAGTATAGATACACAGACCAGAGAGAAGCCGCTGGCGGAAACCTGCCAGGTTAACATGCGCGCCACGACAAAATTTTGTCTACTCTTGTGTCTCGCTCTTTCTTTTGCGAAAACGAGACAAAAGCACGACATAAGCGTCGACAAAATCTTCTCGCGGCGTGCATGTTAGCCCGGCTGGTTTAAGTATATTTTTCAACATACGTACATACATAAAAATATTTTCACTAAAACGTGTTATCTATACCAGTCTATACTAATATTATAAAGAGGAAAGATTAGATTGTTTGTTTGTATTGAAAAGGCTCCGAAACTACTGGACCGATTTGAAAATTTCTTTCAGTGTTAGATAGCCCATTTATCGGGGAAGGCTATAGGCTATATCACATCATCTATATTATATCATCACGCTACGACTAATAGGAGCGGAGTAGCAATGAAAAGTGTTGCAAAAACGAGGGAAAAAATTATCAAGACCACGCGGACGGAGCCGCTGGCGAGAAGCTAGTATATAATATTTTCACTAAACGTGTTATTTTTAACAAATTCAACAACAGTCAAATACCCAGTTGGGTTCCGATTTGTATCCAATTAATGGAGATCGACCTAATATTTGTCTCTTTCCGATTTTTACGATCGGGTTAAAGTTAGCTCGTGCCAACTTCAACCCGGACAGTAAGTTTGGCGAGAATCGTATGTGGATGATCTCCACCACAGAATAAATAATAACAGAATGGCCACTCTCCGCTCCTCCCTAACGTCAGATACCTCAGGTCCCCCGCATCCTGCCGGTGTTCTTGCCGGACTGCCAACAAACCCTATGCACTCTCACGCACACATTTGCACGTGTACAAACGTAATTTTGACAAGTTTGACATTTGGTATTGTAGTGTGCAGCAGTATCGGAAAGTTTGTATGGAGTGTCACTGGTGTGATTTCCACGCCAAGTGAGAGTACTTACTTGATGAGCTCCTCATCCAACACCTGGCTCTGCAGCTGACGAAGGTTGGCGATGTTCTCCTTCATATGGTCCACCAGTTCCATCTGCGACTGGCTGATTTGGGCAACCTGGAACAACCGTAAATATTACCAGCTGTTCCCTTTTATTTGGGGGAAAGGGGGAATCCTTAAAGGTCCCTGGATGTCGGACTCCTCCTTATTCCTAGAATTTTCGTTTTTGTTGGGGTCGGCTTCCAGTCTAACCAGATGCGGCTGAATATCAGTATTTTACACGAAGCGACTGCCATCAGACCTCCGCAACACAATTTCTGGGCAATACCGATATTCGAAGGATAGACTGGTTGTCAGACTTTTTGGGTTTCTGACTACCACTAACGATTGTCATCGGTGTTCGTATGACAACCGGGACCGACGGCTTTACGTGCTCTCCGAGGCACGGATTTTTTGCTTTTTAGTTCTTGTGTGTTTTTCTTTCCGACGTGCACAGCTAACCGAATCGCCACGACTTTAGGTGAAACACATCTAAGTACCAATGTTGAAATAAAGAAAAGATTAACCTTGTAACAACTAAGAGAGGTAGGGCACAGGCATTAAGGGCTCAAATCTGGAGCAGCCCATCTGGGGAAGTACCTCCACCTTACAGAAAACTGAAGCCAAATAACGCACTTTACTGTGTGTTGTGTTCCTGCAGTGAGTGAGGTCGCCAGAGCTCCTTCCAAGGATGCGCTGCGCTGGCAGCAAGAGGAATATTCCCTCAAACTGTCGGCGCAGTGAATCCTCCATAAACCTTTAGAGGTTTTTCGGGTCAGCAACGCGCGAGTGATACCCCTGGTGTTGCAAGCGTCCATAGGCTACGGTAACCGCTTACCATCAGGCGGGCCGTATGCTTGTTTACCACCTAATGAATCTTACCAAGGCATTGAGTTTGCGCTCCGTCTCCTCAATCTGGACTCGAAGACAGGCGACCAGGTCCCGCCGCTCATTCGTCATGGATTGTTGAAGATAGTTCATGTGCCCTGAACAACAGATTTTAATAGTTACTATTAAAAAAATTGTTTACTATCATTTTTACCCGACTGCCGAAGGAGGAGGGTTATGTGTTTGACGCGTATGTATGTATGTATGTATGTATGTATGTATGTATGTCCATTCCTATGTCCGGTCATAACTACTCAACGGCTCAACCGATTTAGATAAACCTCATTAGATTCGTCTTGATGGCACGACTGTCACTAGATACATGAAATTTTAAAAAATCAATATGGCGGATTTTATACGCTTTAATGTGCGAACTGATTTTGAAAATGATCTTGAGTTGTATCAATTTATATTTTAAATCATCATTTAGGATCTATCTAGTGATTCTATGATGATTTATAAACTAAAAAGAAGGAAATAAAATCAATTATTAAAAGAAACAAAAAACCCGACTGCGTAAAAACTACTTAACTAAAAATCTAAAAACAAGCTCTGTGATGTTGGAAAATGTATTGCAGGCGGGACAAGCTGTTCGTTCATAAACAAAATTATTTCTTTGCTTGTCCCGCCTGCAATACATTTTCCAAAATTTTCCAAAATTTCCAAGATTTTTTAAGCATTTTCCATGCTAAGATTACAAGTTATTTTTAATGAAGGAAATATTGGCTGGCGGGCCGGACCTGCGTCTTCTGGTTCGGTACACCAAACGCTTTGACCGCTAAGCTACCGCGAGCCCCTGGTGTACCGAACCAGAAGACGCAGGTTAGAATCCTGCCCGCCAGCCGATTTTTTCATCGGTCCAAGATGGCCGCCGCCACAAAATAGCGAATTACATATTTTTGCACAACTCCCTCGATATGGGTATCAAAATGATAAATTTCAAATCCAAAATGGCCGCCAACACAAAATGGCAAATTACATTTCATGTCGGGGGTTTTCAAAATTTTTTAATTTAGGTTATTTTGCTATGTATACAAGTTTTGTATAGTAAGATTTATTTTTTTAAATCACCGGGAAACGCAGGTTAAGCTGCGCACGAGCCGCTAGCTATTAATATAAAAATAACCTTTATTCTTCAAGCACTCATGGTACTGCAGAGAAAATGATTCAATGTTCGCTTGCAAGCTTCTAATCTCCTCGCCCACAATATTGACCTTCTGACGAACAGTCTGCAAGCCAGTGATGAGCTGGAAACGAAAACATAATAAATAATAAATAAATATTTTTGGGGACATTTGTACGCAGCACCATCTAGTCCCAAACTAAGCAGAGCTTGTACTATGGGTACTAGACAATGGATATAATACTTACATACTTTTTTTTGTAAATACATACTTATTATACATAGGAAACACCCAGACAAACACAAATACTTATAATCATCATCACATAAATATTTGTGTCCTGTGGGAATCGAACCCACGACCTCGTGATCAGCAGTCCGGTACTCGAACCACTAGACCACAGACGTCAATCAATAATGCGTTTATACTGTTGATTTACTACGATCGCGGTCGTGGGTTCAATTCCCAGGTCAAGCAGTGTTATTGGATTTTTGTATTATATAAAACCGGTCAAGTGCGATACGCACATAAAGCGTTCCGTGCCATTTTTAATTAGTATCAATAAAATTTGTATTTGTCGCTATAGTGGCACGCCTCCTTTTTTAAAGTCGGTTAAAAATCTTTTTTTTATTATTACTTACCTTATTCCTTATACATTACTTGTTGGGGGTTGATGCGGGAGGTAAAATGATCTTCACTCAAACATCCAGGAAAAATTGTATCGATCTTACAGTGGTACAATAATTGTAATGAATCGTAATATACTGATTTCTGACACTAACGCGAATACTAGACATTGAAATAAAACTACTTTTTACCCGACTGCCGAAGGAGGAGGGTTATGTGTTTGCCGCGTATGTATGTATGTATGTATGTATGTATGTCCGTTCCTATGTCCGGTCGTAACTACTCAACGGCTCAACCGATTTAGATAAATGACACCTCATTAGATTCGTCTTGATAGCACGACTGTCACTGGGTACATGAAATTTAAAAAAAACCAATATGGCGGATTTTATACGCTTTAATGTGCGAACTGATTTTGAAAATGATCTTTAGTTGTATTAATTTATATTTTAAATCATCATTTAGGATTGAACCTTGTGATTCTATGATGATTTATGAACTAAAAAGAAGGAAATAAAATCAATTATTAAAAGAAACAAAAAACCCGACTGCGTAAAAACTACTAACTAAAAATCTAAAAACAAGCTCTGCGATGTTGGAAAATGTATTGCAGGCGGGACAAGCTGTTCGTTCATAAACAAAATTGTTTCTTTGCTTGTCCCGCCTGCAATACATTTTCCAACATCGCAGAGCTTGTTTTTAGATTTTTAGTTAGTAGTTTTTACGGATTTTATCGCGTTATATTGATATTATTTTAATCCCGACGTTTCGGACCCTCGGTCGGGATTAAAATAATATCAATATAACGCGATAAAATCCTTAAAAAGTAGTTTTATTTCAGAATCGTAATATCTTCGAATTTGCCGATTTCTTTGGACACGCGTCGCGACACCGTCAGCCCGTCTCCGTCTCTTTTTCAATTCGCGATGTTTCTCCCCTTCCCCTCCTCCCCGCTGCCCCGCGCCCGCTCGCCTCCGCTCGGCCGCTTTCGGCGGCACTCGGAGGCGGCTCGGCGGCGGCGCTCGGCTCGCGAGTCGTGAGCCGATTGAGCCGATAAAGCGAGGGCTTTAGGCCATAGATGGCGTTAACATTACTCTAGCCTAGAGGTATGCCGACTGGGCTGCCAATTCAAAGGTCGAGTTCGACCTCTGACTTTTCGAATTCATGTGCATAATTACCACTCGCTTTAACGGTGAAGGAAAACATCGTGAGGAAACCTGCATGCCTGAGATATTTGTTCGAGGTATGTGAAGTCTGCCAACCCGCGTTAGGCTAGCGTGGTGGACTATAGCCTAATCCCTCTCATACTGAGAGGAGACCCGTGCCCAGCAGTGGGACAGTATATGGGATGGTTATTACTAACCTCGCTATATTTCCTCTCGGTCTGCGGTTGGGCGACATAGGGAGTACCCATTGCGTTTTGGATGACGTCCATCTCCAAAGCCAGCGAGCGTCGCATGTACGCGTACAGTTCATGAGGAGCGTGGCTGTGACAGATGAACATACACATTAATAACACAAATTCTTTTAACACGAGTAACTAAATTCCCAAAAAAAAATTTGTATTGGAGACGGTGCCAAACAAATTTATTTTAAATTATATGATCTTCGTTGTTTGTTTGGCACCGACTCTATTGGTGCCAGAAGAAATTTTTAACACACAGAGACACACACACATACACACACACACACACACACACGCACGCACGCACGCACGCACACACACACACACACACACACACACACACACACACACCGACACACACACACACACACACGCACACGCACACACACACACACGCACGCACGCACACACACACACACACACACACACACACACACACACACACACACACACACACACACACACACACACACACACTGACACACTGACACACACACAAACAGACACACAGACACGTCAAACTTATAACACCCCGTCGTTTTTGCGTCGGGGGTTAAAAATAAGTGGCTACTACACACCTGTACTGCATATGGAAGTTTTTAGCAGCATCCAACAGCTTCATCTTGGTGACGAACATGTCAGGTGACAGCATGAGGTCAGCGTGGGCTTGGATCTCTTGCACCAGCTCATCCACGAAGAATCTTTGCTGGTCATCTGGTTCCGCCGTCCTGAGGAGCAAAGAGGGCATTAGTTTCAAGGTTTTTTTTTTTTACGACCTCTGTGGTCTAATGGTTCGACTACCGGACTGCTGATTCCCACAGACCACAAACTTAAGTGTTTGTGTTTATCTAGGTGTTTCCTATGTATAATAAGTATGTGTTTCCAAAAAAACAAAGTATACATAATTATAAGTATTATATCCATTGTCTAGTACTCATAGTACAAGCTCTGCTTAGCTTGCTTGAGACTAGATGGTGCTGTGTAAAAATGTCCCAAGATATTTAATTTTATTTATTTTTTTATACTACCAAGGTGGCAAACAACATACGGCCCGCCTGATGGTAAGTGGTTACCGTAGCCTATGGACGCTTGCAACACCAGGGATATCTGCACGTTGCCGACCCTAAAAACCTCTTAAGAGGTTTATGGAGGATTCACTGCGCCGACAGTTTGAGGGAATATTTCTCTTGCTGCCAGCGCAGCGCATCCTTAGAAGGAGCTCTGGCAACCTTACTGCAGGAACACAATACACAATAAAGTGTGTTATTTGGCTGCAGTTTTCTGTAAGGTGGAGGTACTTCCCCAGATGGGCTGCTCCAGATTTGAGCCATAAATGGCTGTGCCCTACCTCTCTTAAAAATCATCTAAAATATTCTACTTCTGTAAATATTCTAACTTTAATCGGCGGTTAGAATATAATGGAGTAGCTTTCAGAACTTCAGCTTGCTAAGCGTTTTAGCTTTCTGATTTGGTCGCGTAGAGAAACACCAAGCAAAACACGCTGAATGACCTTGAGCTTTCTTATGAGGCTCATAGTGTGTGACCAGCCAGGCTAACATGCGCGCCACGACAAAATTTTGTCTACTCTTTTGTCTCGCTCTTTCTCGTGCGAAAACGAGACAAAAGCGCGACATAAGCGTCGACAAAATGTTCTCGCGGCGTGCCTGTTGGCCCCGCTGGTCACTATGCTATATGTCATTACTGATAAAAATATTATGCTATTATTGCGTACTTACCATATTCTGCTTTCAATCCATGGCGCCAGGCAGTGACGCACTTCTATGGGGAAATGATCCCCATAAATAGTTCGTACCTGCGGACAAAATAAAACAACTTTTTATTACAGTAGTCAGAGTTACAGAGTCAGTTTCTGGGTAAAACTATATTAGTACATTATATTAGTGCTTCTTGGCAAAGGCCTCCTCCAATTATCCACTGGACTCTATCGAGTGCACTATTTTAGTGCTTTTTGGCAAAGGCCTCCTCCAACTATCCACTGGACTCTATCGAGTACATTATATTAGTACTTCTTGGCAAAAACCTCTTCCAACTATCCACTGGACTCTATCGAGTACATTATATTAGTACTTCTTGGCAAAAACCTCCTCCAATTATCCACTGAACTCTATCGACTGCACTATATTAGTGCTTCTTGGCAAAGGCCTCCTCCAACTATCCACTGGACTATATTAGTGCTTGGCAAAGGCTACCTCCAATTATCCACTGGACTCTATCAAGTGCACTATATTAGTGCTTCTTGGCAAAGGCCTCCTCCAACTATCCACTGGACTCTATCGAGTGCACTATTTTAGTGCTTTTCGGCAAAGGCCACCTTCACCTATCCACTAATTTAGTGCTCCTTAGTAGAACTAGTAGTCTAGATGGCTGAAACTGAAAACTGATGGCCGCTGGGGTAGAAAGGTTCTCGAGTGGAGACCACGCACCGGAAAGCGCAGCGTGGGCTTCCAACTAGATGGACCGACGACCTTGTGAAGGTCGGTAGGAGTCATTGTTGTCGTGTAGTAGGATAGTATTATTTGTTAAATCGTTACCATCTACCTAAAATAGGTTTTGAGCATTAATGTGAATGAATATAAGGGAAGAGGAAGACTAAAGAAAAGATGGATGGACTGTGTGAGAAAGGATATGACCAAGGAGTTGAACGACGAGATGATGGCTATAGTCTGCGCGGAACTAGTTGGCAGCGCTAGATATGTGAGCGGCGGGACAGAGGGGCAAGGTCACCTGCGCACAGTGGGACGGAGGGGCGGGGGCGCTTGTTTTTGTTCACAGTAACCCGCCGCCTCACCCCCGTCCCTACCTAAGGCGCGGACAACTAGTTCCGCGTGGACTATAATAGAGATGTATGGAAGAAAAAGACATACTGCGCCGACCCCAAGTGAATTGGGATAAGGTCAGGAGGATGATGATGATGATAATGATGTTACCTTCTGCAGGCTTTCTGGCGGAAGTTGCTGAGCCCTAGCCCAGAGAGACATGATGAGTCTGAAACAAAAAAAATAAAAACATAAGTACCTTATATTGCACTTTGAAATCATTTGTCATTAAGGAGCTTGCCTTTATCAGGTTTTGAATTAGAATTTTTGAGTTTGCATACCCTCACGCTTATCGTGTATTCTCCAATGGTTGGGCAAAGGTGTGCTAATGTACACAGTTCGCCGGTACGTTTGGGTCCCAATGCTTATTGATAGTCTATTACTGTCGCGACATCTATCAAGCTACATAAGAACGAAGCGTCAAATCCTGAATCGCGCAAGTGAAGTTTACCGTGCAACTTGCATATATACAACCGCCCGACATCAACCGTCGGGCAGTAGCCCGCTAGGTATAACACGCACCTGGTCGGAGGATCCTCCCTTTGGTGCGAGGGACAACACACCTCATCCCTCCACATTACCATCAACTGAGTACAAATCCCAACAACACTTTATTCAACCCAAGAATCGAACCCAGGACTCTACCGTAGCAGTCGCGCTTGGGACCAATAGACTAACAAGGCAGTTTGAAAATGTAAAATACATAAAATTGATGTGAAGAATCTTTCAAAAAGTATAATATTATTATTTACGACATTTCATCAAAGAGTATTTTTTGCTTGTAACTATTTTCTCTGTCGATTGGCCTATGTTACTACATAGGTGTACCCCAAAACACGTCATGACACGCCATTTGCAACTTTAGGACCAACTTTTTGCCAAAGGACATTGAACTTTATTAGCATAAAATAAGGTTCAATGTTTTTTGGCAAAAGAAAACTTTTCAGGCTGGAAGAGAGACAAATGTTTCTTTCGCTTAGTAAGTTAGATATAAAAAGCCTCACCAATATTATTTTCTGTTTTGTTCTAAAGATCTTCGGCAACACTTCTTTATCTGAAATAAAAAGAAACAGAATTTTTAAAAGAATAAGGTGATTACTGTTTAAGCTGGGTCCAATGGTACAGCCAACACTACTGGGTTCGTAATCGTCGACGATTTGACGACGTCTGTGGTCTACTGGTTCGAGTACCGGACTGCTGATCACGAGGTCGTGGGTTCTACATATACATGAAGGGATCCACAGAATCAAAATAGTTTTATTTTCTACAGTGACCGAAACCGGGGAACTGGGCGAAATAATCCCAACAAGGACTGATCGCTCGCCTGGTACCTGCTTGCGTCCCCGAACATAAATAGAATAGAATAATGTAACCTTTGTGAAGAGAAAATAAAAATGTATTTATTATCTTTTAAATCCATTTCATCAAATGGTGACTTTTACGCTTTAACCATTATGTAAAGCAGATCATACGTCAACCATGAGTTCTATCAAATGGGTTTCGATAGGTTTTCTGCACTGTAATCTCACAGCAGATTTTAGTTCCTTACGTAACCGCTAGAGGTGCTGCAAGGGTTTTTCATATGAATATTTTACGGTGTCGCTAGCAAGTCTAGTGAGAAAAACTCATGGTCGACGCACAGTGCCCTGCCCAGTGTATCTGCACTAATCAATCAGTAACTTTTTTTTTTACCAACAGAAATTAAAAAAAATGTTTTCGACGCAGATTTACTAAAATAATCAATGTTAGGTCAGCAGGTCAACATATGTTATCTTTTTTTTATTGACACAAGGAAACAAACAAGCGTATAAGTTGCCTGATGGTACTCGGCAACTTCATTTTCTTCTTTACATATCAAAATAATAAATATTCTGGGACACTTTACACAGTACCATCTAGTCCCAAACTAAGCAGAGCTTGTACTGCGTACTAGACAATGGATATAATACTTATATACTTTTTTTTGTACTTATAATAAATACCTAGACAGACACAAACTATCATCATCATATAAAAATTTGTGTCCTGTGGCAATCAAACCCACAACCTCGTGTTCAGCAGTCCGGTACTCGAACCACTAGACCACAGACAGCATATCAAAGGCAAGACTAAATTTATTTAGTCTTACCTTTGAGGTGGGTGGCTGGTAATGTCGTCCAAGTAGGTGTGGGTTGTGGTGGTACCCTACAGTGGCCTGCAACTACAGTTCTGTATCATGTTGAGGCATTGTTTAAGTCTCATTTGATCAGTAATGTCACTAACAATGTTACGCTTCCAACCGGAACACAATAATGTCAGCGTATTATTGCTTCGCGGCAGAATATTTGATACTGTGGCATTACTACCACAGACAAAACAGAAGCAGATTTGTGTCATGAAATTTTACAACAATTTGTGCAAAGAAAATGTTTATAAGACAAAGGGTAAGTAATAAATTTCTAAAATAAAAAAAATAAGATAAAGTGTCTAAATATTATGAAAAAAAAACTAGATTATACAATAAAAAAATATTGAGGCCCAATATGACAGTATCTGGCTTCAGATAACTACCAGAATTAAAAAAAATACTGTCACAAAACATATTGAAACTTTAAATGGTTACTTTAAAAAAAAATGCACCTGTGCCGTAATAAATGTAAGCCTTATTTAGACGTAATAAGTAAAATAAAAGAAAAAATGCATAGTCACACCAAATATTACCTTTAGAAGCACATTATTACTCAGGACGTAACTTTTTCAAAAGTTTGACACCAACTACGTCGTGTGCTAGTGTTAGACTTACACTTTTAAATACACTTGGAACAAAAACTAGGCACAGGCAACCTTTCCAAAATGCCACTCGTATGTAACCACTTTTTCACGTCTATGCAATTTCCAGGGGTGAGTTGACCCGACAGTTTACCTGTATCGAACGCCCTGAGCTATTTCCAAGAAATTTTGACGCACACACTCAACACCAATACACAACGTAGTCGACGCACACATTCATGAATAATTTTAATTTTAGTCACACACATTTACTTACGTTTTCCTTGTCAAAATAACTTGTGATAAATCACTTTAGCACTGATTTTATCGCCACATGAAGCACTAATAGTTGATTAACATTATTATATTGTATAATTGCACACCGGTAATAGAATGAGAGGGACAAAAAACTGATGACAAAAAAATAATTTCAAGGAAACTCATGCAAAAACATATCGCCCCTCTACCCGCGCTGGGTTGAAATTGACAGTTCGAGTGATACCACGCTCAAAATTAATATTCCCATCCCAGATCCCACGATAACCGGTTTTGTGCTCATTTGTACGGGTTAAAATTTTATTAATATTAGTAAAAGTAAATAAAGTGTCATATAAATGGGAGCACTATAATTTAATAAAAAACTAACTATTAATCAGAGCAGTGATTACCTGATTGACTGAATTGCCAGTAAATTACTTTTAATTTAATTATAAGAATGGAGAAACTTTCGTTCTTTCAAATATTCCTATGAATTTATGAAAGAACGAAAGTTTCTTCTGACAATCACAAAACAAGAACCTGATCAAGAACTAACACAAAAATAATTTAAACACATCTTGTGCGACGTCAGAATAGGCCCCTCTCTCAGCACTTATTATACATACATACATATTTTTTTTAGTACGTAACTTAAAAATAAATCATTATACTCTTTATTTATTTTCATACACATTATTTGTATTTTTAAATATTTTTATAAAAAGCAGAAAATATAAAAACATTTAAAAATATACTCATCATTATGACATTTTTACTATGAGACTAACACAAAATTGTGAAAAAAATCAGCTGTTCACTTAACAGCCAAATGTATGGAACTTCTGTTTCTTTATATTTTTACATAAATTTCAATACTTTATAAAATGTAAGAAAGTACAATTAAAATATTTTCAAATAAAAGTTTTAAAATTATACTATTATTAATGTCATTTATATTTTTCCCCTCCAATAATAGTGGTAAATCTTATATTCTTACAACCCTGAGTGGCATTTCCAGGAAAATTGTCTACATAGACAGCGGTCTTTGTTTATTCAACGTTCTGAAACGTAAAAGCAAAAAAAAAACAAGTCGAACATTTATTTTTAGCTTACACACCTATATTCTGAAAAATAATTACTGTACAAATATAATACGCTTACACAATTCGCTGCAGTTTATTTAAACAATGTAGTTATCGAGGGTGAATTTGAAACGAAATACCATTGCGCGGTAAATTTAAATCAATGTAAAAAAACTACAGACCTTCATCTTGACTCCCAGACATTTATTGACATTGCCATTTTGCCAAGGCCATGATAGTTTCATGGCAAAATTGGCAAACAAAATTATTAGTGTAATAAACAATGCAAATACCGTAAATTATGGAAAGAACTAAATCCAAAAAGACTAAAACTATGTAAGTAATTTCAGATATTTAAAAAGTTTGTTTGCAAATCATTTTGATAAAGATTTTCCTATTTGGTTAGATTTCTGTCTTTGTCGGAATAACGTTTGATGCTAGACAGGGCTTGTTACTTAAGGGTAACAAGTAGTATCTATCGCTCAATATTGTATAGTAAGTTAACACTTTAACAGACTTCACATACCTTTTAGAATAATTATCTGTAGGTAGGTATTTATTGTGCACCTGCCCCGGGCGGTAAGGATCAGGGGCGGATTTAAGGGAGGGCAACAGGGGCTACTGCCCTGGGGCCTCCACAATAGAGACTTCGAAAAAAAACCCTTTAAATTCCGACTAGTAAACACTATCAACTTTTTGGAACCGTGCAACTAGTTTGACTTTTCGAAAGTACCTACCTATTGATATGGTCTAATTGAAATAAAGCATTTGACTTTGACTTAGTAAACAACTTTTTCTTTGATATATGTTTTTTCGCTGTTCTACCTACCTTTGTACGAACATGATTATGATTATTTATTCAAAAACTTAGTATCGAAAATCTTATCTTATCGAAAAATTATTATTCTTCTCGACTGAAATTTTTTTTTCAGTCGAGAAGAATAATAATTTGGGGCCAGGCTCTACTCCTTTGTTGCCCCGAGGCCTCCACACTTCTAAATGCGGCCCTGGTAAGGATTGTCAGACAGGCCTAGACAGACGTCGTCTGTAGGTAATATGCTGGAACGCATGCCGCTAGGATTACTTTTAAGGAGATGCATTTGCAAGACATTTTACTATTAACACAAATAAAATGCTATCTTTTTGTATCTTTTAAGCATTTTCCATGCTAAGGTTATTTTAATGAAGGAAAAAATCGATTGGCAGGCAGGATTCGAACCTGTGTCTTCTGGTTCGGTACACCAGACGCTTTGACCGCTAAGCTACCGCTCGCCAGTCGAAATCTTCCTTCACATTCTAAACTTACGTCTTAAGGTGACGTAGCGACATCTATTGTAAATTGTTTATAATTATATATTATAATAATTTTTGTTTTTTTTTTATAAAATATTAAAAAATGTAAAATATGAATAAATGGAATAATAATAATCAACCCATATACTGTCCCACTGCTGGGCACGGGTCTCCTCTCAGTATGAGAGGGATTAGGCTATAGTCCACCACGCTAGCCTAATGCGGGTTGGCAGACTTCAGATGCCGTCGAGAAAATCTCTCAGGCATGCAGGTTTCCTCACGATGTTTCCTTCACCGTTTTAAAGCGAGTGATAATACCAACTATATTTTAATAAAAGTAACTAACGACAGCGTCTTCGCCCGCGTGGTCTTGATAACCATTCGCCCCCGTTTTTGCAACATTTTTCATTGCTACTCCGCTCCTATAAGTCGTAGCGTGATGGTATATACTAGTATATAGCCTATAGCCTTCCCCGATAAATGGACTATCTAACATTAAAAGAATTTTTCAAATCGGTCCAGAAGTTTCGATGCCTATTCAATACACACAAACAATAAAATCTTACCTCTTTATAAATTAGTATAGATAATAAAAGATTTTAATCAACACATTATCATTTCAGACAAATTACTTATCCTGCGCCATACTCACATTCTTGGAATACTGATGCTGCACCAGTCCTCATGAAGAGCACACTAGGAAGGAGTGCTAAGTAAGAACTACCCTCCGAATTGTGTCTATGGTTAACAGTAACATCATGTCTTAATCATCTTCCTATCAATTATCCCTATATATTCCTAAAAACCTACGGCCTCGTTGGTCTAGTGGTCACAAACGCGACTGCTACGCTAGAGGTCCTGGGTTCGATCCCCGGGTCGAGCAAAATGTTGTTGGGTTTTCTGTGAAATTCCCAATAGCAGCTCGGAGTCTGGATTTGTGCCCGGTTTATGGCAATAGGCTCGCCCCCTATTACATGGGACCTAAACATACCGGCGAAATGTGGGTGTACATTAGTACGCCTCTGCCTACCCCTTCGGGGAATATGGGCGTGATGGTATGTATGTATTCCTAAAAATTTGAACAGCGACGACAGACGAATTGCGACCAGTGGTGTGAACAAAGGGGGTCATCGAAATCGGCCCAAATGATGTACCGAAGGTACACTTATTGGAAAAATACCCTGTATTACGCTGGTTAAAAATCTAGTCGTACTTTTTTTTTAATGTTCACTCGGAGATGAGAAACAATACTTAGTTTGAGAAAAATGGTGCCATAGTAAAAACTGTCAGTGTCAGTTTCGAAATGTCAAACGCACGCCATATATGGCCAATTACGGCAGATTATTATCAGTTTTATAGTGATTTCATGGTCAAAACTATCAACTTGTACAAATTTGGGCTGAGATGTATGGGCTTTTGATGACGTCCTTTCTGAATCGATACGCATAAGCCTAAACCGCTGAACACATTTCGATACAATTTGACAATAATATAATATAACATACCATCACGACTGTATTCCCCGAAGGGGTAGTCAGAGGTGTACTAATGTACACCGACATTTCGCCAGTATGTTTAGGTCCCATTTAATAGAGGGAGAGCCTATTGCTATCAATCGGGCACAAATCCAGACTCCGAGCTGCTACTGGGAATTTCACAGAAAAACCCAACAACACTTTGCTCGACCCGGGATTCCAACCAATGACCTCTAGCGTAGCAGTCGCGCTTGCGGCGACTAGACCAGCTAGGCAGTCTTAACACTTTTTGTAAAAAAAATATACTAGTAGATTTTCGAATTTCGACTTCTTGCACCGGCCGAAATCCAGCTTTAATATCTACCTATATTGTTGTCTAGTTTCTTCAACTGCCCGAAAAGGTCGGCAGATAACCCTCGATCGTGGAGCCAATCCTACTCCACAGTGAGGGGTCCAGACCCCACCGCACCACATCTCAAATACGGCGTGTTCCCCAACAGAAGAGTGTCTTCATCTAGGTAAGTTGAACTAAGGAACTATGAATCCACCGCTATAGGCGCTTGTGTAGCGTGAGGTCTCCGACATGTCAAATGTCAAGTGCTTGTGGGTTGACTACGCGGGCTTATGTCAATATTTAGCATTAACTAAGATTAAATAAGACAAATATGAGTAAAGGGCCAATAAATGTCAGTGATTTAAAAGCGGAGCTAAGAAAAAGAGGTGCAAAATTCCAAGACGTATATCCCTCATTAAGATGGCGTCTATACTCATATTAAATGTTACCAGACCTAAAAATATTGGTTACTGTAGTAGAAATACGCAATTTCCAGATTATCCTCCTTTTCACAAATTTTCGCAATTATTTACCTATAGTCCGCGCGGAATTAGTTGGCCGCACCTTAGGTAGGGACGGGAGTAAGGCGGCGGGTTACTGTGAACAAAAACAAGCGCCCCCGCCCCTCCATCCCACCTTGCGCAGGCGACCCCACCCCTCCGTCCCGCTGCTCATATACCTAAGGCGCGACCAACTAGTTCCGCAAATTTTCGCAATATTTATTTTCTAGGGCCCTACAAAAGAACCTGTTGAAGCCACTTCACCCCCCACACGGTTTCAATCTCAACCTCCAGGCAAGACAAATCTCTCAAGACCTTGCCAGCAACAAGAGTTCCGTCAAGAAAAAACCTCCGAGAAAACGTAAATATTAAATGCTAGCTTTTGACCGCGTAGAAGTTCAAAATAAGCTCTCAGAAGGAATGATTTTTCCCCGTCATTGCAACATTTTTCATTGATACTCCTACTGGTCGTAGCGTGATACAAGGTGGAAGGGACATCGACGCACAAACGTCGTGACAAGGTTTCACTTAATGTCAAAAATAAAATATGACCTAGGTCCTTCATGTAGAAAATGATCGGTTATTACAGATAATATCATATTTGAGCGCGCAGTGTATTGCTAAAAACGCGATTATAACGCTCCGCGGTTAATGTTATCGGAGGCGCGATCCAAAATAAATGAAATAATGATTTTTTAATTATATACCTAATTTGGGTAGATAAAAATAATGTTTCATTACACGGTCAAGTAAAAAAAACGGCAGAAAAAAATAAAAAATTGATGAAAAAGTTACGGAAAATTTCAACGCAGGGGCTTCCAGAATCATGTACTGTACTCATGGTATTCGGATGTGCGTCGATGCCTTCCACCTTGTATATAGTTAAACTTCAACTTTACTATTACAATATTAGTATAAGATTTATTTATTATTCTTGTTCTTCCTCGCCTTTTCCTAACTATGTTGGCGGCGGCTTCCAGTCTAACCAGATGCGGCTGAATATCAGTATTTTACACGAAGCGACTGCCATCAGGCCTCCGCAACCCAATGTCTGGGCAATACCGATATTCAAGGATAAACTGGTTGTCAGGCTTTTTGGGCTCCTTACTACCACTAACGATTATCATAGGTGTTCGTATGACAACCAGCATTGATGTCGGGCGGGTGTACTTATCCAAGTTACTCGGAAAACTTCACTTGCGCGATTCAGGATTTGCTTCGTACACTCAGCATCAGATATATCGGGACATACAAAGTGTGTAGTGTGTTCGTTCTGAAATAGTCCTTGTATCATTGAGATATCTTATCTTGCTATGGGGGCTGGTACAACCAGCAACACTTCGACCCAATGGGATTTTTTTGTGTTGTCCCCATTACCGTATATTCCTTACTCTTTGAAGACGTGGTTCACGAAGGCGGCTAACCCACTGAGAGGAAGGAACCTAAAATCTTCCGGCTTCGGGTACCCGTTGCCGAGAAGACTCATCCGTATTGTCGCCAGGACATCACAATCGCACAGGATGTGCTGCATAGTTTCCTGAATTCACCACAGGCTCTGCAGCCGTTATTCAAAGCTAGCTTCATTTTATGGAGCATGTCATTTGTGGTGTAGTGACTGTTGTGCCCTGTAAGGGCTCCAATGACAGCTCGGGATTTGTCCCTTCTGTTGAGTTGTCATTGAGATATAGTTTCATTTTATTAGTTGTTCTGATTATTTTGAACACTTTGACTGTACGAAGCAAACCTTGTATCGTGAAGATTTACGTGTAACTCGCATATATATACATATACAACCGCCCGACATCAACCGTCGGGCAGTGGCCCGTCAGGCATAACACCCGCCTGAGAGGAGGAACCTCCGTTTGGAGACTCTACAGTGGAATATGCTATAGATTGATACAACTTTTTCTTTTCAGCCCAAATATCAGAATCACCGGTATTTGTCTTCAGAACCATAGACAAACGGTACACAAGACAGTTATCGTTATCAGAAATAATGCATGTGGACATCAAACCTAAGAGGTTTTCTTTAATGGCACCCAGTTTCTGTCCGTCACCCAACTTCAAGGTTTTGTCACCCAGGCTAGCTATGTCACCTAATATGGGATCGCCGAGATAACTTCATTTATATATATTGATACTAGAAATCTCAAAAAATATTGTTGTATTAATGGGAACTTTATTGCAAAACAAAAGCGTATTTTTTTAAATTTATATGAAAACTTTTTGAATTTTGTATAAATAAATAGCAATATTAACATGTTGTTGACAAGACTTGGTTATATTATATTTTTCCTATTGATGGGAATAATATTACCTCATGAATTTATTGTTTTGTTTAATGTTCGTTGTCATTGATCTCACATAAAAATATCCCATGAATGGGAATCCTAGATATATTGAGTGGAATTTACTGAAACAGTTTTTTATTTTGTGGTAAAATTATTGTATTATCGTACTCATCTCTTTTTAACGACATTGTTGTTTAAATAAAATTCCCAACAATGGGAAAAATATTAACAAAAATATGTGGGTGATATGTATATATCAGTATACTCATACTAAATACATAATTATAGTAAACTAAGTAAATGAGTGTTTTATTGATAAATATTTGTAAAAACTGTTTTAATGTACTGGTGGTATTTAAGACCCCATTGGGTAAGTGGTCGTAAAATACGCTAGAACTCCTCGTTTCGATTCCCAGGTCGAGCAGTGTTATTGGGTGTACCTATGAAATCCCCAGTAGCAGTTGTTTGAATTTGTGCCCGGTTGATGGCAATAGGCTCGCCCCCTATTCTATGAACCAATTATTATGAAAACAATAAAAATAAACTGCCAAATCAGTCAAGTGATGATATGATGAATACATACGGAAATTAATTACTATTTATTTATAGAAGATTGTGTGTTACATAAAGTAGTTCATCATCATCATCATGGAGAACCCACTCCTGTGTGGGTTCGGTTTTCGCATTAGTCCTGCAGTGGACCATTGTACGTGTGCCGAGGGGCTGTTATTCTAGCCAGCCCAACTCCCTCCAGAAGCAGATTAGTCTTCCCGGCCTCCTCGGTGTGTCCGCTACAGATCTTGGTGATCCTAGGGTTTTTTCCCCGTTTCTGAGTGACGCCTGTGCATTCAAGCAGCACGTGTGCTACCGTTTCCTCGGCCATCATGCACGCCCTGCACAGGGGGCTTTCTGTAATGCCTATAGTATGAAAATGTTTGTTAAGTGAGCAGAGAAGTGTCCGGTGATAGTCCGCACCACCAGGCGCAGGCTGGCCCTATTCAAATGCAGAAGGCGTCTGGTCAGTTTGCTGTCCAAAGATGGCATTGCTTCTTTGGATTACCTGCAACCTGGTGCTGAATTCCACCATCTGTCAGCTTGTGAGTGTGTGTGGTTCTGTAGCCATCTGCGTAACTGATTGAACGGGAATGGCACGATGGGTTCAGGTCACATAAAGTTATTAAGATTTGAAAAAGAAATAAAAAAACTTACTTTAACTCTCGCGACCACACCAATATATCGGCCGAAAGAGGTCCACTGCTGAAAAAGGCCTCCTCTACTTCCACATGGACTTGTTATACGCCGCCTGTATCCAACGGCTCTCAGCGACCTTTACTAGATTGTTTGTCCATCTCGTTGAAGGTCGTCCTACGCTGCGGTTTTTTTTTATACCACTAAGGTGGCAAACAAGCATACGGCCCGCCTGATGGTAAGTTGTTACCGTAGCTTATGGACGCATGCAAGGGGTATAACTCGCGCGTTGCCGACACTAAAAACCTCTTAGAAGTATGGAAGATTCACTGCGCCAACAGTTTGAGGGTATTCCTCTTGCTGCCAGCGCAGCGCATCCTTAGAAGGAGCTCTGGCAACCTTACTCACTGCAGGAAAACAACACACAATAAAGTGTGTTATTTAAAAATTTCACAATAAAGCGGTTTCCGATGTGTAGTCTCCACTCGAGAAGTGGACAAATAAGTATGAATTTGGCAGGTTAAGCAGACGCTAATCATTCAAAATAGGTTTGAAACTGTAAATAA
The DNA here is from genome assembly GCA_946251955.1 of Acronicta psi. Lineage (NCBI taxonomy): Eukaryota > Metazoa > Arthropoda > Insecta > Lepidoptera > Noctuidae > Acronicta > Acronicta psi. The sequence goes on from OX276498.1 coordinate 1,245,922, forward strand.
AACAGCAATCGACACTTAATCACTATCAGTTTATTTCATTTATCATTCGAATGATAGGTTATTTGACCACTTTCAAAATCATATTAAAAAAAAGGTTACACAACACAATATTTTTAGTACAGATGTCACCACTAGGTGCAACTAGTAACGACATCTATGTATAATTTTAGAAAACGTTTAAATTTAGGTGTTACTACGATTGACTACGACTAGGGTAATTTTTTGTTTTTGTTATTGGCTTGTTTGGCCAGAATTATATTGCCATATATATATAGTTCACTTATTATTATTCTATTACATAAAAAGGTTCGATGAATATTTTTTTGTCTAAGATGAAAAAGCACAATTTTTGATGGATTTTATATGATTTTCAAAGTGACCATAGACGATAATACAATTTACTTATAATTACACACTGCAGTCGTTAGGTAAGTTCCATAAAACGCCGCTACATATCTATGGCAGCACTGTGCATAGGAATATATTTCACTTTTTTATCGTGAAAGTAAGAAGTTGGATAAATAAAACTTATAACATTCATTAAATAAAATTATTGATATCAAAACTACTGCCACAGTCACAAAAATGTAATTGGTTTATTACTTAATGTACAGAAAGCTGTTGTTTTTATTTTACAAAGCATTATAAACGCTACTTAACTTGTTTTATGCCCGTGATTAAATCGTACTGTATTTTCTGACAAATCTGACTGTTGTTGGTCTAATGATTCTAAGCGCGACTCCTTAGTGATGTGCGAATGCGAATGATCATTCGATAGGGTAATCATGCGAATAATTAGATTGTAGAAAAGAGCTATTCGAATTATTCGAATGAAAAAAAATCAAATAAAAATCTTATAATCTCTCCCTAATATTAAAAATGCGCAAGCTGTGTGAGAGTGTGATGTGAATGCCTGTTAACTGCTACGCTAGACGTCCTAGATTCGATTACTTGATTATAAAGCTGCAGTTAGCCCATATAATAGGCGGCAAGCCTCAATAGGTTTGCCTCGAGCTCGGAGCTTAGATTGCCACTAACGGGGCACAAATCCAGACTGAGAATTCTATAGAAAAACCCAATGCTCGAATTGTGAATCAAACCTAGGGACTTAAACGTAGCAATCATGCTTAATACCACTATTTACCTAAAATATCAATAAATAACCGTTATTGAAAGTGGCTAAGTTATAGCAATGCTGATCAACCGATCTGCAAGGATACGCTACGCTTGCCGAGGTCAGTCTGTGGATGGGTGACCATCCTTAACACATCGAGACCCCTCCGTGCCTCGGAGAGCACGTAAAGCCGTCGGTCCCGGTAATACGAACACCTATGACAGTCGTTAGTGTTAGTCAGACGTCCAGAAAGCCTGACAACCAGTCTATCCTTCGAATATCGGTATTGCCCAGAAATTGGGTTGCGGAGGTCTGATGGCAGTCGCTTCGTGTAAAATACTGATATTCAGCCGCATCTGGTTAGACTGGAAGCCGACCCCAACATGGTTGGGAAAAGGCTAGGAGAAAAATATTGAAAAAGAAAGAAAAGACGTAAGCACGAAAGAATCGTAATAAGTGGCGGTCTCTTGTTCAACCTGTAGGAAAAATGTGTGAGTGAACTGTACGAAAGAGAAAACAATATCGCTTTAATCACGGGCCTCAAACCAACTCACAAACACCCCAACACTCGATTCTCCTCTTAAACCTTTTACAATCTATTTTCTTTGAACATGAGCAGAGAAGGAAAAAAAGATCTTGCTACCTCTTTCAGGCACAACGCAAAATATAATGTTTTAATACCCCGAGTGTCGTCATCTGTCGTCTGTAATTCATTACTTGAAGGGTTTTCTTTAGCAATGCAATTCGATCCTGTATTGTGTCAGAAATATCGTGCAATTAGTTTAATATTGTTGATTTTGTACCCAAAACAGGTCTAACAAGTTTCTCGATTTGATTCCCCTGTGAAAACTCTACTACCTATACATTTAACATTACTGCAAGCTATGGTTGTATCTTAGTTAGCTTTTTGCCTGCTTACCTAAGTCTTTCGCCGTGTGTACAAATTGATGGAAAATTTCAACGCCCCACTGCGTTGTTCAGTACATCAGAATCAGTACTGAACACATGGTATTTGGATGTGCGTCAATGTCCCTTCCACCTTGTATATACATCTATATTCTTTAGCGCTATAATTTTTTATTAAATAGAGCTAAATATAGATGTTTTTTATTTTAGGCCACCCAAGCTCTAAACTCAAGTGCCATACCAAAAGTCCACCGATAATTTTTATAGTGCATACCTCATCCATTCGCTAACTGTACAAGATTCATATTTTTACTTCTCTACTCATTTACATGAAGAGGATTACCTGTAAGTGTTTGAACACATCAATTATAATAGATTACATTTATTTTTATTAAAACAGATCAAAATCTCATGTGTATATTTTAATCGTACTATCTTGGACACGCGAAGACTTTGTAGCGCCATCTGTTGGTGCTATGCGGAAACAAGGTGTACGTTTTGTGGTAATAGATGGCGCTTTGTATGAACTGTCAAAAGTAACAATGGATGAATGCTTTTTAAAGGCAATTATTTGACTGTATCTATAAAAATGATTATATTATTATCAAAGTATTCATATGTGCTTACATCTTCATAGTCAATTAAAATCAAACTGTATTTATATGGAAATTCGTTTCATAATATTTCAAAACTGAATTATTTTAAACAATGACAATACAGCTTGTTCCAAGTCAACACGCGTCTCCACAAAAAGTAAACAAAACACGACTGTCAAGCGCTAGGATGATGATATTATTGTATACCACGTTATAACTACTGTAATTTAAATTCATCCTTGCCTATTTAGAATATAGGTATGTTCAGGATAAAACGAGGGGGTCAAAATAATTATGCTGTAGCTCTAATGACCCCCGTGATATTTTATATTAAACAAATTAAAATATAATTACTCAAACTTACAATTTGGGTGGGGGTCTTAAGAACTTTATAAGAGTCCTAAAGACCCCACATTTTTAATGGACATAGTAACTTGCACTTAAATTTAGAAAAGAAGTTGTGACGTCAAAAACTGAATATACATCCGAAATATTAAATTGGTTATAATACAGTTTGGTGGATATTTTTATCAAGTGCTTTGACACATCTCGTCTAGGAATGCAACAAGATTGTTACTTGCGCAAGAAATACCTATTACTACTTATAAACAAACACCATATCGACATTTAAAATAGTGCTTGTAAATACAACTACAAAAAAAACACTCCCTGAAATATAAAACGACTTTTTACGGATTATATCGCGTTTTATTTTTATAGGGACAAAAAACAGTTACATAAGTTACAGTTTACATAACAGTGTTTAAAAATAAGGATAGATAAGCGCATAATCCATAATATTGACTACTCTATTTTTTTTAGTTATTGACAATCCAATTCACGCAGAATGCGAGCTCACTATATCCTTTAGATTTTCAGTTTTATTTTGGACTTTTAGTTTCATCCGTAAAAAGGAGTTTTATTTCATCGTCTAACAATCGCTTAAGTGTCAGTAATCAGTAAATTACTAACTTTTTCAAACAAATATCTACTTACTTCAAACACAAAGAATTGTTTTAGACACTAACTACGTATTAAAATAATTTGAAAGGCATAGATAACGCTGTAATAATTTTTTTAAATGCGTTATTAAAACCTTCCGACTACAATTTTATTTACGTTATTGGCAATTTTCTAATCTAAAAAAAAATTTTTATTTTAATATAAAAAATGGTTTTATTTCGCATTTTACATGTTACAAATTATGACAGAAGCATTTTTAAGGTTTTTAGTGAAATATTTTAATGAATATTAACAACAGTAGTGTCCATTGCCAATATTCCTTTTGACCCCGCTAAAAAAATAATCTTGCGATGTTAAATAAGTACCAGCATCGACGGCATTTTATTATTGTACGAAAAATAGCTTTTTTTTTTTATCTGCCCATTCTTGGGCCTGAGCTACACACACAGGGAGTTATGAAGACCCCGTCTTAAGGATGTCTTTGACACTCTTGGAACAAGACTCTCCTGGGCTCAAGCAAACCTTTAGTTTCTTCTGTTTGTAAAATTCTTTTCAGATAAAAATGCAAGCATAACTTTATCTTATTATTGACGGAATATAGTGTCATACTCGCGTTTATCTGGTATTTGATAATCCCGTTTTTTTTTCAATTTTGCGCAAAGAATCTCTGGGTACTTTCAACACTCATATTTACCAATTAATTTCACAATACTTTTTGGGAGGGACTAATACTTATTCGTGAATTTTATTTAAAATATAATCGTAATTTTAAACTTAGTTCTTTGTAATTATATTACAAAATTAATAAAGCTTGCTAATATTCACTTTCAAAAATAATTCAAGCGTCTCAATGTTTCACTTAATTGTCACTAAGTGACACACTCACTACACACCGACTTCTCAATATAATCACAGACTTTACCTAAATACATTTCCAACAGTAGGCCACTCACTAAGAATCTAAGATAATGTGGATTTTCTTTTTTTTTTCTAACCGTAGCTGAAATTTGCTTGTCTATATTGTAAAAAAAAAAATACTAGCTGACCCGGCAGACGTTGTTTTGCCTTAAAGGGGTGGGTTACCCTTATCTTTTAGGGGTATGAAAAATAGATGTTAGCCGATTCTCAGACTAACCCGATATGCACACAAAATTTTATACAAATTGGTCCAGCCGTTTCGGAGGAGTTTGGTAACAAACACCGCGACACGGGAATTTTATATGTTAGATTTACTCTTGCAAGAAGCTAGCTTTCCTGCACAACTTACACACATCTTTTAAGGTAGTATATGCACAAGATATATAAACTATAAAATTGCGACGGGATCCATCGCAAAAGCTGCTAAAATTAAAATAATTATTATCAACAACAACCCTTACCATTTGTTCTATCAAAACTGCAAGTGGCCTACTGAACAATAGTAACACCTTCATTTCTTAACACACAATATTAAAAAGCTATTAACCAACCCTTTACATATTTTTTTAATTACTCAAGCGTTTAAACATTCAACTCTCGGACCGCTCATGCAATTGATGAGACAAGCAACTTTAAACTGCTCAAACTTATAAAAATATAATTTAGTTATTCATTAAAAGAATGTTATTAAACGCATACATTATTTGGGTATATAAATGTGTTTTTAATTCAATCATTTTATAGTGTCAATTAAAATAAACGAATCACAGTTTCCGTGCGTAACACACAATTTGCAATTAGTTTTACAAGATTCAAGGTTAATGTTACTACAAAGGTAACGTGAATAATCCACAGTGTCATTTTTGCAGCAACGTGGAATGTTTAAAGTTATTAGACCATAAATAAATAACACAATTTCAATCTACAGGTCTTGGAAAATATCGACTACTTATAGCGTACTAGTAACCGCTTCGATTTGGTTCAAAACCATAGAAATAGTTTCAGATAACGCAAGAGGTCGAAATTGATATAATAATATTACTTAGGCCCTACTCTACCACCTATGTATAGCTGTTAACCGTCAAATAAATTAAAAAATGGAACAAAATTGGTATCAAATTATCTGCCAAGTTATTTAGGGTTCTAGGAGATGGTAAAGAAAGGCCCTTTATGTATTAAATCATAATGAAAAGTTTTAATACTCCTGGCTACGCCAATATCTACCAACTATCTAAAAGATAACATATTTTAACTACTTCCCTTCACTCTTCATTCAATAGTGAAAAGAAAGAAGAGAAGGGCTTGCATTTTTTTATAAATAAAGAAGATTCTACATGTACTTGTGGTTTTTTTTAAGGATACAGTACATTTTAAGAAATACTTTACGGTACTTTCAATATAAAAGCAGAATTCTAACATAAAACACAATTTTTTACTCTAATTTTAACAAATCGCACGTAAGACTGACTAGTTTAGCTCTAAAAATAATACCATTATCTATTTACGCGCCCAAACCACACAGATAGCACTAAATTATAAACTGGTAATTTTCCTGTTAGTTTTTTTAAAAGAACCGAGCATAAGTAATGTTTCAATGTTGGTATGACTAAATGAACCACATATTTACAAATTGTTTTCTGGCTGTTAATACAATAATAGCCGAAATCGTTATTATAATTAATTAAATTAATTCATTTATTTAAAGCAAAAAATAATAAGTATTATTTATTTATTTAATTAAGTAATTACTAAGAATCCACCAATGACAGTAACTAAAAAAATCGCCTGTTGGATTAGAATCCAAGAGATCGTTTAGCGCGGCCACGGTGCGATTATATCTACTATTTGCATAATTGAAACTTAGTATAATATGGGCCTGTTTCACAACTTCTCAATAGTCAATAACCGCCGGATAAATTTAAAAAAGGAACAATATAGCTATGAAATTATTTGCCAAATAATTTAACGGCGACTTATTGATTTTGATTTCATGACACATCACAAAATTACATTACAAAAATTAAACTTATGCCATTATAATACTAACAGCCAACATAAAATATCGTGAATACAATTTTATTTATCTAATTTAATTGCAATTTGCAATCTTACATGGCGCACAAATACATATATTGATACATACATAGATAACATATTACATACAGACATCACCACAAAGATTCACAATTCAAACGATGGCGAAGACCCCAATATCCCCAAAATCACAACAAAGGTACTAATGACCCCCACAATAAAGTTCTAAAGACCCCACAGTACTTTCATATAGTTCTAAAGACCCCATTCTGTAAAAGCGATATTTTTTAATTGAAAAATGTCGCTTTAGTTTAGGAAATAAGTTTTAACTGAATTTTCAATCTACTGAAGAGTCAGCGTCTTCGTTTTTCGTGCTCAAGTGGAATGCTAAGACGGGGATCGATCCTAGGACCATACAGGAGCCCATGCCGTAGAAACACCAAGAATAACCGCCTGTGACGTCGCGAAGTAAACCTGTTAAAAGAAAATAACATAAATTTATAAATATATAGCGCTACAGAATGTTTTCCCCCGTTTTTGCAACAAGTTTAATTTATACTCCGCTCCTTTAGATCGTAGCGTGATGATATTTAGCCTATAGCCTTCCTCGTTAACCAGGCTATCTAACACTGAAATAATTTTTCAAATCGGACCAGCAGTTCCTGAGATTAGCAAACAAACCAAACCAACAAACAACCAAACTCTTCAACTTTAAAATTTTAGTATAGATTTAACATGAGTACCTAATCTATGCTAATTACCCGACAGCCAAAGGAGGAGGGTTAAGTGTTTGACGCGATGTATGTATGTCCGTTCCTATGTCCGGTCGTAACTACTCAACGGCTCAACCGATTACACCTCATTAGATTCGTCTTGATGGCACGAGTGTCACTGGGTAGGTACATGAAATTCAAATAAAATTGCGGATTTTATACGCTTTAATGTGCGAACTGATTTCGAAAATGATCTTTAGTTGTATCAATTTTTATTTTAAATTATCATTTATTATCTATCTAGTGATTCTATGATGACTCATACACTAAAAAGTAGGAAATAAAATCAATTATTAAATGAAACATTTTTATTTCATTCAATAATTGATTTTGTATCCAATTGCGTAAAAACTACTAACTAAAAATCTAAAAACAAGCTCTGTGAGGTTGAAAAATGTATTGCAGGCGGGACAAGCTGTTCGTTCATAAACAAAATTGTTTCTTTGCTTGTCCCGCCTGCAATACATTTTTCAAGCATGTTTTTAGGTTTTTAGTTAAGTAGTTGACAAAGCTGAAGCGTTTGTTTGGTTGAATGCACTAATCTCAGAAAGACCAGAATATTTTTCTCTCCGATTTTTACCGCCGGCTTAAAGTTAGCTCGTGCGAACTTCAACCCGGACAATAAGTTTGGCGAGAACTGTATAAATAATAATAATAATTTATTTGCAATAAACATGGTACATCGATGGTCTTATAGTTAAGTTTTGTCTCACATGTCTAACCAGCCAGGCTAACATGCAAAATTTTGTCGACGCTTATGTCGTGCTTTTGTCTCGTTTTCGTACGAGGAAGAGCGAGACAAAAGAGTAGACAAAATTATGTCGTGGCGTGCATGTTAGCCTGGCAGGTACTGGTATACAAATTTTGGGATGTCAGGAGTAGTAGCTATTAAACAATAATATAACTATTTAATGTAGTTTAGTATAGTGTATCTCTTCTTGACTTACCAGCAGTTGGTGGTACCGATACTGCTGCAAGACTCTGGAACATTCTGACGAGTCCATAAGATGAGGCGATGCGGGCTGTTCCGAAGGCGTCAGCTAGGAGTACAGGAACTAGGAGAAACCAGCAGCCGAGACAGAGACCATAGGCACCTGGAATCACATAGTTTTTTTTTATATACCACTAAACTGGCAAACAAGCATACGGCCCGCCTGATGGTAAGCGGTTACCGTAGCCTATGGACGCTTGCAACACCAGGGGTATCACTCGCGCGTTGCCGAACCGAAAAACCTGTTAGAGGTTTATGGAGAATTCACTGCGCCGACAGTTTGAGGGAATATTCCTCTTACTGCCAGCGCAGCGCATCCTTAGAAGGAGCTCTGGCGACCTTACTCACTGCAGGAACACACAGTAAAGTGTGTTATTTGGCTGCAGTTTTCTGTAAGGTGGAGGTACTTCCCCAGATGGGCTGCTCCAGATTTGAGCCATAAATGGCTGTGCCCTACCTCTCTTCTTTCTGTTTCACGCTTTTTACCCATACATGTAGGAAGATAAATGAGTGTAAGTACGTAAATAAATAACTTATCGCATGCACGCTGTGTAAATTCATGTATACCGTGTGCCGCAGTGGAAACGTAGACCCACGTTGGCAAACAAATGAACCCACGTAGCAAACGTGCGCCGCGTGGCCGTGGACAGCGTACACATATATTATTTTTTATTATTATATTTTTTTCAAATCTTGAAAAACTAAAAAATCGTGAATCTTGTAACATTGTACAGGGCTGATTGAAATACCTATGTATTATTAAAATGTTAAATAAGCAACTGGAAGGTAGCTGGTGCTTATACCTCAGGTTTTCCTTTTTTAAGCACTAGCCGCTTAATCAATTGAGCTATTAATGAACAAAAAACCCTTTTTTGTACAAATAATGTAGGTACTTTTGGAAATAAAATAAACTTATTATTATTAACACAGTGGGTTTTCGCCTTAAAGGTTGCTGATACGTAACGGGACTTTTTATCGTGACGCGACGATTTTTAAACGTCGTTGCATATAAAATCGTCAACAGACAAAAGTCTTCAACCAGTGTGTGTTACCAGTGATGACATATGGCACAGAGACGTGGTGACTCACTATGGGCCTCATAAGAAAGCTCAAGGTCACTCAGCGAGCTATGGAGCGAACTATGCTTGGTGTTTCTCTACGCGATCAAATCAGAAATGTGATCCGTAGAAGAACCAAAGTGATCGACATAGCCGAAAGGATTAGCAAGCTGAAGTGGCAGTGGGCGGGGCACATAACTCGTAGAACTGATGGCCGCTGGGGCAGAAACGTTCTCGAGTGGAGACCACGCACCGAAAAGCGAGGCGCGGGACGGCCTCCAACGAAATGGACCGATGACCTGGTAAAGGTCGCCGGAAGTCGTTGGATGCAGGTAGCATGCGTCCGGTCCTTGTGGAAGTCAATGGGGGAGGCCTTTATTCAGCAGTGGACCTATTTTGGCTGACGTGATGCTGATGAAGATGGCATATAAAAATATAGCTACAACAAAATGAGTAAATTACCTGATGCAATAGCCAAGGCCCACCAAGATGTAAGACTGGGGAGAGTCAAAACTGCTATACCAGCTACCAGTATACTGAAAATAATATAATTATAATCTTTAATCATAATCATTATCAACAACTCGTTCTCCATTCAGCGCCCTCAGGTTGGTGCGGAAAGGAAAAAGTGATCAGAAGTTAGAGAGAGGAGAGGAGAAATAATAATAATAATAAATATCCTGGGACATTTTACACAGCACCATCTAGTTCCAAACTAAGCAGAGCTTGTACTATGGGTACTAGACAATGGATATAATACTGAGATACTTTTTTTTTTGTAAATACATACTTAAAATAAATTTTAAAGTTTATCACAATAAATGTTTGTGTCCTGTGGGAATCGATCTCGAGATCAACAGTCCAGTACTCGAACCGCTAGACCGTAGACGTCGTCAAGATGAGTTAAAAGTTAAGGCAGAGAGAGAGAGAGTAGAGGAGATGTCAGGCATTTTAAAGGCTGGTCAAGTGGGCTGCTAACAGAGCCTTTTTGCAGCGTCATAATATGATAAGCAAACATAGTTACACTCTTCTTTTTTGATGAATTGAAATAAGTAACTCACCTCACGATATAAGCCTTTCTTCTACAAAACAGATGCAGGTCACACAGCCAGCCAAGTCCGAGTCGTCCACACAGATCCAGAACAGCGCTAATGGCTACCAGATGACCTGATGATAAAACAATCGCAAGGTGAGATAAGTGCCTATACAAGGTTTATAGAGATGGAAGGGCCGAAGGAAGTAGAAGAGGAGATAAAAGAGATGAGGGATGGGAAAAAACGAGAGAGAGTCAGAAGGTAGGGGAAATAAATGAGAGATAAGATTGTGGAGAGAGGAAATGAGAGCATGAATGACTCACCTGATCTGATGAATGAGATGGAGAGGAGGTAGGAGAGATTTAAGGAAAGGTAATGGGAGAGAAGGGATGAGAGGAGAGAGGAAAATAGAGATGAAGCTATGGAAGAGGGTAGAGTGGAGCAGAGAGAAAGGTCACACACGTATATACTACGTCCAACTGCCACGGGTGGGGGGGCTAGTAATAGAGAGGAGACAGGACATGAGAGCCACGGACGCCACGATTTAAATAACTATACGCTTAGATGAAGGTGATGAGAGTTCAGGAGAGGAGGTAGGAGAGGATGAGATACTTTAGTATATAGGAGAGAAGGGGAGAAAGGACAGAGAAGAGAGGAGAGGAGAGATGTGGGAAGACAGGAGAGAGGGGAGAGATGAGTAGAGGAAAAAGGTTACACTCACCGGCAGCTGATTTACTATGTCCAACGGCCACGGTGTAAGCAGGCAAGTAGTAGAGAGCGTACGGAGATCCACACGACATAAGAGCCACCGACGTGCACAGCAGACCGAAACGCCACGACTTTAGGAGAGACACGTCCAAGTACCTATGTTGAGAAAAAGAAAACATTAAGTAACCTTGTAACAACTAAGAGAGGTAGGGGGCCATTTATGGCTCAAATCTGGAGCTGCCCATCTGGAGAAGTACCTCCACCTTACAGAAAACTGCCGTTAAATAACACACTTTAGTCTTTACCTTTAGTGTTGACGTAAACGTAGATGTTGTTGCATAGATTAAATTAAATATCTTCCAAGTTGTTTCGTAAGTTAGACTCAGTTTTTCAGTGACCAAAATTTGGACGCCTTTCAGGCTTAACATAGCGATCTGTACCTACTAAACTTAAGAACTACACTTTATACCTATGTTGTACAAATTAATAAATTTATTTGATTTGATTTTGATTTTGTGTGTTGTGTTCCTGCAGTGAGTAAGGTTGCCAGAGCTCCTTCTAAGGATGCGCTGCGCTGGCAGCAAGAGGAATATTCCCTCAAACTGTCGGTGCAGTGAATCCTCCATAAACCTCTTAGAGGTTTTTAAAGTCAGCCCCACGCAAGTGATATCCCTGGTGTTACAAGCGTTCATAGGCTACGGTAACCGCTTACCATCAGGCGGGCCGTATGCTTGTTTGCCACCTTAGTGGTATAAAAAAAGGCCTAGGTCCAGCATTGGACGAGTACGGGTTGATTATGACATGATTTCTTACCTGGATATCTTCTCGACGCATCCAGTCTGCTTCTTCTCAACCTGCACATCTTCTTTCTGAACTTCTTCCTGTTTGATAGTGATCGGTTCCGTCAATTTGTTCTGTATCAACCGGCTGGGCGGCGGACGAATGTACAGTGATCTGCTGCAATAGAAAATTGTTTCTTAAAATATTGGTACAGCTAGGTATTTCATTTTGCAAATCTTTCTTTTTGTTAATCTTTGAACTAAAGCCAACTTTTCAAATAGCTTTTTTTATATTTTAAGGGTCGTTCCGCCGTTTCGTGCAAATTGAGACGTTCCGCGGATCCAAAAAAAAATTTTATTTTTATGTATTTTAAATATTGAAATCGAGTCTTTATTGTTGCCAGATTCATTTTAAGTGATAGGCGCGCTTATATCTTGTTTAATTACGGAGAAAATGATGATCGAAATTTTATAGCTGGAAGGTGATGAAAACTGAAAGGATTGTAATGAACTAGGGTGCGATGGTAATGATAAATCAATATGAATATTGTGATGGTAATTTTAAATAACGCTAGACAGTTGCAAAATTATTTAAGTTGGTAAGTATTTAACCATAAAATACCATAATTAATAGCTAAATAAAACAATATCATTTCAATAAATCACCATCTTTTATTTCTGTTCAGTCTTTTGATTCATTTCAGTCTTAAAAATCAACATCGTTATAAAGATTTAAAGGTTCCTAAGTAATAGTCAATCAATATTATTATATACTATAATTATATTATGACATATAAGTTATAACCTAATACCGTTAACTAATACAATACTCAAGGTCTTATCTGAGCTTTTCATTTGTGTGAGTGCATATACAGATAGAGCGCGACAGGTGCTTTGATTGGCTTAGACAGATATATACTGCTTTTGGCAAGTATTTCATTCTACTTTTGGTGAACACTCAGCTTAGACCTCGCGAACTGTAATAGTATGCAAGTAATAAAAAGGTCTTGTATTCAAAATCACAATTACTAAGTCTTCAAAAAAGAAACAAACAATAATAACATTATTATGAATGAAATAACTGACTACACAATTAACAATTAGTAGGTAATATTATATAACAGTCATTATAATATGCTCCTATCCTTTCGAGTTTAAACTAAACCGCTATATAGTTACTAAACACAATAGCAGTAAAAATCCAAACCATAAACGCAAAAGTGTTAACAAATTCTTAAAATTCCCTGAGTCGTCTACTGAGTACTGAAAATCAATTTGATAATATAATAACTCTGAAGTAGGTCACAATCAACTGATTTTTCAAAAAAAAACAACAATAATTATTAACCTTAAAAAATGTTTAAATCGTCACTATCATCTGACAATCCATCATGCTCTTTGTTTTCTTTTCCTGAATTATTTGCTTGAATGAAAGACTCAAATTGCCGTTGGTGTTCAGAATTGAAAGCATCTATTTTTTTTTGCAAATAGCTTTTCATTGGGAATCTTATAAAATCTACGGTTTTCCCAACTTACACGTACGTCAGACAAAATCTTGATTTTAGGAGATCTAGGCATAGTTGAAGAACAACTAGCTGTAGCATTGATCAATGGTGAGAGCTCTAAATCGATTGGACCCTGAAGAGGTTGTAAGTTCTCTAAAGCATCTGATTCCTCTAAGTTGTTTAAAAAAGTAGATGTATCTATGCTTAATAAGGACTGATTGTCATTGATATAAGTTCCTTCATTTTTGGCACACTCATTATCATCAAATTGAAGACTTTCGACTTCGCCGTAGCTATCAAAATGAAGAAAGCCTAAATGCTTATTATGTCCACAAGCAATACCGAAATCTTGGCACTCAAAGCAACTGAGACTTCGAAAAGTTAAAGTTTTATTATTGTCAGCGGTCCAAATGACTTGATGAACTTTCATTGTTCCTTTGAAGCTAGGAATATTAGGTGGAAATATTTGTTTCTCAATATCGCCCACTGTTATCATCTCAAAATGGACGTTTGATATCTTTTTAGTTACTAAAGCCCAAAAATCTTCGAAAGAACCAACGTCCCCACCATATTTGACAAAATTATCAGCAGTCCGCTTTACGACTGCCCCAATACCGTCCGGAGCTCCTTTGCCATGGCCGGATTCTTGATAGTTCCATGTCACTGTAGTTATATTCGGGTTAATATCTTTTAATTTGGTGATCATGTAAAAAATATTCTTATTTCGGTATTGGCTAGACGGCGAATCTGATAAAAAGTGTACTATTTCATATGGTACTAGTTCTTTAGCCATCTTTAAAATGGGACACAAGTGAGCCCATATGGCTCCAGCGTCATGTTTCAAACAATCGCTGATCGTACAAAATGATTTGGTTCTACATATACCTTCATCACTGTCCTTATAGTAAATAACTCCAGTGTGTAAGGATACTTGTTCTCTACTTCCTCCGAAGTGGAAGGATTGTATCTCCTCATTATATTTCAAGCAATAGTTCTCACTGAAGTCCACGTGAACTAGTATCTCTTTGTCTCTCATATTTTGTTTCAATTGTTTGATAACCTCATACTGCACAGTAATATTTAGATTGTGCTTAAGGAATGTATCTAAAGTTGACTCTAATTTGTAAATAACGTTGCGCGGATAATCTTCAAATCGTTTTTTTATACTTATTATTTTAAATTTTTGTATCCCATGTTTCACCGTATATGGCTTTTTTTCTACAACCCACTCATAAAACACAATTTTTTTATCGTTTTGAAATTCATGATAATTCAGAACTTTACTTGCGCAGACTTCACATGAACGCTCGAGACATTTTTGCTTTGCATCACAACAGAGACTATTTATAACATGTGTTCCCGTGCTTTCAGCGATGATTTCTGCATTTTTTAGTGCCTTAGTCAACAAATTTACATTTGAATGCAATTTGCATTGACAAGTGTCTTGCTCGGTAGGAAAAACCACCCAATAGGGTCTATACTTACAGAATGTCGAATAGCTTACACTGCATTGCTCCTTCAAGAATTTCACGTGTAGATTTTTTAAATTATCATTTAGGTATCTTTTCTGTTTCTTCACACCTCTCCTCTTAATAAACTCTCTTTTCCCCGCTGCAACTCGACTGTTTGTGTCTTCTTCAAAAAATGACTGGATTCGATTGATTAAAATTTGTATTTGTTTTTCTTCTGCAATATTTTTCTTTCTTCGGGAAAATGGTAATTTATGCAGCAGCTTATACTTTCTCAATATTTTGTCATCTTTAATAACCGTTGTCACAAAATTCTTCTTATCCTTTTTAAGTACACTCTTATAGTTATCTTGTAAATTTCGTGACATAGTTTCGCTAAAGAGCAGTTGTTTTTTTACTTCTTCTTTCTTTTCTGGCCTTATCTCCGTCAATACTTCATCTACTTTTTTTTCAATTGTATCACACACTTTTTTAGTTACACGACTTCTTTTGCGTAATGCATCTTTTTCTTTTTCTAGTTTATCAATTTTATCACGCAATTCCTTTACTGTCTTCATGTGTCTATAACGCATACGCCTTATTAATAAATTTTTGGACTTGATTAATCCTGCAGACTTATTTGGGTTTGTACTTTGGACTGGACTGGGACCTGGCTCAGACAATATCAAGGGATCTACTCCAGGAGGCTCTGTATTAATATAATTTTCTGATTCACTCTGCGGTGGTGAGTTTTCCATTAATATGCTCAGTGTTTTTTTTTCTATTTCCTTCCTTTTTAAGTAATTTTGTGTGTTTTTTCGCCAACGCCTTCTTTGTTCTCGCTGTGCCCTAGGAGTCATATCTTTAATGCTACAAATCTTTTTTCTCTCTTTCCTCGCTAAATATCTGCTTTTTTCTTTTTCTTTCTGTAGAGAATATAAATCAGGATCGTTTTTTATTTGCGCATATTTTTCTCGTTTGCGTAGCCTGTCTTTTGCTAGTTTTTCTTCTCTTGTTAACTTTTTACGAGTTTTCCCCATATTAGTACTGAAAATAATAAAACAAACCCATGTCTTATTATTTTAGAAGAGTAGAATCATAAATTACACAGAAATATAGTCATCTCATTTGAAAAGATAGTTTAAAATAGTACCTAAATAATTTTATTTGTAACTTTAAAAATACTTTCATTTCCTTCCAAAACAATTCATTACCTTCCCGCAAAAAAATGGAAGGAAAGGATGGTAATGAAGTAGAGATGAATGAACAATTCAAACATTTTGTTTGATATCTTCGTCACTAAATACATTAGAAACTTAAGAATAAAATACGATCAAAATCAACCTATGAGATAAACACATTAAATATTTATAATAATTTGCTTACTACAGTACCTTGTGAAATAGTAGGAATGCGATGAACTGTTTTCTGGACGAAGCACTATCAACAATACAAAGATCGTAAATAATTTTGACAACGTTAAGCGCACGTCCACCTCGCTTTGTTTGCCGCGGCTAACTGACTAATAGAAGCACGTTGTGACCTTAATTGTGGTAGGCATCAAATAAACATCGACAAAATTATAAAGTTTCTAGGTACGGATGGTGATGAAGTTTTTATTGTGACAATTTGAAAAGATAGCTTTTCTTTTACTATTAATGAGTTAAAAAATCATTTAAATACTTAAACAATAGGTCAGAAGTTAGCTTTCAAGATACCGTATTAATTAAAGTCTTGAATTCGAATATTGGCAAATAAACATGAAAATACATGCCGAGGTCCCTATTTGGAAACGGAGAGGAATGATTTTTCACGCAATTTTAATTGATTTTTTTATATAATTAACGAATATAAATGTACCATTACCGATACTACTTTTAAAGTGACTATGTCTTTACGCACTACGCAAAAAATATATTGCATTAACCAAAAAATAAGTGGTAAAATTTGTCCGGAAACCGTTTTTGCACGAAAGCACGGAACGACCCTTAAATCTTTATTGTTTTTTACTAGATGTTGTAATATTACAATACCCTGGTGAAATATTGCCAGATGCTTTGTATCATATTTTTTTATTAGCTTCACGCTTTGTAAATGTGAAATCTCTTTAGACATACATATATTTCAAGCCTAGCTGTATTTTATTTATCTTTTAAAATGTATCCTTTAATAGTTTTTGCAAACGTTTCTAGATTGTTTTCTCATACTTGTGTAAGTATCCATTTATTATTATATCAGATATCATTGTAAAAAAACAAAAATTTAAAAGAGTAACCATGGAGTTTCTAGCCGGTTCTTCTCCATAGGAAACGACTAATTTGGAACCGTGCACCTAGTTTCAATAATATAAGTGCCTGTACAAGGTCTATGTGAAAATAAAACTGTTTTGATTTTGGTTTTTTGTTTTGATCAGTTTCTCAATCTGTTCCTAAGGTGATAATAACCCAATAAAAAATAATGCATTTTAAAATTTACATTTTTAATTTTCGCGCGTTAACGGTGAATATGCTGGACGCCATGTTTCTCTGTGGTCGTGACGTCACCTAGCTATGTAAACAAACCGTAGACAGAGGAAGAAGAAGTCGTTTCTCTGATTACGAAACAAACGATGTCTTGAAGTCAAACGCTGATTAATTGACACTTTTTACTTTATTTACATGACAGCTTGACGTAATTAAAATGTTTCGCTTATTGAAATATAAGTAAGTAGATTAAAAATGATCGCCAATAATTAACAAAAATGTAAGGTAGCTGTTAGTAATTTAAACGTCAAGACGCCTACCACCTTAGTCACCCGTGACCTTGGACGCTGTAAAGGGTCCGAAACGTCGGGATTAAAATAATATCAATATAACGCGATAAAATCCGTAAAAAGTAGTTTTATTTCAATGTCTAGTATTCGCGCAAGTGTCAGAAATCAGTATGTAGGGTAGCTGTTAGTAATTTAAACGTCAAGACGCCTACCACCTCAGTCACCCGTGACCTTGGACGCTGTAAAGGGTCCGAAACGTCGAAATGAAAATAATATCAATAAACGTCGATAGAATCCGTAAAAAGTAATTTATTTCAATGTCTAGTATACGCGTAAGTGTCAGAAATCAGTAAGTAAATTAAAATTTGAAAATATATATTTTTGAAAATAGATAAATTTGGAAATAGATAGTTTTAGCAAACGTTTGCGTTATGTCAATAACGTTACGATACGCTTGCGGCAAATCACGCAACGACCAATAACAAGTTCTAAGTACTTACCTACTAAGATTGCGTCTCGCTTTATAGACGCATGTGCTGTCAGTAGACAGGTCTTCTACGGAGTGAAGGATAGACGAAGACCTAGTAGGCCGCAGACGAAGACGAGCAACTTCTCTCGGCAAACCTGTGATACAGAATTTAACTACCTTATTTTTTAAATTTCAATTTAACATAATCCTACTAATATTATAAATGTGAAAGTTTGTGAGGATGGATGGATGTTTGTTACTATTTCACGCAAAAACTACTGAACGGATTTGGATGAAAATTGGCACAGAGATAGATTATAGTCTGGAATAGCACATAGGCTACTTTTTATCCCGGTAAAATGTATAGTTCCCGTGGGATAGCGGGCAAAGCTGTTGGCGGAAAGCTAGTAAATAATCATTTAGATACAGTGTGCTTGTACTAAATCAGCCTTTATGGTACCACTAGCTTTCCGACAGCGGCTTCGCCCGATTGTACTGAGAATTCCATATAACATTTCCCCTATTTCCCCTTACAGCTCATTTTTCGCATTAATTAAAAGAAACAAAAAACCCGACTGCGTAAAAACTACTAACTAAAAATCTAAAAACAAGCTCTGTGATGTTGGAAAATGTATTGCAGGCGGGACAAGCAAAGAAACAATTTTGTTTAGGAACGAACAGCTTGTTTTTAGATTTTTAGTTAGTAGTTTTTACGCAGTCGGGTCTTTTGATTCTTTTAATAATTGATTTTATTTCCTTCTTTTTAATTTATAAATCATCATAGAATCACTAGATAGATCCTAAATGATGATTTAAAATATAAATTGATACAACTAAAGATCATTTTCAAAATCAGTTCGCACATTAAATCGTATAAAATCCGCCATATTGTTTTTTTTTAAATTTCATGTACCCAGTGACAGTCGTGCCATCAAGACGAATCTAATGAGGTGTCATTTATCTAATTCGGTTGAGCCGTTGAGTAGTTACGACCGGACATACATACATACGCGTCAAACACATAACCCTACTCCTTCGGCAGTCGGGTAAAAAGTAGTCTATATCCTTCCTCAAGCTCTAGACTATCTGTTTACCAAATTTCATTTAAATCGGTTCAGTAGTTTTGACGTGAAAGCGACAAACAGACAGCCCTACAAAGTTACTTTCGCATTTACAATATTAGTGTTAAACCCTCGGCTCCATGAGAGTTTGGCTGGGGAGAGAACTTTGTTGCTTGAGGTCACAAACACGACGGTTGGTAGCACATAATTCTGTTTATTCTGTCTGAATTCTCTACTTTGATGATTTGTTCCACACGGACTACTACAACTCGCGGAGAATCTTAACACCGCGATTCAGGAATTGGGAAAAAATGCACAACGCCATCTAGTGGTAACAAATGGAACGATTTTTTGTACTAATGCTGCTAGATGGCTGTAGAATTAGTAAGGATTGAACGGCGACTGAAATAAGGCTTGAACGATTACCTATTCTGTGCAAAAGGGCGCGCATGTCAGTGGAAGCGCCGGGAGGGACACCCTAGGAAAACTTACACCGGCGATCTTATTGTAGGCCTGTGTAACTCTTTACAGAACCGACTCACTGATACGAATCACTGAAGTGATCCAAAAGATTGGTTCACTCGAAACGTTTCAAACGTATCATTTGGATCTGAAACATTTCTTTGCTGAGCGCTCATTTCACGCGACGCGTCGCTCGCGAGGCGACTGAGCCGCGAGCGAGAGAGACAAAATTGAGACACTGAGTAACTTAACTATTGACTCGCGTCTCGCGACTGGCGTGTAAGCGGGCGAAATAATTACAATCCGTACAAGTCAGAAAGATATAACAAATGAGAAGTGCATCACTCAATTCGTACGGATTTTCACTTGCCACATAAAATTTCACTGACTCAGTAATAAACGCCCGCAACGCAACTCTATGTATGTAATCGAAACATTCTGTATCATATTTTGAGTCGATGATCCAAATGAGCCAAATGAAACATATCAGTGTTTCGGAACATTTCAGTGATCCCGATGCAAATGTTCCAATCGCAAAAATGATACACTTTGCCCACCTCTACCTTATTGGTGAGGTCGTTCAAAAAGGTCAGGTGCGTAGTACTCACAACCGGCGCGTGTGTATGACAAGATGTACCTATGAACGTGGAGGAAGCTAAAGAAGTACGCAAGAACCGTTGTCTATAGCGATATCTAGTTTTTGCCTACTTCTGTGGGAAAAAGGCTTGAGTTTTCGGAAAGATATGACATTTATTTTAATGAAAATAATATTGAAATAACTGGTAAACTTAGCATGGAAAATGCTTAAAAAAATACAAAAAGAAAGATAAACGTTTTTAGTGAAAGAAAAATTCACAGTCAAATTCGCCATTTTGTAGTGGCGGCCATCTTGGATTTGAAATTTATAATAGAAATAATATTATAATAGTCAAGCCCGTTCATTTAATTCCCATATTGAGGGAGTCGTGAAAAAATATGTAGGTAATCCGCTATTTAGTGGCGACGGCCATCTTGGACCGATTTTCATCAAACATAACTAAAGCTAACTCCCGACTAATTCACCTCTTATGATGCCTTCAGATAGACACACACACTTGACATTTATAATAACACCCCGTCGTTTTTGCATCGGAGGTTAAAAATAAGGTTTTCAGTACCTCGACCATGAGTTTTTCACTAAACTCGCTAACGACGCCGTAAAATATTTGTATGGAAAACTCCCCAACGCCTCTAGCGATTACGTAAGGAACCAAAATCGTCTATGAGATTACAGCGTTCCGATGCGTAAAAAACCTATAATAATAAGAAAATAATTCGATAGAACTAATGGTTACAGTACAGCATCCGAAAACTCAAGCACCCTAATATGAGTTGAATTAAGTATCTGCTTGAATTGAATTCAACTCACCCACTACTCCTAACACGTCCAAACCTTCGGAGTCTTCAGAATCGGAATGCTGTGACTGCATTTGTTGACGGGCGACCTAAAATCAAATACCAAGTCTAAATACACTCGGAACAATCTGTATACAGTGGGATTTTTACACCTGCCGAAGAGGTGTTTCTAGTTTATACTAATACCAACCCATTAATCGCAAAAATAAATCAGCTGTTCCAAAAAAATTTTCGTTAAGTAATAAATAAATAAATAAATATCCTGGGACATTTTTACAAAGCACCATCTAGTCCCAAACTAAGCAGAGCTTGTACTATGGGTACTAGACAATACTTTTTTTTTGTAAATACATACTTATAATACATATGAAACACCCAGGCAAACAAAAACACTTAAATTTATCACATTAAATGTTTGTGTCCTGTGGGAATCGAACCCACGACTTCGTGATCAGCAGTCCGGTACTCGAACCACTAGACCACAGACGTCAAGTTCCTCTGTACTCTGACTCAGACTGGACTAAGAGCGGTTACGCACTACGTCCGATCTAAATCCGTGAAAATACGGTCCGGTGTAGTCGTCCGGTATAGTCGCCGTGTACTACTTATTTGTACAGAGAAATCGGATGACGGACATCGGATCTAGTGTGTAAGTTACCATACAAATAGTTCTACGACTACGCCGGACCGTATTTTCACGGATTCGGGTCGGACGCTCTAGACTCGGCCTCGGGTCAGTCTCTGACGGGCTAGGACCGATACTCGGACTCGGAGTCGGACTTGGTCTCGGACTGGGCTCTGACTCAGACTGGGTTCGGGCTGGGCTCGGACTCGGACAGGGTCTCGGACTAGGACGGAGTTAGTCTTGAACTGGGACTGGGCTCGGGCTGAGCTCGGACTCGGACAGGGTCTCGGACTAGGACGGAGTTGGTCTTGAACTGGGACTGGGCTCGGATTCGGACTGTGTCTAGGACTAGGACGGACTTGGTCTTGAACTGGGACTGGGCTCGGATTCGGACTGTGTCTCGGACTAGGATGGACTTGGTCTTGAACTGGGACTGGGCTCGGATTCGGACTGTGTCTCGGACTAGGACGGACTTCATCTTGAACTGGGACTGGGCTCGGATTCGGACTGTGTCTCGGACTAGGATGGACTTGGTCTTGAACTGTGACTGGGCTCAGATTCGGACTGTGTCTCGGACTCGGACTGTCTTGGACTGGGATTGGGACTCGGATTGATATTGGGACTCGGACTGGGACTGGGTCTCGGACTGGGACTCAGACTGAGACTGAGACTGGGACTTGGACTCTTGGACCCTTGTACTCTTGTGTATTCTTATGTGCTGATGGTGGCCATCAGGGTGGTTTTAGTGGGTAAGAACTAAGAATCCTACACTCTTCAGTCTAATCCCAAAACCTCAACCATAATTACACTGTACCTCTATAAGACTTGGGTGCATGATCTCCGTGATGAGGTTGGTCCTCTTCACTTCCTCGTTGAGTTGAAGGTTCTTCTGGTTCAGGGCGCGCTCGCTGTCCGGTTGAAACAGGTTCTGTAGTCTGTTGTCCTTCAGCGAGTCTGATTTGAACATAATGCCTTGATCTGTGAAGAGATCATTATGTTGAATGGTGAATAATTTCACGGTATGGGGTCGCCTGCGCGCGGTGGGACGGAGGGGCGGGGGCGCTTGCTTTTGTTCACAGTAACCCGCCGCCTCACCCCCGTCCCTACCTAAGGCGCGGCCAACTAGCTCCTTCGCAACTAGTACCTTTCAAATCAAATTAAAGTGGGTATGTTTCGGCTTTAGGGTACCTAAACCAAATTAGTTTATCTTTTTGTATTTTTTTAAGCATTTTCCATGCTAAGATTATATCCCAAGAGTCCACGGTGGCCAGACATTCGTCATTTTATAAAAACTGTAAATTTATCAGAGCTTAGAAATTTTATTTAGATATTTTTTTTTTAATTAGAAGTAACTCGCAACTACGGCAGACTTTCAATGCGTCTGACAAGATTTAAAAACCATCCAAACTGTCCGGCTATTGAGATATCATTTTTTTATAGGTCCCCAAGTAACATAATTATGTAAACCCCAGCTTTTATACTATAACGAAAATGTCTTATAATTTATTAAAGTTAAGGACTGCCTGACAGGGGGTTGCAACCGTACTAAGTGTCCGGCAATGGATGACGAGACTTCTAACGTGTTTCGGAAGAAAATATAAAAAAATTAAGCTTTATACTATAACGAATTTGAGGTCCTATTTCATACACCTTTATTACCTGATATCTGCTTAAGTAACCACAATCCCAACTCGATACTCGCAGATCATTCTTACCTGTGTTAGGGTTATGCTCTGATAAATTTTCAGCTTTTATAAAATGACGAATGTCTGGCCATCGTGGGCTCTTCCTCTAGGAAAAAATCGGCTGGCGGGCAGGATTCGAACCGACACGACTAACTTTACAGGTAGTTAAATGTTGGTTGTGAAGCATTCACAATAGATGTCGCTACGTCACCTTAAGACTAAGTTTAGAATGTAAAGGAATATTTCGACTGGCGAGCGGGGCTCGCGGTAACTTAGCGGTCAAAGCGTCTGGTGTACCGGACCAGAAGACGCGGGTTCGAATCCTGCCCGCCAGCCGATTTTTTCCTTCATTAAAATAACATATCTAGTTTTATAGCCGTAACATAAGATGAACAGTTACATAAATATTGGATTGTAATAAGGGTCGATCTCCAGAGGCATTTTTTTTCGTGTCGGGCTGGATAAACCCATTTTAAAATCGAAAAACGTTTTACAAGTATTTTTTTATATACAGTTCGGTGTCTAATCTACGTGATACAAGGGTAATATTATGAATAAGTTTATTACAAATGCTTTAAAAAAAATCTTAAACCCTAAAATCCTGATCGCTCTGGGTTGACCCAACTCCCGATTGAATGAAAAAATATTCTCTAACTTTTTTAATGAGTAGGTTCATATAAAACAACTTATTTAGATTACCTAGCAAATAGTTAATCTTCATAGTAATTAAATATTTTTAGTTATATTAATAATACTTTTGGCACAATTTGAATTTAAAATCGTGACCGGGTATTTTATCTCATCGCTCTGCGCTGAGGTAAAACATCGCGCTCATCCCTAGTTACGCGTTATATACACTCTATTCCTCTCCCGCGGGGTAACGCCAGTAGTGGTCTAACCACCGAGGAAGATATCTGTGTGCCACGTTCCCGCGCTCCAACATTACGAAGGTAAGTTTATGACTGCTCTGGATTTGGTTCTCGAATTTTATGATTGCTATGACACGTTATTTAAATGAAATAGTAAGCCTCTGAATGTATTTGCTATGTGAATTAAGTGATCGTTATGATGTTTTTTATGAGACGTAATCACAACATTCTACTGCTTTTAAATTCGGCTATATTTATGATTTTGTGACTTTTTCTGATCGCTATGGCTGTGATTGCTCTGTCCAAAGCGACCAGAGCGATGATATTTTGTATTAATTGTACATTATAAATCTATTTTAAGTAGTAGTGCCGGCCTGTAACAATGACAAACGAAGAACTATGCATATATCCTTCAATTTATAACCTTTCCTGGGTTTCTTTGGGTAACCTAAACCCATAAACAGATTTGACGTATTTTACCTTGATAATATTATTATATTGGCATTTAGCTAACCACAACTGTAACTCTTTCTTCTCTAAAAATTAATGGCAACTATTGTTGCAGATTGAAATCATGCCTCGAAATGAATTATCTATTGAAGAAAATAAGACATACTATTGGGAGAAATATTTAAATTAACTGTAGATATATACAGAACTGGCAATATACCATCAGATTACTGTATGAGCAAACTAATAACCTTGCCTAAGAAAGCCAATACACTGAAATGTGAAGAGTACAGAACCCTTAGCCTCATAACTCACGCATCAAAAATATAACTAAAAATTATTCAGAATAGACACAAAATAAAATAGAAAACTTGGTGGGTCCAGACCAATACGGATTTCGTAAAAACAAAGGAACCAGAGAAGCTATACTAGCACTGAGGATGCTGATTGATTGTCGCTTAGACATAGGACTAAATACATATATAGCATTTGTAGATCTAGAAAAAGCATTTGATAAAGTTAATTGGAATAAAATGATGAAAACCCTAAAAGAAGTAGGAATAGATTACAGAGACAGACGAATAATATATGAAATTGATAACAAACCAGAAACTACTAAATATGGAAAAATAGGTCAAGATATAGTAGCCACTGTTTGTTAACGATTCATTAAGGTTAAGTGACGTCTCTGAGTTGGGGTGTAAGTAATTTTGTAACTATAAAGACTGTAGCTATTAATGATTGATTTCAAAAGGCTTTTAATTTTGTCTCATTTACATAGAGGTGATTTAATTAAGTCCAAATAAATGAAACTAAAAAGTTGATTTTTATAATTATGGTAATTTGTTATTTTAGCAATTATCCTTACATATTATAAAACAAAGGCCTCCGTCGCACCTGTCTGTCCCTATATATATGCTTAGATCTTTAAAACTACGCAACGGATTTTGATGCGGTTTTTTTTAATAGATATAGTGATTCAAGAGGAAGGTTTATATGTATAATACATGACCACGCGGGCGAAGCCGCTGGCGGAAAGCTAGTTTTATATAAAAAATACGGAATATATTTTTGATATATATAACTGATAATATGCCTTGTCCTTTTTTCTAAAATTATATATTTCTCTTACATATAAAGTTTCATATAATCTTGTTAACGTACACTGACTATGACTGAAAACGGCTAAATAAATAATATTTTATCAATATATTTTTTTTTGTTCCACTGATATCACTATTTATGATCGCTCTGGCACCAATTATGATTGCTCTGGTCGCAAAAATTTTTGATCTTAAATATTTCCATAACTGTTTGTGTAAATTGAAGGCCAATAGTAAAAATGTACTATTTGAATATCATTCTTTTTACTGAGATACATAATTACCATTAAATATCAATATCTGAAAAGCACCAGAGCGATCACACGAATACGCCCGTTTTGGAGATTGACCCATAAATAGAAACGAAAGTTCAAGTCGTAGGCTGTCGTTTTAAATATTTTCAATCCAATATTTTTGTTTCCCTGATTTTTACCGTCGGGTTGAAGTTAGCTCGTGCCAACTTTAAGCCGGACGATATGAAATGAAATGAAATGATATTTATTTCTGTAACTAGATCCTTTAAAGACACTTTTACAAGTCATTTTTTTTTAATGCTAGATGTCGCCGGCATTTCCTAACTGACGACCTCTAAGAAGAAACGCCGATACAAACTCAGAGAATCATGGTCTCTTTTAAAGTCCAGACAAACGTAGTAAATATCGGATATGCGAGTTAAACAATAAGATAAGTACTATAAGTTACGATAAATTTGGCGAGAACTGTACTATACCAACTAAGCTACAAGTATCTCTTTCACATTGGTGAGGCATCTTACCTTCTTGTATGTCGTGCAGGAGCGTGGTATGTTCGGTTGTGGTGGTGGTGGCCGGTGTCCTGTCTGCGAGCGCTGAGGAGTTGAAGCTGACGGGTGCCGGACGGTACAGCGTCGCTGATACGCAGACGTGGAGCATGCCACCGCCTAGGAAGAAAGTATCTTTACATAGTATAAAATAAACTAAATTAAAAATGTAAAAAAAACACATTTTAATACACACAGTATAGGATCCTACTAGGATACTCTTTCAAATAAAAAAATTATTTTCAAAATCGGTTCCCAATTGACGGAGAAATCGCGTACACACCATTGAGTTGAATTGAGAATCTCCTCGTTTTTTGAAGTCGGTTAAAAATGGTACACAAGGCGAACTTATGGCATTTTTAACCTTTGGGTTAACTAGATTTTTTTAAATATGGTAAGTACATGAGATTAATTATAGGTAACTTAAGTAACTAACTAGGTTATTATTAATTATTTATTACTAGCTTCCCGCCAGCAGCTTCGCCCACGTGGTCTTGATAACTTTTATCCCCCGTTTTGCAACATTTTTCAATGCTATTCCGCTCCTATCAGTCGTAGCGTGATGATATATAGCCTATAGCCTTCCCCGATAAATAGGCTATCTAACACTGAACGATTTTTTCAAATCGGTCCGGTAGTTCTGGAGCTTATTCAATACAAACAAACAATCAAATCTTTCCTCTTTATAAGTATAGAATAATATTCACGTAAGTGTTAGAATCATAAACCAGTACGTATAACTTACCCAACAATAATACAGTTCCATGCAGTCCATACATATCCACAAGCTTCTCAATCAGCATCGGAAACACGAAGCTACCAGCCGCCGTCCCACTCACACATATACCGTTTGCTAATGCCCTGGAAAGAGATGCATAAATGTAAAGGAGGTCGTGAAAACCCATACAACTCAGCCCATGACAGCTGTCAAGTTGACAGTTTTACTATAAAAACACTATGAAACTGGTAATAATGTGCCATAGTGGCGTGCGTTTGACATTCCGAAACTGACACTGACAGCAGATAGCTGTCAAGTTGAAAGTTTTTCCTATAAAAACACTATGAAACTGATAGTGTGTCAAAATAGCGTGCGTTTTTTCAAATTAAAAGTTATTTTTTCACATTAGTTAGCATAAAAAAATAATACGATAAGAGTTTTAACCAGCGTACCTAATACAGGGTATTTTTTCCAATAAGTTTTTTTTGGAAAGAGTTGGTTTTTCGGGTCGGCAACGCGCGAGTGATACCCCTGGTGTTGCAAGCGTCCATAGGCTATGGTAACCGCTTACCATCAGGCGGGCCGTATGCTTGTTTGCCACCTTAATGGTATAAAAAAAAGTGTACTTTCGGTACATCATTTGGGCAGATTTTGACAACCTCCTTTGTCTTTGGTAGACCTTTACCAGGTCGTCGGTCCATCTCGTTGGAGGCCGTCCCACGCTGCGCTTTCCGGTGCGTGATCTCCACTCGAGAACCTTTCTGCCCCAGCGGCCATCAGTTCTACGAGCTATGTGCCCCGCCCACTGCCACTTTAGCTTGCTAATCCTTTCAGCTATGTCGGTCACTTTGGTTCTTCTACGGATCTCCTCATTTCTGATTTGATCGCGTAGAGAAACACCAAGCATAGCTTGCTCCATAGCTCGCTGAGTGACCTTGAGCTTTCTTATGAGGCTCAAAGTGAGTGACCACGTCTCTGTGCATGCATATGTCATCACTGGTAACACACACTAGTTGAAGGTTTTTGGCATAAGGCATTGTGGTATAGTATACTTACTTACCTGTGTTTATCAAAATATTGTGAGACAATTACGATGCCCGGTGTTGTAGACAGACCACCACCGATACCTAGAAACAAATTAGTTTGATTAGCACTTGCAAACTATTTGACTACAGCCACAGAATAAATAATAACAGAATGGCCACTCTCCGCCCCTCCCTAACGTCAGATACCTCTGGTCCCCCGCATTCTGCCGGTGTTCTTGCCGGACGGACTGCCAACAAACCCTACGCACTCTCACGCACACATTTGCATTTGCACGTGTACAAACGTAATTTTGACAAGTTTGACATTTGGTATTGTAGTGTGCAACGGTATCGGAAAGTTTGTATGGAGTGTCACAGGTGTGCTACAGCAGTAGTTACTCGTCACAAAGGGTGTGAAAAGATTTTGACAGGGTCGGTAACGCGCGAGTGATACCCCTGGTGTTGCAAGCGTCCATAGGCTACGGTAACCGCTTACTATCAGGCGGGCCGTATCTTCTTCCTAGCCTTTTTCCCAACGATGTTGGGGTCGGCTTCCAGTCTAACCAGATGCGGCTGAATATCAGTATTTTACACGAAGCGACTGCTATCAGACCTCCGCAACGCTGTCTTGGCAATACCGATATTCGAAGGATAGACTGGTTGTCAGGCGTTTTTGGCTTCTGACTACCAACTAACGATTGTCATAAATATTCGTATGATAACCGGAACTGACAGCTTTACGTGCCCCCCGAGGGACGAGCCGTCCGACTGCCCAACGGTTGGTGTAGGGCGGTTGTATTTATACAAGGTGCTCGGTAAACTTCACTTGCGCGATTCAAGATTTTGGTTCGCAGAAGTTCTTATGTCGCTCGATAGATGTCGCTACAGACTTACCAGTCATGACTCCAAAGCTAAGCAGCAGATGCAGTAACCCCTTGCTGAAGTAGGACAGCGCCAAGCCGGTGGCGCAGAACAAGCCTCCAATGAATACCACTAAACGACAGGAGTACTTCTCGCAGAGCGCTGATGACAGTGGCGCTGGAATATAAACACATTATGAATGAATCTTATCAATGCTCCGTCATAATAGTGCCACAGAATAAATAATAACAGCATGGCCACTCTCCCTAACATCAGATACCTCAGGTCCCCCGCATTCTGCCGGTGTTCTTGCCGGACGGACTGCCAACAAACCCTACGCACTCTCACGCACACATTTGCATTTGCACGTGTACAAACGTAATTTTGACAAGTTTGACATTTGGTATTGTAGTGTGCAGCGGTATCGGAAAGTTTGTATGGAGTGTCACAGGTGTGATAGTGCACTAAGCTTTAATAGACTGCTTAGGGACTTAACTATAGACTTGTTCTACACTAGTGTGGCGACAGCAGACGACTTTTAGCACAGTTATTTTTCGACGACAATTAAATTAAACTTCTTTTTTTCCTCTCTTTTTTCTTATCGACTAACTTTTAGCCATATGTGGAGGCTTGTTATTAGCAAATTGTTAATAACTTCTTCTTTTATATCATATGTTTATTAGTCTGTAAGCCTTCTGTACAATAAAATCAATAAATAAATAAATAAATATTAAAAGTTCATCTAATGACGGTACGCGCCGTGATCCTAATTTCATTAGCGTAGAGTTCGAATTCATTAATTTACGAGTCAGAGGATTTGAGTCATGCGTCGGATGAATAATAATAAGTAAGTCCTGAAAGTTTCTAATGGGCTGGAATCTTGTCTAATTAGCCTCCACGTGACGTAATCCGCTGTGCTTGTCGGCTAGTGGTGCTAACGCGCACTGAGAGCGGTTACGTCATTTTTACGTCAGCAAGATGGCCGCCAGGCACATTATACATTTTTCGGGATTAACTTACCGAGAGCCAGGCATAAGGTGGACAGTGCAGCGGGTATCCAAGACGCTACAGACTCCGAGGAGTCGGGGAACGTCTCCATTATTTCTACGTACAGCACGCCGTATGACTTGAAGAGTCCAGCCACCCAGAATTGGACCATAAACGCCCCGAAGACGACCACCCAGCCGTAGCCGCCGTCTGGGGGCGCTGTGCTCCTAAAAACATAATTTTATGTGTTTTTTTTTTTACAATGGAAACTTAATTAGCTATCGGTTTTTGGGGACTATGGAGACGCTAGACGTTTGGTCTATGGAGCTTTATATTGTGTGACTATTAATGCTTGATTACATATCTAGTCTTATTTGTTTTGACGAAGTCTATTCATTCAAATTCAAATTCAAAATATTTTTATTTCAATTAGACCATATAAATAGGTACGTTTGAAACGTTAAACTAGTTGCACGGTTCCAAAAAAAGTTGGTCTTATTGAGAAGAGCCGGCAAGAAACTCCATAGATACTCTTTTTAAAAAATAAGTGTGATAACAGTAACAATTGTTGTGAATAGTAATGAGGATGATGCCGCTTGATGTGTAGATGCAGAGATTAAAGAGTAGGTAAGTATTAGAATTGAAATTACTGCCATAGCAGTAAGAGCCGACCAGTCCCGACAGACAGCACTCGTTCACGAACATGTGTGTATCGGCGCCGTTTGACTCAACCATGTTTTAGGAAATAATACGACCCGACACACAACGCCACCATCAGCAGGACATTCAAGTGAGAATGACAAGCTCAGACTGCGGGGCTATTTATATTTATGTAACATCTAAGCCTGCAGAATACTCATACTTTACAGTTCATAATGTTAATTTTTCAATAATAAAAGTCACATAGTAACTAAGTACTGTTTTGCTACTCTTCGGTTATCGGATACTGAGAACGCTCGTCTCTGAGTATCTATTAAGGCATTAACCTGCAATATCTACACTCATCATGTACTTACCAGTGAAAAATGTAACAACTATTATTACCCGACTGCTGAAGAAGGGTTTTTTTTTAATTGTCCATGCAGTTTCTTGCCGGATTATTCTCCATAGGATCAACTCTTTTGAACCGCGCAATTAGAATCATTTAACATAATCATTTAATATAATATAAACCAGCCTAGCCCTGTTTGTTGCCCAGTTTGAGTTTGTCATGCTCACTTAAATGTTCTGCTGATGGTGGCGTTGTGTGTCGGGCCTTTTTATTCCCTATAACATGGTTGCGTCAAACGGCGCCGATACAGACGTCATGCTCGTGAACGGGTGCTGTCTGTCGGGACTGGTCAGCTCTTACTGCTATGGCTATTTTCTTTTCTTTTCTTTTTTATTAATCCTTACACATCAAACTACAATAGACTCATATTATTCACAACAACAAAAAATGTTACTGTCTCACTACCTTTTTTTAAAAGAGTGACTATGGAGTTTCTTGCCGGCTCTTCTTCATAAGTCCTACTTTTTTGGAACCGAGCAACTAGTTTGACAAAAGTGCCTATTTATATGGTCTATTT
Organism: Acronicta psi; assembly: GCA_946251955.1. NCBI lineage: Eukaryota > Metazoa > Arthropoda > Insecta > Lepidoptera > Noctuidae > Acronicta > Acronicta psi. The sequence goes on from OX276498.1 coordinate 1,277,578, forward strand.
GAAATAAAATATTTTGAATTTGAATTTAACGTTTCATAAATGCTTCTAAAACTCTTAATGGAAATAAACACACAAACTGAACTGAACTTACTCAGCTGTCGAGTCGGGTGGGGGTCGCAGTTTCCGGGACGCTGCCAGCAGAGGGCGCGCGGTCACCGACGAGAGCGTCAGAAGCGAGTCTTCCTCTTGCTCCGTCGGTGACATCGCTGAGAGGTACGCGCCCACTTGCTGCAGCACATAAATATTTATATAACTTAGCTAAATGACGGTGTACAGTAAGAGGCCATAAGTCCATTATCATGTCAAGGATCGTATTTGCCTGCACGTTACTGCGCATATACATAAACATATACTTAGTGATTTGAAATTTAATACCACTATATTAATACACCGTCGCGACATCACAGCACTGAATGATCATTACATCGCTCTCTTTTCGACTAGATAATTATGGAAGAGTACGATATACGAGATCGTCTATGTATGGAAAATGTTTGCTATTATAAAAAGGTCGTAATGGACCAAGAGCCCAGGCCTGCCAGACATACTTAATTTTCTAAAGGATAAAATGTGGGGCTTCGGGTAGTCCTCATAGGTACCTTAAACGCCAGCATACCTGCTAAGTTGGTAGAGTGACCAATTAACAGGTACCCGGTAAGAAAGGTAATTTAAAAACAGGGCTTACTTATTTAAATTCTAAAGGTTGATTTTTGTATAATATCATAGAATTATTATCTTATCTATACTATTATAAAATTGTAAAAAAGTCATTTCTGTACATTGAAGATATTTAAAAAAAAACAATTGGGTTAGAGTATATAAACGATCGCGAACCCAAAAATGTGATTTTTAGAATTCTTGTCTGTTTGTCTGTTTGTCTGTTTGTTAGGGGTTGGCGCTAAACCTACTGAATAGATTTGAATTTTGTGTTAACTGTTGTAAAGCATAATTTCCAACTTAAAAACTGATGTAAAGCTTTTTTCAATTATTTGTATAGATCCTTAGATAGAGCTTGACCTCTCTGTTGTATGCAAGCCCATAGAAAGAAGAGATCATCATTGCTGGTTTTTGATTTTTAATTTTCTATTTAAAAGTCCATCGTTCAACTAAAAAAATGAGGTATATCTCATTCCACTCGGTTGCGTAGATGCTGAGATAGAGCTTGACCTCTCTGTAGTATGTATTCCTATTGATATAAGGGATCATTATTGTTGGTTTTTTAATTAAGTTGTCATATGCGCAGAAATCGTGATTGTTGATTAGTTATAAACGTTTTAAGTGGTATAGACTTAAATTAAACAATAGTTGTAAAGTTTGGTTAGAATTACGAGTTATTACGACCAACTGAAGCTTCCGTTTTCTTTTGGACATATTTTCACAAACAGCATCACCTCAGTACCTCATAAAGTACCTCAGTACCGAGACTAATTATTGTCGACCGGAATCGAACCCACAATATTCATTGAGCTTAGCGCCGTTATAACTAAGTCACGAGGCCCTTTTTACAAACCTCTAAAACACTATACTTCAAAATACAAGTTTTTTATGAATGGGTTCAATTTCTAATCCTAATTTTGTTTCTACATCCACGTAAGCGAAGCCACGGGCAAAAGCTAGTTACAAAATAATATTATGCTTTGCCAGACACTTCTTGGGGCCATTACTTCCGCCAGACGCTTTGAAGTTGTGCAAAAAATGTTTGAACTTATTTTCTAAAGGATTTTTACGTCAATTTATTCAGGGGGCTATTCTAAATATATATTTATTCAGCCAGACAAATTGCAATGACTAAACATCCTCCCAAACACAAAATACATTCAGCGTTTCGGAGTAAACAAAAATATCATCTATATATACAAAAGAGTATTGCGCGTTGCGCGAAAGACTGACCGATGAATAGACTTATAATGGACTTATGGCCTCTTACTGTACATTAGTACGCCTCTGCCTACGTCTTCGGGGAATATAGGCGTGATGGTATGCTTACCGTGGCTAATGGTAACTCGAGCAGCAAGCTGGCAGGCCGCTCCCTCTGCTCTGTCGGTGCTGACTGCACTGACAGCAGAGACCCTGCCTTCTCCGGAGACAAGACCGCCTGTGGACAGGGAGTAAATGAAAACGGGATATAGTCTGCGCGGAACTAGTTGGCCGCGCCTTAGGTATGTGAGCGGCGGGACGGAGGGGCGGGGTCGCCTGCGCGCGGTGGGACAGGGCGGGGGCGCTTGCTTTTGTTCACAGTAACCCGCCGCCTCACCCCCGTCCCTACCTAAGGCGCGGCCAACTAGTTCCGTGCGGACTATAGTAAGAGCGGTCACGCACTACGTTCGATCCGAAACCGTAAAAATACGGCACTTACCGGACACCGATTTTGTGTCGGCGCCGACAAGAAATGTCTGATGTTTTGCGAGCCCTCTACGCCCGACAAAAAATCGTGTCGGATAATTGTGAACAGCGTCATATAAAAAAACGCCTAGGAACTAAAAAGCAACAAATAACAAGTACATATTCACATTATGATTTCTAATTAATTTGGAGTCGGTGCCAAAAGACAATCAACGAAAGTCATATTTAAATTAAATTTGTAGTTTGGCACCGTCAAAAAAAATACAGTCTACAGTCGAATTGAGAACCTCCTCCTTTTTTTAAAGTCGGTTAAAAATGCTCTGCCACTGGGACAACTGATTTAAATTCGGGCCCGACAAATGGGAACGGATATGAATTAGGACGATATTCCGCATTAAAAAAAAATATTTTAAAGCTTATTATCTGTACCTCTGACATGACATCTGTTGGCAGGTCGATGGAGCAAGACAGCGCGGTCGTTGTGGGAGGTGCCGACGTCCCAAGAATCTGGGTGTCCAGCTTTGACAGCTCCTGAGAAAAAAGATACATGCTAATGTCAAAATAAACGTCAAATTTTGACAGCTAATCCGTAGCATACCTATAGATTCGATTTTCATATCTTACTACTTAATTTTGGTCGGGTTGCAAAATAAGCTATGCTTCCAAAACTCGTTAATAGTTTTGTTGTGTAGTACACAAAGAAAGGTGTGACTCTGTGCGTGAATTCGCGAGATGCTTTCTATTAAAAATAAGCAGGCTGCAGTACTTCTTTTTCACACAGGTTCCTGAGGAGCCACTTGCGGTGAATTCGCAGCGGCGAACTAGCTCCAAGTAATTCCAAGAAAAATTAATAGATGGCGCGGGAACCGAATAATATGGATTGATTTATAGCTTGTTCCGCCTGCAATACATTTTCATACAGCCTGTTTTTATTAGATTTTTAGTTATTAATTAATACTTTGGGCAGTCGGGTTTTTTGTTTCATTTAATAATGGTTGTATTTTTTAAGCATTTTCCATGCTAAGAATACCAGTCAGTAGACTACTTCGAGTCAGGGTCATAGCGTCTGGTATGTTTAACCAGAAGATGCAGGTTCGAATCCTGCCCGCCAGTCAATGTTTAGTGTCATAAGCTAGAATGCCGGATTGAAACTACGCCAGATACAAAATCAATACTGAAGCGATTCCGCATGCCAATGCCAGACAATTATTAGAGGCTATATGAAATGCGGTAACATTGATATTATTTTTTAATGTCATAGGTCGATAAATAGAGTTGCATTGCCAGTAAAATAAAAATTAAGTTTAGCGCTTTTCTTTTTTAAACTTTCTTCCTCCTCACCTTTTCCCAACCATGTTGGGGTCGGCTTCCAGTCTAACCAGGATGCGGCTGAATATTAGTGTTACACGAAGCGACTGCCATCAGACCTCCGCAACACAATTTCTAGGCAATACCGATACAGTATCGGTTATACAATGTAGTAGCGCCCGGCTAGCAGCTATCAAAGTTAAAATGGACGGAAGATTCATCTTGATTTTCTCAGTATATATGCCAGTTAAGTCAAGTGACAACCTACCTTTTACAGACGTGTTGGGGGAGATAAGCGCAATAGAAGAAAGTATTGATACTGAATCGGTTTTTGTTTTGGGTGATTTTAACTCCCATCCGAATGAACTATTTTACAATGAGTTGAATAAGTTTTGCGAGGACAGACAGTGGACTTGTGCGGATGTGTGTGGGTTAGGTGTTGATTCGGGTGCTTATACATATTATGACCATTTTCACGGATGTAGAAGTTGGCTGGACCACTGTGTGGTCTCACTTTCAGCCTGGAAAGCTATCTCAAATGTAGGTATAATGGATGACGTATAATATATGTATCGGATCACCTACCTATTTATGTAGATTGTAACGTGGATATTATTAGACCTAAGTTGTATAAGAATGCTGACCGTAGTAATGGCGTCATATGGGGGGTAAGGGATGAGTCGCAAATAAGCAAATTTCACGATATATGTCAGGAAGGTTTGCGAGTCATTGACTTCCCTGTTGAACTCACAGATTGTAGCCGTGGGTCTTGTAACATTTGTGAGCACAAAATTGTAATTGACCGACTATATGACGACATTATACGTGTCTTAAAATACGCTGCAGCTCAAACGAATGTAAAATGCGAGTCTAAGCATAAAGGGAAACCTAGGGTTGTGTGTGGCTGGAATCAGCATGTGAGAGAAGCTCATTGGGACGCCAGGCTTAAATATAGTACGTGGCTGCTACATAACAAGCCTTCTTCAGGCCAAGTTTACCATTTAATGTGTGAATCGCGTCGTGTTTATAAGGGCAGACTTAAATGGTGCCAGAAGAACCAAGATCAAATCAAAATGGATTTGATAGCCAAACATCGATCCGGTAAAAACTTTGGGGATTTCTGGAAAGCCACAGGAAAGTTGGATGTTAGGCCTGGCTTGCCTGCGAGTGTGGGCGGTGTTAGCGACCCAGAACAGATCGCAAATATGTTTATGAAACAGTTCCAAGTGCGATCTCCTTTGGGCCCGTCAGCAGTAACGGTCGATCCTGAGCCCATCGGTCGGGGAGATGAGCCTCTGATGCGTTTTACAGCGAGTCAGATTAAAGCTGTCATAAAAGAAATGAGTCGAGGCAAATCTCCTGGACATGATGGGATCAGCATCGAACATCTTAAATACGCTGGTATTCACCTTCCGAGACTCCTGTCCTTGTTGTTTAACTTATGCATCAGTCACTCTTATTTACCGGCTGAACTTATGAAAACCACTGTATTGCCTATAGTGAAGAACAGGACAGGAGACATCTCGGATGTGGGAAATTACCGTCCGATCTCTCTTGCCACAACGGTTGCCAAGGTGTTGGATAGCTTACTTGATTCATGCTTGCAAAAGTATCTCAATATACATGATGCGCAGTTTGGGTTTCGGCCCGGACTTTCTACTGAGAGCGCGATCTTGAGTCTCAAGTATGCTATCCAATACTACACCAGCCGTAAGACTCCGGTATACGCCTGTTTCCTGGACCTCTCCAAAGCCTTCGATCTCGTATCATATGATGTGCTTTGGAGAAAGCTAGTGGATAGTGGTGTGCCGGGGGAGATAACCAATATTTTAAAGTTTTGGTATGCTAACCAGACTAACCTGGTCAGATGGTCTAACTCTTTTTCAGAGGCATACGGGCTGGAGTGCGGGGTGAGGCAGGGGGGGTTAACCTCTCCCAAGCTCTTCAACCTGTATGTCAATGAACTTATTGTCGGTCTCAGCAGCATGCGTGTCGGATGCCGGGTGGGGGGTGTTAGTATCAATAACATCAGCTACGCCGACGACATGGTGCTGCTGAGCCCGTCAGTACGCGGTCTGAGGGAGATGCTTAGGCTCTGCGATACCTATGCCACGAAACATGGTTTAGTGTATAATGTTAAGAAGAGCGAGTACATGGTCTTTAAAGCCGCCGGTAGAAGTCCTGAGACTATTCCACCCATTACCCTAAATGGTATGAACGTCAATCGGGTGTACCAATTTAAATATCTTGGACATTATCTTACCGACGACCTAAAAGACGATGTAGATATAGAAAGGGAGCGTAGGACTATGGCGGTTCGTGGTAATATGCTCGCCCGTAGGTTCGCCCGCTGTACGGACCTAGTCAAAGTTACGCTGTTTAAGGCGTACTGTCAGGGAATGTACACGGGCGGGCTGTGGGCCGCGTATGCCAAGAAGTCGTTAGATACCCTACGCGTCCAATATAACAACATTTTCAGGATGATGTTGAGACTTCCTCGCTGGTGCAGTGCTTCCTCAATGTTCGCGCAGGCACATACTGACGGCTTTCATGCCGTCTTACGAAAAAAGGTTGCGTCATTGATGAGGAGAGTGCGAGGAAGTCACAACAGTATTCTGAAAGTGGTAGCCGAGGACCTGAGCGCGCCCGTGCTGAAGCATCTCGTCCGGGTAATGATCAAGTAAAACTTTTGTCTTAAATTCGGACGGAGTGTTTCTGCACATTAGCTTAGCTTAAATAAACATTATTACTAACACTATTTTTTAAGTCTTTACTAACACAAAATGGATCTACTTGTTGTCCGAATAAAGAAATTTATTATTATTATTATTGATATTCGAAGGAAACACTGGTTGTAAGGCTTTTTAGGCTTCTGACTACCACCAACGATTGTCATAGGTGATCGTATGACAACCGGGACCGACGGCTTTACGTGCTCTCCGAGGCACGGAGGGGTCTCGATATGTTAGAATGGTCACCCATCCACAGACTGACTGCGGTAAGTGTTGCTTAACCTTGCAGATCGGTTGATCAGCGTAGTTACAACTTGCCTACGAGCCTTTTTCTTTTTAAACACCGAAAGAAACTCATAGTAATGTTGTCATTGACTTATTATTACGTAGATTATTTTAGAACTCTGCCTAGCCCTCTGTGGAGTACAGGTGTAATGATATTTATATTAAGACTAGCCTTTTCCCGATACTTCGTTCCAGTAGAAGTTAATTTTATTCCCCCGTTTTTGCAACATTTTTAAATTATAGCTGCTCAGCTCCTGTTGGTCGTAGCGTGATGATATATAGCCTATAGCCTTCCTCATTAAACAGGCTGTGTAACACTAAAAGAATTATTCAAATCGGATCAATAGTTCTTAAGATTAGCGCGTCGAACCAAACAAACAAACTCTTAAATTTTAAGTAAAATATTAGTAAATAAGGAAGTAGGTATACTTAGGTACCTGCAATGTCAAAACTAGACTGCCTAACCCTCTGTGGAATACAGATGGAATGACATTTTATTATGATTCTTTAAGTGGGCGAATAACACTTAAAAATATCTAAGTATAAATAGAAAAATCGATTGTCTTCGAACGAAGTCCGAATCGATTGTGGGAGGGTAAAACACCCACAGCAATGGTGATTGCGTTCGTGGAAAATGACATGAAAATGACAGTGGATCGTGCATTTAATGACATTTAATTTACCATAGATTGCTGTTATTTTCTGTTCGCCGGTAGGTTTAAAGTCGTCATTTAATAAGAGGCTTATTTTGACGTCAATCATTGGTATGATTTTTGAAGAGATTTTAACTAAAACCTAAAACAGAATGTTTTTACGATTTTGTTAATAACATTATCTTCTTTCTTTCTTTCTTTCTAAGTTAATTTAACACCGTTGACAAATATAGATAGAGGGCGAGACTGTATTATTTATATACCTAATAAATAATAATTATAAATATCTCGGAACATTTTTACACAGCACCATCTAGTCCCAAACTAAGCAGAGCTTGTACTATGGGTACTAGACAATGGATATAATACTTAAATACTTTTTTTTTTGTAAATACATAGGTACTTATAATATATAAGAAACACCCAGACAAACAAACACTATAGTTAAATCTACAACCATTTCCTTTGTAAAACTTGACAATATATCTTTTTGGCACATCACATGGCGATATGCCAAAAAGATATATTGTCAAGTAAGATAGTAAATATAGTAATAAATAGATGTAATATCTAGAATTCTAGATTGTAGACTACCTAGCGAGCGATGACCTCCGATCGATAGTGTTGCAGACATCTAGAGTAGCTAACTGTGTCGGAAGGTTGGTGCTATACCGGCAGTTATAGATTCACAGACAACTAGCGACCCGCCCCAGCTTCGCACGGGTGCAATGTATTATTTCGTGATTGTTTATTTTTAAGAAGAGAATTTTATTTTATTGTATCGTGTGCGCGTCATAAATATAAAAAATGTTGATTCTGAAATGGCAGGGACCAGCTGAAAACCAGTGCTGTGCCCTCCGCACAGCAATTACTGAGCTGGTTTCCTTGCTACACATAATATTATTATCTTAAGTTTTTTATGTATAGGTATTGTGTGTTGTGTACTATGAAGGTTATGTGTGGCCAAATAAATGGTTTAAATGTAACTAGGTAATTTTTCGGCTTTTCTCTGCTATAATATGCATATATACTACCTCTAAACCTTCCTCTTCAATCACTCTATCTATTGCTGAAAACTGCATTAAAATCTGTTGCGTAGTTTAAAAGATACAAGCGCATAGTTGGTAAAAAACATGGTAAATGGTTAATATACAATGTGTTAAGAAAACCCCTGTCCGACCCGTGAAGGTATTATTAGGTATCAATATTAGATTTTATGTAAACCTTTTCAGTTTTCAAGTAAAAAAAATACTTATTTCGAATAAAAGTACATATTTTTTTATAAAACAATGAAACTTAGATACATATCTACAAGGGCACAGGTGCCTAATATACCACGGCAGGTGATAGTGTTGTCACAATCAAGAAAATTGCTAGATTTTGGGAAATTTTGGTCATTTTTGTACAAATTTCGTGGATTTAAAACTTCATTAACAGCCTTACTTTTATGAATATTTTACTTTATTTGGTAATGTTATTGGGATACCTATATTTCGGGTCGGACAGGGTTTAACATATTGTATACTGCTACAAAAAAAATCATATAAAAAGCCTGTTAACACTGCTTCACCTGGGAATCGAACCTAGACTACTAGCCTAGCAGTTACTACCACCAAGCAAATGAGAAACGCAAACAAAAGCAAATTATTTAAAAAAAATCGTTAACCTTCACAAATGTCGGTAGTAAAACATTTTAATTTGCTCAATAACGGTAGAAACGAACATTTCAATTTATTAGTTTCCATTTTTAAAATGAACTGCGCAACGTTTCGTGCCGTGCCTGTCAGGAAGGTCGGCGGAGAATAGAAAGTAATTTTATTGATAAGTAGGTAATATAATTTCTGTTATTATTTGTAACCGATATACCCTTCCGCCTTTATTCTTCTTTCTAAGAGAGGCAGGGCACAGCCATTTATGGCTCAAATCTGGAGCAGCCCATCTGAGGAAGTACCTCCATCTTACAGAAAACTGCAGCCAAATAACACACTTTATTGTGTTTTGTTCCTGCAGTGAGTAAGGTTGCCAGAGCTCCTTCTAAAGATGCGCTGCGCTGGCAGCTAGAGGAATATTCCCTCAAACTGTCGGCGCAGTGAATCCTCCATAAACCTCTTGAGGTTTTAAGGGGCGGCAACGCGCGAGTGATACCCGGACCCCTGGTGTTACAAGCGTCCGTCCATATTGTAGCAATTAATGTAGTAGCATTCTTTCACATAGTTAATTTTCGTAGGATGACTAAGTTCTCGGATAGTGAGAACCGTATTTCTTATTTTTATATCTTTATTTTGTCGTCTGTTGGCTTGACGGCTATACTATTACCTTAACTACTACTACTACTATTACATTAACCTAGAATATCCACTGATATCGCAATAGTGTACCAGTAAAAAATGTAAGAACTTTTATTTTAAAAGAGCATCTATGGAGTTTCTTGCCGGATTCTTCTCCATAGGATCAACTTTTTGGAACCGTCCAACTAGAATCGTTTAACGTTCCATAAATGCTTGTAAAGGCTTACCTATCTATACTTCTATACTAATATTATAAAGAGGAAAGATTTGTTTGTTTGTTTGTTTGTTTGTAATGAATAGGCTCCGAAACTACTGGACCGATTTCAAACATTCTTTCACCTTTGGAAAGCTACATTATCCCCGAGTAACATAGGCTATATATCATCACGCTACGACTAATAGGAGCGGAGTAGTAATGAAAAATGTAGCAAAAACGGGAAAAAAATTATAAGACCACGCGGGCGAAGCCGCTGGCGGGAAGCTAGTTTGAAATAAAAACATTTTGAATGTATATAGGCTACGGTAACCGCTTACCATCAGGCGGGCCGTATGCATGTTTGCCACCTTAATGGTATAAAAAAATATCTCCAATGCGTTATTCTATTCCTGCTATGGGGGCTGGAACTTCGACCCATGGGATCTTTTGTGTTGTTACCAGTACCATGTACTTACAACTTTAAACTTTCTGTTGGCCTAAATGAAATAGTTGCCTGATGGCCTACATGACTAGACTCGACTAGACTGCCTCGTTGGTATAGTGATGGTAGTAAACGCGACAGCTATCTTTTTGTATTTTGTAAGCATTTTCCATGCGAAGATTACAAGTTATTTTTGAAATGAAGGAAAAAATCGGCGGGCGGGCAGGATTCGAACCTGTGCCTTCTGGTTCGGTACACCAGACGCTTTGACCACTAAGCTACCGCGAGCCCCGCTCGCCAGTCGAAATCTTCCTTCACATTCTAATTTACGTCTTAAAGGTGACGTAGCGACATCTATTGTGAATGCTTCACAACCGACACGACTAACTTTACGGCTAGTTCGATGTCGTATGATAGCGCCTTACCTATTAACTATCTTTTTGTATTTTTTAAGCATTTTCCATGCGAAGATTACAAGTTATTTTTAATAAAGGAAAAAATCGGCGGAAAAAATAGGTAAGGCGGTATCATACGACATCGAACTAGCTGTAAAGTTAGTCGTGTCGGTTGTGAAGCATTCGCGACAGCTATGTTAGATGTCCTGGGTTTAATTCCCGAGTAAAATCTTCTTGAGTTTATCTGTTAAATTCCCAGTAGCAGCTCAGAGTTTTGATTTGTGCCCGGTTGGCAATAGGCTCGCCCCCTATTACATGGGACCTAAACATACCGGCGAAATGTGGGTGTACATTAGTACACATCTGCCTAACCTTTCGTAGAATACAGGCGTGATGGTATTTCTGAAATAGCTACTTAATTTCATGGTCAAAGATTATAAGGAAACGTATCAAATTAATTAGTTTGTTAATTCTTTTAAGGCTTCTTATTAGTCAATATTTTGGCTAGACTTACCTAAATCTGACTCACACGTCCAAAATAAACAACAGTCCATGACGAAATGTTAGGTATGAGTCACAAAAAATTTACTTAAAATATGGTAATATTAAGCAATTTGTAATTTGAGTCACAATTTTTTGTTACGTAATACAACGCTTAGTGAGCGCAATCAAAATGATCTAGACTCGGGTTTTTTAAGTAGCAATTTAGTTGAAAAATAGCTCGTTTGGTAGCTTGTTAATTAAGTGACATACAGAAATTAATATTGTCGTTTTTGTTTAACGAAATACTGGCGCCCAAACCGGGACTATTATTGCTTTTTGTTCAATGATGTACTGGCGCCCAAACTGGGACTGTTTTTCTAATTTAAATTGCTGAGTTCGTACTAGGTAGATAGAACTCTGATGTTGGGTTTTTCTGGGTAAGTACCACCGGATTGCTAAATATTCTGCTGCTAAACGAAAATGTGCTAACATTTGTGTAATGTAGTGAGACATTACTGGGCAAATGAGGGTACAATAAGTCTTGAGACGATAAAATTCGAGTTGCGGTTGCTATTGTAAGATGACTAACAAGTACATAGGCTTCGAATATATTATTATATAAAGGAAACTAAAAAGTTTTTATGTTCGTGGCACCCTAACTGGGACTGGTAATGGAGCTTATCAGTGATAATATCGCTGCATTTAGAAATAAACCCTGTGGGCTTCATTATATTATTACAGGAAAATAAAAATTAACTCAGAAGCAAATAAAAATCATTTTTCGTAGATAATGGCGCCCAAGTGGGACTTTTTTCAGGCAAGTCATTTAATGACATTTTAGGCAATATTTCCTTTTACTGGAGTGATATTTGGGTTTTTCTATGAATCCTTAGTAGCAACTTGGAGTTTAAATTTGTTCCTGTTTAATTGCAAATCCTATTAAATGGGGCCTAAACATACCAGTGATCTGTAAATACATATTTTTACATATCTGCCTAACCCCTTTCGGGGAATATAGTTGTTGATACCGATGTTTTTATTCACAGTATTTACATTTGGAAATATTACACGAGGTCGTAAGCGTTAATGCGGTAAGTGAACTCACGACCATGAGTTTAGAATGCGGTCATTCCACTGCTGTTTGTTTGGCGAAAATCGGAACTGACCTAGTTGCAATTTGTAGGCCGGTTTAATTTTATTACTACCTACAAAAAGTTTCAAAAGTTTCGAATATAACAACTCAAAGCCGCTATGTTTCTTTCTTTAAAAGGCCATTGCAGACATTGCCCTGCATTGTAACATCATCATCTGTTCGGGGTTGGGGTGAGATAGAGATAAACTCGGAAAAGGATTAATAAAAGTTACTATATTTCAATGAAACAATTAAAGGATTAAGATTAAATGAGGTGAATAGGATGGGGTTTGAGTCACGCGCACGGTATGACGTCGAACAGCGAACTAATTTTATTACGTATTTTGCAATACAATAAATGATTGAACATACAGTGCGGTGTCGCGATTATGATGACCTAAGTAAAACGTGCTGTACGGTGATGGACCCCGTACATCATCATCATCATCATGTCAGCCAAAAGACGTCCACTGCTGAACAAAGGCCTCCCCCATTGACTTCCACAGGGACCGGACGCATGCTACCTGCATCCAACGACTTCCAGCGACCTTTACCAGGTCATCGGTCCATCTCGTTGGAGGCCGCCACACTCTGCGCTTTCCGGTACGTGGTCTCCACTCGAGAACCTTTCTGCCCCAGCGGCCATCAGTTCCACGAGCTATGTGCCACTTTAGCTTGCTAATCCTTTCGGCTATGTCGGTCACTTTGGTTCTTCTACGGATCTCCTTATTTCTGATTTGATCGCGTAGAGAAACACCAAGCATAGTTAGCTCCATAGCTCGCTGAGTGACCTTGAGCTTTCTTATGAGGCCCATAGTGAGTAAACACGTCTGCGTTGTAACACACTACTGCTATTACTTTAAAAGATACCATGATATAGTGATCATAAGCTTGTTTCAGCGTTTCGTCTCAGAGGTTGTCAGATAGGCACTGCCGGTAAGTAAGTTTCTTTTTGTGGAAAAAAGTAGCGGTTGGCCTGTATTGCTACTAGAACTCTGCTGCACAGTTTGTTTGTGTCTCTGCTGCACAGTTTGTCTGTGTTGGTACCATTACATTGCCGATTCTGCTGCGAAGCAATAAAGTGCTATCGTTACTGTTCCCATTTTAAGGGTACTTTTTTTATATTATAAATTTGAGTGCGTTTGGCAGCACCTCACCTGCTGGTAAGTGACCATGCTGCCGAGGATGGAGCACGCAAACTCAAATAATGTCTGTTCACTCTCGCCTTGAAGGTTCCCAAATTATATGAGTCGGGAAACAACAGCCGGCAAAGAATTCCACTCCCTAGCCGTTCGTTCATGATAAAAGATGAAGCAAAAGGCTTCGTGCGTATAAGTGGAATATCTACGATAAAGGGGTGGAATCCCTTCCTGCGTCTGTAATGTGAAACAAAATGCGACTTAAACACTGAAATCTTAAGATGTAACTGAAGATCGCTACATTAGTTTCTGACACTTACGCCAGTCATTCCTAAGACGCCTACAAGCCAAGTCCATGGACCATGGACGCTGTAAAGGGTCGGAAACGTCGGAATTTAAATTATAATTAAAAAGTAAAAAGACATTTATTTCAACTGAATATCAGTATTTTAAACGAAGCGACTGCCATCATTCCTCAGCAATCTAGTTTCTGAGCTATATATAAGATATTAATAATATAGTTGTGAGGCTTTTCAGACTTCTGTATTCTTCTTAATAATTGTTATAAAACAACCAACTCTACTTCTTAGAAGTCCAATTTCATAAAACTTTGAGACATGAGTCAAACAGTGAGAATTGTCTGCAACTTCACAGTAAAAGAATTAATTTTCAAGTCATGTCAGATGCTCCAAGCGATGTCTAGACTTCGAAAGGACATCGACCTCTGGAATTGGTTTTATTGTTCCTTTCATTGTAACAGTCTGTTGTCTCCAGACGTTTCTCATCGCATGCGTTTTGACAGTTATTTAATAGAATTTCTGTCATTTATTTTCAGATAAACAGAAATATTGTTTTCAGATGTATTCAGACTTGTCAGCCTATGTCTATTATACCACATAAAAGTCCTGTCATCTACACAAATAAATAAAATTTAAGTGTCCGTTTGTAATTTCAATTTAACAGCTTTTCACTGAAATGCATATTAAAGTAATATACGATACTTACAAATCAATAAAATTACTATTTTTTAAATTTTAGTCTGTCCGTCTGTTTGTTGCGGCTAATCTCTGAAACAGCTGGACCAATTTCAACGGGGCTTTCACTCACAGATAGCTAATGCTATGAGGAGTAACTTACTTTTAGTTTAGATTTATTTTATATATTTTACATGAAATAATAATAATAGTCCCTGTGGATGTCAATGGGGGAGGCCTTTATTCAGCAGTGGACCGCTTTTGGCTGATATGATGATGATGATGATAAATAATAATAGTACCCAAAGTGAAGCGAGGGCGGATCGCTAGTAAACAGAAAAACCTTTCTTTATAAAACTTGATTACAAAACCACACCTGTCCTGCCTCTATTCCTCGAGGGGGTAGACAGAAGCAAACTACTTAATTTTACACCCACATGTCGCACGTTGATGTCTCATTTAATAAGGAACGAACGAGCCTATTGCATTACCGGGCACATATCAAAACTCTCAGCTGCTACCTACTGGGAATTTCACAGAAAAATCCAATAACACAGCTCAACTCAGGAATCTAAACGAAACCCTTTAGCGTAGCAATCACGCTTGGGACTATTATTAATTTTACTTCTTTATTGCCGTAAATCGGACACAAATCAAGACTTCCGAACTGACACTGAAAGTTTGTTAAGAGATATCTAATAATGGCTTCCTTGGTGGTAGACTCTTTGGGTGAGAGTTCGTCACAAACCACCTTTGTGTTTTTTTTATACCACTAAGGTGGCAAACAAGCATACGGCCTGCCTGATGGTAAGCGGTTACCATAGCCTATGGACGCTTGCAACACCAGGGGTATCACTCGCGCGTTGCCGACCCGAAAACCTCTAGAAGTTTATGGAAGATTCACTGCGCCGACAGTTTGACGGAATATTCCTCTAGCTGCCAGCGCAGCGCATCCTTAGAAGGAGCTCTGGCGACCTTACTCACTGCAGGAACACAACACACAATAAAGTGTGTTATTTGGCTGCAGTTTTCTGTAAGGTGGAGGTACTTCCCCAGATGGGCTGCTCCAGATTTGAGCCATAAATGGCTGTGCCCTACCTCTCTTAATATCTGTGGTGTGGGTGTCTTCCGACTATAGATTGCACGTGCGAGCCAATTCTTCCTCTCGGTCCCCGTGGTCGTGAATGCTCCTGATCCCATGACCATGACGGGAAGGACAAGTTGCGCAATTGCAAGTGCGGTTTTTAGTCGATATGAGTGCGACATACCCTGGAGATCCACATGGATTTTCCGCACAAAAAAAATAAGTTCCCTATAATTTCTCGGTTGTTTTGTAGTCGTTTACGGGCTGACAACGCATTAGCGAAGCCTCTGGTCATACCTGTGACACTCCATACAAACTTTCCGATACCGCTGCACACTACAATACCAAATGTCAAACTTGTCAAAATTACGTTTGTACACGTGCAAATGCAAATGATGTGTGCGTGAGAGTGCGTAGGGTTTGTTGGCAGTCCGGCAAGAACACCGGCAGAATGTGGAAGACCTGAGGTATCTGACGTTAGGGAGGGGCGGAGAGTGGCCATTCTGTATTATTTATTCTGTGCTCTGGTTGTGCATTGTGACGAGAGTCTTGACAGGACACTGTTGCCTTAACAAGCACATGTTCTATCTAAGGCTGAGCGATACGCGTATCTGTTGACGCTGTGAGGAGGCTGATGAAACGCCACTCTACCTTTTAAGGGAACGTTGATCGCTAATACACAAGCGCAATGCTAAGAAGAGACCTAAATAAATTCTGCAGTTTGTGTCAGCCGCAGGATTTAGCGGTGAACTCTAAAATTTTAACCATCATTCCGCGATCACAATATACCCAAAAGGGTCGATATGAGACGTTAGCCGCGAACAGAAAAAAGCCTCTGGGCAGTGTCTATGGGCGCAGTGACTACCTACCATCAGATGACTCATAATAATATGCTTGTTTACCGGCTTAAACCATAAAAAATCTTCTTAAAGCAAAACAGTCGGCAAGAAACATATTCTGTATCTTCCTTATACCTCTGAAATCTATAGCTGATACTATCAAGTTGTATCTACTTATATCGCTTCCATAGACATCTGGAAACGTCTGGAATCGGGAGCAATGGACGCCAAAGTAGGTCAGCGTTTCAGACTACTGCAATTTGCATTGAAAACCTAACAATAGGTAGGTATCTTTTTTTCCGCCCACGTTTTCTTCAGGAAATAAAATACTGATAAGTCAGAGTAATGATATTAGGTAGGTATATGACTTATAAAATAATCTGCTTTATATTTACCTACCTACATCTACATAAAATCACATTTCTGAATATTTTATAATCTTCTGGAATTGCGCCGAAAATCTGGTGACATAACTGAAAGGTATATCCTTGCATTTTCGTATAAAAAAAATGAAATAAACTTACTTGACTGAAATGGAACTCTCTGGGCAGAGACATTTTTTTATATCAGGAGGCAGCGATATGCAGGTGAAATGGTCTTCAGACTCCGTACACTCTAACTTAAAAGCACTTTTTTCGACGGCATAAGCCGTATTATACATTTGTTTAAAATTACCAATACCCCGTACAGACGCCGTTGTAACAAATTTACTAAAACCTCTTTTCAATTCAATAATTACACCAATATTTTTTTTTTTGGAAAATATCCGAATTTATAAAAAATCACGGTAGCACAGACATTTTTGTCTACGATATCAAAAACTATGCCTTTTTTAATGTCAGTCTGTTGGCACCGTAAAGTATTTTTTATTATTATTTTTCCGTATAAAATTTTACCGTTTCCGACTTGAGGTGTAAGCAACTAATGTAGTTATGTTTTCTGAGTCTGCGCGCTGCATTAATCGATGTTTGAGAGCTTTAGTTTTTTAAGGTTGGCACTCCCTAGAAATGTTGCTGTTGAAAAAAAGTTTTAGCAATAGTAATAAAGATTTCGCGCGTTTATTATTTTGAAATTATTCCTCACTGCCTGCGTAAGAGGCCAGAAAAGGTCTGACTCACTGACTGACAGCGACGAGCGTTATCGGGACAGCTTATTAACCGAGAACAAATCCAAACGCTAAGCTGCTATTGAGAAATTTATAGAAGAATATTGTTTCATGTCAATATTATCAAATGCTGGGTGCTCGGAAAGAGCCTAGCAGATGCAGCCGCTGCTATAGTCTGCATGGAACCAGCTGGCCGAGCCTTAAGGTATGTGAGCGGCGGGACGGAGGGGCGGGGTCGCCTGCGCGCGGTGGGATGGAGGGGCGTGGGCGCTTGCTTTCGTTCACAGTAACCCGCCGGCCCACCCCCGTCCCTACCTAAGGCGCGGCCAACTAGTTCCTTCCAGTAGCCCAACTAGGGTCTTCGCTATCGCACCCCTGTCAAAAGACCCTACTCGAGAGTAGGATCAATGCGCACTATTCTATTCGTAGTCATGTGCTTATTATTACTACTCGCTTAAACGGTGAAGGAAAACATCGTGAGGAAACCTGCATGCCTGAGATTTTCTCGACGGCGTGTGAAGTCTGCCAACCTGCATTAGGGCAGCATGGCTGACAGTGGGCTATAGTAACCCCTCCCATTCCGAGAGACCCGTGCCCAGCAGTGGGACAGCACAGCTAGATCCAAACTTAATGGCGGCTCGGAACATGAGGCGGGTCGCAGCGCAGTAAAAATGTTTCTTCTTTTTGTATGCTTGTTTGATTTGTTTTATAATGTATAACTAAAACGTTGGTCTTTTAGCATAATTTTGTCGTGCGTCGTTGTAGATGAAAATAAACTCATTTTCTTTCTTTCTTTTAGTAACGAATTGATGCGACAGAAGGGGTGAGAGGCGGAGTACTGCGCAGCGAGTAGCTAACTTCCGAGCCGGCATTATAGTCAGCGCGGAACTAGTTGGCCGCGCCTTAGGTAGGGACGGGGGGTGAGGCGGCGGGTTACTGTGAAAGCAAGCGCCCCCACCCATCCACGCGCGCAGGCGACCCCGCCCCTCCGTCCCGCCGCTCACATACCTAAGGCGCGGCCAACGAGTTCCGCGCAGACTATAAGTTTGAATCGTACTGTAAATGAATTGGTCCCATGGTTGCTATAAAAGGGTTATTATTAAAACACGCATATAGATTTTCACATTATCATTATATTTAAATTCACTAAACATTTTTATTTTATTATTGTGATAACGTACCTATAGAGCTAGCTTCTAACTATAACATTCTAAAATTATGTCAAATTTACAATAAATTTACAATTTTACAAATAATATTATTAATTATGTCTCCCAAAAGTCGTCTCTCTTCTCTCTAGTAAAATGCCTATTTATTTTTTTAAAGGTTATGGCTCCATCGACGAACATTCGATGATTTTGCCAATGTCAAGGTATGAGATGTTAAAAATGGTCGGTACTCAATAACAGACAGAAACTGTAATTACTATTGATCGGTTCTTTGTAGTGATGTCATCTATTAAAATGCCTATTTAAAATCTGCGTAAATCTAACAATCATTTTTTAATCCTTTTGACAGTTCATTTAAAAATCAATCTGTCAAAATGTCATTAGAGTTGTCAAAAAGGTTTATTATTACTAAATACCATTTTAATGCAATAAAAGGCATTTTATCCTCAAAATATTCAACCACAATCCATACGATGCCCATTCATGAGAACATTCTCAAATGTCCCATTCACGTTGCGACTAAAACACGATTAATAATATTAAAAGTACTTAACATAGATTATGCTATAATTGTATCAGTAAAATGGAGCTCGGGGATACCTTTCGTTAGTTTTAGGCACTTACGGATTAATGCAAAAAGCTTTTACTATTTCGTTATCCAAAATAGGTGTTGGCAGTGATAAAAGACACGTTATTAACACTTTGTAGGTCAGACGGGCGATGCGGTCAGTCGCACAGCTCTGCGATTAGTCGCACGACTTAACGACTAGTCGAACTTTCCTGCGACTAATCGCACGACTTTGCGATTTTGTGACATCACTATTGTTACGGGAAGACTGATTATGGAAGAGGCCGTTATATCAATTCTCTTTATACATATAAACTAGGCGGGCTCTTGTTAAGAGATTCAGATTCCTCTTTTTAGTAACAAAAATATAAAAAAAATCCTGAATCAATGTACTTTTCGACTGTTAAGTTGCAGTAAAAAAACGCATTCGCCCGTCTGATATTTAATTATATTCCTATATCTAACAACCGAGACGGATATTTAGTTTAGAGTGAAATATTCTAAGAAAACTTTTCTCAAAAACAGCTGTATCAATTTCGATAAGATTACACACTAGCTATAACATATTTTTTCATTGCTTCTTTTGGGGTTTGTAATATTATCACACTATTAAGACGAGTAAAGGGTATTGAGGTCAAAATCAGCAAATTTTTTTTTACTAAAACTTATTATTAATACCGGAGTTTTTATGTAAGAATTGTCTTTGCGACACAATCAAAACTGTAGCTGTCAAACAGCTAAATGTATTTATATTTATTAATTTAGTTACTTTTTACAATTTATCTTGTCTTGCTCCAGTAAATTGTATCAATAGTAGATTTTGAAAATGCTTTGTACTAAATCTATTAAAAAATTTCATGTTTCACAAGTTTTTATACAGATTTGAATATCAAATCTATTGAAGTAGGCATTTTGCATTTTCAAGGAATACTATGCCCACAAATGGAATTCGATAAGGTAATTTGAGTGAATAATTTTGGCAAAGGTAACAAGCCCATTCTGCCAGTAGAGGCAGAATGTCACAATTCCTTAGCCCACCACCTAGAAAAACACTAAGGTAATTATTTTCTCCTCTCTAATATTGCGTGAAACCTAGCGGATAATAACCAATCTTTCATTCTCATTGAGAATACAAAATTATAATCTGGCACGCCCAAAAATCAGGTTCAAACTACCCTAGCATTCAAAAAAACATATTTAGAGTACGTCACGCCAAGCGTGTGACTATAAAATGACACAGAAATTGATAGGATGGCCATGCTTATCAAGTCACAGATGAAAATCGCGAGGCATAGGCATATTATTGAATTGTAACTTCATTTGATGAAAAAAATTGGTTTTTTTTCACAGTGATTTCACATGTGAAATATCAATAGCTGCTACTTTTCATAATTCGTAAATTTTCGAGATTATGACATGTAATATTAATTCTTTTGGAAAAGTCTTTTAGGAACTGTCGGGTTGATTTTGAATTTTGTTTCGTCTATCCGTGATTTCATTGAAGAGTGATTTATTTGCGTGAAAGTAGCAGATTTGTCGTATGAAAAATAATTTCATATGATTTTTCACATGCTTTCTGTGAAACATTCAATGCCTATAAGGTACCATATGTTATGGATAGGTGATGGGCTGTGAAATTATATTAACTTGTCTATCAATAAGAAAATGTATGTTTTCTGGACATTTAGTAAATATTAGTATACTATCCTCTTTACGGAATATAGCCTTGATGGTATGGTATATAATAGATGACTACATAGCCAGAATTACATATTACCTACCGAAAATCCACAGCATGACACAAATATTCCCCAAAAATAGCCTTAAATATTATCAAAACGACAGATCTTCAAAATCTACTATTGAACCGAACATAAATCTACTCATCATTAAAATAATTTATAATAATGTTGGACTAATTAAAAAAAAAACATCATTTTATAATCATAAATTGGGTTCATCATAATGTCAAAATCAAAATGACGGCGAAAAATAGCTCTACAACTGCACTGTCAAAATGACAGCTAAACGTCAAGTTGTGACATTTAGCTGTCAAAATTGTCCAGTAAAGCTCCTCGTTTGTGACGTTGGCAGGCATTTGAACCGCTTTGGTATATGTGTCTGCCATACAAAAGTATCTCTTTCCTGTAACTCGTATCCGTTTATGTAGAAAGGTAGCATGCGTAAGCACATTCTACACTCTCAAATTCCATAGACAACCAAATCTATTTTTCGCCCTCATTTCTACAAAATAATAAGACAAAACGCACACTATGGTCTGTCAACAACCCATAATATACGGTCAATCTTATGTTTACCTTACTAAAAAATAAACAAATTATAATTTTAATAACGTGTTAGCCTAGATTTCTGTTACGTTAACTTAAATACGGCAGCATTAGGGCCTCACCAAATATCGGCTTATGCTCCTCCGGCGTCATCTGTGCAGTCAGGCTCGATAACAACTTGTTAACTTGACTCATCAGCAAATTAATGAAAAAAATATAGTAAGGCAACCGTGCACTTTACGGTTCGCAGAACAAACCTGTGTTGCCAGCCGAAAATCTAAGTTAACATAACAAAAACAAACTTAACTGACTTTTAAATAAAAATTAGACGAAGATTTTTCACTTTAAGATATAGACTTGTTGTTATTGACTCTCTGAATATATTAAGCGCTAAAAATTACATAAAGGAATAGGCAGAACTGGTGATACCAGTATATCAATGTAGTTTAATTATCATTGTATTTTAAAAGCTGTGTATTCAATACAGCCTCGATTCGAGGCACTTAAATCGAGGCGCTGCCTTGAATAGAGGCAGCGAAGTGCAATCGCCTTAGGGACCGTATTTTGTTGTTTTTTTTTATTGCCTCATCAGACGCCTCAGTCCGAATAACCTTGCCTCGAGTCGAGGCTTGTCAGATCGATACACAGCTTAGAAATTTATTGGACATAGTAATATTTTAACTTTAAAAGTTGGATTTTTGCTAAAACGCGCTAAAAATAAAAATGGTATTTGAAAATTTCTTTTTGCATTTGATAGGCTATTTCTTGAGGATGGTGATAGGCTTTAAACATCACGCTACGACACTTGGGAGCCGAGCAAAAAGAAAAAAGGACGCGAGAGAAAACGCGGTCATCAGTTAGCTTTAATATATTTAGCGAGTCAACACAAGCCACATAAAAAGTCACACTGTAAAATTTTACACAATTCCCTGTTACATATAACAAATTAAAAAGAAAAAAACATTATGTTTTTAATAATAACTAATGGTATATGTTACGTTTTGAACTCAAACGAATTTTAAAAAAGGTGAATGCTAGATGTCGACAAATGTAACTGCGAAGTGTAGGGTATCTGACGTTAGAGAGGGAGAATGGCCATTCTAATTTTTTCGTACGAAATATTTTACGTATTCGTTTAAATATTACTAGCGACCCGCCCCGGCTTCGCATGGGTTTGAATTTCTCGTATTTTCTGTACTATAATATGTATGTATTATACATATAAACCTTCCTCTTTAATCACTCTATCTATTAAAAAAAACCGCATCAAAATCCGTTGCGCAGTTTTAAAGATTTAAGCATACATAGGGATATAGGGACAGAGAAAGCGACTTTGTTTTATACTATGTAGTGATAGTGATATTTAATTTGCGGTTTTTGCTGGCGTATAGCAAGATGTATGAACGTTGCCAAAGCAAAATAAGTATGCAAGAAAAAGTAAGCGGTGAGACTTTCTGACTACCCTCTTAAGACGGTAATGTTATCTAGATATGCCTACATCTGCCATAAAATAGTTTCCCTACCGTCAAAAGCATAGACAACCCTTTAAAAAAAGGTTTGATTTCAAAAAATAACATCATCAATAATTCAATGTCAATTATTTTTATCCCACATCAACACTATTGAGTCTAAATTCTATAATTTCCCTTCTAGCAACACACGAAATACGCGGCGTTCTAAATTCAAAAACAAAAATTGCATGTCATTTCAAATTTTTATTAAATCCTCCTTTTTGGTAAATTTCAAATCTTTTAGGGCTGTGAAAAGGAGGTTTTACATAAATAAATTAAAATGAATGAATTTTCTTTAAAAATATATACTTGTAACTTCTACACGATTAATAAACAGAGAAGATTTTTAATTTTGTTTTTATTGAATAAACTCAAAATTCCTGGACCAATTAAAAAAAAAATTTCACCAGTCGAATGGTATGCTATATTTTTAATAAACGCCGACCCGTACAAAGCTGGACGGGCCACTCATAACTATATTTTTTTATTTGTATGATGGGTATATACCATAAATAACTCATGTGCCTACTTATTTTCGTCTTTGCAGATATAAAAATCCGTAAAAAGCCCAAAAAGATTTGCAATTACCCAAAAAAATATCTCATTTCTTTCCTAATCTATTCTATATAATATAACTTCATAATTTCACTAAACGCGTACAGCCGAATGTATAGTGTCTCCGATTATATTGATAATCGATTATGTAATATCGATTATCGATTATCAGAATAACGAAACACATCACTAAATGTAAATGTTTTTTTACTAACTCGATAGATTTGTAAACAGTATTCAGCTTTGCAGTATATAATATACTTTTTCACAAATAACATATAATAAAACTACATTTTAGTGTTCAAAGAGTTTTTTAATAATGCCATTTTAATGTCATATTGAGTGCCTCTAGTAACCATTGACGCTTTAGAGGATCGGAACGTCGGGATTAGTATAATCCCACTAATATTATAAATGTTGGTCAAAAAGCCGCAAGCTTGAAATGGAACTGGGCTGGTCACATCTGCCGCATGTCGGACGAGTTGTGGGCAAAACGTATTACCGACGACGTCGCGGTAGGCCCAAAAGGAGATGGCGGGACGAGCTAGACCTTTACTGGCAGGATTGGCCGCAGATAGACCTTAATCGTGACGAATGGAAGTCGGGTAGGGAGGCCTTTGCCCCGCAGTGGGACGATAATGAATGAATAATGAATGAATATTATAAATGTGAAAGTGAGTATTTATGGGTGGGTGCATGTTTGTTACTCTTTCACCCAAAAACTACTGAACGGATCTGGATGAAATTTGGCACAGAGATAGAACATAGTCTGGAATAGCACATAGGCTACTTTTTATCCCGGTAAAATGTATGGTTCCCGTGGGATAGCGGGCAAAGCCGCTGGCGACCAGCTAGTATCATATGTTTTACTTCAATATCCCAGTAAACGTCGTTTGCACACCAAGTGTGCAAAAAAATTGGCGATTTTCTTTATCATTGAAATTCGTAAAACTATATTTTTCCTGCCCTAATTTGCAAAAATTGTAGGGAAACGAAAAGGATGGCAATAATAGTCATATATGCACCGCATACTGCACATTTTCGCATAGGTTGCATTGTAATCATGGGAGAGGTTAACTAATATTGGCTATCTTATTTCGTGAAGGGACCATGGCGGCGGCCTGCCCGTTTTTAACTTCGGTAACAAACAAAATGGATTTATAAAACAATGTCAACGATACCTAATCTATAACTATTTTTCAGCACAGGACTTGTAAGGTAAGATAGTAGTTTGTATCTGTTGTAACTTATTTAATAATTGTTGTTTTTGTTTATTATCTAATGTTCTAGGAGTAATTACAATTATTTTTTTATATATACTCGATATGATGTCAGTTGTGGCTACCTATAAATGAAGGTACATTTCGTCGTATTAATGTTAAATGTATGTAGAATTTAATGTATATTTGTTGGCGATCCTTAATTAAATAAATAAATAAAATACCTTCGGGTTGTGACGCCCTAGAAAGATACCGACTTTATCGGTAAGGTCCTAAAAAGGTGCGTAGTACTCACAAACTGTGTTTAACAAGACATGTACGTAGACAGAAAGTACTAGAATAGTAGCAAATGGCTTTCTTTGGTTTCTGCCTACCGTATTCCAAAAAAAAGGGGGGTATATGTATATAATAATAATAGAACTGATGGCCACTAGGGCAGAAAGGTTCTCGAGTGGAGACCACGCACCGTACACACATCTCTAGATGGACTGACAACCTGGTAAAGGTCACTGGGAGTCGTTGGATGCAGGCGGCATATAACCGGTCCTTGTGAAGTCTATGGGAGAGGCCTTTGCTCAGCAGTGGGCCTCTTTTTGCTGATAAATTGGTCAGAATCTCCTTGAACACTAAAACAAGTCCGTCTAAAACTAAAAGACCCACTATAATGTGCATTTTTTTTTCATATACATATTATTTTATTTTTTAAATATACAAAACGAATTTACCGACTACCGCTTAGGTGAATGGACATATCTAAGATCTAAATAGTATTCTTTTCTAGATTTGAGACTGATTATGAATATTTTTTTTAATCAAGACATATTTTCTGTCATGGGAATTCATATTGATAGATAAGCCATATTATTTTTTTAAGGCATACAACACAGAACGGCTTTTACGGGCAGAATGCATCCGGAAAAAATCCGGACGCGGAATTCCGGTACCGATTTTTTTCCGGATTATCCGAATTAATTTCTCTTTAATCAGATGTAAGGAACACGCTTTTTCGTAATTACGGAAATTGCAGTCTGCGATTTTTTTTCAAATTTACTTTTCTTTTCAAATTTTTTTTTGCTATGGCCACTATCGAGTCTCAAATTGAAAAAAAAGTTAAACTAAAATTAAATTTTTTTACAAGCTAATTATTCACAAAACTATGTTACCATACAATATTTTTACACTATCATCGTAATATTTTTTTTATTATTTTTTTATTTCCAAAAAAAATGCAAATTTACTTTTAAAAATGGAAATATCACATAACTATTTTCAAACTTTCAAACTATACACAAGTCCTGTACAAGGCTGTATGTGAAATACCTTTGCCAGTAATTTGTACACAGGCAATATTTTTTTATTACCAAAGAGGTTTTTATTTAGCCTTAAACACCTACTTGGTGGAGTTCTTTCTTTGTGTATTGATTTTTTCTGTTTTCGGCCTGTCCTTTTTGTCTGTTTTTTCTGGAACTTTAGTTTTTTCTATCTTGGGCGTTATCTGTGGTTTGTCTGGGGTTGTCGATGGTTTCTTGGGCTTGTTGGCTTTTGCTGCTGCTGCGTAGTTGATTGGTTTGAAGCCGGAGGGCGCTTGAGTTTCTTCTGTTGGGGCTGATTGGGGCTGGAAAAAAAATGTTTATTATAGTAAACTGGATTTCCGCCAGCGACTGAGAGACCGCGCGGTCTGGATATAACTTATTAACTTTCATCCCCTATTTCAACCCCTTACAGCCCTTTTTTCACATTAAAAAGTAGCCTATATCCTTTCTCAGGCTCTTAGACTATCTGTATACCAAATTTCATTTAAATCGGTTCAGTCATTTTGACGTGAAGGCGCGACAGGTGCAGACAGACAGAGAGTTACTTTCGCATTAATATTATAAATGCATGCAATGTATGCAATGCATAGCGTAAATGTAATAGTGAATCAACTCGGCCGTCTAGACAGGTCAACGATGAGGTGCGGTGAGGGCAGAGCGGCGTCCCCCCACCGCTTTATCACAGACGGCCCGTCCACTAGACCTACATCACCTAAGGTACATTATTTGTGCAAAATTTCATGCCTTTAGACGCAGCGGTTTCAGCTGTACGTTTGGCATAGTGGTCCCAAGCGCGACTGCTACGCTAGAGGTCCTGGGTTCGATCTACGGGTCGAGCAGTATTGTTGAGTTTTCTGTGAAATTCCCAGTAGCAGCTCGGAGTCTGGATTTGGGCCCGGTTGATGGCAATAGGCTCGCCCCCTATTACATGGGACCTACACAAATACCGGTAAAATGTGGGTCTACATTAGTACGCCTCTGCTTACCCCTTCGGGGAATACAGGAGAAGACAGATATCCTCACCTTCAAGTCATCACTATCCTCCTTCTCTTCAATCTTCACTTCACTCTTGACAGACTTGACATCTTTCTTCTTAGGAGTAACTTTTGTTTCTGACTTCACAATTTGCGGCTTGGTTTTAGCTTTCAAGTCAGTTTTTACAAGTTTCTTGGCATCAATTTTAGGCTTGGAGTCTCTCTTTTCTTTCGGCCTCTTCTCTTGCTTGTCTATGGGCTCTGCTGCGCTTACTTCTGGGGGGTCTTTTTGGGGTGGTACTGGTTCTGTAAAGGAATAGGTAATGTTAGACTTGTGAATGGAAATTATCTGTTGGTGTATGGAATCACACCAGAACGGCTGAACGTATCTGGATGAAATTTGGCACGAAGATAGATTACAGTATGGAATACTTTTTATCGGTATAGCAATGGGAGACTTGATTATTTTGCTACTTGTTTTTTTTTAATATACTAATATTGTAAAGAGGTAAGATTTCATTGTTTGTTTGTTTGTATTGAATAAACTCTGAAACTACTGGACCGATTTGAAAAATTCTTTCAGTGTTAGATAGCCCACTTGTCGGGGAAGGCTATAGGCTATATACCATCACGCTACGACTAATAGAAGCGGAGTAGAAATACAAAATGTTGCAAAAACGGGGGAAAATTTCATAAGACCACGCGGGCGAAGCCGCTAGCGGGAAGCTAGTGTCTGATAATCTATCTCACCTTCCGTTTTGTCCTCTTTCTCTTGTGTATTGTCACTGGGTGGCTGTTCTGTGGGTGTTTCTTCTGACTTCTGAACTGGTGCGGCCTCGGGAGTGTCTTGTCTTTCTTCTGCAATGTTACATGAATAGACTTAATTGAAATTACTTTAAAATTCTGTTTTAAATTCAGTTTTGCTTATAGTTTGGACTGAACGAATAGCTTGTCCCGCCATACATTTTCCAACATCACAGAGCTTGCTTTTAGGTTTTTAGTTAGTACTTTTAATGCAGTCAGGTTTTTTATTAATTTAATAATTTGTTATTTCGTACTTTTTAGTTAATAAATCATCACAAATTTATTCGATAGATCCTAAATGATCATTTGAAAAGAAAAATGATACACCTAAAGATGATTTACAGAATCAGTCTGCACATTAAAACGCATAAAGTCCGCCATTTTGATTATTTTAGAATTTCATGTACAGTTCGCGCCAAACTTATTGTCCGGGTTGAAGTTGGCGCTAGCTAACTTCAACCCGGCCGTAAAAATCGGAGAAAGAAAAATATTAGATTGTAATAAATAAAAACGAAAGCTCAAGTCGTAATATGTCGTTATAAATTATTCTAATCCAATATTTTTCTTTCTCCGATTTTTACGGCTGGGTTAAAGTTAGCTAGCGCCAACTTCAACCCGGACAATAAGTTTGGCGCGAACTGTATTTCATGTTTCAAGACGAATCCAATTAGGCATCATTTGTCTAAATCGGTTGAGCTGTTGAGTAGTTACGAGCAGATCTACATACATACATACATGTCAAACACATAACCCAAATTCGGCAGGCCGGTAAAAATACACAATCTCTGGAAACACGCATAATTTGCCCATTAGTTGACGACCTCTGTGGTCTAGCGGTTCGAGTACCGGACTGCTGATCACGAGGTCGTGGGTTAGATTCCCACAGGACACAAATATTTATGTGATTAACTTAGGTGTTTGTGTTTGTCTGAGTGTTTCTTGTATATTATAAGTATGTATTTACAAAAAAAAAAGTATATAAGTATTATATCCATTGTCTAGTAGCCATAGTACAAGCTCTGCTTAGTTTGGGACTAGATGGTGCTGTGTAAAATGTCCCAGGATATTTATTTATTTATTTAGTTACCTGTGGCAGGTGGCAGGGGTCTCGTGGGCACGAACTCGGCGGCCAAAGGGTTGAGGGTCGATCGGGACACCGTCTCCTCTAGTGACAACGATGGCGCACCATTGCTTGTTCTGTTAAAGATAAAAGATAAATCTCATTATTAGAACTTGTAGAATGTGAATTAAAACTGGTGGATGGTGCTGTGTAAAAATGTCCCAAGATATTTATTTATTATTTATTTATTTATCTTATAAAAAAAAATGCGTCCGAATAATGCGTCCGAAAATATGGATGCGTCCGAAGATAACATTTTGCGAAGAAATGCATGTCACTGTTATGCGGAGTGTGGCAAAAGTTTTTAAAAAATAACTCGACTAATTATTCTGCTGTTACTGCTACTAATTGTACCAGCGGTACATGACAGCTGTCAAGTTGATAGTTTTTAACATGTTATTACCATGAAATCACTATGAAACTGATAATAATCTGCCGATATGGCGTGCCTTTTCCATTCCGAAACTGACACTGACAGTTTTTACTATGAAATCATTACGAAACAGATAAAAGTGTGGCAAAATATCATGATTTTTCTCAAATTAAAAGATTTTTTTCTTATCGCCCAGTCAACATAAAAAGTGCGAATACAGTTTTAACCAGCGTAATACAAAAAAAGCGAAAAAGCAGTAATAGCCTAGGGGTATGACCACTGGACTGCCAAGTCGAAGGTCTCGAGTTCGAATCCAAGGCACGCACCTCTGACTTTTCTAAATCATGTGCGTAATTATCACTCGCTTTAACGGTGAAGGAAAACATCGTGAGGTAACCTGCATGCCTGTGAGATTTTCTCGACGGCATGTGAAGTCTGCCAACCCGCATTAGCTGGCTGGCGCTGGCGTGGTGGACTATAGCCTAATCTCTCTCATACTGAGAGGAGACCCGTGCCCAGCAGTGGGACAGTATATGGGTTGATTATTTCAGCGTAATACAGGGTATATTTTCCAATAAGTGTACTTTTGTTACATCATTTGGGTCGATTTCGATGACCTTCTTTCTGGTCGATTATACCCAGTAAATGTAGTTTGCACACCAAGTGTGCAAAAAAATTGGCGATTTTTTTACCATAGAAATTCGTAAAACTATATTTTTCCTGCTCTAATTTGCAAAAATTTTAGAGAAATGAAAAGAATGGCAATAATAGTCATATATGCACCCGCATACTGCACATTTTTGCATAGATTGCATTCTAATCGTGGGAAAGGTTAAAAATGCTGTTGTAACTCACGTGGGGTAGTGTTGGTGGTTGTGTCCGTTGGCTGTGGGTCTGTTGTGCCGCTCCCGCTGCTCATCTTCCAGCATAGCCTCTATGCACTGCTCCATTAAGGCTTCTTCTTCGAGTTGCTGCATCACCTGTCAAGATACATTTTAGCTGGATCACAATTAGGCTATGCGACTAATTATTTTTTATAGCCTCATGAAAAAGTTAACCCGATAGAGCCGATTATTAAAAACAAAATTTAAATTGGTTCAAAAATAACGAAGTTAAAAGAAACGAAGTTATCAAACTAGGTTTAAACCGCGTCAGTAACATTTCTTCCCCAAACTACCCTCATCAAAAATCCATCTCTCCGACACCGCCTCGTGGTCTCCCCTCCTCACCTGCTTATCGAACTGTTTATGCCATGCCAGTAATATTTGTTTGCCCTAAATACCCTCATCAAGAATCCATCTCTCCCCCATCGCCTCATAGTCTCCTTTCCTCACCTAGTTAAGGGACTAGGTTTATGCCGCGCCAGTAATATTTGCCCAAAATACCCTCATCAAGAATCCATCTCTCCCCCACCACCTCGTGGTCTCCTCTCCTCACCTGCTTATCAAACTCCTCCTCGTTCTCCATCCACATGTAGTCTGCGAAGTCATCGGGCTGCGGCTGCGTGGGCACCGGCGGGTACGCCGCGGGGGGGTAGTATGCACCAGCCATCACATACCCTGAAACACATCATATTTAAGTTATTGAAATTAAACTACTTGTTACGGATTTTATCGCGTTATATTGACATTATTTTAGTCCCGATGTTTCGGACCCTTTACAGCGCCCATGGTCACGGGTGAACAAGGTGGTAGGCGTCTTGACGTTTAAATTAGGTTAGGATGTTGAAAAAATATCGATGTATCGATATTATTTTTTCAATATATCGATATTTTTGAGCGATATTTAATATTTCGATTTATCGATGTATCGATATAAAATTCCAAGTATCGAAAAAGTATCAAAATCGATATTTTTTTCAGACCAATAAACATTTTTAAGTTAAAAGATTACAAATTAACTTTTTTTGGCTGTTTTATAATTTGGTTTTTAAGTTGGCCGATATATCGATATTTTTTGAAAATATCAATATCGATGTTGATATTTTATTTTTAAATATCGATACCTTTTTGCATTTCCGACAATAGTTTAAATTACTATTTGGTGGAGTCCCGGCCTAAGTTTGACGAGATCTGTAAGGATAAGGTTGTTTACCGGGCATGTGCGCGCGCGGGATGTGGACAGGGTAGACGGGCGGGCGGTGGATGCCCGCGTCGCCGCTGCCCACAACGCCGCCGCCGACGCCACTGTCAATTATCACGCCGTTTGGCTGCAAACACGATTACAACAATTATATTTTCAACCGACTTCAAAAAAAGGAGGAGGCTCTCAATTCAACTTGGTCCCATACATTTTTTATCGAAATCCGGTGAGCGGTTGTAAAAATATCGGCGAAAATTTTGAAAATTGTATACTCTATGTATACAATTTTTAAAATTCAAAAATCAAAAATCGGCTGGCGGGCAGGATTCGAACCTGCGTCTTCTGGTTCGGTACACCAGACGCTGACGCAGGTTCGAATCCTGCCCGCCAGCCGATCTTTTCCTTCATTAAAAATAACGTGTAATCTTAGCATGGAAAATGCTTAAAAAAATACAAAAAGATACATAGATGATATTATGGTTTTCTCCGAAACCTCGCTCTCTGTGCCGGTCAGTGTGTTTAATTGTAAACCACATAATATAATAGGTACAATACAAAATACATCTATATTCCACTAAAACTTTTAAAATAAATTATTTTAAAACAAATAACCTAACCTAAATTAAAAATTTAGAAAACCCCCGACACGAAATGTAATTTTCCATTTTGTGGTGGCGGCCATCTTGGATTTGAAATTTATCATAGTGTATAGTATTCTACTAGTTAAGCCCTTTCATTTGATACCCATATTGAGGGAGTTGTGAAAAAATATGTAATTGGCTATTTTCTAGCGGCGGCCATCTTGGACCGATTTTCATCAAACACAGCTAAGAACTCTCCCGACTAATTCACCTTTCAAATAAAAAAAAGAAAATCAAAATCGGTTCATCCGTTCGGGAGCTACGATGCCACAGACAGACAGACACACACACACACACACACACACACACACACACACACACACACACACACAGACACGTCAAACTTATAACACCCCGTCGTTTTTGCGTCGGGGGTTAAAAACAAACCACCTCCAAAAAACACATACGAACTAAAAAGCAAAAAACAACAAATTTACATTATGATATCTAACTAATTTGTAGGTGGTGCCAAACTACTAATTTGAATTTCAATATGACTTTCGTTGATTGTCTGTTTGGCACCATTTCATTTAGTGTTTAGACTGGAAGCCACGTTGGGTACATGGCTGATGGGTAGGAAAATGACTGTTCTTAAAAATAAGGTTCTAAGCTCACCTGCCACTGGCCATTCTCCTCGTTGCCATAGTAAGCCCCAACGTTAGCCGACGTCTCCGGTATTTTCATAGTTTAAACAAATTTATATCCACTTAAAAACTAAAAAAAAAACTTAAAATTGTATTCTATGCTTATTCGTGAGTTGAACTTAAAGGCGGGTAGTTTAGAATTTGAGCAAGTAGTGTGTGGGTACTGATATCATAGAGTTCTCAAATAGTTGCGTGTGTGATGTGGCTATCTTCATCTCTGGTGTTCTCGGCAACTGGAAACAAACAGTTTTCTTTTTTTATAAATCATCGTCATGAAACCATATACCAGTGTGGCAGATCAACGGGAACAAACTATTCAACACCCAGCATCGCTTGTTGAAGCCTGCAGCAATCTCAACGGACTGCTGGCCTTTTGGGAGGGCCTGGGCTGGTTAGAATATATGGTTATTAGTATTTGAAAGACATATACAATGGCCCAATATAGTCCACGCTAACCTAATGCAGTTTACTTCAAGAAAATCTCACAGGCATGCAGGATTCCTCACAATGTATTCTTTGGCATTGAAGCAAGTGATAATTACGCACATGATATTGAAAAGTCAGAAGTGCATGCCTTTGATTCGAACTCAAGACCTTTGACTTGGTAGTCCAGATGTCCTGTCCTGTCCTGTCTGATGTAGACTCCTAGGTTATCACTGCTTGCTTATGAATAAATTACCATCAATCTGCACATCACCGTGTCAGATCTTCTTTTATATAAATTCATCTTCAGTCATGACTGCTCTCATACAAACCCCTATTTCAATCCCTTCAAGCTTTCACTCTCTTATAAACTTTCCATCTCCTATTTCAATCTCTCTAAGTCTTTTTTCGCGACAAAAGGTAGCCTATGTCCTTCCCCAAGGTCAAATCTATTTCTGTACTAATTTCATCAAAATCGGTTGAGCATTTCAGGTGTGACAGATTGACAGATGGTTACTTTTGCATTAATCTATACTAATATTATAAAGCAAGCTTGTGATAGTCTGGTCGCCCAGAGATGGGAGACGAAAAAGAGGACGCCCGCTAAGGAGATGGGAAGATGAGATCCGCCAAACCCTGGGGTCACTATGGACAAGAGTGGCATTAGATAGAGTCCAGTGGAGACAGTTGGAGGAGGCCTTTGCCAAGAGGCACACAGAAATCAGAGACATTTTGTGAACCATTATGTAACTTTACACAAAAACTGTAACTCTGGCGACTGTAATAAAGGCTATTTTCATTTTCAATATTATAAAGAGGAAAGATTTGATTGTTTGTTTGTATTCAATAGGCTACAAAACTACAGGACCGATTTGAAAAATTCTTTTAGTGTTAGATAGCCCATTTATCGGGAAAGGCCACCATATATAGCATCACGCTACGACTAATATGAGCGGAGAACCCTCGAAAAAGACCCTACGGTCGATTTTGATTTGATTTGATTTTCCCCAAGCCGCTAGCAGTAAGGTAGTATTAGTAACTAAGAATTTTAATTGTGAAACAGCCATTACCAAACAGCCTGTTCCACCACCTCTGGAAAGTTCTACCAGTCAGACAAATTAAAAAAAAGGAAAAAAAAAATATCTACTTAGTAATTTGTCAGAAACTTATCAGAAGGCTGTGAAACAGGAGTCTTCTTAATAAGTTCCATTATTTTCATGTACTTCGCTCTGTATAGATTATCTTAACAATGAATGAAAGTATTGTTTAAAAAGAATACCTACCTTTGTTTAAACATGCCCTTTAACCTATACCATGTAATTTATTTTTTTTAAGAACCATACTGTCACTTACTGTAAAGTAAAACAATTAGAAAGGAGGTTGTGTTTTTAAAAAAATATATATATGTTATTTTTAATGAAGGAAAAAATTTGGCGGGCAGGATTCGAACCTGTGTCTTCTGGTTCAGTACACCAGATGCTTTGACCACTTAGCATTAAAAATAACTTGTAATCTTAGCATGGGAAATGCTTAAAAAATACAAAAAGATAAAAAATATATGTTTAAGGAGGTTATAATCTCCATAGTAATACAAAAGAAATTGTTTCACAACTTTTTTGTAAAATATAACACATAAAATCCTCACATACAAAGTGAATGTTTAAATTAGAGTGACTTTAGAGCCATATTGCACAAATTGAGCTTTCACTGAAAAATTCTTATTAGAACCCATTACAACTTTACTTAACCTGAGAATCAAAACCAAACCTCACACTCAACAGCCATACTTGTGACCAGTAAATCAATGAGGCATTATCTAAAATGTATTTAAAAATAATGAGCCAATCTCTAGGAAGGATTATAATATGACCTTTGCTCTGCCATAGGATGATAATGGATGAATTAAAAAAAAATGTCTCAATAGACAACCCCTTTACAGAAAAATGACAAGAAACTCCTTAGTTACTGATAACTGAATTGTGTTCCCATAGGGAAAACAATGAATGATGTATGTACATTATCTTAATAATTTCACTTTAGATAGCAAGGTCAGTGCAGAATGAAAAAGATCCAATTCTAGGCAAAACTTATTAGATTTAAAAATATAAAAAATGGTCTTGCTACATGATTCTAAATTCAAATTAAATACAGAACCTCTCTAGTTAAAAAACTTCAAAAACTTGTAAAATGTTAATTTTTATGGGAAGTGTGGTGTGACCAACCATACTTATGATTATAATTATTATTTCTTCTCATACATTCATAATCACGCTTGAGTGATAATGTATGTTGATGAAAAAAGGTCACAAACTGGCTGAATGAAAATACCTATGCAGTACTGTACAATAAAAGTTATAAAAACAATATGTCTTATTGTACCTATCTATGTTTTGACTTGTACATTGATTGCCGTCTATTAGGCTGTAATAAGAATTTGTAGACGCAACGACACGATAATATTATGAAACGTAAATGTCAACAATTTGAAAGGTGTCCCGATTATTTAAATATTCCACTTTCTACTTTAGTCGAAACGACCAAAACTTTCCACGTAGGTACGCCGTTTACAACACATGATTCTCTGTACACATGTAAATAAAAAAAAAACTAGGAACAATACATAGTGCATACGACAGCCCAAAATAGATCAGCCTAGAAACTAAAATAATTAAGTGACCGAGTTTCGTTATAATCGATTTTATATCGCAGTGGCTTACCGACACATTCGCGAACAAATTCGATTGCAAATATATCGTCTACGCCGTGTAAATGCAATTTAAATCGGAAGTTATTCAGACAATATGCACGTGTGCTTAGGAATGCTACGTAATCTAGATTTTAAGATACTCACTCATTTGACGCACTAATAGTGCCTACAATGAAGGTAATGTGTTTATCGTCCTCAAAATTTGTTTTCAACGAAACAGATGCACAAATAACTTTAAAATAAGCACTATAACCTCCAATTTCACAATTCCACACACAAGATCACCAGCCAGTATTCGTGGCGGAAATGGCGACCGCCGTGAAGTCAGTGCGCTCCAATATGTACGATTTACGCCCAACTTCGTTGTAAAATATCAACCGGCGTTTTTTTATGAATTAGCATGGGATATTTTGTCTGAAATAAATGTAAATAGAGATAATATTACCTTTCTACTAGACAATCATACTCTTGTAAATTTAGCTGAGCCAAAAGAGTTGTCAAAATGACGAATGAGTTCTTCGTTCAAATTATCTAATGGCTTTCTAGTATACTTTTGTGCTGATATATTTTATGGCGTTGGTGAGGTCAATGTTCATTTGAATAATTTTATCTGCCAAACTAAATACTTAAGCTTATATAATTCACAAGCCTTCGCAAAAATAAAAGATTTATTATAAAATTATATGAAAAAATTATATTTTTTTATAAATTTGGAACGCATCTATAATAAATTAGCAAAACGTTCCATCATAAGCAGCAATCGAAAAGGGTTCTTATAAATATTGTCGTCAATTTTTTTTACTTAGCTCCAATGTAGCTCAAATCAATACATAGCAAGTTATACTGTTTTCATTAAAGTTATAAAAATGATAAAATATACCAAACGGAACACTATTTTTTTAATATAACATCATCTAACATAATGGATAACATTGTGGAGTACAATAAATACATAAGTATTGAGTATCTTCCATACGTGAAACGGAGTGCAATCTTATCAATAAAGTAACGTCAATGGTCAATGTCAACATCAAAATCGTCAATCGTTTCTCTATTCTATCGGCTGGCTATTTGTTTTGTTTACTAAAAATAATCTAATAATACAAATCATAATTGATCAAAATGTCGGCACCTTTTACTAAATTAGACTCTCCAATTAATCGGTTAGCTGTGGTGTGCCGCGGTTGTCTTGCAGAGTCAGGAGAAATGAAAAATATATATGAGTGGGGTCTAAACGATGATTACTTCAATATTACTGCTATAGAGGTTTGTTTGTGTATCTTATCTTGTAGTACATATTAATCCCCTGTTCCTCTACAGGCACCCAGGTCCGTGCGGAACTAGTTGGCCGCGCCTTAGGTAGAGACGGGGGTGAGGCGGCGGGTTACTGTGAACAAAAGCAAGCGCCCCCGCCACTCCGCCCCACCGCGCGCAGGCGCCCCCGCCCCTCCGTCCCGCCGCTCACATACCTAAGGCGGGGCCAACTAGTTCTGCGCAGACTATAACATAGTACCATTGTTACAGACGACTAGAGTACCCGGGATATCAGAACTGCTGTGCTCTTCCTGTGAAGCCGCCATGCTGACTTGCAAGCAGTTCCGAGAGAAATGCCAGCTGTCGGACAAGATTCTTAGGACTTCACTGCAGGCTAGGGTATGTTATTGTGTTAGTAAAAGACGTCGCCCACGAATGACAGCCTACTAATATGATCATTGAACTGCCAACTCAAAGGTCTTGAGTTCAAATCCAAGATAGGCACTTTTGACTTTTTGAGATAGTGTGTGTATTTATCAGTGGTGCCTATAGACCACACGGAACTAGTTGGCCGCGCCTTAGGTGAGCGGCGGAACAGAGGGGTGGGGTCGCTTGCGCGCAGGGGGAAGGAGGGGAGGAGTCGCCTGCGCGCGGTGGGAAGGAGGGCGGGGTCGCCTACCCGCGGTGGGAAGGAGGGGCGGGGTCGCCTACCCGCGGTGGGAAGGAGGGGCGGGGTCGCCTACCCGCGGTGGGATGGAGGGGCGAGGGCGCTTGCTTTCATTCACAGTAACCCGCCGCCTCACCCCCGTCCTACCTAAGGCGCGGCCAACTAGTTCCGCGCGGACTATAATCACTCTCATACTGAAAGGAGACCCGTGCCCAGCTGTGGGACAGTATGAATTGATAAAGGCCTACCCCAGTATACAGTTATAGCCTAGGGCCTAGGCACATTCCTAATTTGGGATCCTTAGAAATGTCATCAAGGTTTCTTCGCTGGGATTTTTTACTGGTACATATTTTGTGTTATCTTATTACACTAATAATTTTGTTACAGACGAAAAAAGCAGCTCAAAAGCTTCGTAAGAACCACGTCACATGCATTCTTCATTCCCAGAAGTTAGTCCTCATGATCACAGCGCCTAAAACAGAATCCAAGATACACCTTCCATGTCCGTTCCATTGCACAGACAATTTTGTAAAGAAAAGCGACTTACAGACGCATTTAAAAAAAGTACACAATGTCTCAGACAATTTTGAAATTAAATTGCAGTATTACTGCGCAGAATCTGAATGTGCGTACCATATATCTTCCGACAAAAATAAATGGTTTGCTGGCCGAAAATTCTTAAACCAACACTTAAATAAAGTTCATAAAACAAAAAGTTTTTACTGCAAAGAGTGTTCACTTAGCTTTGCTACGGAAACAGAGTACCATAGACACGCCAAAATCTGCAATTTTGTTTTTATATGCCAGTTATGTAATACAAAGTACAGCAGTAATGAAAAACTTATGGTACATTTGTTAAGGAAGCATCCAGACTTGCACAAAATGTATAAAGACGGAAAAAAAGCAGAAAAAAGGAAATTGGAAAATGAGATTGTGTGTAAAAAAATCAAAACTGAAGCCCCTAAAGAAACACAGACTGCAACGGAGACTGTTACTGGCTTCGGTTGGCAGACACAGCCAGAAACATTGCCTAAAACAAAACCAGAAACAAAAGTAACGGAATCATTTGCAACACAAATCCCTGAAGATATAAGAAATGATGTAACATTACCACCTTGGCAATCGAAAAATGATTTTGAAACTAAAACAGATGAAATTTCAACACAGACTGTATTTGAAGATCTGTTATCATTGAAATCGCAGACAAGTGAAGATGAGATGTTCTTTCCTGAAGCGGTTTCACTCTCTGATATACAAACGCAGACGTTTCCCCTAGAATTTGGTCTAAGCAGATCACATAAAGAGACTCAATTTTGCAAAAACTCCGAAACGCAGTCACCAGATTTAAGTATAAAAGAAACTCAAACTTGTTTCTGCCATTACGATTCGCCTAAACCGAATTTTAAGCTTTTTGACAGCTTATCTTCAAGCCCTGCTAGTATTAATTTGACTTCGACTGAAACGCAGACTGGAGACAATAGATTTTCAGTGAAATCTGATGTCCTATTGAGCTTCAATTCAGCTGAAACTCAGACGTGTTTTGACGAGTCTAGTAATGACAGCATGTGACAGTTCTTTAAGAATTTGTCTGAAGATAACTGTTTTTCAGGATAATATTAAAGATGCCAGCATTCTTTTTGGGTTTACTGGCCGAAGACCACCCTTTCGTCGGAGTCTGTCGTCGTGTCATCACTAGAGATAGGCATTTTGCCTTAAATGCCGGGCATAGGGCAGAAACCATGGTTTTGTGCCCGGAATTGCCCATTTCTAGTCATCACCATTTTTTTAAGTCACTCGAAAATAAACTTTAAACCTATTGATTTAAAGTGCATTATGCTTGTGCAAGTAGCCTCGCGGCCGCGCGATTTTTTGTCATGTTCAAAAATTTTATGCTCTTTATATCAATACCTAAAGTTTATTATCAAGAACTTCGAGGAGCGGTATCTGACGTAACGGTGCATTTTCCCTGACAATGATTGGAACAACTAAGAAAATTAAACTTTATCTCAATGTGATGAAGTTTATTTCAGAATGACAGTTGCAGTGTAGTGTGTTCGTTCCGGAATAGTCCTTGTGCCATTGAACTTGAACTTCACGTGAATTTGAACTTTATGTCAATAATATAAAGGTTATCACAACAAGTCTTCTTAGTTGACTTGTCGCTTCATATCAGATTAAAGTGACTTTGGATAATTATCAAATAAATAATATCTCTATCTCTTTCTTATGATAGAGTGGGAATACTCTTTCTCGCTCGCACAGTAATTACCTAGATATCTAAGATTAATTAAATGATATATTATCAAATAATCCAAGTATTTATTGTGATGTAAATAATATAGTTAAATAAACATAGTAGTTTTTAAGTATAAACAAAAACAACAGCTCCGCTGGGCAGAGATTTCTGTAGAAATAAGCAGTACAGTTCACGCCAAACTTATTGTCCGGCTTGAAGTTGCCACGAGCTAACTTTAACCCGGCCGTAAAAATCAGAGAGAGAAAAATATTGGACTGTAATAAATAAAAATGAACGAAAAACGAAGACCATGATTCTCTGAGTTTGTTTCGGCGTTTCTTCTCAGAGTTCGTCAGTTAGGAAATGCCGGCGACATCTAGTATTTAAAAATATATATATAATGACCTGTAAAAGTGTATTTAAAGGATGTACTTAACATTTTATTTTATTTCATCGAAAGCTCAAGTCGTAGGCTGTCGTTTTAAAAGATTTTAATCCAATATTTTTCTCTCTCCATTTTTTAGGGTCGGGTTGAAGTTAGCTCGTGCCAACTTCAAGCCGGACAATAAGTTTGGTGAGAACTGTACCTACATAGTAGTTTAAATGTTTAAACAGAAACAGCAGGTCTAAGAAAGAGATTTATTTTCTATAAAAATAAGCAGTATCTTTATATTATAGTCCTAATTAAAACTTTGTTTTGTTCAGTGTGTACCAACATAAGTTAATAAATAACACCATAAGGCTTATAAGTCTTCAACCAGAGTGTTACCAGTGATGACATATGGCACAGAGACGTGGTCACTCACTATGGGCCATAAGAAAGCTCAAGGTCACTCAGCGAGTTATGGAGCCAGCTATGCTTGGTGTTTCTCTACGCGATCAACTAATGTTTCACTGATATATTTTTCTTATCGCAAAGATACTAAATATATTATTAAAGGTACTAAATAGTACCAAATAGGTACTAAATAATGCACATGGTCTCATGTAAATATCTCGTTTGGTCCAGCCATCCTGATGGTCACAACTGGGCACAAATCCAGACTCCGAGATCCGTTTCGACGAACGATTCTAACATACTTCTTTAGCTTTCTCCACGTTCGTACATCTTGTTTTCATATTATTCTCTTTGTATACCTCTTTTACCATTTATATTGTCAATGAAGAGCGAGGCCTCCTATCACAGGTATATCTTTACTTAAAAGGAGGTCTCT
Organism: Acronicta psi; assembly: GCA_946251955.1. NCBI lineage: Eukaryota > Metazoa > Arthropoda > Insecta > Lepidoptera > Noctuidae > Acronicta > Acronicta psi. Next base: position 1,318,739 of record OX276498.1, read on the forward strand.
ATGTAAGATTTACTGTAAAAGTTGTACAGGTTTCTGCAATAAACCTTTTTTTTACATATAAAATTTATGTAAAAGTAAATTTAAGTAAATATCCTAAATGTGAATCAAATATTATAAAACTATTTATGTTATCTGTGTGATTTTATTTTGAGTTGCGTCCCATATTATTGCCCGCATTGGTCTCATATTGGTCGAATTTTTGCCCTATTGGTCTCATTTTGCCCATTTCCGTCGGAATTTGGCTTAATAGTTTCTCAACCGTTTTAATATCCGAGTTATATAGCCTAAAATACGCAAATGCTGGCTTGTCATCAACAACAAAAAAATACCTGTGACGGACAATGCTATAAAACAAACAAATTGTTTAAAAAATATATTTTAATAAATAACAAAAACAAAAACTTATTACCCCTTACATGCTTAAGGAAATATTTCTTTTAAATTAAATGTACATTTAAACATAATAATATTTCTAATGACTATACCTAAACCTCAGTTTAATAATAAAAGTAAGCAACTTTTAAAAACAAACTATATTTTTGTATTTTTTTAAATAAATAAAAATAATAAATATCCTGGGACATTTTACACAGCACCATCTAGTCCCAAACTAAGCAGAGCTTGTCCTATGGGTACTAGGCAATGGATATAATACTTATAAACTTTTTTTTGTAAATATATACTTATAATACATAAGAAAGTATTTTTCTTGCATTAAAATCTTCATCCTTAAAGATATTGGGCATTTGTTGATGCCAAATACAAAAAAAAACTAATAATAAAAGCATAACCTTAAACATTCTTAAACTTTACAACAAGGCTTCACATGTTCAGTGGTATCTTTCTGACAGCATCTCTTCTCTTTCTCCTCAACTCTTCTGCCTTTCCCCGCTAGGGGGCGGTCCTTCTCATCCCATACAACTACGCCGTCGCATGCGCAAATGCGTTTTGGATTTTGAAATATGCCAGCCGACCGTGCTATGATGCCGCATGCAATTCTGTAAATAATGAAGGAAGAAAATATCAGCTATAGCTCTGTAGTAGGCATTAGACATAATCTAGAATAGGCAGAAGGCAAGGTCTAGAGTGGGCAACGCACTAGCTTGTGGTAGGCAATACACTAAACTGGGGTTGGCAAGCAACAATAGTCTGGAGTAGGTACTAGTCTAGTCAACAAATCTGGGGTTGGGCACCCCAGATTTGTTGCCCTCTCAAGACTAGATAATGTGTTGCCTAGTGACCACCTTAGACTAGACTAGTACCTACTCCAGACTATTGTTGCTTGCCAACCCCAGTTTAGTGTATTGCCTATCCCAAGCTAGGGCCCACCCTAGATTCGACGAGACAAGTCTGGGGTGGTAATCTACGGTGGGCCCGGACAAAACACTAGACTAGAGCAGGCTAATCTGTCTAATCTGGGGTGGACACTAGACAAATCTGGTGTGGACACTAATCCCGGGTGGGCAACGCACTAAGAGCAGGCACTATCTAGTTTAGGGTGGACACTAGACAAATCGGGTGTGAGCAACTCACTAATCTGGAGTGGGCAACTCACTAATCTTGGGTGGGCAACTCATTAATCTGGTGTGAGCAACTCACTAATCTGGGGTGGGCAACTCACTAATCTGGGGTGGGCAACTCACCAATTTAGGGTGGGCAACTCACTAATCTTGGGTCATTTAAGCATCATGCAATCAGTCATTTCAACTGAGCATATGTGTTATCTAGTTGCTGGCGTGGATCCTATGCATTCAATGTAGAGTTACTTACGGAGTTCCGCTGTCGCCATCTATCTTGGAGGTGGGGGAGCATCCTCGGCCTAGGTCATCCTTCTTCTCGGTGACAGCCACAGACCGACCTATTATGTCCCATACCTAAAAAACGATAAAAGGATAAAAAAACTACAAGAGGCTATCTTTTTGTTATTTTTTTAAGCATTTTCCATGCTAAGATTAAAAGTTATTTTTAATGAAGGAAAAAGTCGGCTGGCGAGCAGGATTTCGCTTTGACCGCTAAGCTACCGCGAGCCCCGCTCGCCAAACGATATCTTCCTTCACATTCTAAACTTACGTCTTAAGGTGACGTAGCGACATCTATTGGACCGATTGTCTGGTGTACCGAACCAGAAGACGCAGGTTTGAATCCTGCTAGCCAGCCGACTTTTTCCTTCATTAAAAATAACTTACAAAAGGCTCTTTTCATGAGGCCCAGAGAGAGGGCAGAGCTTATTTCCACTAATGAGGCAAAAATCTAAACCTTGAGCTGCTGAGCTGAGAAACAAGACTGCTTCAACCAGGAATCGAACCCAGGAACTCTCGCGATATACCAGGCGATAAGGCAGCCTAACAAAAGTGTTAAAGCGATTTTTTCATGAATGAACGATTACCACTTTTTGATAACACCAATGTCACTATAAATCGTTCGTAAATACTGTGTTCTTAATATCACAAAAGTTCTATTAGTACTTTAGGAGAAATTCGCTTTAGCACTTTTGTTAGTTACACACTAACAAAAGTGCTAAAGCGAATTTCCGCCAAACTTATTGTCCGGGTTGAAGTTGGCACGAGCTAACTTTAACCCGGCCGTAAAAATCGGAGAAAGAAAAATATTCGGTTGTAATAAATAAAAACGAAAGATGAAGTCGTAGGCTGTCGTTTTAAATCATTTTAATCCAATATTTTTCTTTGTCCGATTTTTACGGCCGGGTTAAAGTTAGCGTTAGTAGCGAGAACTGTACATTTTTTGCTCGTGACTGAAGGCTTGGTATTTCAATAAATATTTCACTCACTTTTAACACATTATCAACGATTCTAAACGTTGCTCTCCCGGTCTCGTCAGCTACTATATTTCCTAAATCCCCCGCGTGTCGGCTGTCCTTGGGGTCGTTAGGACCCCCGTGGGGAGCTCCACAAGGGTTGAAATGGTCCCCTATCGATTTGCAGCCCTGTCAATGAGTAAATAAACTTAATACGGAGTTCGACACTGTGTTTAAACAATAAATTGTAGTAACTAATAATATTATATATTTAGGGTGACACAAAATGAAAAAAAATCAAATATTTTACTTCAAATTGACCTTATAAACTTTGACCTTTGACTTTTTAAAAGTAGGTACTTTTGAAAAGTCAAACTAGTTGCAATAAAAACAATTCGCCATTTTGTGGTGGCGTCCATCTTGGATTTGAAATTCATCTGTATAGTATTCTACTATTCAAGCCCTTTCATTTGCTACCCATATTAAGAGAGTTGTGAAAGAATATGTAATCTGCCGGTAAAAATCCGGGAGTTACGATGCCACAGACAAACATGTCAACTTAGAACAACGTCATTTTTGCTTTGTTGCTCAAACACTTCAAAATCCACAGTTTCCCACTCACCTGACTCAAATCCCCAGTATCATGGACATGTACTCCATGGAGCCCTGATGGTAGACCGTCAATACTCCCATCTGCCACTAGAGGCCCTTCATTTGTCTGCTGGAACCTGATCACGCCGAGCACCTGGCTCTTGCAGCAAGACTGGCTGGATATCATAGCCACGGCCGACTGGGTGTCTGTAGAAACAACCACGCATTATTATGGTATAGCGACATCTATCGCGCTACATAAGAACTTGTACGAAACGAAGCAAATCCTGAATCGCGCAAGTGAAATTTACCGAGCAACTTGCATAAAGTTATACCACACCTGTGACACTCCATACAAACTTTCCGATACCGCTGCACACTACAATACCAAATGTCAAACTTGTCAAAATTACGTTTGTACGTGCAAATGTGTGCGTTAAAGTGCGTAGGGTTTGTTGCAGTCCATCCGGCAAGAACACCGGCAGAATGCGGTACCTGCGATACCTGAGGTATCTGACGTTAGGGAGGGGCAGAGAGTGGCCATTCTGTTATTATTTATTCTGTGGTTATGTAACCGCTCGACATCAACCGTCGGGCAGTGGCCGCCAGGCATAACACCCGCCTGAGAGGAGGCTCCCCATTTGGATATAGGGGCAACACACCTCGTCGCTCTACAATGGGCCTGATGGTCCAACACACGGGCATCTTCAACCCCAGCATCACTCCCGGAAGCCCAGGATCGGACTGGCCACATAGTCAGAGTGCAAAGGGGCTTGCTTTGCATGCCGTTTCTGAACGGCGCGATCACTTGAACGAATTAACCGATTTTGACGTGCTTACACGAGTTTTGACATTGTTTAAGAGTTCAAAAACCATTTTTTTCCGATAGTATTCCTATTACCGGTCCCGGCCCCGGGCTTTTGGGGAACGTTTTTGGGAGCCACCCGGTCCTTTCTGGCTCAGTACGACTCTGCGGAAGCCTGTAGCAGTCTAATCTAAATAAGCTGCAAACCATCTGGGAAAGCGTGGATAAATCTTTCTGTTTCCTTTTTGGTGGAGTCCTTTAAAAAGATTAGATGTATGAATGTGGAGGAAGCTAAAGAAGTATGCAAGAATCGTAGCAGGTGGCGGTCTCTAGGTTTTGTGTACCGCTGTGGGAAAACATTGTTTTTTTTATAACAGAGGGGGCAAACGAAGTGACTACCGGTGCCCATGGACATCAGCAACATTGTAGTTGTCACCAATGCATTGCATTGCCAGCCTTTCAAATAAATGGCCAAGTGTATGTATATTTCTTTCTGTTTCCCTTACCTCCAAACCCTTGTAGAACAGCTCTCTTTCCCGAAGTTTTTGTGACCATCTCCAGCACCTGTGTGCTCGGCAATATAGTCTCCACCATGATAGCACCGTCCTTGTATACTGCATCCTTCACGCCATCCTGAGACTTTAGTACGTTCAAAGTCTTGTTCAATACTTGAGTGTCAACTTTATGACCAAAGTCTACCAATATTTCTAGCTGTAGAAAGAAAATGTATATGGTAAGTTATTTTTAATGAAGCAAAAAATCGGCTGGCTTGCAGGATTCGAACCTGCGCCTTCTTCGGTACACAAATCTTCCTTCACATTCTAAACTTACGTCTTTAAGGTGACGTAGCGACATCTAAAGTGAAAAATGCTGCCTGTAAAGTTAGTCGTGTTGGTTGTGAAGCAACTTTTTCTTTCTCCGATTTTTACGGCCCGGTTAAAGTTAGCTCGTGCCAACTTCAACCCGGACAATAAGTTTGGCGAGAACTGTTCTATTACTACAAAATCGTTGTTTATTACCTACCTACTTTATTGCACTTATCATGCAGTGTCGAGATTTTAAATGCGGTAGATAACACCAAGGTTACAAAGAAGTTTATTTATACATAAGATGCAGAGTCATTGTCAAATATAAAAAACCCATTTATAATGAGTAATTTACAATATTTACCCATTATGTATACTTAAAAACTCACCTTAGAAGTCAACATTTCGTATTTTTCACAACAGGGGTCACGAAAACTTGTACTATTTGAGAAAATTATATGGAAATACGATTTTTTTCTAGTATTTTTCTAGAATAAAAACAAACCGACCGACGTGCTAGAGCGATCGCATGTGAATGACATTGACACTTCGATTGACAGTGACAAACAGATTGACGGTTCATCAAATTGACAGATAGCGTTCCAGGTCTTTCCAACACTGTTGTGGCCTAAAAAACCATAAAAATCCTAGATACATACAATTCTCGCAAAACTTACTGTCGGGGTTGAAGTTGCCCCGAGATAACTTCAACCCGGCCGTAAAAATATTGGATTAAAATGATTTAAAACGATAGCCTACAACTTGAGCTTTATTTTTTTTTAATTACAACCCAATACATTTCTTTCTCCAATTTTTAGCGCCGGGTTTAAGTTAGCTCGTGCCAACTTCAACCCGGACAGTAAATTTGGCGAGAACTGTACAATTTTTTTTTTAAATTACTGATACGATACTGGATCGATCCAAAAAATCGTATCAAATCAATCGAATTGATACAATGTATTACGATCCGGAATATCGATACAAAGTCCCTGGGTCGAGATCGAACATCCTATTGCTAAGACCCAACTAAATCTGATATTTGGCGACTAATTTCGTCTAAATAGTGACTAAATCTGGAAGAAAACAGATCTTCGCTAGGTGCCCTAGCTTCCGAGATATAAATGTGGCCAAGCTGGGGAGGCTGACTCTGGCACGGCTACCTATAAACCCTTAGAACTTTTGAACCGGCAACCGACTAAATCTGATATTAGGCGACTAATTTCGACAAAATAGCGACAAAATTTTTACGTCATCAAAGTTAAAATCCCTGATTGTGGCCAAGCCAGGGTCAGCCACACGCGCTGAGCACCTGCCCCACCTGCCAGTACGTACGTAGCCTAAGGAATCACTAGAATCAGGAGGAATAAAAAGCCAAAATATACTCTAATTACATTTATTGAGTTCATATTACAAGTAGCTTACGCGAATAGTTAAAACTATAATAAAAAATACGCAAATAGTTACATAAATGTATAGTATAGGATGTTCTACTTTAAACAATCATGCAGGTATTTAATTATCGCTACAAAATGTACTTAAACAAATAAATAAAACTGAAGTTTTTTTATACCACTAAAGTGGCAAAACGAGCATACGGCTCGCCTGATGGTAAGCGGTTACCGTAGCCTATGGACGCTTGCAACACCAGGGGTATCACTCGCGCGTTGCGAAACTTAAGTTGACTGTAAACTAAACTGTTTGTACGTAAAAAAAATGTTTGTCAGCTTGTTCCGGCTCTCCGAAACGGGTGGACCGGTATTCTAGGGACTTCATTAGCAGATAGCTGATGTTATAAGGAGCAACTGCAGCTATTTTTATTTTAGACTAGCTTTTGCCCGCGGCTTCGCTTACGTGGATGTAGGAACAAAATTAGGATTAGAAATTGAACCCATTCATAAAAAACTTGTATTTTGAAGTATAAATATATAGAAGTATGTTATAAAAAGGGCCTCTTGACTAAGTTATGACGGCGCTAAGCTCAATGAATATTGTGGGTTCGATTCCGGTCGACAATTAGTCTCGGTACTGAGGTACTTTATGAGGTAATGAGGTGATGCTGTTTGTGAAAATATGTCCAAAAGAAAACGGAAGCTTTAGTTAGTCGTAATAACTCGTAATTCTAACCAAACTTTACAACTATTGTTTAATTTAAGTCTATACCACTTAAAACGTTTATAACTAATCAACAATCACAATTCTGCGCATATGACAACTTCATTAAAGAACCAACAATAATGATCCCTTATATCAATAGGAATACATACTACAGAGAGGTCAAGCTCTATCTCAGCATCTACGCAACCGAGTGGAATGAGATATACCTCATTTTATTAGTTGAATGATGGACTTTTAAATAGAAAATTATAAATCAAAAACCAGCAATGATGATCTCTTCTTTCTATGGGCTTGCATACAACAGAGAGGTCAAGCTCTATCTAAGGATCTATACTAATAATTGAAAAAAGCTTTACATCAGTTTTTAAGTTGGAAATTATGCTTTACAACAGTTAATACAAAATTCAAATCTATTCAGTAGGTTTAGCGTCAACCCCTAACAAACAGACAAACAGACAAACAGACAAACAGACAAGAATTCTAAAAATCACATTTTTGGGTTCGCGATCGTTTATATACTCTAACCCAATTGTTTTTTTTTTAATATCTTCAATGTACAGAAATGACTTTTTTACAATTTTATAATAGTATAGATAAGGAATTAGGGTTACCCGCGAAAATAGATTCTATAGTCGGATGTTATCAATGTCACGTGTATAGCCTTGGTATAATAAGAAATCGTACATACCATCACGCCTGTGATCTTCGAAGGGCTAAACAGAGGTGTACAATCACAAGCAAAGATCTATAAACATTAACAAATGTGCAAAAGCAATTTTTTCTTAAATGAACGATTCCAATTTTGAGGTAACATCAATGTTGTAGTGTCAGTCACTATAGTATTGGTTCGTAAATACTATGTTCGTAATGCCACAACATTTTTATCAATACGTTAGGAGAAAATCGCTATTGAATTTTGCCTCGTGTATACTTATTTATGCTGGTGACTGTGCTAATGAACACCCACAGTACGCCAGGTATGTTATAAAAAATAAATTACAATAAAATATTGAGTCTGTTTCACACAATAAGGCTAATATTCAGAGACGATGCTAAGCGTAAAGTAATGCCTTAGGCTGATATTCAGAAACGAGACTCAACATGAACTTATGCTTCCGTATGTCAAATTGTCATACAAATTGCCAAATATTTATTTATCTACACTAATATTATAAGTAATGCTTCCGTATGTCAAAATTTGTATGACAATTTGACATACGGAAGCATTACTTTACGCTTAGCATCGTCTCTGCATATTAGCCTTAGTCTCCATTCAATTACTTGCCAGAAAATTTCATACAAATATGTTCTAAGAATCAACCCATATACTGTCCCACTGCTGGGCACAGGTCTCCTTTCAGTATGAGAGAGAATATAGCCCGCGCGGAACTAGTTGGTCGCTCCTTATGTGAGCGGCGGGACGGAGGGGCGGGGGCGCTTGCTTTTGTTCACAGTAACCCGCCGCCTCACCCCCGTCCCTACCTAAGGCGCGGCCAACTAGTTCCGCGCGGACTATAGGCTATAGTCCACCACGCTAGCCTAATGCGGGTTGGCAGACTTCACACGCCGTCGAGAAAATCTCTCAGGCATGCAGGTTTCCTTACGATGTTTTCCTTCACCGTTAAAGCGAGTGATAATTACGCACATGATTTCAAAAAGTCAGAGGTGAGGGAGACCTTGGACTTGGCAGTCCAGTGGTCATACCCCTAGGCTAACACTGCTTTTTTAGTACAAATATGTTCTATGTTTTATAAATTTATCGGGCACTTCACGGCTATCCAGAATTGTTGAAACAAGCCCTAAGTAAACTAGGTATTTACACATAAGTATATTTGGCTAAAGTTAAGAAAACAGCTCAATTGCACCATCCCTAATACTTTTACAAATCAAAATTACAAATTTTAAATTTCATTGGAATTATGCCTTGAGTCACTTATACTAGTCTGTACATATTTCGGCAAATATTGCCAAATATAGTTATCGATACCATCAATAAGTTTCCCTATCGACATGCGACACGATCAATAGTATCGAGTTTACCTATCGATATCATCCATTAAATCGACACCAGGAATAGTATGGATATTTTATATTTTCATCGAAATGCAAGTCCATATCTATACTACGAATTCATTGTTGATAAAAGACGACAATATCGGCGACCAATACTATTGGTTTATTTAGATAATTTCGCCGCGTATCGATAACAATATTCTTATTCAACTGCAATCAGCAGTATCGATATTTTATGTGTATTTAATCGAAATACAGACCCTTACGATAGTACAACTCTATCGATATAACAGATTGGTGCAAAGCAAATAGTATCAATCAATAGATCAACACTAAGTAGCTATCGATATTGTAGTTACTATTGACATCTAATATTATCGATACTATCAAAACTTCCGATGGTACTGCCGTGTAAATCTACACTATCGATAGTCGACTATCTTAACTTTTTAACTTTAAAAATCAAACCAAACATCCTGGCAATACTTCAACTCGATATCGTATCGATAATTATCGATACCATCAGTAGTATCGATATTTTATATTTAATTAAAATGCACGCCCCTAACGATAATGCAACTCTACCGATATCGATTTTGTAGTCACTATTGACGTCTAAAATTATCGATTGTACCAACATTGCGATTACCGCATACTACACTATCGATAGTCGACAATCTTTACTTTTGTAACTTTAAAAATCAACCCAAGCACCCTGGCAACACTGTTCAACTCTCATTAATCGCGACACACCACTCACTATCCACCTCCGTCTCGATCTGCACCATTGAGTCTTGTTCTAGTGTCTGCCCGTCGATCATACCCATTAATTCTGCATACTTAGCTCTTTGCTCCTCACTCATAACTACAGGATTATGGTTCTTGAGATGGTAGTTCAAATGACTACTTTGCTTAAACCGCTTGTCGCATATCCCGCACTGGAAGGGCGCTACATTTGTATGTGTTCTCATATGCTGTTTCAAATGTACGGATTGGCAGAATGTCTTGTTGCATACAACACAGCGGTATGGTTTGACTTTGGTGTGTATGCGCAAGTGTTGGTCGAGGCCCGATTTCTGTGTGAAGGCTTTAGAACAGAAGGTGCAGGGGAATGGTCGGTCACCTGTGTGCATTCTCATATGTTGCAAGACTCCGCCCTGCAAAAAAAAAGAGGTTTTAAGGGGGTGAATGCGTCTATTCGGCCGCAGCAAATACATTCAATAAACTAGGTGAATGTTTGTTTTTATTTATTTTTAACCCCAAAAACGACGGGGTGTTATAAGTTTGACGTGTCTGTGTGTGTGTGTATGTGTGTGAGTGTGTGTCTGTGGCATCGTAGCTCTCGAACGGAAATCAAATGAAAGGGCTTAACTAGGAGAATACTATACAATATGATAAATTTCAAATCCAAGATGGCCGCCACCAAAAAATGGCAAATTACATTTCGTGTACAATTTTTAATTTAGGTTATATCTATACTATTCTTTACTAATATTATAAATGCGAAAGTAACTCTGTCTGTCTGTCTGTCGCGCTTTCACGCCAAAACTACTGAACCGATTTTAATGAAATTTCGTGTACAGATAGTCTAGAGCCAGAGAAAGGACATAGCGACTTTTTAATGCGAAAAAGGGTTGAAATAGGGGATGGAAGTTATAATACTCAGACCACACGATCGAAGCCGCTGCTGGCGGAAAGTTATCTATACTAATATTATAAAGAGGAAAGATTTGTTTGTTTGTTTGTTTGTTTGTTTGTTTGTTTGTAATGAATAGGCTCCGAAACTACTGGACCGATTTCAAAAATTCTTTCACCTTTGGAAAGCTACATTATCCCCGAGTAACATAGGCTATATATCATCACGCTACGACTAATAGGAGCCGAGTAGTAATGAAAAATTTAGCAAAAACGGGGAAAAAATTATAAGACCACGCGGGCGAAGCCGCTGGCGGGAAGCTATAATATTATAAAGAGGAAAGATTCGATTTTTAGTTTATTTGTTTGTATTAGGCTTCGAAACTTCTGGACCGATTTGAAAATTTCTTTCAGTGTTAGAAAGCCCATTTACCGGGGAAAGTTATATCATCACGCTACGACTAAAAGGAGCGGAGTATCAATGAAAAATATTGCAAAAACGGGGGAAAAAAATTATAAGAAAACGCGTGCGGAAAGGTAGTAGTAAGATAAAGAAATAAACTATCTTGATTTGGCACGTGAGGTTGGTAAATTCAGCGACCAACATCTCCTATAGTACGTTTTTTAATCTCATAGACTAGATTGACACATGCAACTGTCAAAATTACAAATAATGATACCAGCTTTTTGGTGTAGTGTTGTACCTACGATACCGGTTTGTTGAATCGTAACTTTTAGATGATTAGCTTAAAAGTATTCTATTCCAAATCGTATCATTAAAGCCTAAATTAATTAAAATTGTCCGCATACACAATAAAGTCTATTAAAGGTAAGTGGTCGTAGAGTTTTTAAGTACCAAATGACGTAAAATTACCTACCAAAAAAAAAACTAAGAAAGAACTTTAATAAATTTTGTCTTATGTTCCAACGAGGTAAAAAAGAATTAGAAAACTATATCAATCGCTATAAAAAAGTTTAAGAAGACTGTTGATTTCGCTGTCGTTATTTAGTCGTTAAAAACTCTACCTAATCCAACCCATGATTATTACGTTTTAAATAAGACCTACAATTTTTTTCAGGATAACTCAATATAAAAAAACCGACACTTAAATTTACTAGCGATAATTTTCGATAGAGGCACATTACTATTTAAGAAATGCAAAAAACTGGTATCCCACGTAATATCACTTTAGTGTCTGAGATTAGAAAACAGACTTTAGATACGGTAAGTATTGTTAGGAGATTCCTTTTCCTGGAGGACCACCGGTAGCTTGGACACTGTTCCCGCTATCGGCGGGCTAATATTTATTATATTTTTATATTCTATTTTTTATAAAAATAGTTAAAAATGTAATCAATATGTTTTAAAAAGAACAGAGGGAATAATAATGAGTATAGATACTAAAAATTAAAATTAAATACTTACATGTTGTGTGAATCTCTTGTGACAAACGTTACATTCAAACGGTTTCAGTTTCAAATGAGCAATGGCTGTGTGTTCTGACAGTTCCTTGCTAGTCTGGTAACCCGTGCCGCAAACCTGGAATTAATCATTCAAATTAAAAGCTGAGCGGATAGAATATCAGCCTTTATCAAAATAAAACCAGCAAAATGACGAGTAATAGGACCTTTTATTGCGAGCGTTACAATAGTGTGTTCGGTTTGGCGGTAGCAAGAGAAGTGACAAGTGAATTGTCCGTTTTCTTAAAGATAATTCGCAAGTCATTCTACTCATTCACTCATCGTTCAGACTGAAGGTCTGTACAATGTTGCCATTACAAAATATTATAACTATAACAAGATTAAATCGAATACATTACTAATTAATTAATATTACAAAACAATAATAAGATTATTATAAATCTAAATGTATAATTAAATATAAAATTAATGTATATAAATATATCAATCAGATAATTTAAGGTTATAAATAATTGCATAAAAAGCATAATAAACGTTGGTAAGCTAACAAAATTAAATTTCTTTTCAAATTCAAATATTACGTGAGGTGTTTTTTTTTAATTTTCTATCCCTCCCTCCCCCCCTGGTGAGATGTCGTCAGATTTTATTCAACCCCCTCCCCCATCCCCCAATCTCACGTGAGATTTTTCAAAATGTGGGTTTCTTACGTAAACCCGTTGGATTGTTATTGTAAAAAGAAAAAAAAAATGCTTCGTGATTTTATTTACGACTAGTTAGGACTAGTAATCAATATAGCTGAAAGTTTAATTATAAGTGTAATAAAAATAGTATAATTTTTTTTTTGTTTCAATCAGAAAAAAAATTGCGTGATATTTGCCGAGACCCCCCTCTCTCCAACGTAAGATTAGGTGAGATTTGACTCGACCCCCTCCCCCCCTTAAACATCTCACGTATTTTATGAACGCCCCCTTGGACCATAGAAATAGGTACGGTCAACAACGAAAGTCGATTAACAGAAGCAATGTTTAAAAACATCAATATACCAAAACTATTCATTAGATTTTGACTATAATATAGCATATAATTGTCCTCTAATAAGAGAACTTGTACTACCTTCTAGGGTCAGTAAATTCTGAATTCAAAATTCAAAATATTTTATTTCAATTAGACCATATAAATAGGCACTTTTGAATTGTCAAACTAGTTGCACGGTTCCAAAAAGTGGGACTTATGGAGAAGAGACGGCAAGAAACTACATAGTCACTCTTTAAAAAAAATATATAGGCAAGTAACAATAAAATTTTGTGATGTAGGTATGTGTAATAGTATGAGTATAATGCAGTATGATGTGTATGACAAAAAAAAAAGGACAAATAACAAACAAAAGAACATAGCCATTGCAGTAAGAGCTGACCAGTCCCGACAGACAGCACCCGTTCACGAGCATGACGTGTGTATCGGCGCCATTTGACTCAACCATGTTGTAGGGAATAAAAAGACCCGACACACAACGCCACTATCAGCAGGACATTTAAGTGAGCATGACAAGCTCTACCTCGGGCTGGTTATAATTATATTATACATTAATAGAATAACTAAAGATATTAAAGATGTTATAGTATTTTGAAGATTTCATTGTGTTCAGCGACTTTCGTTGCAGACTGTACTTCTGAAAAGTCAAACTAGTTCCTTTTCTTAACCTTTTCCCAACCATGTTGGGGTCGGCTTCCAGTCTAACAAGATGCGGCTGAATATCGGTATTTTACACGAAGCGAATGCCATCAGACCTCCGCAATCCAATGTCTGGGCACTACCGATATTCGTAGGAAAGAGTGGTTGTCAGGCTTTTTACGTTTCTGACTACCACTTACGATTGTCATAAGTGTTCATATGACAACCGGGGCCAACGGCTTTACGTGCTCTCCGAGGCACGGAGAGGTCTCGATATGTTAAGAATTCACCCATCCAAAGACAGACCGCGGCCAGTGTAGCTTAACCTTGCAGATCGGTTTATCAGCGTACTTACAACTTAAAAGTAAAGTTAAAAATAGAGTTACTAAAAGTCTGTCGCTCTTTCAGGCCAAAACTACTGAACAGATATGAATGAAATTTGGTACACAGATAATCTAGAGCCTGAGAAAGGACATAGGCTACTTTTTATACGAAAAAAGGGGCTGTAAGGGATTGAATAGAAGAGGATGAACGGGGGCGAAGCCGCTGTCGGAAAGCTAATAATAAATAAAAACGAAAGCTAAGTCGTAGACTGTCGCTTTAAATGATTATAATAAATATCTTGGGACATTTTTTACACATCACCATCTAGCCCCAAACTAAGCAGAGCTTGTACTATGGGCACCAGACAATGGATATAATACTTTTTTTATTGTAAATACATACTTATAATACATAGAAAACACCCAGACAAACACAAACACTTCAGTTCATCACAATCAATGTTTGTGTTCTGTGGGAATCGAACCCACGACCTCGAGATCAGCAGTCCGGTACTCGAACCACTAGACCACAGACGTCGTATAATCCTATATTTTTCTCTCCGAGAACAATTTCTATGTTTTCTGTGCTTTGTGACTGTCAATAAATCTTTTTTTCTTTTCTATAATTAGTGAATGACACTCACCTCACAAGTGAAGGGCGCTGGCGGCTCCTCTCCGGTACAAGCGAGTGGTTTCTCACACACCTGACACCTCAAGCCCTTCCTGCGTCTCGTATGCTCATCACGGTAATGAATGGAGTATTCACAGCAGGAGAAGAATATCTGGTGGCACGTGCCATCGGCCACCAGGGTCGAGGGCTGAAGGCATTCGAAGGGACCCCTGAAAACAATCACGCCTTCATAAAAAACATTGCCAGCAAAGTTAAATGCAAAGGTTGATTGAAAAATGGTGTCAGGATCATAGCAAGTGGAAATTTATAGTACCTGCCTACCCCATTGGGAGACACGCGTGAAATGATGTACAGTCCTCGTCAAACTCATTGTCCGGGTTGAAGTTGGCACGAACTAACTTTAACACGGCCGTAAAAATCGGAGATTTTTTTTTATTAAATTGTAATAAATAAAAACGAAAGCTCAAGTCGTAGGCTGTTATTTGAAATAATTTTCATCCAATATTTTTCTTTCTCTGATTTTTACGGCCGGGTTAAAGTTAGCTCGTGCCAACTTCAACCCGGACAATAAGTTTGGCGAGAACTGTATTGTGTGTACCTATTATTGAAATCGAAATTTATATTTTTGTATAGTTCGTTCAAAATAATGGGACCACTAAGAAAATTAAACTATATCTCAATGCCACAAGGACTGTTTCAGAACGAACACACCTACACGGCAACTGTTATTCTGAAATAAACTTTATCACATTGAAATAAAGATTAATTTTCTTAGTTATTTCGATCATTGTGAACACTTTGTATGTCCCGATATATCTGATGCTAACTGTAGCGTCTGTAGCATATCATGTATGCCTCTGTGCCATATCATGTATGCGTCTGTACCATATTGTGTATGCCTCTGTAGCATATTGTGTATTCCTCTGTACCATATTGTGTATGCGTCTGTACTATATTATCGTATTCCTCTGTACCAATATTGTGTATGCGTCTGTACCATATTGTGTATCAAATCAAAGTAGGGCGAGCTTCTTTTCCCAGTTTTTCGTTCTAAAGTCGTCATATTTATAAAATAATAGCATATTTTCCAAAATTTACTGTTTTATTAACATAGAAACACATTATTTTACAATAGTAATCAATAAAAAGAACAGGCATATCTATACATTTTTTTTTATAAGACAAGTTTTACAAAAAGATATCACAGTTAGACTCCGACGTCAGACAAAAAAGAATGATACATCTTTTCAATTTTTTAGCATTTTCCATACTAAAATAGCCAGTTATTTTAATGAAGGAAATATTCGACTGGCGGGCAGGTCTCGAATCTGCGTCTTCTATGCTGGTATGACCTCTAAGCCACCGCGAGTCTTACCCGCCAAGTCGAAATCTTCCTTTCACATTATAAAGAAGTATGTTTACACATTCATTCCGGTAACTCTGTGAGCCACGTGACGAGGTTTGGTACACAAAACGTAGTTGTTAAAAATATTTTGTTTACAATGACTGAGTAACTATGCACTTGAAAAAAAGCACTTAAAAAAGAATTCCAAACATTTATTCACAGAACACATACGAGGCATGCATTTTAAGTTTTGTTGTTTGAAGAAAAAACACAACCACAACATTATAGTACTTTTTATTGTTTTTAAGTATTCACCACGTAGCTTAATACACTTTTCCATTCGCTCAAACCAGATTTTAAATCTAACTTTTCATTCTACACTAGTACAATATTTACTAACGAAAAATCAATATACAAAGGCAATGCCTAACAACATCGACAAATAAAAATTAATAAACAATTTCAGTAGAGTCACGAGTAAAAACATGTATACTCAAACAAAATGACTAAAGCGGTTTTTTCATGTGTAGCGACATCTATCGAGGTACATAAGAACTTGTACGAAAAGAAGCAACAAGTCCTGAATCGCGCAAGTAAAGTTTACCGTGCAAACTTGCATATATACAACCGCCCGACATCAACCGTCGGGCAGTGGCCCGCCAGGCATAACACCGTCAGGTCGGAGGATCCTCCCTTTGGTGCGAGGGACAACACTCCCCGTCCCTCCAAACATGAATGAACGATTGCAACTTTGAGATATAACACCAATGTCACTATAGTATTGGTGCGTAAATGATGTGTTCGTAATATCACAAAATTTATATTAGAACTTTAGGAGAAAAGTGCATACATGTTTTTGAACGTGACTGTACAGTGTCACAGTATAAGCTACAACCAGTAAGTACAACATTCTGAACAACAAAAATGAAGCAATTAATATTTTATTGATATAAAAATCTAATCTGGCTTAAATAAAAATTTAGAAAATGTTCCACGCACACGCGCTTATAGATGAATATCCTACAATTCGCCAATGAAACGAACAAAGATGCGGTTCTAAAATACATTAAAATAGATACATACAAAGAAATAAATATTTGCAGATATATTTTACGTAGATATACAAGGTGGAACATCGACGCACAAACGTCGCGACAAGGTTTCACTCAAGGTCAAAAATAAAATGACCTAGGTCATTCATGTAGAAAACGATCGGTTATTACCGATATTGTCATTTTTGAGCGCGTAGTGTATTGCTAAAAACGAGATCATAACGCTCCGCGGTAAATGATAGCGCGCGCGATCCGAAATAAATGAAATAATGATTTTTAATTCTAAATCTAATTTGGATAGATATAAATAATGCTTTTTTACGCGTTCAAATTAAAAATAAGCAGAAAAAATTGATGAAAAAAGTTACGGAAAATTTCAACGCAGGGGGGCATTTCATTTCCAGAATCATGTACTGAACTCATGGTTTTCGGATGTGCGTCGATGTCCTTTCCACCTTGTATGTAATGGAACGTAAAATATACATGACTAGCTTCCCGCCAGCGGCTTCGCCCGCGTGGTCTTATAATTTTTTCCCCCGTTTTTGCAACTTTTTTCATTACTACTCCGCTCCTATTAGTCGTAGCGTGATGATATATAGCCTATAGCCTTCCCCGATAAATGGGCTATCTAACATGGAAAGAATTTTTCAAATCAGTCCAGTACTTTTTGAGTTTATTCGTTACATACAAAAATACAAATCTTTCCTCTTTATAATATTAGTGTAGGTAGTGTAGATAGTGTAGATGTAGATGTAGATAAACGCCTATCATGGATGAAGATCAAGGAAACAGGGTTCAATACACATAGTTTTGCTGCAACCAACACAGTATGTTTGCACCAGTTTACCACAGGCATCGTTAGCACATTTTCGCCGCCGCCGTTGGTGTCGTTTTTCTCCAAATGGATATTCGGCCAAGCGGTGGTAGCGCGCATCATACTCCGTAATCTGGTCCAGTCTCTGTGGGTTTACAGTCGGGAAACTATCAGTGCAATGTTTAGAAAGAAGAGATTTGATGAGACGGATGCGGAAGTTGCGATGGGTTAAAGGAGAAGTAGAAGAAGTAGTACAAGAAGAAGAAGAGGAAAAAGACTTGCGATGGATGACATAAGCGTTGAGAATGGAGACGTTTAACAGTCTCCTGAATAGTTTTTTGTACCAGACCCTTGTTCGTCTCCGTTCGATAGGATACATGGCCAACATCTGGTCTTTTTTGTCCACCCCGCCCATCATGATGTTATAGTCGTGTATCAAGATGGGCTTGGTGGTATCCCGGATACGGGAGACGCCGTTCCCATGGTATGTCGAGATCATAGCGACCTTACTGTTGTCCCTCCATACCATGACATCGACGTCTCCCGACGTAAGACCTGTTATCCGACCTTGGCGCATGTTTTCCTTGGTCAGACTGTGCAGGGCTTGCGGAACAAACTGACGATTGGTCCGTAAGGTTCCTACACAGTCAAACCCCAGACACTTGAGGCGTCGAGCGAGGCTTGGCGAATTATAAAAATTATCCATCCATAACGTGTGGCCCTTACCCTCAAGGCCACGTGTGAGCCTTAAGACAATTGCCGGCGTGGGTGCTTCTATTGGGTCATCAAATCGCTGCAGTTTCGACCTTACATAAGTGTGAATCTCAAACCGCCATAGGTAGCCAGTTTGAGATTCACAAATCTCATAAGTCTTGATCCCCACTGCAGCAACTTTATTGGGAATCAATTGGTTGATGTCCAACCAACCTTTCCACTGCAGAAGACTTTCGTCTATGGCAATATTTTGCCCCAGACGATATAAAGACTGGAATTTGCTGTTCAGATGTGTTAACAATGGCTGCAACTTAAAAAGTCTAGCTTCGGAGGCATCCAACTGTAACGCACGCATGGTTTCATTGTTGACAAAGTGTAGGCACCTACTAAGTAATGTGAAACGGTGGCCAGACATATTTGCGCTAAAGCCAGGAGTATAAAATACGTCAGCGGTGGTATTCCAGTAATCCTCGTTGCGAGACTTGACCACAATCCCCATCGCAAGTATCAACCCGAAGTACACGTACAATTCGTCTGCATTCGTGTCACGCCACTTAGTTATTCTGCTTGTGGGACGGAGGTTGTTCGTGGCGAGCAAACTGGCCGCCACCTGCTGAGCGTATCTATTAGTCTCCGAGGCAATGTACTCCATAAATTGCCGGTCCCATATGCTAATGAAGATTTCATACGGGTCGACGCATGGAGCTGTAGGACCTACATCGTTCTGCGAAAACATTTCCCGTCTCGATTCAGGGGGAATCGGAACATTCGGAAATGGTTTCCAATCAAAATCATAGAGACCCCAAGGCTGATCCGTCTCGCTTGGGGGGACATCCAGGATGCTGCTGCTGCTGCTGGTGCTGGTCCCCGCGGGTGCAGCGGCAGATGCGTCATCATCACTATCCAGTGGCGTATCCCATATGCTCCTCTGCGCCCTTGGGACGGCATTGAAAGGCGCCAATTCATCATCGTCGCTCTCACCAGAGTCTGGTTCGCTTCCTGAGTAATCATAGGTAGGTAAAACCTCTGGTGGGAACTAGGAGATTGACCCTATAGTCCGCGCGGAACTAGTTGGCCGCTCCTTAGGTAGGGACGGGGATGAGGCGGCTGGTTACTGTGAAAGAAAGCACCCCGCCCCTCCGCGCGCAGGCGACCCCGCCCCTCCGTCTCGCCGCTCACATACCTAAGACGCGGCCAACTAGTTCCACGCAAACTATAAAATCAGCAGGTACTTACCATAACAGAGATCATGGTAATTTTCTTGCTCTTGCAGACTCTCTGACAGCTCAGGTTGTGGTGAGCTGGATGAAGAGTCGTCTTCCACCACAACCTGAGCCATCAGAAGTGACGGTGAGCTGGGTGGAGACACGTCTTCAACCTTAACCATCACAGGTGATGGTGGTTGTGGTGTTGGTGGTCGTGGTGTTGTTGGTCTAGTTGAAGCAGCTCTGAAATCAGGAATAATTATAAATTATTCTCGCTAGTGTAATACAACCCCAATTCTGCTATATTCCAATCTGCTAAAGAAAAAACGTAAAAATTACGAGGAAAAAAGTAAAAACAGGGAAATACAGGCGAAGCTGCACAAGGGTCGCTAGTTTCAAATAAAGAGCAGAATATCTATTAAGTAAAACTATTCTATCGAGACACTATTGACACACAATTGAAGTGTTGGTAAAATAGCAGAATTGAGGCCCAGATACGATGAAGAGCTACTTACTGTTCCCACCGGCGCTTCCGGCTGGGGTGCAGGGGACTCTCCGGCCCCTGACCCACCGGCAATTCCCGGATATCACAAAGAGATATTCTGGAACGCAAAATTTAATTGTAATATTCAAAAATGATGACGATTAAAGGCCTCGTCAAACAGAACGCGTATTGAGCGCGCGTCAGTGCGCTAGAGCGTACCAGACTAGCGCCGCGTTGTGTTGTACTGAACATGCTTTGGCCTGTCAAACAGACCGAGCGCGCTAGAATACGCGGCGTTCTAGCGCGGCGTCTTGACGTCGCGTTGTATTTTTGTACTCTACATATTCAAATTCAAATTCAAAATATTTTATTTCAATTAGACCATATAAATAGGCACTTTTGAATTGTCAAACTAGTTGCACGGTTCCAAAAAGTGCGACTTATGGAGAAGAGCCGGCAAGAAACTCCATAGTTACTCTTTTAAAAAAAAATATAGGCGAGTAACAATAAAATTTTGTGATGAATAGTGTGAGTATAATGCAGTATGATGTGTATGACTAAAAAAAAATGGACAAAAAAACAAACAAAAGAACATAGCCACTGCAGTAAGAGCTGACCAGTCCCGACAGACAGCACCCGTTCACGAGCATGACGTGTGTACCGGCGCCGTTTGACTCAACCATGTTGTAGGGAATAAAAAGACCCGACACACAACGCCACCATACATACATACATACATAGCTTCACGCCTGTTTCCCATAGGGGTAGGCAGAGACAATAGACTTCCACTTGCTACGATCCTGGCACACCACTTTCGCTTCGTCTATGTTCATTAACCTCTCCATGCATGCTCGTCGGTTTAGGGTGCTCTTAACCTTGCCTTTTTTGAGAACGTCCGAAATCTGGTTGTGATACGTTCCCCGAGGAAGGCCCCTTCCAACTCTTCCATTCGTACTCTATGTATACAAAAATATGGGTGAGCGTCCAAGTAGTTCAAACACAAAATACGCGACGCTAGTCTGGTACGCTCTAGCGCCCTGACGCGCGCTAAATACACATTCTGTTTAACAAAGACTTTAGTCAAAAAAGTCGTTAAAAAGCTGTTTACTCTTCGATGCTGTGTAGCCCAGGCCTGTCCGAGGCTGTGGAGCGTCTTCCTCGCGCTCGCACACCTAGACCGCGTCCACCCAGCCCCAAAGCTACACCAGCCCTGCCAGCGCCGCCGCGCACACATACTCGACCTCGGCGACTGCTGACCACAATAACAAAACCAATCTTAACATACCATTACACCCATATTCCTCGAAGAGTTAGTCAGAGGCGTACTAATGTACACCCACATTTGGCCGATATAGGTCCCATGTAATAGGTGGCGAGCCTATTGCTATCAACCGGGCACAAATTCAGACTCCGAGCTGCTATAGAAAACCCAACACTTTGCTCGACCTGGGGATCGAACCCAGGACCTCTAGCGTAGCAGTCTCGCTTGAGACCACTAGACCAACGAGGCAAACCAATCATACAATAATTTATTTATTTATTTAATTAATTAATTACTATGGATTCACCAATTACATTAACTAAAATAAACCTAAGTTTATTAAAATCTACAAAACAAAGCAAAGTAAAAAAAAAAACAAAAAAATACCTCGCTTTTTTCTAGTCGGTCCAAAATTATATTGTCCTACTGACCATTGTATATACTGTGTACGGCGGACGGAACGAAAAAAAAAAACATGGCGGCTTGTCGGCTTGAATGTTATTATTCATAAACTACGTCAAGGTCAAATGGTTCTCTGTAACGCGAACTCAAAGAGTTCGATTTTAACATTTTTACAATATCAATATTTAAGCAAAATCTTTACTAATATTATAAAGAGCTATTAGAAAAACGACTAAACCGTTATGAAGAATCATTTCACAAAAAAAAATAATGAAACAAAAAAAATTTTTTTTTTGTATTTGTTTGACATTTTCCATTATTTTGGTATTCATTTAACATTTTCCATTATGTTTGCATTTAATATGACATTTTCAATTGTTTTTTGTATTAAGGCTATTACCCACGTCAATGACTTTGAGCGTTTGACCTCTGTACGAGTATTTGGAACCCAAACGCCCCCTACATACAGACAAGATGAACTAGAATATGATTATGCAAAAATACAGATGTGTCGTAACATTTCCTATTTTGCCTATTTTATTCATTCTATGAGAGTAATCAATTTAAGTTCGATTTTGTTAAAAATGTGTATGGTACCTTAATCCGTGTATTAATATTTGTGTAAAACCTGCAATTAATAATTGATAGAAAATAAATATATTTTCTATCAATCTATGCATCGTGCTATACAATGTAAGAAAATGGATCAGGAGTTGCACTCTACTTCTACTGTGGCTAACTCAGTGCATCGCCAAATACAATATTTTTTTAATTTCGTGCGAAAATATAGACAATAAGTGCTCGAATAGTGTTTAGATAATAGTTGCAATAAACCCAGTTCAAGAGTATATTTAAGACAATTAAACATCTGTATGTATGATGAATGAATCTTAGTGGTGCTTGCTAAATAAGAGTATAGTTACCTACGTCCTACTACATAAGAGCTGCTACTTACTAGCAAGAATACGCAAGATTTTGGGAAAAGAAATCATCAAGTATATCTTAATTGTATTGTAATGTACGTTTAATAGTCTGAGTACTTTCAGTTTATTTTTGAACATTCAGTACAGTACTTAAAGAACTCCGAATTCGCAAAATCATAATCGGTTAGGTACAAATTCTTTATCAGTTTTAAATTGTGAAATAGTTTTTGAAGTCATCTGTCTAGCTTTGTGCTTGAAATTTCAGATTATAATACTGTTAAAGAACCTCCCTTATTAAAGGTATTAAGTATATCTTTACCAGCAAACTATAGAAATTTAGCGTGTCGGGGATAACAAAAAATATTTTAATTTGGGTTCAAACTTGTCTAGAATAAGTTAATAATTAAAATAAAGTAACATTGTTGTTCTTTTACTTGATAATATTTTTTCATTATTGATACAGAGGTATTAAATTAAGGTGATACCTATGCTACTAGTCAAATTTCTTTGTCCAATTCCACTGGGTTTCAAATATATTTTTAAAATTAATGATTTCATCATAATTCTCATTATTTAGACCTGGTAATACCAGATGTTGGTTCTGTTAATATGCCAAAAGCCTAACTTATCCGTAACCCAAAATTTACTCTTCAATTAATTGCTTCTGCAGTCATCTTAATTTAGTCTCCATTTACACCAACCTATTCCCTCCCTCTTGTGTGGCTCCTAAGCTTCGCTGGTATAACGGTTACGCATTGATATTAATTTTGTAAAGAAGTTGTTTAATTGTACCAGCAGAAGTAGTGTTGGGTTTCATTATGGTAATACTTTCTCGTTTCCCGAGTCTCACAATTTTATGGTTTATAATAATTATCATAAAAAATCTCTGCAATAAAGGAATTGTACCATTGGAAAGCTATCTTCAACCCCTTCCCCTTGCTTTCTCAGCTCGCCAATTGGTGCGGTCCGTTTCTAAATCTCACCCCATGGTGGTTCTGAGCAGTAACTGATTACTGCTTTCATTCATGATCATGCATGTACATGCCACGAAAGTATATGGTTAAAGAAACTTTATTCGCAATAAAAGTACAGTTGTATAAAAAAATATTGCGAAAGCCGTTAGGAAAATAGACACAACTGTGAAACCTCTACGACCCCGACTCTTCTCTGCACCGAGTGAGCAGGTTATTTGTATTATGTGTTACTTTACTTTACTTACCTAATTATTGACGACTTTTTGCAGGCGACTTCTGTAGATGTATTGTAAATAAATTCTGTCGCCCCCTATTACACATGCGTCACAAACATACCAGCAAACCATCTAATGTGGGTAATGTACAATGTACAATTTATTTGACGCAGTTTTCACAGTTACATAATTAGTTTACAAGCCTCAAAATACTTAACACTAAACATAAACTTGTGTCTCGCGGTTGCAACAAAGAAGAATAACAATGCAATACCTATGTGTACCCCTTTGGAGCTAACCCTACAGCCTACAGGTATGAATATGGTACGTAAGATCATGTCGGTATCGGTGTATTTTTTTTAAATATGTGACTTATCATGATGGTTGTGCGTAGCAGTAACACATGAGTGATTTAAAACTAGTAAAAGGGCATCTTTTAATACGTAATTAGGTATTCACTTATAATTATGTATAAGAAGATCGGTCAGTCACTAGGTTGACACTTTGACAGATATTTTTATCTTTTGACATGTCTGCGGCTTACTCTATGTTCCACTCAAGAACCTGACATTTACTAAAAATTTTCATTATACTTATTTACAAAATGATTTTCTGTTTTTATTTAGCTTAATATTATAACCATACTATTTACTATATTATTTAATTCATAAATAGTTAGAATTGTCTTCATTTAGTAATTTTTCCCTAAAAATATTTGACATGCAGTCCTCCCGTCTCAGGTGCCGTCAAGGCACTGAAGTGACATGATTTGTGTCATGCGACGGGTGCACGAGGGGGTGCTTGTAGTGGGGGGATTGTGATTAAAATGATTTTCTTATATATTTAGAAAAATAATTTGAAAATTAAAAATTAAAACAATACGGATTGTTAAACAGACCAAGACGGTTTTTTTGGTGTAAAATTCATCTGCAAGTAATGCGTGGTAATGGAGGAAAAATACAATTTAGATTGAAAATTGCGCATTTTCAAACATTTTTTTACAAAATTTGAGACATCTAAAAAATATTCTAAACAATACGGATTAATCACAAGAATCTTAAGTATATTGGGTGTAATTTTCAGTGCAAAGTAATGAGAGGATTCGTCAATAAAATGCTTTAAACACCATGATGTTTTCGGTATTCTACCTATGTTCCCCCCTTAATTCGACATTTACCAATAGGTATACTGAATTACCTACTTACTTAATATTTGCATGCTATATGAGGCTGAATGTGGTGAAACAACTTTTTAATATGCAACATCTTTTGAAAACCCATGTTATGCAAATAAAGAATTTGAATTTGAATTTACATCTTTCCCGGCTACAATTTATAAGACCACGCGGGCGAAGCCGCTGGCGGAAAGCTAGTTTTACATAATTTCAAAGAATAAAAAACCTCATACTTAAATAGTAATGTATCTAAATCATGGTATATAACGACATTTTGCCTTATTTTCTACCACAACAAGTGGAAATATACCGGCTTAACGTGCGAAATTCGATCGAAATTATACAACTAAGATGAAATAATACTAATCTAGGTACTGAACCTATATCTCAAACTTTTTAGCTTATGTAGATATATTAATTTTTTTTATCAAAGCTATATTAAATATTATTAAGAAATATTTGCGGCTCCCTTACAGGGTATCTATGTTATTGTTAATTAAGTATTTTCTGTAACTACATAATGCAATAAATAAATAACATAATCTGTCGAAAATTTTTATCCATACACAATGCAATAATTAAAATCTGTTTATTACTTACCCGTCCATTGCTGTGTTTCACTTAGATACGAAAATCACTAAAATCTGCACAGTGCACACTAAGAAGTTCCCGTCCGAAATGCAATAAATTAGGGATGTTGAAAAAATATCGATATATCGATATTATTTTTTCAATGTATCGATATTTTAGAGCGATATTTAATATTTCGATATATCGATGTCATGATCGATATCAAATTCCAAGTATCGAAAAGGTATCAAAATCGTTTTATTTTTTCAGACCATTAAGCATTTTTAAGTTAAAAGTTAACCACTTAATTTTCAGTTAATTACCTTTTTTTTTGGGTGTTGTATAATTTGGTTTTTAAGTTGACCGATATATCGATATACCGATATTTTTTGAAAATATCAATATCGATATTGATATTTTTTTTTAAATATCGATACGATAATATGTATATCGATATTTTTTAAATTTCCGACATCCCTACAATAAAATAATGAAGAAAAGGATAAATCACAGAAATAAATTGCGAGCAACATTCCAGTACCAACAGGGTTGGATTTGGGCATATTCAAATCGATAGTACAGTTCGCGCCAAACTTATTGTCCGGGTTGAAGTTGGCGCTAGCTAACTTTAACCCGGCCGCAAAAATCGGAGAAAGAAAAATATTGGATTAGAATAATTTATAAGGATAGATTACTACTTGAGCTTTCGTTTTTATTTATTACAATCTAATATTTTTCTTTCTCTGATTTTTACGGCCGGATTAAAGTTAGCTAAGGCCAACTTCAACCCGGACAATAAGTTTGGCGCGAACTGTACAATAAATTAAAAACCCGGCCGTAAAAATCGGAGAATCAAAATTATAGGATTGTAATAAATAAACAAACAAAGAGTAATAAATAAATAAAAGACAAAGAGGTAGATTCAGTGTAAAATTTAAAAAAAACACTGGCTGGAACTTTAATATTTATATGAAAACCCTGTGTGTGTGTGTGTGTGTGTGTGTGTGTGTGTGTGTGTGTGTGTGTGTGCGTGTGTGTGCGTGTGCGTGTGCGTGTGTGTATGACAAGAAGTATGAACGTAAAAGAAGTAAGCAAGAACCGTGGCGAGGTGTTAGAGAATCATATCATCATCATTGACTTCCGGGCTGCATGCAGGCATGCTGCCTGCAACCAACGACTCCAAGCGACCTTTACCGGGGTGTTTCTCCATCACGTTGGAGGCCGTCACACGTTACGCTTTCCGGTGGGTCATAATTGTGGAAACATGGTAAGTGTATTGGTGGATATAGATATAAAAACTCACGTGATAGGCTCTGACTCCTTCTCTTTCTTCTGTGCCGGCTTCTCCTCTTTATCTTTCTTCCCCACTCTGTCTATCTTCCTCCTTTTCACATCTGTGCCATCGTCGGCCTTGATGATGATGTAACTGACGTCGTTGGAGGCTAACGCCATCACACTGGTAGGCTCCATCTCAGAGAACAGCTGGTCTGTCTTCATTTTGATAATATTATCTTCGGGTTTCACTTTAGTCTGAAACAAAACTTGCATATTACATCTAGACGATTCTCCAATAGAGACTACAGTCCGCGCGGAACTAGTTGGCCGCGCCTTAAGTAGGGACGGGGGTGAGACGACGGGTTACTGTGAACAAAAGCAAGCGCCCCCGCCCCTGCGTCCCACCGCGCGCAGGCGACCCCGCCCCTCCGTTCACATACCTAAGGCACGGCCAACTAGTTCCGCGCAGTCTATAGACACTGGATAGTGTTGTTAAAGACGGAAACCCACCGCCACGCACGTGCGTCAAGCTTCGCTTTCCAAGGAAATGTATGGACCTGTATCAACTGCAAGCCACGGACACGCTACGCACGAATTGACGTCATGACACACGCGTGGCTTGCTCGGATGCGGCGCCCACGTAGCTCAACGCCATGCACGCTGTGTACATTCGTGTATAGCGTGTGCTGCGGTGGAAACGTAGACCCACGTTATCAAACAAATGAAACCACGCAGTGAACGTGCGCCGCGTGGCCGTGGACAGCGTGCGCCGCGGTGCGTTTCCGGAGGATGGGGCATTGTGCACCTATTGACATTGGTATGACAACATTTCTGTGGTCTAGTGGTTCGAGTACTGGATTACTGATCACGAGGTTGTGGGTTTAAACCCCACAGGACACAAATATTTATCTAATGGATTTAAGTGTTTGTGTTGGTCTGGGTATTTCTTATGTATTTTAAATATGTATTTAGAAAAAAAGTATACATTTTGCACCAGTCTAGAACCCATAATACAAGCTCTGCTTAGTTTGGGACTAGATGGTGCTATGTAAAACCTCCCAGGATATTGATATATCGTATACTTTATACGTTTTTTTTTAAAGATAGTTCCCTAAGCAAAAAGCTCTGTGTTGAGGGGGTCAATACAATCAACAAACACAAAGTATTTTGTTATTGAACCCATATCACGCGGCTCAATGGTAGTAGAGAGGTGGTGATCAGGGCCCCAATTCTGCTATTTAAGTTAAGATTACCATTCCACTGACACACTACTGACTTGAGCAGGGCCGGATATAGAGGTGTGGAGGCCTCGGGGCAACAAAGGAGCAGAGCCCTTGCCCCCAAATTATTATCCATATAAAATGAGAAAAAAAATTCAGTCGAGTTCTTTAATAAATAATCATAATCATATTTTTACAAAGGTAAAAGGTAGAACAGCGAAAAAAAATATATCAATGGAAAAGAGCAGTCGTAGCCTAGGGGTATGACTACTGGACTGCCAAGTCGAAGGTCTCGAGTTCGAATCCAAGGCAGGCACCTCTGACTTTTCGAAATCATGTGCATATTATCACTCGCTTTAACAGTGAAGGAAAACATCGTGAGGAAACCTGCATGCCTGAGAGATTTTCTCGACGGCGTGTGAAGTCTACCAACCCGCATTAGGCTAGCGTGGTGGACTATAGCCTAATCCCTCTCATACTAAGAGGAGACCCGTGCCCAGCAGTATATGGGTTGATTATTATTAATGGAAAAGTTGTTTACTAGTGTTTACTAGTTGGAATTTAAAGGTTTTTTTTTTCAAAGTCTCTATTGTGGGGGCCCTGGGGCAGTAGTCCCTGTTGCCCTCCCTTAAATCCGGCCCTGCTACTGAGATTCTATTGAGATTTTGACAGATTGGGTATTCCGCCTATTATCTGATATACCACCAATAGTATTCAGTGGAGTGTCGCTAAAATGGCTTCTGTATTCTTATTTCATTTATTATTTAGTATATTAATTTATAATAATTAATAACAAACATAAACGATAGACGATCGGGCTAGCAAAAGCTGTGTCTGTCCGTCTATGACAGTTGAATGGTAGTTCAATGGAAAGTCACTGGAACGCCACTAATTTATACTATCTACACTAATATTATAAAGAGGAAAGATTTGTATTTTTGTATGTAAAGAATAAACTCAAAAAGTACTGGACCAATTTGAAAAATTCTTTCCATGTTAGATAGCCCATTTATCGGGGAAGGATATAGGCTATATACCATCACGCTACGACTAATAGGAGCGGAGTGGAAATGAATAATGTTGCAGAAACGGGGGAAAAGGTTATCAAGACCACACGGACAAAGACGCTATTTTAAATAAAATGCAGACTACCAAACATGTAAAACTATTCTATCAACACACCATTGACACACTATTGAAGTGGTAGTAAAATAGCAGACTTGAGGTCCAGTTTAGAAGCCAACGCCATGGTATAGCGGCTGTTTTCCGCAACTCCACGTCAATGCGCGTATTTTGCGTACCCAACGCCATGTAATAAATCAAATCTGGAACCCTTGAATGAGCACAATATCTACTCACAGCTTTATCGTTGACCTGCGTCCACACCGACGGATCACCGGTAGCAAAGGAATCAATATGCTCCATACGGGCGTGGTTTGTGAGAGCCACTTCACTGACGAACCCCTTCCAGCAGAGCCGGCAGTGGTAAGCGTCTTCATCATCCGAGATTGCTTCCTTCTGCAACAATCAACAATCGTACAATGAGTATTGTATGCTATTACTTTTAGATTCAGAAGTTACAAAGATTATCAATTTATTATTGTTTGATTGATTGATTATCGATTAACAATCCACGTTTTTCATTTTTATTTTCATTGCTATTTGATGGAAGGGTACCCAGAAGGTAGCCTGCATTGTCATGTTGGGTGGCAATGCAGATTCTCTGGCCAAAGTATAGCTCAGCCTTTGGGCAGGTTAGGCAGAACCCCTAAAGAAGTTAATGTGTACTCCTACCAGTGGCATAGCTAGGTACAGATAAGCAGCTGATTACAGACTAGTTGCCCCTGTTTTGTTTTCAAATAAGTAGTTATTATTAAAGTTGCGTTCCTGGAATCTGTTTTTTTTGTATTCCAAATGTGGGAAAAATTATTACTATTTTAATTTATGGTTTGTAAGTCTCAGATTCTAAGGGCCCCCGGGCTTGGGGGCCCTGGGGCACTGCCCTGACTAGCCCTCCGGCTGCTACGACACTGACTTTAACTCTATGGATCTAGCGTTAGAATATTTGTGTAGCATACCTTTATTTTTAGTCGAGATGTCGGAATCACATTCACATAGCGCTCCATCGGCTGAGCCATCGTGAGAGTGCTTGTATCTGTAAAAAAGTGAGGTGTAAGATTTTTTAATACATATCATAGCAAAAATCGATTTTTTGCATGTAGGCTTGAATACGCGTTCAATTACGTAATCACATCAGTAATAACCATATTGTAACCAAAAGATATACATTTTCGATATAGTAATAGCTTTTTATCGGAAAAATACGAAATACTTGAGTGAATTTTATAAATACTAACTATAATGTAAGACTGGACATAGGTTATATATTTACCATGAAACGACATTGAGAAGATG
Organism: Acronicta psi; assembly: GCA_946251955.1. Taxonomy (NCBI): domain Eukaryota; kingdom Metazoa; phylum Arthropoda; class Insecta; order Lepidoptera; family Noctuidae; genus Acronicta; species Acronicta psi. The sequence goes on from OX276498.1 coordinate 1,349,549, forward strand.
CGTTATTTTAGTATGAACCCTGTATATTTATGAAATTTCAGCTAAAATAATAAAATTACAAAAATAAATTCAAATAATAATGAAAAAGCGGGAATCTAAAATTGTCAAAAATAACTTTTTATAAAAAGAAAACCTTAGACTATGGCGTTGAAAACACAATAAAAAAAGTTATATGATAAATTATTGATTTGTGACAAGGATATCCTAAAGCCATTACTCAATACGTAAAAACTGCTCATTATCGATAAATAACAACAAATCTACGGGAAATAATACAAAATAACAATACATTTACCATTCAAAACACAATTTTTCTGCCGTCTGAGAATAGATAGGCGTTTGTTTTTTTTTAATTAAAAAAAAGAAGCCGAAAAAGCAAAAATTAAAAAAGTATGTCGATTTCGGAATGTCAAACAAAATGACACTTACCGAAAGAATGTGAAGAATTACTTGTATTTATGCTGGAAATTATACACGAAATTTTCACGCACAGAAAGCCAATATTATCAAGGCGTGGCTGCGTTTTCGACTATACAAGAAACGACGCCATTCCATGACCGTGCGTGACATGCAAACACGTTCAATTTTTTATATGGCAACATTAGCAACACTGAAACAATTTCCATAAAATTATCTGGGTTGGTCCTTGGGGTGATACTGTCGGACTTTTGCTAGAGATCTAATGAGTAATTTAAATAAAACATTATTACCTATTACACAAAATTTACTAATTTCTTAACAATCGCTTCCTTACTCTTCTGCTCAATAAGGAAGACACTATTTTATCGATAATGTCGTAAGTCGTAACCAAGGAAATCTCGTTTAAATTATTATAACTAAGATATTATTTTTTCGTAATGGCTAAGGCTACGACAATAAAAGAGGCTATAAAAAAATGGGAAGACAAGTCTGGTGATCAAGCAGCTACTGCAACCGAAGTCAGTTTAATGTTTCAATGGCCACCCATTGAAAAAATGGACAACACTCTTGCTACTTTAACTAATTGCGAGTGAGTTTTGCATCAACCGCGTTTGTTTAAAGTCTAAGGCTGCACGCTATGAAAAGTCTTGAAGAGTAATTTAAAGTTAAGTTTTCGTGAAATATTTGTCGTGTAGACACGACACGAATTCTCGCATATGCCCAGCGATTTTTCTTACCATGTACAAGCACCGCAAAACTCACAATTTCGGATGCTGATCATGAAGGTTTCATTACCCGAACTTTTCCAATCAAGCTCAAGGCCAAGCTATTGTCAACCATGGTCAAACAATATTTGAAGATTAGAAGAGGTACCAGTTCCATCTTTTCCAAGAAGGGCACAGGCCCGAAGCCCCCAGCTTGAAGGGAGTAGGGGCCTATTCATATTATCATTTAAAAAATTACTGGCCCAAAGCTCAATGCTTCTTGGATAGACTAGGACGGTCCTTTATTATTTGACACATTGTTGTTCTATCTTTACAGGAAACTGAGTTTATCGACAAATATGATAGAGAAAGTTACAGGATTAAATACTTTCAAGAAACTTCGAGTGTTATCTTTGGGCAGGAATTATATAAAATCTTTTTCTGGCATGGTAAGACCACAATCAAGATATGGGTACAGTGTGCCCAGTATATTTGACCCATCGGAGGAATATGGAACTAAATTTAAAATTATGTTATTAGTTTTTCTGTATGTATTAATAACATAATAATATAAAAGCTGATAGTATAATGAATTATAATTATGCTTTACAGTTAGTCTCGTTTTGCAACTGAGTTTGTGGGTTCGATAAAATAATTCTAGTTCTAGAATTGCATTTGAGATACCTGCGGTGATATCTAGGATTTAATAAGCTCGTCTTCGAGTTAACTAGGACATTAACCGAAAGTGTCCACACATCCTGTTATTGCAATATTGTACCAGTGAAAAGTAACAACTGTTATTATAACAGAGTGTCCATGGAGTTTCTTGCCGGATTCTTCTCCGTAGGATTAACTCTTTGAAACCGATCATCTAGAATCATTTAACGTTTCATGTGCTTCTAAAAGCTTATTTGAAACTGCGTGCTTCGCCGGCGTCTTCCCGTTTTTACTTTTTTCACGATTTTTTTTTTGTTTTCCTGTTTTTTCCCCTTATGAACACAATAAAAAAGGAATCAGCCAAATCGGTTCAGCCGTTCTCGAGTTTTGCGCTTAGCAACACATTTAGCGATTCATTTTTATATAAACACTAGCTTCCCGCCAGCGGCTTCGCCCGCGTGGTCTTATAATTTTTTCCCCGTTTTTGCTACATTTTTCATTACTACTCCTCTCCTATTAGTCGTAGCGTGATGATATATAGCCTATGTTACTCGGGGATAATGTAGCTTTCCAAAGGTGAAAGAATTTTTGAAATCGGTCCAGTAGTTTCGGAGCCTATTCATTACAAACAAACAAACAAACAAACAAACAAACAAACAAACAAACAAATCTTTCCTCTTTATAATATTAGTATAGATAGATAAAAACATTTGAACTTGATTAATTGAAAAAAAGTTTTCGACTCGTAAATGGCTTGATTAAAAACTATGTGCCAACTTTCAGGAATCTCTTGGAGACTGCTTGGAAGAATTGTGGATATCTTATAACTTGATAGAAAAACTGAAAGGCATTCACGTGTTAAGAAGTTTAAAAGTACTCTATATGAGCAACAACTTAGTGAAGGAATGGAGTGAATTCAATAAATTACAGGTCTGTAGTTTGTATTTGCGCCATTTGGATGACAATTAGCTCGCATACAGTTCTCGCCAAACTTATTGTCCGGCTTGAAGTTGGCACGAGTTAACTTCAACCCGGCCGTAAAAATCGGAGAGAGGATAATATTGGATTAAAATGATTTAAAACGAGAGCCTATTACTTGAGCTTTCGTTTTTATTTATTACAAACCAACGTTTTTCTTTCTCCGATTGTTACAGGGGGGTTAAAGTTAACTCGTGCCAACTTCAAGCCGGACAATAAGTTTGGCGAGAACTGTACGCCCTATTACATGGGGCGTATGAGGGTCTATCTAACCCTTTATGGAATATAGTCGTGATGGTGTATTAATATATTGTACTTACGTAGAGAACACTTGATAATATCTTCTTGATGCCTCCTTAACTGCCTAGTTGATTACGTTGTTTTTGTTTCCGAGAGACATATGCTAAAAGATCCAAATATTAATAACTAGCTTTCCGCCAGCGGCTTCGCCCGCGTGGCCATTTATATTTTAGTCAATGTCAACAAAAACTTGACAAATTATATACTAAAACCTTCCTCGAGAACAACTCTATCCATTAGTGAAAACAGCATGGAAATCGGTGCTGTACTTCTTGAGTTTATCGCGAACAGACAGACAGACGCGGCAGAGGACTTTGTTTTAATATGTAGTGATTTTATTCAGGAGTTACCACATCTCGAAGACCTGCTATTTGTGGGTAACCCTTTATACGATGCGTGTGAGCTGGACGCTTGGAGGTCCGAAGCAGCAAGGAGACTGCCGAACCTGAAGAAGCTGGATGGAGAAACTGTGTTGCGTGATGATGAACCGCCTCTTACTGTAGCTGATATGCAGGTGGGTTTGAGACTCCCGTTATGGTCGATGTTAATGACGACAATTGGCCGCTTGGCGGTTTGGAAGGTGGGGAAGCAGTTAAAGCCTAGGCAAGCAGTTAAAGCCTAGGCAAGCAGTGATAGCATAGGTTAAGGAGTGACAGCGTAGGGAAGCAGTGACAGCCTAGGGAGCAGTGACAGCCTAGGGAGCAGTGACAGCCTAGGGAAGCAGTGACAGCCTAGGGAACCAGGGACAGCCTAGGGAGCAGTGACAGCCTAGGGAACCAGTGACATCCTAGGGAGCAGTGACAGCCTAGGGAAGCAGTGACAGCCTAGGGAGCAGTGACAGCCTAGGGAAGCAGTGGCAGCCTAGGGAGCAGTGACAGCCTAGGGAAGCAGTGACAGCCTAGGGAGCAGTGACAGCCTAGGGAAGCAGTGACAGCCTAGGGAACCAGTGACAGCCTAGAGAAGCCGTGACAGCCGGGAAGCAGTGACAGCCTAGGGAAGTAGTGACAGCCTAGGGGTATGAGGTCTTCGAGTTCCAATCCAAGGCACGCATCTCTAACTTTTCGAAATCATGTGCGTAATTATCACTCGCTTTAACGGTGAAGGAAACATCGTAAGGAAACCTGCATGCCTGAGAGATTTTCTCGACGGCATGTGAAGTCTGCCAACCCGCATTAGGCTGGCGTGGTGGACTATGGCCTAATCCCTCTCTTTCTGAGAGGAGTCCCGTGCCCAGCAGTGGGACAGTATATAGGTTGATGATGTAGACATCAATTTAATCAAAATCCAATAGCGATAATCTCTAGATTCTATGGGCATTGGGCAAGCATACAGCAGAGAGGTCAAGCTGTATCTCAGTATTAGTTCAGTGTTTTGTGAATTATTTTCTTTGGTCTTCCTCTTTCCTTATATTTCTAACTAATGTACTCTAACCCACTGATGAGGTCTCCCCCCATTAGTTGCCGTACATAGCTTAGTATTTATTTAATTGTTTTAGCCGGACTGTGGCGATGGCGTTGAGACTCTCGTCAGTGCGGAAACGAACGATTGAGAAGAATAATATCTGCTATTTTAATTGTCCAAAGAGGATTGTAAGCGGGTTCGTTTTATAGTATTTTCATGATACACAAGCCTGCATTTAAGCAACGATATAATATGATAAAGTTCAAACTAAAAATATTATAAAATCACTTCTTGAAAATCGCACCGAAACACAGCTACGTTTATACAAGGTGGAAGGGACATCGACGCACAAACGTAACTTAACAAGGTTTAATTCAAGGTCAAAAATAAAATGACCTAGGTCATTCATGTAGAAAATGAACGGTTATTTTATTACAGATATTAACATTTTTGGGCGGGAAGTGTATTGCTAAAAACGTAATAATAACGCTCCGCGGTGAATGTTATCGCGCGCGCGATCCGAAATAAATGAAATAATGCTTTTTTATTTATAAATCTAATTTCGTTACATAGAAATAATGTTTGTTTACACGTTCAAGTAAAAAAAATGCATTTTTTTTAAATTGATGAAAAAAAGTTACGGGAAATTTCAACGCAGGGGGGTCCAGAATCATGTACTGAACTCATGGTATTCGGATGTGCGTCGATGTCCCTTCCACCTTTATTGTGTATAACTCTAATATATATATTGTATATAACAATGAGAAGAAAAGTTAACAACACTTTAGATACGGAACACCAAAGCTATCAAAAATCCTTGGCGCACTGTAATCTTTCAAAACGTAATGTTTCAAGTATCGTTCCGTTTTACCTAATTTATGAACTCGGGCTTTACTTGTAAAGAGCAATCAATTTAAAAAGTGAGAGTTGAACCTGAGTTCAGTGCCATATTTTATTAGTATCAATACAATTATGTAGTATTTGTCGTTATAGTAGCACTAGAAATAGAAATTCTGTGAAAATTTCAACTCTACCTATTACGCTTCATGAGATACAGTTCTAGCCAAACTTATTGTCCGGCTTGAAGTTGGAAACTAGCTACAAATCTGAGAAAGAAAAATATTGGACTGTAATTAATAAAAAAGAAGGGTCAAGTCATAGGCTGTCGTATTAAATAATTTTAATTTAATATTCTTCCCTTTCCGATTTTTACGGCCCTGTTGAAGTTAGCTTGTGTCAACTTCAAGCCGGACAATAAGTTTGGCGAGAACTGTACAGGTCGCTGACGGACGGACAGCGGAGGCTTAGTAATAGGGTCCCTAGGTCTTCAGGCACGGAACCCTAAAAATCGGTAAAAATCTTATCTTACTTCTTTCTTACTAATATTATAAATGTGAAAGTTTGTGAGGATGGATGGATGTTTGTTACTCCTTCACGCAAAAACTACTCAACGGATCTGAATGAAATTTGGCACAGATAGATTATAGTCTGGAATAGCACATAGGCTACTTTTTATCCCGGTAAAATGTATGGTTCCCGTGGGATAGCGGGTGAAGCCGCTGGCGGAAAGCTAGTGAGAGTATAAAGGTCATTACTCTCTAGCATTAGCTCACTTACCGCAGTCACAGTGTAAATAAATCTCTAACAGTGGAACGACTCGGGCGTCTAGACAGGTCAACGAGGTCAATGAGGTGGGTTGCGGGGCAGAGCGGCGTCTCCCCACCGCTTTTTCGCAGGCGGCCCGTCCGCCCGACATACACTGCGCGTCGTTACGGAGTTTCAAGTGCATCGCCATCGCGCTGTCGTTAATATTATTAAATTTATTTCGGATATTGCCGATGCGAAAATTTTTCAATAATAATGCGTTCTACGTGTGCAGTTTACGGTTGTTTGCCAACATCGTACAGCAGTAATAAAGGAGAATTGAGATTTAATCGATTTCCAAAGGATGAGAATCGATAAGTGCCTCCTAACCTATAATGTATACCTACCTAAAGTAATATTATTTCTACAGTAAACAGAATAAAGTATCTATCCGCCGCCACCGTGTGTTTAGGTACTTACTAAAATAAATATTTTAACTTTCCAATGGGTTTTGGTACAATTTTCACGTATAATAATAATAATGACATTTTTACTAGATTTTTTAGATAAGTAAGATAAGTAGGTACCTATTGTTGGTATTTTACGAGATAATAAGTAAGATTTGGCGAATCTAAACTTATTTATTACTTTATTATCTATGTACCTATATTCTATGATTTTTACGGCCGGGTTAAAGTTAGCTCGTGCCAACTTCAACCCGGACAAAAAGTTTGGCGAGAACTGTACCTATGCCGGAAATAGCATTATGTCTAGGTATCTAGAAAGGTTGACGTAATATAACCCTATAACCCTTTATACGATGATGAAATTTGTTCTAAAATGAACTTACAAACATATCACCTGTAGGAACGTAAGTACTTGCGAAATGTGTTTTTTGACAACCCTAAGCTATTCATATTTTTCTAGAAATCAGTACTACTACAACTAACACATAGATTAATTTGAACTTAAAATATATCGCCTGTAAGAACGTAAGTACTTGCAAAATGTTTTTTGTGACAACCCTAAGCTCTTTTCAATGTCTAGACGATTGTCGGCATTTAGCATCCACACAAAGGAGTTGGATCACTGTTGTTACATTATGCCGCAGTCTGCTTTTTTGAACTGTTACTGTAAAATGCATCTACGGAACACGACTATTAAGTTCATATTTTAATGCTTTAGTTGGGTGGGAGCGGAGTTAGGCGATTCACACACTGCCCCGCATGATGCAGCGTAGCGCGTGGATGCGTGTTCTTCCGTTGCTTGTAAGTATCTCCGTTTGTATGGAAAACACGCACAGTCTAACACACAGAAAATGCATCCACGCGCGTTCATGCTGATCACGCGCATACACGCGGAGAAACATGCACCCCCGCGCGTAGATGCGGGGCGAGACGCAAGGTATGGCACACCGAATCCCGCAGTGCCGCGCGTGATTTTGAATGGGCGTGACGTGTGTACTGCACGACCACAGAGAACGGCGAATAAGGCGGTTCTCACACTGCCCCGCATGATGCAGCGTAGCGCGTGGATGCGTGTTCTTCCGTTGCTTGTAAGTATCTCCGTTTGTATGGAAAACACGCATAGTCTAACACACAGAAAATGCATCCACGCGCGTTCATTTCTGTGTGTTAGACTATGCGTGTGATGTGTGATCTACAAAACGCATCTACGCGCGTGAGTGCGCAAAAAACCCGCACGATGATGCAGATCTGCACTCCCGCAGGAACGCGCGTAGGTGCGTCGACACGCAATATGCAGCATGATGCGGGGCAGTGTGAAAATCGCCTTATAATGTCAGACGACCTTACACATAAAAAATAAAAACACAAATATTCATAGAAAAAAATAATTATATTTTATTTACATAGTAATTGTTCCTACGCTATATTTAATGCTATTTATTGTACAAACTTCACAGAAGGCATACACATTATTATAATTAGAATTATTATAAAATATACATAATAATTAATAATATTGACCTCTCAGGGTCTTTCAAAAATTACATTCTTTTCACGCAAGTCATTTAGGCTTATATTCAGAGACGATGTTAGAGCATAAACTTATGTAGCATAAACGTATGTCAAATTTGTATTGAAATTTGACATACGGAAGCATTACTTTACGCTTAGCATCGTCAGCTTAGGCTGAGATTCAGAGAAGAAACTCAGCATGAACTTACGCTTCCGTATGTCAAATTGTCATACAAATTTGACATACGGAAGCCTAAGTTTATGCTTAGCATCGTCTCTGAATATTAGCCTTAGTTAGCATTGCTCAGCGTAAAGTAATGCTTCCGTATGTCAAATTTGTATGACAATTTGACATACGGAAGCCTAAGTTTATGCTTAGCATCGTCTCTGAATATTAGGCTTAGTGCGTTTGGCCAATAAAAGGGCTGAAAAACTAAGTTTTCGGCCAGGATGTTTGCGTTTGGCCAGGACACGTTTGTTGTCATTGATTTAGCAGTTGTGTATAAATCCCGCAAGTTGCTAAACCTTGTTTAATTAGCCTCCACGTGACGTCATCCGCCGTACTCGCCGGCTAGTGGTGCTAACGCGTACTGAGAGCGGTTACGTCATTTTTACGTCACCAAGATGGCAGCCAGGCATTATCAATTTGCGGGGCATACGACGAAGTTTGATATCCTAGTTTCATGAGCAGTTGCCACTGTTGACAGCGCTTAGCGATCGCTTTGCTTACAAGCGCTTTTATTGGTCAAACACACACGTTATATCAATCAAATATTTTATGTTATCAGTATTTACCTACGTAAATATCAAAGTAATAGGGGAACATGCGATATTTTTATTGTGATCAAATAATAAAAAATAAAATAGAGGAGCTACCTACCAATGCAACCTTTTTGTTAGTAATATTGGTTTTCGCGCGCAAATTTTAATTGTCAGATTCAAATATGTCGTGTCGAATGGTTGTGGTGATCCATGAGGATTAACCGCACACTGTCCAAAATCCGTACAAAACAGAAAAAATATGTAATTGTCTATTATCAAGTCATTTATCAAGACTGGCCGTAACAAGCATAGTCAAAGGAGGTCATCAAAAGCCCCAGTTCAGCCCAAATTTGTACCGGAGGTACATGACAGCTGTCAAGTTGATAGTTTTTACCATGAAATCACTATGAAACTGATAATCTTCTTCTTCTTCTTTTGGCAATTTGTGCCGATGTCGACAATTCTGCCAATGTCAAAGTGGATAGGAAAAACGTGTGTATGGGAATGGGAGTAACTAGGGGAACAAAATAGGGGGGAGGGGAGAAAAGGAATTATCTGGAGAAAGGACGGAATTATCTGGAGGAATAATTAGGAACTGGTTGACAGAATAAAACCTTGGTTTTCAATAGAACTAACTGTGAGACTTGGTGATAAATCTAATCACTGGAACAGCCAAGCCTAAAATAAAAGAAAAAATATATATAAATAATAAATATATAAATATGAACTTGTTAAAAAACAATCAGTATACCACATTCACACTCATATAGCCTTATATCATTAACACGGATAAAATACATCAACGCCTCAAACAGTTTAGGGGAAGAATGAGTTAGTAAAGAAGGGAAATTGGTAGGGGCAGGAATCTTTAATTTTATAAGGTGATTATACAAATCAAACAGTTAAAAAATATGTGCTCCAAGTAACCTACATCCAATCCACATTCGCAGAGGGATGAGTCCCGAACATGAAAACAGGAATCTGCACTTGATGTGATGGCCGCAATAAAACTATCATAGCCATGTTTAATGGCTGTGACCAGAAGCAACTGGGTTATCAATTTGGATGGAGTGATATTTTATATCCAATGTTGACGAATAGTTTGTCCAATCAGGATTGGACAAGTTATACCTCAGCAGTGGAGGAGAAGTTTTTTCTACAAAAGTTTTTTCAGCTAAAGAAATTATGATGGGATAGTGGTCACTACCATGAGTTAAATCTGTGCATTGCCAATGCATGCAAGCAGCAATTTCAAGAGAACAGAATGTAAGGTCTACACAACTTTTCTGCTGTCCGGGAAGAGATCTGCGTGTAGAGCAACCATTATTTAAGATGCACAGATTTAAATCATCTAAAATATCCACTAGTCCTTCACCAAAAGAATCACACCGTTCAGATCCCCATCTAAAATGATGGCAGTTAAAATCACCCATGACTAAGATGGGGCAATTTATAATCATAAGTAAGTTTCTTAAAACGGGTAAAAAATTCTGGCGAGGGTGAGCAATATAAACTGAAAATAGTGTGATGCCTTCTACCCTACCTGCCACAATACTCATATCTCCAAATGAGGGCAAAGACAAAGGCAGCAGAGGAACCCTATTATTTATTTATTTATTTATTTCATACAGGAAAACCAACAGCTATACAAAAAATATTAACAAATATAATATAATATGATATACAAAAATTATTTACACAGAGAGCAGATCCTCCATAGCCATCAGATCTATCGCACCTGAGAATATTATCATGTGGTATACGAAAGCCAAGTCTCAGCAATAGAAAAAGCCAGTGGCATGTATTTATTGAGTAAAAAGATGAGGTCGTGTTCTTCACCACACGCTCCTCACGTTCCACTGTAGAAACACTTGGCGAGTCGCCATTTTTAAGGTTTAGATGAAAAGTTATAAGTTTATTGGCAACGTTGGACGGTGAATGAGATTGATTATTAGAAGAAGATATAAAAGAAGTAAGAAGTTGTATTAATAATTCAATGATGGGGGACAAATTATCAGATAAATATGTATTATTAGGAGCACAACCATTAGGCTGAGAAGGTTGGGGGGTGCTAGTAAGCTGATGGTGCGCAACTTTATCATAAGAGGGAGAAAGAGGAGCATGGGCCTTAGATTTGAGTAAGACTGTTTTGCGATATGACTGAGAAGCACTACTTGTTTTAGCTATATCAGCATAGCTGCGAGAAGAGATTGGGACAGTTTTGCTAGCTTCAGCATATGAAATAGATTTCTCAGCCATAACAATTTTTATAGATCTTTGCCTATTATACTCCGGACACGCTTTGCTATTAGCAAAATGGCTACCGGAGCATAATACACAAAAAGCCTCATTCTCCAAAATAACACAACCATCACTAGGATGATCATGACCGCACTTGCAACAACGAGGTTTAGATCTGCACAATGATTCCACATGCCCGAATCTGCAGCATTTGCGGCATTGGATTGTGGGATATATATATTGTTCCACAGGCAGGGCAGTAAAGCAACAAAAAATCCTATAAGGCAGAGTTTGACCGTCAAAAGTTAAAACGCATGTTTCAGTAGCTTTCCACTCAGGGCAGCCATCTACAGTAAATTTTCTTTTAATACGTCTGACTCTAAGAATGTGTCCGCAACCAGAAGGCATTCTTAAATAGTTTTTCGCTTCCTCTTCAGACCAGTCAGCGGGGACTCATTTTACTACACCCATCCGCGTTATATTAAAAGTTAGAATAGACGCAACATAATTATTCTTTAAAAGTAGACCACAAGATATAAACGAATTTGCGTCCTGTGGGGATGTAAACTCTACAGAAACAGGGTTCCTACCAATTTTCTTAACCCCATCTCGGACAATATTAGAAATATTGCATTAAGACCGCCTTTGTACATTACCTATGTACATAAAGAATTAAATAAATATTATTTTTTAATAAAAACAGCCCAAAATTCACAGGATGGAGAGTAGTACCTGCATTAGGTTGGATTTCAATGCGAGAGACATGCACAATATATGGAGCTTTGTCAAGAGCTGAGTATTTTTCACGTCCAACCACGCTTCTAGGTAGTTTTGAAGGGCGAATTGTCATAGCTTGTTCGTTGACTGGACGTTTTCGCGTGTTTGATTGCGATGATTGATACTGGGAGTCATCGTAGGTACAAACAGCATCAGCAAACTGGCTCAAGGGGTTATTATTTGAGACAAATGGAGAAAATGGACGGGATGGAGTTGAGGGAGTATCTGGAGAATAATAAGGGTCGGGAGGTTTATTTTTATCCATGTTAACAACAAATAGGGACACTCACTCACCTGATAACAGACAGTAGAACACACACAAATCAATAACAAGTCTCACTAGTAACTCGAAAACAACAAATATCACTGAAAAAAAAGCCAAAATTCACAACAAACGTGTAACCTAAACACACTCCGTGGCGGGAATCTTGTTACAATTTTCTGATAGTTTTTACCATGAAATCATTATGAAACTGATAATAATCTGCCGTAATGGCGTGCGTTTGACATTTCGAAACTGACAGTTTTTACTATCAAATCTTTACGAAACAGACAGTAAATAGTGTGCCAAAATGGAGTGATTTTTCTCAAATTAAAAGTTTTTTTGTCATCCCCCAGGCAACATTAAAAAAAAGTACGACTAGAGTTTTAGCCAGCGTAATACAGGGTATTTTTTCCAATGAGTGCACCTTCGGTTCATCATTTGGGCCGATATCGATGACCTCCTTTAAATTCAATGTTTTTTTGTTACATTATAGGTGTTATTTTGTCTACAGACACTTCAAATTATATTTAATTGTATAAATTTAACGTATAAATGCTATTGTTGCAAAGATTACAATACCATAGAAAAATCATCATTAAAACAAACGAAAACAAAATTTACAAATTCAAATAAAATCAGACTTATTATTTTTCTCGACTCAATTTTTGAGCAAAACATTTTTGTATATTTATACAGGGTTACAGGTTAAGTCGACCTAGATCCGTTAAGGGCGTGTAGTACCCATCTTTTCTGACATATTTCACTATAGAACACCCTACCCCAAACCTAAACGTTTTCAAGAAAATCGACATTTAATTTTTTTAATAAAAATTGCCGATTTTTTGCCATTAATTACAATATTTTGAAGTTAGTGCATCTTATAATTATTATTATTGATTTTTTACATGCGAATTAAGATGCTCTATGAATTTAATAACCATAATCCTACGTAGGTTAACTAAATACTTTGTTCTGAACGATTGAAAGTTAAAAAAGTTAGTAAAAAATTAAATTTAAATGTCGATTTTCTTGAAAACGCTTAGGTTTGGGGTAGGGTGTTCTATAGTGAAATATGTCAGAAAAGATGGGTACTACACGCCCTTAACGGATCTAGGTCGACTTAACCTGTAACCCTGTATACAGTTTTAATCCAATACCGTTATCCGAAAGTCTTAAATATGTGGTTAACATACCGCCCGCCGTGTATCAATTTGAAGGCTACAGAACTTGTCGTATTACTAATAAAATTATTTTTAATATGTTTAGCATTAAAAATGCTACTTGGGCCCTTCCTTCCTCCTAGCCTTTTCCCAACCATGTTGGTGTCGGCTTCCAGTCTAACCAGGATGCGGCTGAATATCAGTATTTTACACGGAGCGACTGCCATCAGACCTCCGCAACCCAATTTCTAGGCAATACCGATATTCGAAGGAAAGACTGGTTGTCAGGCTTTTTAGGCTTGTGACTTCCACTAACGATTGTCATAGGTGTTCGTATGACAACCGGGACCGACGGCTTTACGTGCTCTCCGAGGCACGGAGGGGTCTCGATATGTTAAGAATGGTCACCCATCCACAGACTGACCGCGGCAAGTGTAGCTTAACCTTGCAGATCGGTTGATCAGCGTTGGTACAACTTGGCCACAAGCCCCTCATTAAAATGCTACTTGGGCCCGTTTCACAGATAACTTTATATACCACAAGGGTGGCAAAGAAGCATGCGCCCCGATTGATGGTAGACGGTTACCGCAGCTTATGGACGTTTACAACACCGAAGCATCACTCACGCGTTGTCAACCCTGCAAAAACCTCTTAGAGGTTTATGGAGGATTCACTGCGCCGACAGTTGGAGGGAATATTCCTCTTACTGCCAGCGCAGCGCATCCTTAGAAGGAGTTCTGGGAACCATTGAACAGTCGGCTCAAAGGCTACTATTCAGAGACGACGCTAAGCCTTGACGATAAAACTTACGATCCTTTAGCCTAAGGTTCGTAAGTTCGATTCCCGGGCAGAATAAATATTTGTATGGCTTACAAATGTGTATTAATACTATGGTTACCATGTTGTCTTCACATGTAAATTCTTCTTAAATGATTAGTGGTGGTGATGGCGTTGCATTGTGGACAAATCTTTTTAGCTCTCAAAGACTGCAGCCAACATACCTGAAAAATAAAGAGAATTATGATTACTAACTTTGTCATTAAACAACGTGTAACTTTTCAAGGTACAGATAGATAGATATATAGAGTATTCTTTATAAATCACTACATATTATAAAACAAAGTCCTCCGTCGCGTCTGTCTGTCCCTATGTATGCTTAGATCTTTAAAACTACGCAACGGATTTTGATGCGGATTTTTTTAATAGATAGAGTGATTCTTAAGGAAGGTTTATATGTATAATAACATACCACGCGGGCGAAGCCGCTGGCGGGAAGCTAGTTATTTATAAATTATAACATATATGGGGGTATAGTCTGCCTGAAGACTGAATTGCCTTGATAGATGAACTATCTACTTACAAGTTGGCACGGAAGCCTCGGCGCGCGAGTCAGACTCGCACTTGTCCGGTTTTTTTAATTATTCACTTCTATTGTTTACTTACGAGGCATAGTACATCTATTTTCTATTCTACTAACACCCCAACTCAGACACATCACTTAACGTTAATGAATCGTTAACAAACAGTGGCTACTATATCTTGACCTATTTTTCCATATTAGAGTTTGTTGTCAGTGTACTAAGATATACTGGGTGTCATTAGCTAATGATTCATTAGGTTAAGTTACGTTTCTGAGTGCGGCCCTAAGTGCGATATCTCAAGATAAGTCTGTCTATAAAATCAAAATCAAAATAGTTTTACGTGGACCTTATACAGGCACTTATGAAATGTCGAAACTAGGTGCACGGTTCCAAATTAGTCGTTTCCTATGGAGAAGAACCGGCAAGAAACTCCATGGTTACTCTTTATAATCTCATGTGCGTTGCTAACGCTAGGATACCCACCCCCTCTCCCCTGTCCCTACCTAAGGCGCGTCCAACTAGTTCCGCGTCGACTACACTAATACTTAAAGGTGTGTAAGCGCCATCTATGTTTGTCGTACGCATCACGATGACCTACGTCATTTATATGTTTGTATTTGAACAACGGGCACAGAATAAATAATAACAGAATGGCCACTCTCCGCCCCTCCCTAACGTCAGATACCTCAGGTCCCCAGCATCCTGCCGGTGTTCTTGCCGGACTGCCAACAAACCTTACGCACTCTCACGCACACATTTGCATTTGCACGTGTACAAACGTAATTTGGACAAGTTTGACATTTGGTATTGTAGTGTGCAGCGGTATCCGAAAGTTTGTATGGAGTGTCACAGGTGTGCCACGGGACTAGCGCTATCTATGGTGTTGCTTCATACTTTGGTAAATACTTTTTCCTATTTCAGATACTCTCTCTACCATCTTCGCACGATTTTACAAAACTAAATGTACACTGTTTACTAGGTTTTATCGCAATAAACGTTATATTTTTACATCAAGTGTCATTTATACGACAGGGATCAACCCTGGACCAACATGAACAAAGTAACTATTACACAGACGAAATCGGGGTTTAAAGCTAGTAACATATTAGAAGAGTATATTATTATACAAGATGGAAGGGAGATCGAAGCACAAACGTCGTGACAAGGTTTCGCTCAAGGTCAAAAATAAAATGACCTAGGTCATTCATGTAGAAAATGATCGGTTATTACAGATATTGACATTTTTGAGCGCACAGTGTATTGCTAAAAACGCGATTATAACGCTCCGCGGTAAATGTTATCGCGCGCGCGATCCGAAATAAATGAAATAATTATTTTTTAATTATAAATCTAATTTGGGTACATAGAAATAATGTATTTTTTACACATTCGAATAAAACTAACTGCAGAAAAAATGAATGAATATTGTTACGGAAAATTTCAACGCAGGGGGGTCCAGAATCATGTACTGAACTCATGGTATTCGGATGTGCGTCGATGTCGATTCCACCTTATAGAGTATATATTATTATAAGAGTATTTACTAGTAAACAAGTACTTACTTCACAATACACATGCCAGCATTGAATGGATACTGTTGGTGATGTGTGTTGCTCTAAGCATATCAGACATTTCATCTGAAACAATATTTTTTAATCTATACTAATAATATAAATGCGAAATACTGATTTCTGACACTTACGCGAATATTGAAATAAAACTACTTTTTACGGATTTTATCGCGTTATATTGATATTATTTTAATATTATTTTAATCCCGATGTTTCGGACCCTTTACAGCGTCCATGGTCAAAGTAAAGCTGTAAAGGGTCCGAAACGTCGGGATTAAAATAATATCAATATAACGCGATAAAATCCGTAAAAAGTAGTTTTATTTCAATAAATGCGAAAGTTACTCTGTCTGTCTCGCTTTCACGCTAAAACCACTTAACCGATTTAAATCAAATTTCGTACACAGATAGTCTAGAGCCTGAGAAAGGACATAGGCTAATTATAGGCTTATTTTTAATTAAGGAAAAAATCGGCTGGCGGGCAGGATTCGAACCTGCGTCTTCTGGTTGGGTACACCAGGCGCTTTGACCACTAAGCCACCGCCTGCTCGCCAGTCGAAATCTTCCTTCACATTCTAATTTACGTCTTAAAGGTGACGTAGCGACATCTATTGTGAAGAATGCTTCACAACCGACACGACACCAAAAATAACTTGATATCTTAGCATGGAAAATGCTTAAAAAAATACAAAATGATAATATAGGCTTTTTATTGCGAAAAAAGAGCTGTAAGAAGTTGAAATAGGGGATGAAAGTTATAAGAAATGCCCACGCGGACGAAGTCGCTGGCGTAAAGCTCGTAACTTATATACCTTACACCGACCTTATCGGTGAGGGCCTTAAAAAGGTACCGGCGCGTGTGTATGACATGTTACAGTCTCTAATTCCTGCCTACCCCTATGAGAAAACGCGTGAGAATATGTAAAGTATGTATCTAATTTACATATACAAAATTTATGTTATAAATGAGATAATAAGAATATAAACACCATAAATATAATATTTTAATGTATACTTTTTAATGGGCAATCAATTTGCAAATGATGCTAAACCCTCTTCCTCTCTCCTAATTTTGCTGTGCCCGACAGGGTCCATAATGATCTAAGTTATTTATAGTCCACCTTTATAAAACATTATGGAATGCAATAAAGTATTGAGTATATTCTCTGTACGACCATGATGACGTCTGTGGTCTAGTGGTTCGAGTACTGGACTGCTGATCACGAGGTCGTGGGTTCGATTCCCACAGGACACAAATATTTATGTGATGAATATAAGTATTTGTGTTTGTCTCGGTGTTTCCTATGTATAATCAGTGGCGGCGTAAGACCTAAATTTTATGTGGGCAAAATTGGCAAAATTCATTTTGCGGGGCCCTCTGCCAGCGCAAGATTTGCATAATTTTTCGGGGCGCGAGGCCCCCTGGGTCACGAGGCCGTAGGCGGTGGCCCACGTCGCCCACGCCTTACGCCGCCACTGTGTATAATAAGTATGTATTTACAAAAAAAAGAAGTATATAAGTATTATATCCATTGTCTAGTACCCACAGTACAAGCTCTGCTTAGTTTGGGACTAGATGGTGCTGTGTAAAATGTCAAAAAGTATTTATTTATTAAAAAATATATATATATATATATACCTCTCCCGCACCGTTCGCTTTTCGCTCCAAATATTTGATTCTCGCTTTCAAAGCTTGTATTCTCGTCTGAAAAAACAGATTAATTATGTTAATTGATTATTTTACTATGATTTTTATTTTATTTGAGAAATTTATCTGCCATTTTTTTTTTTCGTTGAGAAACGAACATCATTAACTGTAAAGTATGAGTATTCTGCAGGCCTTGATGTTTCTTTAGTTACCCATTGATGTATAATATAATATAAACCAGCAGTTTGAGCTTGTCATGCTCACTTAAATGTTCTGCTGATGGTGGCGTTGTGTGCCGGGTCTTTTTATTCCCTATAACATGGTTGAGTCAAACGGCGCCGATACACACGTCATGCTCGTGAACGGGTGCTGTCTGTCGGGACTGGTCAGCTCTTACTGCTATGGCTCCTTTCTATTATATTAATCCTTACACATCGAACTGCATTAGACTCATATTATTCACAACAAAAAAATGTTACTGTCACTATCTTTTTTTAAAAGAGTGACTATGGAGTTTCTTGCCGGCTCTTCTCCATAAGTCCTACTTTTTTTTGGAACCGAGCAACTAGTTTGACTGTTCAAAAGTGCCTATTTATATGGTCTATTTGAAATAAAATATTTTGAATTTGAATTTGAATTTGAGAAAATAATAGATTAATAAAAATATCCTGGGACATTTTTACACAAATATCATCATCCTCCTCGCCTTTCTTCCCAACCACGTTGGGGTCGGCTTCCAGTCTAACCAGATGCGGCTGAATATCAGTATTTTACACGAAGCGACTGCCATCAGACCTCCGCAACACAATTTTAGGGCAATACCGATATTCAAAGGATAGACTGTTTGTCGTTGTCAGGCTTTTTGGGTTTCTGACTACCACTAACGATTATCAGAGGTGTTCGTATGACAACCGCGACCGACGGCTTTACGTGCTCTCCGAGGCACGGATGGGTCTCGATGTGTTAATACCGGTCACCCATCCACAGACTGACCTCGGCAAGCGTAGCTTAACCTTGCAGATCGGTTGATCAGCGTAGTTATAATAACGGTCACCCATCCACCGACTGACCTCGGCAAGCGTAGCTTAACCTTTCAGATCAGTTGATCAGCGTAGTTATAATAACGGTCATCCATCCACCGACTGACCTCGGCAAGCGTAGCTTAAAATTGCAGATCAGTTGATCAGCGTAGTTATAGCTTAGCCACGAGCCCCCTATATTTTTACACAAATATACACTATAGTCGGGGTGGGTCGGTAAATGACAGAATCTTGTTCATAGGACACACTTTAATAAAACATCTTACATCCTAACTAACAATCCGCCATAATTCTGCTGACTAACTACAGCCAATCACAGGCTTTTCAAGTAACGCGATCGGCGCCGGCCGTGTTGTAATTGGTCGGCGCAGTACGCATGCGCGGTAGAATGTTTAGATACACATTAGCGCGAAGGAGAATACCTCCTTGGAGCCTTACCACGGCCCTTGCGCCGTGATATCACCGCTACAACACAAAAATATAATAATTACTTACTTCTGCGCTAGCTTCTACAAGACCATTATATTTGTTGGTCGGCGCCACCTTCTCACTCTCAGTGTTGTTTTCAATCGCTTCTGACTCCTGTGTGCCTGTCTGACTAGCTGTCTGAGTCTCTGCTAGGGCTACTTCTGCCTGAAATATTTACGATTAAAACGGTAACGTATTGCGAATGGTAAGGGCGTATATTACTACCTCTGAATATCCGCATAAATCATATTTCTTATCTATACTATAAACTAATATTATAAAGAGGAAAGATTTGTTTGTTTGTTTGTAATGAATAGGCTCCGAAACTACTGGACCGATTTCAAAAATTCTTTCACCTTTGGAAAGCTACATTATCCCCGAGTAACATAGGCTATATATCATCACGCTACGACTAATAGGAGCGGAGTAGTAATGAAAAATGTAGCAAAAACGGGGGACAAAATTATAAGACCACGCGGGCGAAGCCGCTGGCGGGAAGCTAGTGTTTTATAAGTATGTATTTACAAAAAAAAAGTATACAAGGTGGAAGGGACATCGACGCACATCCGAATACCATGAGTTCAGTACATGATTCTGGACCCCTCTGTGTTGAAATTTTCCGTAACTTTTTTCAATTTTTTCTGCAGTGTTTTTTACTTGAACGTGTAAAAAAACATTATTTCTATGTACCCAAATTTGATTTATAATTAAAAAAACATTATTTCATTTATTTCGAATCGCACACGCGATAACATTCACGCGGAGCGTTATAATCGCGTTTTTAGCAATACACTGCGCGCTCAAAAATGACAATATCTGCAATAACCCATTCATTTCTACATGAATGACCTAGGTCATTTTATTTTTGACCTTGAGTGAAACTTTGTCACGACGTTTGTGCGCAATGTCCCCTTCCACCTTGTATAAGTATTATATTCGTTGTCTAGTACCATATTTATTAAAATAGTAATTACAATAAACAAACCGCTATACAGTATTAGCTCTGCTTAGTTTGGGACTAGATGGTGTTTTGTAAAAATGTCCCAGGATATTATTTTTTTTTACCTTTTTACACAGCACCATCTAGTCCCAAACTAAGCAGAGCTTGTACTATGGGTACTAGACAATGGATATAATACGTATATACATTTTTTTTTGTAAATACATACTAATAATACATTCGAAACACCCAGACAGACACAAATACTTAATTCATCACACAAATATTTGTCCTATGGGAATCGAACCCACGACCTCGTGATCGGCAGTGACTCGAACCACTAGACCACAGACGTCGTCAATTTATTTATTTGTATTTTTTGTGTTTCGGTACTTATTTATTTGTAAGAGGAAAGATTTTATTATATATTGTTGAAATATTCATGACTAGCTTTCCGCCAGCGGCTTCGCCCGTGTGGTCTTATAAATTCCCCCCTGCTTTCGCAATTTTTTTCATTGCTACTCCGCTCCTATTAGTCGTAGCGTAATGGTATATAGCCTATAGCCTTCCCCGATAAATGGGCTATCTAACACTAAAAGAATTTTTAAATCGGTCCAGTAGTTTTGGAGCCTATTCAATACAAACAAACAATCAAATCTTTCCTCTTTATAATATTAGTATAGATACTATTTATTTCAATTTACAGCAGTGGAAATATAGTCTCTGCCTACCCCTATTGGAATTAGGCGTGAAGCTAAGTATGTACTTACATCAGGTGCTATCCTGGATGGAGAATATTGTGGGGGGCCGTACAGCTCTGTGTCCTCATCACCATCGACAACCTGCAAAACAACATTGATATTTAAGAAAAAAAGCGAAGAAACAGTTTTGTTTATGAACGAACAGCTTGTCCCGCCTACAATACATTTTCCAACACCCAGAGCTTGTTTTTAGATTTTAGTACGTTTTACGCAGTCGGGTTTTTTATTTCATTTCATAATTGATTTTATTTCCTACTTTTTAGTTTATAAATCATCATAGAATCACTAGATAGATCCTTAATTATAATTTAAAATGAAAATTGATAATACTAAAGATCATTTTCAAAATCAGTTTGCACATTAAAGCATATAAAATCCGCGCTTTTGTTTTTTTTTTTGAATTTCATGTACCCAGTGACACTCGTGCCATCAAGACGAATCTAATGAGTTGTCGTTTATCTAAATCGGTTGAGCCGTCGAGTAGTTACGAGCGGACATAGGAACGGACATACATACATACAGTTCTCGCCAAACTTATTGTCCGGGTTGAAGTTGGCACGAGCTAACTTTAACCCGGCCGTAAAAATCGGAGAAAGAAAGATGTTGGATTAGAATGATTTAAAACGACAACCTAGGACTTGAGCTTTCGTTTTTATTTATTACAATCTAATATTTTTCTTAGCGGGATATTTATTTCTGTAAGTAGATCCTTTAAAGACACTTTTACAAGTCATTTTTTTGTAAATGCTAGATTTATTGCCGTCCACTGCTGTTGGGCAACTCGCATCCATCATCTTCAAATTGTCAGTCCATCGTCCACTCTACACTTGTCTGCTACATCGAAATTGGAACTTGGAACTATCGTTATTACCAAGGCCTGATCGTTGGAGACTCTCCGCACGCAGGTGGCTGCTCTAGCTTGCGTTTCCTGCAACGCTGTGGCGCGCACCCGCCACTCCCCACACCACTGGTACTCCGCACCAAATCCGCCGGCAGCTGGCTCATCATTCTGACGACAATAATAACATATTATTTTTTAATGTGTGGTTGAATTAACTTAATACTACGCCAACCATTGTCGGAGAAATGTCAGAGGATACTGAAATAATTATGCATGAAAGAAAGATTCGAAAGAACATGTCTGTGAGAGCTAGTAGGGTGTAGTTGGGGGCAGGCGAGATTGTAATGCAGTCAGCTTGTCTTCAATTGCACTAAAGTATGCATGAACCCATGAGGCTGGCATAGTCACCAAGAGTGTACTGAAGCCTCAAAAAAAAAAACAGAAAAAAAAAAAAAGTATTTATGCATTCATAAATTGAATTATTTATAAGGTGAATAATTTGGAAAAGCAGGTTTAAAGGTGAAATTTGTACGCAAAATACGCGCATTTACGTGGAGTTGCGGCAAACAGCCCGCTATACTATATACCAAGATGAATTAACTGCCTCGTTGGTCGGCGGTCGTGCTTGGGACCACTAGAGGTCCTGGGCTTGATCTCCAGGTCGAGCAAAGTGTTGCTGTGCGTAGCAGTCGCGCGTGGGACCACTAGAGCAATGAGGCATATAATTAATGGTTACGCTAACAATACCTCAACATCAATGCTGCCATCTTCAGAGCTAGTATCGGGCACATCCTCATCAAGCTCCGCACCGGTGCGTTTGAGGCAGCGGAGTGCGTGCCTCTGTAGCCTCGAAACTGGTAAGGTGGTGTTGCAGACAGGGCACTCCCCATGTTGCGGTGGTGGGGTGCTTCGCCGACGCGCCCGGAGGCGCCGGAGACGATTTGAATGTATTCTCTAAAATAGAGACAATATTAGTCTAGGGAAGTAAAACAGACAATCAACAAAAGTAATATTCTTATTCATATTAAATTAGTAGTTTGGCACCGCCTTCAAATTAGTTAGAAATCATAATGTAAATGTGTAACTGTTATTTTTGCTTTTTAATTCCTAAGTGTTATTGAGAGGTGGTTTGTTTTGTTTAAAAATAATGATTGTAAATGTTTTAGTGGAAAATAGATGTATTTGTAGTTTCTATAACGGCTAAGTTGATAAAAGCACTTCAAATAAATAATAAACAAAAAAAAACATTACATAATTTGGAAAAAATACTACAAAAACAAAAAAATTCCATTATTACAGAGTTAAGTTTCAATTTAACTTTTTTTTATCAAAAACCACAACCAACTTAATGAAACCTTATTTACTTATTAATTACTGGAACTGACCTGGTACACATCACTTCCTAAACAACCAGAGACATCAACATCTTCTTCTTGTATGTCTAGACTTGTGCTAGATCCAGGCACGGCTAAAGAAGCACTAGAATTAGCACTTAATTTCCTTTTAGACCCACTTCCAGACAGTTTATGCAACCTCTCTACTTCCAAACTCAAATGAGAGTCAAGTTCACCGTGTCTTATCGTACAACTGCAAACTGGACAATTCGGTAATTCACTAACTTTCTTGCGATTTCTCACACAATTCAATATTATACTATCATCGTATTGATTAAAACTAGTATTAGGCGTATTATTTAACGAATTAGAACCCCCTTCCATGTTATTATACATCAAAATCGGTAACATTTCAAACGATTAAAAATTTTGTTGTTGAGTTACACTGATTATAAATCTGTAAACATCACATTAATTTCACAATTAAATTGCGTTTTGAGTGTTAGAAAATGTTAATGGAAGTTCGATTATGATTACGCAACTTATCTTGCAGACACATTCGCGTTAATTATTCTAATAAAACAAATAATTTGAAGCAAAACAATAATAATGATCGTTTACACAACTTTTTTTTAAATCGCTTTCGCTTTTGATTTGATTGATATTTGACAGTTCTTTATCGCTTTGGCTGGGAAATTATTACTAAAGGATTTAGTCGATTTGACTATCAAATGAATTTTATCAATATGAGTCGATTTTAAATTACGACTGTAATAAGTAGCTAATTAAAATTTTATAATTTATTTATAAGTATTGCTTAAAATTATGCTGTTTGTTTCTGGGTGCGAAATGAGCACCGTGTAGTCAGGAACAGGCTGGTTATTCCTTTTTAATACATAAATTGGGTGGGTTATTATAAAAAAAGTATTAAATAATCAATTAAGATTTTTAATTAATTTATATCCATTTTTTTTGTTACAGTCATAAAAGTGATGCGTCATGTCTGTACAACAGATACAGTTCGCGCATTATAACATGGTCGGATTTAAGTTAGGCATTGAAATGTGCAATGGATGGTTTAGGTTAGGTTATAAATTACTGACTTCAGTTCGCCAACTTGAAGATTAACATTAACATCACAGGACTCTGGGTAGTCGAATAAAAAAAAAGTCCAAATAATGGTACATTTTTTATTTCGTAATAAAAATATTAAGACTTTCGCAAGCAATCACATTCTGCTTAATACTATAATGATTAATTAAAATAATTAAATACATTAAAAATAAAATTATTAATGTAAAACATCGACTAAAATCGATATAGAAAATCTGTACATACATTCTTCTAATGGAATGCTTCACTTCCCTATTTAGAATACTTATTGCAGATATTTTAGATTCAAAGAAACAATCATAAAATTAATGACATCGTTAGTATTGCACAGAGGATTTGCCAAATCGCATTAGAACAGCGTTGTGTACAACACTATTCTAGTTTAAACTGACGTCGCATTGTATAGGCTTTTTGGACAATGAGAGTTTTATTCCGTCGCCCGTACTAGCGATAGGCGATTATTACTGAAAACTGTTGGATTATTCGATAGGGCAAGTTATTCGAATGGATTCGAATAACTACTATTTTAGTAATTACTAAATTCATTCGATTATTCGATAGTCATACGAATGACAAGTTCTGATCGTTATTACAAAATTCACTCGATTGTTCGATAGTTATTCGATTGTTTTATCAGAGTATCGAATAAATCGACATTCGAATACATGCAAATACAATAGTCGATTCATTCAATGATTTTTTTAGTTACAATCGCTCGCTTTTCTCGGCAAAAGTCACGCGCGCTCCATTGAGAGCAGCGAGTCATGACGTGCTACATACATACTGATTTCTGACACTTACGCGAATACTAGACATTGAAATAAAACTACTTTTTACGGATTGTAAAGGGTCCGAAACGTCGGGATTAAAATAATATCAATATAACGCGATAAAATCCGTAAAAAGTAGTTTTATTTCAGTGCTTCATACATTTTATAGTACATTTGTTCGCACGGCCTATAGCGAATTTTTCTGGCTTTGGGCTTAAGTGAGGGTAATCGAATCGCTTTTTTTCTCGAGTGACTCAAAATTGAAAACGATTCCAGGGATTACGACCAGTAGGCCAACGAGGCAGTTATTATTGTTCAATTTAAAGCTATAGCAACCGTATGTAGTTCCTGTTCATTCTTCTCAGTAATTTTAATAT